>OY728138.1:891193476-893693476 GCA_963277665.1 Viscum album
CTCACCATCTGGCCACTGTAATTTTATCTTCCCCAGTTTATGGATTTTGTTCTCATCCCATCATAGTGTGGTGGAATTGGCAAAATGTAATTGGTCTCTCACACTAAGGAATACATTTAAAAAATATTTCATCTAAATGAGTTTTCTTATTTTATTTGGTAAGATATATTAAATATTAAATTTATCTAAGGTTTCTTATTAAAATTTATTTTAAATTCCATGTGATGTGGAATTGGTTTTTGGGGATTCACTCAGTGAAATGAGAAGGGTATCAGATGGATCAATATTGTGTCATTGGGTTTCTCTATAGTGTGGAGGTGATTTTTTTATCTTAGTACATTAAGAAAATATTTATTAAACATGAATGAGGGTAATTATGTCTTATAATATTCTTCTGTTGTTTAGGATAAAGGTGGAAATATAATACCATAGTAGGTGGTATTGTATATAAACTCTACAGGTTTTTCATTTGAGTATATGCATAATGACAAGTGGCCTTTCCATATTTGTGTGATCAACCTCTATATTAAATATATTACATAATTGATAATTAATTATATTGTTAATATAATTAATGGATGTGGGATAATTAACTAAACCAGAACACATGAAATTTTTTATTACCCAGGGTACCGAGGAACCCTTATTGACATTCAATTTTACTTATCCAATAAGAGTTACAATCCGGAATCTATATAGGTCGAGTGGCTTTTATACCTCTTGACAGTGGATCCTATGACAAATGGGAATACTTTTCTCATTCATAGGGGATTAGGATGCATAGAACCATAGTAGAGGCTGGAAATTTAGATAATAGGATGAGTATTACTTATAATATTTCCCAATAACTACTTATGATATTTTAGTACCCATTATGGTGAGAGGGGGTTAAGCTATCCTCTATAGTTTTATGCGACAAGGATTGGGTCGATAGACCATAGGAAAAAGTGGATTGTGTGTAAGTGAGAGGACTAATCAAGAGTGGCTTTAAGGATTGAGGTAGTTTAGGGTCCATCTATTGAATATTGCTGTTATATTATTTCCCCATGTGGTAAGAAAATATATTATACCTTATATAATATTATGTAAGACCATACACACTTAGAGTTTCATGTGTTGAATTGGGGCCTAGCTAAGACTGAGGGACCATGTAAGGGTGTCACTGTTATACTAAGACTAAGGGAACCCAAATTGGTACATAGTGGTTTGATTGAACCATTGCAGTTGTTTATGAATATGGGAAGATATGATTGTCAAAGTCACTATAGAACCAATGTCGCATTATGATCCAAGAAGTACTGGGATATTGAGGTGGATCAATTGTGAAGTAGAACCTTATTTTTACTTAATTTTCTATGCATATTATATTATTCCATAAGGGAAGATACCACATTGAGGATTTGGAACACATACATAGAATTCTCATATTTATTTAACGTTGTTTCAGATAGTTTTATGGATCAATTCCATAAGGATGGATATAATACCCCCAGTTGGTTGATACCACATGTCACGATTGTGGGTATATTACCCCATAGGAATATTCTCTCTGGATGGAATATGTATTGGTATATTACCCTTTGTTCCCAAATTTTCCATTATTATGGGTATATTACCCCAAGATGGATTAGACCACCTCTAATTGGGATTTTAATATTACCACCACTAGCCTTTTTCTTGTTAGATAGCCCCATTATGGGTATATTATCCTTGATGCTAGAATGTCCCATGGGGGTGGGTAAACTATTCTTAGTTGGTTTATCCTTTATGTATCATGGATTGGTATATGTAGAATCGTAATATTTTAAAAACCATTATATTTTAATGAATATACAACAAGAATCACCATCCTTTAACAAACCATGAAATATTTTTATTTAAATATTACAATCATAGCCTAGTCATTGAATTGGAGGGTATGAATAAGATTGATTTTATTATGATATATATAAATATAAATTACATATCCAATTAAAATTTAATTACTAATTATTATAAAATATGAACTCCATTTCAGAAAATCCCTTTTATTCATCAAAAATATGTTTTCTTCAAAAAGGGTATTTTTTATTTTTTCTAAGAAAATATTATAATCAATTTCTAGAAATTTTTTAATATTTATTCACGAAATCGTATATCATTTTTTAAATTATAATAAAAAATTATATAAGATAAAATCATTAGGATTATTCAGAATTGATTTATTTTCTCGTGAATATTGAAAAATAATGGGTTTTATGAAAACATGAATTTTTGGTTTCAAGGAATTAAAATGGTTCAATATGGTTGAAAAATAATTAAATATAAAATAATATATATTTTATTAGGAAAATCTAAATTATTTTTATTGTAATAAATTCTATTGTTGAATTTTATATCAAATATTAGTGTACAGAAAATGTATTTTTTTGAAAGAAAAAAAATTTCATTGCATTTTGAGGTTTTAGTTGAAATTATTTTCATACATTTATAAATATTGAATCATGAAAACATATTAAATATTATTAATTATGAGATAATTTTTTGGTATAATTTAATCATTTTACTTTTTTCATTATAAACATTAAATATAGTAAATTATTATCACCAAAAAAACAACTAAATGAGTTAATTGTTGTTAATGATAACATGATGAGGAAATAAATTTATTCAATAACTATATTTTATTACCATTTTTGTTTTTATTTAATACATAATAATACATATATTTTTTATATATGGTTTTTTCCATTTAACAATGATTTTTTACTTTTCAATATTTAAGTAAAATATAATGTCCAAAATGTCAGTTTCTTACATTAAAAAACACATATATTTTTTTAGAGAGGTAAAAAAATATGTTTAATTATTATTTTATAGTGTCGAATATAAATGAATTATATTTTGAAGGTTATTTATTTTTAATTGTTTGTGATGCTATAATTTTTATAAATTCTTATGAAACACTGACACAATGCTTGTGCAAGCTGTAAAAACAGAAAATAAATTATATTAAAACCCCTTATTATAAACTTTATTTGGTGATAAATAGTGTCCCATAGGTTTTTATGATTATTATAAAATTTTAGATGTGTGTGGAAGGATTACATTATAATTCTGTTGAATCAGTGATTTTTTAAAATCAAATTATGTGAATAATTCATAAAATTATATTAACAGAATTTTATGTTAAATATAAATTATGATACTAAAAAAATTACCAAAATACGAAAAACAAATATAACTTGGATTAAAAATTGCATAAAATTTAAAATCCTAGACATTTATGAGTCAATTTTCAACTTATATGTAAAAATATAACTCATTAATATTGAAATTTCAATTAAATGATTAAATATAAAAAAATCAATCAAGCAGTCAAACCAAAATATATGGGTTCCAATGAGAACATAAAATATTAAAATTTTATTTAATGATTAAATTATGAATATATATTTATTATAATTTATTTAATATTCTTTTGGAACCATTTTAAATGAGTATTACTTTGACGGCCCATTCTAGTTCAGGATCATGATATTGTTCACATTAGTCCCAGCCAACATAGTTTTGATTTCCCTAGGATTTATCCCATAAGAATCCTCCAGAAAAAGGCCTCATAATGGGATATATATCCATGCCACCTTTTAAAGGGGTTCTTCAGGTTCCTGCACCATCGATGTGGGATTAACATAATCCATCCCAAAAGAAGGGCCCAATATCTACACTAAATGTGAAATGAACATTGTCTCTAATACCATTTGTGATGGCTTAATACAGGCCATGATCATGATTTTGTTCACTATGTGACTATACTCAATGGTTTTTCTTTCCTTGGGCTCTGGCCCTCAGGAATACCCAAGAAAAAGGCCTCCATATGGGAGAGATATCCACACCACCTTATAAAGGGATGCTTCATGCACCTCATCCTTAAAATTTGTATTGATGTAATCCACAAGATTATGTAAATCTAACATCAAAGGGGGATGAGAATGAACCACAACATTATAAGGTGGTGTGGACACCTCTCCCATCATGAGCCTTTTTCCTAAGTGATGACTGAGGTCATGTTTAATGGGTCAGACCTCTTTGATCCATTACATAGTGAAAATCTAGTGTTATAAGGGTTCTTGGAGGTTATGATGAATCATTTCAAGAGTATCGAAATTCCAGTACTCTAAGGGTAGGTCGTGATGGTGAGTTACAAAGGTGAGTCGTAATAGTGTGTCACATTAGTTAGTCATAACGGCATCTAATAGTATTGAGACATAGGAGTGAGTCACAGTGGTGAGTCACAATAGTATATCACTCAATGATAGTTTATAGTATTGATTCAGGATTGGTGGGTCATAATAATGACACCCATCAGTAGATCGCATCGATAGATCAAACTGGTTTCTCACCCTTGTAGATCATCGAATAGTGACTCGCACCGGTATCTCTTCAACAGTAAGTTGCACCAGTGACTCATCTACAAGTGACTCATCCACTGGTGAATCATCCAACTATAAGTCATCCACTAGGGACACATCCACTGATGATTCGTCCACCGATGACTCATCCCACAATGATTTATTTCCAATAGTTTTCTATTTTATCATTTTCTCCAGTTTCTTTTAGTTTGTCCTTTTTAAGGTATTGTTTGATGTAAAATGAGTTCATTACCATATTTAAGGGTTTTTGGAGCTGTATTGAATCATATATATCATCTGAAACATGATGATTACTTTTACTTCCAATCCTCATAGTCATGTTCAAGATCCTCCATTAATGTAATGTAAAACCTATTTCTACAGTTGATTTAGGATCTAGGTTTTCTAAATATGAAATATTCTCGCCATTGGGTGTTTCCCTTTCTATTAACAAGGTT
Source organism: Viscum album (assembly GCA_963277665.1). Classification (NCBI taxonomy): domain Eukaryota; kingdom Viridiplantae; phylum Streptophyta; class Magnoliopsida; order Santalales; family Viscaceae; genus Viscum; species Viscum album. The sequence goes on from OY728138.1 coordinate 891,198,326, forward strand.
CTCATAACCTTTCTACCATGAGGAGTCATGTGTAGTGCTTTACCTTTTGGATCTTGTTTTCCCTTAAGGATTTTCATGTTGCAGGTGCACCCCCTATTTTGGTTCCATAACGAAATGTGGATTGTCTATTTTTTAAGGTAGGTATCCCTTCATATATCTTTTATTTGTATATCATGTTGGGTTTTTGTATCAATGTATCCCATGTGAGGATATAAGATTACAAAATTAGTAATGAAAATTTAATCAGTTTAAGATCAACATGAAGGGCTGGGAAAGTGATGAATGATCGTATTGTTTTCTTGATATTTTGATCAATATGGTGAATTGTATGTGTTATATGCCTACTGAAAATCATGGGCATTGGTGTTCCTTTTTTCACAACTATGATGTCTTGTGAATTATTATTGTTGGTATTATATTGAATTTATATATTTATATATATATATATATATATTTGAGTGAAATTGATTAACCATGTATATATTGTAAAATAAATGGATGCCCCGGGATTGAAACCATTCTGTGATAACACCAAAATTATAGAGTGTAATTAAATAAGGGATACCTATTTAAATAAAGATTTATTTGCCTTTAGTGTTTTGTATTGTATTGTGTTTTTGGGCATGGATATGTGGGTATTGTTTGGTTATGTAGCAGGGCTACTGGGAATTGTTTTAATTAATGGTTTTTCTAAGAGTGGCATTATGTAGGGGCTTTACTCAGTTGATAGAATGGATTGGTTGGGACGACATTGAACAATAATGATGGCAGTGGATGGTTTTGGGTGATTATACTGGGGTTCCACCATGAGTTTCACGCTTAAAAATTCACCCCATGACCCGGGATTAATGTATTTTATGCCATTAATAGGTTTTAATATGATAGTGAATGTGAAGTAGTTTAATTTACCTTGGTTTTCCTTCCATTTTCCGACTTATTTGTGTTGATTTCTATGACTTATGTTACTTGGTTTTCCAAGTATTGATGGAGAAAATAAATAACTAATAATGTTATGGTGGCATCAAATGGTTTGGAAAATGGGAATGGGTTTTTAAAGAATAGGTTAGATGATGGTTTTCATGGTTAACTATGGTTAAAGATAAATATTGAAATGAATGGGTGATGAGAGAAATGGTTTTCTGAGTGTTGCATTAATTTTTGATCAACATATGAAGTGACTATTGATGATACTAATAGAGGTAGGAGTTGTAGTAAATCCTATAGGTTGTGATTTAATGCTCGATACTATATATATACATAAATTTTATGTTATAATTATTTCAATACTCACCCCACCCTAGTTGAGAACCAATTACTAGACACCCCTATTGTCATGGGGGTGGTCTATTTCTAAATAATTCTGATAGAAGGATGGATGGATGGCCACTCACTCTTTATTTCTCTCTCTTATGAGTGGTGATAGCCCAAGATTCTTCTGGTAGGTTATGGTTCATGAGGCCCAGGCATGTATGGGCAAGTTTTGTTTTCCTAGTTGTATTTAGGATAAGATGTGTTGTGTATACCAGGTGTCTTCAGGATGAAATGTGTTGTAATACCCAATTTTTTTAAGATGTGATGTGATTTGTGACCCTTGTGTCTGTGGAAATGACGTGGTTGTGACGCCCTGGTGTTTGCGGGTAGTATGTGAAGAGATTTGTTTCCCTAGTTGACTGTATTAGCTAAGAGTCTGAGGATTGTGTGGAAAAGTTGTTATGTGGTACTTTCAGAATACATGGTAGTGCCATGAAAATTTTCTTTAGGGTGTAAGAGTGACTAATTAGTGGAAAAGTGGTGCGGGGTACCCTATTATCGATGTACTTACTATATTACTTTACATGAGTTTCCTTATTTTTTTATCATGTGTTGGTGAGGTGGGATGATTAGTATGCCATGTTAGGTGTTGTTGGTTCTAATTTTTCTCAAGTGGATAATTAGTATGATTCTCTCACATGTACATGATAGAATTTGGTTTTTCTTACTGAGTATACTTTTATCGTCAACAAATGTAATAAAACTACTTTATGGTTTTCAGGAGGACTATGTGGATTGTGTTGGACATTACTAGCTCGGAAATTGGGATATTTTTTCTGTCTCTGCATAGACTTACATTTGGTACTTTGGTGAATTTTGTTCGGTATCAGTTTTATTTTAAACATTTAGGTGGGGTGGTTTTCTGGCATTATTTTATATATGTCTTGGTGTTGTTTTGAGTTTTATATATCTTATCTTCTGATATTGTTTCCTTATAAAGTGTAATGCCTCTAATATTGTGATATCATTGTACCCTTGGTGATAGTCACTACCCAGATGCCTATTAGAGGTATGAAGTAGTAGACATTATCTCTCTTTCTTCATTTCCAGCTTTAGAGGGGCATCATTTGAGGGGAGAAGGTCCTAATAGAGTGGTATCAGAGGTTATGGTTGATAGATAGGATTGAGTATAGAGTTAGGAATAGTGGGGATTTCATGGGTTGGTAGGGACACTATGTTAAGTGATCTTTGTTTATGACATTGGGTAGAGAAGAGTAGTGAGGACATCATATTTTAGGGACCCATGTGATCCGATGCAAGGACTCTGAGCCTATCGAACAACTAAGTGAGGCCAAACCATTTGCAGTGTCGAGACCTTAGGAAAGGCATATGCATCATAATGACTTGTGTTCTTTTTTGATTTGGTATTTTTTTGGGAAATTAAAATGAATAAAGAAATGAGTTAAATAGAGTAAAATTAATCCTAAAAATAATTACATGCTACTTAAGGATTGTAATTACTTTATTACATTTTCTGTTATGGAACCTGGTTATTGTCTGCATGTGTCTCAGGAGGTTGAGGCTCTGTATGATGATCTAGTTGATTCGAAGAGGGTTGATCTGATAAAAGAGGATGACCAGTGGTAGATTACATTAGATTATTTATAGTGACAGACCTTGGGAATGTATGAGAGAAGTGCTTTCATCATAGAGATAGAGAGTTGGATAGATGAGGATGAGATCTCCTTCAGTTTGATCCGGGAACTGACAGAGTACCGAGATCCAATGGTACTGATCGAGATGAGGGGAGATGTACTTCATTTGTTGATGTTGTACCTTGTGGATAGGAAGGATTCAAACATCATTTTGTTCAATTTTGATACGGGGTTTTGGAAATAGTTCTTTTCATCGACCCTGATGGTAGAGAAAAGGCAGTAGTTACTTTTCCTACAATAGGGGACTATGTTTTTATAAGAGTTGGGGATTAATTTCTTAGATATCCTCTGTTTTCCCCGAGATCTCTTTCTAAATGTGGAGTCTCGTGCGAGACACGTAGAGGAGGAACTTTGACGTTATATCCACTACATGGTTATACCATTTATGTTTTTCGACATACATGGAGGTCTATAAGAATGTTTAATTGTTTAAGGAGATTCACTCTCAAGGAGGTCTACTTTGAGAGGGGATCCAGTAGGGTTCTTTGAGAGGTAGGGTTTCCAGCATCATGTTTCAAGTGTTAGGTTCTTCAATGTGTCGACTAGTGGGGAGTCGACCTGAACTGTTCCCATATTGACCTTCTGGTCCTCATGCATTTACTACGGGATTTGGGATGATGTCTTTCCACTTCACAGTTCATGATTATCTTTTTCACCAATGTCTAATGACCATTCGATCTTATTTTGGTAGAGGTTTACATGTTTCGTGCTAGCCTCTTCAGTATTTTCGATCTAATATATTTCAACGGTAGCGACAATAGGCCCATGCTCCACCGAGTAGTGATGGAGTAGGTAGAGCATGACCTCATGGTGTTCATTAGGTACCTCAACCCAAGCATGGTCATGGAAGAGGTTGTCAACTGTGGAGTTAGGCATAATCAATTTCATGCAGTGGAGGTAGCAGTTATGGTAGGACCTGATGTCATTAAAGGTATGATCGACTTAGATAGTACCATTTCATGTGTTTTGTTTGATTAGGGAGCATCACACTCTATTTGTCACGACCCGCCCTCGGGGTCCATGTCGTGACTACCCCAAGCCCACCTTCCATAGGCCAGGGGCTGGCGACTAGCACCAAGGTGTAAATCCCAGTAAAAAGGGAAGGCATTGCCTTTGAAAAGTAAACATCACCACAGAGTAAGCAAGCGGAAAGTAAACACTAAACAAAAGCAGAGTACAACTGAAAGTGCGGAAAAGTAAATGGGCCAGTATACAAACCCAAACTGAAAGTAAAGTACAACTCGAAAGGGAAAACATTAACTGAAAAGTAAAAGCCTCTACTCCGAGCTGTCCACTGGAAATCCCACCTGAAGGGTGAGTACAGATAGCTCCTCTGCTCCACGGGTCCGGCCGTCCGCTCCGAGCACGTCCCGCCCAGTGGTCCACCTCCGGGTACCGTCCCGCTCTGCAAGCCTCAGCTAAGGTCAACGTTGTCCGTCGTCTGCAACCAACACAACGTAGTGCGGGCAAAGCCCGTGCAGGGGTGAGTATAAGCTACTCAGTAGGGACCCCGAGACCCCTGAAGGTCTCTCAAAATCCACAAAGGATAAACCACGAAAAAAGGTACAATCACGAAGTAACAACCGACACTGCTTAGGTATATGCCCATACATATACCTAAGTTATCAATTCAAATACGCTCTAACCTCCGAGCCCAAGTACAACTCAGTCCACACAGGAAAGTAAACGTATTCCACACAGGAAAGAAAAACGTAATCCACACAGGATTGCACAACACAATCCACACAGGAAAGCAAAAGGATTCAGCTCACACAGGTATACTTCTTCAAGGACGATAAAGATGATCACTGATCCATCTAAGTCGTCGGACCCACGAAGGATCGATAGGTAACTAACCCCCGCAAAGACCCACACAGGATCGGGCCCACACAGGACCTGTAGGCGCTGGCTCACACAGAACCGCTGAGCGCAAGGACCCACACAGGATCGGGCCCACACAGGACCTGTAGCACTGATCCACGTAGGATCGCTGAGTGCTGTAGTCGTCGTCGTCGAATCCACACAGGATCTCTGTACTGTCGTCGTCGCAGTCACAGTAGCAGTCGTAGCAGTAGTAGTAGCAGTAATAGTCGCAGCCAGCACTAGGGTTCCCGCACACATCGAGCTCGTTCGGAGGGTCCGCTCCACGAGCCGAGAGGCTGATACATCAACTGTCACGAAGACCGGAGTTGATGTATCCAAAATTTCCGTATCGTCAACAGGAACTCAACGCAACAGACGGCGCGTCGATCGGACGCCCGGTCTGAGAGTTATTGGCATTTTCGTCTCCGGGGCCCGGTTGGTTTTTAAGGTAAAACCAACCCGACCATACTCCACCTGCGTTCAAACCTCGGGCGGAGTATGCCAAAAGATCCGTCTCACTAAGAGGAACATAACGCGACTGACAGCGCGTCAATCGGACGTTCGTAGCTCAAGATATGAGCGTTTCCACTCCGAAAGCCCGGTTGGTTTCGTGAACGAACCAACCCGGCCGAACTCAAAGTAATCCGAAACCTTGAGTGCGATATACCGAAACGACCGTCTCGATCCAAGGATCGCGTTGCCGCTGACGGTTCGTCGATCGGAGGTCCGAGGCTCATGTTATGGGCCAAAAACCGATTCTGGTTCGAAATGGGGGGGTCCGGGTCCGGGCCGACCCGGCCCGACCTCCCCCCCCCCTGGGGCGGCACGGCGGCCGGCGGCGGCGCGGCGGCGCGAGGGGCCGCACGTGGGGGAACAAGCCCCCGCTCTTCATCTGGCGGCGCGACATAGCCGCGCCGTTTTATTTTAAAAAACGCCCCCCCCCCCCACGTGGGGGGCCTCCTGGTGCGGAACCGGGGGGCCGGCTGCCCCCCTCCTTCAAAGAACCGCCCCCCTCATAAAGAGGGGGGTTTTTATGAAGTGGCCGGGGGATTAATTCCCCCGGTTTTAATGGTATCCGGCCGGTTTTCTCTAACGGGACCGGAAATTCCGGTCCCCCCTTCGGCTTCCGACGCCGGCGGCCCGGCCGCCTGTCTTCTCTTCCGCCGCGGCCCAGAACCGGCCGCGGTCTCCTCGTCCCGCCGCGGCCCGGAACCGGCCACGGCGTTTGTCATCCGGCGCGGTGCGACGGCACCACGCCCCTTCGCCGTGCCTTGATTCCATTCAACGCGGCGCGACGGCGTCGCGTTCTTGAAGATTCTTCCTCGGCGTAGCGCGACGGCGCCGCGTAAAATATTTGCACGATCATCCGCGTGGTGCGACGGCACCACGCAACTTGCTTCCACCCGCAAGAATAAACAAGAACGATGGAGGGGGGTTCAGCCGTGTTCGTGCGGTCCGGCCCCCTCACGTTAAAATAATAATGCAACTTTAAATAATTCAAGCCACACGTTAGACTTGCTATTCACGATCAAGAATAAAATAAGGAAACCAAAAAGAAATCAACAACCCCTACCTCGGGTATAAGGTTCGAAGATTGTGAACGTTCCGCGGAAGACGACGTCGCGGAGGTCGGGCGTCGCGGTAGCCGTTCGTCAACTCCGATGACGAAGGGATGCGTTCAAAGAGACACGTCGTTGGCGAAACTTGTACGCCGACGAAGGTTGTCCAAGGAAGAAGTGGCGTCCCCTTTCGTTGACACGGTAAACGAAGAATGGAGGTGCGGCGTTCTTCGTCGGAGCTTGAGCGTTCTTCGTCAAGATGAACGTTCTTCGAGTTCTTCGTCAGAGTTGAAGAAGAAGAAGAACTCTCCACCTCTCAAGTAGACAAACAAATAACCCAAAATAAAATAAGACAACATCTTATTTTATTATCACATAACACATTAGAATTTCAAAAGTTTGAAATTCAAAAGGTTTAACTCCCATAATTAAAAGTAACTCAAGTCATTTAATTAGGGGTTAAGCAAGTTGAGAGAATTTGAAAGGATTAGGGGTTCGTGTGGGCCCCACCACACTTAATCCTCCCAAGGGAGTTTAAGTGGGTGTGGGTCCCACTTCCAACCTCCTTTGATAGGTTTTAACAAGTTATAATAAAATTGTTCTACACAATTTTATTTAACTCAAACTAAAAACCCCAAAACTAACTTTCAACCCGCAACAAACGCAACTCCCGAAAAGGTCTCTTTAAGCGAATATCGGCGCTGCGAGTTCATCAGTGCCCTCGGATTTCAATTCCGAGCACCGGATCAAAAGTTAGGAATTCCCGCTCGTTCGTTCACTGAACGTACCCGAGCCAAACTTCTGAAATTAATTCCGGGCACTCCGGGCCTCGGAATCAGGTGCCGTCTGAAACCGCGCTCTTGTAAAATTCTAAAGAAAATTAAGAAAAAAATTTCCCTTGAATTTTACGGGTCTTTACATTACTCCCACCTCAGGGCTTTACGTCCCCGTAAAGTTACATCAAAACTAGGGAAACAAATGAGGGTACTGAGCACGCATCTGAGCCTCCCGCTCCCATGTGCTCTCCTGGAGATTCCCGTGCTGCCATCTGATGCGCACGAGAGGAATCGATCGCCCACGCAGGACCCGCTCTTGTCGATCCTCTATCTCCACCGGAACCTCCGTAAAAGTCGCCCTATCGTCAACGTCAAGCTCCCCATGGTCAATGATGTGCGTCGGGTCGTGCACGTATCTCCTCAGCTGAGATACGTGGAAGACGTTGTGCACCCGGTGCAACTGAGGTGGTAGAGCCAGGCGATAAGCCACCTTGCCAATCCTGCTGAGAATCTGGAAAGGTCCGATGAAGCGCGGAGATAACTTGCCGCCTCGGCCAAATCTCCGAATACCACGTCGAGGTGAGACCCGCAAGAAGACGTGGTCGTCATCATCGAACTCCAGTGGCCTCCGCCTCCTGTCATCATATGACTTCTGCCGGCTCTGAGCTGTCCTCATCCGCTCCTGGATGACCTGGACCTTCTCTTTCGTGGCCTGGACCATCTCCGGTCCCACCAGTGCTGACTCCCCAGGGTCTGTCCAGCACAAAGGAGATCTACATGGTCGGCCGTACAATGCCTCGTACGGTGCCATCCCGATGGTGGAGTGGTAGCTGTTGTTGTACGCGAACTCCACCAAGGGTAGGTGGTCCTCCCAGCTACGACCAAAGTCGAGGACACAAGCACGGAGCATGTCCTCGAGTGTCTGAATGGTCCTCTCCGTCTGACCATCCGTCTGAGGGTGAAAAGCTGTGCTAAGACGTAGCTGCGTCCCGAACGCCTCCTGCAACCCCTTCCAAAGCCGGGAAGTAAAGCGGGCATCTCGATCGGAAACGATAGATGATGGCACGCCGTGGAGCCGCACAATCTCTTGAACGTAGAGACGTCCCAAGCTCTCAACTGAGCCCTGCTCTCTGATGGGTAAGAAGTGTGCCGACTTGGTGAGTCGGTCAACAATCACCCAGATGGAGTCGTGACCTCTGGAAGTGCGTGGAAGTCCAGTCACGAAGTCCATAGATATGCCGTCCCACTTCCATTCCGGAACCTCCAAGGGCTGTACCAAGCCTGCTGGTACCTGATGCTCTGCCTTCACCTGCTGACAGGTGAGACATCGAGAAACGAACTCTGCTACAGCCTTCTTCATACCCGGCCACCAGTGTTGTCGTCTGAGGTCCTGGTACATCTTCGCCACTCCAGGATGTACCGCCAAAGGAGAAGTGTGAAACTCTCTCAGCACTTCCTCTCGAAAAGCTACTGGCACCATGGTACGTCCTCTGAAAAGGATGTCGTGCTCTGCTCCAAGGGAGAAACCATCAGGTGCCTGTCCCGAGGTTATCTGTGCACACCGTGTCTCACAGTCAGCGTCCTCACGCTGTGCCTCCCTGACCTGCTGCAGTAGTGGAGGAGTGACTGTGAGAGACTGAAGAAAGGCTGCTCCATCTCTATCCACGAAGGATATCTGCAAAGAGGCTAGCTGCTTTGTCGCCTCCTCAAGTAGCTGAATGCCCGTCCTCCTGCTGAGGGCTTCGGCTACTACGTTCCCCTTCCCAGGAGTATAGACTATCTCAAAGTCATAGTCCTGGAGGAACTCGAGCCATCGTCGCTGTCTCAGGTTCAGGTCCTTCTGCGAGAAGATATACCTGAGACTCTGATGATCGGAAAAGACTGTAAAGCGCTCGCCCATCAGATAATGTCGCCATGTCTTCAGAGCGAAGACCAATGCTGCTAACTCCAGGTCATGGGTAGCGTAGTTCTGCTCATGCGGCCTCAACTGACGTGATCCATAGGCGATCACGGCCCGCTCCTGCATCAGAACACATCCGAGTCCGGTCCCTGATGCATCGCAGTAGACTACGTACCCTACTCCCTCCTCAGGCAACCTCAAGATAGGTGCGCAGGTCAATCTCTGTCTCAGCTCCTGGAAGCTCTGCTGACATCTGTCTATCCATACGAAGGGTTTCCCCTTCTTCGTCAAAGCTGTGAGTGATGCTGCAACTCTAGAGAAATCTGGCACGAATCTCCGATAATATCCAGCTAGTCCCAAGAAACTCCGAACCTCAGTCACGCTCCTGGGTGGCTCCCATGCTAACACAGCCTCAATCTTCGCGGGATCCACTGCAACTCCCGCCTCAGAGATAACGTGTCCCAAAAAGTGGACCTCACGTATCCAGAACTGGCACTTCGAGAGCTTACCATAAAGCTGGTGCTCTCGGAGTGTGTCAAGAACAACTCGCAAGTGATAAGCGTGCTCCTCCTCTGTCGTAGAGTAAATCAGAATGTCGTCAATGAAGACCACGACAAACCGATCGAGGTATGGCTGAAATATCCTGTTCATGAGAGCCATGAACACTGCTGGAGCATTGGTTACACCGAAGGGCATAACCAAGAACTCATAGTGGCCATAACGACATCTGAAGGCCGTCTTCTGCACATCCTCGTCTCTGACTCTGAGCTGATGATAGCCTGACCTGAGGTCTATCTTCGAGAACCACCGTGCTCCCTTGAGCTGATCAAAGAGGTCATCAATCCTCGGTAGCAGATACTTTTTCCTCACTGTCACCTGGTTCAGGCGACGATAGTCAACACAAAGTCGCAAGCTCCCGTCCGCCTTCTTGGCGAACAATATCGGGGAAGCCCAGGGTGAAACACTGGGTCGGATGAATCCCTTGCCCTGCAAGTCCTCCAACTGTACCCGTAGCTCTCGAAGCTCGGCGGGGGCCATCCGATATGCTGGAGTGGATATCGGGGTTGTCCCGGGGTACAAGTCAATATAAAAGTCTACCTCTATGCGAGGAGGTAGCCCTGGAACGTCGTCGGGAAAAACATCTGCAAACTGATCCACCACTGCAGGAAAACCAGGACTCCGCACGTCAACTGCTCCAAGGATAAGGCTAGCCAACTGTTGAGTGATGGGCTGTCCTCTCCTCCGCGGAAGTCCATCCTGTGCTGCTAAGGCTCCCTTCTCGCCGGTGAAGGTGAACCTGCTCCCGTCGGTGCGTACACAACGCACCTTGCGCCTAAAACAGTCAATCTGTGCATGGACCGTAGATAGCCAATCCATGCCCAAGATGACGTCGTAAGGCCTCGACGCTGCTACAAGAAGATCCCAGCCGAAGCTCTCGCCTCCTAGAGTAAGCTCACACTGCCGGAACCAGTGCGTAATTGTCGAGTCTGCTCCAGTAGGAGTCTCTAGCCGTAAGGATCGAGCCAAGGGCTCTGTCGGAATCTCCGAGCTCCGAACAAGGGCAGCGGCTATGAAAGAATGACTCACTCCTGTGTCTATAAGAACTGCAGCAAGGGTGGAATAGACACAGATAGTACCTCAAATCATCTCGGGTGCGCCGTGGTCGTAGGTCTCTGCTGCCTGGAGTTGTGCCTGTCGCTGCCCGCCAGCTCCCTGTGGTCGGGGTGGACCTCCTGGTGGTGGTGGTGGTAGAGCCTCAAAGCGTCGGCCACCACCAGCTGCTCGCCCAGCTCCTCTGCCTCGTCCGCCTCCTCCCTGCGGACCGCCACGGTCGACCCTCTGCCTCTGCCTCGGTGGTCCCTCAACCGTCTACTGCTCCTCGGCACGGCGGGTCGGGCAGTCACGAGCCATGTGGCCCTGCCCGCCGCACGAGTAGCACTGTCTGCCTCTCGTAAGACTGGCTCCACGCTGTGTGCCCCGCACTACTGAGCCAGTGCCCTGAGAACGTCTGCCCGAAGGTCTGGTCTGTCTGGACCCCTGAGTCATTCGTCGACTGCCTGCTGCAGATGACTCTGCCACGTGCCGCCCTGCGGTGGGTCGCTGTGCTGGTGTAGACTCAGCAAGGAAGCTCTCGATCAGAAGGGCCCGCTCCAGTACTCCTGTCTGAGGCGGTATGCTGAAGGAGATCAGCGATGCCCTGATCTCGTGTCTCAAACCCTGCTCGAAGGTCCGGGCCCGGAAGAATGGGTCCCGTACCATGTCGGTCGAGTAGCGCGAGAGATCGGTAAACCTCGCCGAGTACTGAGCGACCGTCATGCTGCCCTGCCGCAGCTGTAGAAGCTCCTGGATACGCACCGCACGAAGGGTGGCTGGGACGAACTCCGAGCGGAAGAGGCTCTCAAAGTCCGTCCAAAGTAGAGATGCCTCATCGTGCACCTGGAGCATCAAGCTCCACCATCGTCCTGCTGCTGCGTGTAGTAGGCTTGCAGCGAGGATCACCATGAGGTCTGCTGGTGTCCTCACAAGCCAAAACACTCGAAACACTGCCTCCAGCCAGTCCTCTGCTGCCTGGGGATCCGTCTCCCCGCGAAACCTGGGCGGTCGCTGGCACTGAAACTCATGCAGTGCGCTGAGGCGACGTGCATCGTCAGCGGCTGCTGCTGGAAGCATAGGGGGATCGGCGGGTAAATCTACCGCCGGTGCCACTACTGGAAAAGGGCCCTGCACCGAGGCCTCGTCGCTCGGTGGGCTGTCGTCTCGCTCGACTCTCGGAACCCTAGCTGGCTGCCGTCGTGGGGCCATCCGGAAAAGGAAATAGGTGCGCCACGGTTAGAACAGTATACCTGGTGAGCTGATATAAGTAATCACAAAGAAAACTTTGAAACACAAACGCAATCAATGTTTTTGTGCATTAAGTCGGAAATCAGAAGTCAGGGTCCTGGTGTACGGATACGTCGGCCGCCGCACCAACACTGGACTCCCTGGACTGATATCCACACTCTATACGCTAAACATTATTGCTTCACATAGAAAAGATCAGAGTTCGCGGTAGAACCGAACTCCTTTGATACCAATTTGTCACGACCCGCCCTCGGGGTCCGTGCCGTGACTACCCCAAGCCCGCCTTCCATAGGCCAGGGGCCGGCGACTAGCACCAAGGCGTAAATCCCAGTAAAAAGGGAAGGCATTGCCTTTGAAAAGTAAACATCACCACAGAGTAAGCAAGCGGAAAGTAAACACTAAACAAAAGCAGAGTACAACTGAAAGTGCGGAAATGTAAATGGGCCGGTATACAAACCCAAACTGAAAGTAAAGTACAACTCGAAAGAGAAAACAACAACTGAAAAGTAAAAGCCGCTACTCCGAGCTGTCCACTGGAAATCCCACCTGAAGGGTGAGTACAGATAGCTCCTCTGCTCCACGGGTCCCGCCGTCCGCTCCGAGCACGTCCCGCCCAGTGGTCCACCTCCGGGTACCGTCCCGCTCTGCAAGCCTCAGCTAAGGTCAACGCTGTCCGTCGTCTGCAACCAACACAACGTAGTGCGGGAAAATCCCATGCAGGGGTGAGTATAAGCTACTCAGTAGGGACCCCGAGACCCCTGAAGGTCTCTCAAAATCCACAAAGGATAAACCACGAAAAAAGGTACAATCACGAAGTAACAACTGACACTGCTTAGGTATATGCCCATACATATACCTAAGTTATCAATTCAAATACGCTCTAACCTCCGAGCCCAAGTACAACTCAGTCCACACAGGAAAGTAAACGTATTCCACATAGGAAAGCAAAACGTAATCCACACAGGATTGCACAACACAATCCACACAGGAAAGCAAAAGGATTCAGCTCACACAGGTATACTTCTTCAAGGACGATAAAGATGATCACTGATCCATCTAAGTCGTCGGACCCACGAAGGATCGATAGGTAACTAACCCCCGCAAAGACCCACACAGGATCGGGCCCACACAGGACCTGTAGGCGCTGGCTCACACAGAACCGCTGAGCGCAAGGACCCACACAGGATCGGGCCCACACAGGACCTGTAGCACTGATCCACGTAGGATCGCTGAGTGCTGTAGTCGTCGTCGTCGAATACACACAGGATCTCTGTACTGTCGTCGTCGCAGTCACAGTAGTAGTCGTAGCAGTAGTAGTAGCTGTAACAGTCGCAGCCATCACTAGGGTTCCCGCACACAGCGAGCTCGTTCGGAGGGTCCGCTCCACGAGCCGAGGGGCTGATACATCAACTGTCACGAAGACCGGAGTTGATGTATCCAAAAGTTCTGTATCGTCAACAGGAACTCAACGCAACAGACGGCGCGTCGATCGGACGCCCGGTCTGAGAGTTATTGGCATTTTCGTCTCCGGGGTCCGGTTGGTTTTTAAGGCAAAACCAACCCGACCATACTCCACCTGCGTCCAAACCTCGGGCGGAGTATGCCAAAAGATCCGTCTCACTAAGAGGAACATAACGTGACTGACGGCGCGTCAATCGGACGTTCGTAGCTCAAGATATGAGCGTTTCCGCTCCGAAAGCCCGGTTGGTTTCATGAACGAACCAACCCGGCCGAACTCAATGTAATCCGAAACCTTGAGTGCGATATACCGAAACGACCGTCTCGATCCAAGGATCGCGTTTCCGCTGACGGTTCGTCGATCGGAGGTCCGAGGCTCAATTTATGGGCCAAAAACCGATTCTGGTTCGAAACGGGGGGGTCCGGGTCCGGGCCGACCCGGCCCGACCCCCCCCTGGGGCGGCGCGGCGGCCTGGCGGCGCGGCGGCGCGGCGGCGCGAGGGGCCGCACGCGGGGGAACAAGCCCCCGCTCTTCATCTGGCGGCGCGGCATAGCCGCGCCGTTTTATTTTTAAAAACGCCCCCCCCCCCCCACGTGGGGGGCCTGCTGGTGCGGAACCGGGGGGCCGGCTGCCCCCCTCCTTCAAAGAACCGCCCCCCTCATAAAGAGGGGGGTTTTTATGAAGTGGTCGGGGGATTAATTCCCCCGGTTTTAATGGTATCCGGCCGGCCAGCTGGCCGGCCGGTTTTCTCTAACGGGACCGGAAATTCCGGTCCCCCCTTCGGCTTCCGACGCCGGCGGCCCGGCCGCCGGTCTTCTCTTCCGCCGCGGCCCAGAACCGGCCGCGGTCTCCTCGTCCCGCCGCGGCCCGGAACCGGCCGCGGCGTTCGTCATCCGGCGTGGTGCGACGGCACCGCACCCCTTCGCCGTGCCTTGATTCCATTCAACGCGGCGCAACGGCGTCGCGTTCTTGAAGATTCTTCCTCGGCGTAGCGCGACGGCGCCGCGTAAAATATTTGCACGATCATCCGCGTGGTGCGACGGCACCACGCCACTTGCTTCCACCCGCAAGAATAAACAAGAACGATGGAGGGGGGTTCGGCCGTATTCGTGCGGTCCGGCCCCCTCACGTTAAAATAATAACGCAACTTTAAATAATTCAAGCCACACATTAGACTTGCTATTCACGATCAAGAATAAAATAAGGAAACCAAAAAGAAATCAACAACCCCTACCTCGGGTATAAGGTTCGAAGATTGTGAACGTTCCGCGGAAGACGACGTCGCGGAGGTCGGGCGTCGCAGTAGCCGTTCGTCAACTCCGATGACGAAGGGATGCGTTCGAAGAGACACGTCGTTGGCGAAACTTGTACACCGACGAAGGTTGTCCGAGGAAGAAGTGGCGTCCCCTTTCGTTGACACGGTAAACGAAGAATGGAGGTGCGGCGTTCTTCGTCGGAGCTTGAGCGTTCTTCGTAAAGATGAACGTTCTTCGAGTTCTTCGTCAGAGTTGAAGAAGAAGAAGAACTCTCCAACTCTCTAGTAGACAAACAAATAACCCAAAATAAAATAAGACAACATCTTATTTTATTATCACATAACACATTAGAATTTCAAAAGTTTGAAATTCAAAAGGTTTAACTCCCATAATTAAAAGTAACTCAAGTCATTTAATTAGGGGTTAAGCAAGTTGAGAGAATTTGAAAGGATTAGGGGTTCGTGTGGGCCCCACCACACTTAATCCTCCCAAGGGAGGTTAAGTGGGTGTGGGTCCCACTTCCAACCTCCTTTGATAGGTTTTAACAAGTTATAATAAAATTGTTCTACACAATTTTATTTAACTCAAACTAAAAACCCCAAAACTAACTTTCAACCCGCAACAAACGCAACTCCCGAAAAGGTCTCTTTAAGCGAATATCGGCGCTGCGAGTTCATCAGTGCCCTCGGATTTCAATTCCGAGCACCGGATCAAAAGTTAGGAATTCCCGCTCGTTCGTTCACTGAACGTACCCGAGCAAAACTTCGGAAATTAATTCTGGGCACTCCGGGCCTCGGAATCAGGTGCCGTCTGAAACCGCGCTCTTGTAAAATTATAAAGAAAATTAAGAAAAAAATTTCCCTTGAATTTTACGGGTCTTTACATTTGCTTCATCCATTCTAGCCCATGTGTTGGGACTAAATGTAGAAATGATTCTGGTGACCCTATTGTTGAGTATGCTAGTAGGAGGTCAGACCATTTGGTTTATGGTGTGATGGGGATACGTACTGATGATGGGAATACCTCAATCCCATGGGGATATCTTCTTAATACACGCAAAACCATACAATGAAATTTTTTTACATCAACTATTTGAATTCCATTCATTATTTTATCAACTCCTTCCTAAGAATTGTTGTGTTTAGAGATGTGAACGATTGGAGTGTTTTTGTTCTGAATAGAGTAGTCATGTGGGAAGTCTACCAAAAGAGGTTATTCGTTATGTATTGGTTGATCTATTAGTGGAATCAGTATATGATCGGATATTAGAGGTTCAAATATTTTATAGAGACTTACTTGATTTTTTTATTAAGGAGGTTATGACTCTACCCCTCAACGTGATGTTGAGTATGGGGTAGAACTCCAGCATGGTGTTTCTCTGATATATATGTATCTTTATCAGATGGTAACTTTTATTTTGATGGAGTTGAGGATCTAGATATATTATCAGACAAATAATGGATTTATCTAGCCCAATGTTTCATTGTGGGGTACTCTAGAGTTGTTCTACCATAATGTAGATAGTAGTATGAGGTTGTGCAAAGACTACAAGAGTTATGATCTGAGGACGTTCAAGAATCATTAACCTCTTCCGAGGAAAGATGATTTGTTTGGCCAGCTAATAGGGGTGAGTTGGTTTTCAAATATCGATCTATAGTATGGATATCGCCAATTAAGGGTGATGGAAGCTGATATACAAAATACTACTTTCAGATGCAGGTATGAGAACTTCTAGTTCATATTCATGTTGTTTGATCTTAAGAAAGAACCATCCATGTTCATGGGGCTTATAAAATCAATATTTCATGAGTTCTTGTACCATTTCATCATTGTATTCGTTGATGACTACATGATGTACTCGATGTCAGAGGAGGAGCATATTGAGCATCGTCTGACCATCTTACGGGTACTTGGACACCACTAGCTCTACGAAAAGTTGTTCAACAAAATTTTTTGGACATGAGAGGTTCATTTATTTGTCAATGTGGGGTCCTGGAAGGGTGTGATAGTTGAACCATCAATGGTTGAAGTAGTTCTCTAGTTAGAATAACCCAAAAACATGGTATAGGTTTATAGTTTTCTTGGTTTTGTGGGCTATTACTAGAGGTTTGTACCAAATTTATCATGATTTTTTGTTATATTGACATCTTTGAATGGAACAAAAAAATCTTTTGTGTGGAGTGTGCAGTCCAAGGAAGTATTCTTCTAACTAAAGTGGATGTTTTTCAGTGATTCAGTGATATGGTTTCTAGAGGAAGGGGTGATGTTTGATGTGTTTTTGGACACATCTCGTTTGGTTTTCAGTTGTATGTTGACGCGGTAGAGAGTTGTGATGTCTTATTTTCCTATACAGTTACATCACCACCAACATATGTATTCCATCCCCAATATAAAGTTGGTAAAAATATTGGTTTCCCTAAATATATTGTTGTGTTACCTCATTAGAAATCACTTTGTGGTCTTCGCAAATCACTAGAGCATGAAGTATGACTTTTCCGAGTGGGATATGAACTTGCGGCAGTGGAGGTGGATAGAGATTCTTCATGATTGTGATTATGATATCTTCTACACCTCAAATAATGGGAATTTTGTGGCTAATTCATGGAGTAGGAATTTGTAAATGGAGTTTGTTCAGAAATCTATAGATGTTTGGGATCCGATCTAAGAGTGGACATGCTTAAACATAAATAGAGGGATGGATGGCAGAAGAGGCTATTAATTTCAGAAGATGGAGAAGCCTTCTATGATGCAACAGGTGGAGGAGTCTCCGTGGGAAGACTCAGAGTCATAGATGATCCACGATCACATTGACCATACTGTGGCTTCGTAGAATGGTAAGATGATGGATAAAATCAGATGTTGTTCAATGAAATACTATTTTTTCCTGTTGAAATTATCATGTAATACCTCTGTTATTTTCATAAATAACATTTAGCGGTACAACCATGAATTTATAATATGTACTATGGATTGAGGATTCATTTTTCATGGCCTAGGTTGAAATGGGTAGTGGCAGAGTTTGTGGAGTGGTGTTTAGTGCTCTAGATGGTGGAAGTTGAGAACCATGTTCTCAGTGGGTTGTTGCATCCATTGAATGTACCCAATTTTGAATGGAATGGAATATCAATGTATTTTTTTCATAGGGTTACATAGAGATCTGGGAGTCTGTGATTTTTTTTGGGTTATAGTTGATCTACTGATGAAATCGGATCACTTCCTAGCGACCAAGGAGTCAGACGTAGTGGATTACTTGAAAAATAGGTATATGGATGAGGTGGTCTTGTTGTACAGAGTTCTGATAACCATTGTCTTGTATTGGGATACATGGTCTACATCATGAGTTTGGAGGGGATTACAGCTTACTTTTTTCACCTTGTTACACCTATGCACTTTCTTCCACCCTCTAATAGATAGGTAGACCTAATAGACTTTCCAGATAGTGGATGATATGTTGTGAGCATGCATCTTGGACTTTGGAGGCTATTGGGTACAAAAAATTCCATTGGTAATGATTTCTAACCATAATTTCCTTCACTTTTCCATTATAATGGATTCATCTAATACTTTTTAAGAAAGACTATTCTATTCCCCCATTGGGTTGAATAGTAGTTTGAGAGGCAAATATTCTTGTACCTAATGCAATTCAGAGCACGATAGAGAAGTTTCATCTCATTCAAGAGATGGTAAAAGAAGCATATGACAAAAAGAAGTCATATGCCAATTATAGGAGGAGTCCCTTGGAGTTCAATAGTGGGGAACATATTTTCATAAGGGTCTCCCATCAATGTGGGTAACAGTGGTTTGGATGGGATAGTAGGATTTATCATAGGTTCGTCAGACCCTTTGAGGTGTTAGGGAAAGTTCGCATGGTGGCATTACATTTTGGTGCCATCACCGTAGTGGAAGAGGATCCACGACGTCTTTCACATCTCTCAACTACATGAGTATCTTCATGATGACACTCATGTCATTTACATGGGAGTGTTGTATGTTGAACATGATGAAAAATAAATGAAATAGCCAATAAAGTTCTAGGATCATCAGGATAAGGTGTTGCATGGACACACCATTCCCTTGGTTTGTGTATTGTGGATTCATGGGGGATTGGAGGAGAGTACATGGGTGTTATAAGTGCCAATGTTTTCTTAGTACAAAGTGTTTTTTAGAGTTCTATGTTTTTGTTTTTTTCTTTATGATGTAATTTTTGAACCTTTTGTGTTATAGAATTGAGTTTTCTACCATTAGGTTTATATTTTTAGGGTGTATTGTGTGATAAATTTGTAACATGTGAAAAATGTAAGATCATATATTTAATCAAGATGAATTAACTATGATGTGATTAAAAATTTATGGGTGAGTGATATACACCAAGAGAATATATTATCTTGACATGGAGAATGGTATTTTATGATTTGTTTGTTTAATATGGCATGGTCATTGTTCTTGTGTGGTGTGTTTCATGGCCTATTGGGTTAGTAGGTGTTAGAGGAGGTGCTCTTGAATGGGGAGTTATCTATTGCATCTTTCCAACAACACATGGCGGTTCATCATTGAACATTGATTTTGGTAGAAGTGTTTCAAGAATTTATAGATCAATGAGAGGTATCCCACAAGGTATTTATTTAGATAATGTTTTTCCATTTTGGGTTCTGTTTTTAATTCTCGAGGATGAGTATAGTTTGAGAGGTATTTGATGTAATGGTATGGACCACTATAGTCCATTAAAATTTGAAAATTTGATGTTGTATGTGTTCTAGGAGGCTACGATGACTCGTTTCAAGAGTCTCAAAATTCTATTTTTCCAATAGTAGGTCACGATGGTGATACTTAGTGGTGAGTTGTAATAGTGAGTCACCGTGGTGAGTCATAATGGGGAGGCACAGTGATTAGATGAATCATTGAGTCATAGTGGTGTGTCACGAAGTTAACTCACCCAATGGTAGCTCACATTAGTGAGTCAGGACCGATGAGTCTCAATGTGACTCACACCAGTAGCACAAACCAATATATCACATTGTTATTTCACTTAATAGTGACTCGCACTAATATCATATCAATGGTGTCTCACGCCGGTGAACCAATGACAAATGATTCATCAATTGGTGAGCCATTTCCAATAGTTTACCATTTTTCTATTATTTCATGTTTCCTAATGTTTCTTCCATTAAACATTTTATTTAATGTAAAATTAGTTAAATATCATATTTATAGGTTTTTTAGAAATTTTGAATCATATCTATCTTCTAAAAACCTGATTCTTCCATTGAATTCAAAACTATGTAGTCATGGTCATGATCCGTCGTTAATGGATTTTAAAAATCCATTATTTCATAAATTTGTGATCTAGGATTTCAAAAGATGAGATATTATCTTCCTTGTATGTTTCCCTTTGTCTTGAAAATCCACTCAAAACCTTTCTTCCCCGAAGAATCGTGCATTGTGTTGTATCTTTTGAATCTCATTTCCCCATGAGGCTTTTCTTGGTGCATGCACACCCCCATTTTGGTGCAATAATTAAGTGCTAATCATCTATTATTCGTGGTAGGGATCCCTTCATCTATATTTTATTTTTTTATCATGTGGTGAGGGTGTATCAGTGTCTCCATTTGAATATATAATAGAACCAAATAAACAATGAAAATTGAATCTGATTAAGATCAACATGGGGGACTGAGAATTCGGTGAATGAGGATATTGTTTTCTTGATATTTTGATCAATAAGGTGAATTGTATGAGATATATGCCGACTTAAAATCATGGAAAATGGTGGTACTTGTTTTGTGAACCTATGATCTCTTATGGATCTTTTTTTTGTCTTCTATTGAATGGATATATATATAGATGTGTGTGTGTGTGTGTGAAATTTATTCACCAAAATTATTTGGTTAGGTAAATGGATACCCCAAGATCAAACATGTTTTGTGACAACCCATGATTTAATGAGTGTAATTAAATAAGGGATGTCACATTAAATATATACTTTTGTTAATTTAGTGATTTTTATGGTGTTTTTGTTGTGAGAATGGATATGTGGGTATGGTGTGGTTATGTAGTGGGGCTACTGAGAATGGTTGTAATGGAAGGTTTTTCTAGGTGTGGCTATAAGGTGGTGTTTTGTTCAGTTGAGAGGATGGACTCAGCGGGGCGACTTTGAAGAATGAAGATGGAAGTGGTTGGTTTTGGGTAATTCTACAAAATATTCTCCATGAGTATAAAGCAAGATGATTCACCCCATATCTTAGGATAGATTTTTATTATGCCATGAATGGGTGAAAAATTGATAGTAAATGTGAAACGGGTTTATTTACCTTTGTTCCACTTCTTTTGTGTGACTTCATTGGATTTAATGCTATGGTTTGTGCAACATAGTTTCTCAGGGAGTAATGGATAAAATAAATACCTAATAATGATTAGATGTAATGTGATGGTTTGTTAAATGGAAAGTAGTTGGTAAATGATAAGTTAAATGATGGGTTACATGGTCAACTATGGTTAAATCTAAATAATGAAATGAATAGTTAATGAGAGAAAGGTATTTGTGAAAGTTTCTTTAAATTTTTATCAACTTAAAATATTACTATTGCTTATATTAAAAGTATCATAAGTACTTTTGAATCCATTAGGTTTGTCTTGAGTTCTTGACACTATATATTTACACACACATTATGTTATTGTGATTTCTCTACATACCCCACCCTTGTTTATAACCATGTGAAAATCACCCTCATTATCATGGGGGTGTCTTTCTAAAATATACTGGTGGGAGGATGGATGGATGGCCACCCTCTCTTCTATTCCCCCGTTCTAGGTAGGGATGACCTATGATTCTTAGGTAAGGTTGTGGTTTTTGAGGCCCATGTTTGTGTCGGTGATTTTTGTTTTCCCAGGTGTCTTGGGGATGATTTGTGTCGTGTTTACCAGGTTTCAACAAGATGATATGTTGTTGGAACATTGGCTATTATTTGAAGAAAATGAATTTTGGTTTCTGTTTGTTGTCAATCATTCCATGGATGACCAAGGATATTGAAAGTAAAGGTATAAAATTGGTCAAGACGAAAGTAGTATTGATGGTGTCGCGGTTTCCTAGTGTTTTCCAAATTTTTTGGGTCCAAAATATAGATGTTGGCTTTCAATGTGCAAAGTGGTTTTTCTAGGAGGTGTTATGAAGATATGGAAAAGAAATGAGTTTCATGAAGATATTTTTGTTAATTGTGTTTCATGAAGAATTAAATTGTTATGATGGTGTGCATCACGATTACAATGGGCTTTGTGATTGGAGACAATGTTCTTCGCGATTACGAGTTTTGGTCTCTACAGTCATTGACAGAATGCTTTGAAAATTTGATGGGCACCGAGAAGGGAATTAACAAAAGACATCATGGTGTCGATTGGATTTTCAAATAGGTAACTTCCATTATTCTCTGAGAAAGGAGGATTGCCACGAAGTGTGATTGATGATCTTATAAACGTGAAAAGAGGTAGTGGAACTTCCCGAATGGCCAAGCCCTTAAATATGAGGCTACCACTCTTTATTTAGTTGAGTGTTTTGAGGAAAAATCAAGAGACACTTTGAGTTAATGAAGAGATTCATGAAACGGGATTTCTTAGAGAGCTATTGTATCACAATGATACTATAAGTATTAACTAATGCCCATGATTTTGGAAAAAGGGTACTTCATTAAAATGAGGTATTCCTCATTGACTCTGTGAGTTTCACGAAAGTTGTTCTGTGAAGGCAAGGAAGCATCACGAAGATATTTTGTTCTATGAAGGTAGTGGTGCTTCATGACGATTTTTTTTCCATGAAGGAAAGGGTGCTTCACAAAGGCAGTTTATTCTTTGGAGGTCGGGGTGCTTCATGAATAAGTGTGTCTCGCAAAGAGGCTTCATGAAAAGCAGTTTTGAACATCTATTTTTAGTGCAAAGTGAATTCAAAGATCATCAACTCTAGTCATTGGTGCAAGAAGAGTCTCATTCTAAGTCATGTACAATGTATTTAATGCCAAATCATTGAATTGAACATCATTTCGGTAAACTGATTCAGACTTCTCTCAAAGTAGTGAGCTTGGTGGATTCGACGGAAGTGTTCCAAGGGAATTTGTGAGATATCCATAAACCATTGTAATGTTAGTGATCCTAGCATAGAGTGACTATAACCAAACCTTTGTATTCTAACTTAAGTTTGGTTTAATTAATTTTGGTATGACAAACACACTATCATCATATGCTCAATAGATGTAGCCCTTAGTGGTGAACCATGTAAAAGTGTTGTATGGTCTCTGTGCATGTGATTTTTTGTTTTCTGTTCACATTAGTCTTATAGAATTAACGATTTCCTACCAATGTGGGAACAAGTTCCTTGTTTCAAAAGAAAAATTTGACACCTTCATTCACACCTCCCCTCTCAGGGTGTCTTGGGATCCTACATATGTGTTGTACATCCAATGTGTTTTCAAGATGTGATGTGATATGTGACCTAGGTGTCTATGGGCAAGATGTGGTCTTGAGTCCTAGGTGTGTTCATTCTAGATTCAATTAGCTTCATTTTCTTAGGTGATGGGATTAGCTATGGGAGTAGGTGTGAGTCGATGTGTTGGGATGTAGTGCTTTCAAAAGAGGTGGGAGTGACAGGACATTTTCTATTAGAGTGTGAGAGCATGTAATTAGTAGAAATGTGGTATGGGGGTACCTATTTTTGATGTGCCTACTATATTACTTTACATGACATTCTTCATTTGGTGAGCATTCCTTGGTAAGATGGGATGGTTATTATGCCTTGTTAGGTGCATTTGGTTCTGTTATTTTCTCACATGATCATTAATATGATTATCTAACTTGTACATGGGAGATCATAGTTCTCCTAATACGTATACCTGTATTCTCACACTATGTTATAAAACTAAATTCATTATTTTAGGAGGAATATGTGAACCAATTAGGGAATTAATTGTTCAAACATTGGGACAGTTCTTGTGTTGCTACATAGCATTATTTTGGTAATAAATTTGGAGACTTTTTTTTATCATTTCTATTTTAAGAAATCATGTGGGATGTTTGTTGATTTCTTTTATATATTTCATGGAGTTTTTTTGAGTTTGATACTTCCTTCTCCAAATATCGTTTTCATATAAAGGGTAATTCTTATCATAATGTGTGATCTGTGTACCCTTTATTGTAGTCTTCACCCTAGGGCCCACTAGAGGCGGGACTCTGGGGTCATTATCTCTATTCCATCGTTACCAGCTCCGGAGGGTAATCTTTGGAAGGTGGGGTCGTGATGACAACTAGAGCCTAGGGAATGAATAACCTTGTTGTCTAGGCCCATAGAGGACAACGTAATTTTTGTGGGTTGGATTGGGCCGTGAAAAATGGTGTTAGAGCCAGTCTCCATTTGATGTGCCAGCGAGGATACTGGGACCTTCTGGGGAGGGGGGGGGGGGTTATAGAAATCCCACATTGAAGGATGAGGAGAGTGAATCACACCTTTATAATGTTGTGTGGATACCTCTCTCATCCTGAGGAATTTTCTTGGGGGATCCTAGAGGTCTAGATCCCAGTAACAGAAAAATCATGTAGGCTAGGCCCAAAGTAGTCAATATCATTATTGTGAAATGGACTTGGCCACGATAAAGATTATGGGAATCCATCATCAAAGAAAAAGGAGAACAAAGAACCTCTTTATAAGGTGGTGTGGAAACTTATCCCATAATGAGGCCTTTTTTGGGGGCACATTATGGTCAGAGCCTAGGGAAATAAAAACCATGTGGTCTAGGCTCAAAGAAGACAATATCATAATAATAGAATGCACTATGTAATTACACATAGTATCTAAGATAGTGTCTATTTGATGTGTTAGTGAGGATTTTGGAACCTTATAGGGGGAGTATTCTGGTAATCCAAAATCAATGGAGGGTCATCATAAAGAACTCCTTTATAAGGTGGTGTGTATACCTCTACCATCAGGAGGTCTTTTCCTGGGGGTTCCTAAGGGCCAAATCCCAGGTAAATAAAACCCTTGTGGCCTAGGCCAAAAGTGGACAATATCATGATCATGTGCCGGACTGGGCTATTACATATATATATTACATTATTATTTTTATTTTATTTTTAGAAATAAAATTTATGATATTTTATAATGAATAATTTTGTATTAATTTATTTATAAATCATAAAAATCATATAATTGGAAAAGGTAATGTAATATTTTTTAAATATTAGTCATCTTCCATTTATTAGTGACATGTGTATTTAGGGTAACATTTATCACCATGATGTAGTAAAAATACTAATTTCATGATAATTGTTAAATGGGTTAAGATATGGTTAATCTTTATTGATAATGTCAAACTATAAAGAAAACATTACGAAATTATATGATTATCTGAAGAGGTTTTATAAATGTTTTCTAAAAATTACAAATGAATCCCATATCTATATGTATGACCTACCATCTAATTTGAATGGAAATGAGAGTTTTTTATCGATGTTTGACTGGGTATGATTATATTTTATTTTTATCCTAAAATCATACCGTTATATATATCTTATAATTTATTATGATCATAGATTGATATCTCAAATTTTTCCCATACTCATTATTTGAGCTAATACTTTATTATTTTTCATGTACCCAAGTTATAATGAAGGTATTGTTATATGTTACCTGAATAAGGGTAAAAAGTGATAGGAAAACTATGATATATGATAAAGAATATACCTTAATAACATTTTTATGAATGAAGTTTCCAAAGACACTAATCAACTATTGTTTTCGAATGGATTACAATGTTACCTTTTGAATAAATATAAAAAAATGATTTAATATTTCTTATGAATATCATGGGTCTTTATAGTTGGTGTCCGATATCATTTTAGATCATATTTGGAAATTGGGTTTTGAAAAATTTGGTTAAAACCCTACGGATAAGTCTATGTATAGGATTATATCCCGGTGTTTTGGTACTAGGAGTGGAAAACCTAGGTAATTCCAATATTTTATTAGAGTATGAAGAAGGTGTCTAGATTTATTCATCAAATTATGTGGTTTAAATGATTATGTGATTTAACATTATGATTGTTACCGGTCAAATTACATTTTTTTATTAAATGTATAGAGAAAAGAGGATTCATGTTAACAATTAATGTGGCAGATAATGGAATGATTTTCCTCACATGAAACCATGGAAGATATGATGTGGTTGGAGAACCATTATTATTATACTTAATAAGATGTATAATTATATTTATAATCATCCCAATATGGGTGTGTTTCCTAACACACATAATAATGAAAATTTTATTTTTATGAAGACTATGGAGGGAAGAAGATTCATCTTACTACATGGAAAGTATAATGAATTATTTACTCGGGGAAATGTATCAGAGATAGGAGAATATGCTTTATTTATAGAATAAGAGGAAATAGATAAATTAATAGTCGAGGATAAATGAAATATTAAATTGAGGGATACAATGTTATTCCTATCGTACCATTTATTTTTTAATGTATTATTGGTTGAGAATATTATAATAATTTAATAAATATACATCATCCATGTGTTTACACAAATTTCATTGAAGAACATATTCAATGCCAATCCATGAACAAAAACGAGTTATCTGTTTATATATTGGAATTAGATATTTATATTGTGGATGTGTCACATAATTGATATACTGGTAAAAAAAACTAAAATAGGTAAGAATTGTTTAAAAATATATTTTATTTATGGATCAAAAAACATATATAGTGATAAGGTATATTTGATGGTGACACATAATTAGTGGATAGATAACCCTTAAAATGTTCTTGATATAAAGATAATAATTAATTATTAAAATTAAGAGAAAATGAAGTAAATTTTATATTATTGATGTCCTTGGAATCAATTTCTGAATTTAATGACTAAGTGTTTTATTTGATTTTTATGAAGATTGATACATTTTTTAATTTATGAACTATATTGAAATTTTTGTAATCATTCATGATTTTATTGAGATTTCATGTGATGGGACATCAAGGTGAATTGAACATTTTTCATTGTTTTAGGAAGAATCCCTTTTTTGTGTTAAATAATTATTTTTAGTATATTATTTTATTTTATATGAATTATGGACTATTGAATAGTTGTATTTTGATAATATTGAATTTTGAAAAGTGATTCATTAAGAATTCGATGTTTTAAAAAATATTTGTAGGTAAGGTAAGGATTACCTTTTAAGGTAGTATCTAAATTATATTCCAGATATTGCGGTTAATATAACTACATTGTATGATAATATAATACTTTATCAGATTAGATAATGATATTTTGGGTGATTTATATTTTCTGTTGATATATATGTAACATTTACATTTTACATGTCATTTAATATGATTGATTATTTAGGATGAATAAAATTATATTTTTTCATTTATAATTTAAAATCTATTAGATCTCCACTAAAGAAAATGTATTCTTTCATGATCAAGTTATTTAAGTTATTTGGGTTATGGGATTATTTTTGAAATTATCTATGTGAAACCTTAGTTATTATTTTCTAGGTTTCGGAGTTAAATGTATTATTTCATATTATAAATTTTTACATAATTTGGATAATATCAAATCATATTCTAACCATTCAGTTTTTTTACTATTTAAAGAGAGGAGGAATATATTTATATTCATTTCTGGATTATAATGTTGATTTTATTAGTTCAGGAAAATAAAAAAATCACAACCTCACTCATTTTTGGATTAAAAGATGATATCATAATGGAAATTAATTAAAGTATGAAATCTAAATTTTTAGGAAAATATAATTCATTATTTTCTTGTTTATGATCATAATTGAATTCCTAAACTCTATGAAATTTATATTGAAACACAAAATGTTGTCATATTACATTAATTCTTGATTATTTAATGACCAATTGTACACATTAATGATTTATGGTTTTTCGGTCATTAACATTCTCATCATTATTAAAATTTTTGTAATCAACGTTCTCTTTCACTCTCCATAATTATGTACATTATCATTTCCTACATTCCCATATTTTCACAAACCTTTGTTTTTTTCACATTTAAAAACCTATTTTTGTGTCATCCCATATCATATTTGAATTTCACTTTCCCTTTTTTCAACAGGAAGTATTAATAACCTTATTACATAGTAGTTTTTAAACAAAGGATGATTTAAATACGAAACCCTTGATTAATAAGTACATGTTCATACTGCACTAATTTAGTTTATTAATGTGGAGATATAACACCCTGAGTTTTATAAATAATACATTATTCAATATCATATACAACACACAACAATGATTCTAAAAACCATGAAAATTTATTATTTAAATAAGACGATTCTAACACATCCATTGATTTTTAAGGTTATATTAGGATTAACCACATTATGAAATATATATAACAACCCTAATCAATTAAATTCTATTTATTAATTATTAGAAAATGAATAATAAATTTTTATTAATGTCATTATATTATTCCAATATATGATTTTTTAAAAAGGTATTGTATTCATCTTTCGATAAAATATTTTAATTAATTATGGTAAATTATTCAACATTTATTTAATAGATTTTTTTTGAAATTATCTTTTCATGAATTGGATAGGGGGAATTTGTTTGTTTTTTCAATAATTATTTATTTTCTATTGAATAAAGAAAATACTAATTTTAACTAAAAATAATTTTTTCTCAAAAATATTTCAAAATGTTAAACAATTTTTTAAATAGGTATCAATGTAATATTAGATCAATTTTAATTTTAAAAATAAATTTTTTTTTATTGAAATAAATTTTATTACAAACTTTTTTTAAATAAATACCTCTATACATAGAAATGAATTCTTAAAAAAACTATTTTTCATTTCATTTTTTTTACAATATCTTAAATTTATTTTTACCAATAATATAAATGTAATTTTTAAAAATGGATGATGTATTTCGATTCTATAATTGAATTTTTTTTAAAAGATCTCTTTGATTTTTGGTCATTAAG
This sequence comes from Viscum album, assembly GCA_963277665.1. NCBI lineage: Eukaryota > Viridiplantae > Streptophyta > Magnoliopsida > Santalales > Viscaceae > Viscum > Viscum album. The sequence goes on from OY728138.1 coordinate 891,226,952, forward strand.
AATTGTAACCCATGTAAATTATTATTATCATGTTAATGGTAAAAGGTGTTAATTGGGGTAAATACTAATGTTATATGGATCCAAATTAATTAAACCATATTACTTTATTAATGTTTTCTATTATATTTCATCAATAATAATCCATAAAATGAAAATATGTAAATTTTAAATTTAAATTTCATCTTTTGCCTTTATAATATTTAACTAAAATATAATGTAAAAAATGAATCTTTACTTATTTTACAGTGTATAATATTTTTTGATAGGGATAGAAACAAAATATTTTAATATATAAATTATTATAAGAAATATTAATGAATATTTAGTATTTTTAGTTTATTTTAAGTTTTGGTGATAAGATAATTACATTAAATGAACTTTTAATGTAGACACAACACTTGTACAAGAAATAAAAATTAATGTAAATGAACATAACTACTCTGAAAGTAATATTTTCGGTGAATTAAAGTGAAATAAGAATTAAGAAAATTAATATAACATATTAGACATGTTTTAATGGTTTATATTTTAATTTTACTGTTTTAATGTTGTTTCAATGTCAATTTATATGGATATTTTTTAAAATGACATTAAAATAATTTTATCTAAAATATATTTTATTAAATTATTAACTAATCAGAAATTAAATTAAATAGGTCAATTAGGATTATAAATGGTAATATATGTCATCCCAAGTCATTTTTTAATCCAATAATTACTTTATAATTATAATTATTACCATTTGATATTGAAGAAGTTATTACCATTCTTAAGGTCAAAATTGGTTAACAAATCGGTTAAACAAAATGATAAGTTATAAAATGATATATTAAATGTCAATTTTTTATTATTTTAATATAATATATTCCTTATATTCACATTTATATCATTTTAAAAAAAATTACATTAGTTATTCATGAATTAAATTATAATATTTCAGGCATTTAAATAATTGACTTTAATGATATTTTATAAAAAATAATATTTTATTAAAGGATTTTAAATTCATAAAAATCATATATTTTTCCATTTCAATGGGAAAAGGATTAAAATATCACCCATGATTCAGTTATGTTTAAATAATATTTTTATGGTAACTTATTTACCTCTAATGAGTAAAAATATTGATATTACTATAATTATAAAAGGGGATAACTTAAGGGGAAATTTTGACATTATCATAAAAGAATAACCAAACATTGTCCAAGTATTATTGTATGAGATTAATTATAAAAATCCTCATATTATTTTGTAATTTCTTCAATTTAGGTTAATTATTTAGTGACAATTAATCTATATTCAATTAAAACATTATGAAATTCTATGTGTATCCTCTCCACCAATTATAAAAGGACACCCCTCATTTCTGTTATATTAAATAAATAGAGCCATCTCGTTGGAGCAACCACTACCCAATTCATTTATAAAAATACCTATCTATTTATTATAGATTATATTCCCCTTGAAATACCTGTCTATGGGGCCTTACGAGGGGATCATAGAGAGGCCTACCAAAGAAGATGTATTTTTTAACTCAGACACATTCAATTTTTTTCTTCATTAAAATTATCTAAATCCATTGTATTAATAATAAAATAATATATTAATTATCCTTAGTTAAAAAAAATGTGATGTTGGTACCACTAATATTTTCCATCATTCGTTCAAATTGGATGTTAATGTTTTTCTTATTCTACATGGGGGATACCACTTCCACATTGTAATAAATTTAATTTTCCATAAATATCATTCCTGAATTGTTATTTTTATAGTATTAATTTAAATATATGAGATCTATGAAAATATTAATCTTCATTAATTTTAATATATTATCAACTTTTTTCCATTAAATGTAATGAAAAACAATAATGTCCCTCATGCATATGAATGGACTACATCCTCCAAGAAGTGATATGAATGTTTTTTAAATTCTGATATACATATATTGTAAAAAGGATATATTTAATGAATATATGTAATATATATTATATACTAATGAACCTATAAATTTGATTTATTATTTACCTTACTTTTTTTTCAAACCGTTGAAAATTGAAAACACTGTTTTTCCTATGTATGACTTACTTTCTCAATGAACTGTGTAATTCATTTTTCTGTCACAATATATTATGGATGAAATAAATTGTATATATATACAATGAATATATATTATATTTATATCACTATTAGTAATATATACAAATAATGAAACCATGATCAATGAATAAGAATTAGAACTACTAAAATGAATCATGCCTGAAAAAGAAAATATTTATCCCTCAGAATAGTTATTTTAAGAAATAATGGTCAATAAAAAGTGATAATATTTACTAAATAAATTTTATATATAATATCCAACAATTTTATAAAAAAAACTCTAATAAATTTAATTTCATTTTTATATTTTCTTACTTTCAACAACAAGTATAAAGAACCGTAATGTAGCATACCGTTATAACCAGGTCGTTACATTGTTTGGTATAAATTGGACTAAGTATATTATTAAAATAACATGAATTTATATTATTGAAATATATTCACTTATTATCAATTTATTATAAATTTTCAACAAAATAATTTGAATGTAAAAGAAATGGATTTATAAAAAAATTGATGTACGCATGTTTTTTAACATAAAAAAATAAATTAGGCACTATTATTGAATAATTTTAATTTAATTTATATATTATGTCATGATCCCCTCCAACCAAAGATACCATAGTGATGGGGGAGAGATCATGACCTCACCCTCGATTAATACCTCCATTATCTACTTCATTGGAATGTAACAGAAGGAGTATAAAAATCTCATGAATTGGGATACATTACCCTCTATAATAATATGCAATACAGATATATGAGGAATCATACACAAGAAATTCCATGGAATAATATTGAAAAAAATAAAAACTATCTGCAAATTTTAGAATAAGTAAAACTAATAAAAATAAACGATTCCAAAATAGAAATACATAAAATTAAACCTAATGTTTTAAAAAATTATATATTCATTTATCCAAACAAGTAATTTCTATAAAAGTCCACATATTACTCTAGAAAAAATGAAAATAAGACTATATGTAGAGTGAGAATACAAGTATCCTCAATTGAAGAATCCAAGTCTCTCATGCACATGTTAATGAATCATACTAATACACCCATGGGAAAATAGAAGAATCAACTACACCAAAACATATCAACTATCCATACTAACCTCACTAAGTCATCATCACCAAGTAATGCAAGATATGTAAAATAAAATAAAATAAAAAGAACATCGATAAATGGCACCTAGATCTATATTCCTACTTATTTTAATCTCTTATACCCCAAAACTTCTCTTCATGGCACTCTTATATCTTCAGAATAACATTTACCACCCCCACACCCACAACATGGTCACATCACACCACATCCAAAAACACATAGGTCATAACATAACATGATTTTTGTTTCATATCTCTCCTACAGAACCCTAGGCCATCACATCACAACCATAACCATAGTAGTATAATTAAGTGAAAATGAAAAAAAAATATCCTTGTTTCATCTTCCTACCATGAACACCCCCACTATAATCCTCCCCACAACATGGACACATCAAATCTGTCCAAAAAGAAACTTTTCCACCCACCCAAAACTTGGTCACAACATATCTCACCAGAAAACATATGAGCCATCACATAATGAACTAACCTGCCTTTGACTGGTATATCTTATTCATATCTACTCACTTGTAAAAGCGAATGGGAATGAGCAGGTAGCCTTCCATTAATCCTTATCACCTAGATATTAGTATGAACACCCACTTGTGTGAAAATTTATGTTTTGAAAAATAATTCTCAATACGAGTGGTGATTATATAGAAATATCAAGGAATATACAATTATAAACATATATCCACACATAATCCCAATCTATTAGTAAACAACAACAGACTATCCAACTTCACACTTTAACTTTAGAATCCTCCTCAATATTCATATCACCATACAACCAACAAGGAATATCATACAAAAAACCAATTCATTTGTCCATACCATTCATTTCATTCTTAATTATTTCCCACATTCAACCACACATCCCATAATCTATTTTTTCATTCAAAATTTACAACACATTAACAAATCCAAATAGAATTAATTTCAATCATAATTAAATAAATATTCCATCATAACCTAAGAATTCGGTGCAATAGAACCAAACATCAAAAGAATCTTATCATCTCAATCACTAAATCATATCACTAACCCGAAATCATAGAAAAAAACCACCACAACACAACCCCAATATCACAAGGAAACTGAAGAAAATCTATCCTCCCAACATCATGACCAAAAAACAACCACATCATTGCTCTAATAGCCCATAAAAAAACACCACCTCTATGTCTTAAAAGCATTTCCAAAAACCTATATCATCACCACCCCAAAATAATGACCAAAATTTTTAGTGTCACATAAATCCATTACAATTCATCATATAAAAATAATATACATGATTTAAAATCTTGAAAATCATTCCCTTTTCCCCTCCGATCATAATTATCCACCTCTTTATTATTCATAAAGTAAAAACATCATCTATTGTAGATAGAAAATTGTATAAACCTTCTTAGTGATATATAATAACAGTAAATGAGAGATTACTTTCTTCAACATTGATTTTCCAAATCACTACAGACCTTAGGGGGAATAATAAACACTTGACAACCATAAACACACAGAGGAATCAGTTGATAAACCTATATCACACCAATAGATCATCAAAACACTTCCCAACACACATCTAAAACCAATACAACCACTCCACTAAAAATCCATAATATAATAATACATTAAAAAATAGGGAAAATATAGTCACTCACTACTGATTACTATCAAAAAATAACCAGTCCCAATTAACCAAATCCAGGACAGGAGGGCTATAATTCCTTCCAAAACCACCTAGGATTCACTTAAATTGATAGAGGATGAAGGGGTAAGGATGAATGATAATACTTTTCCTAGAAAATAACATTAAATCATTGATACCACTATTTTAAATTCTTTTAATACATTCACGATGTTTAATTCATGGAATTCATAAAAAAATTAAAAAAATAGTGTTTCATCATCTCGAGTTTATTACATGTTGTGAATTAAACATTCATGATGTAAAACCATCTCATGGGTCCCCCCACATCCCATATATAATATTAGAACCATCAAGATCCACTATCCATGAACTAGAAATTCATTTCATGTAAACAATACACTATGCTAATTTATTTTAGTATCATTTTTTTAATCCAACAACCATGGAACCTGAGAAATCTATATATGAAACACCTCAAACTGAAAAATCAGCTATGAAATTGGCCAGGGAGGCATGAGCCATTAAATAAAATACATGAAAAATTATTCTCACATATAATAATACAGAACCATGACTAAAATAATAAGGTTCCAAACAACCACCCATATAGATACATCTCTAGGATCATGTCATACCTAAATCAATACCACCAACCAAAAATTACAAACCAAATAAGCACAAAACATCCTGCAAAACCTCACCAAAAAAACATAATAATACAAATTCAATCGTCATATATCCCAACCCATTGTCCATCACAACCAACAAACTATAGTACACAAAAATATATGAATTAGGGAATTAGAACCTCTTTGTTATGGTATTATCTTCTCTCGGATGCACTGACTCATTCTCACTAGTTTAATTACATCATTGTATAATAGGATCTATTTTGAATCAATTCCTCTTGTATTCATATGTCAGAACATTATAACAGATCATGCATCAAGTAAAAGATTAGATCTCATAAAATAAATGTGTCCAAACCTTAAGTCACAATGAAAAATAATGAAAATAAAAACTCAAAAAATTCTCTTGGTCCAGGGCACTCATTAATGTATCTAACTCCAATGTATTATCTTACAGGTCGCCATTCCTCGATAAACACATTAATGAATTGAATTTTCCATTAAAATATATTTTTTCCTTAGTTATCAGGGATTCCTAATAGAAACTTTGAAATTGTCATGTTGTCCTCAATATCCAACTCTCCCTAGTCAAAGACATGGCAGTCAATCTGAAGATACCAGTAAAGATGAGAGATTTCTCAGACCTCATGGATCCTATCTATACATGGTTGAAACACTAACTAATATACCATATTTCCAATGGACACCAATACCTCAAAGGACCCAAATATTCTAGGAGAAATCATACTCCCCTGCCAATAATTTTTTAACCCTGTTAAGGTGAAACATTTAAGAATAAGAGCTCTCTAACATCAAACATAAAGGATCTCCTACTGTGTCTATAATAAGGAATCTTGTATTCCTTTACTAATTTCTCCCATTGAAAAACATGTGAATGTTTTTTATTGGTGCTCTTACCCACATTGTTTCAAATAACTATTACCACCCAATCCTCTATACAAAATAATGGGGAATGAAATGGTCACTTATAAAAATCCTCAAATGATGCCATAAAAATTAAAATGTTATAGATTTTATTACAAAATTTTAAAAAAATGGTAATTTTATACCTAATAATCATCAAATTCTAAGACACACACCCACATCATATCCTCTAATGTTAAGATATTCCACTCTTCCTGCACCATCTGTTTGTGGGTGGGAAGAAATGATGTGGTGTAAATGAGAAAAAAATAATTATTTATTCCCATATTGAATTGTAATGTAACAAATGTATATCAATCCGAGGTAATGGACCTTTGAATTACATGAATATACACCATATCATCAACACACATCAATCCCAAAGAGTCAATTTCTCCCAAATCATTAATCACTAAGAGTTGGTTTGATTTTAACAATTGATCTCTAATCACCTAGATAAAATCAAAACATACCTAATGTAGGGTAAAAATATGCATAAATCCATAAATTATTCGACCGAATTCCACTATGGAAAAACCAAATGTTGTAACAAATCAACAGGAACACAATTCTTATTCTTTAGCTTTTGTAAATCCAATCATTTCACAAAAAAACATTTACACTAATTGTTTCATCCTAGGACACCCAAACTGCATCCTCAAGCTATGATACATTTTGGATACTCCTAGGTGTACCGCCAAAAAATAAATATGAACCCAATGGATAAATCCATCATGCATCACTGATGAAAGAAAAAAACCTCCCAAAAAAATATTTGGTTCTGACCATCCCTCTGAATCATCACCATGGCCAACCTGATAGTACATAACCTCTCCCATTATGTCTCCCCACTAAGACTCCTCCAATGTCCACATCATAAAAACTAACATGTTATCTAAAAAAATCCTCTCCCATCATCAAACATTTAATATATGTTCAAGTCTTCCAAATCCTATATTATACTCCATGCTTCCAGAGACTCCCAGACAATATCATTCCCTAACATCATGTTAAATGTTTCATTAAAAAATTCCTTTTTTCCAAGGTGTATGGAATCTACAAATCATTATCCTAGAAGAATTCCATCAATATTTATTGTTGATGATTTAGATATAACTTAGAAAATATATACGTGAAGCTTATATGACCCTTAAAAACCACAAATCACTCACCAATGAAGTAATTCCAGAAAAACTTTAGTACTAGCACAACCACTATAGGTTCTAGATCATGGTTGGAATAGTTATAATTTTTGGTAAATAGCTTATATGACCCAAAATATATCACTTCAATCTACTACATCAACATGTATCCTAATCCCAATTAGTAAGAATGAAAAATCACCTCCATTATCATACCCTCCATTAGATTCTGAGGAGATAGAAGACTGACCATATTAACCCTCATGTACTGAATGATTCCTATCACTAATAATTAAACAAAAAACTACTCATTCATATTCAATAATATTAATGTAGAATTTACTGAAGAGAAATGAGTCCCAAACCTCTGATAATAGCCTTTATAAACAAGACAACTTTGAGCCTCGACCATGTTCTAGGGTGATTTCAATGAAACAATTGATTTAGCATCTGATAGTTACACTACCACTCCCAAATGAGACATCTAATTCATGAGGAAATTAACATCTAGATTCCAATACATATACACGGAAATCCTTTTATAGATTTGGGGGTGGGGTGGCTGAGGAAAATAAAAGACAACAATGATATAATTGTCATGATTCACCCCTGAAATAGAGTAGGTCAGTATTTTATTGATGAATACTATGATGAACAATATTATGAGATCATGGAAAAGGGGGTTAATAAGACCTTTAATCATAGATGGTGTGTTTATAACACCAAATGACAAGTCTAAATACTCGAATTTTCCATACCTGTATCCAAATATTTTTTGGTATATCACCTTACATCACCCTCAACTACTGATATCTAGACTGTAGATCAATCATAAAAATTCATCCTACCCCTCTCAACTGGTCTAAAAGTTCATCAATCCTCGATATAGGGTAGTGGTTCTTGAATATTGAATGATTCAACCTCTAGAAGTTTATAATAAATCTTAGAATACCCTCATCCATCATAGAATCAAACGCAAAAGCATCCCATAGTGATACTCTAGTTATGTTGAGACTCTTCCCAATAAGATTATCATTTAGAATCCTTAACTGCTATAACTAACTAGGTTTCGTCTAATAAAGATCCATCAAAATAAAAAAACGGATATATTTTTATGTCAAACTCATAAAAAAACTCTCTAATGACCTTATGTACCTATAAAATCCCAGAATCCATTGATTTCACTGTCAACTAATCCATCAATGAATTATTTGTCTAAATATAATGACTTCCCACCAGACAATCCCCCAATCCAATGGAAACTACACGTCATCCATCCACATTTGATAACCCAACAAACCTTTAAAAGAATTTAATAAAAGAACATAATGAATACCACAAACTGATTCCTAGGACAATATGATATGGCTATATCTATTTCAAAAAAATATCTCAATGGGATAAATATGGTCCCATCATCATTTTACACTGGTAGCATACACGAACAAATTGTTCTAGGCTCCGACTTGAGTAGTCAATGCCAGGTGAATTAGAATCCTCTCAAATTATAGTCCAAGATCAGAGGCTAAATTGGGAGTAATAAATGATTGTGAACCACATCAATAAAGATAAGTCACAAAAAAGTTGTACTAAAAAAATTAACATACATATGCTGATATATGACACCACTAAAACTACATAATCTTTTATGTACAACTAACCAGGCACTGGTCTTACACATATTATATATTTCCTCCTCCAAAATCACAGTTGAGAAAAGATCCCATAACAGGTGGAACATACATGGATTTTCCTTTAACATTAATATATCCCCTCTGAGAGCATAAAATATTTTCCCATGTTGATGAAACAGTCTCCCTAGAAAATGTAGGTTGGTGTTGATCCAATATACCACCACCAAACTGATCTTAGGGAACCACTTAGAAATATTTTTTGAGATGGGAATATACCCCAAAAACAAAACATTCTGGAATAATAAATCTTGGAAAACACATGGAAACCACTATCCAAAGAAAGATAAAAGGGAAACTATTGTTTTCAAATATCTTCCATTTAAAACTAAAATGCCCTCATTATTGATACCATACACTAACAACACTTCTCTTCAATGAACCATACATATTAACTCTCTTGGTAAACATCATCATGTGTGTATCCACTTGATCACCAATACCTTCTTCTGAAAATCCATATACATTGGAAAAATAAAATGATAGATTCCATACAGAATAGGAGGATAGAGTTCCTCAACAATATGACTTACATGATATTACTCATCTAGAAAATAGTTTGGGGAAAATTAAAAAGGCCATTGGACATGATTCCAAACTCCAACGGAGAAAAAATCCCCTACTAAAGATATGGATGATCAGCCTCTAAACTTCAATCAATGTTGATGAAATGAACTCTTCCCAGAACTCCTTTTGATTGTCCAATAATGATTCATCTACCATATTTCACACTCCCAAATACATAAACCATCATTGATACCCATATCCCTAAATATTAAATGGAACTAAATGGAAGTTGAATCTCACTAGGACCGTGATTAAACTAAAAGTCATATTGAGATCCTCTAACTAGGACTCTGTATCCACATATGAAACATTGCCCTCATATTTCCCCAAACCCATCTACTGAAAAGTGTTAAACATCATATACCACTAAAAATCCTTCTCAACCAAATCAACCATCCAATGATAAAAAATTCCATCTTTCATAAATTCAACTACCATAACTGCATGTGAAGGACATCCAAAAGTCATAGATGAAGAGAAAATATGAATTTTCCAATCCTGGTTATATTGAATATTATTTTCATTCATTTAAATTCTCATTACTCATTTGTAACCTTCTTAAAATGAACTAACTCAAATAGGAAGCCATGGAATAATGATTCATGTATCTCTTAGATTTATTTACCCTATAAATAAGTCTAACTCACTTGATCATTTTGTAAGAAAAGATTCTATGAACAAGCTCTTGGAGGACCTGAAATACCATGTACTTTCCAGTCCCCCAAGCCTATGACATGAAACCATTTCAACTAGAGCTTCTTCCATAAAAATTGATACATAAAACCCCATTAATAAAATAAAAATATATCATATATCTCAACCATAAACTATAATAACTCTCTATAATGATCTATCTGAACAAATATACTACAATTAGTGAAGAGATATAATGACACCCATGCCCTGCCTACTTTAGGCCCAGGGTTAGTGACTAGAACCAGGTGTATAACAATATCTTTAAAGGGGAAACATTATACAATATAATAATATAGGATATAAAGATAATATGATTCTTAAAAAAGAAAATACAATATTTAAAATAATAAAAAACTGAAACCATCCAACAATTCATGTATAAAAAACAGATACAGATGAAATTATATGAAATAAAAATACACAAAAATAAATTTAAATCATTAACACAGTAATGATAAAAATATATAGTCAAGAAATTTTTATAATGATCTATGTAATCTTATTGGGATCCTGAAAATCAGTTTATGTATGTAGGGTAAGCAGACATGAATACAAATAATGAAAATCAATGACAATCGCGAACATGTTAATGAATCATAATAATACACCCATGAGTAAATAGTAGAGATACCAACACCTAAAAAGGTTAACTATCCATTACAACCTCACCAAAGAATGATAACAAAATAACACAAGACATTTATAATAACATAATTATAATCATATCAATAAAGGGTGACCCTAACCACTTTCTTATGGATTTTCCCCCATCACACCCAATCTTCATATATCCTAGAACTATCATCTCTTTTGATTTACATATACCACCAACCCATGTCAAAGACGCATCACATCAAGCTTGAAAACATATCTTTAACTTCTCTGCTGCAAGGTAATATCACATCTCTCCCATAGACGCTAGGTCTATCACATCACAACTGTAAATATAGTACTATATTTCCATGAACAAGATTGGAATCAACCTGTTTCCCTACACATATTATGCATGAACCCCATTATAAAACTACCCACAGTGGGTATCATAACATATCTTTCAAAATCACCATGTCCAACTCCCCATAGTACGGTCATATCACATCACCCCCACAACACCTAGTCCATCACCTACATCATTAATATGTTTCCTTCCATCACAACCTCTGTATATAAACATGACTAATAAAGGGAGTGGGAAGGAGTGGGCATCTAACCATCTATCCTCATCCCTGGGATATAGAGAAGAACATACCCTGTGCGAAAAAATGGTTGAAATATCATAGTGATCAACAAGGTGTCAATATAGAATTCAAAAGAATATATAAGAAAATACAGATATATTGATAGAATACCAACCTATGAGTTAATTATAAGGCACTAACTAACCCACAACACTACAACTATCACTTCCACCTATAAATTCGTAACACTGCACAAAACATAAGCTACAACATAACATCATCTAATTCCATTATCCAACCCATTAATTTCATGTTTAAGATTCAGCCAAAATTGACCACTCAAACCATTTTTCAATAATTATTTCCATCCCACTGACCTAACCAAATTCTAATAATTGAAATCATTATTAAATAATTATTCCATCACTACTAAGTCTTATATAATAATGAAACCACACATAAAAAGAATTGCATAATCTCTATCATAAAATATCCTTACCTCCCCCATAACCCCGGTGATGAAACAACCACCTTACCACCCCAAAATCATGTCCAAACAACCATTACCTCTCCACCCCAAAATCACATCCCCCAATCCACTACCTTTCCACCCCAAAAGAAAGGTCAAACAACCAACGCTTGTCTTCCCAAAAAATCATGTGTAAATTATCACCACCTCACCATCCTAAAAACCTAGCCATAAGTTTCAATATGGAATAAATATCATAAAATCAATCATATCAAAATAATATCAATTCAATAAACTAATTAAAATCATTCATAATTTCCCCATGAATTTTTATTATCTAATTATTTATCTCTGGCTAAGACAATACAAACAACTCCCATGGATAAAAAAGAGTAAACCTATCCTGTATGATATATAATATAAAGAAATAAGGCATTAACTATGTCAAAAAATATTTTGCAACGTACTACACACTATAAGAAAACATTGAAATTACCACAAATCGAAACTGCACATGAGGGACAATAGATCAACCCACACCACACTAAAGGATCATCAAAATGTAGCCTAACTCACTTTCTAAAAAATCCCATCACTGCATTGAATCCCTATGATATGAATGAATGAAATCCATAGATTAATGACAAGTACTCATCGAGGATCATTAATAAACCACCACTAGACCCAATATATAAAATCATGGAGAAGTGAACTAGAATTCCACCCAAAACAACTTAAGGTTCAGCAAAACTAAGAGGGGTAAGAAGGGGTGTGGGAAAATGAAAATAATTAGATGTGAAATTGACATTAAATTATAAATCCTTCCATTTAAATTTCATCCAATATATTCCCAATATGTTTTTCAAAGGATTCCATAAAATATTTACATTTTCTGAAAATAGCATTGTATCATCCTCAATAGAATACATATCATAAAATACACTTTATGAACATGAATTTGTCTCAAATTGTACCACTCTTCAAACATAAAATCTATTAAATATCCTTATTTACAATTCATTAACTTGAATTTCATGTTGTGTAACACAATACATGTATTCCTAGTAGCTTCTCTGTTACACATCCAACCACCACCTAATGTATTTAAGAGTTCTCTTAAACACCTAAAATAAAAAAATAGAAATATGACCGTACAATAAAGAATATTCTATTAAAGATTATACATTATATAAAAAATTTATAACTTATTTAATATTTGTTTTATCCATGAGATAATAATTAATCTAGTTTTATGCTTTAAAAATATATTTTCCTAAAAAGTGGTTTCTTCAAATTTAGTACAGTTAATTTAAAAATAATTTCTAAAATTTTAGAAAATTAAATAATGAAAATTTTATTAATTTATTAAATCATCATGTCCAAATTACCACATAATTAAATTTTGAGAATTATTTGAAAAACAAAATTTGTCGATGAATAGTAAGAAATCTGTATCCTTTTTAAAGTTAACTACTATTTTAATGTATTTAAAGTGTTATATTATTTTATAAATTGTTTTAAAAATAAATTTTTATCATTTTTTATATTATGAATTTAGTTTATATCATTTTAATAAATTCTATGAATAATTGTTATATAAAATAAATTTATAGATATAAAAAAAATTTCTTTGAAACCCCAGTTATTAGTCACATCAACATATTTATTAATAATTAAATTATGAATCATATTGGAATTGAGAATTTGTAAAATTGATTCTAAATTTCTAATCTTAATATTTAATATTACATATTATTTTCTCTTTTAATTTTGTTCAGGATGAATGGTAAAGAAAGTAAAAATTAATTCATGTGGTTAAAGTTTGAATGCGTTTATAGGGGATTAAACCAAATCATAAGGTATGTATTCCTATAAAAATGTATTAATCCAAGTTTATGGCCATATTTCATCATTATCATACTAAAAATTTGGATATATGATCATTTGAAAGATTAATTATTAGGAAAAACAATATCATTTTGTATTCATTTTGAAAATTTAAAAATTGTTTCCAAATGGGTAATCTTATCCACATTTAAATAGATACCTCCTTTCATTTCAAATAAAAAATTAACGATTCATTTATATCTTCCATTAAAAACCCAAAAACATTCCTTATTTTTTCTAGATTTCCAAGAGTCCTCAGTTTGATTAGTAAATGCTCATAATGAGGCAAATGGGGTAAACCAAAAAGGTTCTCCAAAGAAGAGGTATATCCCATTAACAAACCTTATCATTTTACTCTTAATCTAAATCCATAAAATATTATTCAACCATAATAAAATAAAAATATATATTATAATCCATATAAGTATATTTTATTATATATCAAGTATTACCTATATCAGTTTCCTCCTCCGTCAAATGGGAAATGAAACCATTGATTGTGTGTACAACGGATAGTTGTGCCGAAATTTACCATGTATGTATTAGCAGTCATTGAAGTACATGTAGGGGTAAAATCCATAGGTACTAAATAAGAAACCCTGAGAAACTATGAATTGATGGAGGTGTTGGTTATTGAGTGGCCAACTATTTGGATTTATTTTATTTGAAGAACTGAGATTTAATTTAAAGAAAAAAAACAAAATGATTTGAATTAAAACAATTAATGTTTATCGGTTGATTATAGGTTTTTTCTTGGGGTTTATTGGATGAATTTCATTTCATTCTAAATTTTATACTGTTTATTCAATATGTATCCAAATAATGAGGTAATTCTGAAATTCATTGACAAATATAATCCTTAAACAATTCCACTGATATTCAAAAATGAACTTAGAGAATCACTTTCTTTATCACTCTAAAAAATTGGATAATAATAGCTATCATAATGTGTTATAATTAAAGTGGACAAATACAAAGGAAAATGTAACACTTCAAATGGAAATTATAACAAAATTAAAATATTTAAATATTTTGTACATAAAATAACATTTAATCCACCTCAAGAAACTCTATATGACCAATCCATAAAAATTTATCCCTAAGTTGATTCTATTATATCAATGGAACTATTAAGATGACTGAAATAAGTTTTATTGAAGAACAAAAACATTAGGAAAAATGAACACTCAACCGTTGTGTATGGAATTCACAAGTACTGGTGTGAATAAATTCACACCTTGATTTAATTATACCAAAATAAGAAGAAAAGGAAAAAAAGTAAATAAGAACTATAAATTTATCACGAAGCTAAAATTATTGAAAAAAAATTAAAAAAATCGAATAAGTTATTACAAAATGAAAGCAGGAAATTAAAATTGAAATAGAAACATTGATTTAAAGAAAAACATTGGATTAAAATAATTACTTTGAATAAATGAAAAACATAGATTCAACAAAAAAATGGATAATAATTACCTTAAATAGTTGGTAATTGTATAGGGATATTAAAATCCATAGATACACCCCTAATAATCAATTTTATACCCATTAATTTAGAGAGTCAAAAGGAGGGTGAGAAAATCTAGGTAATTAGACATTTCAATGTTGACCAGGAAAATTGTCCAGATTCATCCCCTATGTTGACCTATGAATTTTTAAATGAATATTGTAAAATTATAAGTGTCTGTAAAAGGGAAATATTTTCTTCTATTTTTACTCTAACAACTATCCAAATTTATGGATAATTCAATTATCTTTTTGGATGTTATGATCAAAATAGTGGGATGATGTTATGGGCATTTAGATTTGGACAACCATTTAAATTTTAAATTATGTCTCCATTAATCTCCATGAAAAATTCATAATTGTCTCTAGACATAGTTTAATAAAATGATTCACATATTCTTATGTTTTTATAGTTAAATTTTTTACTTCATTGGGCTTGGATTGTGGGCCCGACATGTGTTTGATGGGCCTTAGGCCAATTTTGATTTTTCCAGAAAATTGCGGAATTAATTCCCAAAAATATCCATCTCACTTTAGGATGCATCCATTGATCCTAAAAGATACAATTTGACAAAAAAAAGTGCTAAATGATATCCAAAAATATAAAATTCAAAAAGATAACATGTAGTTCTCCACAAACAGATGATTGATTGAGACCGTATTTGGATTTTAAACATGAATTGCACTTAGGATGGTAAATGAAGTTTAATTTCTATAATTCAATAAAAATGATGTTTATGGACTTTGAAACACATTAATATTAAGATATTAATAAATAATATTAGTCACTTTCAGTGGCTAATCACTCTGCCAACATGAGTTTTGCTACTCCCAAAAATAATTATCTCAAAAATATAAAATCAAATTCCGTTTTTAAAAAAACATTTTAACATACTTTGATCACTGATATACATCATTGCAAACAATCATAAAACCCTATAAAATAATTTCACACATGATAGGTAAAAAAGCATATAGCAATAACAATCCCATTCCTTTGTTCATATTAATTTCCACATTTCATCCAATTTCAAGTAAGCATGATGATGTGTTGTGCATCACAAAAGGTATGGGGACCATTTTTTGTCCAAGGGAAAAATGGATGTTCTAGGTGGGAATCAAATTAATCCCTAATATTAGTATCAAAATTTTTGGATTTCTTGTTTTTTTTTATTGGTGTTTTTTTTGTTGTTTTTTTCAACCACAATAGATATGAAAATACTAACTATGGGCAAGAAAATTATGGAGTCACTATCTCTGAGTGTCGAACACCACACATATTGTCGATTACATGCTATAAAATAGAGATATAAAGCATAACTCTATGCAAGACAACTATTGAGTCCTACAACCCATGTTCCAGACACCACACATTTGGACTAAACATTTTTATATATGGTATTTTTTTCTTTTTTTATACTCAATTTAAACTAAATGTGGCTCCAAACCCTATGTTGTGATAAAAAGGACCCATGAACTCATATTTACACCCAATATTTAATAGAAATTTATTGTGAGCTTTTGATTATGGAGATGAAACTATAAACTTTGAAAAATCTCATCCGACAACCACACATTCCAAAAAATATTCTCACGAATATAAACATGCATTCATATCATAATCAAGGTATTAAAAATCAATTTAAAATCAATTTTCATGTTTTGAAATGTACATTTATGCATTCAAGGATATTGAATTGAATTTTTTATGATAAAATCAAAATGTTTATGAAATCCCATATTTTTACTCCCCCTAACATAGAGTGAAACTACCCTTAGTTTTGAATGAGAAGAGAAGAGATAGATTAGAATTGGGAAGAAATAGGGGAGATGTGATATCAAATTAAAACATGGAACAAAACCACCTGGTTTTTATTTGATTACCCATCAAAAAAAATTCATCAAATTTTATTCGTGTCACGTGTACTCTCCTCAAGGATGATTGAAGGTCAGGTTTGGACTCTCTAAGGCATGAATTTTATTTTAAAAATTTCCAAATTATTCAACTAGTAAATCTCACAAACAAAAACATTAGATCGCATCAGAAACACCAAGTTGTTCCCTTGTAGAAAAACACAAAAAAACAAAAATTAAAAATAAATGCAGAAGCTGGGTTACCTCGCAAAAATTACTTAATTTAAATATTTTTTCTCAACATGGACACCCAATATTATACAATACTAAATTTATATACATTTATGACCCCGTTATTGACCAGTTCAACTTGATTGAGATTTATTCTTTTTTCAAAATCAGTTTCATATAAAAACCCATGTTTAATATTGAGTGTGAAAGTCTAACAAATTCTGATAACGTTTTATTGAGTTTCTTCTGATGTCTTTCCTAAGATCACAAGGGTCATTACTAGTTTGTGGGATTCATGATGAATATTAATGATAATTGAATGGACTTGGTTATAATATATTGAATTATTGTTAAGTGTTGAATGAAGGATCATAAGCTTGAGTTCATTTTGATTCTATTATCCCAAATAATTGTTGAAATTTGAATCAAAATTTGTTTCTTCACCAAAAATATTTGAAATAATTGGTTCATTTTGAAAATATTTTTCATCATCAAAATTTTCTATTTGAATGATTGTAGTTGGTATATACTCAATAATTTTTATTTCTTTCAATAGTTCAATGATCAGAGATTCCAACAAATCATTATAGGAGCAGTATTTAGGAAAATCAATCCATGAAGAAAAATTTTCCCCTTGTGAATCCAAAAAATTAATTTCCTCCTAATTTAAATACCCGCAAACATTTCTATGATCTTTTTAAGTTATCCCATATCCAAATGTTAGATATTTTTTAAATTCTGGAGTTGTTTTGGGGATAAAATATTCATCTATTAGTGATGAGGAAAGGACATCCTGAGTGGTAATTGGTTCCATAGATGTCTCAATTCTTTGTATTTCAAATCTCAACAATAAAACATTTGAATTAATTTTTACCATTTTTCTCTCTAATTTTTAAGAATTTGTTGGGAATCCGGCTGGATAAGAGTTCGTACATCATATAATTCCTTGTGACTGATCACTTCTAATATCCTTGAGAGGGCTGGAAATAGATTTTTAAAACATTATTCATTCCATTAATTGTACATCTCATCTTATGTGGTGTAATCATACAATGTTTGTTCGGAGAAATACCCTAGGTGAGTGGCTTCCCAATTTTGACATGTCATTTTACTTTTCATTGGTTTATGATGGGTAATTGTTGATGATACTCCATTGGATTATATTAAAATGTGGAGTTGATATTCATTGGATGTACAGAAACATAAAGGAAAAAAGATTTGATAAATGGCGGTGAAAAAAGAGAAATTGGGGTGAGAAAAGACAGATAGAATCTAAGGTACATACATGGATCCCCGAAAACAGCACCAAAATTTGGTTGCACCAATATTTAACCTATAATTATAAGTGGTATTTGATCTTCATGAAGGGGTTGAATCAATAGGGACCTAAGAATAAACATTGAGCCACTATGATTTGATGGAGGTTATGGCTATAGAGTGTATAACTATTTATATTTATTTTATTTGAAGAACAAGTGATTTAATTTACCGAACAAAACAAACAAAATAACATGAATTTAACAATTAATGTTGATGGGTTGATACGAGGTTTTTTCTTGGGGTGAATTGGATGAATTAAATTTCACTTGAAATTTCATATCGTTTATACAAGATGTATTCAAACAATAACATTCTTCTCAAAATATATTCTCAAAATTTATCCCTACACAATTCCAAGGCTAATCAACAATGCACTTAAAGAATTACATTAACGATTACTCCATGGAATTGGATCATACTAGCATTGAAATTGCATCATCATTAAAGTGGATATAGTATAAAAATAATGTAACTCATCAAATGGAAATTTTAAAATAACGCAAAGATTTAAATATTAATTACATGAAATTACATTCAATCCACCTCAGGAAACTCCCTAGGACCAAACCATAAATTTTTATCCCTCCATTGATGATATTATATTAATGGAAGTTGGCATTCAACCTAAATTAAAGGGATCGAAGAAGAAAAATAGTATGAAAAATGAACACTCCACCGTTGTGTGAGGAATTCAAAAGTGCTGGTGTGAATCTATTCACACCTTAATTCAATGGTATCAACATGTGAATAAAAGGAAAAGAAAAATTTAAGAAGAATGAAAACATTTATAAGGAAACTAAATTTATTGAAAAACATACATGAAAAAAATAAAGATTCAATTACAAAACAAAATCGGGATATTACAATTGAAAGAAAAACATTTATTGAAAGAAAAATTTGGATTGAATGAAAAACGTTTATTGAATGAAAAAATGGATTCAATGAAAAAAATGGAATATAATTCCATTCACCACTATAACAATATATTGGAATTTTAGGAGCCTTATAGACACCTCACAACAATAAATTCCATCCCCATTAATTTTGAGAGTCAAAAGGAGGGTGATAAAATCAAGGGAATTGAATGTTTTTATGTTTACTAGGAAAATCCTTCATATTCATCGCCCTTGTTGATATGTGAATTTGTAATGGATAATGGCCTAATATGAAGGGGTATTAGTAGGAAAATATTTTCTCCCATTTTACTCTATCATATTTACAACATTTTGTATATTACAATCACCTGTTTGGATGTTATGATTGAAATGGTGGGATGACTTTATGGGAATTCGGATCTAGACCACAATTTAAATTTCAAATTCAACTCTCTTTATCCCTATGAAAACGTAAGAACTAAATCTAGACACAGTTGAATAAAATGATCCTTGTATTTTTTTATTTCTAAAGTTAAAATTTTAGCTTTATTGGGAGTGAATAGTGGACCCCACAATTTTTTTTATGGGCCTTATTACCATAATGCTTTGTCCAAAAATTTCTGTTTTCATGCCCAAAAATCACAATCTTCCCTTAGGATTCACTCATCTATCCTAAATGATAAAATTTTCCAAACATTGTTATAAATCATATCCCAATATATTATATTCAAAAACTAAATATATTGTTCTCCACAAAGAGATGATTGATTGGGCCTATATTTTCATTTTAAACATGAATTGTAGTTAAGGTGAGAAATGCAGTTCAATTTCTATAATGCAACAAAAACGTTGTTTATGGACATTGGAAGACATGAATCGTAAGACATTAACAATGAATATTATCCTCATTCAATGGATAATCAGTGGACTACCACCTCGCAAACTAGTGTAGCATTGTTTCTATAACTGCCAATCATAAATGGATATAATATTGTTTTTAATGTATATATAAGATATATTTTATTTAATTATACTTTTGTTATAATAATATCACATCTACCTTCCTACCATCCTACCTATTGAAAAATGATAACATCACTTGTGCATAAGTGTGTACTACCACCTCTATGATGCGATGTGACATTTTTTCATTATATTATTTACATGGATGAAAAGAAGTGTATATTTAGTGAATATATATAATATATATTATGTAACATTATTCTATAATGTTTAATTATTATATAATATTCTTAAGTTCCATCTATCATGAAAATTGAAAAAAAAATCATATATATGTACAGTCTAGTGTCATTAAGAACTGTGTAATTTGTTTCCTATAACTAAAAAATATATATTATTATAAATATATAAAATGAAAAATTATTATATTTATATAATTATTAAAATATTTGATATGATTGAACTTTTATCAATGTACAAGGAACAAAAATACTAAATAATTAAAAACAGGATAAACACAACAATTATCACCTAAAATAATGATTTTAATGAATTATTGTTAATATATGGGTTGTAAAATGGTATAATTAAATCATACATATTTTTCTATATATGATTACAGTTCATTAATTTATTTATAATAAACCTATATATATTATACATGAGCTTTTAATATGATTAATGTTTTTATTGACATGATGTGTGAGATTTTCATCACACTTTTATTTTTGTTGGACAAATATCATATTTTCCACTTTCCAATTTTTTGTAGTGTATATAATGAAAATGAATATAATTTAATATTATTTTCATAATAGTTATTTGATATATTTATAAATCTATGGATCTTTATTTAATGGGTATTACAATTGATAAGTTACCAAATAAGTAAAATATTTATCTTTCAGTCTCATTATTTATGAATATGATTCTTAAGAATAAATTTTAGGATGTAACTCTGAATAATATCAATAATTTTCATCTAAAATAGTTATTTATTTTAATTAAATTTTTTTCCTTCCATTCTTCTCTCATTATGTACTCATGAAGAAATAAAATTAATGTTTCTATAGAAGGACGACATTACCTCTCTCTATTATTGATTAAACTTTGTCTTTTAGGTAAAGATTTTCTAAAAAAATGAATAATGTTTTTTACTATTCACGAATTTTTAATTTATTATTACCCTATTTTATTTTTTTTAAAGTTATTTAAAATTATTATTCATATATTTTACCAAAAGAGTTAAAATTTTGTTACCTAAATTTTGAAATATATATTTTTTTAATGTGTACACATGAAAGATATTTAACATTTTCAAGTTTTATCAATGGTTGAATGATTATTTTAAATGTTTATATGGTAATTTTATAGAAATATTTTTTATTAATATTTAGGAATTTTTAAAATTTTAAATATTTATTTCCAAAGTAGAAGGTTATTTTACTCCATATTTTTTATGATCGTATACATGTATTTATATACATCAATGACTACAACCCTTCATTATACAAATGATATGTTGGGTATAGGATGAAATGGTACCATCTCCATTATTCTTTTGGATGTGTTACGCTTATGTGGAAAAATTGTTTACAAAACATATTTTCTTTCCATAGGTTAAGCAAATGAAACCCATTTTTTACAACAAGTTATTCTATAATTATGATATTATTAAACCGAGTTACAATGTATATTTTCTGATATGATGAATGTGTTATGATCTTTTGGAACTCATATGTATTATTTTCAATAACTTATTTATAGACCTAAAATTATACATCCCTCTTATGCATTGCGTAATGATGGATATCTCGTGAGATAAAAAATATAGGAATGTAGCACAGATCTAGATCAGTAAGGGTCCCTATCCACTATGATATTCATGGGATTGAACCATGTCTACTAAGAGGGATTATAGATTAAAACCATTCTAATATGATACTATTAGAAATGTTCCTCAACTACTTTTGAAAATAATATTCATTTCACGTTTTTATGTAAACAATATCTGTTTTAATTTTATG
Source organism: Viscum album (assembly GCA_963277665.1). NCBI lineage: Eukaryota > Viridiplantae > Streptophyta > Magnoliopsida > Santalales > Viscaceae > Viscum > Viscum album. Next base: position 891,249,768 of record OY728138.1, read on the forward strand.
ATATTTCTACTATAAATGAGTTCTTTTATTCCATTATGATTCATGTATTAGGATCATCCATAATTTATTCTATTAATTCGGTTTAAGATATATGATATTCATGGAATGGTTTTAAAATGTTATTTTAATGTTTCCATATAGTTATTATCATGTTCTATTGATATACTGTTTGTTTACCATTACTGATCATAAATGATATTTATTTTCTTATGATTATTTTCCCCAGGATATGATGAACAGTATGTTGAATGATATATCAAACGAAGCTTTTAATTATGAATAAAATCATTGTAGATAATATATTTCACTTATGAATTAGTTATTTATATATCCAAATTTTTAATTACACATGACCTATATGATTCCAGATTGTATCATCAAGTTACATAATGAGTATTCATCAAATAATATGTAATAACTAGGTTTCTAAATTTTTGGTCACTATAGTTGGTATTAGAGAATGATTTAGTAGTCATTTTAAAATTCTAGTTATGAAATATTTTTGAGTACATTTGGGGAAATCAATGTGTGGGAAAATGTTTTATATTTTTTATAAACGATTAGGATAGTGGATTCTATGAAATTTCATCTCTATAAGGATTCTATAAATAGATATGGTTTAAGGAAACATTTACCTTGGGATACGTTTTACACCCTTATATTTTTTTAATTTTTTATCAAAATAATTTTACATTTTTTATATTTATAATTTTAGGAAACACTGAAGATAGTTAATTTTATATTAAAGAAAATTTTTTGTCTTCTATTATATGAAACACCAAGTAAATCATGTACTATATACAAATAATAAGTAGTTTATCTACATATAACACCAAGGTTATCATGGGTTACTTGCTATAAGGACTTTCCTCGATGGATTTCATAAAACACAAGATCAAGTTTTACAGAACAATATTTTATCATTAAAATGTTAATACATATATAAATAATATATAAATTTGTTTTTAAATTATAAATTATCAATAATATTATTTAATTCATGATAATATAGTTTTTTTATAAATAAAATATGAATTCATTTTTTACTAATTAATTATAAATGAATATGAAATCCGACAGAATATAATGGATGATAGGAATTTTTTATGGTCACAAGGAAATTTAACAATAATATATTAAATTAATTAATAATAATTGGGTGATATTAATTGAATATATATGTTATATATTCAATAAAATAATTTTTATATTCATCCAATATATTCGATCTATGTAATAAAAGAACAAACCCAATTTAATGATAAAATGCCAATATTTTTATGATGGCATTTTGACCACCTTTTATTTGAAAACACATTTTAAATATAATTTTTTGAACCTTTATAGATTTAATATTTAAAAATTAATCAAATATTGTAAAGTAGAACATAATTAATTTTACGGTTAATTTAGGGTATTTTTTTATAAATTTATATTTCTTTATTGAATAGTGAAAAATACTAAATTTTTGTTCAAAACTACATTTTTGTCTAATTTATTTATAAGGATAAATTAAATTTTAAATTGGTTAAAATGTTTGATTATATTATATTTTTATCTATTAATACAATTTTGGTAATTGAGATAAATTTCACATTGAACTTTGATAAAAAAACATATCAATATTTTGATCATTTTTTACATTAAAAACCTGGAGTGTCGTCCCATGGGCGGCATTAATTTTAATTTAATTTCTAAAAAATCTGTCATTGTAATATTAAATAATTTAGTCCACATTTGTAATAATCATAAAAAATAATGTATAATAATTTCAAATCTATTTTTTCCAAAATTATTAATGAACTATATTAAAATAATTTACATCAATTAATGTATAATGAGACTAATTAAGGACTACACCTTAAATTAAATACCCAAAACTACCTAAACACTTGTAAAAGGGGAATTGGATGGCCATATATTGACCTATTCTTCCATTATGTCGAATTGTTTCCATTATGGGATCCAAATGGAAAGTGAGAAATGTGTATGTAATTCCTTTCTCAAAATATTACATGAGTGTCACCCACCTCCACAACAAAAGGCCTCCTCTCTGCAACTTATTTATAACTATAAAACCATATAGGAAAGAAAAATATCTAGTGAAATATCCTCCCAATAATCTTTAATTCCTCCTTAAATCATCCCTTTCAACTTAAATTCTTCTATGCGATCGCTTTGGTGCAAACCAAAATGAATTACCCAATTAAGAGGTAAAACCCTCCCTCAAACTCATTTCTGTTATTTATTCTCCAATCCCTAAAATAATATTATTAAAATATTTTATAAAACACGAGTATCCTAAATATACTATATTTTTGTTATTATACAGTTTCTATTTACACTTACAAACACTTCCATCTAATGGTTAAGGAATATACTGTTTACGTTCACGGTGAAATACTACCTCACTAAATGATGATTGCTCATTTTTCCTTCAGCCTCTCTCATGGTAGAAATTATAAAGGAATATATCTTTATATATTTTATATATTATATTAATTATTTCTATATGTTTCTTTAATTATTTTACAACACATATCCTTTTTCTTTTCTTTTTTGTTAATATGATAATTTCCTTTCTGGAAGTGTGGACTACCACCCCCTCAAAGCGATGTGATTATTTTATACACTATATGAAATTTATTGATGATGGGTATAGTGAATGTATATTATATATAATATATAATAAAAAATTTTAATAATTATATATATTCATATATATGTGTGTGTATGTTACTTTCTTTCATGCAACATGAAAATTAAATGGCCATAGCATTCATGCATACGTACGAACTACCATATCCATGAATAGTGTATTAGATTACATAAATATAAATTATATAGGTCATTATAATTGAAAATAAACTCATTATAAATGATATTAATTTCATGGTTTAAATTCTGGAAATCATGATAAATATATAAGGTCAAAATATATAAAAAATTAAGACACATGTTAAAAAACAAGCGAATATTACCTGAAGACCAGACTTAACATGAATGTGCTATCCAATGGGTAATATAATGTAATAATAAAACCGTATATGATATTAGATATTTGAATATTGTTATTTTATAGATTTATAATAAACATATATTTATTATACGAGAGGCTTGTACAACTAAAATGAGATTCAAGACACAAGGTAATAGAATTTCATCTCACTTTCTATTTTGATTAAGTACATTCAATATTCACCAACCATTCCTTTTGTGTGGTGTGTATACTATCCATGGATGTATCTATGATTATTATACAAAACATTATTTTAATTTACATATACATTTTTTTGATATTTTTATCATGGTATTTATGTTTCAAAAGTTACCAAATCAATAAAGCAACTTTGTCTCAATTTTCATTCTTTGAGACATATGAAATGTTATGTTCCTATATTTTTAAATGAGGGGTATATAATTACTTTTAAATGTTATATAGTGAATCTCATTATTTTAATAATAATTTATTCTTAATTTAATTCAATTTTATTACATAGAGTGTATGGTTCATATTTACCATGTGGTAAGAGATTGTGAAACAATCTCATCTCTTTTCAATAATGTTTATTTTTATGATTCCAGTGCTAAAATATTGTGATAAATATATTATGAATTCTCAATAAAATTATTCTTTTTTATTTATTTATGATATATTCATGTATTAGTTACATTTTTGAACCATTTGGTACATAATATACTCAATAAAATATTTTTTATGAAATCCCGACACAACCCTCTCTTCGATCAGAAATCTATGTCACTCAAAAACCATGATTTCTAATAAGTGTTTCCAATAATATTCTAAAAAAATCCTATGATAATTAAAAGAAAATTTAACCCTTTTTTATTTTACCAATGTTTTAAAATAAATCTTCTTGCATCATTAGAAATGATTAATTTTTCAATATTTTCACCATGTGAAATGAATGTTATTTTTTCCTCATATGGAATGTATGGATTTACCTGCTGTGAATTATTTGAAGCCTTATTTTCAAATTTAAAAGTTTAATTTTTATTATTTTTTTAAATATATTTTCCAAGAAATGGGTTTCAGAAGTTTTTAAAGGAGCTTTTATATGTTTTAAGTCAATATAGTTTACAGAAATGTTTTCAAACCTATTTTATAAGATTTCAAAGAAAATTGTTTTCAAAACAATTTTCAAGATTCTATTATATATTTTAAATTAAAATTGTTTCCCAAATGTTTTAAATATTATTTTTTTAGTTTTCATGGAAATTATTTTTGAAATTTTTTTAGGAACTCAGTATATGTTTTATAATAATAGTTTTTTAAAATCTTTTCAAATATTTATTTACATTATTTCATGTTTATTTACAAGAAAATGATTTTTAAAATTTTTTTCTTTAGAAGAGCCTATTCAAATAATAAAAAAAATTCTTTATTTTTTTAATAAAATATATTTCTAAGTTATTTTCTATATATGATGACATGTGTTTAGGTTACTCATTTCCTTATATGAAATGATCCAATGATTCCATTTGTATTCCTTCTTGAATTGACTATGTTTTGATTGAGATAAGCATGTGATACTCCCTTCTATTCCACAGGATATATTATGTTAAAACCCAATTCCTTTCATGGGTAATTCATTTTATGAAATTTTTATGAAATTTTTTTACATAGGTTTAGATATGAATAAATTTTTATGACACCTATTTCATTTCATGGGTTGTGATATGATTGTTCAGGATTTTTTCGAACATTTATGTATGACTTCATTATGCTATTGTTGGGACCTATATCTATATCCAATATACTCAATAATGATAAATGTGTTTGAGATCAAATGGTATACAGGAGGGCATCCCAATCCCAAAACAAACAGGTTCATAAGAGGGAATCCTATGTCCAAATAAAGAGGGTATACAGGAGGGCATACCATGCTTGAAACAATAGGGTACACAAGAGGATATCCCATTCCTAAAACAAAATGTAACACTGGAGGGAATACCAAGTCCAAAGCAGGTACCCATGTGATTAACCCTATCCTAACATGTTACAAAGGACTTGGAAGGCCTCATCCCATAAGGATTTTATATGATTATGTGTCTACCACAATTCCATGTTTTATTTTTATGTTATTCTTTCATGGATTATGTTCTTTATTACCTTGTGATTCATGTATGATTAACTACTAAGATTTATTCCATGTTCTGTGTTTATGATATATGATATACAAGGTATGATATTCTATTTTAATGATCAAATTCTCATACCCTTATTCTTATGACTATTCTTATTAATCTCCCTTATTTAACCTTACAGAGCATCTAAGATCACCGCATTTTATTTTTCCTTCCCCTAGGTTATGAAGATTTGTATTATGTTCGATAAGTATACGAATTTTGATACTAAATAAGAACATATTAGGAGATGATGTAGATCAATTATTTTTGACTACTTATGTTTCCTTGTTTCTAGAGGCACTAGACTAGTACTGTCTTTTGGATTCTATTTGTATAATGGCTTCAGTATTTTGAAAATGTTATGTAACTTTAAATTACATCAATATTAGTCCTATATAGTTGGTATTAGAGAGATTTTTTAGTTAACTATTGGAATCTATGATGAAAAAAAATTAGTGAGATACCTTGGTATATTTCAAAGGATATTTCTATGGATATCTCTGAAGATAATTATAAGGATGAGTTAACATTTAGAAAAATTCAAGGGAACCTTAATAAATGTTATAGTGAGTGAATTCTGATAAATACAGCCATGTCTGGATACTATATGTGGATGATAATCTAGAACAGATGTACCTCGGGATAAAAACAATGACATGATGTCATGGGCATTACTCAGGTTAATCTAGTACACTAAAACGTGTCTTGCAACACACCTAATTTGAAACTCCTAGAGTATATGATTTGGGAATTCACAAAACTCTTCTTGAACCATCGTGGTGGATTTTGAATATATGTTTTATATGAATAAAATAGGATAAACCTAGGCTCTCATAGATCACGAAAGGTGTCATGAATTATACATCCAATACAAGTAATTATTTTTAGGTATATTCAATTTTTATCTATTACGAAAGGTGTCATGAATTATCCATCCAAGAGATACTTTGTGAAATACAAGGGAATCAAAGTAAAGCTGATTTCATGAAATTATGTCTAATGTTTTGAATTTTCATCTTTCAAAATGGTTATAAGGTTAACAATTAATGTAAATATTTAGTCAAACATTAGAAGATGTATTTTTGAACTTATTTTGCATTGAAAAAATATGAGAAAAATATATTTAGTGACTAAAAATATTTCAAATATGTTCATATTATTTAATTTTTAAATTATATTATCATGGTTTTTAAAAAGGACAACATGTATGTTGGGTCATAATAAATCATTTTTGGAAGTACCGCGGGTCTTGAACCTATAACCGAAGGACAATAATGGTTTCACGCCTACCACTTTCCTACATGATGTCTAGGTTAATGTGTAATTTTAATTTTTGACTAAATATTAATGACAAACCAATAGTGTAACATCGAGAGTTTTTAAAAAAGAAACACTATGTTCAATAGCGCACATAATACAACTTAAGAAAACAATGTAATATTATTATTTAAATGTATCTTTATAACGTAGCTATTATAAGGGTGGTAATTTAACATATTATGTTGTTTACACATGTATATAATTATTTATATTCTGAAAAATTAACTATAAATGAAAATGAAACCATTGTCAAATAAAATGAAATTATTTTCTAAAAACTATTTAAATGAAAATAAGTGAGTTTATAAAATAATAAAATCACTAATTATGGATTTTTTTCATAAAATATATATGTAATATATTCAATTTAATGTTTCAAATTCATCTCATATTTTTTCGATATATGATATAAGAACAAATTCAATTTTGTCGGATAAAATAAGTATTTGTGAAAACAATACATTTTTGTCACCTTTTGATTACAAAGAGATTATAATTATAGTTTTTAACACTTTTATATGTTTTATTTGATATAACAAACTTTTTATTTTGAAATATAGCATCAAAATTTAATTTGGGTAAATTTTTTGTATTTTTCTAAAATCGTTCATATTTTAAAGAATAGCTAAAATTATTGCATTTTAATTTAAAACTATGTTTTCATCTAATATATTTATATAGTTATATTATCATTTTAATTGGATTAAAAGTATAATTAGATTATTTTTTATCATCTAATCAAATTTTGGTTATTTGATGTAATTTTACATTGAAATTTGTTATAAACACATGTAAATCATTTGATTGTTTTTAATATAAATTATGTATTTTAAATTTTTAAAAATTGATTCCATATTTTGAATCAGTGGGTCTAAATTATTTCAAATTTTCCATTTAATTTTTATTTATTTTATTAATAGTAACATTATATATTTTTATTTCCCATTGTTAAAGGTAAATCATATAAATTAGGGTAATAAATAATATGATAATGATAATAAAATTACCATAAAACATGAAAAAAATCATATTGGATGAATAAATGAAATTCCTTAAAACCAATGGATCGAAATTAACTCATTTAATGATCTTATGTCCTTGAAATTGATATAATTTTTTTTAAAAAGAAAGTGACAGCATAAAACCCTCTTATTTTTTATAAGTTTAATAATTTTGATTTAGTGACAAATATAACATAACTTAAATAATAAATTATTTATACAAATATAATTAAATTATATACATCATGATAATTTATTAATAATTTTTAGAGATTAAATACTTACCATAAATATTGACACAATAATGATACAATAATTTTTTTATTATGAAAAATATCAAATAATTAATATGAAAAATATTGAAATAAATATAATACTAATTAAATAGAATACACCACAAATTTAATAGGTGAATAAAAAATATTATAAGTATATTAAATGTTATTATTCTATGTTATCTCTCTATATCAATTTTATTTAGATTCATTGAAATTAATAGAGTCAAAATTGACACTATTGATATTTTATAAAAATAATAATGTACAAAATAATTTAAAAAAACCTTTTAAAATTAAAAATTATATGTGATAAGGTCTTAATGTTCAAAAATATTCTCTTTATAGGAAATTTAACCCATATAATTAAAATGTATGGCCTTTTAATGTTTTAAATATTATTACCACAATTAATATTAAAAGAAAATATATAAGGTAAAACTAAATGTTAAGGTTTAAAATAAAATCAAAACTTGTATCAAAATTACTGGTTGAGGTGATTTAGAAATATACTCATCTAGAGTAATTTGGAATTTAAAATTAATTTATATTAATTTAATATTATATGAATTTCCAATGGTGCCCCTCCCATCTCATACAAAAAGGTACCCACTCATCTCAAATACTCTCAATTATAAATACATTTGGTTCTTACAATATCTGGAAAAAACCATTCCTAAAACCTCTCCCTGCATTCATGAGTCATTATTGTAGGTAAAACACCCATGTTAGATTTATTAAGGTGATATGAAATCTGATCAACCGAAGAAAAGGAAATATTTTTATTTAAGTGCTTCTATTTCAGTTCATTTTCCACATCCATTAAATCTCATCCAACCATGATGATATAAAAAATACAGTATACTCAACATAATGAGATGTTCTAATATTAATATTTTCACTAGATTCCATCTCATATTTCATCCTATGGGAAATGAACTATTCATTTGTGTGCATGGTGGACTACTACCTTGGGATCTGATATAGGTATTCTTTCATTACTGTATCTCAAGACTGGTTATAAATATGGAATTAATGTTCATATGTTATATCCATGAAATATTTTTTATTAAAAGAGAATAATATATTAATTACATTCTAACTTCTTATTCACATAAAAATGATAATGTTTTTCATGCGTACGTGTGAACTGTCACCTCTATAATGTAATAAGAATCATTTTTTATAACTAAATCATATGGATTATATATAAATAAGTATATATTTAAATTAATAACATTAAATTAATTATGTTATTATCATTAACGAAAGGTAAAATAATACTTACCTTCTTTCCATAATGATCAATGAAAAATGTAAAATGTTACCCATGCGTACATACGAATTACCATCTCCATGATTACAATGTTGTTCATTTTTATATACAAATTTAATGAATTTATTTCAAGGTATAATTGAAATAGGAACGTTATTATTATTTCATGAATTTTATTCTAGAGATGATGGAAATATGACCACATGGACTATAGACATCATGCAATGTTCATTTTCTTCTCAAGTATTGAATATCAACAAAATCACCGATATGAACTTAATAAATTATTTAATTGACATATAATGGAATTAAGTGAAATATTTTGACTAAATAAACTAAAAATGGTTCTCATTAAAATCAATAATTTACCAAAGTTTTTTATTTATGAAGATAATGAACATACAGGACGAGTCGAACTCAAGGAAAATGAATTCATCTCAATATTCATTCACTGAGGCATATTTTGAGGTTATACACCAGCTAATTTATATTATGTATAATAAGACCTTTTGAAATTTAATTCTTTCCAAGGATTTCAAAAAGAATATTTTTATATGAATCATTTTACATTCTTTACAAAATGAAGAAAAAGGAATGTTTTTTAAATGTTTACGGTGACAAAGACTTCTCCACCGCAGTTACCGTTATTTCATATTTGGCTTACTCTATAAGACATAATGTTTTAAAGGTAAAATAAATCCCTTATACCCTTTTGAGAATTTTGGTATAGAAAATGGTTTTGAAAATTTTAATATCTTCAAAATATTACATTTTATTGAAAATAGAATTTTATGTGTAAAATGCTGAAAATTGAAATATTATATGAGTTTTGATTATATAATAGTACGTAGAAATTTTAAGGTTGTTAATGTGAAAACCAAATAAAATTGGTAGTCTAATAAATCATATATTGGTGATTTTGTGATAAACAAAGGATGGTTGGTTATGTCATAACTTCAAATGCATTGGGTATAGAAGTTGGTCGTACATTTATTTAATTTGTAAGAGTGATATGTATGGACATTGCCTGTATGGTTACTCCATTCAAGTATAATTATTCCCCAAGTTACATTTATATGTTTTATGTTTCTTTATAAGGGTTTTAAGGTAATATTTTGATTACATAAAAGGTATGAAACAAGTTTATATCCAATGAAGGGTATTTATTACTTCATAGAAGTAAAAATTATTACTTTATGAAAATGTATTCATAGTTAACATGTGTTTTCAAGGATAACAGTTTTTCCTTCTTTATGTATCCCTATGGATATTTTTATGAATATCTCATGTTTTGAAATATTTTTCATAGGATTTAAATGATAATAGATTCAATGATGGGATCAAGGAAATGTTATGATGTTTTGACATGAAACGTAACAATTTTCTTTTAAAATTATATTGTTTTATAGAAAAAATGGATAGTGTGTAGAAGTATATACATTGTAATATATATTTTTTTATGTATGAGTTATGAAATAATTATCAAAAGCTATAATCTAGAAAATATCCATGGTCTAAATTTGAGTAAGATTCTTAACATAACTCAAGAATATGTAATGTTTATGGTTGGGGCCTTATGGATCGAATGAGAGGATGGTTTAGAAAAAATTGGTGGTTAGGATATTTTATAAAGATTTTGGGATATCATCATGAGTTTATAATAATATGGTTTATTACATGTTTAATTTCTTATAATCCCTTTTGAGGTTAAATGGTATGAACTTTTAAAGTGATTAACTGTATTTTTTGTGACATTTAATTTTGAGGTAATTATGAGTTATTACTTCTTGGGATGAAAATTGAAAGGCATGAGATAAATTTTGTGGTTAAAACATTTTATGTTTATTTTTTATGACATTATCATATTTTGGGAATTTTATTAGAATTATACAATTTAAGAAAAAATTAAAACCCACCGGATGGGTGACAACCCATCACATCTCACAAGGTTACGGGAATAGAACCCACATCTGAAGGGTGACAAGGGTACAACACTTACCACTAGCATACATAAAGTCTCTAGTTAGTATGACTTTTTTCCTTTAGTTAAACAAGTTGGTGGAATAAGAATATGCTGATTTTGGGAATATCTGTTTTATGAAATGGTTATCATTAGTGTTTGAAAATGATTTATGGATTATGTAATAAACATTATTTTAGAAGACATTCACTATTTGGGGAACCATATATGATCTAGGTAAATAGGATACTAAGAAATATTATTTTAGGAGTGATGTTTTAACTAAATCTTAGAATAAATATATTATTTTAATTGTGAACTTATAGGGAAATAGTTTATTTATGGATATGATTAACCTTTTTGGAAGAATATGTGATTTTTGAAATTACATTTTTTTTATAATACATTAATACCTTTTCATTTTATTAAGAGATTAATGTCAAAATTAATTGTTGAAGACTATATGATCAAATCCTTAGGAATTTTGGGTTTCACAATTAGTTTGGAAGATTTTTAGGGATTTTAATAACAATTTTGTGTTGAATGATTTAGGTTGAAATGTTGGTATTATAGTTAAATATTGGAGATTAAAAGTTGTTTTTCATCATCTTGGGATTTATTATTTTGGATAAATTTCTTATATTGTATTAATCAATTTGGTATTGGTTAATGTTTCAAGACAAGAGAAATATATATTTAATCTTTTTTCAATTATATGATTCTCTAGAAGTTGATTTTAGTGATTTAGAAACAAAAAAATTCATCATATGTACTCATCTTTCAGAGACAAATATGTGTTTAAGGTGGGAAATAACTAACGGTTGAAACTCTACTCTCCAGGTAAGTACACTTCTATATGATCTTAGTCCATGTATTATCAAACTTAATCAACTATATGAAAAGGATCTTATAATAATGAAATTATCCTTTTTATTTTTTTACTAATGAATCGATTACCTTTTAAACAATTCAAAATTAATGGTTTTCCGGTTGTTAAATTTATCAGGATCAGGTTTTATTCCACTCTCCATTAGAACATCATTTATAATTTTTCATCCAAATCCATTTTTCATTACATGGGATCCTAGTATGCATTATCTAAGGGGGCCTTCATATGTTCCTTTTGTTCTTTTAATGTGGATGTTTTTTTTATTTTTCAGACGTGGGATTGAAATAGAGGTAATTTGAAAATTCGTCCCGTTTTTACCAACCCCAAATTAAAATTTCTAGGATTCAATTTCCAAATTGGGTGAGAATGTAACATCTAATGTTTTTAAAAAATAGACAATATGTTCAATATCATATATAATATGCCTTAAGTAAACAATTAAATATTATTATTTAAATGAAACCTTATAACTGAGTAATTAAAATGATGTGAAGGAAAATTATTAATTGATTTACAAATGTATATAATTAATTTATTTTTTAATAGATAATTATATATTAAAATAAAACCATCTTTCAATAAAAGAAAATGTTTTTCTTAAATGTATTTAGATTCAAATTAGTGATTTTAGAAAATAATTAAATTACTATTTATGGACGTTATTAATGAAATATATATTTAATATATTCAATGTAATGTTTAAAATTCATCATATATGTTTTCAATACATAATATAAGAAGAAATTTATTTTTTTCGAATAAAAATAGTATTTTTCAAAAAAATATTGTTTTTCCATCTTTTGAGGGTGTACCCGTTTTAAATACATTTTTAAACAATTCAATTTATTTTATTTGATAAAATAAACATATTATTTGGAAAATTTACATCAAAATTTCTTTTTTAGATTTTTTTTGTATTTTTCTGATAACATTCATTTTTAAAAGATTAGAGAAAAATACTAAATTTTAATTCAAAATTGTGTTTCCATCTAATTTATTTATACTATTAGATTATAATTTTAATAGTTTTTAAATTATAATCAGCTTAATTTGTTATCATTAAATCCGATTTTATCAACTTATGTAATTTTACATTGAAATTTGATATAAACACAAGTCAATCATATGAAGGCATTTACTTTTAAAAAATGTCCTCTCATTTTGTCAAGAGGGAAACATTATAAATTAATTACTGAAATATATGTGTATTAAATTTTGAAAAATTGAATCTCTATTTGGAATCAGAGGGTCTAAATTATATGAACAAGTTCTTTTTATTTTTTTTTTCATTTTATGAATAGTATCATTGGTAACTTTTATTCACCACAGTTAAAGGTAAATCAGGTAAATAATGGAAATAATTAATATGATAAGGATAATAAATTTACCCTAAAACCCACCAAACTCATATTAAATAAATATAATTCTACCCTGAACACCTAAGGATCATAACTGACTCATTTATTGGAATTTATTCCATGAAAGTTATAATTATATTATTAAAACAAAAGAATGTTGAAACATGTAAAACTCATATTTCTTTTAAGTATAATAATTTTAGTATAGTGATATATATAATATAACATAGATAATAAATTTTTCCCACAAAATATAATTAAATAATATACCTCTTGGGAATTTATTTATAATTTTTATAGTATAAATAATTATCGTACATACTTACCTAACCGGGGTGGAGTAATTATTTTATTAAAAGAGGTATCAAATAAATGAAATAAAAAATATTAAAATAAATAAAATTATATTTAATTAGTGTAATACATGAATTTTATAGGATAATTTAAAATATTAAATTTCTATTAAATGTATTTTTGATGTTATCTCTCTCTATGGATTTTAATTAAATTCATTTAAATGAATAATGTCAAAAATTGACAAAATTGATATTTTACAAATAAACTATTTTATTAAATAATTTAAAAGTCATGAAAATATTTTAAATGAATAAAAAGAATTTTATTGTAACACCCCAAGCTTCCACGGTACGTTTCCCATTGAATAACGCAATTGCGTGCATTGTATGCAACTTCGAGATTCTAACACACCACAACCAATCAAACTAGCCGTTATGAATAGTAATACCTACTTTTTGAAATTTTATAAATTTTATATTTCGAAATGGACATCATTTTTGGATTTTTAATATTGAAATTATCTTAGGGTGAAATTTTGATTCTTTTCGGATAACATTCATATTTTGATGAATAGTGAAAATTACTAAATTTTAATTAAAACAACTTTTTTAATCGAAATAATTAATAGTGATAAATTATTAATTTGAGTGGTTTTAAAGTATATTTAGAATATATTTTTACCATTTAATACAATTTTGTTCATTGGATGTAATTTCACATTTAAACCAGACATAAACAAGGGTCTATCTTTTGAAAGTTATTATCTCTTAAAAACACGCTCTTTGTTTTGACGACAGGAATTAATTTTTAAATTAATTAATTCAACTTATATATTTTGAATTTGGTAAAATAGACATCATTTTTGAATTCATAATATCAAATATATCTTAGGCATAATTTTTTGATATTTTTCTAGAAACTTTCATTTTTTGATGAATAGTGAAACCACTAAGTGGTAGTTAAAAAACTAAATTTTTCATAAAACATACTTTTACCACTTCAATGAGTGGAATTTAAAAAATTCTTGGGACGCGGTTAATATCAAGGAGTAAAATTTGGTTCAATGAGATGAAAATAATTTATGGCGAATAGTAATTTTTACTTTTATTTACCACGGTTATAAGTAAATAGGGTAATTAAGGGTAAAAATGATATTAATATTACCCTAACACGTGTCCTAATTCTATTGGACAAGTTAATATCGACCATAAACAACCTTAGGAGTAAAATATTATCATTTAGGTCTACTTTTATTAGATTAGGACATTTATTATTATTTAATTCAAAGAAGAGTTAAAAGAGTTAAAATCAAAGTTTATTTACTAAAACTTTTTTAATATAGGGTTATACATAAGATTAATTCAATTGTAAATATTCATTAGGAATCTAAAAGGATTTCTTACATAATGGTATTTTATTTATAATTTTTAGACATTACATAATTTAATTTATTAATGACACAATGGTGATGCAGTAATTACCTAATTAATTAAATATTAAAATAATTGATATTATAAATAGCAAAATAAATTTAATTTAAACTTTTTATGAATTATGATAATTTTATAGGTTCATATGACAAATTAGGATTGATTATATAAATTTTTTTTGAAGTAATAATGCTTATATGAATTTATCAAAAACAAAATACTCAATAGTGTCAAAATTAACATAAAAGAGTTTTTAGAACAAATATTATATTATTAATTTATATTCAATTCCTAAAAATCTACGGTTCGGCCAAGAGACTTATATCATGATAGGGGTATCATTAATGGACCACTTGGGGGTCTCTTGGATGTATATAGTAAGTTTATTAACCATATAATATAAAAAATACAAAGAGACATTTTAAAAGTAAAACTAATTTACTAAGAGTTAATACTTAAAGATAAGGTTAATATAATGACCCAAACCTGTCTAAATTATATTTTTTGAGTGGTTCTAGACCCATACCAACCTTAAACTTTAAATAATCCACTTTGGATCAATTAGAAACCGAATATGAATTTATTATAAAATAATATTTTTAGGTTTTCCAAAGCTGCCCCTCACCCCTCTTATAAAAGGGCACTCCCCCTTCTCACTAATTCACACATTCAAAGCCTTTTGGATCAGAGATAACCTGACCAAATACTCTTTAAACTTCCCTCACTACAACCTAGAGGCCTTAGTTTGATCATAAAGACAACCTATGCAGCCTTTTGATCAAATCAAAAGGAAGAACCCGAAGAAGAGGTAATGTTTTCACCACCCTCTTTCAAGTTCCTTTCTTCTTCAACTTCTTCTTTCATTGTTATTTATATTCTAAAATAATAACTCCAGTATCTTCTATATAATGTGATTTTATTATAAATATGGTACAACTATATTCAGTATTCTATCGATCCTTTGAATGGCATGTCACTATACGTGCGTACGTACGGCTTATCATTTCCACGTCGTGGTGTAATTATCATTCAATAAATTATTATTTGGATGCTTATAATAATGACGTGTAATTCATGTAAATAATAAATATAACATGATAATTATTCTATCTATATGATATAACATCCAATTATATAATATTTTAACATCAAAATAATGATAGTGTCGCTCGTGCGTACAGACGTACTACCGTCTCCACGAACGCGATGAGATTCATTCTCCATCGTATCCATTCAAGTGTAATTCTCATTTGATGATTAAAAATAAGGTTTATGGACTTAATATAATTCTGGATATGAATAAGATACAACCTATCCATAACAAACATGACATACGTAATAAAGAATATAAAGGAAAACAAGTAAGTTAACACCCGAAATGACGATAATACTAAGATATTATTAACAAATCAATGTTAAAAGATCATATATGATATCATATTAATGTAAATGATTCTTGTATAATTAAATAAAAATTATTTCAAAAATATACAGGAGGTTAACCTACCGTCGACCAAGGAAAAATTACAAAGTAAGGGGTTTCTTATCTCACTCTTAATTTCGTGAGAATTCCATTGTTCACCACTTATTTATTGCATGTGGTGTATGTTTATTTCCCATGATTGTATTCATTTTGTAATATACATTAATTTATGGTTATTTACGTCATCATCTTATGATCCTTCTTTCATGGTTGTATGTTTCTTATGTTACCTAATCGATTATGGAATTTGAAATTTCAATTTGCACTCATTCGGCTTTAGGAATACTTCATTAATTATTTTACTCAAAGATTATGTGTGGAATCAATATTCATTTTATTATGTCATAATTTCCACTCCCCTTTCAATGTATATAATTTTTATTCACATAATCTCTCCATTGATAAATTCCAAAGTCATCCGTAAGAACTTGATAAGAGTAATTTTTACTCAATCTCCATTTGTTGAGTTAAATATCTAATTCATTGGTGTTGTTTTTACAAGAATATGTGTGAATGTCATATGATTGATTTACACTAAATATCAAATCATATTAAGTGTATTTATATTTGTCACACATAATTATGTCGTTGATTTATCCTTAACCTAAGGATATGGTCTTTATAAGATAATTCATCTCAATTTTCATTACATTAAGACTTCTTTGTTTTTATACACCAAATCACTTTTATATGGTGTATATAATGTACTTTGACATAGTATATAATGAATCCCTTTTTTCTCATGATATTATAATGTTTTTATTACCTCAATTATTTGTATTTGAATGTCTCTCTTTTGGTTAGAAACTCTAACTAAAATACATTTTTAAGTGTTTTAGAGATTTATTCTTCTAAATATTTCTCATTAATGTCCATGTTTTAAAAATGGTTTTAAGAATATATTTATATGGACATTAATGTTTTAAAATTGAAACTCCTTTTAAATGTTTCAAAGTGTTATGGAACACTTTGATTCAAAAATCTATTTTTAAATGGCTTCTTGACAAATAGTTTGACTTTTAAATGATTTCAAGAAAAAGCGGTATATTTCTCTCTAATAGTTTTTATGATTATTTCCATCTATGTCAATATCCTTTATTATTCTCGATTGAGGTTAATCTGATACAATACAATCTTCGATATTGTATCAAATGAGTTATTTTTTACTCTGGATGTGATATTTTTATACCATTCATGGTTTATGGATCAAGTATTGACATTTCGTATGAAAGTTTTAATACGAATGTTTATGTTATGTTTAAAACCTTCCATATGAGGAATTCATTGGACTTAGTAAGTGACAGGTGGAGCCTGATATAGCTCCTCGATGCATCGGTAGGTCTCATGAGACAAACTAGTTTCTTGGCACGAGGCCTTGACAAAATCTTATTTGTAGTCTTGGCACGAGGCCTTGGCTACGTGGTTATGATAGTCTGGAATTATGCATTCTATCATTATGAAAGTGGTTATTAATATTTTCATGTGATTATTAGACTAGTAGAATATCCATGTGAATAAGTAAATGGAATTATTTCATTTTATCCTTGCTATATTATTCTTAAGTTCAAGTTTAAAAGGCTTTTGTTTTAGTTATACATTGACTTAAATTTTTATGTTTATTTATGAATGTTTCTGCAATATTGTTATCCTTACTTAGAATTTGAGCTCACCACTTTCAATGATTTATTTTTCCCAGGATGTGAAGAAGTATTTTATGAATGACCTGCAGGGATAGTATGAGCGGGATATGAAGAAAAAATGTTTTTTTAGTTTTTCACTTATTGATGTAATGTAATCTTTATGAATATATCGAGTGTTTCCAAGGCTACTAAACTAATCGGTCTTTTGAGACTTGATCTTTCTTTTGATCACTCCAATGTTATGTAATAATGCACCGACTCTATGTATCTAGGTTCGGGGCATTAGAGTTGGTATCAGAGGATGTTTAGTACAAACCTTGGAAGCTCTATTTAGATAAAATCTGATTAGAGCATGTAGACCTAAGATGAACTTTGAGGATTGGTATAGAAGAACTTCCTAGAATTTTGGTATTGTAGAGATTTTGTGAGTTTTCCAAGAAATACATCCCTGTCTGGATATGAGCAGGTAGAGGCGGCTCAGGCACAGAAGTTCCTAGGGGTAAAACCCGAAAACACCGATTTGAGCTAGACTCGAACGGGAACTGTTGCACGACAACGGGCCTTACTGCACTCTTGGTTACGACACTCCAGGGGGATATGCTTAAAATAATTTACATTTTCATTACAAACCAATTTGAAGTATTATATATATAAGATGAGATTAAATGACCTTGGTTAATATTAATGTATTTCAAATTGAGAATATGGTGACATGTTAATCTCTAAATGATTTTATGACTACTATTACTCACACAATTATTTCTGGTTTTAGTCAATGGCTGGATTCCAAGGAAGACATAGTGACTTTAATAATGATATAAAAGGTGGGAATGGTGGTAGAAATAAGCAATAAAATGGAATTCTTATAGGCGTAAAAGATATAATCTTTATACCAAATCAATTTTCCAAAAATATGATCAACAATATATATATTATCTAATTCCCGGACTCAACAAAGAAGATAAAGGTGATGAATGATAAGAGATCCAGCAGTGGAGACCATGGAGAAAGGAATCCTCAATTTCCATCATGTAGGAAATGTGGTAGGAGACACCCAGGAAAGTGTCTCAATGGGACAAAGAAATTCTTTACGTGCGGGAAGGAAGGACACAAATTGAAGAATTGCCGAAGAAAAATGAAGAGTACTATGGAAGAAGATAAAAATGGTCCCAAGAATCTATTTACAATCATTTTCCGTAAATATAGGGGACCTGGCCATTACTCGAGTGAATGCCCTATTCTATAGGATATTTTCTTGGTCAAAGAAGAAGCTATGTGGGAATAAATGGTTGGAGAAATGTTTAAAAAGTATTAGTGCTCCTTGTTGATGGGTTTACTTTGGAATAAATTTCTCTTGTATTTTTAACCCTGGGTTTTTCCATGTGAGAATGATATTTGAGGAAGAATTATCTTTTCCCTTGTGGATATAGTTATAAATAACCATTTTGTTTTATATGATTGTTGGTTTTGAGGAAATTATAAGTTATTATAATTTGGGATGAAAATGCAAGGTATGAGATAATATTTGTGGTTAAATTATGTTATGGTTATTTTGAGGAATTTATCTCATTTTGGTAACGTTATAAAATATAGTTTTTGAAAAAGGACAACACGCAGACCGTGTGACAACCCGTCGCGTCGGACAAAGTTGTGGGAATCGAACCCACAACCAAAGTGAGATTGGGATTTATCACCTACCACTAGACTACGTGAAGTCCTTGGTTAGTGTGACTATTATTTTTAGTTAAATGATTTTATTTATCAATAATAATTTGATTTGGGATCTTATGTCTTATCAAATCAATACCCTCCGTATAGGAAAATGATTTGGTGATTATGTGATAAATGTTATTTTGGAAGTTTTTCGCTTTGTTGTGAACACTATTTGCCCAAGGAAAATAGAATAGTATGGGATTTCATTTGAGGAGTAATGGTGGATTTTTATCTATGTTTTTATTATGGATTTTTAGTGATTTGGGTTATTTATGGAAATGATTAGGTTAATTACTTTTATGTATGTGACCTTAAGAGTAATTAATGTCATTTAGAGATACAATTTAACGTGGAAGACTACATTATTATAAGTTTTGGTTTTCTATACTAGTTTGGATTATATTGAAGGATTTTAAAGACAATTGATTATTGAGTGGTATTTATTTAACATTGGGGTATTGATGGTTTAATTTTATAAATTAAGATTAGTGTTTTTTTTCTCTAATGGAATATCCATTTGGGGGATCATCAGATATTATACTAACCATTTTGGTTTTGATTAATCCCTAAAGACAAGGTAAATATATAGTTTATCCTATGCGGATCATGTATTTCTATAGAAGTTTATTCTTGCTCTTCCATTGTGACCAAGTCTTCTTGAATACTCATTGTTCAAAAAAAATGAGTTAGTGGTAAAAATTTATTAAAGAATGAAACTCTACTTAAAAAGTAAGTATATCTCTTTATGTTCTTAGTCAATATCATAAATGAATTTTTTGTCCTTTTGTAATGTAACTTAAAACAAAAAATGTTGTCCGTTTACTTTTCCTACTGGGAGACTAATGCCCATTTGTCCCAACACAAGTTTGTGATTTTCTTATTGTTAACTTTCTCCTGATTTTATTTTTTATCCCTCTCCATCAGAACTTAACACTTAGTTTAACGTCCATAACTATGTTTTACTACATGGAATCCTAGTATGGGTTATCTTGGGTGACCTGTATACCTCCCTTCCTTTCTTTTAAACTGATAGTTTTATTGACTCTTTTTCCGATGTGGGACTTTCTATTATATTCTCAAGCCCAATTTTAAACAAATTACGAGAATGCAATTTATTGAAGAAGGGGAGAATGTAATACCCCAAGCTTCCACAGTACGTTCCCCTTTGAATAATGCAATGGCGTGCATTGTATGCAACTTCGATATTCTAACACACCACAACCAATCAAACTAGCCGTTATGAATAGTAATACATACTTTTTGAAATATTATAAATTTTATCTTTCGAAATGGACTTCATTTTTGGATTTGTAATATCAAAATTAGCTTAGGGTGAAATTTTGGTACTTTTTGGATAACTTTCATATTTTGTTGAATAGTGAAAATTACTAAATTTTTATTAACAACAACTTTTTTAATAGAAATAATTAATAGTGATAAATTATTAATTTGAGTGGTTTAAAGTATATTTAGAATATATTTTTACCATTTAATACAATGTTGGTCATTGGATGTAATTTCACATTTAAACCAGACATAAACAAGTGACAGTCTTTTGATAGTTATTATCTTTTAAAAACACGCTATTTGTTTTGATGACGGGAATTAATTTTTAAATTAATTAATGCAACTGATATGTTTTGAATTTGGTAAAATAGACATCATTTTTAAATTCATAATATCAAATATAGCTTAGGCCTAATTTTTGGTATTTTTCTGAAAACCATCATTTTTTGATGAATAGTGAAACCACTAAGTGGTAGTTAAAAAACTGAATTTTTCATAAAACATAATTTTACCGCTTCTCTGAGTGTAATTTCAAAAATCCGAGAGACACGGTTAATATCAAGGAGTAAAATTTGGTTCAATGAGATGAAAATAATTTTTGGTGAATAGTAACTTTTTACTTTTATTTACCACTGTTAAAAGTAAATAGGGTAATTAAGTGTAAAAGTGATATTAATATTACCCTAACAGATGTCATAATTCTATTGTACTAATTTATTTCGACCAAAAACAACCTTAGGAGTAAAATATTATCATTTAGGGCCACTTGTATTAGATTAGGACATTTATTATTATTTAATTCAAAGAAGAGTTAAAAGAGTTAAAATCGAAGTTTATTTAATAAAACATTTTTAATATAGGATTATACATAAGATAAATTCTATTTTAAATATTCATTACAAATATAAAATGATTTCCTAAATAATCGTATTTTATTTATAATTTTTAGACATTAAATAATTTAATTTATTTATGACACAATGGTGATACCTTAATTACCTAATTAATAAAATATTAAAGTAATTGATATTATAAATATCAAAATAAATGTAATTTGATACATTTTATGAATTCCACTAATTTTATAGGTTAATATGACATATTATTATTGATTATATAAATTTTGTTCGAAGTAATAATGTTGTTATGAATTTATCAAAAACAAAATACCCAATAGTTTCAAAATTGACATAAAAGAGTTTTTAAAACAAATATTATATTATTAATTTATATTCAATTCCTAAAAATATAAGGTTAGGCCAAGAGACTTATATAATGATAGGTGTATCATTAATGGACCACTTTGGGGTCGCTTGGATTTATATAGTAAGTTTATTTACTATATATAATATAAAAAATACAAAGAGACATTGTAAAAGTGAAACTAATTAACTAAGAGTTAATACTTAAAGATAAGGTTAATATAATGACCCAAACCTGTATAAATTCTATTGGTTGAGTGGTTTTCGATCCATACCCACCTTAATATTTAAATAATCCACTTTAGAGCCATTCGAAACCGAATATAAATTTATTATAAAATAATATTTTTAGCTTTTCCAAAGGTGCCCCTCACCCCTCTTATAAAAGGGCACTCCCCCTTATCTCTAATTCACACATTCAAAGCCTGTTGGCTCAGCCAAACCCTGCTAAAATACTCTCTCAACTTTCCTCTCTACAACCTAAAAGCCATAGTTTGATCCGAAAGCCAACCTAAAGAGCCTTTTTGATCAAATCAAAAGGAAGAACCCGAAGAAGAGGTAATGTTTTCACCACCCTCTTCCAAGTTCCTTTCTTCTTAAACTTCCACTTTATTTGTTATTTATATTATAAAATAATATCTCCAGTATCTTCTATATACTAGTATGTTATTATAAGTATGGTGCGACCATATTCAGTATTCTTTCCATCCTTTTAATGGCTTGTCACCATACGTGCGTACGTACGACTTACTGTCTCCACGTCGTGGTGTAATTGTCATTCAATAAATTAATATTTGGATGGGTACAATAATGATGTGTAATTCATGTAAATAAACAATATAACATGATAATTATTCTGTCTATATGATATACCATCCAATTATATTTTATTTTAACATTAAAAGAATGATATTGTCGCTCGTGCGTACGTACGGACTACCATCTCCACGAACGCGATGAGATTCATTCTTCATCGTATCCATTCAAGTATAATTCGCATCTGATGATTAAAAATAATTTTTAAAGACTTGATATAATTCTGGATATGAATAATATGAAACTTATCCATAACAACCACGACTTACGTAACAAAGAATATAAAGGAAAACGAGTAAGTTGGCACCTGAAATGACGATAATACTAAGATATTATTAACAAATCAATGTAAAAAGAGCATATATGATATCATATTAATGTAAATGATTCTTGTATAATTCAATAACAATTATTTCACCATTATACAGGAGGTTACACTACCCTAGACCCAGAAAAAAGTACAAAGTAAGGGGTTTCTTATCTCACTCTTAATTTCATGAGAATTCCATTGTTCACCACTTATTTATTGCATGTGGTGTATGTGTATTTCCCATGATTGTATTAATTATGTAATATACTTTAATTTATGGGTATTTAAATCATCATTTTATGATCCTTCTTTCAAGGTTGTATGTTTCTTAAGTTACCTAATCGATAAGGGAATTTGAAATTTCAATTTGCACACATTCGGCTTTAGGCATAATTCATTGATTATTTTACTCCAACATTATCTGTGGAATCAGTATTCATTTTATTATGTCATAATTTTCACTCCCCTTTCTGTGTATATAATTTATATACACATAATCACTCCATTGATAAATTTTCAAGTCTTCGGTATGAACTTGATAAGAGTAATTTTAACTCAATCTCCATTTGTTGAGTTAAATATCCAATTCATTGGTGTTGTTTTTACAAGAGTATGTGTGAATGCCATCTGATTGATTTACACTAAATATCCAATAATATTGACTGTATTTATATTTTTCACACATAATTATGTCGTTGATTTATCCTTGACCTAAGGATATGGTCTTTATAAGAAAATTCATCTCAATTTACATTCCATTGAGACCTCTTTGTTGTTATACACCAAATCACTTTTATATGGTGCATATAATGTACTTTGACATAGTATATCATGAATCCCTTTATTCTCATGATATTATAACTTTTTTATTACTTCAATTATTTGTATTCAAGTGTCTCTATTTTGGTTAGAAACTCTAACTAAAATACATTTTTAAGTGTTTTAAAGATTTATTCTTCTAAATATTTCTCATTAATGTCCATGTTTTAAAAATGGTTTTAAGAATCTATTTATATGGACATTAATGTTTTAAAATTAAAACTCCTTCTTAAAGTTTCAATGTGGTATGGAACACTTTGATTCAAAAATCTATTTTTAAATGGCTTCTTGACAAATAATTTGACTTTGAAATGATTTCATGAAAAATGGGTATATTTATATCTAATAGTTTTGATGATTATTTTCATCTATGTCAATATCCTTCATTATTCTAGATTGAGGTTAATCTGATACACTAAAATCGTCCATATTGTATCGAATGAGTTATTTTTGACTATGGATGTGATATTTTTATACCATTCATGGTTTATGGATCAAGTATTGACATTTCGTATGCAAGTTTTAATACGAATGTTTATGTTATGTTTAAAAATTTTCATATGAGGAATGCATTGGACTTAGTAAGTGATGGGTGGAGCCCGCTATAGCTCCTCGATGCATCGGTAGGTCTAATGAGACAAACTAGTGTCTTGGAATGAGGCCTCAACAAAATCTTATTCGTAGTCTTGGCACGAGGCCTTGGCTACGTGGTTATGATAGTCTGGCATTATGCATTCCGTCATTATGAAAGTGGTTATTAATATTTTCATGTGATTATTTGACTAGTAGAATATCCATGTGAATAATTAAATGGAATTATTTCATTTTATCCTTTACATATTATGCTTAAGTTCAAGTTTAAAAGTATTTTGTTTTACTTATACATTACCTTAAATTTTTATGTTTATTTATGAATGTTTCCGCAATATTGTTATCCTTACTGAGCATCTGAGCTCACCCCTTTCAATGTTTTATTTTTTCCAGGTTGTGAGGAATTATTTTATGAATGACCTGCAGGGATAGTATGAGTGGATATAAAGACAAAATGTTGTTGTAGTTTTTCACTTATTCATGTAATGTAAACATTATGAATATATCTAGTGTTTCCATGGCTACTAAACTAATCGGTCTTTCGAGACTTGATTTTTCTTTTGATCATGCCAATACTATGTAATAATGCATCGACTCTAGGTATCTAGGGTCGGAGAGTTACATTGATAAGGTATAAAAGTTCATAAATTTTCCATTTATCGTAAATTTACCCAATATAATTAATATTTATAGCATTTTAATACTGAAAATTTTGTTACCATAATTTAATTTAAAAGGGAATATTTAAGGTTAAAACAAAGTGATAAGGTTTAAAATGAAATAAAAATATGAATAAAAAATATTGTTTGAGAATAATTTGAACTATAATTATATTATCATCGACATATATTTATTTGGATTCATTTATATTTTAAAATTAATTTATATTAATTTAATATTTAATAATTTCTAATGGTTCCCCCCTCCTATAAAAAGGTACCAACTCTTCTATATTAATAGCAGTTATAAACCCATTTTTCTTGGAAATATCTTCCC
This sequence comes from Viscum album, assembly GCA_963277665.1. Classification (NCBI taxonomy): domain Eukaryota; kingdom Viridiplantae; phylum Streptophyta; class Magnoliopsida; order Santalales; family Viscaceae; genus Viscum; species Viscum album. The sequence continues at coordinate 891,275,582 of OY728138.1, forward strand.
ATAAACCTAACTTATATCGCTTACCACATTATTAGGGCCTTATTTTAGTCAAAACACCCTCCTTGTAGGTGTTAATGATTTAAGAAAGGTGATCATCTGAAGGAAAGATATTGTTTTTATTTAAGTGTTTCTATTTGATTTCTTCTTCCACTTCCTTCTAAGCTCCTACAACCCCGATGAGATTATAAATCCATTATTCTCTATCTGATGAGATATTATTATGTTAACATATTCACCTAAATTCAAATCCAATTTCATCAAATGGGAAATGAACATTTCTTTTGTGTGTATAATAGACTACGGCCTCGCGAACCGATATAGTTTTATTCAGTACAGTCTTCAATGACTGGTTATAAAGAAGGAATTAATGTTCATATTTTATATTAGTGATATATATATATATATCATTATAATAGAATAATATATCATTTATGTTCTTAATTTCCATGCATATAAAAATGATATCATAGTCGTGCATACGTGTGAACTATCACTCCCACGAAGTGATGTGATTCATTTTTAATCACCACATCACACTGATAATATATATATATATATATATAAATTAATACTATGATATTAATTTTGTGATTATAATTTTTTAAGGATAAAATAATACTCTCCTTCTTTCCTTAATGATCAATGGAAAATGGAAAATATTACCCATGCGTTTGTGTCACATATTATCTCCATGATTGTAACATTGTTTATTTTCCATATTAAAATTTAGTGAATTGATTTAAAGGTATAATTGATATAAAAAAGTCATTATTAGGTCATTGATATCATTCTAGAGATGATGTACTTATGACCACATGGACAATTAAGATCATACCATGTTCATTTTCGAATCGTGTACCGAATATGGGAAAAATGTCTAATATAAACTTATATAATTATTTAATTGTTATATCATAGTAAATACTGATATATAATGAGTCATAGTCCTAAAAATGTTCTCAATATAGCAAAAAATGTAATTTTATTATTCTGGATGATAAATAACATATGTGACAAATCAAACACATTGTGAAGGACTTTGTCTCAATATCATTTCAATGAGGCTTATTTTGATGTTATGCACCACCTTATATTATAAGTTATATAATCCAACCCTTTGAATTTTAATTCTTTTCAGGGATTCCAAAATGAATCTTTTTATATATAAAAATTGAACCTTTTCTCAAAATGGATAAAATAATTTTTTTAATGTATGTAGTGACAAAGACTTCTTCACCATAGAAACCATTATTTGATATGTTTCTTACTATATAAGCCTTAATGTTTTTAAATGGGAAATAAATAACTTATTTTATTTTTTGGTATTTTTTAGTGAAAATAGTTTTGAATATGTATTGAAATTTTAAATATCATGAAATGATTTCTTTTGAATTAATATTTAATTTTATTACTGAAATGTTGAAAATTTAAATCTATTATGTGTTATTATTATATAATTTTACTGGTAAATTAAAAAGGTGGTTACCTGATAAAAAGTAAGGGTGGTTTTGTGATAAACCAAATATGAGTGGTTCCATGATAATACAATTTTGGGTGGTTATGTTATAACCTCTAGTGCATTGGGTATGGATGTCAGTTGTATGGTTATTCCATTGGTAAGAGTGATATATGTGAAAGTTGACCATATGGTTATTTCATTTAAGTATGATTATATCCCAAGTTACATTTTAAGTTATATGTTTCATTATATGTGTTTTAAGGTAACATTCTAATTAAAAGAAAATTGTATGTAATGTGATTTTATTTAGTGGAGTGAATTTACTACTTCTTAAAGATAAAAAGTATTACTTAATGATAATGTATTCATGGATTACCAGTTTTTTCATGACTCATAGGTTTTCCTTATTTTTCTATCCCATAATGATATTTTTATTCCCATATTTGTTTTTGAAATTCATTTCACGGGATTTGAAGAAGAATAGAGTTAGGGATTAGATCTAGGAAATGTTACAAAGTATTAACATGAAACAAAAACATATTTATTTTTAAAAGTTTTCATTTTGATGAGAAAAATGGATAGTGAGTATAAGTCTATAAATATTAAAATTTATGTTCTTATGTATGAGTTATGGCCTAATTATCTAAATCTCTAAACCTAAAAATATCATCGATGTGAATTAAAGTAAAATTCTTGACATAACTCAAGAATATATAAAGTTTATGATTAGGTACATACAAATAGAGTTACATTTTATGTTAAGATAATAATTTATTGACCATAATTTTTTGAGGAATTGTTAGATACAAATAGTTATACTCTTCATTCTTTTATGGACCTTAAGGTTTGCGAATTGGGTATTTTAGAACATCATGCATAAAATGTAATTTATGAACATCCCTTTAATAAAGTAATATATGAATTAGTAATAGATAACAGCTCAAATAATGAATGAATTTTTTTATAAAAAGAAATGATGTAAGTACATTTCCATATATTATTGGTCAATAAAATAATTTTTCAATTTGGTGATAATAATAAAAAGGAAATGTTTTGTCCCTATAACTTTATTTTATTTTACAAATGGCCTTTTAAATAATCTCAAATTTATAACTTTGAGGCCTTCAACTTTTCATTGATAATTGACTTGTTTATCTTTAATGACCTCAATCACTCCCTATAAATATTTATTCAATTTCTCAAAATTCACATTTTCACTTGCCACCTATTTTCAACCATGTGTAAACCTAGTTATGAGTTACTTTTGGTTACCGTTATGTTTCCCACATTCCTTTTTAATATGATATTTTTTTATGATCATTTTTTGGATGCAGTTTTCAATAAATGAAACATTCAAGTAGAAAACCATTGATAACCCAGACGATTTTCAAGGGAGAAATTCATTTTAAGGAGGGTATAGTGTAATGCCTCGAGATTTTGTGAATTATTTTTCCCGAATTAATTTATCTCTTTTTATGTCATTTATTTAATGTAACACTAATGATAACTTATCTTGTATAAATGAATATATCTAGATTGTATTATATGCAAAAAAAATTTATTCATGAACTACATGAATCTTAATAATTTTGATGTTCTATAAGTAAAAATGAGTTTAGCTTTCATTACACACAATAATGACTTTCCCCGATGGATGATGTATCACGCAAGGCCGAGTTTTACTGAAAAAAAGTATATCATTAAATTTTTATTACTTGATATAATAAGATATAAACTAGTGGTTGAATTTCAAATTATAAATAGTATTAACAAATAACAACCCTAGAATTTTACATATAATATTACATGATTTTAAGAATATTTATATATCATAGTACACATCAAGGATTGTGAATTCTTGTGTATTCGAAGACTAGGTACATAAAATTGAAAACATGGACCTAAATATAAAAACTTTTGATTTAGTCATCATAAAGAGCTCCTAACATGTTTTGAGCCCTTATATCTACATAAGGTACCATAGGGATAACATGCACAAAGGGATGAGCTAAAAATCCCATCAAGGGAATAAACAATAGAATAAATCTTTAGTATATGGGTTAGAAGAAATAACATGATAATATAAAAAGGCATGTAATATATGGATTCATAAAATATAAACATGTAATAATTTAAATCACGCAATCATAGAATTGTTAAATAAATAAGATAGATGAATTTTTTATGAGTCAAGGTTAACCTCCAAGACCATTTCCCACAGTAGCACAATCCAAGGCTAACGGCCAAGATAGTTTCACATAGTAACACAAGCCAAGGCTAACCGCCAAGACCATCACACATATCATCTCATGAGACTCAACAATACCCAATTAATTGGAGCGATATCTAGGTTGACCCATATTACCTTTCATGAATATTTTTTCAACATAAATAATCATACATAATCAGTTTTACATAAACATAAAGGTTACCCATGGAAATAATTGGGTACCAAAATCATTACATGAATAATAACCAATGAGAGTATCGTGAAATTGTCCATGAATGTAAGGAATTATAAAATACATGGATTTTCATAAGTTAAAATAGGCATATATCATGGTATGTGATGTCAAAAAAAAGTTACAACTTGTACAAAATATATTTGAGAAATTTTAGTATTAAAAAGTATTCATGCGGTTTTAAGGAAAATATTACAGAGCTTTTAAAATAAAAACGGGATGAATAATTTATATAAAACCATAAGTGAACTGATAAGGTATTCAAAATAAAATGTCTGATTTTATAAGGACAATGTAGGCTTAAAATAGAAGATAGAGTGCACTTGAATTTCAGTAAAAATTTGGGAAGTTCCCTTCAAACGAGTTTGCTTTTTGGGAAGTATCATGGAGGGAATCACATAAAAGAATGTATATCCATGAAAAATAATGACATATGGATCCTGAAACATGATTTTGGAGCATATCAATAGCATTTATAAGAAGTAAAATAAAATAAAAAATACCTTCATTTGGGTAAAAAAAAGATTGAGCACCCCGAAGGAATAAAGGCAGTTTTGGTTGAATTCCTTACGAATTATAGGCATGGTAACATGTGCACTTAAGAGGGATTAATGATAGAGAAATGGGTTTTCCATCACATATAAATCATGATGGATGTATGGGGGAGGTGAAAAATTATACCTCATCATTATGGATTATACATAAAATTGCATAGCATTGAGGACATTCTTTAATAAATGTGAAATGGAGAGGATCCCTTACCTTATATCAGATGGGGTTCTCCACTTGATATTAATGAAATGAATCATAAAATTAGGTTCATTAATTAATAATTCAAGAACCTATTTTATTTTTATAATATTTATTATAAGCTTTTTATGTTCATTAATGATTTTGTTTATTGGTTATAAGGTTCAATTTCATCATTCGGGTCCATTTTGCTTGTTTGGTTTTAATGATCGATTCATGTTAGGATAAAAATGTATGATTAAAATGTTCATCCAAAATTGAAGTTAAATTTTATTATTGATCATCCCCAAGGTTAAATGGTTGAAAATATAAGTTGGTTACTTGGATTTAAGTTGAATCATTATATAAAACATTAGTTCTAACCTATTGGGTTAATTGGTGGTTTTTTTACAACAAAGAACATGTTTTGTTTTATAAACCCATATACATGTGTAAAAAATGATTACAGAACCAATGTTGAGGAATAATAAATATATTATGGACTGTTTCCACCCTTATAATGGTTTCATGACCAAAATTAAAGACGTTAATGAAAATTGAATACCCATTTTCCTAGAATGTAGTAATTACCTAATTAATTAAATATTAAAATAATTGAAATTATAAATATCAAAATAAATGTAATTTGAGACTTTTTATGAATTATGATAATTTTATAGGTTAATATGACATATTAGGATTGATTATATAAATTTTTTTACGTAATAATGATTTTATGAATTTATCAAAAACAAAATACCCAATAGTGTCAAAATTGACATAAAAGAGTTTTTAAAACAAATATTATATTATTAATTTATATTCAATTCCTAAAAATCTACAGTTCGGCCAAGAGACTTATACCATGATTGGTGTATCATTAATGGACCACTTGGGGGTCTCTTGGATGTATATAGTAAGTTTATTAACCATATAATATAAAAAATACAAGGAGACATTTTAAAAGTGAAACAAATTAACTAAGAGTTAATACTTAACGATAAGGTTAATATAATGACACAACCCTGTCTAAATTATATTGTATGAGTGGTTCTCGACCTATCCCCATCTTAACCTTTAAATAATCCACTTTGGAGCCATTAGAAACCGAATATGAATTTATTATAAAATAATATTTTTAGCTTTTCCAAAGGTTCCCCTCACCCCTCTTATAAAAGGGCACTCCCCCTTCTCACTAATTCACACATTAAAAGCCTTTTGGATCGGCCAAACCCTGCCAAAATACTCTCTCAACTTACCTCACTACAACTTAGAGTCCTTATTTTGATCAGAAATCCAACCTAAGGAGCTCTTTTGATCAAATCAAAAGGAAGAACCCAAAGAAGAGGTAATGTTTTCACAACCCTCTTTCAAGTTTCTTTCTTCTTCAACTTCTTATTTATTTGTTAATTCTATTCTAAAATAAATACTCCAATATATTATATATACTGTGATTTTATTATAAATATGGTACAACCATATTCTGTATTCTATCCATCCTTTGAATGACATGTCACCATAAGTGCATATGTACGGCTTACCGTCTCCACGTCGTGGTGTAATTGTCATTCAATAAATTATTATTTGGATGGGTATAATATTGATGTGTAATACATGTAAATAACAAATATAACATGATAATTATTCTTTATATATGATATACCATCCAATTATATATTATTTTAACATCAAAAGAATGATATTGTCGCTCGTGCGTACGTACGGACTACCGTCTCCACGAATGCGATGAGATTCATTCTACATCATATCCATTCAAGTGTAATTCTCATTTGATGATTAAAAATAATGTTCAAGGACTTGATATAATTCTGGATATGAATAAGAAACAACCTATCCATAACAAACATGGCTTACGTAACAACGAATATAAAGGAAAACGAGTAAGTTAACACCCAAAATGACGATAATACTAAGATATTATTGACAAATTAGTGTTAAAAGATCATATATGATATCAGATTAATGTAAATTATTCTTTTAAAATTCAATAAAAATTATTTCACCAATATACAGTAGGTTAAACTACCTTCTACCAATGAAAAGGTACAATGTAAGGGGTTTCTTATCTCACTCTTAATTTCGTGAGAATTCCATTTTTTAACCACTTATTTATTGCATGTGGTGTATGTGTATTTCCCATGATTGTATTCATTGTGTAATATAAATTAATTTATGGGTATTTACATCATCATTGTATGATCCTTATTTAATGGTTGTATGTTTCTTAAGTTACCTAATCGATAAGGGAATTTGAAATTTCAATTTTCACACATTCGGCTTTAGGCATACTTCATTGATTATTTTACTCAATGATTATGTGTGGAATCACTATTCATTTGATTACGTCATAATTTACACTCCCCTTTCTATGGATATAATTTTTATATACATAATCACTCCATTGATAAATTCTCAAGTCATCCGTAAGAACTTGATAAGAGTAATTTTAACTCAATCTCCATTTGTTGAGTTAAATATCCAATTCATTAGTGTTGTTTTTACAAGAATATGTGTGAATTTCATCTGATTGATTTACACTTAACTATCCAATAATATTGAGTGTATTTATATTTTTCACACATAATTATGTCGTTGATTTATCCCTAACCTAAGGATATGGTCTTTATAAGATAATTCATCTCAATTTACATTCCATTAAGTCTTCTTTGTTGTTATACACCAAATCACTTTTATATGGTGTATATAATGTACATTGACATAGTATATCATGAATCCCTTTATTCTCATGATATTATAATGTTTTGATTACCTCAATTATTTGTATTCGAGTGTCTCTCTTTTGGTTAGAAACTCTAACTAAAATACATTTTTAAGTGTTTTAAAGATTTATTCTTCTAAATATTTCTCATTAATGTCCATGTTTTAAATATGGTTTTAAGAATATATTTATATTGAAATTAATGTTTTAAAATTAAAACTCCTTTTAAAAGTTTCAAAGTGGTATGGAACACTTTGATTCAAAAATCGATTTTTAAATGGCTTCTTGACAAATAGTTTGACTTTTAAATGATTTCAAGGAAGAGGGGTATATTTCTCTCTAATAGTTTTTATGATTATTTCCATCTATGTCAATATCCCTCATTATTCTCGATTGAGGTTAATCTGATACAATACAATCTTCCATATTGTATCAAATGAGTTATTTTTGACTGTGTATGTGATATTTTTATACCATTCATGGTTTATGGATCAAGTATTGACATTTCGTATGAAAGTATTAATACGAATGTTTATGTTATGTTTAAAACTTTTTATATGAGGAATGCATTGGACTTATTAAGTGATGGGTGGAGCCCGCTATAGCTCCTCGATGCATCGGTAAGTCTAATGAGACAAACTAGTGTCTTGGCACGAGGCCTTAACAAAATCTTATTTGTAGTCTTGGCATGAGGCCTTGGCTACGTGGTTATGATAGTCTGGCATTATGCATTCTGTCATTATGGAAGTGGTTATTAATATTTTCATGTGATTATTCGACTAGTGGAATTTCTATGTCAATAAGTAAATGGAATTATTTCATTTTATCCTTTCCATATTATTCTGAAGTTCAAGTTTAAAAGTATTTTGTTTTAGTTATACATTGCCTTAAATTTTTATGTCTATTTATGAAAGATTCTGAAATATTGTTATCCTTACTGAGCATCTGAGCTCACCCCTTTCAATGTTTTATTTTTCCCAGGATGTGAAGAAGTATTTTATGAATGACCTGCAGGGATAGTATGAGGGGATATGAAGACAAAATGTTGTTGTAGTTTTTCACTTATTGATGTAATGTAAACATTATGAATATATCGAGTGTTTCCGAGGCTACTTAACTAATCGGTCTTTCGAGACTTGATCTTTTTTGTGATCATTCCAATGTTATGTAAAAATTCACCGACTCTGGGTATCTAGGGTCGGGGCGTTACAGTTGGTTTTAGAGGATGTTTAGTACAAACCTTGGAAGCTAGATTTAGATAAACTATGATTAGAGCACGTAGACCTAAGATGAACTTTGAAGATTAGTATAGAAGAACTTCCTAGAATTTTGGTATTGTAGAGATTTTGTGAGTTTTCCAAGCAATACATTCCTGTCTGGATATGAGCTGGTAGAGGCGGCTCTGGCATAGATGTTCCTAGGGGTAAAACCCGAAAACACCACTTTGATCAAGACTCGAATGGGAACTGGTGAACGACAACGGGCCTTGCTGCACTCTTGGTTACGACACTCCCGAGGGATATGCTTAGGATAATTTACATTTTCATTACAAACCAATTTGATGTATTATATATATAAGATTAGAGTAAATGAAATTGGTCAATCCTGATGTGTTTCAAATTGAGAATATGGTGACATGTTAATCTCTAAATGATTTTATGACTACTGTTACTCACATAATGCTTTCTATTTTTAGTCAATGGCTGGATTCCAAGGAAGTCATGGTGACTTTGAGAATGATGTACAAGGTGGGAACGGTGGTGGAAATAAGCAAAAAAATGGAATGTTTATAGGCATAAAATATATCATCTTTATGCCAAATCAATTTTCCAAAAATATGATCAATAATATATATATTAACCAATTCCCAGACTCAACAAAGAAGATAAAGGTGATGAATGATAAGAGCTCCAGCAGTGGAGACCATGGAGAAAGGAATCCTCAATTTCCATCATGCAGGAACTGTGGAAGGAGACACCCAGGAAAGTGTCTCAATGGGACAAATAAATTATTTACGTGCAGGAATGAAGGACATAAAGTGAAGAATTGACGAAGAAAAATGAAGAGTACTATGGAAGAAGATAAAAATGGTCCCAAGAATCCATTTACAGTCATTCGCCGTAAATGTAGCGGACCTGGCCATTAACTGAGTGAATTCCCTATTCTATAGGATATTTTCTTGGTCAAAGAAGAAGCTATGTGGGAATAAATGGTTGGAGAAATGTTTAAAAAGTATTAGTGCTCCTTGTTGATGGGTTTACTTTGGAATAATTTTCTCTTGTATTTTTAACCGTGCAGTTTTCCATGTGAGAATGATATTTGAGGAAGAATTATCTTTTATCTTGTGGATATAGTTATAAATAACCATTTGGTTTTATATGATCATTGGGTTTGAGGAAATTATAAGTTATTATAATTTTGGATGAAAATGAATGGTATGAGATAAGATTTGTGGTTAAATTGTGTTATGGTTATTTTGAGTAATTTATCTCATTTTGGTAATGTTACAAAATATGGTTTTTCAAAAAGGACAACATGCAAACCATGTGACAACCCGTCGCATAGGAAAAAGCTGTGGGAATAGAACCCACAACCAAAGTGCGATTGGGATTTATCGCCTACCACTGGACTACGTGAAGTCCCTGGTTAGTGTGACTATTATTTTTAGTTAAATGATTTTATTGATCAATAATAATTTGATTTGGGATCTTATGTATTATCAAATTAATACCCTTAGTATAGGAAAATGATTTGGTGATTAAGTGATAAATGTTATTTTGGAAGTTGTTCTCTTTGTTGTGAACACTATATTCCCAAGGAAAATAGAATAGTATGGGATTTCATTTGAGGAGTAATTGTAGATTTTTATCTATTTTTTTATTGTGGATTTATAGTTATTTGGGTTATTTATGGAAATGATTAGGTTAATTACTTTTAAGTATGTGACCTTAAGAGTAATTAATGTAATTTAGAGATACAATTTAACGTGGAAGACTACATTCTTATAAGTTTTGGGTTTCAATATTAGTTTGGAGTATATTGAAGGATTTTAAGGACAATTGATTATTGAATGGTATTTATTTAACTTTGTGGTATTGATGGTTTAATTTTAGAAATTAAGATTAGTGTTTTTTTCTCTAATGGAATATCCATTTGGGGGACCATCAGATACTATACTAACCATTTTGGTTTTGATTAATCCTTAAAGACAAGGTAAATATATTGTTTATCCTACGTGAATCATGTATTTCTATAGATGTTTATTCTAGCTCTTCCATTGTGACCAAGTCTTCTTGAATACTCATTGTTCAAAAAAATGAGTTAGTGGTAAAAATTTATTAGAGAATGAAACTATACTTAAAAATTAAGTATATCTCTTTATGTTCTTAGACAATATCATAAATGAATTTTTCATCCTTGTGTAATGTAACTTAAAACAAAAAATGTTGTCCATTTACTTTTCTTACTGGGAGACTAATGACCATTTGTCCCAACACAAGTTTGTGATTTTTTTATTGTTAAATTTCTCCTAATCATGTTTTTATCCCTCTCCATCAGAACTTAATACTTATTTTATCATCCATACCCATGTTTTCCTACATGGAATCCTAGTATGGGTTATCTTGGGTGACCTTTATACCTCTCTTCCTTTCTTTTAAAGTGATAGTTTTATTGACTCTTTTTCCGATGTGGGACTTTCCAATATATTCTCAAGCCCAATATTAAAAAAATTATGAGGAAGCTATTTATTGAAGAAGGGGAGAATGTAACACCCCGAGATTCCATGGTACGTTTCCCTTTGAATAATGAAATGGCGTGCATTGTACGCAACTTTGAGATTCTAACACACCACAACCAATCAAACTAGCCATTATAAATAGTAATACCTACTTTTTTGAAATATTATAAATTTTATCTTCCGAAATGGACATCATTTTTGGATTCATAATATCGAAATTAGCTTAGGGTGAAATTTTGGTACTTTTCGGATAACTATCATATTTTGATGAATAGTGAAAATTACTAAATTTTAATTAAAAACAACTTTTTTAATCGAAATAATTAATAGTGATAAATTATTAATTTGAGTGGTTTAAAGTATATTTAGAATATATTTTTACCATTTAATACAATGTTGTTCATTAGATGTAATTTCACATTTAAACGTGACATAAACAAGTGTCAATCTTTTGATAGTTATTATCTCTTAAAAACACGCTATTTGTTTTGACGATGGGAATTAATTTTTAAATTAATTAATGAAACTGATATGTTTTTAATTTGGTAAAATAGACATCATTTTTTAATTCATAATATCAAATATATCTTAGGCCTAATTTTTGGTATTTTTCTGGAAACGTTCATTTTTTGATGAATAGTGAAACCACTAAGTGGTAGTTAAAAAACTGAATTTTTCATAAAACATAATTTTACCGCTTCTGTGAGTGGAATTTCAAAAATCTTAGAGACACGGGTAATATCAACGAGTAAAATGTGGTGCAATGATATGAAAATAATTTTTGGTGAATAGTAAGTTTTTACTTTTATTTACCACGGTTAAAAGTAAATAGGGTAATTAAGTGTAAAAATGATATTAATTTTACCCTAACACATGTCCTAATTCTATTGGACAAGTGTATCTCGACCAAAAACAACCTTAGGAGAAAAATATTATCATTTAGGTCCACTTGTATTAGATTAAGACATTTATTATTATTTAATTCAAAGAAGAGTTAAAAGAGTTAAAATCAAAGTTTATTTACTAAAACATTTTTAATATACAGTTATACATAAGATAAATTAGATTTTAAATATTATTTAAGAAGATAAAAATATTTCCTAAATAATGGTATTTTATTTATAATTTTTATACATTAAATAATTTAATTTATATATGACACAATGGTGATTTAGTAATTACCTAATTAATAAAATATTAAAGTAATTGATATTATAAATATCAAAATAAATGTAATTTGAGACTTTTTATAAATTCCACTAATTTTATAGGTTAATATTACATATTAGTATTTATTGTATAAATTTTTTTCTAAGTAATAATGCTGTTATGAATTTATCAAAAACAAAATACTCAATAGTGTCAAAATTGACATAAAAGAGTTTTTAAAACAAATATTATATTATTAATTTATATTCAATTCCTAAAAATCCAAATTTAGTCCAAGAGACTTATATCATGATAGGTGTATAATTAATGGACCACTTTTGGGTCACTTGGATCTATATAGTATGTTTATTAACTATATAATATAAAAAATACAAAGAGACATTGTAAAAGTGAAACTAATTAACTAAGAGTTAATACTTAAAGATAAGGTTAATATAATGACCCAAACCTGTCTAAATTCTATTGGTTGAGTGTTTTTAGACCCATACCCACCTTAAATTTTAAATAATCCACTTTGGAGCCATTAGAAACCGAATATGAATTTATTATAAAATAATATTTTTAGCTTTTCCAAAGGTGCCCCTCACCCCTCTTATAAAAGGGCACTCCCCCTTCTCACTAATACAAATATTGAAAGTCTTTTGGATCGCCCAAAACCTGCTCAAATACTCTCTCAACTTCCCTATATACAACCTAGAGGCATTATTTTGATCATAAAGCCAACCTAAGGAGCCCTTCTGATCAAATCAAAAGGAAGAACCCGAAGAAGAGGTAATGTTTTCACCACCCGCTTTCAAGTTCTTTTCTTCTTAAAAATATTCTTTCTTTGTTATTTATATTATAAAATAATATCTACAGTATCTTCTATATAATTTTATGTTATTATAAGTATGGTACAACCATATTCAGTATTCCTTCCATCCTTTGAATGGCATGTCACCATACGTGCGTACGTACGGCTTACCGTCTCCACGTCGTGGTGTAATTGTGATTCAATAAATTATTATTTGGATAGGTATAATAATGAGGTGTAATTAATGTAAATAATAAATATAACATGATAATTATTCTATCTATATGATATACCATCCAATTATATTTTATTTCAACATCAAAAGAATGATATTTTCGCTCATGCGTACGTACGGACTATGGTCTCCACGAACGTGATAAGATTCATTCCCCATCGTATCCATTCAAGTATAATTCTCATTTGATGATTAAAAATAATGTTTAAGGACTTGATATAATTCTGTATATGAATAAGATACAACCTATCCATAACAAGCACGGATTATGTAACAAATGATATAAAGGAAAACGAGTAAGTTAACACCCGAAATGATGATAATACTAAGATATTATTAACAAATCAATGTTAAAAGATCATATATGATATAATATTAATGTAAATGATTCTTGTATAATTAAATAACAATTATTTCACCATTATACAGGAGTTTAACATACCGTCGACCAAGGAAAAAGTACAAAGTAAGGGGTTTCTTATCTCACTCTTAATTTCGTGAGAATTCCATTGTTCACCACTTATTTATTGCATGTGGTGTATGTGTATTGCCCAAGCTTGTATTCATTGTGTAATATAATTTAATTTATTGGTATTTAAGTTATAATTTTATGATCCTTATTTCATGGTTTTATGTTTCTTAAGTTACCTAATCTATAAGGGAATTTAAAATTTCAATTTGCACTCATTTGGCTTTGGGCATACTTCATTGATTATTTTACTCCTAGATTATGTGTGGAATCACTATTCATTTGATTATGTCATAATTTCCACTCCCCTTTCTGTGGATATAATTTTTATACACATAATCACTCCATTGATAAATTCTTAAGTCTTCGGTATGAACTTGATAAGAGTAATTTTAACTCAATCTCCATTTGTTGAGTTAAATATCCAATTCATTGGTGTTGTTTTTACATGAATATGTGTGAATGTCATCTGATTTATTTACACTAAATATCCAATAATATTGAGTGTATTTATATTTGTCACACATAATTATGTATTTGACTTATCCTTAACCTAAGGATATGGTCTTTATAATAGAATTCATCTCAATTTACATTCCATTGAGACTTATTTGTTGTTATACACCAAAAAAATTTTATATGGTGTATATAATGTACTTTTACATAGTATATCATGAATCCCTTTATTCTCATGATATTATAATGTTTTGATTACTTCAATTATTTATATTCAAGTGTCTCTCTTTTGGTTATAAACACTAACTAAAATACATTTTTAAGTGTTTTAAAGATTTATTCTTCTAAATATTTATCATTAATGTCCATGTTTTAAAAATGGTTTTAAGAATCTATTTATATAGACATTAATGTTTTAAAATTAAAACGCCTTTTAAAAGTTTCAAAGTGTAATGTAACACTTTGATTCAAAAATCTATTTTTAAATAGATTCTTGACAAATAGTTTGACTTTTAAATGATTTCAATAAAAATGGGTATATTTCTCTCTAATAGTTTTGATGATTATTTTCATCTATGTCAATATCCTTCATTATTCTCAATTGAGGTTAATATAATACAATAAAATCTTCCATATTGTATCAAATGATTTATGTTTGATTGTAGATGTGATATTTTTATACCATTCATGGTTTATGGATCAAGTATTGACATTTTGTATGAAATTTTTAATATGAATGTTTATGTTATGTTTAAAACTTTTCATATAAGGAATGAATTGGACTTAGTAAGTGATGGGTAGAGCCCGCTATAGCTCCTCGATGCATCGGTAGGTCTCATGAGACAAACTAGTGTCTTGTCCCAAGGCCTTGAAAAAATCTTATTCGTAGTCTTGGAACGAGGTCGTGGCTATGTGGTTATGATAGTCTGGCATTATGCATTCCGTCATTATGAAAGTGGTTATTAATATTTTCATGTGATTATTTGACTTGTAGAATATCCATGTGAATAATTAAATGGAATTATTTCATTTTATTCTTTCCATATTATGCGGAAGTTCAAGTTTAAAATTCTTTTGTTTTAGTTATATATTACCTTAAATTTTTATGTTTATTTATGAATGTTTCCGCAATATTGTTGTCCTTACTGAGCATCTGAGCTCACCCCTTTCAATGCTTTTTTTACCAGGATGTGAAGAAATATTTTATGAATGACATGTAGGGATAGTATGAGGGGATATGAAGACAAAATGTTGTTGTAGTTTTTCACTTATTGATGTCATGTAAAATTTATGAATATATCAAGTGTTTCCAAGGCTACTAAACTAATCAGTCTTTCGATACCTGATCTTTCTTGTGATCATGCCAATGCTATGTAATAATGCACCAACTCTGGGTATCCAGGGTCGGGGTGTTACATTTATAAGGTATAAATGTTCATAAATTTTCCATTTATGGTAAATTTACCCCATATAATTAATATTTATAGCATTTTAATATTGAAAATGTTGTTACAATAATTTAATTTAAAAGGGAATATTTAAGGTTAAAACAAAGTGATAAGGTTTAAAATGAAATAAAAATATGAATAAAAAATATTTTTTGAGAATAATTTGAACTATAATTATATTATCATTGACCTATATTTATTTGGATTCATTTATATTTTAAAATTAATTTATATTAATTTAATATTTAATAATTTCTAATTGTTCCCCCCTCATATAAAAAGGTACCAAGTCTTCTATATTAATAACAGTTATAAAACCATTTTTCTCGAAAATATATTCCCATAAACCTAACTTATATCCCTTACCACATTATTGGGGCCTTATTTTAGTCAGAACACCCTCCTTTTATGTGTTAATGATTTAAGAACGGTGATCATCTGAAGGAAAGATACTGTTTTTATTTAAGTGTTTCTATTTGATTTCTTCTTCCACTTCCTTCTAAGCTCCTCCAACCCCGATGAGATTATAAATACATTATTCTCTATCTGATGAGATATTATTATGTTAACATCTTCACCTAAATTAAAATCCAATTTCATCAAATGGGAAATGAACATTTTTTTGTGTGTGTATAACAGACTACGACCTCACGAACCGATATAGTTTTTTTCATTACAGTCTCCAATGACTGGTTATAAAGAAGGAATTAATGTTCATATTTTATATTAATGATATATATATATCATTATAATATAATAATATATCATTTTTGTTCTTAATTTCCATGCATATAAAACTGATAACGTAGTCGTGCGTACGTGTGAACTATCACTCCCACGAAGTGATGTGATGCATTTTTAATCACCACATCACATTGATAATATATATATATATATATATAAATTAATACTATGATATTAATGATGTGATTATAATTTTTTAAGGATAAAATAATACTCACCTTCTTTCCTTAATGATCAATGGAAAATGGAAAATATTACCCATGCGTCTGTGTCACATATTATCTCTATGATTGTAACATTGTTCATTTTCCATATTAAAATTTAGTGAATTTATTTAAAGGTATAATTGATAGAAAAAATTGATTATTAGGTCATTAAATTCATTTTGGAGATGATGTACTTATGACCACATGGACAATTAAGATCATACCACGTTCATTTTTTATTCATGTACCGAATAAGGGAAAACGTCTAATATGAACTTATATAATTATTTAATTGTTATATAATGGTAAATAGTGATATAAAATGATTCATAGTCTTAAGAAATGTTCTCAATATAGTAAAAAATGTAATTTTATTATTCTGGATGATAATGAACATATGTGACAAATCAAACACATTGTGAAGGACTTTGTGTCAATCTCATTTCTTTTAGGATTATTTTGATGGTATGCACCACCTTCTATTATAAGGTGTATAATCTAACCCTTTGAATTTTAATTCGTTTTAGGGATTCGAAAAATGAATCTTCTTATATAAAAAATTGAACCTTTTTTTCAAAATGGAAAAAATAATTTTTTTTAATGTATGTAGTGACAACGACTTCTTCACCGTAGAAACCATTTTTTGATATGTTTCTTCCTCTATAATCCTTAATGTTTTTAAATGGGAAATAAATAACTTATTCTATTTTTGGTTATTTTTTTACTGAAAATAGTTTTGAATATGTATTGAAATTTTAAATATCATGAAATGATTTCTTTTGAATTAATATAGAATTTTATTACTGAAATGTTGAAAATTTAAATCTATTATGTGTTATTATTATATAATGTTACTGGTACATTAACAAGGTGGTTACATGATAAAAAAGAAGGGTGGTTATGTGATAAGCCAAATATGAGTGGTTCCATGATAATACAATTTTGGGTGGTTATGTTATAACCTCTAGTGCATTGGATATGGATGTCAGTTGTATGGTTATTCCATTGGTAAGAGTGATATATGTGGAAGTCGACCATATGGTTATAGCATTTAAGTATGATTATGTCCCAAGTTACATTTTAAGTTATATGTTTTGTTATATGTCTTTTAAGGTAACATTCCAATTAAAAGAAAATTGTATGTAATGGGATTTTATTTAGTGAAGTGTATTTACTACTTCTTAGAGACGAAAAGTATTACTTAATGATAATGTATTCATAGATTACATGTTTTTTCATGACTAATAGGTTTTCCTTCTTTTTCTATCCCATAATTATATTTTTATGCCCATATTTGTTTTTCAAATTTATTTCACAGGATTTGAAGAATAATAGAGTTAGGGATTAGATCGAGGAAATGTTATGAAGTATTAACATGAAACAAAACCATGTTTCTTTTTAAAAGTTATCATTTTTATGAGAAAAATGGATAGTGAGTATAAGTGTATAAATTTTAAAATTTATGTTCTTATGTTTGAGTTATGGCCTAATTCTCTAAATCTCGAAACCTATAAATATCATCGATGTGCATTAAAGTAAAATTCTTGACATAACTAATGAATATATAATGTTTACGATTAAGGACTTACTAATAGAGTAACATTTTATGTTTAGATAATAATTTATTGACCATATTTTCTTAAGGAATTCTTAGATACAAACAGTTATACTCTTCATTATTTTATGGACCTTAATGTTTGCAAAATGGGTATTTTAGAACATCATGCGTAAAACATAATTTATGAACATCCCTTTAATAATGTATTGGATGAATTAGGAATAGATAATAGCTCAAATAATGAATTAATTTTTTTATAAAAAGAAATAATGTAAGTACATTTCCATATATTATTGGTCAATAAAATAATTTTTCAATTTCTTGATAATAATAAAAATTAAATGTTTTGTCCCTATAACTTTATTTTATTTTACAAATGGCCTTTTAAATCATCTCAAATTTATGACTTTGAGGCCCTCAACTTTTCTTTGATAATTGAATTTTATGTCTCTAATGACCTCAATCACTCCCTATAAATATTTATTCAATTCCTAAAAATTCACATTTTCACTTTCCACCTATTTTCAACCATGTGTAAACCTAATTATGAGTTACTTTCGGTTACCGTTATGTTTCCCACATTCCATTTTAAAACGATATGTTTTTATGATCATTTTTTTGATGCAGGTTTCAATGAATGAAACATTCAAGTAGAAAACCATTGATAACCCCGACGATTTTCAAGGGTGAAATTCATTTTAAGGAGGGTATAATGTAATTCCCTGAGATTTTGTGAATTATTTTTCCCAAATTAATTTATCCCTTTTTATGTCATTTATTTAATGCAACACTGAAGATAACTTATCTTGTATAAATGAATAAATCTAGATTGTATTATATGCAACAAAAATTTATTCATGAACTACATGAATCATAATAATTTTTATGTTCAAAAAGGAAAAATGAGTTTATCTTGCATTACACACAATAATGACTTTCCTCGATAGATGATGTATCACGCAAGGCCGAGTTTTACTGAAAAAAAGTATATCTTTAAATTTTTATTACTTGATAAAATAAGAAATAAACTAGTGGTTGAATTTCAGATTATGAATAGTATTAACATATAACAACCCTAGAATTTTACATATAACATTACATGATTTTAATAATATTTATATATAATAGTACACACCAAGGATTGTGAATTCATGTGTATTCTAAGACTAGGTACATAAAATTGAAATCATGGACCTAAATATAACATCTTTTGATTTAGTCATCATAAAGAGCTCCTAACATGTCTTGAGCCCTTATATCTGCATAGGGTACCATAGGGATAACATGCACAAAGGGATGAGCTAAAAATCCCATCAAGGGAATAAACAATAGAATAAATCTTTAGTATATGGGTTAGAAGAAATAACATGATAATATAAAAAGGCATGTAATATATGGATTCATAAAATATAAACATGTGATCATTTAAATCATGGAATCATTGAATTGTGAAAGAAACTGGATAGATGAATTTTTTATGAGTCAAGGTTAACCTCCAAGACCATTTCCCGCAGTAGCACAATCCAAGGCTAACCTCCAAGATAGTTGCACATAGTAACACAAGCCAAGGCTAACCGCCAGGACCGTCGCACATATCATCTCATGAGACTCAACAGTATCCAATTAATTGGAGTGATATCTGGGTGCACCCATATTACATTTCATGAATATGTTTTCAATATAAATAATCATACATAATTAGTTTTACATAAACATAAGTGTTACCCATGGAAATAATTGGGTACCAAAATCATTACATAAAGAATAACCAATGAGAGTATCGTGAAATTGTCCATAAAACTAAGGAATTATAAAATACATGGTTGTTCATAAGTTAAAATAGGAATATATCATGGTATGTGATGTAAAAAAAATTTACAACTTTTACAAGATGTATTTGAGAAATTTTACTATTAAAAAATATTCTTGCGGTTTTAAGGAAAATATTATAGTGCTTTTAAAATAGAAATGGGAAGAATAATTTATATAAAACCATAAGTGAAATGATAAGGTATTCATAATAAAATGTCTGATTTTATAAAGACAATGTAGTCTTAAAATATAATATAGAGTGCACTTGAATTTCGGTAAAAATTTTGGAAGTTCCCTTTAAACGAGTTTGCTTATTGGGAAGTATCAAGGAGGGAATCACATAAAAGAATGTTTATCCCTGAAAAATAATGATGGAAGGATCCTGAAAAATGATTTTGGAGCATATAAATAGAATTTATAAGAAGTAAAATAAAATAAAAAATACCTTCATTTGGGTAAAAAAAATATTGAGCACACCGAAGGAATAAAGGCAGTTTTGGTTGAATTACTTACGAATTATAGGCATGGTAACATGTGCACTTAAGAGGGAT
Source organism: Viscum album (assembly GCA_963277665.1). NCBI lineage: Eukaryota > Viridiplantae > Streptophyta > Magnoliopsida > Santalales > Viscaceae > Viscum > Viscum album. Next base: position 891,296,153 of record OY728138.1, read on the forward strand.
TAATGATGGAGAAATGGGTATTCCATCACATATAAATCATGATGGATGTATGGGGGAGGTGAAAAATGATACCTCATCATTATGGATTATACATAAAATTGTATATCATTGAGGACATTCTTTAATTAATGTGAAATGTAGAGGATCCCTTACCTTATATCAGATGGTGTTATCCACTTGATGTTAATGAAATGAATCATAAAATTAGGTTCATTAATTAATAATTCAAGAACCTATTTTATTTTTAAAATATTTATTATAACCTTTTTATGTTCATTAATGATTTTTTTGATTGGTTATAAGGTTCAATTTCATCATTTGGGCCCATTTTGATTGTTTGGTTTTAATGATCAATTCATGTTTGGATAAAAATGTATGATTAAAATGTTCATCCAAAATTGAGGTTACATTTTATTATTGATCATCCCCAAGGTTACATGGTTGAAAATATAAGTTGTTTACTTGGATTTATGTTGAATCATTATATAAAACATTAGTTCTAACCTATTGGGTTAATTGGTGGTTTTTTACAACAAAAAACATCTTTTGTTTTATAAACCCATATACATGTGTAAAAAATGATTTCAGAACCAATGTTGAGGAATAATAAATATATTATGGACTGTTTCCACCCTGATAATGGTTTCATGACCAAAATTATAGACGTTAACGAAAATTGAATACCCATTTTCCTAGAATCTTGTAAACTAGCACATCTCGGAGGGTGTCTTCAATATTAAAATAAGAGAAGAGTAAAGGAGATATTATAATAAAGTATTACATTATAATAACAAAATTATACTACATTGTAATGTACTAGATCATTCATAACATTTGTATTAGTAGATGTGAGGATATAAAATAAAACAAATGAACTTGAAAGGAAAAAAGAAATAAAAGAAAAGTGGAATTTACCTCTTGATACAAACTTTTTTGAGAGCCTTATTAAGGGGAGAGTATTTTTTATTTTGAAAAGACTGTGGGATTTTAGAAGTGGGGTTGGTTCTTGAGGAGATATTTGGGAAGAATATTGGCAAGGAACAAGTCTTGAGTGGAGTGAACAGAAGAGGTAAGGATGGGTGGTATTTATAGTGGATGGGAGGAGAGTTTTTATATTATTATAATCATTAGTTTTATTTTTTCCATAATACTAACAATAGTGATGATTACATTACCATGAATAGTTATAAATTCATGTGAGTTCAAACCAATGGCCATTTACATCATCAATGAATCAAATCATGATGCCGAAATTATGGTTTTAGCATTTTTTGGAATTTTTGTATTTTACTATTCATAAAAAATCATGTATTTTTAAATAAACCAAAAACTTTACCCTAACGATTTTTCAACGTGTAGAATCCAAAAATGAAAACCATTTTTCCAAAATAGTTTTTTAAATATGGTTAATTATATATTTAATTAATATCACAATTTACTCGAAAAAAACAATTTTAGAACATTTATTTCCTTTTTCCAAGATATAGGTAAATCATACATCCACTTGAATATTATTTATATACTATAAAAGCTAAGGATAATATTCATTAGTGTATTTCACAATTCATATTCAAATTTTATATTCATAAGTGTAGGTTAATATTCAACAAAACTTATGTTTTTCTTATCTGACTCCAAATAACTTATTGATTGCAACAGTGTATGTCAGATTTTCAAAATTCAAATCACAAAAGTGTCAAACATATGTTCAAAGGTCACATAGAAATTAATAGTTCATTATGTTTTGATTTCATTTGATTATATTGCATAATAAAAAGAATGAAAGTTTCATTGAAAACTTCAGGTGGTCACATTTTTACCTTCATAAGAAATTTCTCCCTTGAAATTTCATTTTACATTCTAGGTCATAAATAAGTGTAGGTATTATTCCTTCATTGCATCCTCGAGTTCCAATGTTTCCTCTTCGTACTTATGGTTCTTCCATAGTACCTTGAATTGGTGTGTAAAATTGTTATAGTGAACATTATTTATAAGATCCAAGTTCTTCACTGGATGATCCTCATAAGAATGACTATCCTTCTACTGCACCACCTATGAAGAGAGTACATGTGACAGGAATGGTATGTACTTATTTAAGGGGGATACATGAAATAAATCATGTATATTGTCCATGGTAGGTTGAAGTGCTGGTTGATAGGCCACAACTGTGAGATGATCAAAGATCTCTAAGGGCCTGATTTAGCTAGTACAAAACATCCCTTTCTTTATAAACCTCATGACCTTCTTCCACATACGTATGCATAGAAATACCATTTCTCCAACTATGAGCTCATGGTCTCCACGAATATTATCTGTATAACTCTTATTTCGACTTTGGGATACCTTGATATGCTGATGAATGGTTTTACCCATCTCCACTATTTTTTCAATCATTTTAGGTCCCAGCAGCTTTTTTCTCAAAGACTTCATCACAACACATTAGTGTTCTTCACCATTTCTCATAACTAGAATCATATGGCTCCATTTGGATGCTTGAGTAGAACCTTTTTTGTAAGAGAATTCATATAGTGTAAGATGTTTCTCCCATCCTCATTTGAAGTAGATAGAACATGCCCTCAACATATATTCCCGTGTCTAATTTTTTTGCTCAGATTGGCCATTGGTTTGAGAATGACAGGTCGTTCTAAAGTTCATATCAATGCATAGAGAATATTGGAGTATTTTCTAAAACATCATGGAAAATATTGGATCACAATAGGATATAATATATAGTGGTAATCCATGCATCCTTATCACTAATTTGATGTAAATATGCACTAGTCGATCCAATAAGAAGTCCTCTCAAATTGTGATAAAGTGATTTGTCTTCATAAGATGATCCATAACGACCCATATAGCATTTTTTCAACTCTATTTCATTTGAAGTACAGTGACAATGTCAATGGTAAAGTTCTCCCACTTCCAAGATCGTATAAGAATTTATTGCATCGTTCCCTTTGACTTTTGACTCTAAACCATAATTGCTGACATATCAGGCACTGTAATGTATATTCAACAACTTCCTTCTTCATATTGTCCGGCTAAAAGTTTTCTCAGAGATCTCGATACATCTTTGTTCTCCCTGGAATAATAGAGAAGGTAGAGTTATGTACGTCATTCAAATTCACATTATTTATCTTTGGATCATATGGTATACATAATCATGACCCAAATTTTACAAATCTTTCATCATCAGTCAACAACTCAGCGGATTTCCCATTTCTAACATCTTCCACTATTTTCTGAAGTTCTATATATTTTCTTTGAGCATCCTTTATTTTCTCCATAAGAGATGGTTGAGAAATAATTTGAGAAATAATTGATGATGTTCCTCCCTTAATGATTCCCATGTCCATTTTCTAAAAATATATGAAGATGAGATCCTTTTCAATTATCATCATTGATAAAGATGAATGGTCCTTTCTACATAGATCATCTGCCACCGTATTTGCATTACCATTATGGTAGTGGATTGAGCAGTCATAATCCTTGATGAAATCTATCCATCTTATCTAATAAATATTATTCTATTTCTGTGTGAATATATATTTGAGACTCTTATAATTAGTATATATCTCACACATATCCCCATAAAGATAATCCCATCATATTATCATTGCAATGATCAGAGCTGTCAACTCCAGATCATGCATGGGATAGTTTTTCTCATGGATTTTCATCATGTTTGAGGTGTAGGATATCCCTATATCATTTTTCATCAGTACATAGTCTAATACCTTCTTTGAATCATCACTATACACCACAAAGAGATCTCCACTTGTTAGGTGTGTGAGTACTGGCACAGCGATAAACCACTATTTCAACTCCTTGGAGCAGTCTTCACATTCTAGAGTCTAGAAAAAAATTACTCCCTTCTGTGTCAGCTTGGTCATTGGGTTTGAAAAACGTGAAAAGAACATCAGAAATAAAATATAATACATAGATAAAATAAGAAAACTATGGATCTCTTTTGCATATGTTGACATCGGCCACTATACGATTGCCTTTGTCTTAGAAGGGTCCATATTTATACCTTTGGTGGTGAAACATGCCCCATGAATGATAATTGTTACATCAAAAACTAAAATTTATTGTACTTTTTCATATAGCTTCTCCCTTCGCAATGTCTTTATCAAAATATTCCAATGATCCTCATATTACTCCTTGCTCTTGGAGTACATCAGAATATTATCAATAAAGACTACCAAAAAAATTTCCAGGTAATATCTAAAACTCTATTAATTAAATCCATGAAAATTAGTAGAGAATTTGTGAGTCTGAATGGCATCACTATAATCTCATTGTATCCATACCTCATTCGAATGTCAGTCACCAAATATCATCCTTCTTCTCCTTAAATTGGTAATATCCAAACTGAAGGTCCACCTTAGAGAAATAACATGCCCCACGAAGATGATTGAACAAGTCATCTATCTGTAGAAGGGGATACTTTTTCTTTAACGCGATTTTATTGTGATCACGATAATCAATGAAGACGCACGTTAATCCATCCTTATTCTTGAAGAAGAGGACTGGAACACCCCATGGTGAAGTACTCAGGAATACAGAACCCTTCTCCAGATTATCCTACAACTACTTCTTCAACTCCTCCAACTCTACAATGTTCATTCAATAAGGAGTCACTGATATAGGCAGAGATCCAAGAATAAGATCAATTGTGAACTCAGCCACTAGTTTAGGAGGAAGACTAGGAAACACTTCACAGAATACATCAGTATAATCCCTCACGATGGGCATGTCTGGAAGCATGATTATATCTTTTTTCTAAATAATTTGAGAAAAAATATGTTTCCTAGTAAGTAAGAAATATCCTCACATGAAAAGATGATTCTAAAAGAGATTCATCTTCCTCCTTACACATGTAATTAATTAGAGGATGATATGGGATATGAAGACTGATCTCCCTTTCCCGTCATTTGATTTAGGCTTTTTATAAAGATAGCCAATCCATACCCAAGATAGTGTCACAATCCACTAAAGTATGTATGACAAGATTTCATGGGATATTCGGCCCACAAACATTAATTGGGGAGGATTTATAAAACATGGATGAAATAATTTCTATATATGTTGTTCTCACAGAAATATTTTCATCCAAATATTGAGGTGGAGTTTGTATAGTTCTACTAAACATGTAAGATATGAAATAATGTGTTGAACAAGAATCAAATAGTATATTCTCTATTTTTTAATGAATAACTAGTGTAACTGTCACCACATCATTTTCCGGCTCCACCTTAGCAGTACGGATATAATAATCCCTTCCTAGATTCCTTGGACATTTTTGTTGACTTCCTCTAACAACCCTTAGTGTAAGTAATTGTTAGAATAATGCCTATTCTCCTTGCAGTTCTAACACTGCACCACTGTCTGATCATTGATATGAACCTTCCTTTCTTCTTCTACATTAGAGGGATTATTCATATCCCTTCTACATTTCTTGGCCATATGTACAACCTTTCCACATTTTATGAAATTCCTAGTTCCCTTTAGATAATCCCAAGGATGCTTCTTCCCATAACTTTTACAAGTGGTATATTTGGGTTCTTTCCATCATGGGATTTGATTGTTGAACCACCCATGTTATTCTTTTATTTAACTTCATATCACCAGTCCATGAGACCACTAAGTGTCTCCAACCTGCATCTCAACCTTGAAGGAGCAAAGAAAAGTCTCCTCATAACTATAGAAGTCTCGAATCACCAATACTATCTGTAGAATCAGCCTTATCCTACTAAAGAAGTGATCTTCCAGGATTTTGGTGTTCATGAAAAAGCAATAGGTGTACCTTACATGCATTGAAAAGTTTGCTTCATATTCCCTCATGGACACATATTCCTTCTGATTGAGTATGGGAAACTCTCTTTCTATCATGAGATGGAGGGTTTGAGGCAAATATTTAATGGAAAATACCCTCTTGAATTTCTCCCAATCCATGCAATGAATTTCATCTTGGTAATTTTTATTATTGATTAGTTTCCCCCACTGATCAGCTTCCCCATCAAAATGATAAACCGCCAATACAACTTTCTATTCTTCCGAGAACTAGATGACAGAGAATATATTTTAAATGGAGTTAATCAACAATTCCATGAGGAAGGGATCATAATATCCACTAAGCATGGGAGGCCTTTTCCGAATGATGGATTCTATGGAAACTTTCTTTTTTTTCCTTAGAGGAGAAGGTAATTGCACATGATTCTAGTTATTATTCATAACTTGAGCTAGCTAAGCGAGTACTGTCATGATGTTTTTAGCACCCATTCCCATCATATCATGCATACTATTATGGTAATATTTACATCTCCTGTCACATTGTATGTTGTAACAAGTTCTTCTATTTCCCACCATTAACTAAGAAAAATAATGTCAAACTAGAGGGCTTGAATACTTAGCTATTGAGATTAAAAATTAAAGATTGAATATAAAATGATAAACTTGTACAGGAAAAGTATATCCTAACTTGTGATTCATTAGGATTAAATCTAGGTAGTACTAGATATATATCTTAACTAATATTATTTTAGGATTTCGAATCCCATAATAATGGTTTGACAAATGCTCATGAATTTACCAAGGAATATCCCCTGGGAGTGTGAAACCAGGAGTGCAGCACGGCCTATTATTGTGTACGAGGATATCCCGAGTTATGACCGAAACTCCTTATCATATTTTTCACTCTGAGGTACATCTGTGTTGAAGCCGCCTATACATGTTTATATCCAGGTAGGGACTTATTTTCTTGATAAAACACTTACTCTATACTTACCAAAATTTAGGTATTCTTTGTTATACTTAGTCTCATCCTTAAGGTTCTCACTAAGGTGATTTATTCCTAATCTCAAAAAACAAATAGACCATACTATTATAAAAACTATAACGACCCTAGACTATTACATATAACATTAAATGATTTTAACCATATTTATACATCATGGTATAAGCCAAGGATTGTGAAGTCTAGTGTCTTTGAAGACTAGGTACATAAATATGAAAACATAGATTTAAATATAACATCTCTTTATTTAGTATTCATAAAGAGCTCCTAACATCCTTTGATCCTTTACATCTTATTTAGAAAAAATGGGGATAACATGAACAGAGGGATGAGCTTAAAAAACTCATCAAGGGAATAAACATAAAAATAAATATTTAGTAAAAGGGTTAAAATGCATAACATGATGATATAAAAAGGAATATAACATATTGATTCATAACATATAAACATGGGATCATTTAAAACATGGAATCATAAAAATGTGGAAGTAATAGAAAACATGAATTTAGTATGATTCAAGGCTAACAACCAAGAATTTTTTCCATAGTATCCCATGCCAAGGCTAACTGTCAAGAATTATGCACATAGTAGCACATGCCAAGGCTAACTACCAATACCTTCGCGCATAATGTCTCATGAAACTCAACTTTACCCAATACATTGGAGTTCTATATGGGTTCACCCATTATACATTTCATGAATATTTTTTATACATAATGAATCATACATAATCAATCTTACATAAACACAAGGGTTACCCATTGAAATAATTGGGTACCACAATCATGACATATAGCACAACCAATGGGAGTATCATGAAAGTGTCCATGAAAGAAATGAATTAGAACATAAATGGATGTTCATATGATAAAATATTAATTTATCATTGTAAGTGATGTCAAACAGATGTGAAAATTGTAATAAATATATTTTATAAATTTTATCATTAAAACATTGTCGTGCGGTTTTAAGGAAAATACAACATAGATTTTAAAATAGAAAAGGGAACAATAATTTATATAATAATAGAATTGAACCAAGAATTATTTCTAAACCAAATGAATGATTTTATAAGAAGAATGGTTTCTTAAAATAGAGTATCAAGTTCGCATGAAATTGGGTAAAAATTTGTGAGTTTCCATTAAAATGAGTTTACTTATTGGAAAGTATCGCGAGGGAATCAAATATAAGCATGAATATTCCTAAAAGGGGATGATGGATGGATTTATAAACATAATTTTGGAGCATATAAAGATAATTTATATGTATTACTAGAAAATCTAAGAAAATTTCATTCGAGTAAAAAGAATATGGAGCAACCTGAATGAGGAAAGGCAGTTTGGGTAGAATTCCTTATAAATTATTGACATGGTATCAAGTGTACTTAAGAGGGATTGATGAGAGAGATAGGGGTTTATAATAACTTATAAATAATAGTAGAAGTACGGGGGAGGTGTATAATCATACCCCATAATTAGTTATTACACATAAAATGGAATATCATAGACATTATTATTGAATAAAATTGAAATAGAGAAGATCTGTTACCTTAATTCCGATGGTGTTATCCACTTGAAATTAATGACATGAATAATAAAATAAGGTTAATTAATTAATAATTATAGAACCTATTATATATTTAAATGATTTATAATAACCATTTTATGTTCATTCAAGACATTTTTAATTGGTTATAAGGTTCAATTTCATCATTTGGGTCTGTTTTCATGTTTGGTTTTAATGGTTAGTTCATGTTCAGATAAACATGAATGATGAATGTGTTTTTTCCCAAATTGAGGTTAAATTTTATTATTTAACATCCAAAATGTTACATGGTAGAAATTTTAATTTGATTACTTGGAGTGAAGTTGAATCATTATATAAATCATTAGTGACATCCTTTTGGGTTAATTGGAGGTTTCTAACCACAAAGAACATGTTTTTTTTATAAACCCAAAACCATGTGTACGAAAGGATTAAGGAAAGAAATATGAAGAATAATAAACATATAATTTTATGGATAAAACATGAAAATGGTTTCACGAACATAATTGAATATTGTATCGGAAATTAAATACCAATCGTCCTTGAATGTGGTAGACTAACACATATCAGAGGGTGTCTTCACTATTAAAATGTAATAATATTAAATAGGAGATGATATAAACTTATTCAATTATCATAACAATGTTCCAGTATATTTAAGGTACTGTAATTTTCATAACATTTGGATTAATAGAGGCAAGTGTTGATAAAAAATAAACCTAGAAAGAAAAATAATGAAGAGAAATGTGGAATTTACCTCTTGAATCAAAATTCCATGAAATCCATCTTAAGGGTAGAGGATTTGGTATTTGGAAGAGACTAGGGGATTTAAGATGTGGTGGAGGTGTTTAAGGAGAGTTTTAGGAAGAATATTGGAAAGGAACAAGGCTAAGAGGAGTGAAGAGAATAGGTATGCATGGGTGGTATTAATAGTGGATGGGAGAAGGGTTTTCATAATATTATAATCATTAGTTTATTATTTTTTCATAATACAACCATTAGTGATGATTCCATGACCAGGAATAGTAATAAATGCAAGTGAATTTGAAATGATGGCCATTTACATCATTAATTATTCAAACAAGATGCAGAAATTCAGGTTTTAGCATTTACTGTGAATTATTGTATTTTACCATACATCAAAAAATCAAATACTTTAAAAAACTCCCAAAAATTCACCCTAACCATTTTTCGATGTGTAGAATCTAAAAAGGAAAACCATTTCTCAAAAATAATTTTTTATATATGATTAATTTAATATATAATTAAAATCACAATTTACTCAAAAAATAACAATTTTAAATGATTTATTTTCTTATTCCAAGATATAGGTATATCGTACACCCACTTCAATATTATTTATATATTATCATAAGTATACTATTCATTAGGGTATATCAATATTAATAAGGTTATGTTACTATTTATAAGGGTATGTTACTATTCACAAAAAATAATGTTTTTCTTATAAGACTCCAAAGAACATACTAATCACAAATGTGAATGTCAGATTTTCAAAATTCAAATCCCAGAAGTGACAAACTTATGTTTAAAGGTCACATATCACTTAATAGTTCATTTGTTGTGATTTCATGTGATTATATGTCACAATAATAAGAAAGAAATTTCATTTGAAAACTTTGGGTCGTTATATAACTCATTTATGAGAATATATAATTTACACAAATAAAAAATGAATTCATAGGTTACCAATTAATTAGAAATAAATATAAAAATCTATTGAATATAAAATAAAATATTATTATTTTTATGGTCACAATGATTATTTTCATAAACAATTAAATTAATTAAATTTAGTAAGTGATTTTAAAATAATATATATTTATATATTTTATAAAACAATTTTTATTTTCACCTAATATAATTTTTTGAATTAATATATGAACATATTCTATTTTATTCTTCAAAACTGATATTTTTATTAATGCATTTTTACCACCTAATATGGGTGAAACAATATTGAATCCAATTTTTCATATTTATAAATTTAATATGTCAAAATTTACCTCAAAATTAAAAAAGTAACATAATAATTATTCTACAATAACATTATGGTATTTTTCTGCAAAGATTTATTTTTAAATGAATAAAAAAATACTTATTTTTAGTTCAATATTTTTTCCATATTATTTATTTATAAAGACAAATTGGTTTTCAAAAAAGTTTAAATAGGTTATTTAGATAATTTTTTATTGATTAATAAAATTTTGGTTATTAATATCAATTAAACTTTGAGAATTGATATAAAAACTCATCATACTTTCGATACTTTTTTCATTAAAAACATGTAGTGTCGTCCAGCTAGTGGGATTAATATTAAATTAATTTTATTCCAATTTTGTGATTGGATGTTTGAAAAATGGATTCCATATTTTGAAAATTAATAATTCATAATTTAAAATAAGAAAACTTTGTTTTTTATAATGAATATTATTGAAATTAATTATAAATAATTATATCGATTAAGGTAAAATTAGGCTTAATGAAGGACTAAAACATAAATTTAAGACCCAAAACGACCTAGAAATTTTTCCAAGGGTCATTATATATACATATTTTTAACCTATACTCCATTGTATCAAACTATTTATATTATTTTATCAAATTGAAGGTTGAAAAATGTGTGTGGAATTCCACAGTAAAAATATTACAAGAGGTACACTCCCCCACTATAAAAAGACCTCCCCTCCTCCACTTCATTAAAATAATAAAAATACTTAGTTTATTCCAATATCTACACAAATATCCTCCCAAAAATCCTCTTTTATTCATTTAATCCTCCCTTTGGGCATAAATACTTCCAAGGGATCCCTTTGGTGAAATCCAAAAGGAGTTACCCAATTAAGAGGTAACACCCTTTCTTAAACTCTTTTCTTTTATTTTCTTTATCCACTACCTCAAATATTCATATTATATTGTTTTAGAAAAATAGTATCCAAAATATTATAGTATTATTTATATGAAATGGTTTTTACCTACACATACACACACTTCCATCTAATGTGTAACAAACATAATGTTTATGCGTATGCTGAACTACTGCCTCACTAAATGATTATTGATCATTTTTCCTTTACCTCCTATCACAGTGAAAATTATGAATGAAACTAAATATATATGTTATATATTATATGTTTTATGTTTTTATGCTCCTATAACTACTTTACAACAATTATCTTCATACTACCCATTTTGTGTTAATACGATAATTTCGTTTGAGGAAGTGTGCACTACCGCCCCCTCAAAGCGATGTGATTCATTCATACACTACATGAGTTGTATAAAGGATGGGTTTAATGAATATAGATGATATATATGATATAATAATGATAATTTAATAGTGATATATATATAAATATTCATATATTTGTTTTACATTCTTTCTTAAAACACAACAAATAAACAGAAAGAACATTTATGTGTACGCACGACCTACTGCCTCTATGAAAAGTGTTTTATGTTACTCACATCTATATTATATAGATTATTATAATACACATAAAATGAATATATATTATATTTATTTAATATTTCACATTCTATATATCATTATATAAGTATAAGGAACCATGATATATCAAATTAACAAACATGCAAAAAACAAAACAAAAATTACCCAAAGCATAACCTTAACATGAAAGCGTTAACAAATGGGAAAAAAGTCATAGCGATTATATATAATTTTTTAAATATAAAAATATGGTTCTATGATATATTTATAATAAAATTATATTTATTATACCAGAGGTTTTATTGAGTATTACGAGGTTCAAGACTCATGGTAGTGGAATTGGATCTCACTTTTTATTTTTGTGAGACACGTGATTCACTCACCACCCATTCCTTTTATGTGTTGTGTATACTGTCCATGTATGTATTCTATGATTCATATAATTATAATTATGGATATTTAAATATAATTTTTATTTTATTTATTTTAGGGGATTTATTTTTCATAAGTTACAAAATCTGTAATGTAACATTATCTCAATTTTGTTTATTTTGAGACATATGCCATGTTATGCACATATATTTTTCTATTAGGACTATATACTACCTATAAAATGTTACATAATAAATCTCCTTTGTTTTATGATATTTTAATCCAAATTTAATTCTATTTTATTAAATGGTTAGTGTGGTTCAAATTTACCAGGTGGTATGAGTCAATTGAAACAATCTCATCTCATTTTGAAATTATTTATGTTTATACTTAATTTGATGTAATATTATGATCCATATCTTAATAAAAATAATGAATTTTACTCAAATATATTTATTCACCATATATTCCTATTTTGGTTCCCTTTTTTCTCCCTTTGGTAAATAATATTGTTAAAAAAGTGTTTTTAAGAATGCCCAACTTTACCCTATATTCAGTCGAAAATATGTGTTCCTTCAAATACATGTATTATAAAGAGGGTTTCCAAGAATATTATACTTGTCTACTATAAACATTAAAATAATTTCTTACAATTTTATTCTTCTACCAATGTTTTCAATAAACTATTTTTATCATTTTCTAAATAAGTAAATTTTCAGACCTTTTCATTATGAAAAGTAATGTTCTTTTGACCTCATACGACATAAACATATTTAACCATAGTAAATTCAAGAAATATTTATTTTCATTATTTAATGGTTATTTTTAATTAATTTCTTTTTAAAATATATTTTCAAAGAAATTGATTACATAGGGTTTTAAATATTATTTTATAGTTTTTCAAGGAAATTTGTTTTCATAAATTTTTTCAAGATTTTTTTATAATTTATCAAGGAATATTATATTCAAAATGTTTTCAAGATACATTTACATATATTCAAGGAAATTTTTGTTCAAAGTATTTTTGAGAACTATTTATATGTTTCAAAGAAATATATTTCTAAAAGGAGTTCAAATATTTGTTTATAATATTTAATGTCTATTTTCAAGAAAGTAGTTTTGAAAAGGTTTTTATGTTTCAAAGAAATTGTTTCAAAGAATAATGCAAATTTTCCTCAAAAACAATTTCCAAAATATCATTCCATGTTATTTCCATTCTAAGATTAATTTTTTTGATTTTGTCTAAGCCATTCTAAGAAATAATCTAGGTTTTTTATTCTTATTCCTTCTTAAATGGTTTTTTATAAAATGATTCTTTTGATAGCCCTTTATCATCCATGGTTTATATTAATTTCAAACAAGATTATTTTCATGGGTTATGCGTTTTATGAAATGATTATGAAACATGCATTTTTTCCATCGATTAAGATATGATTACATGTTTATGAAATCAATTTTATTTCATGAGTTATGATATGATTGTTTATTATTATTTGGGACATGTATGCATGATTAAATTATTATATTGGTGGGACTAATATATAACTCAAATTAATTAAGTAATGAACAATGTTTTAGGATCTAAAAGGGTACATAGGAAGAAATCCCAATCCCAAAACAAAAAGGGTACATGGTAGGACATCTCAATCATGAAAATTTAAGCTACACAAGGGAACATACTAAGACCAAAACAAGAGGGAACATAGGAGGGAATAAAAATCCCTTAGTGGGTACATAGGTTATAAACCTAAGCCTAACATGTAATAATGGCCTTCGTAGGTCTTCTTGATATTGTGTTTTTATATTCTAATATAGCTTCCACATGTCACGACCCCCTCCCACCAAAGATGCCCCTCCTGAGCTGGCAATGGTGAAAGGGATATAATGACCCCCGAGTCCCGCCTCCAGTAGGCCCCGGGTTGGCGACTAGCACCAAGGGTATGAGTTTTCACAAATATGGGAGGCATTACCCTTTTTATTATTTTGGATCGGGAAATAGGACAAGTCAACCACCAAAAGGGAAAAGAACAAGTGTATATAAATAAACCCAAACCAAGCCTACATGCATGTTTAAACAATTTTTATAACAAGGTACAAGTACAAGGAAGCTCAAAAGTACAATGCCAAAGAAAACAAGAGAACAACAACTGCAAAAACTCCAACTGCCCGACTAGTAGGGTCCCGCACGGCCCTAGTAGTCCTCCTGGAAACCTTAAAGTAAACGTAGGGTGAGCATACAAGTATACTCAGTAGGGAAACCTAAATCTCTCGTGCACAAGTGGGGAGACACCCTAAGGTCCCGTGAGAAAACAGAAGAACCAAAAACTAACAAGGAAAAACTATCCACCCAGCCTCACTGGTCACACTCACCAAGTAACACAAACAAGTTTAGTATATATATAGAACAAAAGTATTGGGTACCCCGCACCATTTCCCACTTAATTAGATGCTGCTCTTCCTAACAGCAAACGTCCTGATGCTACCACACTCTTCCCGCCCGCACACACCTGGGCCAAACCACGCATCCCGCCCGCACACACCTGGGCCTCACAACCACGCATCACGCCCGCACACACCTGGGCCACAACCACTAACCCACCCGCAGACACCTGGGCCTCATCCCGAAGGTTCTTGGGAACGGTAAGCCATCACCTCAAGCCATCACAGCCTCCAAGACCTACCCGAAGAGTCTTGGGTGTAAGGTCACCTCAAGCCATCATAGCCTATGGAAGAAGGAGCAGGATGGAGCTAGTAACTAAGGGGGAACACCCTCTCCCATAAAATTGGAGTGTTCGGCACTAGGTTCTTGACATGGGTGTGGTGAGACAAAACACAAAGATACAATTATATATATATACATATACCAAACACACAGCCCAACCTATGGCTTCTTAAAAAGAGAAACTGAGCATGTGCCTCGGCACTGCTACCACGAAGCATGCATCAACAACCAAACCATCATCCCCCAACCCCATTTAGGTTTTCATGTTTCATGCAATGGTTTAACGAATTATTACTACTGGGCAACTATCATCCAGACAAAACCTTTCAGAAACATATCCCTGCCATCCACAACCAAGGTTAGGTAAAACGCAAGCAACCACATTCCATTTCATTTACAAAAGATTATCACAACCATAAAACATTCCATCATTCATTTATTTCAAAGTTCCACACATAAAACCCTTTCCACACACAAAACATTTTCGCATTTGAAAACACCTTTTACTTCAAAACACTTTTCATAATCAAAACACTTTTCATAAATAAAGGCATTTTCCACAACCAACCACTTCCCATTTCAACCCCATCGTTTACAAAACATTTCACACCTCCACCGTCAACCATTCCAATAATATCACCACCCAAATGTCGCAGCCCCGCTACCCAGCATCACATCACAACACCATTCCATAAAAAACATTTCCCACAAAACAACCAAACCACCAACATGTTCATTATTCCAATTTTGTTCAACCGGGGTGATAACACAAGGTTTTCATTCTCATTTAATCAGCCAGTCTTTACGTGCTTATCCATTTTCCATGTTTTAACAAAACCAACCACAAACAATTCAGATATCAATTTCGCATGCAAAGGCCACCAATGACATTGATTTTCAGTAGGCAAAGGCCTTTCAATCCAAAATCAAAATCAGAAGATAAAGAAACTGGAAGGCAATAAAAATAGCACAAAACCCCAAACCCTTCTTTATCCGGTTATTATATTTATTTAAAGTTCAACTGCATCCCATGGAATAAAATAAAAATATCCCACTCCGCATGTTGCACCAAATAGAGAGACGAAGGTAAACCCCTACCTCAAAAGGTCCCGATCACGTCGCATCCGACGACATCCTTCGGTGTCCTCCGCCTTCGCCAAACCCGACAAACGCCTCCTAGGATGGAAGCTGGAGAAGGAAGGCCGGAAGGAAAGGTGACAAGCCCAGGCTTAGAAGCTTCGTCTCGTCGCTACGATCCTGTGGCTGCTGACGGATCGTAATTCGGAGCTCGGACAAAGAAGTTAGAGGAGGAATACTTCTCGATCGTCCAAGAGCGTCGTCGTGCGACAAAGAAGCGATCGATATGGAAGATAAAACATGACCTCATTCTTATATAGGCAATGAATAGGTAAATCCGTATTCAGCGTGAATTAATGAATACACGATGTGATTGTACACCCGTTACGTGTTTTGACTGGTCAACACACGACACGTCACGCGGTTTCCACGCGTTTTAATAAAAAATGTTAATTTTATTAATATGTGTGTTTCGTTGACCCGAGACATAACTCATAAAAAGGTATCCATCACTGGTCTTAAAATGACCGTCTTAATTACAGGATTACACTGCCGCTGACGGTTCGTCATTCCGACACCATATGAAGAAGTTACGGTCGAATTAAGATTATAAAACCCAAAAATAATAATAAAATTTTATAATATTATTATTTATTTATTTTCCTTGAATTTTATACGCTCAAAAATTGGGTCCCCTTTTGCTTTCACACCCAAATATCTCCACCACCAATCAATCACCTTTATTTTTATTCTATTACGATAATAATATTATTATGAATATTATTCATTTAAGGGGAAGAAAAAAAACCCCCTTACGCCTCCTTTAACCTCATCATACACACCCTTTATTCTCCCCATTTATTTACTTTAATTTATTATCTCATTTAATCCATATGATTTATTATTATAATATACATGGGTAGGTCCATGTATAGCGCCTCACCCACATGATCCTCATTAACATAATAAATATATAATACAAATATTTTTATTATTATAATAAAGGAAAACCTCATGTTCAATTAATTCATGAGCGTTTCGGGTACCCAATCTGAAAATCCGAAAAGACATCCAATATTGGACTCATGATTTCTGTCTCGTAGTCAGGGTCACACTGCCGCTGATGGTTCGTGAAACCGAGGTCGCATGAGGAAGATACCGTCAAAATTCAGTTTTCCCATCCAAAATTAATAATTACATTATTATATTATATTATTTAATTTAATTCTTAAATTCTCACATTCTCTCTCCAATCTCCTTGATATTCACGCACAAAGTCATTTGTTTAGGTGGATTACACTTGGCGCCTCTCTCCTATATTTATTTTTCAATAAATTTTATTTCCTTTAATCATGTTTCTCTCTCCAATCTTCTTACCTTCTTCCACAAAAAGTGGTTCCTCGCTCTTCCTCATTCCATGCCCAAAACGCCCCACCTTGTATTTAATCGTATCTTTTATTTTATATCATTATTAATATATTTTTCATCTTCTCTCTTCAATCTCATTCCTCCCCAACAAAGTGGCTCCTCTCTTGATTTTACACCATTAGTTCCATTCTTTTTATCATAATTATTTTCAATAATAATGATTAAATCTCCCTAAAAAAACATGCAAGATCACCTCCCATCAAAACCACATGACACACACCTATTTTAAATCTTTATCATTATTATTATTATTTTATTTTTTAAAACACAATTATCATAAATAATAACATATCTTATTTATCCTTATATATCAAATCTCATTTCAATTAATTCAAAACATAATTCTCATTAAATCATTATTACCAGATCTATCAAAAAAAACCAACATTATTATTATAATTATTTAGTATAACACTTATAAAAAAACCCCAAATAAAATTTATAAACACATCACCATTTATTATTAATAATTATTATTATTTTTGATGTTCGCCGCATTGACCACATAAAAAAACGTTTTTACAAAGTAATCGACCGGAGAGGTCCGGGCCATTACATTAGATACCTCTCAAAACATTCTCGTCCTCGAGAATTAAAAACTGACCCAGAAGAAGGAAAGGATCTGAAGAACCACTCCACAAGATACCTCTCAGGGCTCTCGTCATGACAAGGAACCAACCAACAACTCTATGAGTTAAGAATTCCCTCTCCTATGTCAAGATACTATCCACTTTAGGCGGCACTGACTCGCCTGCACGGGTTTAATCGCATCCTCATTAATGCGTCTTGATTAAGGATCAGGTTTTTCCTTTCCCATATATTAGGTTTTTTTTTTCATCTTACATTGCACCCAACAACGTACAACCCACACACTGCCCGGACACATGGCTTGAGGAATTCCTTCTCCCATGTTGAGATATTATCCTCTTTAGGCGGCACTGACTCGCCTGCACGGGTTAAATCGCATCCACATTAATGTGTCTCGATTAGGGATTAGGTCTTCCCCTCCCCACATGATAGGGCTCTTCATGTACATTTAAAGAAAAGTGGGAAACAACATAGCATTATAGACTCATGAAAAACAAGTTCCAGGCCCAAAGCATGGGTGAGAATGAGTTTCAACAATTGAGTGTGATGCTCCTGGATTTAAACAAAACATAAACGAGAGCATTTAAGTAAAACATGAAACATCTCTCTCGATCTTTCGCCTTGCTGGGGTTGCCACTTTTGTTATGTGAAATTGTCCGCGTCCCACTCCTCTAAATTTCTGTTAACGTCCAAGTGCCATAGATGTATGGTAAACAAGGATCGCCTAAGCCCAAGTAGTAAGGAAAAACTCAAAGTTTTAATTATCATTTTATTTCAATTTCTTTCACAGAACACCCAAATCAAGTAAAACACAAACATGATGATGCATGTACCTTCCCTAGGGTCTCTACCCTGCAATCAATATAGTCTCACTTGGTCGTTCGGTAGGCTCAGAGTCCTTGCATCGGATCACGGGGGGCCCTAAAATCCCGTGTCCTAGCCGGTCTTCCCTGACCTATGTCACGCACCAAGATTAACGAACATTGTTGCCCTACCATCCCATGCAATCCTCATTGTGCCTAACTCCAGACTCCATCATATCTCTCAACCATCAGCCTCTGATACCATTCTGTCACGACCCCCTCCCACCAAAGATGCCCCTCCTGAGCTGGCAATGGTGAAAGGGAGATAATGACCCCCGAGTCCCGCCTCCAGTAGGCCCCGGGTTGGAGACTAGCACCAAGGGTATGAGTTTTCACAAATATGGGAGGCATTACCCTTTTTATTATTTTGGATCGGGAAATAGGACAAGTCAACCACCAAAAGGGAAAAGAACAAGCGTATATAAATAAACCCAAACCAAGCCCACATGCATGTTTAAACAATTTTTATAACAAGGTACAAGTACAAGGAATCTCAAAAGTACAATGCCAAAGAAAACAAGAGAACAACAACTGCAACAACTCCAACTGCCCGACTAGTAGGGTCCCGCACGGCCCTGGTAGTCCTCCTGGAAACCTGAAAGTAAACGTAGGGTGAGCATACAAGTATAATCAGTAGGGAAACCTAAAGCTCTCATGCACAAGTGGGGAGACACCCTAAGGTCCCGTGAGAAAACAGAAGAACCAGAAACTAACAAGGAAAAACTATCCACCCAGCCTCACTGGTCACACTCACCAAGTAACACAAACAAGTTTAGTATATATATAGAACAAAATTATTGGGTACCTCGCACCATTTCCCACTTAATTAGATGCTGCTCTTCCTAACGGCAAACGTCCTGACGCTACCACACTCTTCCCGCCTGCACACACCTGGGCCAAACCACGCATCCCGCCCGCACACACCTGGGCCTCAGAACCACGCATCTTGCCCACACACACCTGGGCCACAACCACTAACCCGCCCACAGACACCTGGGCCTCATCCCGAAGGTTCTTGGGAATGGTAAGCCTGCCCGAAGAGTCTTGGGCTAAAGGTCGCCTCAAGCCATCACAGCCTCCGAGACCTACCCGAAGAGTCTTGGGTGTAAGGTCACCTCAAGCCATGATGGATGATTAAATGAGAATGAAAACCTTGTGTGATCACCCCAATTGAACAAAGTTGGAATAATGAACATGTTGGTGGTTTGGTTGTTTTGTGGAAAATGCATTTATTTATGAAAAGTGTTTTGATTATGAAAAGTGATTTGAAGTAAAAGGTGTTTTCAAATGCGGAAATGTTTTGTGTGTGGAAAGGGTTTTATGTGTGGAACTTTGAAATAAATGAATTATGGAATGTTGTGTGGTTGTGATAATCTCTTGTAAATGAAATGGCATGTGGTTGCTTGCGTTTTACCTAACCTTGGTTGTGGATGGCAGGGATATGTTTGTGAAAGGTTTTTTCTGGATGTTAGTTGCCCAGTAGTAATAATTTGTTAAACCATTGCATGAAACATGAAAACCTAAATGGGGTTGGGGGATGATTGTTTGGTTTTTGATGCATGCTTTGTGGTAGCAGTGCCGAGGCACATGCTCAGTTTCTGTTTTTAAGAAGCCATAGGTTGGGCTGTGTGTTTGGTATATGTATATATATAATTGTATCTTTGTGTTTTGTCGCACCACACCCATTTCAAGCACCTAGTGCCGAACACTCCCATTTTATGGGAGAGGGGGTTCCCCCTTAGTTACTAGCTCTTTCCTGCTCCTTCTTCCATAGGCTATGATGGATTGAGGTGACCTTACACCCAAGACTCTTCGGGTAGGTCTCGGAGGCTGTGATGGCTTGAGGCGACCTTTAGCCCTAGACTCTTCGGGCAGGCATACCGTTCCCAAGAACCTTCGGGATGAGGCCCAGGTGTCTGCGGGTGGTAGCGTCAGGACATTTGCCATTAGGAAGAGTAGCATCTAATTAAGTGGGAAATGGTGCGGGGTACCCAATACCTTTGTTCTATATATGTACTAAACATGGTTGTGTTACTTGGTGAGTGTGACCAGTGAGGCTGGGTGGATAGTTTTTCCTTGTTAGTTTCTGGTTCTTCTGTTTTCTCACGGGACCTTAGGGTGTCTCCCCACTTGTGCACGAGAGCTTTAGGTTTCCCTACTGAGTATACTTGTATGCTCACCCTACGTTTACTTTTAGGTTTCCAGGAGGAGTACCAGGGCCGTGCGGGACCCTACTAGTCGGGCAGTTGGAGTTGTTGCAGTTGTTGTTCCCTTGTTTTCTTTGGCATTGTACTTTTGAGCTTCCTTGTAGTTGTACCTTGTTATAAAAATTGTTTAAACATGAATGTGGGCTTGGTTTGGGTTTATTTATATACACTTGTTCTTTTCCCTTTTTGGTGGTTGACTTGTCCTATTTCCCGATCCAAAATAATAAAAAGGGTAATGCCTCCCATATTTGTGAAAACTCATACCCTTGGTGCTAGTCACCAACCCGGGGCCTACTGGAGGCGGGACTCGGGGGTCATTATCTCCCTTTCACCATTGCCAGCTCAGGAGGGGCATCTTTGGTGGGCCTACATGAGGTGACCTTACACCCAAGACTCTGCGGGTAGGTCTCAGAGGCTGTGATGGCTTGAGGCGACCTTTAGCCCAAGACTCTTCGGGCAGGCTTACCGTTCCCAAGAACCTTCGGGATGATGCCCAGGTGTCTGCGGGCGGGTTAGTGGTTGTGAGGCCCAGGTGTGTGCGGGCGGGATGCGTGGTTTGGCCCAGGTGTGTGCGGGCGGGAAGAGTGTGGTAGCGTCAGGACGTTTGCCATTAGGAAGAGCAGCATCTAATTAAGTGGGAAATGGTGCGGGGTACCCAATACTTTTGTTCTATATATATACTAAATTTGTTTATGTTACTTGTTGAGTGTGACCAGTGAGGCTGGGTGGATAGTTTTTCCTTGTTAGTTTGGTGTTGTGATGTGATGTTGTGCAGCGGGGCTGCGACGTTTGGGTGGTGATCTTATTGGAATGGTTGACGGTGGAGGTGTGAAATTTTTTTTAAACGATGGGGTTGAAATGGTAAGTGGTTGGTTGTGGAAAATGCCTTTATTTATGAAAAGTGTTTTGATTATGAAAAGTGTTTTTAAGTAAAAGGTGTTTTCAAATGCGGAAATGTTTTGTGTGTGGAAAGGGTTTTATGTGTGGAACTTTGAAATAAATGAATGATGGAATGTTGTCTGGTTGTGATAATCTTTTGTAAATGAAATGGCATGTGGTTGCTTGCGTTTTACCTAACCTTGGTTGTGGATGGCAGGGATATGTTTGTGAAAGGTTTTGTCTGGATGATAATTGCCCAGTAGTAATAATTTGTTAAACTATTGCATGAAACATGAAAACCTAAATGGGGTTGGGGGATGATGGTTTGGTTGTTGATGCATGCTTCGTGATAGCAGTGCCGAGGCACATGGTCAGTTTCTCTTTTTAAGAAGACATAGGTTGGCCGGTGTGTTTGGTATATGTATATATATATAATTGTATCTTTGTGTTTTGTCGCACCACACCCATGTCAAGCACCTAGTGCCGAACACTCCCATTTTATGGGAGAGGGTGTTCCCCCTTAGTTACTAGCTCCTTCCAGCTCCTTCTTCCATAGGCTATGATGGCTTGAGGTGACCTTACACCCAAGACTCTTCGGGTAGGTCTCGGAGGCTGTGAGGGCTTGAGGTGACCTTACACCCAAGACTCTTCGGGTAGGTCTCGGAGGCTGTGATGGCTTGAGGCGACCTTTAGCCCAAGACTCTTCGGGCAGGCTTACCGTTCCCAAGAACCTTCGGGATGAGGCCCAGGTGTCTGCGGGCGGGTTAGTGGTTGTGGCCCAGGTGTGTGCGGGAGAGATGCATGGTTGTGAGGCCCAGGTGTGTGCGGGCGGGATGCGTGGTTTGGCCCAGGTGTGTGCGGGCGGGAAGAGTGTGGTAGCGTCAGGACGTTTGCCGTTAGGAAGAGCAGCATCTAATTAAGTGGGAAATGGTGCGGGGTACCCAATACTTTTGTTCTATATATATACTAAACTTGTTTGTGTTACTTGGTGAGTGTGACCAGTGAGGCTGGGTGGATAGTTTTTCCTTGTTAGTTTCTGGTTCTTCTGTTTTCTCACGGGACCTTAGGGTGTCTCCCCACTTGTGCACGAGAGCTTTAGGTTTCCCTACTGAGTATACTTGTATGCTCACCCTACGTTTACTTTCAGGTTTCCAGGAGGACTACCAGGGCTGTGCGGGACCCTACTAGTCGGGCAGTTGGAGTTGTTGCAGTTTTTGTTCTCTTATTTTCTTTGGCATTGTACTTTTGAGCTTCCTTGTACTTGTACCTTGTTATAAAAATTGTTTAAACATGCATGTGGTCTTGGTTTGGGTTTATTTATATACACTTGTTCTTTTCCCTTTTGGTGGTTGACTTGTCCTATTTCCCGATCCAAAATAATAAAAAGGGTAATGCCTCCCATATTTGTGAAAACTCATACCCTTGGTGCTAGTCTCCAACCCGGGGCCTACTGCAGGCGGGACTCGGGGGTCATTATCTCCCTTTCACCATTGCCAGCTCAGGAGGGGCATCTTTGGTGGGAGGGGGTCGTGACACCACAATTCCATGTTTTATTCCCAAATTATGCTTTCATGGATTATGTTCCTTATTTTTGCATGTTTCATATCATATGAACTACTATGATTTATGGGATGTTACATGTTTACAATCTTTATTTGTATGTTATGATCATCGATTTTCATGATCATGATCTCATACCCATAAGGTCATGATTATTATTACTTGTATCAATTGATTATGATTACTGAGCTTCTTAGAACACAACTTTTTTTTTGTTTTCTTCCTCCATGTTATATAGATATGTATTATTTTTTATAAATATAAGAAGGGTGTAATTCAACATGAACCTAGTAGGAGATGATGTAGCTCATTTATGTACAAGGGTTTAAGTTTCCATGTTTCCAAGTTCACTAGACTCATAAAATCTTTGTGAGTTTGGTTTTATAATGTATTTAGTATTCCACAAATTTTATGAAATTTTAATATACGTTAATACTAGGTTACAATAATAATAACTCTAAAAATTTGATTTGGGATTTGAATTGATAATTATATAGTGCATGACAACAGGCCTTGCACAGACATGGTATGACACTCTCGGGGGATATGTTTTTCAAATTCACATACACTATAATAAACATAAAAAACTATTTAAATAGATTATTACCATTAATTGAATTGTATAAAAAAATGGTGTTAGGTAATTAAAATGAAGGTGTCATGTTTTACACAACTGATACACGTTTTTCATTATTATATGGTTTCTCATAGGGATTATTGTATCTCATACTATGGTTATTAGTTTTAGAATAATGATGGTAACATAAGAAATAATCTTCACATTTAATTTTAGGTATAATGAAATGATTTTCCTCTTGAGAAACCAATCATTATTGATGTTGGAATGAGAAATTTAATTTCATTGATCATTTAAGTTTCTTAAGCTATGAATCATTCTAAAATTTCAACTGAGAAAAGGTGGGAGAAGCTATGGTTTAGTCATCGATGAGGAAATGTCTACATTGTATTAGTGGTTCTACTAATCCACTAGTTTTAGAATGAGGAATCGTTATAACTATGAATATATTTTTCACTCTCTATCTCTTTGACCATAAATAATTATCATTTCTCATCTATAATTTTTTAAGGGACGGGGATCAAGGTTGTACTCTTATCAAGAATTCAAGGAAATGTGATGTAATTGTATCTATGAATTGGAATGAGTATTAAATAATAATTTTCAATAATTAAATCCTATGTATTCCTATTATGAAAATTTAGTATTAATTATTTTATCTAATTTAGAGGGATGATGAATCCATTTGTACAGGTGGGGAATATTTTAGAATACAAGTTTTGTATACTTCTGGTATTATCTTTCAACCAGAATGTATGGTTGATCAATTATTCATATTTCTAGAAGCATGTCTCTAAATGGTTTTATCTATATTGGTCCTCATAAACCATGAAGAGATTATTTAAAATTATATAAAGGTAAAAATCAATATTTGACTAACCTAATAATCATTTGGTTTTTATAATAAAATTAATAATTAATTCATTGGATTCCCTAAAAACATGGAGAAAATAGGATGATATTTCCATCATTCTAAAATTGTGGGAGAAAAAATAGTGGAAATTGAATTTAGTGTACTAGTTAAATATTTATGTGTGGAATGGAAGGTCATATAGTGTCTAAATAATAATTTTATGTTAATAATTTTCCAAATGATATAAATAGAGAGAATTGTCTAAATAATATAGCAACCACACTCCAATGTTTCGATTTCATGGACTGAATAAATTATGCTAACCAATTACCAAATACAATGGATAATGATGATGATCATTATTAAAAACCACTTTAGAAGAGATAAAAAGGGAAATTCCATGTGATCATAATTTTAGAAGATGGTTACGGTAATGACTTCATGAATGTTACACTTTCCATACACTTAGAACTAATAATATCTTATTTTACATTTGATCTACCAACACTTTTATTTCTTAATATGTTTTAGAGTGAAGAATTATACATACTCAATGAGTATAAATTGATTTATTAGTGAAAACCCTTAAGGGTATGATGATTAGATCTGGATTTTGGGATTATCTTATAGATCATGTTATTTGGAATGTTCTTACTTGTAATTTCTTTTATTCTTCTTATGGATGAATTTGATGGTATATTAGGCACAGAATAGGTTTTATACATAAATCTATCATCAATTATCAATTAATGGAGGTCAATTTTGATATTATGAAATAACCTATGATCATATATTAGTGTGATGATAGATTTCAAAATTTTATGTTGGTCATATACGTTTTATGGGACTTTTTTCCTACTAAAAATGGGTGTTTATATCAGATGCATTGGAAAATCCCAATATTGATGATGTTTCAGTTTTATGGAATTTGTCAAGGTTTTATTTGGAAGAGTAAACAATTCTTAAACTGAATCGTATTGTCTAGTTCTTAATGAAACACATGCATGGTGCCACACCAATAGGAACGAATCCTTGTAGAATGAACTTGATTGTGTTATATGAATTTTGGAAAAAGATGTATCAGAATAATTTATTTATTCCACCACACGTGTCTCATTTGGGTGAACCTATAGTTTTTTAAGATTTAATATATATTTATGTGACTATATTTTGATTTATAAGAATTGAAAAAGATAACAATCAAGAATAAGTATCCTTCACCAAATATTGAAGACAGGTTTGATCTAGTGTGCTGATATCAACACATTTCCATGATTGATATTCAATATATATATAATTATATGAGGATGCATATAGAGTATATACTAATGTTAACATTGTGTACAACGTATCACAACTATGAATATTTAGTGTTTTTATTTGGTCGTACTAATTTCCAAATTATTATTATTTATTTTATTTGTAGTTTCTTTAGTTATTTCCAAAAAAATAATTTATTCAATGTAGATGATATTCTATTCCTTCAAATAGAAAGGAAGATCATTAAGATCTCTTGAGAATATTTCTGATGATACTGAGAAAGGGTATATTTAATTTAATATTTCACTAGAGTTAATTTATTTTAGAAAAGTATTCATTTTTTTGTTATATAATATCAAGAGAGGGAATATTGGTGGATCCATCAATAAATGAGGATATTTAACATTTTACCATACCAACCTTCAAGACTGTGATCCATTGTTTTCTTAGTTTATCTTGATATTAACAACTATTTTCTATATAATTTCTCAATACTGTCTATTCTATTCACTATGTTAACATGTATGTGATCCACATTCCTTTGTAAAAATTAATATTATGGAAATTTTAAGGAATGAAATAGAAGGCTAGTAAGTGAAAATATGCTTAAACTTCCTCATAAATGAGATTTTTTTAATATATATTAACGAATAAAAAAGGGATTGAGGTGAATTCTTATAAACAATGATATGGTGATAGGTAATGCCTCATGATAATTGATGTTTTATGAGATAATTTTCTCAACTCTTTATTTGGAGTCAGCTGTAGAGATTTTTACATTAATGATATTGAGGTATTATATTTATTTCTAATGGTGAGATATATACAATGATTAAAAAAATTTAATATGAATTTTCAAACAAAATGTGTATAATATATTCAATATAATATAGTTATAACTGATTAAAAAATTTGAATAATCGATATGTTAGCACTATGGGAAAGTGGAAAAGGGGTCTGATGCTTTGAATATTATGGATTGTGAGATATTATACATTATGTGGACTAGAAAAGATCAAATATTTTTAGATCTGTAAAGGATAGTTCTTTAAACAATGATTAATGGGGAGAAATATTATATTTCTTAAATGAGTGGTCGACCACATATTCCATTAAATATATAGAGTAACAAAAGGAACTTCTATACCAATAGAAGTGGTTTAGAAATATTCACCAGTTTAACCATGATTATGATGGAAGGATAATGATTAATAGTAATGTATGTGTTCCATCTATATAAAATTTGAAGAATGTGTGGTTTGAAGAAGATCATGTTCCTTCATTATTCATACATATTATAAGAAAAAATGAAATATAGATATAAGAATAATTATTTTTGGTGGGATGGAATGAAGATAGATATTTTAAATTATGTATATTAGTGCCCTATATGTTAATAATTTATGTTAGAGAGACGAAAATCAAAAGGGGTGTTAATTATATTACCTACACCATAATAGAAATGGAAAAGTCATAATGCATTTTGTCATTGGACTCCCCAAAACATCTAAGGGCCATAATGTTTTTTGGGATGTATTTGATCACCTTAAAAAGTTATCACACATAAATTATATAAAAGAATAAACACCAAATGATCCTTCTTCTAGAATATATATTAAATAAGTGATATGGTTTTATGGAGTACCATATTTTTTTATATATAATCTGGATACGAGGTTCACCTTGAGGATATGTTAAAGTATTTAAAATAATATTTATAGAGTGTTGAGATTCATAAAATCATATCATCTTAAGATAGATGTATAGTATGATATAATCATTCAAACCACTGATTAAATGACAATATCTTGTTCTATGGATTTAAAAGGTGGTTGGTTTCATCGCCTTCCTATAGTGGTGTTTCATTTCAAAAAATATCTTTTACATGATCATTCAAATGGATATTTATGAATCCATGTATTGAAAGAATTGTTGGACTCCAACATCATGGAATGAAATTGATAAATAATGCTATTGGAACTTGAGTTAAAAGTTAAAATAGTAGACGTGGTTAGAGACATCCAACAACACATATGGGCAGTAGAAAAGGTGACATAAATTTTATATGGAAAATCATCAGCGTGATCTACAATTTGAATTTGGGGATAACGTTTTTATAAAATCCCATTATATAATTTTATGTGATTATGAAGGAAGTTAATGATGTGCCCTGGGTATTTTTTCTTGTTTAGGATTCTTGACGAAACATGTATTACTTCATATCTCTGGGCAATCCCACCAAATCATTCCCATGTTCATGATTTTTCTCCAATATCTCTCATAATGATATAATACCTGGTCCTTCACATGTATTGAACATCGAAATGATATTAATATATCTATATCTCTTATGAGAAATGTCCATTAAAGATTTAAGATCTTATAGAGAATGTTATATGAAACAAGTCCACTCACCCCATCGATGTTTTAATACGATACCACTAATTTGATGAATATATCTAGGATCCTAGGGATATGATGGGTGAAATTTATCTTCAATTGTTTTTGTTTTTATTCTATTATTTTGAATGAAAAATTAATTTTCAATGTGTAGGAATATAACACACAAATAATTCATGAAATATTTTATTCAAATAATTTTAATTTATTTGGTATAATTCGTTTCATGAAACAATGATTTTCAATAAACCATAATATAGTATAAATTGTTAATATAGTTGTCAAATAGTTGAATATAAATTGGACAAATTAAATTATGAAAATTATATGGTTCACATAATATTCAAATATGTTCATTTTTTATCATTTTATTAGAAATGTAAATAAAAATCAATTTAAAGTAAGGGAACTATTCTTCTAAAAAATTTCAATGCCTGATAGGTGTTTTAATTATAATAATTTAAATCATAATCCTATTGTGAATTATTTTTTATGAAATTTATATATTATTTATGAAATAAAATTTTTATCCATAATATAATACGTCATCTAGGAATGGGATAATAATGTATCTATATTTCTTCTTAAAAGCAATATTTTTTTCTAAAAAGTGGGTTCATCCCATTTTTTATATATATTTTAAAATTAATTTTCACATTTTATGATTTTATTTGAAAAAATTAACATCAATTTAAAATAAACATTTCAATATTATTTTAGTGATATATGTTGATAATTTTATGAAAAGATTAATTTTTCAGGGATAGTGAAAACAAAATATTTTTATAGAAAATCGCCTTTTAATATAAAACATTTATACTGGATTGTTTTAATTAAAATGGATTAAGAATAAAAGTAAATAAATTATATTAATAAATCCAATTTATTTTATTTTATCAATTTAATTTTATATTTTTATATAAAAACATTCGTATAGACAAATTTTTTAAGGATGAAAAAAATTTCATCATGTATGTGATTTTAATTTTCAATTGAATTTTGGCCCTTATATAAAGTGAATCTGATAAAATGGATTCCATATTTCTAATCATAATATTTTTTATTATATAGTATGGTAAAATTTATTTCTTGTAAAATGTAATAAAAATAATTTAAAAATTAACTAATGTGGTGAATGTTAAAATAGGTATACCATGGGGTAGATCAAAAGATAAAGGTATATTTATCTATAAAACATGTATAAATTAAATTGTATTGGTATATTCCAACATGATAACGTACAAAAATTATAATATATGGTACTTTTTATGTTTTTTTTCAATAATTAATATAATATTTTATTCTTTTTTGAATTATCGATGTGATTTCCAAATGTTTCATCACTGCCACTAATAATAGGAAACATCCTCTCATATTCTGTCCACATGTAGAAATCCTTTTTGGATTTCCAATATAACCACCCAATACTCAATTACATACCCCTCAATATCCCCTAGTCTATTTTTTACTTGTAACCCCAACTTAGAAGGATTTAGGTGTGAACCTAAAGGGGTTTAATAATGAAGATGAATATCCCTAAACCATTTTATTTCATTTTATTTCATCATGAGACTCTATAATATGTTATTAATACGTGATAAAATATTAAATTCAATATATTACATGAAATTATATTATAATAGGTTAATTTAAAGTCCTATATATTACTTCTCCAAGATCAAATTGTAAACTATACTATCGATCATGTGTTTAGTGGATTATCTCCTTATGAAGTGAATTAATTTTTATTTCCTTAAATAACTATCTCAAGATGATATAATGATATATTTAAATATTATATATTATATATATTAAATAATTATACTTCTTTGATTATAATATTGAATATATATTCTTACTATCCAACACTCTGAATGATGATAATTTTTCTCTTGTGTAATTGTACTACTGCCTCTATAAAGTAATGCAATAGGTTTATTATTTTAATTTTACATGGATGGTAAGAAAGAAATATTTAATTAATATATATGATATATATTATATTAAAATTTTCTATGAAATTTGAATTTCTATTGACATCTCATTCCTTACATGGGTTGAAAAATATGAAATAACCATCATGTGTACATATGTTCAACCATCCTGATGAATGATGTAATTCATTTTCTGAATATAAAATATATGTATTATTATAAATTCAGATAAAATGAATATATATGATATGATTTAACATTATTATAATACTATATGATTTTTAACTGTGATCAATGTACAAGGACCCAATCTATTGAACCAAAACATACATGAGAAATGAAATATATATCTCCCAAAATAATGATTTTAGTAAATAATAATTAATATTTGGGTGAAACAAAATTATAATTAAATCATATATGGTATGATATATATTAATATTGTTCTAGTATTTATGTATAATAAAATATTTCTTATTATATATGTTGTCTAAATGAATGTGAATGAATATGTAACTTGAGGTAATATATTTTTGTCTCTCTTTTATTTCTGTGGGACATATTCTATATTGATCACTTGTTTCTTTTATATGGTGTATATACTACCCATGAATGTACATTACTATTAATATCAGTAAAATTATTTGACATATATATTTATTTAATGTTCATTATTTCATGGGCCTTATGAATTAAATGTTTTCAATGTGGTATGATTTTTTGGGTATAATATAATGGTTTATTAGTATTGATTATGATTATATATTAGATAAAGAAATTTACTGATATAAATCTCTATAATATAATGAATTCTCTTCCCCTGTTTATATTTTTCCAAATTAACTATTTTTCATTCATTTTTTACTCTCTATGTACTCATGATACCAATATAATATTTTGAATGAACAATGCCTTTATCTCTCCTTTCACTCGACGGTCATTTCTCTTTAATGCTTAAATTTTCTAAAAATAAAATAAAAAAAGTATTTTAGTATTCTATAATGATTTTTCAAATATTTTAATAACATTTATTTCTTTTAAAAAAATATATCAAAAAATAATCTTCATTATTTTTTTCTGAATGAGGTAATTTTTACATTTTATCCAAAATGTAAAAGGAATATTTGGCTTAACATGAATGATATTAGTTGTACATCCCAATAATGTCCTAATAATGATTTAATGAATAGTTTATTTTTTTGAAATATCATTTAAAATAAAATAATGTCATTTTTATTTTGGAAATTTTTATACATTCCAAAGTGATTTTCAATGTTCAAAGGGTATATTTATCATTACTATTATAATTATATTTTAATGTTATTTATGTTATACAGTGAAAAAAAACCATTGATTATAATTATGATATATTGGGTGTATGATCATGAAATCATCCCTATTATTTCTCTACATGGTTTTGTATAATGATGAAAAGATTGTTATGTAATTTGATTCTTTTCCATTGGAAATCCTTGTGAAAATAATTTATTTTCCTTTGGATTTGAAATGATGAAATATTTATTAAATACATTTAATTATTATGGGGTATCATATGATGAATCCTTTTATGATCCCATGGAACACATAAGTATGATTTTAATTATTTTACAGGTGTTACGATAATTATATATCCATTCAATTCCTTAAGAAGATATATATATCTTATGATATAAATAGTATTGGAATGGGGTGTGATACTATATCAGAAAGAAAATGTATGCACTATAATAGTATTTGATGTAAAAATTGATTACTTTTATGGTTTAGGGAGTAAACACATTACACTATGATAGTCTTGAAAATTCACCTTAACCATTATGAAAATAATTTTCTATGGTTATGTCTATGTCATAGATATATTTCTTATTCCAATATTATGATCTCTTAGGTTATGTTCTTTGATTCCATTATGATTCAGGTCATATACACCTACTTTTTTTTATTCAATGAATCCTGTTAAAAATCTATGATATAATGGGTATAGTTCTAAACATTTATTATCACTTCCATATACCCTTATTCTCATGATGTGTTGATATCTCCATTTTTTCCCTTACAAGGCATCTAATCTACCAATTTACGGATGTTTCCATTCACTGGTTTATAAAAGAATGACATTACATATGTCATATCAAATAATGGTAGTTTTGATAGAGGAAATAGTATGATATGTTATAGTTATCATATGAACTATTTGTTTATATATAAAAATTTTCAAAGAAATAATACCTTTACGATTTAGATGTGGATTTTCACATTATGTAATAAATATTCATCTAATAATATACTATATCAATGTATGAATAAAATAAGATGTTATAATATATTGTATAAAATATTTTATTATGGTTCTGAAAATTCATTTATAAAAAATTTATATTTATTATACATAATGTTTGAATGTGTATTAAGGACGACGAGTCTTGAGGTAATGAATTTACATCTCAGTCCTGTTTTATTTGGGATTAATTCTACTTGAATTTAAATTAATGAAACTATATTATCATTTTATAAAAAATAAACTTATTTTTTATTTTTATCTATTAATTTATGTGTAATAAATGTTGGATTTAATTTTTCAATCATTAATTAATCAATAGATCAAATTAATTTTTTTATGGAAAACATAATTTTTATTACTATATTTTCATAAATATATTAATTTTTTGTCAATATTTTAATTAAAATATATTATTCAATAGAAATAATTATACACATATTATTATAAATTTTTATCCCATGTTATATTTTTTCTAAAAATTATTCAAGGAATTATTCATGTCAATTTATAATAGATGTACTTTTTACTTTTTACCAAAAATATTGAAGTAATCATTATCTTAAAGAACACAACATGTAGCGAATATAACTATTTCATGTCCGCATAATGTTTTAAAGAATATTTATATTTTTTGATGAATACTTTCAATGAATATTATTTACATATTATATTATAAGTTTCTATATTTTTTAGAATCAATTTCAAAATGAAATTGGTATTTTTTCGATAAATATTCCAGTGATCTTATTATTGAATTTAATACTATGATAACATAAATGATTTTATTTATTATTTACTAGTAAATGATCCAATTATATAATATTTATTGTTAAAATATATTTTTTATGATTATGATGATGAGATTTTTATAAAAATGTTTATTTTTAAAGGGTTATGCTATGCTGAAAAGATGAAATTTGTATAAAACCTATTTCTTTCCCATAGATTTTGATATAATTATATGATTAATGTTCTATGAAAATTTGGAAAAAATAGTTATGTTTATGATTATGTTATAGGTGGGTGTAGATTTATATATCCATACAAAATATAGGGTAATGTTTTATACCTCATTGTATAATTATGGAAAAAAAGTCAATGTGCTTGATCCACTATACGAAATAGGTGATGATGCATGATCTCTTATGGTATGGAAAGCATGTATTCATTCTTGATTAACTATGATTTAAAGGTATTGTATGTTTATTATTAAATATATAATGTTATTTATTCATTTGAGCGTTCCACAATTTTATGAAATCATTATGATCTAAACCTATTATCCCGGACTGATTTATTACGTTTTCTCACTCTTATTAATCCTAAATTTTTCCATCATAATGACTTATTCCATACATAATGATTTTGATAAATGATTTATTTGGTATTATAAATTTAAATTAGGATCATGAAGTCATATCCTAATGGTTATATTATGATTTGTTATGATCATCAATTGGTATCTCCCATGTTTACCTTTAATAAGGATCTAATCTCAACATTCATATATTTCCATTCACTATGTTATGATGAATTATATTATGTACGGTATGTAAATATTGGTAAATTTTGATATGAACATTATGAGATATGATGGATAATGAACATAAAAAATATGTTTACTTTTCTAGTCTCTAAAGTCACTAAACTTTTATATTTATAGTATGGTTCATGCTATTAAGTATTTAAAATTAATAAAAATATGTCCTATTTATCTATGAAGAGATGGTGTTACGGTAGTATATGTCCACTATTTTAATGTGATCTTATAGTGATTCAAATATGAGTATGTTTCAATCATATTCACATGAATATATAGGATCACCTAGGAATACCATGTGATTATCCAGAGTACTTGAATGGTAGGTACAGTCACCAAGATCAGCTCAGAGATAGTTTATAACCAGCTGAATTATGTATAATAGATTGAGTTCAGATACCCTAGGATCAACATTGGTCACTATATTAGCATTTACATCATAACATTATTAAGAGAAGACTAGTTTCTGGACAACGAAGTAATATATGATATATATTTCAACAGTTAATATTTTTATATTGGTTGAGAATGTTACATGAGCATATCACAACAAATTATAGTCATTTTGGGGTCATTTTGGTTGTGACATACTGAGTTATATGCTCACACCATTCTCATGAAACCACTTTAAATGTGTACCAAATATGATAGTCACTTTTTTCAAAGCATTTTTTAGGTCAAGGATTGGGTATTAGTGTAGTGAGGATTAGTGGGGTAGCTCAGATGCTTTCATGAGATCTAGATAGGTATAGAATATAGTTACATTGGAGCCTTTATTAAAAAAAATATTCAGTACTACATATGTAATCATCCAAGTTGGTGTCTAGTAGCATATATGGAATGGTTGTTCAATAATTTACTCTAATTCATCTATTATTAGTATTTATTAAATCTATTAGTTATTTTTCCTCTATTTATGGATTTTTATAATTTTTAGAGAATTAAAAATGTTGATTAATCTCATACAAGGGGGTGTAGTCTTACCAAAAAACCTCTATAGACCCCTACTTCTAGTCAGAATCCTTTGGGGTTTAGGGAGGAGAGAATGAGGTCAAGTTTCATTCCAATATGGTTATTGTAAATATAGTGTGTTGGGAAAACATATTATATTTATCAACCCATAATGTTTAGATAATTATATAAATATAAAAAACATATAACCAAATAAAAACATAGACCAACACTTTTCACCACGTTCAACACACTAATAATAGAAATCCAGTGGTTTCATTACATCATCAACTACTATGATTCAATAAAAATCATATAACATAATATATTTCCAATTAGTATTTTATCAGTCATAATGAAATGATTCAGTTGTTCATTGACTCTCTATTTTAGATGATACAGCCAAGGCAGTATCATATATGTACCATGGTTCCTCTAAACATTTAATAATATGAATAAATTTATAAAAATTATTATATTACAACATATAGATTATATGGATATGTTCACATACAGATTATTATAATTGGACCTAATATGGGTGAAACCATTTTGAATCCAATTTTTCATATTTATAAATTTAATATGTCAAAATTTACCTCACAAATAAAAAAGTAACATAATAATTATGCTATAATTACATTATGGTATTTTTCTGCAATGATTTATTTTTAAATGAATAAGGAAAAATACTTATTTTTAGTTCAATATTTTTTCCATATTATTTATTTATAAATATAAATTGGTTTTTAAAATAGTTTAAATAGGTTATTTAGATAATTTTTTTATTAATTAATAAATTTTTTGTTATTAATATCAATTACACTTTGAGAATTGATACAAAAACTCATCATACTTTTGATACTTTTTTCATTAAAAACTTGTAGTGTCATCCAGCTAGTGGGATTAATATTAAATTAATTTTATTCCATTTTTGTGATTGGATGTTTGAAAAATGGATTCCATATTTTTATAAGGAATAATTCATAATTTAAAATAAGAAAATTTTGTTTTTTATAATGAATATTATTGAAATTAATTATAAATAATTATATCGATTAAGGTAAAATTAGGCTTAATGAAGGACTAAAACATAAATTTAAGACCCAAAACGACCTAGAAATTTTTCCAGGGGTCATTATCTATACATATTTTTAACCTATACTCCATTGTATCAAACTATTTCTATTATTTTATCAAATTTAATGTTGAAAAATGTGTGTAGAATTCCATAGTAAAAATATTACAAGAGGTACACCCCCCCACTATAAAAAGACCTCCCCTCCTCCACTTCATTAAAATAATAAAAATACTTAAGTTATTCCAATATCTACACACATATCCTCCCAAAAATCCTCTTTTATTCATTTAATCTTCCCTTTGGGCATAAATACTTCCAAGGGATCCCTTTGGTGAAATCCAAAAGAAGTTACCCAATTAAGAAGTAACACCCTTTCTTAAACTCTTTTCTTTTATTTTCTTTATCCACTACCTCAAATATTCATATTCAATTGTTTTATAAAAATAGTATCCAAAATATTATAGGATTATTTATATGAAATGTTTTTTACCTACACATACACACACTTCCATCTAATGTGTAACGAACATAATGTTTATGCGTACGATGAACTACTGCCTCACTAAATGATGATTGATCATTTTTCCTTTACCGCCTATCATGATGAAAATTATGAATGAAACTACATATATATGTTATATATTATATGTTTTATGTTTTTATGCTCCTATAACTATTTTACAACAATTATCTTCATACTAACCATTTTGTGTTAATACGATAATTTAGTTTGAGGAAGTGTGGACTACCGCCCCCTTAAAGCGATGTGATTCATTCATACACTACATGTATCTTATAAAGGATGGGTTTAATGAATATATATGATATATATGATATAGTCATGATAATTTAATAGTGATATATATATATAAATATTCATATATTTGTTTTACATTATTTCTTAAAACACAAAAAATAAACAGAAAGAACATTTATGCGTATGCACGACCTACTGCCTCCATGAAAAGTGTTTTATGTTACTCACATCTATATTATATAGATTATTATAATACACATAAAATGAATATATATTATATTTATTTAATTTATTTAATTTTTCACATTCTATATATCATTATATAAGTATAAGGAACAATGATATATCAAATTAAGAAACATGCAAAAAACAAAAAAAAAATATTAACCAAAGCATAACCTTAACATGAAAGCGTTAACAAATGGGAAAAAAGTCATATACATTATATATAATTTTTTAAATATATAAATATGGTTCTATGATATATTTATAATAGAATTATATTTATTATACTAGAGGTTTTATTGAGTACTATGAGGTTCACGACTCATGGTAATGGAATTGGATCTCACTTTTTATTTTCGTGAGACACGTGATTTACTCACCACCCATTCCATTTGTGTGTTGTGTATACTGTGCATGTATGTATTCTATGATTCTTATAATTATAATTATGGATATTTAAATATAAATTTTATGTTATTTATTTGATGGGATTTATTTTTCATAAGTTACAAAATCAGTAATGTAACATTATCTCAATTTTCTTTATTTTGAGACATATGCCATGTTATGCACATATATTTTTCTATTAGGACTATGTACTACCTATAAAATGTTACATCATAAATCTACTTTGTTTTATGATATTTTAATCCAAATTTAATTCTATTTTATTACATGGTTAGTGTCGTTCAAATTTACTAGGTGGTATGAGTCAATTGAAACAATCTCATCTCATTTTGAAATTATTTATGTTTATACTTAATTTGATGTAATATTATGATCCATATCTTAATAAAAATAATAAATTTTATTCAAATCTATCTATTCATCATATATTCCTATTTTGGTTCCATTTTTTCTCCCTTTCGTAAATAATATTTTCAAGAAAGTGTTTTTAAGAATGCCCAACTTTACCCTATATTCAGGCGAAAATATGTGTTCCTTCAAATACATGTATTATAAAGAGGGTTTCCAAGAATATTATACTAGTCTACTATAAACATTAAAATAATTTCTTTCAATTTTATTCTTCTACCAATGTTTTCAATAAAATATTATTATCATTTTCTAAATAAGTAATTTTTCAGACCTTTTCATTATGAAAAGTAATGTCCTTTTGACCTCATACGACATGAACATATTTAACCATAATAAATTCAAGAAATATTTATTTTCATTATTTAATGGTTATTTTTAATTAATTTTTTTTTAAATATATTTTCAATGAAATTTTTTACATAGGGTTTTAAATATTATTTTATAGTTTTTCAAGGAAATTTGTTTTCATAAATGTTTTCAAGATTTTTTATAATTTATCAAGGAATATTACATTCAAAATGATTTCAAAATACATTTACATATATTCAAGGAAATTATTGTTCAAAATATTTTTGAGAAATATTTATATGATTCAAAGAAATATATTTCTAAAAGGTGTTCAAATATTTGTTTATAATATTTCATGTTTATTTTCAAGAAAGTAGTTTTGAAAAGGTTTTTATGTTTCAAAGAGATTTTTTCGAAGAATAATGTAAATTTTCCTCAAAAGCTATTTTCAAAATATCATTCCATGTTATTTCCATTCTAAGATTAAAATTTTTATTTTGTCCATGCCCTTCTAAGAAATAATCTAGTTTTTTCATTATTATTCCTTCTTAAATGGATTTTTTATGAAATTATTCTTTTGAAAGACCTTTATCATCCATGGTTTATATTCATTTCAAACAAAATTATTTTTTCGGGTTATGCGTTTTATGAAATGATTATAAAACATGCATTTTTCCATCGATTAAGATATGATTACCTGTTTATGACATCAATTTTATTTCATGAGCTATGATATGATTGTTTATTATTATTTGGGACAAGTATGCATGATTAAATTATTATATTGGTGGGACTAATATATAACTAAAATTAATTAAGTAATGAACAATGTTTTAGGATATAAAAGGGTAAATGGGAGGCAATACCAATCCCAAAACAAAAGGGTACATGGTAGGACATCTCAATCATGAAAATTTAAGCTACACAAGGGAACATACTAAGACCAAAACAAGAGGGAACACAGGAGGGAATAAAAATCCCTTAGTGGTTACATAGGTTATAAACCTAAGCCTAACATGTTATAATGGATTTCATAGGCATTCTTGATATTGTGTTTTTATATTCTAATATATCTTCCACAATTCCATGTTTTATTCACAAATTATGCTTTCATGGATTATGTTCCTTATTTTTGTATGTCTCATATCATATGAACTACTATGATTATGGGATGTTACATGTTTATGATCTTCATTTGTATGTTATGATCTTTAATTTTTATGATCATGATCTCATACCCATAGAGTCATGATTATTATTACTTGTATCAATTGATTATGATTACTAAGCTTCTTAGAACACCACTTTTTTTTGTTTTCTTCCTCCATGTTATATAGATATGTATTATTTTTGATAAATATAAGAAGGGTGGAATTCAAGATTAACCTAGTAGGAGATGATGTAGCTCATTTATGTACAAGTGTTTAAGTTTCCATGTTTCCAAATTCACTAGACTCATACAATCTTTGTGAGTTTGGTTTTATAATGTCTTAAGTATTCCACAAATTTTATGAAATGTTAATATACGTTAGTACTAGGTTACAATAATAATAACTCTAAAAATTTTGATTTGGGATTTGAATTGATAATTATATAATGCATGAAAACAGGCCTTGCACAGACATGGTATAACACTCTCGGGGGATATGTTTTGCAAATTCACATAAACTATAATAAACATAAAAAACTATTTAAATAGATTATTACCATTAATTGAATTGTATAAACAAATGGCGTTAGGTAATTAAAATGAAGGTGTCATGTTTTAGACAATTGATACAAGTTTTTCATTATTATATGGTTTCTCATAGGGATTATTGTATCTCATACTATGGTTATTAGTTTTAGAATAATGATGGTAACAGAAAAAATAATCTTCACATTGAATTTTAGGTACAATGAAATGATTTTCCTCTTGAGAAACCAATAATTATTGATGTTGGAATGATAAATTTAATTTCATTGATCATTTATGTTTCTTAAGCTATGAATCATTCCAAGATTTCAACTGAGAAAAGGTGGGAAAAGCTATGGTTTAGTCATCGATGAGGAATTTTCTACATTGTTTTAGTGGTTCTACTAATCCACTAGTTTCAGAAGGAGGAATCGTTATAACTAAGAACATTTTTTTTCACTCTCTAGCTCTTTGACCATAAATAATTATCATTTCTCATCTATAATTTTTTAAGGGATGTGGATCAAGGTTGTACTCTTATCAAGAATTAGAGGAAATGTGATGTAATTGTATCTATGAATTGGAATGAATATTAAATAATATTTTTCAATAATTAAATCCTATATATTCCTCTTATGAAAATTTAGTATTAATTATTTTATCTAATGCGGAGGGATGATGAATCCATTTGTACAGGTGGGGAATATTTTAGAATACATGTTTTGTATGCTTCTAGTATTATCATTCAACCAGAATGTATGGTTGATCAATTATTCATATTTCTAGAAGCATGTCTCTAAATGGTTTTATCTATATTGGTCCTCATAAACCATGAAGAGATCATTTAAAATTCTATAAAGGTAAAAATCAATATTTTACTAACCTAATGATCATTTGGTTTTTATAATAAAATTAATAATTAATTCATTGGATTCTCTAAAAACATGGAGAAAACAGGATGATATTTCCATCATTCTAAAATTGTGGGAGAAAAAATAGTGGAAATTGACTTTAGTGTACTAGTTAAATTTTTATGTGTGGAATGGAAGGTTATATAGTGTCTAAATAATAATTTTATGTTAATAATTTTCCAGCTGATATAAATAGAGAGAATTGTCTAAATAAAACAGAAACCACACTCTAATGTTTCCAATTCATAGACTGAATAAATTATGCTAACAAATTCCCAAATACAATGGATAATGACGATGATCTATATGAAAAACCACTTTAGAAGAGATTAAAAGGGAAAATTCATGTGATAATAATTTTAGATGACGGTTACGATAATGACTTCATGAATGTTACACTTTCCATCCACTTAGAACTAATAATATCTTATTTTACATTTGATCTACCAACACTTTTATTTCTTAATAGGTTTAAGAGTAAAGCATTATACATACTCAATGAGTATAATTTGATTTATTAATGAAAACCCTTAAGGGTATGATGATTAGATCTGGATTTTAGGATTAGCTTATAAATCATGTTATTTGGAATGTTCTTACTTGTAATTTCTTTTATTCTTTTTTATGGATGAATTTTATGGTATATTAGGCACAGAATAGGTTTTATACATAAATTTGTCATCAATTATCAATAAATGGAGGTCACTTTTGATATTATTAAATAACCTATTATCATATATTAGTGTGATGATAGATTTGTATATTTGATGTTGGTCATATACGTTTTATGGGACTTTGTTCCTACTAAAAATGGGTGTTTATATCAGATGCATTGGAAAAATCCCAATATTGATGATGTGTCAGTTTTATGGAATTTGTTAAGGTTTTATTTAGAAGAGTAAACAATTCTTAAACTGAATCATATTGTCTAGTTGTTAATGAAACACATGTGTGGTGACACACCAATAGGAATGACTCCTTATAGAATGAACTTGATTTTTTTATATGAATTATGGAAAAAGATGTATCAGAATAAGTTATTTATTCCACCACACCTATCTCATTTGGGTGAACCTATAGTTTTTTAAGACTTAATATTGATTGATGTGACTATATTTTGATTTCTAGGAATTGAAAAAGATAATAATCAAGAATAAGTATCCTTTACCAAATATTGAAGACAGGTTTGATCTACTATGCTCATATCAACACATTTCCATGATTGATATTCAATATAGATATAATTATATGAGTATGCATATGGATTATATACCAATGTTAACATTGTGTAAAAGGTATCACAACTATGAATATTTAGTGTTTTTATTTGGTCTTACTAATTTCCAAATTATTATTATTTATTTAATTAGTAGTTTCTTTAGTTATTTCCAAAAAAAATTAATTTATTCAAGGTAGATGATATTCTATTCATTCAAATAGAAAGAAAGATCATGAATATCTCTTGAGAATATTTCTGATGATACTGAGAAAGGGTACATTTAATTGAATATTTCACTAGAGTGAATTTATTTTAGAAAAGTATTCATTTTTTTGTTATATAATATCAAGATAGGTAATATTGGTGTATCCATCAATGAATGCGGATATTTAACATTTTACCATACCAACCTTCAAGACCGTGATCCATTGTTTTCTTAGTTTATCTTGATATTAACAACTATTTTCTATATAATTTCTAAATATTATCTATTAAATTCACTATGTTAACATGTATGTGATCCACATTCCTATGTAAAAATTAATATTATGGAAATTTTAAGGAATTAAAGAGAAGGCTAGAAAGTGAAAATATGCTTAAATTTCCTCATAAATGAGATTTTTTTAATATATATTAACGAATCAAAAAAGGACTTAGGTTAATTCTTATATACAATGATATGGTTATAGGTAATGCGGCGTGATAAATGATGTTTTATGAGATAATTTTCTCAACTCTTTATTTGGAATCAGCTGTAGAGATTTTTACATTAATGATATTGAGGTATTATATTTATTTCTAATGGTGAGATATATAAAATGATTAATAAAATTTAATATGCATTTTCAAACAAAATGAGTTTAATATATTCAATA
Source organism: Viscum album (assembly GCA_963277665.1). Lineage (NCBI taxonomy): Eukaryota > Viridiplantae > Streptophyta > Magnoliopsida > Santalales > Viscaceae > Viscum > Viscum album. The sequence goes on from OY728138.1 coordinate 891,339,311, forward strand.
TAATATGGTTATAACTGATTAAAAAATATTAATAATCGATATGTTAGCACCATAGGAAAGTGGACAAGGGGTCTGATGCTTTGAATATTATGGATTGTGAGAGCTTATACATTATGGGCACTAGAAAAGATCAAAAAATTTTAAATTTGTAAAGGATAGTTCTTTAAACAATGATTAATGGGGAGAAATGTTATATTTCTTAAATGAGTGGTCACCCATATATCCATTAAATATATAGAGTCAGAAAAGGAACTTCTATACCAATAGAAGTGGTTGAGAAATATTCACCAGTTTAACTATGATTATGATTGAAGGATAATGATTAATAGTAATGCATGTGTTCCATCTATATACTATTTTAAGAATGTGTGGTTAGAAGAAGATCATATTCCTTTATTATTCATACATATTATAAGAAAAAATGAAATATAGATATATGAATCATTATTTTTGGTGGGATGGAATGAAGATAGATATTTTAAAGTATGTAAATTAGTGCCCTATATGTTAATAATTTATGTTAGAGAGACAGAAATCAAAATAGATGTTAATTATATTACCTACACCATAATAGAAATGGAAAAGTCATAATGGATTTTGTCATTGGACTCCCCAAAACATCTAAGGGCCATAATGTTTTGTGGGATGTATTTGATCACCTTAAAAATTTATCACACATAAATTATATCAAATAATAAACACCAAATGATCCTTCTTCTAGAATATATATTAAATAAGTGATATGGTTTAATGTAGTACCATATTTTTATATATATAATCTGGATACGAGGTTCACCTCGATGATCTTTTGAAGTATTTAGAATAATATTTTTAGACTGTTGAGATTCATAAAATCATATCATCTTAAGATAGATGTATAGTATGATATAATCATTCAAACCTCTGATTATATGACAATATCTTATTCTATGGATTTAAAAGATGGTTGGATTCATCACCTTCCTATAGTGGTGTTTCAATTTAATAATATCTTTTACTTGATCATTCAAATTGATATTTATGAATCTATGTATTGAAAGAATTTTTGAACTCCAACATCATGGAATGAAATTGTTAAAGAATGCTATTGGAACTTGAGTTAGAAGTTAAAATAGTAGACATGGTTAGAGACATCCAACAACACATATGGGCAGTAGAAAAGGTGACATAAATTTTATATGGAAAATCATCAGCATGATCTACAATTTGAATTTGGGGGTAATGTTTTTATAAAACCCCATTATATAATTTTATATGATTATAAAGGAAGTTAATGATGTGCCCTGGGTATTTTTTCTTGTTTAGGATTCTGGATGAAACATGGATTACTTCATATCTCTGGGCAATCCCACCAACCCATTCCCAAGTTCATGATTTTTCTCTAATATCTCTCACAATGATATAATACCTGGTCCTTCACTTGTATTGAACATAGAAATGATATCACTAGATCTATATCTCTTATGAGAAATGTCCATTAAAGATTTCAGATCTTATAGAGAATGTTCTATGAAACAAGTCCACTCACCCAATCGATGTTTTAATACGAGACCACTAATTTGATGAATATATCTAGGATCCTAGGGATATGATGGGTGAAATTTATCTTCAATTGTTTTTGTTTTTATTCTATTATTTTGAATGAAAAATTAATTTTCAATGTGTAGGAATATAACACACAAATAATTCCTGAAATATTTTATTCAAATAAATTTAATTTATTTGATATAATTCGTTTCATGAAACAATGATTTTCAATAAAACATAATATAGTATAATTTTTTAATATAGTTGTCAAATAGTTGAATATAAATTAGAAAAATTAAATTATGAAAATTATATGGTTCACATAATATTCAAATATGTTCATTTTTTATCATTTTATTAGAAATGTAAATAAAAACCAATTGAAAGTAAGGGAACTATTCTTCTAAAAAAATTAATGTCTGATATGTGTTTTAATTATAATAATTTAAATCATAATCCTATTATGAATTATTTTTTATGAAATTTATATATTATTTATGAAATAGAATTTTTATCCATAATATAATACGTCATCTAGGAATAGGATAATAATATATCTATATTCCTTCTTAAAAGCAATATTTTTCTCTAAAAAGTGGGTTCATCCCATTTTTTATATATATTTTAAAATTAATTTTTACATTTTATGATTTTATTTGAAAAAATTAACATCGATTTAAAATAAACATTTCAATATTATTTTAGTGATATATGTTGATAATTTTATGAAAAGATTCATTTTTCAAGGATATTGAAAACAAAATATTTTTATAGAAAATCGACTTTTAATATAAAAAATTTATACTAGATTATTTTCATTAAAATGGTTTAAGTGTAATAGTAAATCAATTATATTAAGAAATGCAATTTATTTTATTTTATCAATTTAATTTTAAATTTTTATATAAAAACATTCGTATAGACAAATTTTTAAAGGATGAAAAAAAATTTCATCAGGTATGTGATTTTAATTTCAAATTAAATTATAGAACATATATAAAGTGAGTATAATAAAATGGATTCCATATTTCTAATCATAATATTTTTTTATTATATAGTATGATAAAATTTATTTCTTGTAAAATGTAATAAAAATAATTTAATAATTAACTAATTTTGTGAATGTTAAAATAGGTATACCATGGGGTAGATCAAAAGATAAAGGTATATTTATCTATAACAAATGTATAAATTGAATTGGATTGGTATATTCCAACATGATAACATACAAAAATTATAATATACGGTACTTTTTATGTTTTTTTCATGAATTAATATAATATTTTATTCTTTTTTGAATTATCGATGTGATTTCCAAATGTTTCATCACCACCACTAATAATAGGAAACATCCTCTCATATTCTATCCACAAGTAGAAATCCTTTTTGGATATCTAATATAACCACCCAATACTCAATTACATACCCCTCAATATCCCCTAGTCTATTTTTTACATATAAACCCAACTTATAAGGATTTAGGTGTGAACCTAAAGGGGTTTAATAATGAAGATGAATATCCCTAAACCATTTTATTTCATTTTATTTCATCATGAGACTCTATAATATGTTATTAATACGTGAAAATATATTAAATTCAATATATTACATGAAATTATATTATAATAGGTTAATTTAAAGTCCTATATATTACTTCTCCAAGATCAAATTGTAAATGATACTGTCGATCATGTGTTTAGTGGATTATCTCCTTATGAACTGAATTAATTTTTATTTCCTTAAATAACTATCTCAAGATGATATAATGATATATTTAAATATTATATATTATATATATGAAATAATTATACTTCTTTGATTATAATATTGAATATATATTCTTACTATCCAACACTTCGAATGATGATAATTTTTCTCTTGCGTAATTGTACTAGTGCCTCTATAAAGCAATGAAACGGTTTTATTATTTTAATTTTACATGGATGGTAAGAAAGAAATATTTAATTAATATATATGATATCAATTATATTAAAATTTTCTACGAAATTTGAATTTTTATTTACATTTCATTCCTTACATGGGTTGAAAAATATGAAATATCCTTTATGTGTACATATGTTCAGCCATCCTAATGAACGATGCAATTCATTTTCTAAAAATAAAATTTATGTATTATTATAAATTCAGATAAAATGAATATATATGATATTATTTAACATTATTATAATACTATATGTTTTTTAACTGTGATCAATGTACAAGGACCCAATCTATTGAACCAAAACATACATGAGAAATGAAATATATATCTCCCAAAATAATGATTTTAATAAATAAACATTAATATTTGGGTGAAACAAAATTATAATTAAATCATATATGGTGTGAGATATATTAATATTTTTCTAATATTTATGTATAATAAAATATTTCTTATTTTATATGTTGTCTGAATGAATGTGAAGGAATATGTAACTTGTGGTAATATATTTTTGTCTCTCTTTTATTTCTGTGGTACATATTCTATATTGATCACTTGTTTCTCTTATGTGGTGTATATACTACCCATGAATGTACATTACTATTAATATCAATAAAATTATTTGACATATATATTCATTTAATGTTCATTATTTCATGGGCCTTATAACTTAAATGTTTTCAATGTGGTAAGATTGTTTGGGTATAATAAAATGGTTTATTAGGATTGATTATGATTATACATTAGATAAAGAACTTTACTGATATAAATCTCTATAATATAATGAATTCTCTTACGCTATTTATATTTTTCCAAATTAACTATTTTTCATTCATTTTTTACTCTCTATATACTCATGATACCAATATAATATTTTGAATGAACAATACCTTTATCTCTCCTTTCACTCGATGATCATTTCTCTTTAATGCTTAAATTTTCTAAAAATAAAATAAAAAAGTATTTTAGTATTCTATAATGATTTTTTAAATAATTTTATAACATTTATTTCTTTTAAAAAAAATTATCAAAAATTATTCTTCATTATTTTTTCTGAATGGGGTAATTTTTTCATTTTATACAAAATGTAAAAGGAATATTTGGTTTAACGTGGATGATATTAGTTGTACATCCTAATAATGTCCTGATAATGATTTAATGAATAGTTTATTTTTTTGAAATATCATTTAAAATAAAATAATGTCATTTTTATTTTGGTAATTTTTATACATTCCAAAGTGATTTTCAATGTTGAAAGGGTATATTCCTCATTACTATTATAATTATATTTTAATGTTATTTATGTTAAACAGTGAAAAAAACCATTGGTTACAATTATGATATATTGGGTGTATGATCATGAAATCATCCCTATTATTTCTCTACATGGTTTTGTATAATGATGAAAAGATTGTTATGTAATTTGATTCTTCTCCATTGGAAATCCTTGTGTAAATCATTTATTTTCCTTTGGATTTGAAATGATGAAATATTTATTAAATACATTTAATTTTTATGGGGTATCATATGATGAATCCTTTTATGATCCCATGGAACACATAAGTATGATTTTAATTATTTTACAGGTGTTATGATAATTATATATCCATAAAATTCCTTAGGAAGATATATATATCTCATAAGATAAATAATATTGGAATGGGGTGTGAGCCTATATCAGAAAGGAAATTTATCCACTATAATAGTATTTGATGTGAAAATTGATTACTATTATGGTTTAGGGAGTAAACCCATTACACTTTGATAGTTATGAAAATTCACCTTAACCATTATGAAAATAATTTTCTATGGTTATGTCTATGTCATAGATATATTTCTTATTCCAATATTATGATCTCTTAGGTTATGTTCTTTGATTCCAATATGATTCAGGCCATATACACCTCCTTTTTTTATTCCATGAATCCTGTTAAAAATCTATGATATAATGGGTATAGTTCTAAACCTTTATTATCACTTCCATATACCCTTATTCTCATGATTTGTTGATATCTCCATTATTTTCCCTTACAAGGCATCTAATCTACCAATTTATGGATGTTTCCATTCCCTAGGTTATAAAAGAATGACATTACATATGTCATATCAAATAATGGTAGTTTTGATAGAGTAAATAGTGGGAGATGTTATAGTTATCATATGAACTATTTGTTTATATATCAAAATTTTCAAAGAAATAATACCATTACGATTTAGATGTGGATTGTCACATTATGTAATAAATATTATTCTAATAATATATTATATCAATGTATGAATAAAATAAGATGCTATAATATATTGTATAAAATATTTTATTATGGTTCTGAAAATTCATTTATAAAAAATTTATATTTATTATACATAATGTTTGAATGTGTATTAAGGACGAAGAGTCTTGAGGTAATGAATTTACATCTCATTCTTGTTTTATTTGGGATTAATTCTACTTGAATTTAAATTAATGAAACTATATTATAATTTTATAAAAAATAAACTTATTTTTTATTTTTATCTGTTAATTTATGTGTAATAAATGTTGGATTTAATTTTTCAATCATTAATTAATCAATAGATCAAATTAATTTTTTTATGGAAAACATAATTTTTATTACTATATTTTCAGAAATATATTAATTTTTTGTCAATGTTTTCATTAAAATATATTCTTGAATAGGAATAATTATACATATATTATTATAAATTTTTATCCCATGTTATATATTTTCTAAAAATTATTAAAGGAATTATTCATGTCAATTTATAATAGATGTACTTTTTACTTTTTACCAAAAATATTGAAGTAATCATTATCTTAAAGAACACAACGTGTAGCGAATATAACTATTTCTTGTCCGCATAATTTTTTAAAGAATAATTATATTTTTTGATGAATACTTTAAATGAATATTATTTACATATTATATTATAAGTTTCTTATATTTTATAGAATCAATTTCAAAATGAAATTTGTATTTTTTCAATAAATATTCCAGTGATCTTCTTATTGAATTTACTAATATTATAACATAAATGATTTTATTTATTATTTACTAGTAAATAATCCAATTATATAATATTTATTGTAAAACTATATTTTTTATGATTATGATGATGAGATTTTTATAAAAATGTTTATTTTCAAAGGGTTATGCTATGCTGAAAAGATGAAATTTGTATGAAACCAGTTTTTTTCCAATGGATTTTGATATAATGATATGATTAATGTTCTATGAACATTTGGAAAAAATAGTTATGTTTATGATTATGTTATAGGTGGGTGTAGATTTATATATCCATACAAAATATAGGGTAATGTTTTATACCTCATTGTATAATTATGGAAAAAAAGTCAATGTGCTTGATCCACTATGAGAAATAGGTGATGATGCATGATCTCTTACGGTATAGAAAGCATGTATTCATTCTTGATTAACTATGATTTAAAGGTATTGTAGGTTTATTATTAAATATATAATTCTATTTATTCATTTGATGGTTCCACAATTTTATGAAATCATTATGATCTAAACCTATTATCCCTGACTGATTTATTACGTTTCTCACTCTTATTACTCCTAAATTATTCGATCATAATGACTTATTCCATACATAATGATTTTGATAAATGATTTATTTGGTTTTAGAAATGTAAATTAGGATCATGAAGTCATATACTAATTGTTATATTATGATTTCTTATGATCATCAATTGGTATCTCCCATGTTTACCTTTAATAAGGATATAATCTCAACATTCATATATTTCCATTCACTATGTTATAATGAATTATATTAAGTACTGTATGTAAATATGGGTAAATTTTGATATGAACATTATGAGATATACTGGATAATGAACATAAAAAATATGTTTACTTTTATAGTCTCTAAAGTCGCTAAATTTTTATATTTATATTATGGTTCATGATATTAAGTATTTAAAATTAATAAAAATATGTCATATTTATCTATGAAGAGATTGTGTTACGATAGTATATTTCCACTATTTTAATGTGATATTATAGTGATTCAAATATTATTATGTTTCAATCATATTCACATGAATATATAGGATCATCTAGGAATACCATATGATTATCCAGAGTACTTGAATGGTAGGTACAGTCACCAAGATCAGCTTAGAGATAGTTTATAACCAGCTAAATTATGTATAATCGATTGAGTTCAGATACCCTAGGATCATCATTGGTTACTATATTAGCATTTACATTATAACATTATTAAGGGAAGACTAGTTTCTGGCCAACGAAGGAATATATGATATATATTTCAATAGTTAATATTTTTATATTGGTTGAGAATGTTACATGAGCATATCACAACAAATTCTACTCATTTTGGGGTCATTTTGGTTGTGACATACTGAGTTATATGCTCACACCATTATCATGAAACCAGTGTAAATGAGTAAAAAATATGACAGTCACTTGTTTGAAAGCATTTTTTGGGTCAACGATTGGGTATTAGTTTAGTGAGTATTAGTGGGGTAGCTCAGATGATTTCATGAGATCTAGATATCTATATACTAAAGTTACATTAGAGCCTTTTTTTTAAAATATTATTTAGTACTATATATGTAATCATCCATGTTGGTGGCCAGTAGCATATATGGAATGTTTGTTCAAGACTTTACTCTAATTCATCTATTATTAGTATTTATTAAATTTATTAGTTATTTTTTCCTCTCTTTATGGATTTTTATAATTTTTAGAGAATTAAAAATGTTGATTAATCACATACAAGGGGGTGTAGTCTTACCAAAAAACCTCCATATACCCCTACTTCTAGTTAGAATCCTTTGGGGTTTAGGGAGGAGAGAATGAGTTCATGTTTCATTTCAATATGGTTATTGTAAATATAGTGTGTTGGGAAAAGATATTATATTTATCAACCCATAATTTTTATATATTTATATAAATATAAAAAACATATAACCAAATAAAAACATAGACCAACACTTTTCACCACGGTCAACACACTAATAATAGAAATCCAGTGGTTTCATTACATAATCAACTACTATGATTCAATAAAATCATATAACATAATATATTTCCAATTAGTATTTTTTCAATCATAATGAAATGAGTCAGTTGTTCATTGACTCTCTATTTTAGATGATGCGGCCAAGGCAGTATCATATATGTACCATGGTTCCTCTAAACATTTAATAATATGAATAAATTTATAAAAATTCCCATATTACAACATATAGATTATATGGATTTGTTCACATATAGATTATTATAATTGGACCTAATGAAATATCAAAATAACACCTAATAAAATTAAACTAATATTAGATATAATAGAAAAATTTTATATTCCCACCACTCAAAAATACCTATCAATTTATCTAATACAAAAAATATTTTATGTCACCAAAACCAAAATAATTTCATAAAGTCATTACTCAAATCATATTAACTAAAATTATATTCCAGTAATGTGTTTCTAAAATGGCTTATCACTCAACTTATTACGAATATTTTTATTATAGTCAAAGTCTATTCAAAATAATTTCATAATTTATAATCAACATAACAAATAGTAATTTATTAAATGAATTATAACTCGTTCCATGTTGAGTCCCCTCATATATAAAGTGAGAATAAATTAAATTCTTAATTCACTTTCTCCAATTTTTATATTTCTGTTAACATTTTTAATTTATATTACTAGAAAATAATCCAGGTAAATTTTACCAAAAATAATAAAAGGATAATAATACAGCATCACACCATGATTTCATTATTTACTCGTGCTATGTTGAGTCCATATGATTGTTTTTACTTATTTATTATCCAATAAGTGAAAAATAAATATAACATAAAATAATAACTGGATTCATTCCATAGAATACATCATATACCTAAATAATTTCTAAGGTACTCTATTGTTAATATATAATCTACTATTTATTAATAAATTTCCATATAAACTACCCTAACAACACATTATTGTAGAAAATTACAAAACATCTATATCACACTACGATTTTGACATATAAATACTAATATATCTATATATAAACTCCAATAGACCACTTTTAATAAGATAATGCATAGGAATTATCAATATGGTGTCTTATTCTCATAAAAATTACATAAAAAATATAGTTTCAAAATATAATATAATTTTTTTATTAAAGTTTAAAAAATATTCAGTAATTTTCATTGGTGAATAATAATAATTGGGAATAGATTTTTTGAAAATAAATGAGTACATTAATTATTGAAATTTTTTCTTAAAATTAAGTAAGGTCTTTATCTTTGATGAATTTTGACAAAGCCAATTTTTATTCGAGTTAATATTTTTCAATATTTTATAAAATTTACATTAGAGGATGTTCTCAATATACCCACTATGAATTTCTAATTATGATGAATAATTGTTTCCACTGGGATACTATATCTATATTACTTCAACTCGTTATGATTGGTGCTAGGATTTATCATTTTCTTCACCAACTTTTAGGATATTGCAGCCAATATTATACTACAACTATAGGTATACTTTTTTCTTCTTCCCTGGATGGTAATACAGACTGACTTCCTATGAGTAATTCTATCTCCAACCCTACAATGCTTCCTTTATACTTTTATATATAATCTGACATCCTTTGGATGCTACCATCAATTGTTACATCCATTTCTATAATCAATTTTATCACTTACGTCTTGTACTACCACTTCTCATTCCTATGATTTACTACATCTACTTCCACAAACTTTGCTACATTTTGTATGCTATCTATGAGATTATTATATTAACACTTCTTCATGAACCTGCCACCATCTAGAAAATATTTTGAACCATGATTAACATACAGGGATATTACATCCATATAGATGAATATTTGGAATATTACAAAGGTATATTCCCAAGGACCATAATAGTTTAGTCTCTAGAATCATGGAACAAAATATAATAACATATTTAATGATATTCAATGCTTCCCATAAAGATATTACCCTTTAGTAATTCTATTTATAAAATTTCTACATTACCTAGGGAATGGAAAAATAAAAATATGGTGATACCAAATTCTCAATAACGGTAAATAAAGGGATTATATTAGCATAAAATGAAAATAAATTTATTGGAAAATGAGAATATCATTTGAAGATTATACCATTCAAATCAAAGATCCTAATAACGAGACATATCATGAATATTAGAGGTTCATAAGATATGAATCATAATGGAATCAGGAGAATAATCCAAGACAACATAAATATGGAATAAGACATAAAATTTGTGGCATACACAAAATCATAAAATATCATATGTCAAAGATATATACTATAACCCTTATAACATGTTAGTATTGGGATACAACCCATTTTATTTCTTCGGGATTAGGATATAAACCTATAAACCCTATTATTTTTGGGCTTGCGATATAACCCATGTACTCTATTTCTTTGGTCTTGCACTGCAACCCGTGTACTCCCTTGTTTTAGGGATTGGGTTTCCACCCATGTGACCTCTTTTTTCAATCCTAGTCTACAACCACTATACCATTTGATATAATATACCACATATCATTACCCAATTAATTGGAGTGAGATATAGGTCTCACCCACCACATAATATGTTCATACATTCAGGTTCCAAAAGATAATAAAATAATCACCATTTCTTTAACCACAAAAAGAGATGAGTTTCATAAAAATCATATCAAATCCCCTGAAAATAAATGGTTATCATAAAAATGTCATCATATAATTACATATGTGAAATCTATTAGTATGATATTAATTTCATCATATCATAACCCATAAAAAGTGGTAGGTTTCAGGAGAATATAATGGAAGAAAAATGGGTGTCATTAACATATTTAAATAAAAACGTAAACAATTAAATAATGAATATGAATGGTTTTATCAGATCATATCCCTGGTAAGGAATAAAATAAAACAATGGTTTCATCTTATATGGATAAATAACTTTAAATATAATAAGAAATATTTTATAAGGAAAATATAATTCCTTTTGAAATTCATTTTAATAAACCATTTCAAAAATCATTTTCCTCTAAAGAAGAATTCACAATTTCATTTAAATCATTTCTTATTAAAAATATTTTTTCAATATTGAAAATAACTTAATAAAAAATATATCATTTTGAAAACATTTTTCTTCTAAAATATATTTGATAACATATAATGTTAGCTTGAAAATATTTCCAAAATATTTTTGGTTGAAAATAATTTGAAATCAAAGAAAATGATTGAAATAATTTTAGAAAAACATTTTTATGATGTTGATTTGAAAAAATATAATTATATCTTGAAATCATTGAAATCCTTTTCATTTAAAATAATTGTTTTTAATACATAAAAAATCATTTGAAAATCATTTGAAACACATTTTGAAAATATAAATTTTTTAAAAATATTTTTCATTGAAAACCAAGTTAAATGATAAATATTTCTAGACTATTAGGAAACTATTTTCATTAAAAAACCTTTTAAACTTATAGATAGTGGTAAAATGAAATTCCAATCATAAAATATGTTAATTCTTTACATACTGAACATTCCTTTCACACCATATAGCTTTTGAAAATTGTGTTGATTAGAAAAAGACAAGAATATTCCTTTTAATATTATTTTTTTAAAAGGATAAAAAATTAGAAAAATGGTTATTTAATCATCATTGGAAAAAACTAAAATATTTTTGAACCAATTTTTATTAAAAAAATTTATTAAGGAATAATGATTTTCGACCAAAAAATGAAATAAAATCATATTTTCATAACATCATATTCTTAATTATTTTAAATATAAAATTTCTTTAAATGGAAAAATACATGATGATACAATGGAAAAAAATGTATAATAAATTTCATTATTTTACATGAGAGATGGTTCATCATATTACATCAATGGAAGTTTGATCACAAAAATCATGATATACAATTTGATTGTAGCAATAAAATGTTTCCACCTTGTAAACTTTGAATCATAATCCCCATGAAATAATAAAATTAAATGAATATTAACATATAATTAAATTAATATGATTCAATATATAACATTTCTAAAGTTATTAGATACACGATATAGAAAAACATAGGTTCTTAACATGGCATGTATATCCAAGAAGGAAAATTGAGACAAAATTATATTATTGGTTTGGACAATTTGGAAACATAAACTCCATAAATGAAATATAAAAATGGATATGTAAATATGAATAAATTTAATTATAATTATCACATAATACATCAACGGGAAGTAAATACAAAACAAAAAATAAACAAGTGTTGAACATTGTAGGTATTTTTCAAATATACAATATAGGATGAGAAAACCCTAACCTTATGTATTGAATTTATATGTACACATTCAAACATTCAATATGATAAATATAATTTCATTATACATCTACCCCATAACCATTTTATAATATAAAATGTCTGTTATGATTTGATTATGACATTATATTACATTTTTATTAGCAATTCTATGTTAGTGTTACATCCCATGTAATATCCTATTCTTATTTATACGCGATTGTTATTATCGATCGTATTATATAGATCATGATTTTCTTATTTCAAGAATGTAAAACATGATTTATATATAATATATATATCTTATATATATATAATTATATTAATATATAATTTATATACATATGAAATGGAATACACCATTCATTGAGATGGTAGGTCATATATACGCATGCACTTTTTTTCTATTTTCCTGTCATATTGAAAAAAACATAACTAAAAATTTGTGTGTGTATTTATATATTTTTAAAGTTTCGTTATTATTTCATATAAATCATATATTTTTACTAAATCCATCCTTATTACATTTGATTTAAAGTGGGAACAAATCACATCCCCTTGGGGAGGCGGTAGTCAACCCGTCCACAAATGAAGATATCTTATATCCAAATTGTGGAATAAATGAAGGTATGTTTTATATATGAATTAAATAATAAATAATACATAAAATATATCATATATATAAGAAAAAAATATAGTGTCTGTCATAAATCATAACCATGATTTATGATAATGGGAAAATGAACAATACCGTTTCGTGAGGTGGTAGTTCTCCAAACACAAGAAAGTTATGATAATTACCAATTTCATAAAAGTGTGATTAATTTTAGTTAGAAAACTCAATATAAAATCATATTAGTATATTTATGATACTTGGGTTATTTTTTGAGAATGAAATAATGGAATTTCCATGGCGGAAAAAGGAAACAAAATAAATGATCTTGAAGAACTATGTTACTTAATCTTTGGGTAACTCTTTTTTGTTTTCAAAAAAGGGAATATTTGGATAGATTTAATCCCAAGGGTTGATTAAAAAAATAGGGACCATAGGATCATATTTTATTATATTTTGGTTACAGGACTAGTTTTTATAGGTATGAATAGGTGGGAGGGGTGATTGTCTTTTTATAGTAGAGGTGGAGTGGCATTCTTCTAAAACTTTTGAAGGGATTTCCACCAATGTTTCTCCAATGAAATGTGGCGCCAATAATTGTAAAACTTAGATAAAAGGTAGTATAAGGTCTAAATATGGCTATAAAATATCATTTTTGATATTTTTTTAGGTCATTTTGGGTCTTAAGTATATGGTTTATTCTTTTGATAAGCTAATTTTTCTCTTAAGATATAATGTTAATATTAATTAAATACACTCATATTTTTGGTAAAAATATAATTTTACCATATTTTACACTATAAATTATTCTCATTCCCAATATAGAATATTTTTTTTCAAATTCTAATCACATAATTCGTAAATATTAATTTAATTTTAATCTCAAAGATGAGACAAAAAAGTGGGGTTTTTAAAGCAGGACTATTCAAACAAATTATGTTTTTGTATCAATTTTCCAAGTGAAATTGATTAAAATTATCTAAATTGGATTTATTGATGTAAAATTGATTTAATTTAACATTGAAACCAATTACAAATATGATTTACTCTTATAAATAAATTACATGAAATAGTAGTTTGGATTTAAAATTTATTATTTTTCATTATTATTCAAAAATGTAAGTTCATTGAAAAAGAATACAATTCAACGTAGATAGTTTTTATTTTTCAATTTAAAAAATTTTGTATTTTTGAGAAAAACTATTTATAGAAGTTCCAACAATTGGATTTAAAATATGATCTCTTTTAAAATGCACTCAATTTATCCTTAGAAAAATATATGTTTTTATTAATAAAATTGTGTTTGTTCATATACTATACCTATCAAATATTATGGGTGAAATTAAAAGATACTTTATTAAATATATAACATTTATATTTAATTAATATCATTCACTAATTCTAAATAATTTAATTTATTAATAAAACCCGCCTTTGGGAGATTACAAATATTAATTTTACATTCAATTGGATTTTATTTTCATTTCTGATTAATTTCTAACCACTAAATTCATATTAAATATTTATTGACTAAATATTTTAATAAGATAAATTTTAATATTCATAAATGATAATTTAATTCCTTTGATATATATTATTTTTTGTAATAATAATGTTTTATTAATATGTTGTTGCTCACAAAAGCTTAGTGGTTCATGTAACACAAGTCATTAAAATATTTTTTTGTTCCTTGTGACTCATGATATCTCAGTGATTAGTGAATTACAAGAATAGATTTATTGAAAATATTAAATACTTTGTAATTTATTGTGGTGTTATTTTCCTTTCTATGTTTGTTTATTCAAGTAAAATAAACTATTCTCAATGTTATAAGTAGGGCATGTTTGACTCGGTGTTTCATATAATGTAAACCAAACATTGCGATTTAAAATAAAATAATATACATTCAGTGTTGTGTAGAAGGAAAAAAATAAAAATTATTAAATAAATTCTAAATATTAAAGAAAATATTTGGGTGTTACAAAAATGGTCATGCCCACCAAAGAAATATGAAGACCCTAATATAAAAAAATACTAGGATGGGAATATTGGAAAATCTGTTTCCATGAATGCAGGATGGAAATATTTAAGTCACTGAACAATGTAGAAAAACTAGGCCACTCATTCCTAATAAATGAACACATATGGAATGTCTACAACTGAGGAATGTGATTTGGTTTCTGAGAAGTGGATTATTAGGTTTAAAGTATTTGGAAAACACCAACACAATAGTGACTATGTCTTGTTGTAGGATTTGAAATAAAAATAATGGTTGGGGATGATAATTCTCTTTGCATATACATTCCAATGTGATCCAAGGATTGAGTGAATCCACATTCCATATGGAATTTAACTAGAAGGAAATATTATAGTACTATAAATCAATATATTTTACAGGTAAAAGATATATAAATATGTACAAGTTAAATGGTATATTCCTTACCTTATATATGTAAATGAAAAAAGAGTTTTATAATTGAATAAAAATGTGAAAAATATAACAAATTTCAATGACAAGAAAATTTTTTTATTTGAAGGAGAGACATTTTGATCCAAGGTATGGACTATGAATTTTTATTAAAAACAAATGACAAAATTATTCTATGAGTGTTATTGGCTCCTTGAGTGAGATATCTATAAATAACTGGTACGGTTTTTCTTCATTATAGTTTTGTTTCCTTAATTTTATGTAACTCATATTCGTGTATTAACAAATGTTATGTGATATCTCTATCTACATATATTCTTTATCCTCAATGACTAGTTGTACACATAATTATGTCTAACTAGTCTATATAATATCTTAGGTGAGAAATATGGTGTTGAACCTAATTCCATTTTTAATATATAATTTAGGGGTTTTGTTGATTATTTATTGTTGGTGTAACCCTTATTACTATTATTTAAATATTAAAATCATATTCTACAACTATTTTCCCATGATTGAGGATGTGGATTTGTTTTTTATATGGTGATTATTGAGTTTAGTTTATATTTATAATCATTGTTGAAAAAAGTGTTTACACAAATTAAAATGTATGTATATTAAGTAGTCAAAAAAAGTAAAAGTATGGTTCTCGTTATTTGAATATCTAAAAATAAATTCATTTCATATCTATCATATATATTTTATTTTATTTTATATATTCATTTTAATTTTATTTATACATTCAAATTAATATCTCATAATTAAAAAATTCATTAAATAATAAAATCACAAAACTATTATAAAATTGAATCAGGTACAGTGTGTGATTGTTTGAAAAGATCACAAAGTTAGAAAACCCTAGTTATCCATTGTGTTGTACTATGAAAATATTTATTCTTTTGAACCACCATATAATAGGTGTTTTAAAATTATAAAATAATTTTGGAGATCAAAGTAGTACTTTTTACCATTATTTCTACTCGTTAATTGAAGATTTCATTCATTATTTTCATAAAAAAAAATATTTTTCCGTGATTTATTAATTATATAACTATTCTATATGGGTTGATTACTAATATGTGAAACAACAAGACCAAAATTGTTCATAATTATATAAAATTATGGTTTCAAAATGTTAGTGATAAAATATAGAACATGTGGAGAAAAATATAGTGGGTTTCTGGATATGATCATGAATCCTCTGAACAGAAATGGGATCAACATAAACTAGGATATCCATTAGAATGAGAATTTATGGGGGATTTATTTGGTCCAATAATTTTTCAAATTAAAGCACCTAATGAGACCATGAAGTTACTAATTAAAAATAAAGTCCACCTCAATTAACAATTATTAGAGTACATTTTTATAGAAGAACTATAATTTAATACACTAATGAGATATCAACCATATTTGGATAGATTTTAGGACGAATATACAATTTTTGGAAATATAAAAATATTTCCCTACCTTTGAAAAACAAGAACCAAAACATTTATATCTCTATATAGGTATGGAAGTGGAAGCTAACCAAATGGTAGACCATGATGTGTCATTAGAGAATCGTGACTTTCTACCTCTATCCAAAACAACAATAATACAATATGGGTATTCCAATAACGATTTAATTATAATTGAACTAACACGGGGGGATACTTTTATCATAATCATTTAATCCTTATTTTTTTCAAATAGAATTTACTATCCTCTACCATTATTTTGAATTTATAGAATTGACTTACACAAGTCTCTCCTTGGAAGAATATGATGATAACAATGATGCACCAGATGAGGAAAACAAGGAGATTCTTAAAACACGTTGATCATATATTGGATGGTGTACATGAGAAGATCCAATTTTCTTGGTGTGAGGAAACTTATATTGAATCTACTTATATTAAAGGGGATAATTTTTACGTTGAATATTATTATTTAATTTTCTCTAAATAGAATTACACAGTGTATTTCACTTTCATAATTCCATTAGTGAATAATAACAATATCATGTACTTTACAATCCTGAAGGATTTGTGCTTGTGGATACCAAAAGTTAATGGGGTCCCTTATTTTTTGTTTCCAGATTATACACTTTGTATAAAATTTAAATAGGGAATGATTTCATGTACTTTATCCATGGATTCCCCAAGATAATAAAGGTAGGAATGGAAGATATAAAGAAAAATATTATGTAGTTTAAATCAATGAGTCCCCAAAAACAATTGATTTAGGATATTAGTTTGTATATTCTATCTAGAGGAAGTAAAATTGTAGGGTCTACATGGGGGTTCAAACTAAGATTCTGAAATAATTCATTTTGTTTTTATTATTTTTCCTAGAATTTAGTTTTCAATTTCATTCCACAAAACTATATTTGGTAATATATTATAATTTATATCAATAACCTCATTATTTCTATGAATATATTGTATTGAATAATATTTTATGAGTGATTTAATCTTATAGTTTAATGATACAGATGAAAACAATATTCCTATTAGAATGTTTAGGAAGAATGAATAGGACTAGAGATTTATTTCAAATGGATTTCACTATGATAGTCGTTAAAATTTTATTACATATATTTCTGAAAATGAAAACCAATTTATGAACATTAATAGATAAATTTTATTCCAGCTCATAACTGTTAGGATTGACTTGGATAATCTAATAGAGATAATTTTCTTGGAAAGAACATGATTCCATGTTTTAAATATATTAATTTATCAAATTAAATTCATAAGGTAGGAAATTTTATAGCTATAGGAGGGTATAGGATGTTAGTTTGACGAGTCATGGGTTGAGGAAATATATTGATTCTTGTAAATGATATTTTCCATCCATTTTTCTTAATTTTAATTTATGTTATTCATATTGATTTATTTATTTGTTTGAATGCATTCCATGAGTGATTGTCTTAAATTTCATGTTCTATTCATTAGAGGATTTTTAAACATGATACTTCCTCATTATATATTAATATAATTTCATTATATATCACATTTTGGTTAATCTACTAGAACAGTAAAAAGGAAATAATAAATAAATGACTGATCATAGTCATATTTAGTATGATTTTAGCCTTTTACATGATAATACTTTAATATTGCTACCACATTTCACATTAATCCTTTTTTATCTCATTGAATCAATGAATGGCCTTTTCTAGAATGAGAAACACTATATACTAATTATATTTATTACTACAGTACTATATGTATTCTGTATTATATGGTTATGTTTAGGTACAGTAATGAGAGATTCCATGGTAAAGGGATGCATTACATTAAAAGGAATAAGATAGATGTTCAATTTTGGTTATTGTGAAATGTTTATTATCAATAACTGTACTGAATTGCAACCACTCTTGAATTTAAAGAAAATTTATTATGACTTTGGTAAATAATAAATCACCAGGGTGACAATGATGAATTTTATCATATAGATCTAGGTGTATGGTGTTATAATTGGTCTCATGAAAACATTAGAAAAAGAAAAAAATCAATGAAATAAGGTAATAAAATCAAAAAATTACAAATTTGATAAAATTTAAAAGGGTTTCAGTATTTAATTTTTATTACATTGTTTCATGGATTTATATTAATCAAAGTAGATGGTTTTTGTATTTTTCAAGCAGTATCATTCATTATAATTTAATTTTGATATCTTCCATTACGATTCAGATTAGAATTAATCATTTCTCCTTTATCATTTAAAACATCATTACCTACATACCATATAAATTGAATTTATTATAACATTAATATAAATTCTTAATGGATTCATTTGATTTTTTCATCAAAAGTGGAAAAATTTGTCCCTTTGAATGCTTATGGGATGTGTACATAATCATGGTATAAGCATGAATCTAGTGCAAATTTTTACATAGAGTGATGTGATAAATATTTTATAGGGAGGTATGTTATATGTAGAATTAATAATAATAAATTATGAAATGTTAATGAATGTAATGGGAAGATCCATAAAATTTCCAAAAAGATAAATGAACGATATATTGGTAGATTGGTCTCTATAAAAATTATGATGTTTGATTAATATTTTATGTCTTTCATGAATGTTTAATTTTCCAATTGATAATTGTTTCTATTTTTTACATTGAAATTTAAATATCTCTAAGCATTGGTTCCCATTGTGATTCTATAATAATGTTCAAATCTAGCTGAAAATTATGAGTTCATGTTTTGGGGTATTTAATGATTATAAATTTCACATAAAGAAAATTTAAATTTATTTAATTAATGTTATTGAATTTAAATTTATAATTCCATTTTTATTGATTTTTTTATTCCTGAATGGGTAAATATTATTGGCAATATTTTTTGGAAAATAGTAAAAAATTAATTAAATATATTATATTTTTAAAATAAATTAAATTATCATATTTGAAAAATTCTTACAATCCTCTTTCTTATAGAATTTTTTTATACTTTCTATATTTCATAATGGGGAGGAGCTAGATCTAACCACTGTGAAGCCCTGGTGATGATGATGAATGATACCAATGGTATGCTATAACCACCCAATATTCTATTGTTACTACTAATTACATTCATTCATCGCTCACTTCTACATCATTTGATATTCTATTGTGAAGATGATTTATCTAGGATGCTTCAGCAATGATGCACAACCACCATAGTGCAACTTGATAACCACTTCCACTGAGCTTTAACCAACATCTTATATCCACTATATCCACTGCCATTTTAATCCACTATCAAGAATATAATACCATTACTTATAGATATTTTTCCTCTACCATTGAATGTAACTGAGGACTTCTACCTCCAAGTCAGTATATTGTTAGCCACATTCTAGCATTTCACTATCATTAACCTTCTATAGATAACAACCCAATTACTTCCATCAACTCACTTCTATCAGATTCTAATGTTTCTTTATTCCTCCAATACTAACATCAATTATTCCTATTGAATAATATAGATCCAACACTCATTGCTATTATTTTAAAAACATAATGTCATTTATTCAGGTATTTTCAGCATGTTGAAGATGATTTGGGTTTATTGGCACTACACCATGATCCTACCTCCATCATGAAAATTTCCAAATTCACTATATGTATCCCATAAACCTCATTAGAGATGAATATGTTGAGAAAAATAATGATAGACCTGTTAGCATGAACATTGTATTGAAATATTTAATTCACCAAAGAATGATGGCATGAACCATCCCTGTATACATGATTAATGAGTTGGTAGGGAACCAAATTTGGCTACTCCCATGGTTTGTGATCAGGTGACTGCACTAGGATTAAGAGATAGAAATCACATGGAAAAATTCTGAAAATTTAGACTATTTATTAGTTCATGTTTTCAAATAAAAAATATTATTTGGGATGTATCTTATCCATTTTCATCCATGCTAATGTGTCCAAGGTGGATTTTAAGGCCACTTAAATGTTTCATTTTTCAATTATGAATGATAAATAAAAAATAAATCTAGATATAAGAAATGATAAAGATAAAGAAATATGGGTAACCAAAATTATGGTTTATCCATACTGAGTATATAAATTAAAATGATAAAATCATTTATAATAGAAAATTTAAAACATTGGTCAAATTAAATGATATAAAAACATATTCATGTAATAATTAATATTAGTAAAAAATATGCATCTCTTCTATCTACACCATAATTTCTTATACAAATGATGATGAGTAAATATCTTATGAAATATCACGGGGGAGTAATCTGGTGATTAACCCAATTCTATATTTAATATTGATTTTATGATAACCTAAGGACAATTTGAGGAGTGTATAATCCTTGTCTCAATTCTCTAATGGTTGACATATTATTCTACAGCCAATATCCCTAAATTTAGGATATAGATTTGGTAATTTACATATATATTTTAGATTATATTGTATATTTATAATTGGGGAATAATAAGGTCTTAAGGAATATTATAGTGTTTGTACATTAAGTAGATATGAATCATGACAAAGATGATTCTCTTTGGATGACTCTCTCATATAATTATCTATATTATCTAACCAAACATCCTTAGGGTTCACTACATTTAACTTTTTTTTTATTTTTTTCATTCTCATTATCATCTCACATTTCTTTTCATTCATAAAATTTCAAAATGAAAAAATATAAAAAATAGAAATACGTATAGTGTATTTGCTAAAAAATCAACAAGTGAGATGGCCCATGTCTGGAGTTATACTAAAATAAGAAAATATTGTAACCTTTTAACATCCATATGATAGTGGTGTTAGTATCCACACATGAATATATAATAACCAACAACATTGTAAAATTTATAATAATTATATAAGTAACTAAATAAAACCAGCACATCCTCATTATATGTGAACATAATTATTGATGGAATATGGAAATTATAATGAAAATTCTGGGAAAACATATTTCTAATCTAAAAATTATCTTTAACATCCAATGATAACACACCATTCATATACCTTGATCATTATGGACACAATAATGAACAATGCACAATTGTGTATTTGGAGGTGAGTATAATACTATGTATGTTCATCCAAAGCTACGAGTGGAACCCATTTACAACTAGTTTACTTGCATATCATTAAAAGTACCATTATAGAAAGAAAAAACATGAAAAAAAATTATTTTCAGTTATAATATCATATTGTAATTTTTATTAAAATTACCAAAATTTACCGAATTGTATCACCGTTTAACAATGTTTACATATCATTATAAATATAGCATTTATTTATAATATATGTAAAAAAAAGTTAATATAAAACTATGAATCACTCTAGTGATTTTGGTTACTTGTATCTCTATTCAATATATCTATCATCATATATTATAAAGTAGTATTCATTATTTATTCAAACATTCCAATTAAATATGTTACATCGGAACACATCAACTGAATTTATATATAAGGTAATATCAAAATAAAAATAACATATAATAAATATTAAGGCAATCACATTCCTTTAATGTTTTTAAATATGATAATTATACCTAGATACATCATCAAAATATGTTGAGTGAATACAAAACTACATTGGTATCTATCAAGAGATGTTGGAAGAATAAAAATCTCAACTGATATCATACTAGAGAACCAGGTATATATTTTATTTTCATTAACTGTAATATTGTGGGTATAATTATGTAATTATAAAATGAATATTCATTCCCATTTAACCTAAATTCTAGGAGAGAAATTTGGAAACAATCAACCGAGTTATCATTTATATCAATACATGTTTTATCAATATTCACTAACCTATAACTATATATGCATGGAAAAAAATTAATTGGTCATCACTAATCTCAACCTAGAACATTGGATGATAATGGTAAATTTCATTATAACACCATTTTTTGAGTAATTGGGTGACCGTAATTTGGTATACTAGTATTCAAAAAATATTAATGTCTAACTATCAATGTATTTATATATCTGACAATTATATAACTAATCAAAGAAATCACTTCCCTCAAATAAATGATCATATATATATTTATAATAATAACCTCTTAGATCAATGTGGAATCACTAAAAGGTGGGTGAATCAGTTATTGAATTACTTTTATATTTTCTTGGTCAAATAAACTACGTCATATGCTGAACTAAATCTTGATCACTAATCATCAAAAACACATTAAGGGAACTAAATATTTACAATTTTCACCTCCCAAAATGAGAAGTTTATTCCACAGAATGATATAAATTATTCCTTGATCATATGCCCATCGAGTTTCAACATGTTTGTATAGTGAGATGGGGAATTTCCTCGAACATGTATTAATTCAAGACTCCCAACTATGATAGTGAAAACCACATTAAAAACATTAAATATAACTTCATATAAACAAGAATCCATCCTTAAACACATAGCCATCAAAATTTTATTTTATTTTCTTCCTCTTATTATTCAATCAGTGGAAATAAAATAAGGATATCTTCACTCTCTTCTTATATATAAAATAACTTCAACTATTTATACTCTTGTACCTATTCTCAGTTTCCCTCAATTATTAATTCATAAAATCATCTCAGACTATGAAAATAATTCATTGATGCATGTCTATTAAGAATTTGAAATTAAAATTCAAATTGAAATCATGAACTTATTTTCATTTCTCATTCTTATCGAGCCATTGCATGTAAATTAAAAATATCATGATCATTAAATATAAAATTTATAGTTATTATTGACTTAAATAACCAACAATGTCAATAGATTAATCAATGTCAACATGGATCTTTGAAACTATACATATTGAACTTATATGTCATGGCCTAGGTGATTACATTGTAACCAGCATTTCATTAACATTCCATAGAACTGTCACTCTTCATTGTAGTTTCTTTAAGGTTATATTGTGTGGTGGTCACCAAATCCCAATCACAATTGAATGCCATCAATCAGATATCTTTGGAAAGAAAATGATCAATATAGAATGGAGGTTATGAAAACACCATATCCTCGGTAATCCACTTGAATCCCTTTTGCGTTTTCATCGTAACACTAAGATGCAATCCATCATTTATATTCATGAATTTGGCATAGTAGAAGAAATGTGGAGTGGTGGTAACAAAAAACATAGATCCATGTTAATTATTCTTCAAGTGATCTATGGCATGGACCTTCAATATTATGTGGTGTATGATAATTTCATAGTGTCATTAAAAATGGAGCAAAGACCTTGTAGTTTGTAGACACTTGTGATCTGGTATAGTTCAACATGTTGTATTGTATTTCAAGATTAGTAGTGTGTATTATATTTCAAATATAATCCTACTTAAACTCTTATTGCATCATGAACTCTAAACAAGATGTATCACATTTCATCGGACAATTTAATAACATATCATATGATTTAGGTAATGAAAATATTACAACCCTATTCCTTATTTCACATTAATTAATGAATTTTTACAAAATAATATAGAAAAAAAATATTGCAAGGCCAAGAAGTGATGTGTATTTAAGAATTAGGTACATTAAATTAAAACATAAAACAATAATATGACATTATTATTGAAAACGTCCATAACATGCTCAAACTTAAAAGTGAATTGGATAACCTGGGGACAAACATAACAAATGGGTGAGCTATAAGTCCCAATTAGGGAATAAGCACAGAATAAATTGAAGAACAAAATAAATGTTATAAATTATGAATATAAATGGGGAATAAAATGAGTGATAATCTTAAAATTGAACAATGAGGCATGATTTATCATGTTAATATAAAGGTTACATGGGAAATGTGGAAATAACATCAAACAAGATATCATAAATATAGGTCATGGATAACATCCAAGACATCATGAGGAAAAATTCACATGATGTATAAGGTTCAATTTTTAATCCCTTTCCTGATGTCTTGTGAGACTAGAACATTACATAATGTATTGGGGTTCAATATAATTTCTATTTCACCCATCACTTTCATTTTATTCTCATTCTTAATTATGCCACATAGATCATGCATCATGGATCCATTTATTATAATATTTTATTCTAAAATCCTGGAGTGTTGAATAAATACATGTTAGTCCTTAATAAATTATGTATAAGTGAATAAATGTTAACACCCTTGATATGAAATGGTTATGAGTACTCACTACACGATTCTGAGTGCAGGAATATTATAGTGGTATTTTAGTTGCCTAAAAAGGGTGTATAGATGTTCATGGAAGGGATTGATGAGAGTCAAAGGGGAATATATAAATTTACAAATTAAAAGGGAAATAATTTCTATAAGTAAGTGAATATCCCAAAATTCAAAATTTGTGAAAAAATGAATAAGATAAAGAAGATACACGAATAAAGATGTGAAAGGAAATAACCCTTAACTTAAGAGTGTGACTCCAAATTCTTGTGGTGCTTCTTGAGAGATTGGGGTCACCTTGGAAGGACTGTAGAGATGGTAAAATAAGAGTAAGTACATCGATTATGTTTTATTAGTGAACAAAAATGAGATAATGGGTGGGTTTATGTAGGAAATGAGAGGGAAGTTCTTTATTATTTACCACACTTAGGTTTTGGACTCAATATGACAAAATAACAAAAAAAACCATAACATGGTTTTTACCATGGAATCAACCAAATATGGGGTGTTTTCATTATTTTATAATTTCGTGGGAATAACATAATAAAATAGGGCCCTTGTTGATATGGGTGTGAGTCACACTCTTAAAGACATGATTTTAAAACCATAAAATAAATTAATGATTATGTAGAAATAATAATGGAATTATAAAATTAATCAATTATATGTAAAATTAAATTATTTTAAAATAAAAACACTTATATGTTTATTTTATATCCTTTATAGTATTTATTACATCACGTTTTCACCATTATGGGGTCATAACACACACTGTATATTTATATAGTTAGGAGTTTTTACATGAATGTTATACTCTCTTAGAAAATAATGAAAAATTACCCATTGCATATTATCAATGTTATGATTCCAAAAATAATAGTCATTTAATAAAATTATTTTTTAAAAGATTTTAAATTTCACTTTTAAAATTTCAATCATCATTTTTTTAGAAATGTTTTTTTGGATAATAACAGTTTTCATACCCCTATAAAAATTACATTTGACACCATAAATATTATATAATAATTTAAAATTATTTAATGTTATTTTATAATAATATTTACATATTTATCATTTCAAAAATCCATTAATTCATCAAAAAATTAATCTTAATTGAAATTGAATACTAATTAAAAATACAATTTATGTTCTATTTTATAAAATTAAAAAACATTTGTTAAAAAAAATATAAACATTATTCTATTAAAAATAAAATAAAATTATTCATATTACTATTTTTATGATAAATAGGCCATTAATACTCCAGTAAACTCCCTAAGAGGATAGTGTACAGTTGTAATAATTTCATACGGTGGTCTGGAGTACATGGTTTTTTTCATTTTATCAATGATATTGATATTTTATTGTAAATTGTTTCAGTCATGCTTAAGATGTTTGATCTCATTATGGGATTAGAAAAGGGTAAATCATAATGAGTCTATTTCCCTTAGAATCTATAATAAATGGGATTCATAGGATATGATCATTATATTTGACACATTCACTTCATTTGTCTATGTCAATTTATTTTTTTAGAACCTTATATTTATATTAATTATATGAAAACCCTATAACATATATATTATATATGGTAAAGTTACCTAACAACATTTTAAATATTTTTGGATATAATAAAACCAATTAAGTACATGTGTTTTCTTTATAAAAAATATATAATAATAATTACAATTAAATTTCATGGGGTTTTATTTATAAAGGATCGGTTCATTTCAATCATTCGCCCTCTAAAAATTTATCCCTCTAAGTTTACATTTCCCACACTAAAATAGATGATGTATTTCTATTTCATCACATACTCCAATTCCCACATCATTTCATGAAACATATTCTTTCTTCACAACACTTTGAGGAGGTGCATGGTATTATCTCATAGAATATAGTCACTATGATCTTTGATCTTCACCGGATGCTACACATATGGGAGGTCATTCTCAAATAGTGCCACCATTGGATTGAGTACATGTGTTTGGTATGATGTCTACTTCTTCAAGAGGGATACATAGAATACATCATGTATTTGAGATAGGTTAGGTGGTAGTACAAGTCAACAGGTCTCCTATTTGATAAAATCAAGGATCTAAATGGGAATAATGAATCTTGAAATAAGCATTACTTTCTTCCCAAATCGCATTACATTCTTCCTTTAAGGCGTATATAGGAATATTATTTCTCCCACATTAAACTCTATGTCTCATTGTTGATTCTAAATATAGCTATTTTGATGACATTGAGTTTCATGGATGTTCTACTAAATGGTCTTAACATTTTCCACCATTTCCTTGACCATTTCAATACCTAGAATTTTTTATTCCCAAAATTCATCCCAGCATCTTAGTGTTCTATGCCTATTACCATAAATGCCTTTAAATGAACAATTCATATTCATGTGTGTAAAATTGTGTTATATAAGAACTCGAAAAGAGGAAAATGTTGATCCTGTATTCCTTTGAAGTCAATTGATCATGATCTCAATATATACTCGAGTGTCTCGATAGTCTTCTCTAACTGGCCATCAGTTTGTGGGTGATAATCAATGTTGAAGAAAAATATAGTATTGAGAGCATGTTGGAGACTCTTCCAGAACATGGAGTTAAATTTTGGGTCTTAATAAGATTCAATAAATATTTTTGTTCCTTGCAACCTCAGAACTTATCTAATTTAAACCCTTCCATGATTATCAGGGGTAAATTCATCTCAAATTTTGATGAAGAGAGCATTGTTTATAGGATGATCCACTAGAATCATTATAGCATTATTTCATCTCATTGTCTAGGGAAAAACAATGATTATTTCCATGGTGATTTTTCCCATTTCAATGTATGTGTGGATAATAGTTACGTCATCCCCTAGGATTTTTTTCTTTATCCTCCTTTAAATGTTGTCATAAAATATATAACGATGAATATATTCGGATCTCCATCTTTATATTGGAACACCAATATAGTTCTCAAAGATTTCAATACATCTATTATATTCCTGAATGGATGGACAAGGATGATCTTGTGCCCCTTCAAATATATCATTCATTAACACAATATTTTATTGTTCAAAAATTCCTAATCAAAGTCATAGAAATCCTTTTTCATTAACTTATATCTTGGTGGATTTTTTATATTCATATAGCTTCTAGTTTTTTGAAATTCCCACATCATATCATTGAGAATCCTTTATCCTCTATAAAACGGATTGTTGGGAAATGAATTTTGAAATTATTGAAGATGTTCCTCTCTTATAATCCCCATATCCATCATTTTCAAATATTATATGATTATATCCCTTCCCATTCTCATCAATTATAGTTTTGATGGGTCCATTCTACTAAGATCATCTTCCACCTTGTTCGATTTTCCAGGATGGTAGTGGATTCAATATTCACAGTTTTTCATCATATCTAACCATTGTTTTTTATACATATTCAACTCTTTATATGTTAATATAAACATGAGGATCATTTGATTCATATATATTTTTCACACCTCCCAAAATATATAATTCCTCAGATGTTCAACGCAAAGATCACTATATCCAAATCAAGAACATGCATTATGTATTTCTATTTTTGAATGTTCACTTACCTTAATGTATAGGTTATAACCTTTTCTTTCATAATTTTCACATAGCCCATCAGATCATTTGAATAATAATAGAATACCATGGAAAGTTCTCCAATTTTGGGTAGGTTGTGTACAGGTGTAGTAATAAGCCTCATTTTAATGTCCATGGATCTCTCTTCACATTAATCTTTTAACGAAAACATGACACCCTTATAAATTATCTTGGTTAAAAGGTTTGAAAATTGTGTGAAATTACTCACAAATCACTGATAGTAACAAGATAATCTATGGAATCTCTAGATATATATCAAAAATGCTGTAATTAACCATCCATAAATTGTTCTATCATTGATGGGTCCACAAATATCCCATTTCATGGGATAATATGATCCCTGAATAAGACTTATTTCATAAAGATCTCATATTTTCAATAATTATCAAAATAATTCTCTATTCGTAATATCTTTATCAAGGTGATAAAATACACCTCGTGCTCCTCCTTTCTTTTGGAGTATATTATAATATCATTTATAAAGACTACCATATTTTTTCGGTAATCCCTAATGATGTTTTTAATCATGTCTGTAAAGATTTCAGGATCATAAATGAATCTTAATGGAATTAATATGAAATAATAGTGCATATACATTGTATGAAAATCATTCTTGGGAATATCTTGCTTTTTCACCTTAACTTGGTAATACCTAAACCAAAGATCCAACTTAGAGAAGTATTATTCTCTACGTAGCTAATTGAACAAGTTATCAATTCATGGAAGAGGATAGTTTTTCTCTATCGTAATATTATTGAGATCATGATATTAAATGCAAAGGCACATTAACCCATTATTCTTCTTTTTGGAGAGGACTGGTGCACCCCATTGGGAATTAGTTGAGAATATGAACCATTTATCAAGATTCTATTGTAATTTTTTGAAGATCCCCATGTACCAAAATAGATATTATTTTTATAGTATTTTATAATCAAAATTACATGGGTGTATGCTCTATTGAAAATTCATATTCTTTGCTTAGAGTGAAATGAGGTAATACTTTGGAAAAACTTCATCGTATTCCCTCAAAATGGAAATGACTTCAAGGATTACCATTTCCTTACAGTCAATAATTTTAGCTAGCTACACTTCCTTATAGGGAAATAATATCCAATATTGAGATGTTGGTTCTAAGAAGATTCACCCCCTGGTTGCACTTGTATAGAATCAGGGGACGATTCTCAATAAAGAAAGTGATTTCAGTTTGATAGTAAATTATGTTGTCTCGTGTAAGGGATTCCAATCCATACCTAAAATTGCATCAAATTCAACCAAAGGGAGTATGAAAATGTTTTATGGGATGTTAAACCAAAATATTTTTAAATGGGAGGCATTATAATCATTTGATGAAATTATTTCAACATCTTTTTCACTAAAAACTCTACTTCCATGATTTTTGGTGTTGTTTGAATATTTATACTAAACATTCATGATATGAAGGCATTAGAAGAATCAAAATCATAAATTACATTCACTATTCAGGAATCCGCAACTATATTATTGGTCACTAATTCATAGATCAGATTCGCATCAGTAGTTGTGATAACATTATCTCTCCCTTACGGACTTGGAAGTTGCTTCTTATCTACAAAACCCCTGGATTAGTGAATTTTTATGAGAAGTAAACTAGATCCTTGATGATGAACCAATGAATAATTCATTTAGGGTTAACTAGATAATTTTTTCCCTCAATCACATTAGTGGGTTTTAACCATCAAGAAACACCATCTAGGTTTCCTTCATTCCCTTACGAAAAAAAATTTCCTCGTACACCTTTAAAAATTCTTCAGGTGCCTCATTCCACACTTTTGACAAGTGGGATGTTGAAATTTCTTAGCATTATTATATTTATCTACTGGAATGATTGAATTAAATTACACTCTCTACTTATTATCCTCATGATACCCATTAGATTCATTGATATCCCTTTCCACATTGAGGAAACATCATAAAACAATTAGACAACTATCATTGCCAAAGACTTCCAATAATTTTCATAAACTAGAATTTAAACCACTGAAGAAGATTTCAACCATGTATTTGGTGGTAACGACAAATCTGATGACGTATCATGAAAGTCTTGTGTTGTTCCCCTTGTATTCCCCAATATATTCGTCTTCTTTTTGTTTGAGGTCATGGAAATCCCATTCCATTTTATGTTGGAGAGGGAAAGGAAAATATTTATTGAAAACCCATTCAAAGAATTCATTCCATGCCATCGATATTATCTATTCATCAAGTTTTTTGATTTTTCATGAATGTCTTCCACTGGTCTACTTATCCCACTATATCATAAAAGAATGTAGAACCTTCTCTGCTCATAATATTGAACGATGCAGAAGATATTTTTAATGGATTTTATACATTGTTCTATAATTTAAGGGATCAAATAGTCCATTGAATGTTGGAGGCCTTTGATGCATAAAGGTCTCAATTTTAGCTTTCCTTTCTTAGGAGGATTTGGGTGCCCCTCTTGGTCTAGTTATCAGTTCAATAACTGATTTATCTGATAGTGTATCATCAAACGGTTCTCAATTTATGTTCTTGTTTATTTGGTAATGTTATTGGGGAAGATATCACATTGCACTCCACATTGGTTGTATAAAAAATTCATCATATTTAAATTCATTTTCTAGCTTAAATTGAAAATTTGATATTATTATTTTTGAACTATTAATGAAATAAATAAGAACCCAATGTCATTAAAGATATAACATATAAATTACATGTAATTCCTTGTCTTATTAATTTCTCTGGTTCAATCTATGTTATACATGATATATTTACTAGAATGAATTCTTATGGTAAAATTTTCCCTAAATAATGATTTATAAATATATTATGAATTTTCAAAAGCATATGCCAAGAGAGATTCAAAATAGGTTTGTAGCATGGCCTGCTTTTTTGCACCAATTCCCGGCTGAGTCTAGCTCAACACTGTAATTTTGTGCATTACCCCTATGTATATCTATTCCTGATCCACATCCACTTGTAATATCCATATAGTGATGTATTTTATGGATAAAAAACATAACATATACTTACAAATATTAGGTATGTTTTATTATACATACTCTTATCCTTATGGATATCAATATAGTTTTATAATCCTATTGACAAAAATAATGAGACTTTTCCTTTGACACCAACTATAACAACAATGATATTTATTTAACATTAATTATTTATTTATTACATAATAGAACACATAATTAATCCCAAAAGACTGATAAGTGTATATATTTGTGAATTACATACATTTTATAACCACATAAACTCAGAAATAGATCATATTTATCGAAAACATCTGTAACATGGTCATATATAAAACTGTGTGGGATAAACTGGGGACATAAATAAAAAAGGGAGAGCTATAAATCCTAGCAAGGGAATAAACATAGAGTAACCTTAATAAATTAATAAATTTTATACAATACTAATGTAAATGTGGAATAAAAGTAGTGAGAATCATAAACATGAACAATGAAGCCTACTATTGCATGATAACATAATGGTAATAAGGGTAATGTGCCAATTGCATAAAAATGCATCATATATATAGGTCAAGACTAAATTCACAAAAATCAAGACTAAAAATCCCCTGATATATTATTTTCAATCCGTATTCCCTTTTATTACATCTCATGAGACTAAAACATTACCCAGTGCATTGGAGCACTATATAATTCAGGGCACAGACATTAATTTCATTTCATTATCATGATTAAGTGTGCCAAATAGATCATGAAAAATGGATTGATTCATAATCATATTTTATTCTAAGATCAAGGAGTGTGTAATAAAATAATTTAAGTCCCTATTAAATTATGTATAATTGAAAAACATTGAAAATAATTAATATAAAATGGGTACATTTATTCACTACATGATTGTTTAACATAGAAATCACAGTGTAATTTCATAAACATAACGAGGTTGTATAAATTTTCATGGAAGGTATTGATGAGAGTGAAATGGGACCCTAATCATTTATGCATTTTAGGGGAAGTAAGTGGGATATTTCATAACATATCTCAAAAATAGGAATTATCGAAAAATTATTAAGATAATAAAGATACTTGAATGATGAGAGGAAGGAAAGTTACCCACACAAAGAGAGTGCGAATCCAAATTCTTCGTAGGATCTTGTTGAGAGCTTGAGTGAGTCATTAGTAGACTCTATAATGATGTGGTTAGAGTAAGGATTTGATCAAAGAATTTTTAGTGAAGAGAAATTGTTGGTTGGGGGTATATATATTAATTGAGATGGGAGTTCATTATTATTTTCCAAACATAGGTTTTTAAAAATTATATAATAAAACAATTGAACCACAAATCATACTAGGGGTTTTCCCATGGTTTCTACAAAATAGGGGTAGTTTAATTTATTTGGTAAGATTGAGGGGTGAAATTAACAAAATAACACCATTTCTTATGTGGATGATAATCATACACTTAATAAAACAATTTTAAAACCTTTAAATATATTAATAGTTTTGGAGGATAAATAAAGATATTAAAAAATCAATAAAATTAACATAAGACCACATCATTTTAAAGGTAAAACATAAATTTGTTCCGAGATTCCATTTACAGTATTTATGACATCACTTTTTGGTAATTATTATATCATAATAGACACTATATATGTATAAAGTATTTAATTTTGACCATAAAATTTTACTACCTAAGAAAATTATGAAAAATTTAGAATTTGATACTTTCAACATTTGAATTCCAAAAATAATATTCATTCTAGTGAAATATTTTTCTAAATATTTTTATTTTCACATTTAAAATAATAATTCTTAAATATTGGGAAATACAATGATTTTTAAAATAAAAGTTTTTAAAAATTTATAAAAATTACATTTGGCATTCTAATAATTATATGATCATTTCTATTTTGTAAACATTATTCCATTGTAATAAAAACAAATATCTCTTTCAAAAATAATTTAACTCAATAAAATAAACATATTAATTGAAATTGAATACCAAATAAAAAATATATTTATGTTTTAAAATAAAAACCATTTATAAAGTAACGATGAAAATAAAATATGAAAATTATTCTATTGAAAATAAAATATACATATTCATATTTTTTTCTTTATAAATATCCCTTTAATATAATAGAAGAAAACCTAAGCTAAGGTTTGTGATTGTGAGTGTTTCCTGGGGTGGTTCAGTGTACATGTTTGGGGTCGTGATCTCGATGGGCATGAACTTATCCTGTTAATAGTTTCCCTCATGCTTATGTTGTTCAATCTTAGCTAAGGATTGGTCCAGGGTAACACTTAGAGATTCCATATACTTTGGAATCACTGATAAATGGTCTTCATAAGATACAATCCTACTAGTTCAGGTTATCACTTCCATTTTATATGACAATTATATTTTTTTTAAAACCAATATTTATACTAATACTATGATCACTATTTACCAACTTTATTATATATAGTAATGTTACATAATAGTCTTCCAATTATAATCAGATATTATAAATCAAAATAAGTGTTTTTATTTTCTATGTACATAATAGTTAATAGTATTTTTAATTAAATTGAAATGTAAATTTTATTTATAATTGTTCTAGTCATTACAATAAATAAATCCAACATACTTAATCATATAATATTCCCCAAAAATTCACTATCACAAATAACAACTTATATCACAGTACTTATTAGGTCAAAAAATATATCCCCTTGGATTTTATTTTTAACTAAGGAATGTAATCCCCTACTAAAGATTGAAAATTTACCAATTGACCACCATTAAATAATTCAAATCCTACTTGAGGGAATTATGTGTTGGAAAAAATAAATTTAAATAATTAAATTCATGACATCCATAGGATTTTCATTTTCACAAACTAAATATAGTCTCCACCAAAACTAGCATAAAACCTAGTCTTCAACAAGGACCAAAGGTCGTTACCTATCCCCATAGGCTCGTACAAGTTCCTAGGAATCATATTTTTTTTGGGAATGACTTTCCCAAATATGGAAACATAAAACATCAAAACCAATCGTAAACTAAATATGAAATATTCATACAAAACATGATTTAAACAATCCAGAACTACATAAATAAGATTAATCATAGAAAAAGAGGTTCAGTGACATGTAAATGTAGCATCAAATCATCTCCAAGGACTCCACACGACAAGGGGTCATCACCCACAAGTTGTCACCATAGCGCTGCACCATGGAAGAGAACTAACAACCCGAACTGCCATCACCTAAGGCCTTTCCTTTACCTGTGTCAAGCATCATCATGTATACGTAAACCAAATGAGTGAATGTACTGTGTGACCCTAATATCAATAGGATACCACCAAGATATTATATAGAGTAAACAGTAAAACATAAAAATAATTCCATTTTTGGCACACAAGAAGTGGGGTAAATAATTTCTAAAGAATGAAACATTTGAATGTAAGTAGTTTTCAAAGGGAATATTTCATGAGTGAAAAAATTTAAGTAAAACATGTAAGATACATTATTTTCCAGAAAAAACCACCACATTCCAAATATATTTACAAAATATTCAATGGACACTGATCTCAAGAACACCCCGTGACACTAGGTTTTCTCAGACCCTATATACCTCATACATCAGTGTAAAGTAACCATAGAAAAATACATTATCATGCATGATCCACCAGTAGGGAACATACCCATAAGCTAGTGGTTCCAAATAATCATCAATATAGATTTTTATTGTTGTCGTTATCCATTTTTCTCAGAAAAACATGGGAAAAAACCCATCTGGATCACTAGCGTACTAGTACATATCTGCCCTACTTAATACTTGGGATTCCCCCGTTGTTCTCAAACCATTATCTCAAGTTAAAAAATCCATTATCCTATAAAAACATCTTTTATAGTCTTAATAAAATCAAAATAGTTGAAACACATTTTTTCTCTACTTACACCACCCAATAAACCCTTTAGAATTTTAATAAAAAACTACACAAAATTTAACAATGTCTTTCAAACAAAATCAGTTAAAACCCCACCTTGAACACCATGTGCATATAAATATTCACCAAAAAATAATTTTTAGCACCAAAAACATTTTTTTAAACCCGTTTTATGAGTTATAAAACAAACCCAATTTTTTATAACATAAAATAGACATGTAAAACACCCAATTTAGCACAAAATTGGTAACAAAAAAATCCTTTTCTTAAAAAATGTCAGAAAAATACAAATTTCGTAGAAACTATAAGGAATAAGAAGAGTGATAAAAATATAATTTCAGAAAATATAACTCATATATCATTGATAATATATGGAATCGCCTACCACAAGTTTCAAAACCTTTGAATCTTTGTGCGAAAATTCAACAGCACCACAGCCGCACCACAAGGGAGATAGATCAGCATAAAATCAAAATAATAGACCAATAAAAATATGATAAAACACTAGGATCAAAACCCTACTTTATGTACATAAGTAACATCAAGAATAAAAGAAGAAACCCCATGCAAAAGTAAGGAACTAAATATGACATTCACTTACTAGAAGAATATTGAATTTTCTCCACCAAATCCCCCTTCAAAAAAGAGTTCTAAGTAGGGTTTGAGGTGATTGAGAGTCTTCCATGGCTGACAGGGTCGAATGGGGGATGAAAGGGGAAAGTTTGGATAAATCCCAGGAGGGAAAAAATGGAATTTAAGAATAATTTTAATGATCTAGACAAGACTGCACAGTTTTATTGCATGGTTTAGCAAACCGTGAGCCTAGACCTTGCGCCCCTTTTTTTCCACTAAAAATGTGTCCAAACATTTTAAAATTCAATTGATACTAGGGGAAACATATGGATAATGTTATTTCAATAATATAAGAGAAATAGGTATCATAAATGAAGGACATGGGTGCGATAATTCTCCCCACCATGAAAACTTTCAGTCTCGAAAAGTCATCTTGAAGGTTGATCAGAAAATAGGAACGGGTACTCTTCCTTGTCCAATGTATTCCACTCCCATGTCTAATGTGTACCATTCCCATGATTCCAAAGAACCCGGACTAGTGGAATAGACTTTCGATGAATCACATTTTCATGGAATTCCTCTATTCTTACCGTCTGATCAAAAATAGATAAATCAGGCTCTATATCTCACTCCTCCCAATTCAGTATATGGGATGGATCTGGGTTGTATTTCTTCAACTAGGAGACATGGAAGATGTCATGGATTTATGGAAATAGATAAGGTAATTCCCAACTATATTTCACCTTTCGAATACACTCAATGATCTCAAAAGGTCTGACATACCGCAGAATCAACTTCCCTTGCTTTATCAATAAACGATGTCCCTGACGAAGGTCCATTTTCAAGAATACCATGTTTCCCACATAAAACTATATGTATCAACACCTCTAGAAAACATATGAATTATGGAAACTTTGAGCTATCAATAAGAATTGTCTCATCAACTTGACCTTTTCAAATGTCTCATGCACTAGACTCGGCCCCAGCAGAGAGGTCTCACCAACCTCATCCCAACACAGGTGGGACCGACAAGGCCAACCATAGAGAACCCCACAAGGAGACATTCGAATCAAGGATCATTAATTTTTATTATAATAAAACATAAACAATACCAAATGGATATCCTAGGGACCTCCAAAGTCTAGGACACATGAACGGATCATGTCCTCCATGATCTGATTCGCATTCTCTGTTTGATCAACCTTATTGGATTGTATGTCATACACATTTTAAACTAGGAACCTAAGGCCTTATGAAGGCCAACCCAAAATTAGGATGTTAAACCGGGTTCTCTATCTAAGATGACAGCTGACAACACACCATGGAGCCTTACCACCCCCTGAAGATACAAACGGACCATCTCATCCACATTAGTTGTATCTCCGATCATAATGTAGTGGGATGATTTGGTAAGATGATCAGTTACCACCATAATGGAATTATTAACATGAGGTGTATGAGGAAATCCAACAATAAATTCCATTGAAACCTCATCCCACTTCTCGGTTGGAATTGGTAACAGCAGGAGAAAACGAAAAGTCCTTTGATGCTCTTCTTTCACAAGATGGAATGTGTAGCATCTCGACATAAAGTCTGTGATGTATCATCTTATACCAGGCCACCATAACTCCTGACGGACATCATAATACATCTTGGTGGAAACCATATGGACAGACCACTGAGACATGTAGCTATCCTGCGTCACCACCTTCCGCAGAGATAACATGCACTATTGAATGTCCCTTGAAGCACAAGATTCCCTCGATAGACGATGACCAATCAGAGGACGTATCCCCTCAATGAAGAAACTACATCGACTACTAAAAAAGATCAGAACTAGGATTATTCCACTGAATCAAATACAAGAGAGAATGATTCAATTGAATTCTCACTAAGAATGCACTCCCACTGTGCTGCTTCGTCTCCAAATGCATCTGCGAAAGAGTGACATCAGAGTCCACTCATCACTGGACATCCTAAAATCCTGTACTAGAAGTCTTCTACTCTAGGCGCCAGCCCCCATGTTAACCTTGCATAAGGGTATATACAATTTCAATGTCGAACCCCTGCGTGTACTTGATCCAATGATGCATCCTCTAGTTGAGGTCCTTATGCGAGAAGATATATTCCAAGATTTTGTGATCAGATTATACCATGAACATCTCCCCAAAGAGGCAGTGACACAAAGTCTTCAATAAATTCATCACAACTGCTAACTTTATGTTTTGGGTCAGGTAATTCTTTTCTTGTTGTCAGAGTTGGAGAAAACCATATGCCCCCACGTGATCCTCTTGCATGAGCATGCACATAAGACCCATACCTGAAGCACCACAATACACCAATACCCCTTTCTAGCCTTAGAAAAAATAGAATATGGGTGATAGTCAACCACCTCATCAGCTCCTCGAATGATGCCTGCCATTCTGGGCCATATAAAAACATCACCCCTTTCAGGTGAGCACGGTAATCGATGAAGCAAGCCAAGAGAAATCCCAAACTAACTGCCTGTAATAACCAGCCAGGCTGAGGAAACTCCTAATATCAAACACGTTCTTCAGTTTCTCCCATGAAAAAATCACACCAATCTTCTTGGGTTCTACCAAAACCCCCTATTGTGAGTTCACATGCTACCTAATTTTCACTTCCCGGATCCAGAATGTGAACTTTGACAAATTTTCATAAAAGGTCTCTAGAACGATCCGTAAGTGATGATCATGTTTCTCCTCAGATCCCGAATAAGAAAGGTTTTCATCTACAAATACTACCAGAAATATATCAAGATACTGATGGAACACCATGTTCATGAGTGCAATAAGGGCCATTTGAGCATTGGTAAATCTGAAGGCCATGACTAAGTACTCGAAGTGGTCACACCTTCTTCAGGAGGATTTCATTGGTATTTCTACCTCTTTCACCATGAGTTGATGATAGCCTGAATAGAAGTCTATTTCAGAAAACCAAAATTACCCCTTTAACTGATAGAACAATTCATCTATTCCTAGAAAAGGTTTTTTTTATTGTTACATTATTCAGCTTTTGATAGTCAATGCAGAACCGGAGGGATCCATCAGCCTTTTTCGTGAACAACATAGGAGTGTCTTAAGGCGTGGCGCTCGGGCGAATGAATATTTTGGATTATAAGTCTTCCAACTACATATTTAGTTCTCTCAGCTCAGTGGGGGTCATGCGATATGAGGGAAGAGATATTGGTTGTGTTCTTGGTGCTAAATCAATTGATAACTTCACATCCTGCTTCAGGGGAAAACCTGAAAAATCATCCGGAAATACCTACAGAAACTCATCAACTACCTGATTTTATACACCGTTAAATGAATGAACATTTTCCTCTATCTCTAATGATGATAAATTAAAAACAACATCTCCCAAATTGGGGAGTGGAGGACTCGCACAACTCGACCAAGGATCTCATTCCCAATGAAAAACCTGACGACTCCCATTGTGTTCCGTGAAACTGACCCGCCTCCTATAGCAATCGATGTGTACCTTGAACTGTACTAGATATTCCATTCCATGTATTATTAAAAACAGATCCATATCTAAGACAAAGAGGTCCCACTACAACTCAACCCCTGACACAGAAATCACACACGACAGGCACCTGAGACCCTACTCCTTCTTTCCTAGCGGTGCCACTAACTCCATCGCAAAAGACAACAAATCGGTTGGAAAATTCAGCGTGTCCATGAAATGTGAAGAAATAATTGAAATATCGGATCCAATATCAAAATTATAAGCAGCTATAGAACATGAAATCAAAATAGTACCTTGAACTGTCGAAGACCCTGCCTCTGATCATGCTAGTGCCTGATCCACCGCATAGAGATGTCTGGTCTCTACCCGAGAAAGACCGCTACTTTGTGGCTGTTACCTTAACAGGTTACTCCTAGAAGATGACTAAGTGATACCACCACAACCACCAAATTGAGATCCCCCATCCTCTATGGCTCTAACAGTGATGGCACTCCACTTGAAGCTACTGATCCTTCCCTACTCTGAAGTGGACGTGCCACCCCGTAAAAACGCTGCAAGTGAACTATACCTCCACATTGATAGCAGGGCTTCGGAGGAAGTGGTAATGATGGTCACATGTTCCCTAGTCTCCCACACTTTTGGCACATGACCGATATAACATTAGAAGCCAAATATAAAAACTTCCAGGAAGAGTGGCCTGAACTACCAACTCCCCTCTTCACCTGATCCTCACTCTTCCTATTCTTCTCTAAAGTGATTCTACTACCCACTATTGATAATGCCCCAGATAAACCATCCCTACCTTCCCGGTATATCTCCACCATGCACACCCAATCAACCACCTTAGCATAGTTCCTCTACATAAACATGAAATCCTAGGTGTATATCTCTTTTCGTAAGACTTTCTCAAAGCTCTAGGCCATCTATTTCTTATCAGAGATGATTTAAGGATCATACCAAATAGGATTAGGGAAACGGTTGTTTTAATCCATCACAGAAAGATCCCCATGAACAATATCCATGAAATCTCAGGACCTAGCATATGCTAATACCATAGGGTAGTGTTGTTCAATGTAGACAACCTTGAAAGCTCCCCAGTGCATCTGCACATTCTTCCCAGTTTGAAGTACCAATTCGGACCACCAGTGGTTGCGACCCACCAATAGAAAATAGGCACACTTCACCATAACCTTCTCAGGTTTTTCCATGAACTTAAACATGTGATCAATATTTTTGAGTAATTCCTCTATTTCATGGGGTTCTATGCTACATCATAAAATATGAGGCTTATTTTTTCAAGAACT
This sequence comes from Viscum album, assembly GCA_963277665.1. Taxonomy (NCBI): domain Eukaryota; kingdom Viridiplantae; phylum Streptophyta; class Magnoliopsida; order Santalales; family Viscaceae; genus Viscum; species Viscum album. Next base: position 891,380,697 of record OY728138.1, read on the forward strand.
CTTGCGCCTTTTCTTTCCTCGGACTAGTCTCATATTATCTAACAGAAGATGGAATAGGATCCAATCCATGTCATAGATCCTGGATATCCTGAACCATAGCCTCTACTAGACTGTTATCAAGCAGAGTGGGAGAACACTCTCCGACTTCCTTCTATGGGTGCATGGGAGCTTTCCGGGGAGGCATGTTGCTACAAAAAGGCAATAGTCACAAGAGAAAAAATAAGTACCTCAATTATGAAAATTTAATCAATAACATAAAATATAATGAATAAAAACATTGTACAAAAACAAAATTAACCACTAATTCACCCCCACATGATGTCCACGTGTAGTCTGCAGCCCCCACCTCCCACCTGGAAGTATAGTAAAATAAAAAATTCCAGTGTCCCATACTGTATTGAGGTCTCTAAAGATAGGTGCAGGATAAGAAATCTACTCATGACCAAAAATCTGAGTCCCGACTATCTTGACTCCTGTTTATCCTGACTCATCCCAAAATAATAATAAAACCCAAAAAAAATATCCTCCTCTGATACCATTTTTTTCTAAAATGAATATAGTCTCCAACAAAACTGGCACCAGCCCATGCCCGGAACATGGCCTGAATGTCCTTCCCAATCCCCATGGGCTAACACATGTTCCTAATTATCATATATTTTGGTTTGGGAATGATTTTCCCAAATATGGAAACATATGTCATCAAAACCAACTGATAAACCAAATCTGAAAAATTGATACCAAATAAGATTTAAAAAAAATATAGAACTGAGTAAATAAGATTAAACATAGAATAAGAGGTCCAAAGACACATGTATGTAGCATCCAAATAGACCTAATGACTCCAAATTAAAATAGTTCATCTCCCACAAGTCTTCTCCACAACGCTTCACCATGGAAGGGAACTAACAACCCGAACCTCCATCACCAAAGTCCTTGCCTTTACCTTTATCAAATATGATCAAGTATAATTACAGCCTAAGGGTGTATGTAGGGTGTGATCCTTAGCCCAATATGATACCACAAAGATATTCCATAGAGTAAACAATACAAGGTAAGATCATGCCATTTTTGATACATAAGAAGTGGTGGCCATAATTTCTAAAGAATCAAACTTTTGAATACAAGAAGTTTTCAAATGGAATTTTTCTTGAGTGAGCACATTTAAGTAAAACATGTAAGATACAATATTTTATAGTATAAACCACCACATTCCAAAGATAATTACAAAATAGTCAATGAGCACCAATCTAGGGAACACCCCTAAGAACATGGTAGTCTCGGGCCCCATATACCTAGTACCTCGGTGTAATGTAACCTATAGAAAAATGTGTTCTCATACTTGAACCACTATTTGGGAACATACCCATAACCTAGGGGTCCCCAATAAGCATCAATATAGTCTGGTTATTGTTGTCTATGTCCATTTTTCTCAGTGAAATTAGGACAAAACCCCTTAAGATTAGTAGTATAGCAGTACATATCTTCCCTCCAAGATACTTAGGATTCCCCCATTTGTGATCAACCCATTATCTCATGATTATAAAAGACATTATAACATATGAACATAAGCTCTATTAATAATCAACCCAAAACAATTGCTTCACATTCTTTTCACCACTCACACCACTCAAAAAATCCTTTAGAATTTCAAAAAAAACTACACAGATTTTAATAATTCCTTTCACACAAAATCCCTTTAAACCCCATTTAACACCATGTGAAAATCCATATTCACCAAGACTGAATTTTTAGAAACCAAAAAATTTCTATAATCACATTAAATGAGTTAGACAAAAACCCAATTGGAATAATGTAAAATAGACATGTAAAAATCCAATTTAGCCCAAAATTGGTACATAAAAAATCATTTTCTTAACAAACATCACAAAAATCAGATTTCACAGAAATGATAATGAATAATAAGTGTGATGAATGGATAATTTAAGCAACTCTAACTCATCTAGAATTTATTAGCCATGCAATCACCTACCACAAGTGTCAAAACCATTGAATCATTGTGTGAAAATTAAACTGAACCACCGCCACACCACAAGGGACTTAGATCAAGCCTAAATTCACTAGAATAGACAAATAAAACTAGTATCAAACCATAGGATAAAAACACTACTTTAAGGACACAAGTAACTTCAACAATAAGATAATAAACCCCATGAAATAGGAAGTAACTAAGGTAGATATTCACTTACTTGAAGAAGTTTGATGTTTATCCTCCAAACCCCCCTTCAAAATGGAGTTCCACGGAGGGTTTGAGGTTCTTGGGGGGCTACCCTGGATGCTAGGGTATAATGGGGGAATAAAGTGGTGAGTATGGATAAATCCTTGGTGGGAAAAAAATGGAATTTAACAATATTTTTAATGATCTCTACAAGGTTGTGCGGTTTGCTTGCACAGTTTAGCAAACCATGCACCCAAACCGTGCACCCCCTTCTGTCCACTAAAAAAGTGTCCAAACATATTCAAATTTAATGGAGGTATATGGGAAAATTGAAGGAAAATTTAGGCCAACAATATAAGAGAAAACCATATCTTAAATGAAATACATGGGTGTGACAATCATATATATGAATCTTTCATAAACACAAACATCAAAATTGTGAAACTGAACTTCATATTCGCGTCAAATATTTTTTAATCATGAATGATTCTTACACCCATACACCATAAACTAAGAAAAATATTCATACATGATTATATAACAATATATATCTAATAAAAAATTCTCTCAAAAAATATATTTCCCTTAAATATTACACATATCAAGGTATACGTCCCATACATTTTATTCTCCACCTTGAGAAACAATAAGAATATAAACCTAATGGATTAATTTATGGTGTCAACTTTTCTCCACATCCAAAAACAATATTCAATGAAATTATAAGAGTTGGGAAAACAACACTATACCATAAACCTATAAAGAGTGGGGTTTAATAGTTAACTTTAACCTCAATTTTTTGAAATATTTGATTTATTATTGCTTTGTGACAACATTTTCCATTTGTTTCATTTTAAAATAATATTCCATAATTTGTTAATTTTTCATCAATATCATTGATGAAATGATATTTTATATCAATGTGCTTAGACCTTGAATGTTGAACTGGTTCATTTGAATGATTAATAGAACATCACTTTTCAAACCCTAAATGTAACATCAACTTAATTTCAACATTAATATCTTATACATGATTCTTTATCCATAAATTTTTTTATGATGAATTAGTATAGGAAGAATATTTTACCCAATAGTACATAATGTTACATAATTTTTCATTCTTGAATGTACATATGAAGATAATTTTATATGAAAGAATTCTCCATCAAATGTTGACCTACTATCATGAACATATCACTCCCAATCTTCATGTAAATTAAAAAATAGATCATGTTTTTCTTTTTGAGTTATTTAATCCTCAAATATATTTTCACTTTTATTTATATATATTTCCTCTTTCCATTAAAAAAATTATACTATTTTTGGGAAATTTGAGGCCTAAAAATTTGTAATATAATAAATTATATAGGGTCATGAATATATTAATTAAGGTAAAAATCCAATATAATTCCATAAATCCAATAGATCATTTTCTGTCCCTAGTTAGCTTTTTTGAACATAATTTCTATAGAAAATAGTGTAAAAAATCGTCAAATCCTCAATTCCAGCTTCATAAATATTTGATTATCATTAATTTCAATAGATAATAAAATAAAATCCATCACATGAGAATTTTGTAAACCATGAAAGTATCTCATCTCTCCATGAATATAAATTTAAAAAAAAATCATTTCCATTTAAAATTCTTCACAAATATCTTCATTATATCCAATATAAATAATTTCATCTAAATAATTATTTCAAAATGAGAAATTCCTTATTATCATCATTGATGTAGATATTATTGACAAAGATATCATTTTAAAATAATTATATTTAGAAATGTTTCATTATTAGAATACCATACTTAGGAATATTTCAGTATCCCATATAAATCCTTGATTAACATATAAATAAAATACTTATCTTGACCAAGAAAGAAACCACATGTTCATTAAATATAAATCTCTTCTTCCCCATTATCATCATTATCAACATCATTTTATTAATTTGTAGAGGAAAAAATATAATTGAGCATGCAAGAGATAACAGAAGTCAACATGCCAAAATTTTTTGGGGACAGAAGTATTGAATCCATAAAGAATTCCCTCTCTTTATGTTCGTACCCTCAAAATGTAGGGAGTCAGATCTACAGAATAATGAAATAAAAAAACCGTGAGACACCATACTATAAATATAGTCTTCCACCTTGTTATCCACATTCCATATATGATAGAACTTCATGTGGCTGGGGAAGTGGCCTCTAAACCTTCTAATAATGTTGGATATGGAAAAGGTAGTGTCACCAAACCCATGTAGGGAGTCATAAAGGTGTGAGTATTCATTTTACACTACAACCAAGATGATTATCATGTGATTTCAAAGACATAGACAAGTAAGCATTCCAAAACATTCTACCTATAGGGAATGCCTAAATCCAATGTCATATAGAAAGGCCAAAATGACCAGGCCCTTTTTATCACAAACCACACATTCTCCATGAATGACTCGCATATTTCATGCTCTGTCGGTATTGATTTTTTTCAACGGGGTGAGGTTGAAATCAAGCCCAATTTCCTTGAGGGTATCTTAGATATGTACTTTGATGAATATTATATACAATGATAGGAATTATCGAAATACTATTTTCCAAATCATTTAGGATATTTATAATTTCAACTTGAAGAATTATAGTATGAACTCCATGCATATTCCCCAAGAAGGAAGTTCCTTCAAACCATACAGCTTTCCATCCCCATCTGATGCACTAGCACCAAGTAGATATGATCATGAAAAATTATTTCTTCTCAGTAATGTAAAGTCCTGCACTCTAAAACCAGATATCAAAGAAAGGGAGGTATTATGACATCAGAGAGAGAAGTCTAGTAATGTAAATGAATGAACTCTAGACAAATAAGAACCATTCACATTTAGTGAAGAGTTGGTCTGTAGTCTTTTCCAGATGATTAATGAAATATGAAATTCCGTAGATGAGTGGAATACCAATTCATTTCATGTTTTCATCATATTGAAAATCCCATTTTCAAATTCTCCTGACAAGAATATTAGTTTTTTATCTCCTTACACTAGATAACCTCCCTGTATATATTCATGTTACATGTATTAGTAGTCACTATATGGTTATCCTTGAAAAATAAAATACCTGAATAAGTTCCTATAAAATATGATTTATCGTGTTTTGAATTCAATTAAATCATATAAAAAATCAATATTGTTTCAGGTTAGGAACATCAATAATAATGTAATGATATGCACTAGGTTCACCGAAAGTAATGTCCTGAGCATGGAATTCATGAAATTCATGCTTGGTTCCCAAATAGTTGTAGTGTATAAACAATATGTATCTCCTCCCCACTATCCAATGAGTGTGGTTTTTGAGAACAAGAATGTGAGTAAGAATCATATACAAAACAAATGACGACTTCTGACTTTCTAGACCCTTATCTCCTTTATTTGTAGTAGCCATAATCTTCCCCTAAAGTGTACGTTACCAAATAACCTTCCATGAAAAAATTTCATGCATACAATTTAGCATGTATGAGATTCTCTTCATGTTTATTCCTCCCTCTCATAAAGTATTATCCATCCTTATCCATGATCCACATTGATGTTTATTATCCTGATGAGTGTCGCAAATAAAGGTGGACATGATGTTTCCAATGTTAGAGGTGACCAGTTTCATATCCATGAGTACAAGGAGAACATTGATTTTGACGATATAAATATCATCTCCCATATCCATGTTGAGGAATACATTCATTGAATCAATATGAATGATATTTTTGTTCATGTGTACTTAAATGGGAAGAAAATTTATTATGGTTTCATGTCTTAAAAATGTTGTACAGTTTTGTTCGAATTCAGCTCCTTCATCCTTTGAATAGTCTTTTCAAACATATCCTGTTTTATTTAACACTAATGAAATTTTTTTAGTCATATTGTTTTTTTACACCAACTTTCTCCCACTAATGGTATTGGTTACCAATTACCTAGTCTCATTCTTTTAAATTATTTCACATTTTTTGTTCAATAGTATATGATAATGATATATGAGAGTTTTTCATAAAATATATTCTAGTTAGAATCTATTATCTATAAATATCAATGATATTTTAAACATGAAATTTTTTTCATAATCATATATGACATGAATATGATTGTTTATAATTTATTTAGTTTTCTAAATTGCAATCTTCTCCCGAAATATCACCATTATTTCAAATATTTTTTAAAGCTTCACCTTGTTGTTTAATCGAAAAAATAATCTGTCCTCACTAATCAAAATTTTTTCTTCATGGGATTTTATATTCTTTATACCCCACATCACATTCACATAAATATCATCAAAAATATTTCATGTTTATTTTTTAAGTAATGTTATCATATATCACTTGTTTTATGACTAAGAAATATGCATTCAACAACAATTCTAGTATTTTTTTTATTTCCAACATTAAAAATTATATTTTAATGAATTCCAAAGCACATAGATAATTAAAAAATGTATATATCATTTAATACATATCATAATATTAAAAATGACAATTTTTACCATAAGGAAAATTATTTTTGACATGAACCATTGTACCATGGGTTAGCCTCCAGATAAAACGAGATCTATCATACCTTAGAAATATAGTTCAATCAATCTTTACAAGATTTATATTCCTTATTTTAGCTAAACCATTTTTTTGTGGAGTACATGTTACACAATTTTCATGATTAGTTACATGTATTTCAATATAGACATCAAATAACCCATGGGTATAATCCACACCATTATCAATTATGATCATCTTAAATAAGTAACCTCACTATTTCTCCTCAATTCGCCAAAAATATTTAATCATTTTAAACTCATATAATATATATTTCATAAGAATAATACATGTTATATGAATAATTTCATCATGAAATGATATATAATACTTATTTTAATTTTATTAATTCTTTTCGATAGGCCAAAAATGACAGAGTGAATCAAATCCAATAAATAATTAGTTTTCTTTTCAAACTTATTATGTGCAGTATTAAAAATATTTCCCCATTAAAAATTGAAATGAATCAGGTTTCATTACATTTTCAACATAGAAACATCATGTACATTTTTTTCATAAATAGTATTATACATGTTACTTTGTTCATCCAATACTTCTAGGATATGGTTTATCTTCTTCATCCATTATTAAAAAAAATTCATGCATCAACATTCAGATAAAATTACCTCTTATTAAATAGCTTCTTGTAAATATACATCTATATTTCAACCTATTCATAGAAAACTAATCCTTTATAGAATAACATTGATCCCTTCATCACATAATTTAGAAACACTATGAATGTTGTGTTCCAGTCATCCAATATACAATTTCATTTGTATTTAAATTGACCTTTATAATTTAATGAAGATCGAACACTAATTATTATGTGTAAACCATCATTTATAAAGGATACTAATCCTTGTTTACCTTATTCATCATCATGGTGTAGATTTAGATCTACATTAATAAAATAATAAAAAACACTATCCAAAATCACTTTAAATTATCTTTTAGATTCTATGTACACAACATAAGAAAAATATCTTCTTCATTTACATTTATTCATCTAATTCATAGACTTATCAAAAATATCTCCTGGGAAAATTTGAGATGGTTTTATATAAATAATCTCATTTATTACATGACAATTTTTCTTTCATCATTAAAAATATATCCAATTATTGAAATATACTTTCAATTTTTAATATTTGTTTTATAGGTTATCTCTAAATTTCCTCTAATTGAGGGAGATGGATACCCCTATATTTATATCTTAAAAACTATCTAGAATCATAATTATAATAGTAGTTTAACTAGGAAGACAATACATGTTCACAACACCTAAAATGTTCCAAAAATAACCCTAAAACATATTTAACATTATATACATTATGTTTTCATGAATATAGATACTATTTTTACGTTTTTTCCAAAGATTTGTTTTGCATCCTATAGTATTACCAAGTTTTTATTCCTTTTGACTCCTTTTTCTTTGCATTCATATTATTTTTAGCTACTTTATATCAAAACAATTAGTATTTTTTTTAATTTATGTATATAAACTATGAATTTTAAAAATCCAAATAATCACTTTCTATAGGTATAAACATCACCTTCTAATGTGATTCTTCTCCTATGACTGAGTAGAAGTTCTATTTGAATTTTCTCATCAATTTTTAAAATAACCTGTTGAATTTTATGAGAAAAATATTAACTGATTTTTTTCTTCAAAAGGATTCATTTTAATTCTTTATTCCTTTTATATTTTATCCCACATGTAGATCTCCTCAAGACACTAATTGTGTTCTCTTTTTAACAAGAATTAAATATCATTTTTTTCTATAATATGACTAAAACATTTAGTAATGAGTTATTCATTATTGAAATTTTTAATAAGGTTTATTTCATCAATATCTATTGACATATCAATTTTTCATCAACATCACTATCATCACTACTTTCTAATTTAGTTAAAAATTGACTTTCCTAAAATTTGAGAAAGGTTTACTCTTACATATAAAAGAAACACCTAGTATTAAATTATTTTGATATATTTTTATATTATATCCTTGAAGATTTCTATTCCTCATCACTAAATCCATCTTCTCATATTTTAGAAATGTTTATAGAAAGTTTTCTAAATGCTTCACACCCACTGATGTTTATTGGATATTCATATTTAGATATTCTCTTGTCTATTATCATATTTTTAAAAATTAGATACATTATAATATCAATCCTATAACTCAAATATCAATATAAAATAGATAAATAATCATTTATTTGATCATAATTCATCTTATACAACTCTTTTTTAGGACATAACAATTTTTTATTTTTAATTATTTCAATTTTTCTTGATGACACATTATTTCCTCGCATCATAGGAAATGATAACACAATAAAAATAATTTAGAGTAAGTGATTTTATATCTTTTTATTCAAGTTTATAGGATTTATCATAAAACCTATCGACAAAGAAACAAATTATTTTCCCAACCACAAAAGTATCATCCAATTCCCCAACATAACGTCTGATAATTCGAACAGTATCGTTACATATTTTAAGAATGAATTTAGAGCGAGGAATCCATTTATTTATAGATAATTATATTTCTATCTCAAAATCTATGGATTGTCCTATATCACCTTGTTATTTAATTCATAGATATTAACAAGACATTCTCAAATTAGTTTTTCTATTTTAATAACTCTGACTTTGAGAAATTCATTTTCAGATAATGATGCCGGAAATGCATTCTTGGCATGACCATTATTTACAATATTCCTTCTATTTATTTTGGTCATGTATAATTCCTTGCATGATTTGTAGACACATCCAATTTAGCCTCTTGAAAATCCAATCTGAAAGATAAAATAAAAGGCAATATCCTATTATTACATATATGATAATTTTTTCCATCATATGTGGGGATACCCTTTATATTCTCTAAATTTTAATTTAAATGAAATAAATTATTAATTAATTGATGATAACATCAACCAAATATATTTCTTATTATAATAAAACAAATTGAAAATCACTAAAAAGAAGAACCTATTCTCTGAAACCACATAGAAAGGATGCTCTTGGATTAAGGAGGAGCCTCTAAGAGGGTTGAATCATGTATTTTATAACTATTACTTTTTTATATCTCAAAAAATAGCATCCTAGATTAATGATAATATTGAATTTTTTTAATCACACATATACACACAACAAGGGAACACCTGATTTGAAATTTTCACCTCTCAAAATATGAAGTCCATTCATTGGCCTGGTATGTTTCCTCATATATCATTGGACACACTAGTTTAAACACGTATGTACAACAATTAGGTATTTTCATTGAAGTCATATTACATCATGTATCCTAACAGTGATAGTTCATCCTGCACTAAAACAATAAATAATAATTTCATTTATAAAAAAAGATATCCATCAAATCATAGAATTCAATTTTTTATATAGTTCTTCTCGTATTCATATTTAACCAATGGAAATACATAATGGATGTCTTCACTATTTTTGAATATAAAAATAAAATTATTCTTCTTGGAACCTTATTATTATTATTTCATTCAGTTTCTGACTTCTTATTTCATGTCATACTATCCATATTTCTTATATAATATCTTTTATATATTTAAAATTCATATAAAAATTGTAATTAGAAACTTCTTTCAACTCCTCTTTCAGTCATATAATATATTTTTTTATTTATATGACCCTGATAATTAAAATTGAAAATTATATTTATAATAGACTAATGTGATATTTGAAGTCATCATATGCATCTCATTCCTAATGAACCTTTAAAACTATCTATATTACAATTATATGGTTTTTTATAGTAGATTAAAGAAAAACTGTTATGATCACCTTCCATATAAAATTTTTGGTTCATTATAGTGTGTTCAAGGGGATAAGATTTGTATGTCACCAAATACTATGAACTAATGTATTCTATCAATCTAATCTCTATGGTGTTGGATTTTCATTATGGTTGTGAGGTCACAATAAATATTTATCCACTATAATACATTGAACTCCACTCTACTGTGTGGTTTTCTCACTAATGTGGATTCCATCTATCAAATTTTTTTTTACAGTTTAGTAGAAGGGTAACATCATGGAGTTTACCAAAACTCTAGAGAATCTAAACTTTTTCTACCATTGCTCTATGATGATGACCTTCACTATTGAGTATTTTACTAGAATTTTCTAGTATCACTAAATATAAACCCAACCTCCTCTGGGTTTTAGAAACTAGTGAAATGTAGTTATCTAAAAAGATGTGTATTTTTCTAATAACTATGGTTTTCAACCTCTATCATCTCTACTTCTGAATCAATTATGATTTCATTATAAATTCAAAACAATATATATATACACTAAGAACATTTAAGATGGAATTAAATGATTACATATCTTATAACATGATTTATGTATTGATAAAAAAATAAAATATTCCAAATCATATATTCTTCTCTAAACCTCCCCTCCCAAAAATCAAAACAACCATCAATGCATCTATTGGGTTTTACATATCTATTATGAAATTCATCGTACTAGATAGAGGAATTTCTTATTATCATCCAAAAATAAATATTAACTTTCATAGTTCCTTGGAAAATATTTTTATGAATTATGAAATAGTTAAACATTAGATAATGAATTATTTAATAATCCATATTCTTGAAATACATATCAATAAAAATAAAATCGGTTACACCTATATTAACTGAAGAGACCCAATGTATGTTACTCTTTTCTCGAAAATTCTCAAATATTATTTGAAAATTTAACTAAATTATTCAACCATATTAAGGATGTTTTGTATAATTCCTTATTAGATTACACAAAATTACATGCCAGTTACAAAAAAAAATCAACCTTTCAAGTATATACTAATCAATAAAAGGGTATAAAAATAAACATTTCAAAATCTTCACATTATTTATACATTTATGTTTCTATAATTTTTTTCAAAAACAATTACTTTTAATTAAAAATATTCGGACACATTTATTCTCATGAACTAAAGAAAAAAATATAGAAAAGTTATTTAAATTAACAAAATTAGTATTTATCCTCGATAAAATAATTAATAACATCCATGTTTTCTATAGAAATTACATTTCATTTATATGGTTATCCCACAAAATTTATATAAAATTTATCGTTATCATAATTTTATGATATTTCAATTTTGTTTTAATTTATTATATAATAAAATATATTTTAAATAAATTTATTATTTTTATGATTTCCATATAAACTATGAATTTAGATGAATTTCCTTAAATCATAATGAATATATTATGAACTCTTCATGATAAGAAAATATAACAAGGTATATTAATGATAATAATAAGATATATTATTTATTGTTAATATCTTATCATGTAAAAATGATCACTAATATCATATATATAATATAAATGACAAGAAAACATGAGCAAACAGTTTTTATATTATCATTAATGATTTCTACATTAAATGTATTTTATATTTCTTATTAATTTTATTTATTTTATAGTTTTATCTCACTATTTATGAGATATATTATTGGTATTATTATTATATGGTTGGAAATGAAATAAAATCGATTTGGGTTATTTTTTGATGTATAATAAAAATATTTTAGATGTTTTGAAAACTATGCATTATTATATAAATGGAAGTCCTCCAGATATAATATTTCATCTGAAACTGCATATGTTGTAGATAATTAAATTGAGAAAAAACATGCCTATTTTAGAATAGAAAGAAATAAATGATCACACATATGAAGTATGTGATATAATTTGATGTTATGTTGGATTTAGTAATGCGGATTTTGGATCAGGTAACAATGAAAATGAAATGGGTTGCGGTTGTATACATTGAGATGACAATGTGGTATGGTAATGAATGAATAAAAATAAGATCAATTTTGCAATGTCCTAGGTAATGACAGAATAATGTGTTTTTATATTTTTTTAATATGTATTAATTAAATAGTAATTTTACTTTAACAATGAGGATATGTCTAAGAGTGTACTCGACACACTACATTCAGTTTCTCTAAAATCTTATATTTTACATATAACTGAGTTATACCAAAAAATTAAATATTATTAATATTATTATTTTAAGTTGTATTTATCACCTAGTCATTGTGTTAGGTGGGATGAATATGAATAATTTTATTCTATCTGAACATGTTTATTAAATGATTTTAAATTTATCTAATAACTTATATAGGCCTAAAATAAGTATAACTCAAATTCTATTCATAAAATACAATATATTTTTTAAAAGTAGTTTTACTGTATTTTAATGGAGAACACATTTTAAATATTATTTTTGAAACATTTAAATATTTTTATAAAAAAATTAACCATATTTCAAAAATTTAGATATCAAAATTTAATTTTGTTGAATTTTGTTAAATTTTTCTGAGAACTTCAACATTGTGATGAATAATGAATTGTACCAAATTTCAATTCAATGGTCCTTTTTAATATAATTTATTTATTTATTTAAATTTTGTTTGAATTTTTTTAAATGTATAATTAGATAATTTTTTATCATTTAAAATTATTTATTTCATTGGGATAAATTAGACATTGAATTTAGATATAAAAACAGTGCTAACTATTGAACATTTTTTTTAAACCTACTTGGTCATCTAGTACAAGGGATTAAATTTAATTTAATTTCTTCCACATATGTGATTTTAAATCGGAAAAATGAATTTCATATTATTAATATTAATTATTTATAATTTTCAATAAATTCAACATAGTTTGGACAAATAATATTAGTCAAAATAATTAAAATTAATTATAGTAACTAAGAGGAAATATACCTTAACACAAAACAAGACCATAAACATTAGAGCCAATATGTCAAAGAGGTGCTTAAACAATACACCTCATATTCATATTTCATTTTATCATATATTTTATCTAAATTTGAATATTATTGTAGAATCATTTCAAATGAAAAAATGGGTGGGATTCCATTTTCTAAAAATACATGAATGTCACTCCTCCTCCACTATAAAAAGGTACTCACCCTCCCATTTTATTCAAAAAAATAAATCCCATTAATTGATACAAAATCATATCAAATAAAATCCCAATATTACTAAATTTATCCTTGAATCATTTATTTGTGTATAAATCTATCCAAAGAAACCCTATGATGAAAAAAAAGCAGTTACCCAAAGAAGAGGTGACATGATACCTTAAGATCCATTGATTTGTTATCATTATCCACCACAAAAATTATTATTACTACCTGATTAAATAATAAAATAAAAATCCTAAATATACTAATATTTTATTATGTTATGTGTTATACCTACACTTACAATAACATCCATCTAATGGGTAACAAACATACCATTTCGGTGTATAGTGAACTACGGGCTCACAAAATGATATCACTCATTTTTTCATTACCTCTTATCATGGTTGGGTATTATTATATAAATGCTATTTATATATGATAAATATGACATTTTATATGTATTTATTCTTCTTTAATTAATATATAAAACATTCCACTATGTTTTGTTATTTTCTAGGAATACGATTACATTGTTCATGGAAATGTGGACTACCGCCTCATCAAAGCGATTTGATATGTTCACACACTACATAGAATTTATTAAGTATTGATTTAAATAAACATATGTGAAACACATAACATCCATATGATATTAATTACATGATTAACTTTTTATAAATACAATATATCATTTTCTTCATCACCATTTCACACGCTGAAAAGGTTGCAATGTTATTCATGGACAAGTAGACTACCGCATCCTAAAAGTGATGAGATTCATTTTACCAAAAAATATTTCTATATGTAATTATATATTATTAAATAATTATTATTATTAATAGTAATTTTTTAATGATATGTTTTATTTTCCATCCTTTTATAATTATAATTGAAAAATGGGAACGTTACTAATACGTATGTATAGCCTACCTTCTTCAGGATTGTAACTTTAGTTCATTTTTCATAAACAAATTTCATGATTGATTTTATATTTAGTATTAAAGTATAAATATGATAATCATATCATTATTATTAATCTAGATAAGTTTATATAATACACCCTTTGATCATCATTGACCCACCAAATTCGTTTTTGTCAAATAAATGGAATATGGTCAAAACACCTAATGTAATATTAACTGTTTAATTAGTTGTTTAAAACATTTTAATGATTTAAATTAATGTAATTATAAAATTGAAAAAGTTTCTCAAGAATGTTTACAATTAACAAAAAAAAATTATTCAGTAATATAGAGATCAATATTACAAGTCAGACTCAAGGTAATGGATTTCATCTCAATCTCCTTTAATTGAGAAATTTCAAAATGATATTCACATTTATTCATTTGTAAGGTGTATATATACCACCTTGTACATTATATATCCATATTTTATCACATATCATTTTATTTAACATTTTTATAAATTTTATTCTTTCATGGTGATTATGATATAATTGGTCTAAGTGGTATGGTTGATTTGAATGTTTAAATATTTAATCATTTCCTTTAAATAATCTAGGAATTATTGTACATATTTATTTTTTTGGATATAAAAGTGTTATAATGGACATTTTATGTCTATTTGTAATTCAATTTACAAGTCTTCCTAATGGAATCTATTTACATTTTCTATATGAAATTTTTTCCCAATTTACGAAAATAATTTAAAATTCTTAACATACACAAAGAAAAATACTTTTTTTCTGCCATAAAAATTATTCTTTTTAGATTTGAAAATTTAATGTCTATTTGAATGAAAAAACACTTCTTTAAATTTTTTGGTTATTTTTATATTGAAATTTTTTTCTCAAAAAAATGGTGTATTTTGTTTGGGAAATTTTTTATTTGACATAAAATGGTATTTGAATATTTAAAACTAATTTTTGTATATATTTAAAAGAGTTCTTTAAATTATGAAATTTTTTATTTCTAGTTGTGGTTCTTGGACATTATAAATGATTGGTACACCCAGATAACATCGAGTGAGCCCATTATATCTTAAACGATGGTTTTGCTAAAATAATGCAACAGTACATTGGCAATTGAATATATTCTCCATAGAATTATATTTTAATTTGGTTGTATGGTTATTCCAATCTACAAGGGTTTTTAAGGGTTCTATAATGGTTCAATATGATGATATCCCAAGGTACCAACTTGAGTTTTCTCTTTATTATTCACAAAAATCCTATGTTTTAAAATGGTAAGGGAAATGATACTTATTAAGCACTCATATCTCCATTTTTGTTAAAATATTATGTTTTTAATTAATTATTTTAGTGGTTTTCATTGTTTATAAATGGGATAACAATTTGCTTCTTTTTATTCTCCTTACATAAATTTTTATGATCTCCACATTTTTTAAATGTTTTTTACATGACATAATGGTGATTATGGTATTGTAAGAATTCATGTTGAATGTTGTGAATAGTTTTCTTAAAATATATTATACCATATTTTAAAAGTATTTAATTACAAAAAAATGGATATTATTCATAAGTTCCCACTATGATCAATTATGGGTTTTCTATGTATAAGTTATGACCTTATTATCTAAAACATTAAACCTAAAAAGAGCCCCAATGTGAAAGAAAGTAAAATTATTTACTTCAATCAATATTTTATAATGTTTAATGATGAGGACTTATATTTGGTATCTATATTTAGTTTATATAACTTCATAGAGTATGATAAAATGAATAACATTAAATTTCAAAACATCACATTAAGGTCATGTTAAAATGTTATACCATTTGAATATTACCATGTTGCTTCATCTAAAACATTTCTTTTCATAATGGTTTAATATAATGGAAATTGGGAAGCTATAGTGGGAAGGAAAAGAGAATAAGATATCATTCCAAATCAGCATCCTGAGATGGTTGGACTTAGAATATAACATGTTGTTATTGTGACGGCTCAGTTGACTTAGGCGACAAATTGTGGTGGTATCCATGCTTTAGGTGTAACACCCCAAGATTTCATAGTGTGTTATTTCTTCAAAATAATTCAATAACTTGTACTACACGCAACACCGAGTTCAAGCGCACCATGACTTACCAAACAAGCCGTTCAAAAAAGGTTATGAATAGTATTAACTAAATTTTAAACTTTATATAATCCTTATAATTTTAGAATCCATATTATGAGTTTCTTAGACATAATGTAAGAACAAATTCATCTTCAGTATTGTAGTTTTACCAACTTTTAATAGTGAACCCTTTTTAAATAAAATATTTTAAACTTTTTGACTAAATGGGGACATCAAAAAATTTAAAATAAAACATCCCAAGCTTCCACGGTACGCTTTCCTTTGAATAAAACAGTAGCGTGTGTTGTACGCAACTTCGAGTTTTAACACACACCACAACCGATCAAACTAGCCGTTATGAATAGTAATACTTAATTTTTTGAAATTATATATATTTTATATTTCAAAATGGACTTCATTTTTGGATTCGTAATATCAAATTTAGCCTAAGGTGAAATTTTGGTACTTTTCGGATAACTTTCATATTTTGATGAATAGTAAAAATTACTAAATTTTAATTAAAAACAACTTTTTTAATCAAAATAATTAATAGTGATAAATTATGAATTTGAGTGGTTTTAAAGTATATTTAGAATATATTTTTACCATTTAATATAATTTTGGTCATTGGACATGATTTTACAATTAAACCGAACATAAACAAGTGTCAATCTTTTGATAGTTATTATCTCTTAAAAACACGCTTTTTGTTTTGACAGCGGGAATTAATTTTAAATTAATTTCTGCCACTTCTGTGTTTTGAATTTAGAAAAATGGATTCCATATTTGGAATCAGGATGTTCAAATTGTGTAAATAGGTAACTTTTATTTTTAGACATTTTGAATAATTACTGCGGTAAATATTTTATTTATCATGGTTAAGGGTAAATCCGGTAAATAAGGGTTAAAAAATAATATTATAATAATACTAAATTACCCTAAAACGTGTCGTAACCCTATTGGATGATACATGGTAGACCATGGTCATCTTTGGGTCAATTTTGGGACCCCATTGATCCACTTGTAAGTGATAATGACACTTTATTTTAATTAAGTTAAAATGAATACAAAAATGGCATAAGCTTACATCTTTTAAAAGAACAATTTTTACATAAGGTTATACATGTTGGATTTTAGATTATAAATATTCATTAGAAAGCTAAAAGGATTTCCTACATAATTATATTATATTTATAATTTTTAGACATCATATAATTTAAATTATAAATGACACAATAATGATGCAATGTTTACCTCATTAATAAATCATTTAAATAAATAAGATTATAATGATTAAAATATTATCTAAAACCTGTCCAATTCTTATTAGATGATGTTATTTAGAATATGAGTCATCTTATCTTCGACCTCAATGATTTTTGGACCATTATAAACCGAATATAATTATATTATAAAGTAATACTTTCACTCTTTCCTAAAGAGCCCCTCCTCTCCCTTATAAAAGGAGACCACTTCTACTCATTCCTCACACCTCTCAATCCACTTGGCTCGTCCAAAATCTGCCCAAATAAGCTCCCCACATCCCTCTCCTCCTCCTTGAAGCTTCCCCTTAGGCAGAAAGCATTTCAAGAAGTCCTTTGGTTCCAACCAAAGTGAGTTACCTAAATTAAAGGTAACATTTTTCTCTTAAATTATTTTCAATTATTTTGCGTCTCCAACCCCCAAAATCTTTTTATTTCCTTTCTTTTGTAACAACACCAGTATCCAAAATATACTAGGATGTTGTTATAAGAAGGATTCAAACTACACATTCACACAACTCCATCTAATGGATGATGAACATAATGTTTCTGTGGATGGAAAACTAACGCCTCACGAAACGATGATTGTTCAAATACATCATACCGCCTCTCATAGTGGCCATTAGGATGGAACTGTAATTAAATATGATATTAATGATATATATTTTATATATAAGCTTCTCTAATTCCATTTTATTTCATAAAATTATTCGTTTCATGTTGTATATACATACGATAATTTCATTTGAGGAAGTGCGGACTACCGCCCCCTTAAAATGATATGACTCGTTCATACCACACATGGAACGTATAAAGGATGGTGTTAATGAGCTTAAGTAACATATATAAAATATTATATTTTACTGGAATAGTAATATACCTATGTATCGTTTGGATTCGATTCTTTTAAAATAAAAATTAAATGGAAGTAGCATTCGTGCGTACGTACGGACTACCGTCTCCACGAACGCGATGAGATTCATTCTCCATCGTATCCATTCAAGTATAATTATCATTTGATGATTTAAAAATGATGTTTATGGACTTGATACCATTCTGGATATGAATAATATACATCCCATTAATAACGAATATGGCTCACATAACAAAGAATGTAAAGTAAAATGAACCCGTTAACACCTGAAATGACGATAATTCTAAGATATTATTAACAAATCAATGTTAAAAGATCATATATGATATCATATTAAAGTAACTGATTCTTGTATTATTCAATAACAATTATTTCACCATTATACAGGAGGTAAACCTACCATAGACCAAGGAAAAAGTACAAAGTAAGGGATTCTCTTATCTCACTTTCAATTCCGTGAGATTTCCATTGTTCGCTACTAAATTATTGAAAGTGGTGTATTGTGTACTTCCATTTGATATATATTATCATGATTCACTTTATATTCATGTTATTCTGTAAATCATTTGGTGTTTATTAACTTTTGGCCGTGCGACTCAGTTGATTAACGTGGTAAGGGATTCTCTTATCTCACTTTCAATTCCGTGAGATTTCCATTGTTCGCTACTAAATTATTGAAAGTGGTGTATTGTGTACTTCCATTTGATATATATTATCATGATTCACTTTATATTCATGTTATTCTGTAAATCATTTGGTGTTTATTAACTTTTGGTCGTGCGACTCAGTTGATTAACATGGTAAGGGGTTTCTTGTCTCACTTTTAATTCCGTGAGAATTCCATTGATCACCACTTAATTATTGCATGTGGTGTATGTGTACTACCCATGATTGTATTCATTGTGTAATATACTTTATTTTATGGGTATTTACATCATCATGGTATGATCTTTCTTTCATGGGTGTTTTTTTCTTAAGTTACCTAATCAATAAGGGAATTTGAGATTTCAATTTCCACTCATTTGGCTTTACGCATATTTCATTGATTATATTACCCCAAGATTATGTGTGGAATCACTATTCATTTGATTATGTCATAATTTCCACCCCCCTTCCTGTGGATATACTTTTGATACACATAATCACTCCATTGAAAATTCTCAAGTCATTGATATGAATTTGATAAGAGTAATTTTAACTCTTTCACCATTTGTTGAGTTAAACATCCAATTCGTTGGTGTTGTTTTTACAGGAATATGTGTGAATATACTTTGATTGTTTTACACTTAATATCCAATCATATTTAGTGTATTTATATTTTTCACACATAATTATGTTGTTGATTTATCCTTAACCTAAGGATATGGCCTTTATTAGAGATTTCATCTCAACTTACATTCCATTGAGACTTCTTTGTTGATATACACCAAATCACTTTTATGTGGTGTATATAATGTACTTTGACATAGTATATCATGAATTCCCTTTATTCTCATGATATTACAAAGTTTTGATTACCTCAATTATTTTCATTCAATTGTCTCTCTTTTGGTTAGAATCTCTTACTAAAATACCATTTTTAAATGTTTTAAAGACTTATTCATCTAAATCTTTCTCATTAATGTCCATGTTTTAAAAATGGTTTTAAGGATTTATTTATATGGACATTAAAGTTTAGAAATTAAAAATCCTTTTAAAAGGTTTCAAAGTGGTATGGGACACTTTGATTCAAAAATCTATTTTTAAATGGCTTCTTGACAAATAGTGTGACTTTTAAATGTTTTCAAGAAAAGGGGGATATTTCTCTCAAATAGTTTTGATGATTATTTTCATCTATGTCAACATCCTTCATTATTCCTGATTGAGGTTAATGTGATACAATACAATCTTCCATATTGTATCAAATGAGTTATATTTGACTGTGGATGTTCTATTTTTATACCATTCATGGTTTGTGGTTAAAGTATTGACATTTCGTATGCTAGTTTTAATACGAATGTTTATTTTATGCTTAAACCTATTCATATGAGGAATGCATTGGACATAATAAGTGACGGGTGGAGCCCGCTATAGCTCCTCGATGCATCGGTAGGTCTCATGAGACAAACTAGTGTCTTGGCACAAGGCCTTGGCAAAATCTTATTTGTAGTCTTGGCACGAGGCCTTGGCTATGTGGTTATGATAGTCTGGCATTATGCATTCCATCATTATGAAAGTGGTTATTGATATTGCATGTGATCATTCGACTAGTAGAATATCCATGTGAGTAATTAAATGGCATTATTTCATTTTACCGTTGCCATTTTATGCTGAAGTTCAAGTTTCAAAGGCTTTTGTTTTAGTTATACATTGCCTTAAATGTTTATTCTTATTTATGAAAGCTTCTGGTATAATGTTATCCTTACTGAGCATCCGAGCTCACCCCTTTCAATGTTTTATTTTTTTTCCAGGATTATGAAGAAGTAATTTATAAATGACCTGCAGGGATAGTATGAGGGGATATGAAGACAAGATGTTTTTTTTATGATGTAATTTAAAAATTTCTGGATGTATCTAGTTATTCCAAGGATACTAAACTAATCGGTCTTTCGAGACTTGATCTTTCTCATGATCATGCAAATGTTATTTAATAATGCACCGACTCTAGGTAACTAGGGTCGGGGCGTTACAGTTGGTATCAGAGGAAGTTTAGTACAAACCTTGGTAGCTAGATTTAGATAAACTCTGATTAGAGCACGTAGACCTAAGATGAACTTTGAGGATTAGTATAAAAGAACTTCCTAGAATTTTGGTATTGTAAAGATTTTGTAAGTTTTCCGAGAAATACATCCCTGTCTGGATACGAGCAGGTAGAGGTGGCTCTGGCACAGATGTACCTAGGGGTAAAACCCGAAAACACCGCTTTGAGCTAGACTCGAACGGGAACTGGTGCACGACAACGGGCCTTGCTGCACTCTTGGTTACGACACTCCCGGGGGATATGCTTAGGATAATTTACATTTTCTTTACAAACTGATTTAAGTAATATATACATAAGATGAGAGTAAATGACCTTGGTTAATCCTAATATGTTTCAAATTGAGAATATGGTGACATTTTAATCTCTAAATGATTTTACGACTACTATTACTCACACAATGCTTTCTGGTTTTAGTCAATGGCTGGATTCCAAGGAAGTCATAGTGACTTTGAGAATGATGTACAAGGTGGGAACGGTGGTGGAAATGAGTAACAAAATGGAATGTTGATAGGCGTAAAAGATATCGTCTTTATGCCAAATCAGTTTTCCAAAAATATGATCAACAACATATATATTAACCAACTCCCAGACTCAACAAGGAAGAGAAAGGTGATAAATGATAAGATCTCCAGCAATGGAGACCATGGAGAAAAGAAACCTCAATTTTCATCATGCAGGAATTGTGGAAAGAGACACCCAAGAAAGTGTCTCAATGGGACAACGAAATGTTTTACGTGCGGGAAGGAAGGACATAAAGTGAAGAATTGCCGAAGAAAAATGAAGAGTACTATGGAAGAAGATAAAAATGGTCCCAAGAGTCCATTTACAGTCATTTTCCGTAAATGTAGGGGACCTGGCCATTACCCGAGTGAATGTCCTATTTTATAGGATGTTTTCTTGCTCAAAGAAGAAGCTATGCGGAAATAAATGGTTGGAGAAAAATTTAAAAAGTATTAGTACTCCTTGTTGATGGGTTTACTTTGGAATAATTTTCTCTTGTATTTGTAACCCCTCAGTTTGCCATGTGAGAATGATATTTGGGGAATAATTGTCACTTCTCTTGTGGATATAGGTATAAATAACCATTTGGTTTTATATGATCATTGGGGTTTGAGAAAATGATAAGTTATTATAATTTGGGATGAAAATGCAAAGTATGATATAACATTTGTAGTTAAATTATGTTATTTTGAAAAATTTATCTCATTTTGGTAATATTATAGAATATAGTTTTTGAAAAAGGACAACACGTAGACCGTGTGACAACCCGTCGCGTCGGACAAAGCTGTGGGAATCGAACCCACAACCAAAGTGCGATTGGGATTTATCGCCTACCACTGGACTACGTGAAGTCCCTGGTTAATATGACTTTTTTTTTTGTTAAATGATTTTATTGATCAATAATAAGATGATTTGGGTTCTTATGTCTTATCAAATGAATACCCTTGGTATAGGAAAATGATTTGGTGATTAAGTGATAAATGTTATTTTGGAAGATGTTCGTTTTGTTAGGAACACTATATGCCCAAGGAAAATAGAATACAATGAGGTTTCATTTGTAGAGTAATGGTGGATTTTTATCTACATTTTTATTGTTGATTTATAGTGATTTGGGTTATTTATGGAAATGATTAACCTATAACAGAGAATATGTGATGATGTTAATTACTTTTAAGTATGTGACTTTAAGAGTATTTGATGTCATTTTGAGATACAATGTAACATGGGAGACTACATAATCAAATTCTTCTATGTTTTGGGTTTCAATATTAGTTTGGATTATATTAAAGGATTTTAAGGACAATTGGTTATTGAATGGTATCTATTTAACTTTGGGGTATTGTTGGTTTAATTTTAGAAATTAAGATTAGTGCATATTTATCTCAATGAATATCCTTTTGGGGGATCATTAGATCATTCACTAACCATTTTGGTTTTGATTAATCTTCAAAGACAATGTAAATATATGGTTTATCCTGCATGGATCATGTGATTCTATAGAAGTTTACTCTAGCTCTTCCAGTGTGACCAAGTCTTCTTGAATACTCATCGTTTAAAAAAAATTGAGTTAGTGGTGGAAATTTATTAAAGAATGAAAATCTACTTAAAATTTAAGTATATCTCATAATGTTCTTAGTCAATATCATAAATGAATTCCTCTTCCTTATGTAATGTAACTTTAAAAAAAATGTTGTCCTAGATGGTACCTTAAATCATCACTAATTTATGGCTTTGGGATTGTTGGCCTTTTCATAGCCATGTTCTCTACCACTCTCCATCAGATAATTGATGGTTAGATTTCTCCTCCATATCCATATTTTCCTACATGGAACCCTAGTATGTGTTATTTTCGGTAATCTTCATACTTTGCACTCTTTATTTTAAATAGAGGCCTCATTAATTCATTTTTCGATGTGGGATTTCAACTAAGATATTTTGAAATGTCAAAAATGTGTGATCCCAATACCCTATATTTTGTTGAACCGATGGTACTTCAAATCATCATAGATTGATGAGTTTAAGGACCTCAATTTTATACTTGTTTGTGATTGATGACCTCAACCACTACCTATAAATATTTACGTTTTTCCTCCAATTATATGTCTCTAATTGCCACCAATGTTCTCCTAATCGAGATCATAATTTGGTGGTGACCATTTCATTTCTCTTTTCCTCATATTAAGACTAAATTTTAGTAAACCAATTTCTGATGTGGGTTTTCCCACAAATATATTTTCTATTTTCAACCTTTTATTTTCGAAGAACAATTTCAAATTACGAGGACGCAATTTATTGAAGGAGGGGAGAATGTAACACCCCAAGATTTCATAGTGTGTTATTTCTTCAAAATAATTCAATAACTTGTACTACACGCAACACCAAGTTCAAGCGCACCATGACTTACCAAACAAGCCGTTCAAAAAAGGTTATGAATAGTATTAACTAAATTTTAAACTTTATATAATCCTTATAATTTTAGAATCCATATTATGAGTTTCTTAGACATAATGTAAGAACAAATTCATCTTCAGTATTGTAGTTTTACCAACTTTTAATAGTGAACCCTTTTTAAATAAAATATTTTAAACTTTTTGACTAAATGGGGACATCAAAAAATTTAAAATAAAACATCCCAAGCTTCCACGGTACGCTTTCCTTTGAATAAAACAGTAGCGTGTGTTGTACGCAACTTCGAGTTTTAACACACACCACAACCGATCAAACTAGCCGTTATGAATAGTAATACTTAATTTTTTGAAATTATATATATTTTATATTTCAAAATGGACTTCATTTTTGGATTCGGAATATCAAATTTAGCCTAAGGTGAAATTTTGGTACTTTTCGGATAACTTTCATATTTTGATGAATAGTAAAAATTACTAAATTTTAATTAAAAACAAGTTTTTTAATCAAAATAATTAATAGTGATAAATTATGAATTTGAGTGGTTTTAAAGTATATTTAGAATATATTTTTACCATTTAATATAATTTTGGTCATTGGACATGATTTTACAATTAAACCGAACATAAACAAGTGTCAATCTTTTGATAGTTATTATCTCTTAAAAACACGCTTTTTGTTTTGACAGCGGGAATTAATTTTAAATTAATTTCTGCCACTTCTGTGTTTTGAATTTAGAAAAATGGATTCCATATTTGGAATCAGGATGTTCAAATTGTGTAAATAGGTAACTTTTATTTTTAGACATTTTGAATAATTACTGCGGTAAATATTTTATTTATCATGGTTAAGGGTAAATCCGGTAAATAAGGGTTAAAAAATAATATTATAATAATACTAAATTACCCTAAAACGTGTCGTAAACCTATTGGATGATACATGGTCGACCATGGTCATCTTTGGGTCAATTTTGGGACCCCATTGATCCACTTGTAAGTGATAATGACACTTTATTTTAATTAAGTTAAAATGAATACAAAAATGGCATAAGCTTACATCCTTTAAAAGAACAATTTTTACATAGGGTTATACATGTTGGATTTTCGATTATAAATATTCATTAGAAATCTAAAAAGATTTCCTACATAATTATATTTTATTTATAATTTTTAGACATCATATAATTTAAATTATAAATGACACAATAATGATGCAATGTTTACCTCATTAATAAATCATTTAAATAAATAAGATTATAATGATTAAAATATTATCTAAAACCTGTCCAATTATTATTAGATGATGTTATTTAGAATATGAGTCATCTTATCTTCGACCTCAATGATTTTTGGACCATTATAAACCGAATATAATTATATTATAAAGTAATACTTTCACTCTTTCCTAAAGAGCCCCTCCTCTCCCTTATAAAAGGAGACCACTTCTACTCATTCCTCACACCTCTCAAGCCACTTGGATCGTCCAAAATCTGCCCAAATAAGCTCCCCACATCCCTCTCCTCCTCCTTGAAGCTTCCCCTTAGGCAGAAAGCATTTCAAGAAGTCCTTTGGTTCCAACCAAAGTGAGTTACCTAAATTAAAGGTAACATTTTTCTCTTAAATTATTTTCAATTATTTTGCGTCTCCAACCCCCAAAATCTTTTTATTTCATTTCTTTTGTAACAACACCAGTATCCAAAATATACTAGGATGTTGTTATAAGAAGGATTCAAACTACACATTCACACAACTCCATCTAATGGATGATGAACATAATGTTTCTGTGGATGGCAAACTAACGCCTCACGAAACGATGATTGTTCAAATACATCTTACCGCCTCTCATAGTGGCCATTAGGATGGAACTGTAATTAAATATGATATTAATGATATATATTTTATATATAAGCTTCTGTAATTCCATTTTATTTCATACAATTATTCGTTTCATGTTGTATATACATACGATAATTTCATTTGAGGAAGTGCGGACTACCGCCCCCTTAAAATGATATGACTCGTTCATACCACACATGGAACGTATAAAGGATGGTGTTAATGAACTTAAGTAACATATATAAAATATTATATTTTACTGGAATAGTAATATACCTATGTATCGTTTGGATTCGATTCTTTTAAAATAAAAATTAAATGGAAGTAGCATTCGTGCGTACGTACGGACTACCGTCTCCACGAACGCAATGAGATTCATTCTCCATCGTATCCATTCAAGTATAATTATCATTTGATGATTTAAAAATGATGTTTATGGACTTGATACCATTCTGGATATGAATAATATACATCCCATTAATAACGAATATGGCTCACATAACAAAGAATGTAAAGTAAAATGAACCCGTTAACACCTGAAATGACGATAATTCTAAGATATTATTAACAAATCAATGTTAAAAGATCATATATGATATCATATTAAAGTAACTGATTCTTGTATTATTCAATAACAATTATTTCACCATTATACAGGAGGTAAACCTACCATCGACCAAGGAAAAAGTACAAAGTAAGGGATTCTCTTATCTCACTTTCAATTCCATGAGATTTCCATTGTTCGCTACTAAATTATTGAAAGTGGTGTATTGTGTACTTCCATTTGATATATATTATCATGATTCACTTTATATTCATGTTATTCTGTAAATCATTTGGTGTTTATTAACTTTTGGCCGTGCGACTCAGTTGATTAACGTGGTAAGGGATTCTCTTATCTCACTTTCAATTCCGTGAGATTTCCATTGTTCGCTACTAAATTATTGAAAGTGGTGTATTGTGTACTTCCATTTGATATATATTATCATGATTCACTTTATATTCATGTTATTCTGTAAATCATTTGGTGTTTATTAACTTTTGGTCGTGCGACTCAGTTGATTAACATGGTAAGGGGTTTCTTGTCTCACTTTTAATTCCGTGAGAATTCCATTGATCACCACTTAATTATTGCATGTGGTGTATGTGTACTACCCATGATTGTATTCATTGTGTAATATACTTTATTTTATGGGTATTTACATCATCATGGTATGATCTTTCTTTCATGGGTGTTTTTTTCTTAAGTTACCTAATCAATAAGGGAATTTGAGATTTCAATTTCCACTCATTTGGCTTTACGCATATTTCATTGATTATATTACCCCAAGATTATGTGTGGAATCACTATTCATTTGATTATGTCATAATTTCCACCCCCCTTCTTGTGGATATACTTTTGATACACATAATCACTCCATTGAAAATTCTCAAGTCATTGATATGAATTTGATAAGAGTAATTTTAACTCTTTCACCATTTGTTGAGTTAAACATCCAATTCGTCGGTGTTGTTTTTACAGGAATATGTGTGAATATACTTTGATTGTTTTACACTTAATATCCAATCATATTTAGTGTATTTATATTTTTCACACATAATTATGTTGTTGATTTATCCTTAACCTAAGGATATGGCCTTTATTAGAGATTTCATCTCAACTTACATTCCATTGAGACTTCTTTGTTGATATACACCAAATCACTTTTATGTGGTGTATATAATGTACTTTGACATAGTATATCATGAATTCCCTTTATTCTCATGATATTACAAATTTTTGATTACCTCAATTATTTTCATTCAATTGTCTCTCTTTTGGTTAGAATCTCTAACTAAAATACCATTTTTAAATGTTTTAAAGACTTATTCATCTAAATCTTTCTCATTAATGTCCATGTTTTAAAAATGGTTTTAAGGATTTATTTATATGGACATTAAAGTTTAGAAATTAAAAATCCTTTTAAAAGGTTTCAAAGTGTTATGGGACACTTTGATTCAAAAATCTATTTTTAAATGGCTTCTTGACAAATAGTGTGACTTTTAAATGTTTTCAAGAAAAGGGGGATATTTCTCTCAAATAGTTTTGATGATTATTTTCATCTATGTCAACATCCTTCATTATTCATGATTGAGGTTAATGTGATACAATAAAATATTCCATATTGTATCAAATGAGTTATATTTGACTGTGGATGTTCTATTTTTATACCATTCATGGTTTGTGGTTAAAGTATTGACATTTCGTATGCTAGTTTTAATACGAATGTTTATTTTATGCTTAAACCTATTCATATGAGGAATGCGTTGGACTTAATAAGTGACGGGTGGAGCCCGCTATAGCTCCTCGATGCATCGGTAGGTCTCATGATACAAACTAGTGTCTTGGCACAAGGCCTTGGCAAAATCTTATTTGTAGTCTTGGCACGAGGCCTTGGATATGTGGTTATGATAGTCTGGCATTATGCATTCCATCATTATGAAAGTGGTTATTGATATTGCATGTGATCATTCGACTAGTAGAATATCCATGTGAGTAAGTAAATGGCATTATTTCATTTTACCTTTGCCATTTTATGCTGAAGTTCAAGTTTCAAAGGCTTTTGTTTTAGTTATACATTGCCTTAAATGTTTATTCTTATTTATGAAAGCTTCTGCTATAATGTTATCCTTACTGAGCATCCGAGCTCACCCCTTTCAATGTTTTATTTTTTTTCCAGGATTATGAAGAAGTAATTTATGAATGACCTGCAGGGATAGTATGAGGGGATATGAAGACAAGATGTTTTTTTTATGATGTAATGTAAAAATTTATGGATGTATCTAGTTATTCCAAGGCTACTAAACTAATCGGTCTTTCGAGACTTGATCTTTCTCATGATCATGCCAATGTTATGTAATAATGCACCGACTTTGGGTAACTAGG
Source organism: Viscum album (assembly GCA_963277665.1). NCBI lineage: Eukaryota > Viridiplantae > Streptophyta > Magnoliopsida > Santalales > Viscaceae > Viscum > Viscum album. Next base: position 891,410,015 of record OY728138.1, read on the forward strand.
GTCGGGGCGTTACATTAGGGGAACCCGATCTACCTCAAATAAACATTTCTTTTGTGGATTATTTTATAAGAGAACATCCCCTATTAATTAATGTATTATCGGATGTAGTGGAAGCTAAAAGTTGTATCAATGATCTCAAAATGTTATTTTAGGTCATGGGATGTTCAGAATATCAAAAGGTAACACTTTTCATTTATCATTTCGAAGGATAAGCTGATTGATGATGGTATTTGGTTATGAATAGAAAATAGAATGGTGATATTGATTCCATGGGAGGTGAAGCATTCATGTAAATATTCCTTTAGTAATATTTATCAAAAAAATCATTTCTGAATATAAAATAAATTACTGGAATTGTGGAAAAAGGATGAATATTCTATAGTTTCATATGAAGGGAACATCACAATATTTTCTATATATTCCCCTAATTTTATTCAAGACACTGATAGAGAAGTTAATTGGTTTTAATCATGATTGAATTGAAATCTACAAAGAGCTTTGGCTGTGTGAGAATTTAAAATCTATGGGAATTTTATTCATTGTGATGAAAAGGATGAGATGTAGTTTTCTAACCCTTATATGCCTCAGGATGATGAAAGTAAGAAGTGATTATGATTGAGGAAATAAGGAAATATGAAATAAATAAATATTGATGTATGATGATGAATAATCAATTATGTAGTAATTGTGGTAAATAACACCTGGAAGAATGACTTGTTAAGATAGGTAAGTGTAACCGGTGTAGAAAGATTTTCCACATGGACCGAAAGTGCAAGGAAAATAATCCAAGGGAATAAAAGAATGTGGTAACTAATATAATTATTATGGTATAATGTTCTAGATATAAATAGATAGTTCATATTGAAATTTATGTTCAACGATATTTACACAAGATGGAAATCATCATGATTAGTAATCAAAAGGTGCATAGAATTCATTTTATACTACTATAGTCGATATTAGGCAACCAAATGTAGGAGAGATGTGTGGGTTACTTGTCTTTTTTAATTATTCCCATACCTTGTTCAATTATGGATCATTTTATTCTTTAATTAATGATGAATTTGATAGAACATAGTGAATATCACCTCATGAATTTAAGATATAAATTTTGGAAAAAAATCCCACTGAAACTATCTAAGAACCTAAAATTTATAATAATATTCCTATTATCTTAAGTGGGATGGAATTTCCTATAAATCTTGTTAACATTACCAGAGTAGTGTTGGTTATCATTATTAGTATGGATTGGATTTCAATTTATCATGCTAAGATAGATTGTATGACTAAGATAGATGTTCCTATATATTTCATTCCTTTAATAGCATACCAAGAATCATATAAATTTATCATAGATGAAAACTAATGTCATCATGATCATATTGTTTAAAATTAATAAAGAATTTAAATTAGTGATGTTTATGTATTAAATGAATACATTAATGGTTTTTTAGATGATTTTCAAAGTATTTTTCAAGATCGAGATGTTTAGTTTACTATTTAATTAGTACATGATGTTAAGACTATTTCTAAACACCCTTATCTAATGAGTCATTTATAACTATTAGAGTTAAAAACCAATTTTATTTGTTATTAGATAGAGGTTATATCTGACCTAGCACGTCACAATGGGGTGATCCTGTCTTTTTTATTGAATATTCAAAATGATCAATATGACTTTGCATTGATTATAGAGGCTTGAATAACATAACTATTAAGAAAAAGTATCCATTAAATCATATCAATGATTAATTTAAACATATATGGGGTTAAAAATATTTCCTTAGGTTTAGCTGATCTTAGGGAACAATTAGTTGATGGTGAAAGAAGTTGACATTCTGAAGATTGTGTTTCAAGCTAGATATTTTCACTATGAATTCGGAATTATATCATTTGGTATATATGAATAACCTTCTATGATCCAGGATCATATGAATATAATTTTTCATGAATTCATGGATATGATTTTCGTTCTGATTATTGATGAAATTTTAGTGTTTTCTAAAATTCATGTGAAATTTTAAAGGCATCAAACTATTTTCTTGAAATCCATCAAAGAAACAAAATCTATATATAAAATTTAACATATGTTAATTTTTGTTGAAAAAAATTTAATTCCATGGTCACATTGTTTATAACTATTTAATAATTGTTGATCCTTCTAAAATAAATGTTTTTTAATAATGGAAAATACCCAAAAATATCACAAAAATTTGTAGTTTTCTTAGACTTGCAGGTTACTACTAGTGGTTTATTAAAAACATTTCCCAATTTTCTAGACCAATGAATAAGCTAAATTGAAAAGAATTTATGTTTATCTAGAAACAAGAATGTGATGATTGTTTTCAAGAACTAAATGATGGTTGGTTTATTCCCTTATTTATTCCCTACCTCCCAAAAGTAGTAAAATATTTATCTACAATGATGATTCTTAGAAAGGACTTGGTTTTTACCAAATTAATAATGATAATGTAATTGATTATGTTTCATGTTAGGTGAAACCTCCTGATTAAAATTGAAAAACACATGATTGGTAATTTTCCACTGTTTTTTTTTGCATTAAAATTTGGAACCATAATTTGTATACAGTAAAGTGTGAAATATATGTGGATGACAAAATATTGAATTATATATTCTGTCAAAAATAATTGAACACGAGATAGAGAATATGGTTGGAAATAATCAAGGATTATGATTTCTACATTCCTCATCATCCAATAAAAGAAAATAAGGTGGAAAATATTTTGAGATTAATAATTAATTTTACATTGTACATGTGATTATTAGAATGTGACCCTTTCATAAATGATTTGATGAATTTTCTCTGAGAATTTTTATATGTAGAGATATATTCATTTTTTCAAGTTTTAGTGTAGCTGATATTGTCAAAAATAATTAATAAGTATTAGAATGGGGATAATTGTTTGAAAAAAATTATATAATCTATTAGGAATAGTAAGCTTATCAATTTTAGTATTGATGACAAGAGTGTTTTATGAATTGAAAAAAATATTATGGGTTCCTTTTGATTTATAGTTTAGGAAATAATTATCGATTAATTTTCATAGTTAACTATTTTCCATTAATCAATGTATCAATAAGATTTATTGTTTCTTTAGAGAGTATTACAGGTGGGATGGAATAAGATGCTATATTGGTAAATGTTTCGTGATGTTTTTGAAATGTAAACAAGTTAAAACAAACTGATAGTTTCTCAAGGTGATCCTTCAACTATTTACATTGATAGAGTCAAAATTGGAGTATATATCATTTTATTTTATGGTATGATTAAAAGTTAATTATCAATGTAATAATATGTTTAATGTTATTGTTGATATAAAAGCTAAATATCAAGGTTTTCTTCCCATTCGAGATGTAATGTATCTAGAGCATCATTTTAATCATTATCTAAAAAAGATTATCAGTTTACATGGAGTTCATATCCACTGTATCATACCATGATCCTAGGGTTACATATGTTTTTTTAATGGACATAAGAATTCGTTGGGTAATGAATTATAATTCAATATGGATTTTAATCCTCATCATGTTTGATAGACTTAGTTGATGATACAAACCATAGAGGATACGTTTTGTTCTTTCTTAATAGAATATTAAGGAATTTTGATGTGACATATTATTTTCTTGTTTTTTTCTTATAAACATTGTTTTTATTCCATTATACTGATGAAACCATTTAAAGAATTATAAAGAAGTGGTGGTGGAAATATGAATTCTAGAATGATATAGGAGAAAAGTAGTTGATGGTACCATAGTTGGTAGGTGAAATGATAACGAATGTTTAGTTTATTTAGTGACAAATAATGGATTTTCATAGTGGGTATAAGAGTTATCTAATTAACAGATAGAAATATATTTCATTTTAGGATTGTGATTATGACTTTTTAAAAGTTTCTCCATGGGAAAGTGTGATGCTTTATTGTAAGAATGGGAATCTGGGTGCATAGTTCATTGGAAAATATTAAATCATTGATAATATTGGGTCAATTTCCTACAATGTGGCTTTAACACCAATTTTTCCCAGGTATAAAATGTATTTCATGTTTCAACGTCAAATATGTATTTACTGAATTCATATAATGTTTTGAGTGCTGCAGTAGATCAACTAGAAGTGAATCTTTCTTATGAGGAACAAATAGTTCAGCTTCTTGACCATAGAAAGAAAGTGTTACAGAATATAGTGACTAATTAGGTTAATATTTTATGCAAACATTATATGTTTGAAGAGGGATAAATAGAATCTGAAAATTCTATGAGGGAAAAATATTCCCACATATTTTATGAGAGAATAAAATTTAAAAGGCGGAATTTCCAAAAGGGTGGAAGGATGTAACATCAATGTTAAAGATAAAATAAGTAATTATCATATTTTTTAATATTAATGAATTATGTAGTAATTTTACCTTAAATGATATTCTATGTCTAATATCAAACATAACACAAAAATTGAGTTTATCTGAAACCTTACTTTGCATGAAATACTTATTTATACAAAAAATAATTTATAGTTAATATTCTAATTTTAAATCAAAGTATTCTAATTTTTTAATTGGGAATGAATAGTACTAACTGTAATATGTTAAAACATGTTTATTAATTTTTTTTACATGTATATGCTATGTTTTATAGGATGAAAATAAGCTTAAATCCAATTTCAAGCATAAAACATTATATATTTTTTAAAAGGTAATTTTACCGCCTTTTAATGGAGATACCATTATAAATATAATTTTTAAAATTTTATAATTTTTATATGATAAAATATTCCAAATTTTTGAATGATGGATATCAAAAATTACTTTTGGTGTATTTTTTGTTTTTTTCTTAGACCTTTCACATTTTGATGAATAGTGAATACTATAGAATTTTAGTTCAAAAATGCATTTTAATTTTATTTATGGATAAAGACAAATTATGTTATTATTTGGTTATAAAGAATAATTATATTATTTATTAATTAGTTAAACTAATTTAGTTTATTTAATATAATTTAACATTTAATTTATATATAAAAACATAGAAAACAATTGAACATTTTTACATTAAAACATTATTTGGTCAACGCATCTGCATGATTAAATTAAAATTAAAATTTAGATATTATATTATTTTAATTTGGAAATATAGATTTCATATTTTTAATAATATTATTTTATAATTTATGATAAGGACTGCATAGTTTTTTGATAAGAATATATTAGTGAAAATAATTAAAATTAATTAAATCAATGAGTAGAAAAATTAGCTTAATAATGGAATAAATGTTACATATAAGAGGTAAAATGACATATAAACATTTATAGAATAAATTTATGTTTATATTTAGGCCATATTATTCCTTTTAACAAATATGGGGAAACAATTGAACCACTTTTTATGGGAAAAACGTTGGTGTAATTACCTTTTAAAAAATTTACAAGAATTCTCCTCCCCCTCTATAATAAACAGTCACTCACCCTTAACAATTCATAACACCTATAAATACCTTTGTATAACCCAAAAACTACTAAAATAATCTCTCAAATTCCTTCCATGTATCCTATATTTCACCCTTTTGGCATAAATCCTTCCGGGGAATCCATTTGGTGAAAACAAAGGTAGTTACCCAAAGAAGAGGTAACATCCTTCCTATAGATTTATTGTTTTTATTTTCATCCTCCATAGAATAAACTATTATTATTCCATTATTACACAATTGAACAAGTATCCTAAATATATTAATATTTTTTATGTTATGGTTTATACATACACTTATAAACAAATCCGTCTAATGGGTAAGGAACTTACAATTTATGTGTACTACGAATTACTGACTCACAGAATGATGTTATTCACTTTTTCATTACCACCTATCATTATTGGGAATTATGATGGAAAAACTATTTATATATTATATATACTTTATATATTTTATTTTTATGTATTAATTTTTATGAAATTTTTATATAATAAATATGTTTATCATATCCATTTTGGGGATATACAATAACATCATTTGTGGAGGTGTGAACTATTGCCTCCTCAGAGTGATTTAATATGTTCACACACTATAAAAAATGTTTTTAAGGATGTTTTTAATTAAAAATATGTGAAATAAATATGATACGTATGATATTAATTACATAATTACCATTCAGTAAATATAATATATCATTTTCTTTACCACCTTTTAACAAACTTGAATAGTGATAACATCATTCATGGACATGTAGACTACCGCATCCTCGATGCGATGTGATTTCTTTTGTATCACAAAAATTCTATACATAAGTTTATATTATTAGATAATATGGTATTTATGATATAATTTCCATTCTAAAAAGATAATTTTTACATACCTTTTTTACATTTTGATCATTGAAAAATTATAAAATTATTCATGTCTACATATAAACTACCTTCTCCATGATTGTAATATTAGTTCATTATTGACAACCATAATTCATTATTACTGTTAATAATAATATTCATGTAAAAATATTATAATTATTTTATGATTAATATTTTGGATATGTTTATATAATGATATTCTTTACAAAATTTGACCTAAAAAATGTCGTCTTTGATACATAAAAGAAAAATGTTTACAACTGCCGATATACACATAATTGTTAAGTAGTTTTTAAAATAAAATTAATAAGTGAACTAATAGTATGTAGACAATTGATAAAAAAATCAATAAAGTATGTAATTAAAATAATTTTCTAATTTGTGATGATAAATACCCACGAGAAAAATCGAACTCAAGGTAAGGATTTTTTTCTCAATCACGTTTTATTGAGACATTTCTTAATGATATACACCTTTTTTCATTTATATGGTTAATATATTGTCATTTGAAAATATATATCCATATTTTCTCTATTATCTTCTTATTTAATTTTTTATTAAAATGTATTCAATCATGGTGATTATGTTTTAAATTTTCAATGTACTATAAGAAACATTGAATATAAAAAGATTTTATCATTTCCTTGTAATATTATTGACATTATGGTACATAATTAATTATATGGAAAAAGGGTAATAAAGAAAATTATATGTCTATTTTGAATTCCATTTAAACATTTTCTAAAATTAAACTTTTTACATGTTTATAAGGATCGTTTGGGAAAAAATGGAATGTTATACTCCTAAAATACATATCGACCACAACATTTACACCGTCATGGCCATTAAATTATTTTTAGATTCCTTTACAGTATATCATGATTATTTAAATGAATAAATATCATTTTTAATTTTTTGGGTATTCTTATATTGATTATTTTTAAAAATAAAAGTTTGTTTTTTCTTGGAAATGGGATTTTTGAAGGAAAATGTATTTAATTATCTTAAAGGGATATTTATTTTAGTCTAAAAGTGTTTTTCAAGTGATGAAATTTTTAAATTCATGTTGTGTTTATTGAAAATTATTAATAATGGTTTCTCCCAAATAGTGTCGGGTGAGCCCATTATAACATAAACTATGGGTGCACCCAGTAATAACTCCAATGAATTGGTAATGATTATATTCTATATATAATTATATTAGAACATATATATAGATATATTCCAATTTATAAGGATTTTGTAAGGGTTATATAAGGGTTCATTGTTATAATGACCCAAGGTTCCCTCATGAATATTAAATGATTTCTATTATTTTTCAAATAAATCATATGTTTTAAAATTGTAATGTAATTGAAACTTACTAATAAAATGTTATTTTCATTTTAAGTAAAATTTTATTTTTTTGATCTTTAATGTTTATCTATCGAATAATGAGAATCATAGTTTTACACCCCTTACTTATCATTTTATACTTATCCCACATAATATAATGTTTTTCATATGGAATAAGGGTGATTCAGGGATTGGAAGAATTCATGTTGAAAGTCATGATGAGTTTTCTTAGAAGAGATCATGCATTATTTTAAATGTTTTAGATTATGGAAAAAATGGATACTTTTCAATACCTTCCAATTTCTATTTTAGGGAATTTCTATGAATAAGTTATGAACTTATTCTCTAAAACTATTAACATGAAATGATCCATAATGTGAAGGAAATTAAAATTCATGACATAAATCAAAAAAATTTAATGCTTAAGTATTGCTTTATAGTTTCAGTATAGATATAGAGAAATATCTTCTATATAGTAATAATCTAATACACTATGAAGATTAAATGGAAATCATGACTCTAGTTTGTGAATGAATAGGGAAGGAAAAAGGACCCTTGTACCATTACTAGAATCAATACATTTTGATGTGAAACATGCAAGAATATAGTAAATATGCTATGATATTTATGTCACATAAATCCTTATATTTGTTTAAAAAATCATTTTGAGTTGTCAGGAAAGCTAAAAAATTAGAATTAAATATTTTATATTATATTGTGATCAATTTGGTTCATCATAGATAATATGTGTGCACAATAATTTAAATATTTTTATGATGATTTTTTCTTTAGAGATAGTGGTTGTGGATCGATGTAATTAGTAATTACCTGATCAAGAAGAAGTAGATACATTTAAATATACATGTGATATGTATTTTCTCTATAATTTAAATCCATATTTTTTGATTGGTTATCTTAAAATATAAAAACGTCATGTCACTTTTAACAATTTGGATGTTTTATTTAGATATTTCTTCCATAAATAAAACATATATCCTAAGTGAGTTTTGAGAAATTTATTAAGTATTATGACATAATGATAAATATATATTTATATATATCAAGATATCTGAGTAATAATTTTTCATTACAATTAAATAGATGAGCTTCATTATTTGAGGAAATATTTATTATGCCTCATTATACTATGACATAACTGGATGTTTAAATAGAGTTACTAGAAATTTTAAGGAATTCTACTAATTCCCCCATTATTATTATGAGGAGTGATTATTTTTTCTTTGATTTTTAATAAAAATATATTATATAATATTTTATCTTGGTTGTTAATTATTGTATTGTGACATTTTTTATTCAATTGTTTTTCTATTCATAATCATTTTTCATCATGCATGACCATTAAACATTGATTTTTGGTGTCCATTATAGTTTTTTGAAAAAATTAATTTATTTTTTGAATATAATTATATAGTTTAGGGAGATTAGGTTTAAAAATATTGATCACTTAATTTCAAAATAAACTATTAGAAATCACTATATGGAAATGACAGTTTAGTGGCTCATTATTTATAATCAATACTAGACCTCCACATAGGTCAAACTATGAAAATTATATTGTTGAATATTATTTTGTTATTGTAATTAGAAATTTAATGAAACATTACTTTTAATATAATAATTCATCTATCATTCATAGTTTACATTATTAGGGTTATTATTTCATTTCCAATTAAAATGTTCATCCTAGATATTTTATAAGTTTTTTCTATGGAAAGTGTTTGTTTCTGTGGGTCTGAACTTAAAATCCAATATATAAAACAAATTAGAATATGTGCTTTCAAAATATTATTATAAATTAATAAATTTTATTACTACCAAGAAAAAATGAAACCTCATTATCCCCTTAGTGTTTTGGAATCATTTCTAAGGACATGGAGTTAGATAAAATTGTTAGTTCATTTGATTATGACAAAATATTTTTACATCGCATTCTAATTAATGATTTATTTTAGGTTATATTTATCTATTATTACACACAATGGGATTTTTAGTTATGATTGATGTTTAGATAGATCATGGGTTCAAACATATGATTGATTGAAAAAGGTCTAATAATATCATTTATATTGACATGCTGAAATAAAATATAAAAATAACATCATGGGTGCCATAGGAAAAAATGATACTAGATGAAAATAACCTCCATATAATTTATTAAATGAGGAATTGGGGTCATATATGTTGGATAAAATGTAAAATTTTACTTATGAATCCAATGTGATACCCAATGTGGAAGCTCAATGCAAGGGAAAACATTAGATGATATCTCAGGGTGATTTCTTGTTTGAGGATGAATATTTTGATATTACCAATTTTAATAGTGAATAAAAGATATATACGATGGAAAAACTATTAAAATCATTGAAAATATGAGAAAGTAAATGTGGAATCATTTATTTAATAATATAATATGGATGAATAAGTGATGGTTTCTAGTAAAAAGGGCTATATTGGAGAATATAAAAAAGTGAAGTCAACTAGATAATCTATGAATGGGGAAAACTAAAAGTTTTATATGATTCAATGATTATATTTCCAATAAAAAGGGTAGTACTAATTATGTTTTTCACCTCACAATAGAATTCAGATGGATTTATTGAAGAGGAGGTGAAGTGCACACCAAATTATCAAATATTTTAGTCATTGTTAAATCTAGAGTTGTTAGATAATTTCAAAAATCATACTACATGACTAACATAAAGAGATAATTTTGAGCTAAAACATATTAAATAATATAAATCTGTGTGGAATGTAGTGTTTTTATTCTTTCCACATTTTTTTATTTTTATTTTGTAATTTTTTTTGGATGTAGAATTCAATCATCAATATATTTTTTACTTTTACTAATGTGTATATTGTAATTTTAGAAGACTATTTTATTTAATAGATCCATGATGAAGTAATGGTCAATATAAAAAGATAAAAGTATTGAAATAAAAATATATTCAATTGATTGGGTATCATTCCTTTAAACCCATTTTATTATTTACAATCCCTATATTTGTTATATTATTTCGAAGAAAATTTACATTCAAACATTGATATCTTATAATATTATTTATCCATGATACAATAGTTTAATGGGTTTGGGTTTAATAATCAGAATCGTAATATATATTTAATAAATTTTTATTTATTAAGATTGGTAAATTTATGAGGGTAAAATTCATCTATCATTTTTATACTTTTATTTATAATTTTCATGTTAAATTATTTATCTATTATTCAATCCATGTGTAATTTTAAAATATTTTGTTTCATATCATCTAGTCGTATTCCATAAAAAAATTAACCTATTATTTATTACACCCTCTTTCAGGAGAAAACATAGGTATCCATAACTTCTAGAACTATCATATTGATGTTGATGAATAATTAAGTGATTGAACTACATTAATATGATTGTATGAATTAGTTATTGATTATTTAAACCATTTTATATTGATAACTTCTCTATTATATATACTTTTTAATATCCATAGAGACCATATATTTTCCTAATTTCAATTTACATTAAAAGTCAATTTATCTTTCCTGCTACTGTTCTTTGGTATTATTTCAGGATTATTGTATTTATATTAAACTTATATATTGGTGATTCATGGTAATGCTATGTGAATGTTAAATGCATAAGTTTGAGAGAGGTAACTATATTCATTTGTGGATAAATGTTTAAAATAACAAAATTATTATGATTTTTTAGTTCCATTATTACTTAAGGTAAAACAAAGAATAAAAAATAAAAAATATATTTGAAGAAGATTATCTGAAAATATAGATTTTTTTCATTGTATTCAAATTTGGTTTAAAAACTATAAGATGAAGAATAATTATTATATTATGTTTTTAGTGGAGTCAAATGATTTATTATTTTTCACCATGGTTACATGAATAAAAATATTTATTATTAAATAATTTGTTCCTCCTTTTTCAAGACATATACTTTGTATTTTCATCATTATATACCCTTACTTAACATTAGATCCATTTAAAATTTAGTGAATGTACAAATTATTTTTTTAGTTTTTTAAATGTTCATAATCATATATATTTCATGCCTATAGATAGAATTTGTATAATTGGGGGTTATTATTATAATAATTTTAGAATTATCTTGAGGGGAAAGAGGAAAATTAACATTACGTTGATCATATGGTTCATACATAATGGTAATTTTTTGAAATTTAAGAATGGATGTTAATAATAATATCTTCATTTTAAGGGGAAATGTTAAATTCAGGGTTAATTGGTTTTAATGAAAAGATAAAAGATGAAGAAATATTTATGTTGACATGATTGGATATGTTCTAATTCTCAATAGATATTTTATTTTATGGGATATGATATTCAATCCTTGTAATGATGGATTTCATATATGATGGTGTGAAATTTTTGATTGTGGACTTATAAGGGATTATATATACATAAATATAATATATCAATTTGAAGAATTTATTTTTTATTATATATTATAAGAATATTATAATTTTAATGGATTGATTTTTTTATAATGATTAGTGGTTTTATTATTTTATTCATGGAAATGACAAAAAAAATGTATATTTTAGTAACTTTTTATAGAAATTTGAATTTATGTTAAGGGTTTTGAAAACAATTGTGTTATAAATAAATGAAAATTACAACTATCGTTTTGTGAAATTTATAGTTTCACGGCCTACTTGTGATTAAAAAAATCTGGATATCCTATATATGAATTGAGAGAAACTATGTGAGATCACATAGGATTGATGTTATAGGATCTTTATATGGGTTGATTTAATTTACATTTGAGATTCTACATGTAATAATGAAAATTGTCTATGATGGAGATGTGTAATTAAAGCTTGTAGAGTGTTAATTCTCCATGCCATCTAACTTAATAATTCCTAATAATATCTATATCACATGAGCATCAATATAATAATAAATTGATTCATGTGTGTGATTAATTGGTAATATTAATTAGGACATGATAAATATTTGGTGTGGAATAACCCAATTAACCCATTATTGGTAACCTCGTGACTTGATTTTTTTACATGAATAGAATGTATTGATATTTTATTATGATCTTTGGAAGGTTTCATTGAATTTGTTACTCAATGGAGATGAAGGTAAGGAAGAAGTAACAAAGCCTAAAAACCCATGTTTGAGCTTTCACAATGAGGGTCCTATAGCGCTAATAGAAATAAGAATGTTAAATGAATGGAATATTATAATGAAGATGTTTGGGATGGATTTAGTGTCTCAACTATGGTTTCATAGATTATGTTTTCACCATGGATTTTTGGAGAAAATGAAATTATATTTGGAATTATTATTTTATCAAGGATAGAACCCTTATACAGAGACCTATTATTTATATATATAATAATCAATGATACCTTTATCCTTTTGGATAATTTCAGGATATATTATTTTAGGGATATAATGTTCATATCCTATCAATAATTTTAATAATATTTTAATTATTTTTATGTGTAAATAATTATGGTGTGATATATATATATATATAAGGAGATATTCGGTAGTGAATTTGTGACTATATTATAGGGTCAACAATATAATCATGATAGAAATAATTGTAATAGATTCAATAGAATATCACAATTGAAGGTTTGAAATCTTTATTTCATGACTAGTTTAGGGTTTTTATTGCTCTCTATCAATGTTATCAAGAGGGGTAATTAATTTATTCCATGTATTGTAATGAAATGTGAATAAATATTATAGTATATTAATTATTATTGATGTTTTATTTGGGATTTCACATTCAATTTTTATACACCTTATCACTATTTATAATAAATGAAAATTTTGTTTTGAGGGTTGGAATTCCTTCTAGTTCATTAAATAAATATTTTTTTTTATAAATTACCATTGTATGTGTTAGTGTTATTAGGTTTAATCATAGTTCTCAATCACTTGATCCCTAAATAAAACAAAGTAAATGATCAAAATAAAAGGGATGTTATTAATTAGAGAGTTATGACTATAACCAGACAAATTCTTAGATTCAATTATAAAAACAACATAAATTAAAATTGTTTCATTTTTACACTATACTATTTCGTGATGATATATTTATCCATTATTTATACATTAATTTTTTCCTAGGATTAGGTTTTTAATTATATTCATATTCTTATCTATTAGATTAATGTTTGTTCCTTGATAACTGGTAATCTATCAGTTTTTTCCTCAGATATAACACCCCAAGATTTCATAGTACGTTATTTCTTCAAAGTAATTCAATAACTTTCACTACATGCAACACCGAGTTCTAGCACACCACGACTTACCAAACTATCCCTTCAAAAGTAGTTATGAATAGTATTAACTGAATTTTGAAAATTATATAATCTTTATAATTTTAGAATCCATATTTTGAGTTTCTTAGACATAATGTAAGAACAAATTCATTTTTTTCAGATAAAAGAATTATTTTAAAAAAAATGAACTTTTACCACATTTTAATGATGAACCATTTTTAAATACAATATTTGAAACATTTATATATTAAATTTGACAAAATCAAATTATTCTTTAGAATCGTGACATAAGAATTTAGTTTCAATAAATTTTGGGTGTTTTTTTGATAACATTCATATTTGGGTGAATAGTGAAAAATACAATATTTAAACTGAAAACAACTTTTTAATAAAAATAATTTATAGTGTTAAATTATACATGTTAATGCTTTGGAAATATAAATATATTATATTTTTTACATTTAATGCAATTCTGGTCATTGTATGTAATTTCACTTTGAAATTAGACATAAACAAGTGTCAATCTTTTGATAGTTATTATTTCTTAAAAATACGCCTTTTGGTTTTAACAAAGGGAATTAATTTTAAATTAATAAATGAAACTTCTATGTCTTTAATATGGTAAAATAGACTTCATTTTTGAATTCGGAATATCAAAATTATACTAGGGTGAGTTTTTGGTATTTTTCTGTAAACTTTCAATTTTTGATGAATAGTGAAAACACAGAGTTATTGGTTAAAACCAAATTTTTATTTAAATAATTATTAATTTTATTTAAATTTATTTTAAGTAAAAATAGGTACATAATACCTATATAATTTCAATTTAATTCATTGGATCCAATTTATAATAAATTTAGATATATAATAATTTTATTGAACTTTTTACCCTCTTTGACCACCTTCTAGGAGCATTTGCAAATTTACATAAAACATAATTTTACCGCTTCTGTGAGTTTCATTTAAACAATGCGAGATACATGGTTGATATTAGTAGGTAAAATTTGGTTCAATACGATGAAAATAATTTTTGGTGAATAGTAACTTTTTACTTTTATTTACCACGGTTAAATGTAAATAGGGTAATTAAGGGTAAAAAATATATTATTATTACCCTAAAAAATTTCCTAATTATGTTGGATAAATATAATTCGACCAAAAAAACATTAAGAATAAAATATGAACCTCTTTGATTCACTTGGATTAGATTAGGACATTTATTATTATTGAATTCAAAGAAGAGTTAAAAGAGTTAAAATCAATGTTTAATAATTAAAACATTTTTAATATTAGGTTACACATAAGATAAATTCGACTATAAATATTCATTAAAAATATAAACATATTTCCTACATAAGGTAATTTTATTTATATTTTTTAGTAATTAAATAATTTAATTTTTTTAGGACACAATGATGATGGAGTAATTACCTAATTAAAGAAATATTGAAATAATTGACATTATAAATATCCAAATAAATGTAATTTGAGAAATTTTATGAATTACAATAATTTACTAGTATAATATGGAATATTATGGTTGGTTATACGGATTGTTTTCTAAGTAATAATGTTGTTATAAATTTAGAAAAAACAAAATAACAAATAGTGTCAAAATTGACATAAAAGAGTTCTTAAAACAAATATTATATTATTAATTTATATTCTATTCTTAAAAATATAATGTTCAGCCAAAATAATTATATAATGGTAGATGTATCATTAATTAACCACTTTGGGTTCTCTTGGAAGTATATAGTAAGTTTATTAACCATATAATATAAAAATACAAAAAGACATGGTAAATGTCAAACTATTTAACTAAGAGTTAAATCTAAAAGACAATGTTAATATAGTGACCCAAACCTATCTAAAACCTATTGGTTGAGTGGTTTTCAACCCATCCCCAACTTATCCATTAAATAATCCATTTTGGATCCATTATAAACCTAAAATGGTTTTATTATAAAATAATATTTCTAGCTTTTCCTAAGGTGCCCCTCACCCTTCTTATAAAAGGGCACTCCCCCTTCTCGCTAATTCACACATTCAAATCCATTTTTCTCGGCCATGCCTTACCCAAATACCCTCTAAACTATCCTCCCTTTATCCTATAGGCCTCCATTTAGTAATAAATCCAACCTAAGGAGACCTTTTGATCAAATCAAAAGGAAGAACCTAAAGAAGAGGTGAATACTTCATCACCTCTTTCAAGTCCCTTTCTTCTATCACTTCCTTTTTCTTTGTTGTTTCCATTATAAAATAATAACTCCAGTATATTATATATATTGAGTTTTTATTATAAATATGTTAAAACCAAAATCATTATTCTATCCATCCTTTAAATGACATGTCACCATACGTGCGTACGTACAGCTTACAGTCTTCAAGTCGTGGTGTAATTGTTATTCAATGCATTTTTATTTGGATGGGTATAATAATGATTTGTAATTGATTTAAATAATAAATATAACATTATAATGATTATATATATGATATACCATCCAATTATATATTATTTTAATATAAAAATAATGATATTGTCGCTCGTGCATACGTGCGGATTACCGTCTCCACGAACGTGATGAGATTCATTCCCCATCGTATCAATTCAAGACTAATTTTCATTAGATGATCAAAAATAATGTTTAAATACTAGATATCATTCTGCATATGAATAATGTACATCCTATCCATAAAAAATATGACTCATATATCAAAGAATATAAAGGAAAACGAATCTATTAACACCTGAAACAATGATAATACTAAGATATTATTAACAAAGGAATGTTAAAAGATTATATATTATATCATATTAATGTATATGATTCTTGTATAATTTAATAACAATTTTTTCACCATTATACAGGAGGCTAACCAACCCTAGACCAAGGAAAAGTATAAGTTAAGGTTTAATTTCTCATCATTATCTGAGTTTGTTTATACGTAATTATCTATCGGGACCTCTTTATCATCCACATCCATGTTTCTTAAAAATGTATTTCAAATCCTTTCCCTTATTTATGATAAAATGGGGTAAAGTCATTTGTACCCTTATTTGACCTTATATGTTTTTAAATGAATCATTCTATCATTTTCCAAACAAGGAAATTTTTGTCCTTTTCGACAAAATTAAGGTAAAATGTTTTTTTTAGTTTTATGGTGGGTGCGGATATTTTCCGCCATTATAACATCGTTGGATCTTCACTTACAAGCTTATATGAATATTTTCAAAATAAGTTTCTTCTATATAATTATGTGACTCTTAAATTATTTCAAAATAGAAATAGATATTTCTCTAAAAAAGGTTTTTATTTCATCTATGTCAACATCCTTTGATGGATTTTATGTTTATTTGAAGTTGATTTATTATGATACAAAACTTTCATATTGTATTGAAGGTTTTTTGATATGTTTGAATGTGGATATGATATTTTTATACCATTCATGGTTTATGGTTAATGTATTGACATTTTTTATTCTAGTTTTAATATGAATGTTTATGTTATATTTCAACCTTTTCATATGAGGAATGTATTGGACTTAGTAAGTAAAGGGTGGAGCCCGCTATAGCTCCTTGATGCATCGGTAGGTCTCATGAGACAACTAGACGTGGAATTGGTCGAGGCCTTTCTCAATTTGATATATGTTTTTGGTCGAGGCTTTAATCATTTTTAGATGTCTTGGTAGAGGCCTTGGCAAAATGTTTTTGAATGTCCGACATTATACATTCCCTCGTTATGATAATAATATTGATGGTTCATGTGGTCATTAAACTAGTAGAATACCCATGATTATGTTTTATTATGGAATTATTTACTCAACTCATATTCCTGTAATAAAAGTATTCATGTTTATTATTATTAAAGGCATGTGGTTTTAATTATTCACTATGCTTAATATTTATGTTATCTTCCACTTTATTGTTTACCCTTACTGAGCGTTTGAGCTCACCCCTTTCTTATGTTTCATTTTCCCAAGATATGAAGAGGTTAGTTATGAGTGACTTGCAGGAATAATCTAGGATGCTTGAATTTTTCTAATGGAATAAATTTGTGTTGTATTTATTTTCAATTTGTAAAGTTGAACTTATGTATGAATCTTGTTTCCAATAATACAAAACTGATCAGTCTTTCGAGACATGATTTCCTAGTGATCATGCCAAGGTAATGTAATAATGCACTGACTCTGGGTAACTAGGGTCGGGGCATTATAGTTGGTATCCGAAAAGTTTAGTACAAACCTTGGAAACTAGATTTATATAATCTTTGATTAGAGCACACTACCCAAAGATAGAATTTGAGGATTAGAATATAATAACTTCCTAGAATTTTGGTAATGTAGAGATTTTGTGAGTTTTCCGAGAAATACATCCCTGACTAGATATGATCAAGTAGAGGCGGCTTTGGCAAAGATGTACCTAGGGGTAATACCCGAAAATACCACTTTGATCTAGACTTGAACAGGAACTGGTGCACAACAACGTGCCTTGTTGCACTCTTGGTTACGACACTCCTAGAGGATATTCTTAGGATAATTCTCATTTTCTTTACAAATCATTATGAAGGATTTACGATTATATACTTCCTCAGAGAAAACATTTTTTATTATTATGGATTATATAAATAAACTATTTAATATATGTTAAGTGTTTTACATGTTTGGAATTATGTATTTCGATTCATAAATTGATCTAGTTTATTCCATTTTATAGAAATGGTGCCCAGCTGAAGGAATGTGAACTCCAACAATATATATGATCCAAAGAGTAAGATTGATCATATCTTTCACAGTAATAAGACAACATTTAGATGGTAAATAGTCTCCCATGTATTCTAAACATATGATGAAATAGTATCATGTGTTAATAATATAAGTAAAGAATTCTCTGAGTCCTATAGATTTGAAGGGAAGTAAGAGAAGAAAAGGATGGAAGAGAGAAAGATGGATAATGGAATGAGGGAAAAGAATTATTTTTCCCATATGTGATAACTATGGAAAGAATCACCATGGTAAATGCTTGAAGTGAATGGGAGTTTTTTATAAGTTTGGAGAAAAAGGACACCAAGTACGTGATTTCAAGGGTAAGATAAAAGTTTCAAATGTACAATGCTTCATCTGTAAGGAGTTGGGACACTACGCGAATCAATGTCCAAATCATCAGAGTATACACCAAATGCTGCTATTGGATAATAATAAAGTTATGATACTACTGAAGATGAAGAGTAATGATTAGATTTAGTATGTTGTTATTAAAGTATTGTGTCATTTGAGTATTGTATTAATGATGTACATGTTATAAGAATTATAGAGTATATTAGGATCGTACTGCAGTACAATTTTATTGCAGATTTGAGATTATATGGTTCTAAGAAATGTAACTTAACAGTAGGCTACAATTTTTGGAAAATAAATGGTTGAAGAAAAGGTAATCCTTAATATGGTCCTGATAATGAGGTAGTGATTTTAGATTAAGAGATGGTTGATTTGGATAAATTATATTGGATATTCTTGACATCCTTGAAACTGATTAATGATTTGTATCTTCCTTCATTGAGGGAGTTTAAAACATTTTTAGATAGAAGGAGTATATCTAGTATTATATAAGGAATAAGGGAGCATGAATGTGATCAATAAGGTTTTATGGTAATTCAGGATGTTGCAGTGTTTTAAAAAGAATACATGATGATGGTGTTCACATGTTACTACATGGAAAAAAGGATCTTCATTGTGTTTACCTTTCTTATAGATTTTGGACTGTGAGTTTGGATAGAAGTATTTTGGATAAGTCTAATGGTTGTAAGAGATTAATTTTGAAATTGGATACTATTGTTATGGTTATTTTTTTATTTTTATAAAAAGGACAACACGCAGACCGTGTGACAACCTGTCACATCGGACAAAGCTGCGAGAATCGAATACACAACCATAGTGCGATTAGGATTTATCGCCTACCACTGGACTACTTGAAGTCCCTGGATTGTATAATGTAGTTTATTTTATTAAAGGGTCTAATAGGTGAATTATAAATTCATTTTTTTGGATCCTTGTATGAATAGGATAAATGGAATATTTTTTGAAGTTTTATTATCATTTAGAGTGAAAGTTGAGTATGGGGTAGAAATTATGGAACTCTATCTGTAAAGTATATATTTTTTTCTTATATTATTCTATGAAGAAATTAATTCTTATACTTTAGGTAATAGATATTAAAACTAAAAATTTGTTATCCTAATACCTTATGTTTTGTTGAATCGATGATATTTTAAATCATCATAGATTGATGGCTTTGAGGCCCTCGATTCTACAATTGTTTGTGATTGATGACCTCAATCACTCTCTATAAATATTTATGTTTTTCCTCCAATTATGTGTCTCTAATTTCCACCAATGTTCTCCTAATCGAGATCATAATTTGGTGGTGACTTTTTCATTCCCCTTTTCCTCCTATTAAGACTAAATTTTATTAACCCAATTTCCGATTTGGGTTTTCCCACAAAGGTATTTTCTATTTTCAACCATTTATTTTCTAAAAAAAAATTCAAATTGTGAGGATGAAATTCATTAAAGGTGGTAAGAATATAACACCCCAAGATTTGATAGTACATTATTTCTTCAATGTAATTCAATAACATGCACTATACGCAACACTGAGTTCAAGCGCACCATGACTTACCAAACTAGAAGTTCAAAAGCAGTTATGAATAGTATTAACTGAATTTTGAACTTTATATAATCCTGATAATTTTAGAATCTATATTATGAGTTTCTTAGACATAATGTAAGAACAAATTCATTTTTTTCAGAAAAAAGAAGTATTTTTTAAAAAAAAATCTACTTTTATCGCCTTTTAATGGTGAACCATTTTTAAATCCAATATTTGAAAATTTTATATATTTAATTTTAAAAAATAAACTTCTTCTTTAGAATCGGGTCTTAATAATTTAGTTTCAATAAATTTTTGGTGTTTTCTGATAACTTTCATATATGGGTGAATAGTGGAAAATACAATATTTTAACTGAAAACAACTTTTTCAGTCAAAATAATTTATAGTGTTATATTATACATTTTAATGGTTTAGATATATAAATAGATTATATTTTTACCATTTTATCCAATTCAGGTCATTGTAAGTAATTTCACTTTGAAATTGGAAATAAACAGGTGTCAATATTTGGAGAGTTATTATTTCTTAAAAATTCACCTTTTGGTTTTGACAACGGAAATTATTTTTAAACTAATAAATGAAACTTCTATGTTTTTAATTTGGTAAAATAGTCTTCATTTTTAAATTTGGAATATCAAAATTATCCTACGGTGAATTTTTAGTATTTTTATGAAAACTATCAAATTTTGATGAATAGTGGAGAACACTAAGTTATTGGATAAAACCGACTTTTTATTTAAATAATTATTTATTTTAATTTATTTTATTTTAGGTAAAAATAGATACATAATACCTATATAAGTTCAATGTAATTCATTGGATTCAGTTTATAATAATTTAAGATATATAAAAATTTTATTGAACTTTTTACCGTCTTTTACCCACCTCATAGGAGCACTTCCAAATTTACATAATACGTAATTTTACCACTTCTTTGAGTTGAATTTCAAAACTCTGAGATACATGGTTGATATCAGTAAATAAATGTGGTTCAATAAGATGAAAATAATTTTTGGTGAATAGTAACTTTTTACTTTTATTTACCACGGTTAAAAGTAAATATGGTAATTAAAGGTAAAAATGATATTATTATTACCCTAAAACATTTATTAATTCTATTGGATAAGTATAATTCTCCAAAAAAACATTTTGAATAAAATATGAACCAATTTGGTCCACTTGGATTAGATTATGATATTTATTATTATTTAATTCAAAGAAAGAGTTAAAAAAGTTAAAATCAAAGATTAATAACTAAAAAATTTTTAATATAGAGTTAAACAAAAAATATATTTGACTATAAATATTAATTATAAATATAAGAATATTTAATACATGATGGTATTTTATTTATATTTTTTATATATTAAATAATATAATTTATTTATAACACAATAATGATGCAGTAATTACATAATTATTGAATGATTAAAATAATTGACGTTATAAATATCCAAATAAATGTAATTTGAGACTTTTTATGAATTCCAGTAATTTTCTAGGTTAATGTGTCATATTATGGTTGTTTAGATGAATTTTTTTCGTAGTAATAATGCTGTTATAAATTTAGAATAAAAAATACCAACTAGTTTCAAAATTGACATAAAAGAGTTTTTTTAAAAAAAATTATATTATTAATTTATATTATATTCCTAAAAATATAAGGTCCAGCCAAAAGACTTATATAATGATGTTTGTATCATTAAAGAACCTCTTAGGGTTCTCTTGGAAGTATATAGTATGTTTATTAACCATATAACATAAAAATACAAAGAGACATGGTAAATGTCAAACTATTTAACTAAGAGTTAAATCGAAAAGATAAAGTTAATATAGTGACCCAAACCTGTCTAAAACCTATTGGTTGAGTGGTTTTTGACCCATCCCCACCTTATCCGTTAAATAATCCATTTTTTATCCATTAGAAACCAAAAATTATTTTATTATAAAATAATATTTCTAGCTTTTCCTAAGGTGCCCCACACCCCTCTTATAAAAGGGAACTCCCCCTTCTCTCTAATTCACACATTCAGAGCCATTTGGATCAGCCATCCCCTACCCAAATATCCTATCAACTATCCTCCCATCATCCTAGAGTCCTTCCTTCATTCATAAATCCAACTTATGGAGCCCTTTTGATCAAATCAAGAAGAAGAACTCGAAGATGAGGTAAATATTTCATCACCTCTTTTATGTTCCTTTCTTCTTCCACTTCCTTTTTCATTGATGTTTCCATTACAAAATAATAACTCCAGTATCTTCTATATACTGGGATTTTGTTATAAATATGGTACAACCAAAATCATTATTCTATCCATCTTTTGAATGACATGTCACCGTATGTGCGTATGTACGGCTTATCGTCTCCACATCGTGGTGTAATTGTTATTCAATACATTTTTATTTGGATGTGTATAATAATGATGTGTAATTGATGTAAATAATATATATAACATGATAATTATTCAGTATATATGATATACCATCCAATTATATATTATTTTAATTTCAAAAGAATGATATTGTCTCTCATGCATACGTACGGATTACCATCTCTACGAACGCGATGATATTCATTCACCATCGTATCCATTCAAGACTAATTTTCATTAGATGATTAAAAATAATGATTAAAGACTTGATATCATTCTGGATAAGAATAAGATACATTCCATCCATAAAAAATATGACTCACATAACAAATAATATAAAGGAAAACAAATCTGTTAACACCCGAAACAACGATAACACTAAGATATTATTAACAAAGCAATGTTAAAAGATCATATATGATATAATATTAATGTATATGGTTCTTGTATAATTTAATAACAATTATTTCACCATTATATATAATATTATCCTTCCCTCAACCAAAGAAAAGTACAAGGTAAGGGTTAATTTCACAATCTCTTCATTATCCGAGGATGTTTATACGTAATTATCTTCTGGGTCCTCTTTATCATCCACATCCATGTTTCTTAAAAATTTATTTCAAAACATTTTTACTACTTACTATCCAATTCGATAAAGTCATTCATACCCTTATTTGAATTTATATGTTTTGAAAGGAATCTTTCCGTCATTTTCCAAATAATGTACTTTGTGACCTTTTCGACAAAATTAATGTAAGAATGCTTTTTTTAACTTTTACGGTCGGTGCAGCTATATTCCGCCGTTATAACATCGTTGAAGAATCCATTACAAACTTATAAGTATATTTTCAAAATAAATATTTTCTTTATAATTATTTGACTCTTAAATGATTTCAAAATAGAAAGAGATATTTCTCTAAAAAAGGGTTTGATTTCATCTAGGTCAACATCCTTTGATGGATTTTAAGTTTATTTGAAGTTGCTTTATTATGATACAAAAATTCCAAATTGTATTGAAGGTTTTGTGATATGTTTGAATATGGATGAGCTATTTTTATACCATTCATGGTTTATGGTTAAATTATTGAAATTTCATATGCTAGTTTTAATACGAATGTATATGTTATATTTCAACCTTTTCATATGAGGAATGTATTGGACTTAGTAAGTGATGGATAGAGCCCTCTATAGCTCCTCGATGCATCGGTAGGTATCATGAGACAACTAGTCATGGAATTGGCCAAGGCCTTTCCCAATTTGATATATGGTTTTGGCTGAGGCCTTAATCATTTTTAGACATCTTGGCCAAGGCCTTGACAAAATGTTTCAGAATGTCCGACATTATAGATTACCTCATTATGAAAATAATATTGATGGTTCATGTAGTCATTAGACAAGTAGAATACCCATGATTATGTTTTATTATGGCATTATTTACTCAACTCATATTCCTACCATAAAATTGTTTATATTTATTATTGGTAAAGGCATGTGGTTTCAATTATTCACCATGCTTAATATTTATGTTATCTTCTACTATATTGCTTTCCCTTACTGAGCGTTTGAGCTCACGCATTTCCTATGTTTCATTTTCCCATGATATGAAAAAGTTAGTTATGAGTGACTTGCAGGAATAATCTAGGAGTCTTGGATGTTTCTAATGGAATAAATCTGTGTTGTATTTCTTTTCAAGTTGTAAAGTTTAACTTATGTGTGAATATTGTTCCCAATAATACTAAATTGATTGGTCTTTCAAGACATGATTTCCTTGTGATCATGCAAATGTAATGTAATAATGCACCGACTCTGGGTAACTAAGGTCGGGTAATTACATCAGACACCATCACATACATTGATATTATAGTCATAATTATGGATTTTTGGTATTAATTTTTTTACATGATTCACCCTGATAATTAATGACACCATATATTCTCATCAATTTATAATTTAATTAATTTATGCCATTAAAATTTATATCTGTCATAAAATTTTCCTATCATTAATCTTGTTGACAAAACTACATTATTATTGATTCCCCACCAATGTATTTAGTGAAGGTTCACATTTATAAACCACAATATCACATTCAAAATATAATATCTAAATATACAAACACATCTCATTATGAAAAATTATTATTAAGAAATTGTTTTTTTACATTATTATACAAAAATTATTTAGTAAATCAATTATTATATTGATTATAATCTTCATTCAATAATATAATATGACTATGTTCAACTACATTATGTCAATCACATTAGTATAATATAGATTTTTTTTGTTCGTTAAATTTTTATAATAATATTTTTCATAATATTCAATGATAAAAGAATAATTAATGTAACAAAAATATATTGAATTGAACAAACAATATTCTATTAGGACAAGAATATTAATATAATTCCAATGCATTTTTTAAACATTAATAACCACATGTTCCACAACTCACACTATAGCAGTTTTAATTGACAAAGAGGTGATAAGTGGAAACCCAACAGGCCTATATATGTTATTCCTTTTAAAACATTAAGCTACATTCATGGGAAATCCCTGGAAAAATAAAATTCAAATGGAATGAAAGGTTTCCTTGACTAGGCTCTTGTGGAGCCATCTCCAACATGGAGAAATAGAGATTAGGGATTTGAGTAGATCGAATTTATCAATCAAAATCGATTGAGATGGGACTATATGCCCAAATTGATGATTTTTCTAAGGTGGTAAGACAAGAATTAATTTGATAAAATGGTTTCATGAGGTTTTATATGCCTTCCATATCACCCTTTATAATGATGATTTAGTTAGTTTCACACCATCTGATAATTTGATTTGATAATTGAGTAACCTGCATTTCATGATTCATAGATATAATCTCTAATTCTACTAGTAGTGTTATGAGAAAATCATATAGTCATGTGATGGATCATCATAGAAATTTGTTGTTTTCCTATTGTGACCCATTATTATTATTTTTCCTTATTTAATCTAGATAAGAAATTTTATTCAAATTCTTATTATAACTTGGTCTCATCATGATGATGAAAAATATGTAAATTTTATTACGTAAATGAAACAAATAATTATTTGAAATATTGAGAGATGGTGGAAACATTTAATTATTAAATATATCATTACATATAAAAATTAATTTGTATATTCATGTATATTTTCTTATTTGATTAATAATATATGTTTAAAATATATCTCATTTGAAAATTTACTTTTAATTTTTTAAAGATAACATAAAAATTATTGAAAAAGGGTTCAAATCATGTATTTTATATTTTGATAAATATAAAACTATTTTTTTGAAGTAATTCATCCCATTATAATCTTTATAAAACAAGAATTTCAATTAAAATCCATTCTTTTATAAAATCATTTAAAAGGATTACAAATAATGTTACATGTTTTGGTGCACTAAAACTCACTCTAAAATTAATCAAAATCCATTCATCATATATTCAAAAATCAACTTCCATTATAATAGGTATGATATATAAATATAAATATATATAAATTTAACTTTAAAAATAATTTATTAAGAAGTATGATGATAAGAGATATTTTTACACATCTAATATTATGATCAGGTAATGTTAGATTCAAAATACAAATGGGTATTTAAATTTTTCATTATTCTTTAGAATATTCCATTAACTCTGGTGTTTCCATCCATATCAAGAGATATTTGAATTCCACACATCACTTTTAATTCTATTCACATATGAATATATATATATAAATATATCTGTGTGTGTGTGTTTTAGGTTAAATAATAATATTAAAATAATATAATAATATAATAAAAACTATCCTCCATGATGTAGAAATATTAAACATTAACTATAAAATAATGAAATATCATCACAATGAAAATTTATATTCTTCACTCTTTGATAAAGAATGTTTTTAAATCATGAACTCAATTATAGTTGAAAATATAATTATTCACTATTTAACCTAAAATTAATATTTCCCTTCAAACTTACAATTTTATTTAATTGAATGTGTATAAGAATTTATTATATTAAAATGACAGATAGTAAATATAATTAATCAAAAATAGTTGTCCAATTCTATAGTTAGGTAATGTCACTCTTAGAGTAAAACCAATAAAATTACAACATACTCATCCTCCATAACCTTGTGCTTGATCGAATGATATATTGGTTGAATATTAATAAAATGAAAAAAGGGCTCAAAAAACTCTATTTATCATTTTGATAATATAATTTTGATAATGAAATAAAGATAATTAGCTGTCACTACTCTATTCACATGAAAATTACATAATGGTCTCACACAAAACAACATCCCCTAAAATACAATCAAATTCTTAGGGTTTCTATATATCATACATAAGTCTCACATCATATTTATTTAAAAATTTGAATTTATATGTATTTTTTTACTATTATAAATTGAAATATATAAAATATTTAGGAAACAATTATAACATACTGTTAATAAAAATAAATAACTTATCCCCACATCATAACTTGTATAACAATAATATATATTCATGTGGATTTCATCTAATCCCTACATCCTTTATATGATTCATGAAAGCAGACCCTCTTACATCAAAATACTAAGAGAAAAATAATAAATATTAAATCACATACTTTTTCACAAAATCACAGTATTATAATTCTTGAAATCAGAAAACCACAATATCAGACTGTTGTAAGATGACTACACCCATATGTGTTTGATAAATACATCAATATTGTCAATTTATAGTGTTGTAAAATATTATATAAGACTACAATTTCCATAATTGAAAAATAATAAATTATTCAATTCATGACATTTTTAATAGCCTAGACCACCTATGCTATGATATTTTTTACCTTAGTCATGGCCCTCATGGTTTATATTAATCCACCTATAAAAAAGGTATCATAGTGTGAATGGAATCCATAGTCCTATCCATAGGTCCATATACTGAATTTATTATGAATATCATATAAAAATGATGGATCCAAAAAACATTCCAATTTAAGGATTAGTTTTTTCATATGAAAACCGGTCTGAGTATATTATATGGTTTTAATTTGTCCCTTCCTCGGTCTAAATTTCTCAAATAGTGCCCGATCCAGGCTTCTTCATGATCCTAGGAAAATATCAATACATATACGAAACTTTAGACTAGAATAAAGGGTATATATATAAATTTTAAAGACAATATACTATATATATTAGATATTGATAAATAATTTAGGAATTAATTAAATATGTTGTCTTAAATAGAAATTCATAGTGTTTTCATTTGAGAGATAATCCAACCATAACAACATATATTAAATTCTATATAATATATATAACAAAGGTAAATTCATATAGTTATAACTTCTGATATAAAATCCTCAATTGGATTAATAATACATAATTCTTCCCTAAAATGTTATAAAATAATGGAGTCATAAAAAAATATTTTGAGTCTCATCCTAGATTCATTAAATAATCAGCTAAGAATTAATCTCAATCATTGATTCTCGAGAACATTTAAATGTTATTTATTGTCCACTAGTAATGTGATAAGCTATCTAGTTATAATTTTTTGACTGGGTAAAACTAGAGAAGCATTAACCAATTTTCATAAGTGCTAGAGAGAAGCATGTAATCTTAAAGAGAGTGACATAAAATATTGTGGGAAAGGTATGGGCCAAGAATAGATTTTTACGTCTTTAGATTATATTTATTTCAATATAATATTTCAATTCATTATTAATATTAATTTCATTGTAATTATTTTAGAAATTTGTATAGATATAAACATATATATATTTATATATATGTGATAATAATTATTTTTTTCATTTATAATAATTTGTAATATGATTTTTTTTATTCAATTTAAGAAAAAAAAATAATCATAATTACTCATATACGTCCGTTGGATGACCGATACACATAAAATACACACTGTTCAGGATGTAATTGTTATTTTCCATAAGAAACGTAGGCAAAAATTGAATGAGAAATTTTAAACCTAGTGCATACAATTTGGGAACTCTCTATCTCAGTATAGACCATTAAAAACTCCAATGAACATTCACTTAACATAATCCATAAACATGTAGTCTATATGCTATGAAAAGTGTATTTGAACGGTGTAAGAAATATACATAGTAGTACACCACTAATTATTTTTATAAATAAAAATAAAATATATAAATGCCTCCATAATATGATATTGAAAAAAATTGAATATGAATTTCATGTTTTTTAGTAATAATAATCCACTACAATGATTTATCTACATACTTTGGCCTATTTTAGTTTTGATTACAAAAAAATAACACATGAATATGTTTAGTTGATGTATAATCTCTCACAAGAAAAAAAACAAAAGTTTCAAAGTCAGAATATTATACAATTATTCTATGTCATTAAGAAAAAATTATCAGATTCCATTCCATTCAACTCCCCAAAATCATATTTCACCATATATTCAATTTATATAATTCCTACTAATTCATTATTATTGAGGGATTTTTTTAATCATTATCAATCAAAATAAAATTAAGAAAAAGATTGGCTAACATTTCATCAAACCATACATAAAAAATAAAAACTAGGTTGGCATCATTCCAAACCTATAACTAATTAGGACAATAATTTGGAATGTTTTCTAATGCATACTACCAATGTTATATGGTTCATAAATATACCAATTATCCATCTAAAATTCCATAAAAAAATAATCAATAAGGATCATCCTATTCTATGGTGATTACACTCCCACCCTTCTAAAATGGAAAAAAATTCATGATAATAATTAATTATTCTCTAATTTCCCTCTACCATTACCCATGATTTGAAATCCACATATAAAATCTTTCTACTATTAAGGAACACTCAAATAAACCACAAATGACTATTAATTGAATACATAATGAAGGAATTTCTTTATGGATTTAAATATTAATGATATCTAAAACCTTTCATAAGGAAAATGGTTTTTGGTGAACAATTTATAAAATCATACTACATGGAA
Organism: Viscum album; assembly: GCA_963277665.1. Lineage (NCBI taxonomy): Eukaryota > Viridiplantae > Streptophyta > Magnoliopsida > Santalales > Viscaceae > Viscum > Viscum album. Next base: position 891,440,049 of record OY728138.1, read on the forward strand.
GACAAAAAAATTCCTAATGATCCATATTTAATTCTAAATACACTATGAAACCAATTTTGGTTCCAATCAAAGATATATAAACATAGAAGAAATCATTTTTTAGGAAAGGAATATGTATCTTTTAAAAAAATAAAATTAGTGGGAATATCTTCCTCAATGTCAATAAAAATACTTATCAAATATTTTTGAAAAAAATGAAAAATAATCAGGTTAAATACTAAAAGAGGAAAACACCCCTATTTAGGGGTTTAGATGAATAATAAAGAAATAGTGAGGATAATTTTTAATAAAAGGTTGCAAAACATGGGCTTATCAATAGAAATCTGGTTTCATAATTATTTCTTGATTTTGTGCTCAAACATAAAATATTTAAATCAGAAATGGGGGAATACAAACAATGGTGGAGGTCCATTCCAGGATCTATCTAGTATAGGGAACGATGATTTTTATAAATTTAATAATGATATAATTTCATTAATTATATAAATTTATGAAATGAAGTAGGATTAAATGAAATTACAGGCTAACACCCCATTAGGTAGCTGCTTCCCACTAGATACCCAATAAAGACCCCAAGACATCTTGGGGTACAAAAAATAAAATTACCCATTCTATTATATCGATAAAATATAAGGTACCCAGTCACATGCTTGGAATTTAAGCCTTTAAAGTGTTAATTCTTTTAATGATGCATCATATTTCCTAAATTCCACTCCTTATATAACATCAAAGCTTTCACGGTATGTTTCCCTTTGAATAATTCAATAGCTTTCATTGTATGCAACTTTGAGATTCTAACACACTACGATAAATCAAACTAACCGTTATGAATAGTAATACCCACTTTTTGAAATTTTATAAATTTTATTTTTCAAAATTGACTTCATTTCTGAATTCAGAATATCAAAATTAGGTTAGGGTGAATTTTTTTTATTTTTCTGAAAACATTAAATATTTTATGAATTGTGAAAATCATTGTGTTATTGGTTAATACTGAATTTTTATTTAAATAATTTTATATTTTATTTATATTTATTTTAGGTCAAAATAGATACTTAATACCTATATAAGTCAATGTAATTAATTGGTTTCATTTTATAATAAATTTAGATGTATAAAAATTTTATTGAACTTTTAAACATCTTTTACCCACCTCCTAAGAGCATTTTCAAATTTGCATAAAACATAATTTTACCACTTCTGTGAGTTTAATTTCAAAAATCTGAGACTCATGATTAATATTAATGTGTAAAATGTGGTTCAATAAGATGAAAATAATATTTGATGAATAGTAACTTTTGACTTTTATTTACCACGGTTAAAAGTAAATAGGGTAATTAAGTGTAAAAATGATATCATAATTACCATAACACATGTCATAATTCTGTTGGATATGTGTTATTCTACCAAAAATAACCTTAGGAATAAAATATGATCTTTTTTGGTCTACTTGGATTAGATTTGGACATTTATTATTATTTTATTAAAATAAGAGTTAAAAGAGTTAAATTCGAAGTTTAGTAACTAAACCATTTTTAGTATAGGGTTACACATAAGATATATTCAACTATAAATATTTATTAGAATGATAAATATATTTCCTAAATTATCGTATTTTATTTATAATTTTTATACATTATATAATTATTTTATTTATAACACAATGATGATGAAATAATTACCTTATTAATGAATGATTAAAATAATTGATATTATAAATATCCAAATAAATGTTATTTTTGACTTTTTTTGAATTACACTAATTTTATTGGTTAAGATGACATGTTAGGGTTAATTAAATAATTTTATTTTGAATTAATCATGTTTTTATGATTTCAAAAAAAATAAAATATTAAATTGTGTCAAAATTGACCTAATTGTGTTTTTAAAACAAATAATATATTATTAGTTGATATAATATTCTTAAAAATATACGGATTGTCCAAAGGACTTAGATAAGGTTATATATATTAATAATTAACCACTTTGGGTTCTCTTGGCTTGTTATAGTAACTTTATTAACCCTATAATATAAATATACAAAGTGGTATGGTAAATGTCAAACTATTTAACTACGAGTTAAATCTAAAAGATAAGGTTTATATAGTGACCTAAACCTATCTAAATCCTATTGGTTGATTGTTTTTATACCCATACCCACATTAGACTCTAAATAAATCATTTTTTATCCATTAGAAACCGAAAATTATTTTATTATAAAATAATATTTCATGATTTTCCTAAAGTGAACCTCGCCTCTCTTATAAAAGGGTAATTTCTCTTCTCTTAATTTCACACCTCCAAAGCCATTTAGCTCGGCCAAACCATGCCCAAATATCATCCCAACATTACTCCCTTCATCATATAGGAATTGTTTCGGTTACAAAGCCAACCTAAGGATCCCTTTTGATCAGATCAAAAGGAGAACCTAAAGAAGAGGTAAATATTTCATAACCACATCCAAGTTATTTTCTTCTTCCACTTCATCTTTATTTGTGGTTTCCATTTAAAAATAATAACTCCAGTATCTTCTATATAATGTGATGTTTTTATAAAAATGGTAAAACCATTTTAATTATTCTATCTATCATATGAATGACAATGTTACCATATGTGCGTAAGTACGGTTTACCGTCTCCAGGCCATGGTGTAGTTTCTTATTCAAAAACATCATTTTTTGGATGGGTATAATAATGAGTATAACTCCTATAAATAAAAAACATAACATGTTATTTATTATTTATATATGATATACCATCTGATTACATACAATTTAACCATTAATATAATGATATTGTCGCTCGTGCGTACATATGGATTATCGTCTCCATGAACGCGATGAGATTCATTCCCCATCGTAATCATTCAAGAATAATTTTTATTTTATGATTAAAAATAATGTTTATAAACATAATATTATTATGTATATGAATCAAATACATCTTATCCATAACAAACATGTCTTACAAAACCATGCATATAAAGTAAAATGAATCAGTTAACACCTGAAACGATGATACTATTGAAATATTATTAACAAAACAATATTAGAGGATCATATATGATATCATATTTAGGTATATAGTTATTGTATAATTTAATAAAAATATTTTAACTACTATATAGGATATTAACATACCATCGACTAAGGAAAAGTACATAGTAAGGGTTAATTTTACAATCTCTTTATTATCCAATGTTGTTTTTACGTAAGTATCTACTATGACCTCATTATCATACACATCCATGTTTTCATAAAAATGTATTTCAAAAAAATTTTAAAATTTATTATGCTATGGGTTAAATTCATTTATACCCTTATTTGACCTTATATGTTTTTAAAGGAATCTTACCATCGTTTTCCAAACAAGGTACTTTATGACCTTTTCGACAAAATTGTGGTAAGAAAGTTTGTTTAACTTATACGGCGGGTGAAACTATTTTCTGCTGTTATAACATCATCGAAGCTTACCTTACAATATTATAATAATATTTTCAAAATAAATCTTTTCTTATATAATTATGTGACTCTTAATTGATTTCAAAATAGAAAGAGATATTTCTCTCAAATAGTTTTGATTTCATCTATGTCAACATCCTTTGATAAATTTTACACTTGTTTGAAGTTGGATTATTATGATAAAAATATACCATATTGTATTTAATGTTTTGTGATATGTTTGATTGTGGATGAGTTAGTTTTATACCATTCATGGTTTATAGTTAATGTATTGACATTTCATAGGATAGTTTTAATACGAATGTTTATGTTATTTCTCAACCTTTTCATATGAAGAATGTATTGGACTTGGTATGTGACGGGTGGAGATCGTTATAGCTACTCGATGCATAGGTAGGTCTCAAGAGACAATTAGATGTGGAATTGGCCAAGGCCTTTCACAATTTGATATATGGTTTTGACCGAGGCCTAAATCATTTTTAGATGTCTTGGCCGAGTCCTTGACAAGATGTTTCAGAATATCCAGCATTATACATTCCCCCATTATGAAAATAATAATGATGGTTCATGTGCTTATTCTACTAGTAGAATACCCATGACTATGTTTTATTATTGAATTATTTACTAAGCTCATATTCTTACCAAAAACTGTTCATGTTTATTATTTGTAAAGGTGTGTGTTTTTAATTATTCATCATGCCAAATGTTTATGATATCTCATGTAGTATTGGCTACCCTTACTAAGCATTTGAGCTCACCCCTTTCTAATGATTCATTTTCCCAGGATATGAAGAAGTTAGTTATAAGTTACTTCCAGGAATAATCTAGGAGACTGATATTTTTCTATTAGAACAAATTAGAGTTGTATTTCTTTTCAAGTTGTAATGTTGATATTATGTATGTATCTTGATTCCAATAATAGAAAACTAATCGGTCTTTCGGGGCATGATATTTCGTATCATGCCAATGTTATGTAATAAAGCACTGACTTAGGGTAACTGCGGTCAGGGCATTATAATGGGTATCAGAGGAAGTTTAGTACAATCCTTGGAAACTAGATTTAGAAAAACTCTCATTAGATATCATTACCCTAAGATAGACTTTGAGGATTAGTATAGAAGAACATCATAGAATTTTGGTACTGTAGAGATTTTTTGAGTATTCCATTAATTATATCCCTATCTGGATACGAGCAGGTAGAGGCGGCTCTAGCCCCGATGTACTTAGAGGTAAAACTATAAAACAATGATTTGAGCTAGAATTGAACGAGAATTGGTGCATGACAATAGGCCTTGCAGCACTATTGGTTACGAAAATCCCGGGGGATATTGTTAGGATAATTATAATTTTCCTTAAAAATCATTATGAAGTATTTATGAGTATAAACCTTCTCGAAAAAAACATTTTTATGATTATGGATTATATCCAAAACTGTTCAATTTATGTTAAGTGTTTTAAAAGTTCAGAATTATGTATCGTGGTTCATAAACTAATCTAATGTATGCCATTGTTCAGAAATGGAACCTAGTGGAAGGAATTAAAATTGTATCAATGCATGTAATCAATGTAGGTATTTCTCTTTTGCACAAGACAATTATAGTTGGACTGGTGATGAAACTGGTGCTGATCATCTTTTCACCATTCTAGGACAACCCATACAGGTTATGAATAATAACCATACCCGTATGGAGAACCCTGATCCACAACATGGAAAATCAATGTTAGATTGCATCATGATTCAACAACCACCAACATTTAATGTGTCTACAAATCTATTTGTATCTGAACGATGGATAATTTTTTTAGAGAAAATATGTTATGCTTTGGGGAGTAGCGAAAGGGAAAAAGTTGTCATGACAGTTTATCACCTCACCGGAGATGTGGATCAATGGTGGTTATTAATTAAAAACACAAAGGATGATTAATAAGTATCATGTATGGAATGGAGGGATTTTAATGTACTTTTCATAGAAAAATAACTTCCACATGACCATCGAGCGGATATGGAAATGAAATTTATGTGTCTGAGACAAAAGGAGGATGGGAATGTCGTAAAGTAAGAAGTTAACTTTACGAGGTTAGAAAGGCATGTTGTAGATTATATACGTGACCTAAGAAGTAAGATTAATCATTTCTTTGCTGGTTTAATACCATTTCATCGTTGAGAATTAGTCTCACAATCTTTCTCATCGTATAAAGATATTATCTCCTGTGCTATCAAGACAAGAAAGGAATTCTCTAAGTATTTAAACTTTAAAGAAAAGCAAGAGAAGAAGAGATCTATTGAACAATATGGGAAAGGAAATAAGGAAACATGGAATAAGGGAAGAGTTTAATTTCAACCCTGTGAAAATTGTGGATGGAAGCACCCTAATGCCTATCTAAAAGAAAAAAGAGTATGCTATAAATGTGGATAAAAAGGCCATCATGAAAGTGATTGTAAGGGGAATAAATAAGCTACCAATGTTCAATGATACAATTGTAGGGAGATGGGAAATTATGAAAATGAATTTCCTAACCATCAGGGAATCTTACCATGGAAAAGTCCAAGGGATCAAGGCTAAGTTTATGTGATCACTACTACTGAGGTTAAAGCTCTGAAAGACGTGGTGGCAGGTAATTTAACAGATTCCTCAAGTTTATCCAATTCTTTATTTTATTCTGGGTCATCATATTGTTTCATATCTTCCCAGTTTTCTAAGAAAATTAGATATTTCCAATTTTATTTAACAAGGGAGTTGTCAGTCAAAATTCCAAATGGAAGTATCATTGCAACAATGTTTTGTGAATCAGTCCCCATTGAGGCATATAAAAGATATTTATCTGCTAATCTAATCATTATACCCATGAATGAATTTGATATAATCCTTGGTATATATTGTCTTTTGGACCATGATGTGATAATATATTGTATGAATATGGAGGTTACAATTCTCAAAGATGATAAGAAGTACCTTATCTTTAGAGTAGAAATGTTACCGTCTGATTCTTATCAAGATTCACCCCCAATATCTCTACTAAATTAAATCATTGGGGAGGATGAGAATGAAATAATTATGGGTGTGGGAATGAATGTTGGAATAGAGGATGTATCTATTGTGAAAGAATATGTTGATTTTTTTTATAGGATTTACCAGGACATCCTCCATAATGAGAAATTGAGTTTTCCATTGATTTAATTACTGGTTCAAGGCCCATATCAAAGACCCCTTATATAATGGACACATTGTAATTAGTGGAATAAATAAACAACTAGATGAATTGATTAATAACATATTTATTTTCCTTAGTGTTTCTCCATGGGGAACCCCTATCATTTTTGTTAAGAAGAAAGATTGATCTATGAGGTTGTGCATTGACAACAGCGAGATCAATGCTATAACAAAAAAGAACAAGTATCCCCTACCTTACATTGATGATTTATTCAAACAACTTCATGGAGCTCAATATTTTTCAAAGATTGACCTCCGATCCGAATATCAACAGTTGTGTGTGAATAAAGAACACTTTCCAAAAAAACAGTATTTCGAACTAGGTGCAGGCATTACGAGTTTATAGTAATGCCTTTGTGATTGAATAATACTCCATATATCTTCATATATTTAATGAATAGAGTTTCCAAATAATATATTGATGACTTTTTTATGGTATTTATTCATGATGACTTGGTATACTCCAAAATTTATGAAGATAATGAAAATGAATTGTGCATTATTCTAAAGACTCTTAAAAGAAATGAATTATATATGAAGTTTAGCAAGTGTGAATTCTGGATTCAAGAGATTTCTTTTCATTGCCATATTGTATATATGGATGGAATATCTGTTGATCCTTCAAAGACCAAGGAAATCTAATAATGGAAAACACTAATGAGTATAACTGAGGTACACAGTTTTACTGGATTAACAAGTTATTATCGGTGTTTCGTCAAGAATATTTCTCCATTGGCTAACCCATTATCCAAGCTCACATGAAAAGGGGTTAAATGTTTTTGGACAAATGAGTGTGAAGAATTTTTTGAATAAATTAAGGGATGATTAGTCAATGCTCCTATATTTACTCTACCATTAGGGACAAATGGGTTAGTTATTTGTAGTTATGCATCAAAGAAAGGACTTGGTTCTTTCCTTATGCAAAATGATAGATTTATTTCTGATGCATCACGACAGCTAAAAATTCATGAGCAAAATAATCTCACTCATGATCTTAAGTTAACAGCTGTAATCTTAGCTCTAAAGATATAGATACACTATATCTATGGTGAAAAATATGAGATTTATACAGATCACAAGTGTTTGAAATATATTTTATCATAAAAATAACTAAACATGTGGAAAAATAGAGGGCTTGGACTACTGAAGATTTATTATTTCACAATACACCACCACCTAGGGAAGGCAAATAAGGTGGTAGATGCTTTGTGCAGAAAGGATCATAGATTTTCGAACAAGATGAGAGTTGAATGAGATCCCATTTTCATGGATCTAGTAAATATGGATATGGGAATAACCATGGAAAGTGAAACATCAATAATTTTTCAAATGGTTTCCAAACTATCTTTACAAGAAAGAATAAAAAATTCATGGACTAATGATGAGGAGTTTCAAAAAAATATTATAGCTGTAAATGATGGTAGATTGAGTGACTTCATATATGAAGATGGAATTTTGAAATTTGGGAAGAGACTTTGTGTTCCTGATATACCTGATCTAAAAAGGAATTGATGGATGATTCTCATAGCTCCAATTTCTCTATACACCCTAGGTGTACCAAGATGTATAGTGATTTGAAGGATCATTTTTGGTGGGACAACATGGAAAGGGAGATTTTTGATTTTGTATCAAGATGTATGGTTTTCAAACAAGTGAAAGGTGGAAGACAACATCCTTGAGGATTCATGCAACCTCTTCCCATAACTGAGTGGAAATGGGATGATTTTACGATGGAATATGTCATGGGGATACCAAAGACTCCTAGATGGAATGATGGAACATGGTTCATTGTTAATTTTCTTACCAAGTCATCAAATTTTCCTACTATAAGAGAAGATTTAACACTTGAATGTTTAGCAAGGATATATATTAATGAAGTTTTAAGACTTCATGGATTACCCCTGTCGATTGTTTCTGATCATGATCCCCGTTTTACAACAGGATTTTGAAAAAGTCTTCAGAAGGCCTTCAATATTGAACTTCTTTTGAGAACTGCCTACCACACTCAAACTGATGGAAAATCAGAATTGACTATTCAAACCTTAGAAGACATGTTGAGATCTTTCCCACTTTACATTCAAGGTATCTGGGATCAATATTTACCTCTGGTAGCATTTTCTTATAACAGTAGATTCCATTCAAGTATTCAGATGGAACCATATAAAGCGTTATATGGAAAGAGATGTTGCACACTAACTTATTGGGATGATGTTGGTGAAAGAAAACTCATAGGCCAAGAACATGTTGAGGAAATGATGGAAAAGTTGAAGGTTATCCAAACCCACATCAAAGAAGCTCAAAGTAAGAAGAAGAGCTATGCCGATAACTGAATGAAGAATTTGGAATTTCAGGTAGGAGATCAGGTTTTCTTGAAGGTATATCCAGGGAAGGAAGTTTTACGATTCAACAATAAGGGTAAATTAAGTCCAAGGTACATCAGACCTTTCAAAATTCTAGAACGAATTGGGGTTGTAGCTTTCCATTTGGAAATTCCACCAAGTCTCTCCAATGTTCACGATGTATTCCACATATCACTATTGAGAAAATACATGCCTGACCCAACACATGTACTCACCTATGAGGAAATTGAACCAGAACCAGATTTGTTTTATTGTGAAGAGCCTATCAAGATTCTATATACCATAGAAAATGTTTTGAGAAATCGGACGACTCGTCTGGTAAAATTTCTATGGAGAAACCATAAGATAGAAGAGGCAACGTGGGAACCTGAGGAACTTATGATGAAGAACCACCTTAATATTTTTGTGTGGTAGTATTCTAGAAATTTTGTGGATGAAATTATTTAAAGGAGGGATCAATGTAATAGCCCAAGCTTCCATAATACATTTCCCATTGAATAATGCAACAACTTGCATTGTAGGCAACGTCGAGATTCTAACACACCGCAACCAATCAAACTATCTATTCTAAATAGTAATGACCACTTTTAAAAATTTTATAAATTTTATTTTTCAAAATGGACTTCATTTTTGAATTTGGAATATTGAAATTAGCTTAGAGTGAATTTTTTGTATTTTTTTGAAAACATTCAATTTTGGATGAATAGTGAAAAACAATGTGTTATTGGTTAAAACTGACATTTAATTTAAATAATTATTTATTTTATTTGAATTTATTTTAGGTCAAAATAGATACATAATACCTATAAAAGTTCAATTTAATAAATTGGAGTCATTTTATAATATGTTTAGATATATAAAAAATTTATTGAACTTTTTACCGTCTTTTACCCACCTCCTAGGAGCATTTGCAAATTTTCATAAAACATAATTTTACCGATTATGCATGATGAATTTACAAATCTAAGTTACACGGTTAATGTCATTATGTAAAATTTATTTCAATAAGATGAAAATAATTTTTTTTGAATAGTAACTTTTGACTTTTATTTACCACGGTTAAAAGTTAACAGGGTAATTATGGGTAAAAATGATTTCATAATTACCCTAAATCATGTCCTAATTCTATTGGATAAGTATAATTCAACAAAAAACCCATAGGAATAATATATGATCATCTTTAGACCACTTTGATTAGATTAGGACATTTATTATAATTTTATTTAAAGAAGAGTTAAAAGAGTAAAATTCAACGTTTAATAACTAAACCATTTTTAATATAAGGTTACACATAATATAAATTCAACTATAAATATTAATTATAAATATCAAAATATTTCCTACATAATAGTATTTTATTTATAATCTTTATACATTAAATAATTTAATTTATTTAGGACATAATGATGATACAATAATTACCTTATTAATGAAAGATTAAAATAACTGATATTATAAATCTACAAATAAATGTATTTTGTGAATTTTTATGAATTACGATACTTTTATAGGTTAATATGACATTTTAGGTTTTATTAAATAGTTTTTTTTAAAGTAATCATGTTGTTGTAATTTTCAAAAAACCAAACACTAAATAGTGTCATAATTTACATAATTTAGTTTTTAAAACAAATACTATATTATTAGTTGATATAATATTCCTAAAATCTATGGTTTGGACAAAGGATATAGATAAGGTTATATATATTTATAATGAACCACTTGGAGTTCTATTGAATTTTTATAGTAAGTTTATTAACCCTGTAATATTAAAATACAAAGAGACAAGGTAAATGTAAAACTATTTAACAAAGAGTTTAATCTAAACGATAAAGTCAATATGGTGACATAAACCTATCTAAAACCTATTGGTTGAGAGGTTCCCTACCCATAAAATCTATATAATCGAAATAAATTATTTTTGAGCCATTAGAAAATGAAAATTATTTTATTATAAAATAATATTTCAAGATTTTCCTAAAGTTACCCTCACCTCTCTTATAAATGGGTACTTCCCTTATCTTTATTTCACACCACCAAAGCCACTTGGCTTGGACAAACCCTATCCAAATTTCCTCCCAACATTATTCCCTTCGTCCTAGAGTCATTCTATTGGTCAGAAATCCAATCTAAGGATCCTTTTTGATCAAAAGAAAAGGAAGGACCTGAAAAAGAGGATAATATTTCATCACCTCTTTCAAGTTCTTTCCTTCTTCCACTTCCTCTTTCAATGTGTTTTCCTTTATAAAATAATAAATATAGTATCTTCTATATTCTATGATGTTAATATAGAAAAATTTACAACCATATTCATTATTCTATCCAACATATGAAAGACAAAGTCACCATACGTGCATACGTACAACTTACCGTCTCCACGTCGGGGTGTAGTTTGTTATTCAAACACTTCATTATTTGGATTGGTATAATAATGAGTATAATAGATATAAATAATAAATATAACATGTTAATTATTTTTTATATATGATATACCATCCTATTACATACAATTTCACCATCTATATACTGATATTGTCGCTCATGCATACGTACGGATTACCGTCTCCACGAACGCGATGAGATTCATTCCCCATCATAATCATTGAAGAATAATTTTCTTTTCATGATTCAAAATAATTTTTATGCAAATAATATTATTCTGTATATGAATCAAATACATTCTATCTATAACAAACATGGCTTATGTAACCCATCATATAAAGGAAAATGAATCAGTTAACAACTGAAACGATGATACAACTGAAATATTATTAACAAAGTAATATTAGAGGATCATATATGGTATCATATTTATGTATATAGTACTTATAAAATATAATAATATTATTTTAACTATTATAAAAGAGTTTAACATACCATCGACTAAGGAAATTTACAAGGTAAGGGTTAATTTCACAATCTCTTTATTATCTGAGGTTGTTTTTACGTATCTACTAGGACCTCTTTATCAACCACATCCATTTTTCCTTACAAATTTATTTCAAAACATTTTTACTATTTACTAGAATATGGGTTAAATTTATTTATACCCATATTTGACATTATTTTTTTTTGAAAGGAATCCTTCTGTCATTTTCAAAACAAGGTACTTTTTGACCTTTTCAACAAAATTATGTTAAGAATGTTTTCTTAACTTATACAGTGGGTGCAGCTATTTTCTGCCATTATAACATCATCGAAGCTTCCATAAAATCATTTAATATTATTTTCAAAATTAATTTTTTCTTTTATAATTATGTGACTCTTAAATGATTTGAAAAATTGAAAGAGATGTTTCTCTCAAAAAGTATTGATTTCATCTGTGGCGACATCCTTTGATAAATTTTACACTTTTTGAAGTTGATTTATTATGATACAAATATTCCTTATTGTATTTATGGTTTTGTGATATGTTTGACTGTGGATTAGTTATTTTTATACCATTCATGGTTTATGGTTAATGTATTGACATTTCGTATGTTAGTTCTAATACAAATTTTTTTGTTATTTCTCAACCTTTCTATATGAAGAATGTATTAGACTTAGTATGTGATGGATGGAGCCCACTATAACACCTTGATTCATCATTAGTTCTCATGAGAAAATTAGAGGTGGAATTGGCTGATTCGTTTCCGAATTTGATATATGGTTTTGACCGAGGCCTAAATCATTTTTAGACATCTTGGCCAAGGCCTTGACAAGATGTTTCAGAATGTTTGACATTATAAATTCCCTCAATATGAAAATAATAATGATGGTTCAAGTGGTTATTCGACTAGTAGAATACCCATGACTATGTTTTATTATGGAATTATTTACTCAGATCATATTTCTTCTATAAAGTGTTCGTGTTTATTATTTTTAAAGGAGTGTGTTTTTAATTATTCATCATGCATAATGTTTATGTAATCTTATGCTATTTTTATTACCCTTACTGAGAATTTGAGATCACCCCTTTCTTATGATTCATTTTCCCTGGATATGAAGAATTTAGTTATGATTGACTTGTAGGAATAATCTAGGAGACATGGATTTTTCTAATTGAACAAATTTGTGTTGTATTTCTTTTTATGTTGTAATGTTGATCTTATGGATGTATCTTGTTTCCAATAATATTAAACTGATCTGTATTTTGGGACATGATTCCCTGTATCATTTCAGTGTTAAGTAATAAAGCACCGGCTATGGGTAACTAGGGTCGGGGAGATACACCCTAATCCTCAACCAACCACTAAAATTGTCAAAACCCATAAAACACCACTTAGATTGATACAGGTTAAATCAAATTAAAATTTATGAATGTCTGGTAAATACATAACATTATTAGAATATGTATCAATAATAGTATATGAGATAAATAATATTTACTAAAATACACATTCCACTAAAAACATATACCAATATAATTTTAAACTATCATGAAATAAGAAAAAAATAGAAAAAATATTAAAACTAATAATTAAATATCCAACTATAAGATGAATCACTATACGATGAGGTCATCAATTTTAAATGGGTAATTTTTTATCATTCATTACTTAATAAAACATATTAATTGTATCCAAAGGTTCTCAGTCCCATATATATTTTGTGAAACCCTATAATAAATAAAATTTGAGGATTTCCAATTTTATAAAAATTATCTAACACTAAAAATAATATAATCATGTAAAATATTCAAGACATCGATGATAAATTAATTATAAATTTCAGTTTTTTTTGAATTTATCATTATCTAACAAGATTATGACTATGAAAAATTAAATAGATAAAAATATCAAAGATTGTACCAAAAAAGTCTAACGAAAATCAAATAAAAAGACTATAAATCCAATACATCCAAAAAAAAACCTCAGATAAATGATCTTGGTACTCTGGGAAATATTCTTTAGGATACTTTATGAAAAACTCCAAAATATACTATTTTCATGTATAGTTAAATCCCAATGAAATTAAAATACAAATATAATAGATTTAGAAAACTGTAAAAATTTACTATTTTTTGTATTCATACTTTTATATCCAAAGAAGAAAGGGGATTACCAGGAATATGGATAGGGATAAAATAAAATAATAAATATAGATAGAGTTTGAAAGTGGGAATTTGATTAGGATTGAAAAAATGGAGATGTAGGTTTTAAGTTGAACATGATATAATTAAAATAACCTACTGATTTTATTTAATAATTAATAATAATAAAAATAACATTATTTTTTTGTCTTAAAATATAATTATTTATTATGTAGTTACCTATATTTTCCATTTATCACTTCAAATAAAATTATAATAAAATATTTTACCTGGAAATTTTTTTGATTAAACAAGATAAATAATTCTCTATTAACATAATTTGATTATCACAAATTATGTAATTAATTCCCTATATTCAATAAGAAAATACATTTAAAATTGCCAATAAAATTTTTATCTAGGTTAAAAACTATTTTATATAAATAATCTACTATTTTAAATTATTTATAATCTAAACTGAATATAAAAATTTCATAATATATACAATTATACATAAATAATATAATTTTATTGGTAAAATAATCGTGAAACAAACATAATAAAGTTTTATCATCTCTTTTATCCAGAACTGTAAATTAGTTTATATACCCTATTAATTAACTTTAAAAAAGACATTTAGTTTGTTAATTAATTTTGGTTTATTAAAATAAATTATTTAAAAACATATATATTATTTTTAATTAAATATTATTCACATATATAGACTTATAACTACTTTAGTAGTGGAGATAATGTATTTTTTCTAAAGTTCATATTTAGTGAAGTTAATTATAGAAAATAATTTTATTCATTCAAATTTAATCGGAAACATTTTTATTCCATGATTAAATATTTTTATATAAATATAAAATAGAAACATGATTTATTGGTTGAATAAATCATTTTATGGTGTAATGTATATGTTTTATTACTGGTAAAAAAATTTCTAATACCATGGGTATTGGAAGCAGTACACATAATTCAAATATTTATTCATATTTTAATGTATTATATGGAAGTTATTATTTTATTATTTTGTTATATTTTTACGGAATATTGGTAAAATATCCAAGAAAAAATTCAATCAAAGAGTTAAAGTCATAATTGGAAAATAAATTTTTCATAAAGGGTTTTGGATCAATAGATAAAATCATTAGCCTTTAAATGAATCAAATAATTAATATTAAAATTAATATTTCATAGAATAATGATTTAATTGGTGTCCTTAAATTCAAGAAAAAATAATTTCTTAACTCTATATAGATCATAAATTTTTTAATTTAAAATTATCATTGAACATGATTCTGAACTATGAAATAATGAATATGGGTATGTCACAAGTGAATTATGAAACAAAAGAAATAGGACTTGTATTATTAAAGGTTTATAAATATAATTTAGACACAAATTTAAATAGTTATTCATTGGTTCAAATAGAATCAAGGCTATAGGCACAATTATATATTTAATATGATTTTGATATATAAATATTTATAAAGGATAGATAAAAAATTTCAATATCTTATATAGGATCAAAGTATATTATCATGAATTTTATTAAATTATGTATTCAAGAAAATAATGATAAAAACCACTAAATAAAATATGTCACATATTTTAATAACATTTATCAATATTCTAAAATTGCATAAAACAATATCTTTTTCATAAAAACAGAATATATATTATTACATCATATGTTTTCAAATAATATATTTATATTAAAATATTATTGGATGAGTTTCAAAATTGAAAAGGGATTCAACTATATTATAAAATTTAGATATTATTATTTATTATAATGAATTTAAATATGTATTTTTATGGAATTTTAAAGGATAATAATTTCACAATGATTGAATAAAGGTGAAAGAAGGAAGTATAAACATGTGAAAAATTTCAAAAATGGTAACATAAAAACGATATTTATTTAATAATGGTCTGTTATAATATTTACTATATTTAACTCTTATGACATTTTTGTGTGTTAACCCTCCTTTTCCACATAGATCTTTTTTCATAAATCACAAATAAATTATTTTAATCTAATTTGATCAAATTAGATTATGAAACTCACATATATTCGGGAAAAAAATATGAAAAAAATATCACACAAAATTATATAGTCTTTCAATGAAATGAGAGAGTCCACCACTTATCATGTGAATAATAATCTCATTAAAATGGTAAAATAATTTTTTACCTTCTAAACCCTCAACATTCTCATGATATATGTTTTCCTCATCGCTAATGTGGATAAATTTCATTTATAGTATTAATATAATGGGAATAATCATAGGGTTCCCCCTAAATATTTATAGTGTAAAATTTTATCACTTTTTCGTTTAAACCATGAATCTAATAAACCATTCTAAATTTTAATTTATAAAAAAAAGTATATTCACTTTATCTTCACATTTAGTTTTTTAGAACTATGGTCACTAATGTATTCATTATTTTATCCAATTTATTCAATTTTATACTCTCTCAAATGAATATTTGAGAATTATAATTTTATTTTCCTTTTAAAAAATGACTTAAGTGTATTTTATTTATCTAACAAATTCATATTAATTACCTAAATATGTCTTATCAAAAAATAATATTTAAAATTAAATAAAATAAAAAATTGGACTAGGAACATATTTCAACAAAAACTATTCTCAATAATATTAATATATGAGACTCATGTGTTTGTTTTTTTAGTTTGACCATCCATGAAATATCACATATACAATGACTTGATTTACATTTGAGTCTTAAGATATCAAAAATCATATATTTTGTTATTGTTAAATATCAGTTATTTCAATTCTAATATTGTATGATATCATTTATAAAAATGTGATATCATCCACAACTCTAAGATATCACTGTATCTTATGTTGTACCACCAATAATGAAAATTTTTCACATCTTTCACTAATTTATATAAATGTGAAACCATTATAAAACCCTATATATGTAAAGACCCAGAGATTTCAAGGAAATTTTTTTCTTAAATTCTTTGAATTTTATGTATGCGCAGTTTCTGGCGACACCTGATTCTGAGGCCCGGTTTGCCTGGAATAATTTTCTGAAGTTTATCTCGGGTACGTTCAGTGAATTAACGAGCGAGTTTTTCTATCTTTTGAAGTGGTGCTCGGAATTGAAATCTGAGGGCACCGATGAACTCGCAGCGCCAGTATTTTTTTAAGGGGACCTTTACCGCAGTTGTGTTTTATGCGGGTTGAAAGTCAAAATTGGGGTTAAATTAAGAAGTTAAAAAAATTGTTAGAACAATTTTATTTATATATATGGAAGCTAATTTCTCCCATGGGAAGTTATTGGTGGGGCCCACACCCACTCAACTTCTCATGTGTGGATAATTGAGAGGTGGGCCCCACACGGGCCCCAACCTTTCACCTCCCATAACTCTTTTCAAACCCCCTTTAACTCCCTTGTTTAATTCATGAACCCCCCCCCCTTAATTAAGAGATATCTTCCTCTACCTCTCTCCATCTTTTTTATTTGCTAGCATGCATTAATTAATGAAATGAACCTCTTCAATTAATTAATTAAGTGTTTTGAATTTTGAATTTTAAATTGCATGTGCTAATAAAATAATAGCATTATCTTATTATTTTATTTTTGGGGAAATCGTTGTGATAAGGAGAGTTGGGAGAGAGCTCTTGAGAAAGAGAGAAAATTATTCCTCACCTCAATGAAGAACGGTTTCCTTCTCCGAAGAAGAACACCAACCTTTAATGAAGAACGACTCAGCGAAGAACGCTCCACAATTCTCCAATCCTCTTCTTCCTCCGCGTCAGGGGAGGAGACACCAACGCGGGGTACTCGCCAATGTCGATGATTCATTCTCTGACGTTGATGGAGTAACATCCCTTTCCGCGTCTTCGATGATCAAACCATATTCGAGGTATGGGGTATATGTTCAATTTTAATGGATTAAAATTGTTCCTTGTTCGTCGTTGAATATCTTTGTTAGTCTCTGGCCTATTGTTATCGCCTAACGCGGAGGGAACATGCCGAACAAACACAGCCCGATGACCCTCTGTTGGATCTTGATTATTTTTGGAATCGGCGACCGGAGGCAGAATGTGGAAGAGGTCGGCGGCGCAAGGGCCGCCGTCGCACATGCAAAGAAAAGCTGCGGCCAAGTGGGTTGCGGCGGAGGAAGCACGGTGCTGTCGCGCCATGCCGGGGACATGAAGCTGTGGCTAGGGAAGGCCACGATGGAGGAAGTTGGCGTCGTTGTTCCGGTTGTGCGGAAGGAACCAAAGCCCGCTTCGCGGGCCGCCTCGGAAGATGAACAGGCCGACCGGAGGAAAGTCGCAGCTCCAGGAGGGCGCCGTGCTGTATGAACCGCGGCCCGCTGAAGCGGGCCGCTTGTGCCAAGAGGACAGCCGGCTTTGGAGGCCGGTTAGGGAGGGCGGTTCCACTTGGCGTCACAGGTTCAGGCGGCCGGGGGGCCGCACCACCTCCTCGAACCGCTCAGCCTTCGGGCCAGGCCGTGCCCAGTTGGTTCGCGCCTGGCTGGGTCGGGCCGCGCCCTGCAGGCCGCGTCTCGCCACGCCTGGCCTAACCAGGCCGCACCCCGGCGGGCCGGGCCACATCCTCTCAGGTCGGGCCACGCGTTTCATCGGGCCGGTCTGACCCTCCTGCTGGGTCAGACCCGCCAAAACAGGACTGACCCGACCCGCCAACCCACCGGGCTTAACGGGCCAGGCCCGTATTCACTTAAAAGTGAATGATTCAAAGACCGCGCGTCTGATCGACTTTCCATCTGTGTCACTGGGGTCCTCATTATGTGGTGGTCCTTTTTTGATACTCTAAGTGAGTTTTTGACAATTTTTTAAAATGGTCGGGTTTGAAACGAGCATATTTCCAACCGGGCCCCTGGAACGGAAAAACCAATATCTCTCAGATCGGGCGTCCGATTGACGAGCCGTCTATCATGTCAGGTTCCTTTTGATGATATGGAACTTCAGGATACATAAAATCAGGACTTAAAGCTAGTTGATGTATCGACTCCCCTTGACTTGAGGATCAGACCCTCCTGGAATCGAGCGTGTTGTGTGCGGGAACCCTAGAGCTGGCTGTGACTGCGACGACTACCGTTCTAGGATCCTCCGTCGGTTCGACGACAATGACGACTATACATGGATCCTCCATGGGTTCGATAGCAAGAACGATTGTACTTGGATCCTAAGTGGGTTCAGCGGCGATGGTTACTGTACTTCAATCCTCTGTGGGTTCGGCAGCGATGACTTCTGGACTTGGATCCTACGTGGCTTCGGTAGAGGAGATTATTTAGAGGATACATTTAATCATCTCCACCCCTCTTCGTGATTAGTATACCTGTGTGAGCTGAGTCTTGACTATTCAATCATTACCATTGGTTTGATTGACTTCTTTCCTGTGTGGACTGGGATGTTCATGGGTTCGAGAGTTGAATCCGAACTAGAATTGATGACTTAAGAATATGTATGTGCATATACCTAAGTAGAGTCGGTTGATACTTCGTGATTGTATCTTTCCTTTGTGGTTTATCCTTTGTGGATTCTGGGAGACCTTTGGGGGTCTTGGGGTCCCTACTGAGTATCATATACTCACCCATGCACGGGTTATGCCTTCACTATGTTGTGTTAGATGCAGACGACGGACATCACTGATCGAGGTGGAGGCTTGTGGAGATGGATGGTACCAGGAGGTGGACCGCTAGACGGGACGTACACAGAGCGGATGGTCGGACCAGAGGAGCTGAGGAGACCACCTGTACCCACCCTTCAGGTGGGATATCTGAAGGAAGACTCAGTGGTTGCCGCTTTACTTTACTGCTGTTGTACTTTCTTTCTCAGTTGTATTCTACTTTTAGTTGTGTTTGTATGCTGGCCCATTTACTTTTCAGCACTTACTTTTGTACATAGTTCTTCTTAGTTCTTACTTCACTTGCTTACTCTGTTGTGTTTTTTTACTTATATAAATTCAATGCCTTCCCTTTTATCGGGATTTATGCCTTTGGTTCTAGTCGCCAGCCCCTGGCCTATGGAAGGCGGGCTTGGGGTAGTCACGACACGGGCCCTGAGGACGGGTCATGAAAAATTGGTATCAGAGGAGTCAATTTTACCGCAGAACTCATGACTCTGATAATTTCTTCTCTGTGAATCAATAGTGTTAAGAGTATTGAGTGTGGTTTTCAGTCTAGGGAGTCTGGTGTTGGTGCAGCGGCCGACGTATCCATACACCCGGACCCTGACCTCGTATTTCTGACTCAGTGCACAAAAACACTGATTGCATGTGTGTTTCAAAAGTTTTCTTTGTGATTACTTTGTGTCAGCTCACCAGGTATACTGTTTGACCATGGAGAACCTGTTTCTTTTCCGTATGGCCCCACAAAGTCATCCAACTAGGGTTCCAAGTCACATACGAGATGGCTTCTCACCGAGCGACGAGGGCTCGGTGCAGGGCCCCATCACATCGGAGTCCCCAGCGGTACCACTACCCGCTGAGCCACTGATACTACCAGCTCCAACAGCAGAGGGTGAACGCCGACTGAGCGTGTTGCACGAGTTTCAGCGATAGAGGCCACCCAGGTTCTGCGGAGAGACGGACCCTCAAGCAACCGAGGATTGGCTGGAGGCTATCGTTAGAGTCTTCAGATTGGTAGGGACACCAGCCGACCTTATGGTGATCCTTTTCTGCAAGTATACTGCACGCAGCAACAGGTAGATGGAAGAGCCTGATGCTCCAAGTGCATGACGAGGGATCTCTACTTTGGACGGACTTCGAGAGTATCTTCCGCTCAGAGTTTGTTCCAGCCACCCTTCGTGTGGTGCAGATCCAGGAGTTACTTAATCTGCGGTGCATCAGTATGATAGTAGCTCAGTACTCTGTGAGATTTACCGACCTCTCGCGCTACTCCACAGACATGGTACGAGACCCATTCTTTTGGGCATGGACCTTTGAGCAGGGACTGAGGCATGAGATCAGGGCTTCGATGATCTCCCTTAGCATTCCGACATAGGCAGGAGTGCTGGAGCGAGCCCTTATTATGGAGAGATTTCTTGCTGAGCCGACACCAGCAACGAGACCCACCGTAGGGCAACACGTAGTGGAGTATTCTGTACCCGGCAGTAGACAGATGTCACAGAGGTCCAAGCGGACCAGGCCATCAGGTGGGTGACCTCAGGATATTGGTTTGGATGTGTGGGGAACACTAAGCAGAGCCAGCCATACGAGGGGTAGGTAGTGCTATGAATTCGGCGGGCAGGGCCACATGGCTCGTGACTGCCCGACCCACCATGCAGACAAGGGGCAGACAGTAGAGGGACCTCCCAGGAATAGGCAGAGGTTCGACCGTGGTGGTCCACAGGGAATTGGCGGACTAGGCATATGATATGGCCGAGCAGCGGGTGATGGACGACACTTTGAGTCTCTACCACCACAACCACCAGGAGAACCACCCTGACCACAGGGAGCTGGAAGACAGGGGCAGGCTCAGCTCCACGAAGTTTAGGCCTACAACCACGGTGCACCTGAGATGATTCAAGGTATTATCTGTGTCTACTCCACCCTTGCTGCAGTACTTAAAGACACAGGTGTGAGTCATTATTTTATTGCCACTGCCCTTGTTCGGAGCTTTGACATTCAAACAGAGCCATTGGCTTGATCCTTATGGCTAGAGACTCCTATGAGAGTAGAATCGATGATTACACACTAGTGACGGTAGTGTGAGCTTACTCTAGGATGTGGGAGCTTCGGCTGGGATCTTCTTGTAGCGGTGTCAAGGCCTTACGACGTCATCTTGGGTATGGACTGGTTATCTACATTCCATGCTCAGATCGACTGTATTAGGCACAAAGTGCAGTGTGTCCGAACGGATGGGAATAGGTTCACCTTCACTGGCGAGAAGGGAGCCTTTGCAGCATATGATGGACTTATGCAAAGGAGAGGGCAGTCGATCACACACCAGTTGGATAGTCTCATCCTAGGAATGGTTGATGTGCGGAGTCCTAGTTTTCCTGTTGTGGTGGATCAGTACGCGGACGTTTTTCCTGACAATGTTCCAAGACTACCTCCTTGCAGAGTGGTAGACTTCTACATTGACCTGTACCCCGGGACAACACCGATATCTACTACCGCATATCGGATGGCTCCCGCCGAGATTCGTGAGCTGCAGGTATAGCTGGAGGACTTGCAGGGAAATGGATTCATCTGACCCAGTGTTTCACCCTCGGATTCTCCGATTCTGTTTGCCAAGAAGGCGGATGGAAGCTTACGACTATGTGTCGAATACTGTCACCTAAATTAGGTGAACGAAAAGAACAAGTACCCACTCTTGAGGATTGACGACCTCTTTGTTCAGATCAAGGGAGCACGATGGTTCTGAAAGATAGACCTCATGTCAGGCTATCACCAGCTCAGAGTTCGAGACAAGGATGTGCAGAATATGGACTTCAGGTGTCGGTATGGCCACTACGAGTTCTTAGTTATGCCTTTCGGCATAACCAACGCACCAACAGTGTTCATGAGTCTCATGAATAGAATCTTCCAGCCTTACCTTGAACGTTTTGTCGTAGTCTTCATCAAAAACATTTTTATTTACTCGACTACTGAGGAGGACCACACCTACCACTTGTGGGATGTATTAGATACACTCTTAGTGCACTAGCTTTATGGTAAGCTCTCGAAGTGTCAGTTCTGGATTCGAGAGGTACACTTCTTGGGGAACGTCATCTCAGAGGCGAGATTTGCAGTGGACCCAACGAAGATCAAGGCGGTACTTTCTTGGGATCCACCCAGGAGCGTGACAGAGGTGCGGAGTTTTCTAGGTCTAGCTAGGTACTATCGGAGATTTGTGTTAGACTTCTACAGAGTTGTAGCACTACTTTCAGTTTTGAAGAAGAAGGGGAAACCCTTCGTGTGGTCAGATAGATGTCAGTAGAGCTTTCAGGAGTTGAGATAGAGATTGACCAGTGCGCCCGTCTTGAGGCTACCAGAGGAGGGCGTTGGGCACGTAGTTTACTGCGATGCATCAAGGACCGGACATGGGTGTGTCCTGATGCAGGAGAGAGCAGTGATCACCTATGGTTCACACCAGTTGAGATAGCACGAACAGAACTATGCTACCCATGACTTGGAGTTAGCAGCAGTGGTCTTCGCCTTGAAGATGTGGCGACACTATTTGATGGGAGAGCGCTTTATAGTCTACTCTGACCACCAAAGTCTCAAGTATATCTTCTCACATAAGTACCTGAACCTAAGATAGAGGCGATGGCTTGAGTTTTTCCAGGATTATGACTTTGAGATAGTCTATACTCCTGAGATGGGGAACATTGTGGCTGATGCTCTCAGCAGGATATCGGGCATTCAGCTACTAGGAGAGGCGACGGAGAAGCAAGCCGCATTGCAGATATCCTTTGTGGATAGAGATGGAGCAGCTTTTCTACAGTCTCTCACAGTCACTCCTCTACACCTTCAGTGTGTCAGAGAGGCACAACATGAGGACATTGACTGTGAGACACGACATGCTCAGATATCCACAGGGCAGGCACCCGATGGATTTTCTGAGGGAGGGGAGCATGTCATCCTCTTCAGGGGACGTATCATGGTACTAGTTTCATTATAGGAGGAGGTGCTGAGAAAGTTCCACACTTCCCCTCTAGTGGTACATCCAGGAGTGGCAAAGATGTATCAGGACCTCAGACGACAGCATTGGTGTCCGTCCATAAAGAAGGTTGTAGTAGAGTTCGTTTCACGATGCCTCACTTATCAGCAAGTGAAGGTAGAGCAACAGGTACCAGTAGGCTTGGTTCATCCCTTAGAGGTCCCAGACTGGAAGTGGGACGGCATATCCATGGATTTAGTGACGGGGCTTCCAGGTACATCAAGAGGACACGACTCTATCTGGGTGATCGTCAACCAACTCACCAATTCGGCCCACTTCCTACCTATCAGAGAGCAGGGCTCAGTAGAGAGCTTGGGATGCCTCTACGTTCAGGAGATCGTATAACTTCATGGTGTGTCCTTGACTATCATCTCCGATCAGGATGCTCGCTTTACTTCCCGGCTTTGGAAGGGGTTACAGGAGGCTTTTGGGACGCATCTACGTCTGAGCACCGCCTTCCATCCTCAGATGGATGGCCAGACTGAGAGGACCATTCAGACTCTCGAGGACATGCTCTGTGCATGTGTCCTCGATTATGGTCGCAGCTGGAAGGATCATTTACCCTTGGTGGAGTTTTTGAACAACAATAGCTACCACTCCACCATCGGTATGGCACCATACGAGGCATTGTACAGCCGACCTTGCAGATCACCTCTGTGCTGAAATGACCCTGGGGAGTTAGCACTTGTAGGACCAAAGATGGTTCAATCTACGACTGAGAAGGTGAAGATCATCCAGGAGTAGATAAGGATGGCACAAAGCAGACAGAATTCCAATGCTGATGGGAGACGAAGACCACTGGAGTTCGAGGATGGCGACCATGTTTTCTTACCGATCTCACCTCGACGTGGATTACGGAGATTTGTCTAAGGTGTCAAGTTATCTCTGTGCTTCATCGGACCATTCCATGTCCTCAGCAGGGTAGGTGAGGTTGATTACCGACTGGCCCTTCCACCTTAGTTGCACTGGGTGCATGACGTCTTCCACGTATCTCAGCCGAGGAGATACGTTCACGACGCATCACACATCATCGATCATGGGGATCTGGATATCGATGATGGGGTGACATTCACGGAGGTCCTAGTGGATATCCAGGATTGACAGGGGTGGTTCCTACATGGACAGTCGATTCCACTGGTGCGCATTTGTTGGCAGCACAGGAACCTCCAGGACAGCACATAGGAGCGGGAGGCTTAGATGTGTGCTCAGTACCCTCATTTGTTTCCCTAGTCTATGTTGTAGCTTTACAGGGATGTAAATCCCTGAGGTGGGGGTAATGTAAAGACCCGGAAATTTCAAGGAAAATTTTTTATTAAATATTTTAAAATTTTATGTGTGCGCAGTTTCCGACAGTACCTGATTCCGAGGCCCGGTGTGCCCGGAATAATTTTCTGAAGTTTAGCTCGGCTATGTTCAATGAACGAACGGACATGTTTTTCTATATTTTGAAGTGGTTCTTAGAATTGAAATCAAAGGGCACCGATGAACCCGTAGTGCTGGTATTTACTTAAGGGGACCTTTACTACAGTTGCGTTTTATGCAGGTTGAAAGTTAAAATTGGGGTTAAATTAAGAAGTTCAATAAAATTGTTCGAACAATTTTATTTATATCTATGGAAGTTAATTTCTCCCATGGGAAGTTATTAGTGGGGCCCACACCAACCCAACTTCCCATGTGTGGATAATTGATAGGTGGGTCCCACACGAGCCCTAACCTTTCACCTCCCATAACTCTTTTCAAACCCCATTTAACTCCCTTGTTTAATTCTTGAACCCCCCCCCCCCCACCACCTTAATTAAGAGATCTCTTCCTCTTCATATCTCCCTCATTATTATTTTCCAATATACCTTAATTAATGAAATAAACCTCTTCAATTAATTAATTAAGTGTTTTGAATTTTGAATTTTAAATTACATGTGTTAATAAAATAATAGCATTAGATTATTATTTTATTTTTGGGACAATCGTTGTGTTAAGGAGAGTTGGGAGAGAGCTCTTGAGAAAGAGATAAAATTATTCCTCTCCTCAACGAAGAACGGTTTCCTTGTCCAACGAAGAACACCAACCTTCAATGAAGAACGACTCGGAAAAGAACGCTCCACGATTCTCCAATCCTCTTCTTACTCCGCGTCAGGGGAGGTGACACCAAGGCGGGGGACTCGCCAATGTGGACTATTCTTTCTCCGACGTTGATAGAGCGACATTGATTTCCGCTTCTACGACGAACAAACCATATTCTTGGTAGGGGGTTTATGTTCAATTTTAATAGATTAAAATTGTGCCTCTTTCGTCGTTGAATATCTTTGTTTGTCTCTAGCCTATTGTTATCACATAACGGGGAGGGCGCGGGACGAACGAACATGGCCCGACGACCCTCCGTTGGATCTTGATTATTTTTTGAATCGAAGACCGGAGGCGAAACACGGAATAGGCTGGCGGCGCAAGGGCTGCCGTCGCACACGCAAAGAAAAGCCACGGAAAAGCGGGCCAAGGTAGAGGAAGCACGGCGTCGTCGCATCATGCCATGGATGCAGAGCTGCGGCTAGGGCAGGCCGTGTCCGAGGAAGTTGGCGATGTCACGCCGCACGTGTGGAAGGAATCGCGGCTCGCTTCACAGGCTGCCACGGTAGAAGAGCCGGTCATCTCATCAGCTGGCCAAGCGGAGGAAAGCCGCAGCGCCAGGAGGGTGCCACACTGGATGAACCACAGCCCACCAAAGCGGGCCGCTTGCGCCAAGAGGATGGCCGGTTAGGGAGGGTGGCACCGCTAGGTGCCGCCGATTCGGGCAGCTAGGGGGCCTCGACCCCTCCTCGAATCGCTCGGCCTTCAGACCGAGCCACTCGGCAAGCTGGCCAAGCCGGTAGGGCCATGCCCGGCCAGCACTACAACCGAATCTCCGTTTAGCGGAAGTTTTGTTTGTGTTTAACGGCGGTTTGGTAGCAGTTTACAGAAACCGCCGCCTAATAGGGTGAAATCAATCTATTAGTGGTGGTTTTTAACATTTAGCAGCGGTTTCAGGAAAGCGTCGTAGGTGCCTCATTTCACGGCAGTTTTCCTGAATTTAGTGGCGGTTTTATGAGCCCTGGATATCACTTTATTCTCGGTGGTTATAACCGCCGCGAATAAACTCAAATTCCAGTGGCCGTAAAACTTCCACTAAATTCACGGGAACCGCCGCAGAATGAGGCAGCAATGATGCTCCTATTTAGCGGTGGTTATAACCGCCACGAAAATTCAATTTAATTTTACGTTTAGCGGTGGTTTAAACCACCGCCAATATACATTTCGCGGTGGTTAAAACTGCCACGAAAAGCTGCCCAGAATAAAAAAATAATTCTCAGATTCTGCTGCACCACTGCCCTGAAAAACAAATAAAACCAGAAAAAACAATCCCTGGCCTCCCACCAATGACCAAGAGATGAATATCGAGAATAAATCACAACATCCAAAAAACATGTTTTTCTCTCAATAAGAAAGAATATACAACTTTAATATTTAAAAATATAACAAAAATCTGAAACTCTGGAAAATAAGACTTCCTATTAGAGAAAGTATTATTAACACAGCAGTCAGATATCCATCAAAGGTTCCAAAACATTCCTCATACTAATGTATACAATATCCTAAATAGTAAATACTAGGAAGATAAAACTCCATTTATACAACATTGTAACATCCCAAACTGGATTCCACTAAATCTTATAACTTTACTTTCTTAGCATAGATCATCCATAGCGATTCAACTCTACTTATAAAAAATGATAATTGATGAATTAGTAGTTATATTAGTACCAACCCATTTATATAATGTTTTGTTTTTGGTTTTATGGACTAGAAACCATCCTTAATACTTATAATAAATTTGAACTGGTGAAATAGCTTAAATAACACATTAGAAATATATTGTTATAAAAAATATTATTGTGGGAATATTTTTAGAGTTACATTGGGATATAGCTTTTATAGGAATGTGGATATTTCCAGTGAGTCTTAGTTGACATCTTTTTATGTTGGAATATAGGTTAGGTGGGAGATTCTAGTGACCTTTTAGGAATAAACCTAGAATTAGAGTTGATTCCTTGTGTTATGTGAGGGGTTAACCTAGTTTTTCTAGCATTATTGGAGATATTAAGTATCATTGGATGCATCTTTTTAGTTTTTGGTCATAGAATGTGTTTTTTATATATTTTGGGATTGACTAGGACTCTGGTTGTGGAATGATTCCCCAAGTTGGTAGGTGATCATGAGATAAGTAAAACTTCTAGGTGTTATGAGCGTCTTTAATGCTTGAGATTAGTTAGAATGACAGGCCAATCTAATTTTATTTAGTTTAGTTAGTTGTGTGAGTTTAATTTCAAAGGTGTATGACTCAAGAAGTAATCATCCATGTTAAATGGTTATATAGATAACGTGACCCTTGGGTTTGATTTTTGGAGTAGGCTAGAAAATACCAAGAATTCACAGTGTCATTGGTCCTATGAATTATATGAAATGGGTGTTCCCATTTCATTGATGTAACATCAATATAGTATTCATTATCATATAAATTTCCTATTTAAATAAGGTTTGGTGGAGAGAGTTGTGTGGTGTTTTGTGAAAAAATTTCTAGTCTCTGAGAGTTTGAGGGATGAAATCACAGGTAACACCTTGAGGGGTATTATCACATAACTACTTGGTTTAGGGTTGTGGGATCTAAAAAGGTTTTGTTATCCGATCACTCCCAGAGTGAGGTTACCTAGGTATTAACTATGTTGTGGTGAGTGATGTAGACCAGATTTTTTTGTAGAAAAGCTAAGTTATCCTAGTTCTATGGATGAATATGTAAGAGAATCGAGTTTTATAACATCATCAATCTGGGTTAAAGTTCAAGATGTAGTTATTGATGTTGATTGAATGTGTGTGCCTAGAATGAGGATTGTATAATGCATGTGATTATGAATAGACCATTTCTAGTTATTATTAAGTGGATGATGTAAATCTATGTGGTAGGAAGCAAACCACAGGTTGTTCAAGGATGGAATATTAGTTCCAGATGAGGCTTCAGCGTATGCCAAGGATGGATTGTCGTGATGGAACATGGTATAATTATGTTGACTCACATCCAGAAACCATGTTTAGTGGTGGACAGAGTGTTTTTCATGGGAATTAGATTCCTATTTTTATTAAAATGATTAATATTAAAATCCTATGGTGGGGAGAATCACACAGGTCATGGAAAATCTAACCTTTAGGAGAGTCGTTGTAGAAAGAATAGTCATGAATGGTCAAAATGACTTTCAGAAGTCTGTGAGATATAAAATTCATGTTTTCCAGACATGGAGGAGGTGTTGAATTTATGACTTAGGTATGAGTTTGAATCAGGTTTGGAAATTATATTCAGACTCGGGATGCATGTGAAATCTAGGAAATGTGATAGATTGATATCACATATTTTCTTGTAATGTAGCATGATGTTGAAATGGTTGGTTCAGTATGCACCCATTAAATCACACCACGAGTCAATTTTGGAATTCAGTGGGTTCATCTCAATTATCACGATATAACTTTTCAATTTATGTTAATATGATTTATTTTTCAAATAAATGCATTGGCCATCAATTTGGATGTCCTCTAAGCAGGTCAACCTAAAGCATTCTGACTGAAATTTCAGTAAACTAGTTCATTTTGTGAGCTAAGATTTCTCTGTGTAAGATGTATTAAAAATGAAGAGTTTGTTTTGGTTATGATCCTTTAGTTTAAATTTTTAGTACTAGATTAATAGTGATGGTTGATTTGTAAATGGAGGTAGCGGTTTTCATCTGGCATCGCTTCATAAATAGTTTTCAAGTGAGCTCAAGTGAGATCTATCTTAAATAAATCGAGCAAAGCTCGAACATGTCAATGTGAAACTAGAAGTGATGTATAGTAGTATAGTGCTCATGGTTTAGTGGTTTGCTAATTAATATGGTGGGAAGACACCATGGACCTATAAATCATGTGGTGCTCGCTTTAAGTAGTTTTCATTGTTAATGTGTCTGAGTGGTGTCACTTGGTTTAATGTTTCTGGATTAAATTCAGATGGCAAAGAAACCTAGGGACAGGTGATGAGAGGTGGTTTGGGGGGTCTTACTAAATTGGACATCCTCTAGATGTGGATGTTGGTCAAATTCAATACGATCATTACACAGAGTCATGGGAGTATAACTATGGTTTCTTATGAGTGTGTTTGGATAGAAGTGTTTTGTACCAGACTTATGACATCTCCCTATAAGGCCTAGTGTTGGTAAAGAAGAAAGTTTTGGAATTCCAGTAATTAAAGTTTCATGACCGGATAGCCTATAATGAATCAAAAAATGGAATTAAGAATCATAATATAAATAATTCAGGGATATAATGATAGGTAATAATTACCCGATAGACCATGATTAAGTGTAAATTGTGTTGCGAATGCAGTTCAAGTCATGCAGTAACAGTTCAGTGATCAAAACAGTTATGGTTGGAAATGGTCCATTGTAACCAGTCAGTTTTATTTTGTGTTTCTAGTAAGTTGAGGTATGTATCGTCAAACAATTCCAATAAAAAACTCAATACTCCCCCATTTATTCATCCATTTAAAGAAGAGGAAGGATAGGGGTTTGGATTCTTCTCCTTTTACCTCTTTTCTTTTCTTCATTTCTCTAAGTTTTATCATTGTGCAATCTTATATGCCCTATTTTTAGTTCTTTTTCAGGTTATCCATTTTCATATATTTTTTATTGAATTGAGAGACATAAATATATGAGTTAACCATCCTAATATTTAAGTATTTGGTAGAAGTTATTTTCTTAAAATTCATGTTTATATAAGACATACCAATTGTGCGTCAAGTCGACATCCATCTTCTAGATATGTTTGTCCACACACAGTTATTTTTCTTTAGTGAACCACCCTTGATTTAGAACATTCTCATGACATTTTAGAATAGCAATAGCATGTTTAGATACTTTTGACTCTAAAATCATAAATTTTCAATAATGGGCCTCACCAAAGTGTCCACAACACTATCCCCTTGATCACTATGAAATGACCCAATTTGTTCAACACATCAACAATGGGTTTAACTCCTAGTCATCCAAAATCTCGACTACCAATTCAAACACGGACCTAAATGGAATGATGTATACCACACTTGAGAAATTAATACATAAAAAGAAACATCATAAATCAGTAAAATGCATAAAAAGAAACATGAGAAATCAAGGAAATTTTAGGACATGAAAATGTGTGGTGGAAACTATGTGCCACAAATGTTACATATACAAACCAACTGTTTCCATTTTTGTTCAACACATCAACAGTACAACTACTCAGGGTCCGATGATGCATCGTCACCCTCTCCACCTTCATTTCCACTTTGTGTTGTCACCTGTAAGAACATTATATCGAGAATTAAATATGGTTACATATTTATATTAAAACTTAAAACAAATGAAATTTAGAAAACTAAATGATTTTGATTTTCTATGATTTACCTGCATACCACCAATCGATGCACTCCCACTAGGGGCATATATGCC
Organism: Viscum album; assembly: GCA_963277665.1. Classification (NCBI taxonomy): domain Eukaryota; kingdom Viridiplantae; phylum Streptophyta; class Magnoliopsida; order Santalales; family Viscaceae; genus Viscum; species Viscum album. The sequence goes on from OY728138.1 coordinate 891,471,294, forward strand.
CATCTGCTAACGTTGCTCAGTCAACTCTTTCTGCAATGCAGATATCTGATCCCCCTACTGGTGAACTGTGTTTCGTAAAGAAACAATCTCTTTCTTAGCATCTCCGGGTATGGGCTAACTAAATTGAAGAGTAGATGAATCAGCTATCCCCGGTGGCCTGCTAAAAAACTCAGATGGCATGGGTCCCAAACCCATCCCGCGCACTCTCCTAGGATGCTCCTCCCCAAAGACTTTAGCAACCGGGTCATCCTGGGAGACAGAGTAGGAATGCGCAGGATTGACATCCCATAGTTCTTTAATTTTGACCTATAAATCAAATATCAATATATATTAACACAGAAAAAATTGATAATAAGTTATTATGATAAAAAATTGACTTCATACCCCAACTTCTTTTGCAGGCTCATTAAAAAAACATCCATCTGATTTATTAGGAACATCCAACCACAGTTCAATTCTGGATGCTTCATGGCCTGAACTCTATGACTACATTAATAAAAGATAAATCAACAATTCAATATATTAAACAGATAATATTTTCTTCTGAATATTTAAACTAATTAAAATATTATCAATGTACTTCAATTTTTATAAAAACTTTTTGAGCCTGCAGTGTGTGGGATGACTTGCTTCGCTCGGTTTGACGCATTCTGTATTGATAGATCCTGAAATAAATTAAATTCAATTTAATACTGATGTATTGAATGTCATGTCCTTTTCATATACATTTATAAATGTAAAATGAGGTTAATATAATAATATATATATTCCAATACCATCCGCTTCTAATCCCAATGTCTGTCAACAAAAACTTTCCACTGCTCTTTCGGTACCCCACTGGGTAGCTTCTCATACATTTGCAGTGCGGTCAACGAATCATCGTTGACATCACACCACAATATCCATTTAAAATCTTTCCACTTCTTACATAGATTTTTCAACGTCCACTTCTGTGCTATCACATCAGCAACGGTAAAGTGGAAGAACATCTGTATACAGAAATTCATTTTGAACATATTAGTAACATGACATTCAATTAAACCATAATGTAATAAATTTACCTTGATTTGAGAATCAAACACTTCATTTTTCCATATTGGAGGCATATGTCTCTAATCTTCATATGAAATGGGAAGGGAAATGGGCTCCGCTGCCAGCTGGCCTAGAATCTAGCCAAGAAACCCCGCAGCATCATCTGTAGGGACCCCGTACGAATCAAATGGCACAACAATCTTCTCTCCATTCAGATTCCAAAAATCTGAACTTTTTATGTTTTTCTCCACGGTTGCATTTTTTTATCTTCAATGAGAAAACAATTAGTATAAACAAAATGCAATAAATTTATTTAATTAAAATTTTTACCTATGATAGTGACACTCCAGTATATCCGGGATGAACTAGAAGGGGCGTGTTGCTGCCCCACTACTGAGGCGCTTGAAGGGGGAGTCGAAGACTCAGTCTCTACTGGGACATCCATAGATGTTGTGAGAGATGGTGCATGGGGAGATGGTGCAGGGGTGTCGGTAGCTGGTGCATAAGATGTCGTGGGGAGGGAGCCAGATGGATAGTCATCTGTCATAGAACTGGATGAAATAATGTAACGCTTCTTCCTTGGCATTCCTGTCATTTAATCAATTCAAATTAAGTTCAGAATATATATTTCAAAAAAATTATGCAGAAAAAAAATTAAAATTGATAACAGATGGAGTACTAACAGACAAAATATATATAACAATGATAATGAATGACTGCAGAAATGAAACAAGTGGTTGCTGAATAAATAAATGATTGTACATATAATCATTTTCCCCTTCAATCATGTCAGTTTCCTGCTCCATTTCTTCATCCACTTCATTCATCCTTTCTAGACTAATATTTTCAATATCATGATGGACAAATAATTCTGCTTCTTGTTTCTGATTAAATTCAATTTCAGAGGTCAAATTTTCCACTTCATCACCCATATCATACAAATCTCTTTGTATTATGTGAGGAACTACACTCCACCCTTCATCGGCAACATCATTCACATAATATACCATTCTTTCTTGCGATGCTAAGATATATGGATCATGCAGTTCAAAATCACCAACATCCATCAAGCGAGAGAAGTTCACAGAAGTAAATTTCTAGGAATTTCTTTTAACGCCTCTGATAATATCGACCCATTTTCATTTGAATAAAACAACTGAAAAATGTCCGCGGTAGTTTAATTCAATAATATCATGAATCTTTCCATAGTATTCCACTTCAGAAAATGTAAATATACCACTATTCTGTGTTCTCAAACCCACTTCTCGGTCGACTGTATGAAATCTAAATCCATTCACATTATAAGCGTCAAACTTTCTAACTTCTTTTAGAGGACCTCTAGCAAGAATCTTCAAATATTCTGACACCTCTGCTCGAGTATCAATATTCATGATCTGAAAAAAAGAAATATACTTTATTACATTTACAAAATGTATGTGTCAAACTAATATTTGTGTTTATTGCAATAGTTATGAACTTACACGTCGTGCAAACCATTCTACAAGTTCTTTATTAACAGCTTTATTTATATCTTTCTCATTTCGTGTTCGGCCTCTAATTCGTATCTTTGTTTGTATCCTTAACTCTTCAATAAATGGATCTGCAATTTCACTATTCAGCAGTACATATCTATGTGCCTGTAATAATTCTAATTCAGTCAGTGTCACATTTGAGGTCCTCCAAACTGATCGGCCAATAGCAGGAAATATTTTGGATTTATGATGTATTTGAGATTGATTCGATGTGTCTTCAACACGTCCAACTCGATTAAATCTTGTCTCAATATCAACCAAGTATCAAGAAAAAAAGGTAAGACACTCCTCATCCACATAGCCTTCAGTAATTGAGTCTTCTGGTTTAGCTTGATTTCTCACGTATGATTTCAAATGCCCAAGATATCTGTGAAATAAAATAAACATAATTATGCATTTAATTAAGTACCAAATTTTTTTTACTTAACTGGAAAAAATATAAATAAATTACCTCTCAATTGGATACATCCATCAATAATGAACGGGGCCTCCTAATTTAGCTTCCTCAACCAAATTCACAGTTAAATGCATTATTACAGTAAAAAAGGACGGAGGAAAGATCATCTCCATTGCGCAAAGGGTCAATACAAACCTCTCCTAGAGGTTGTCAAGCTGAAATGGATATAGAGATTTCTCACATAGTTCTCTGAAAAATGTGCAGAACTGGAGTACAACAGTAGTAATTTTTTCCGGTAATAATGTACGCAATGCCAATGGTAGTAACTGTTGTAAAAAAATATGTGAATTGTGGCTTTTCAATCCATGTAACTTACGATTCTTCAAGTCAACACACCTCGAGATGTTACTTGAATACCCATCAGATACCTTAACATTCTTTAACATTCGAAGGAATGTATCTTTATCCCTATTTTCCATTGCAAAAATTTCTGAAGGATACTTTCCATTCTCATCTGGCCAGAGATCGCGTTTTATGTTCATTGCTTGTAAGTCTTTTCAAGCATTGAGATGATCCTTCGACTTTCCATGCTCATTAAGAAATGTGAAAATCAAATTTTCATAGAAATTCTTCTCAATATGTATCACATCAAGATTATGCTACGACAAATTAAATTCCCAATACGGAAGTTTGAAGAATATACTTTTTTTCTTCAATTTTTGCATTCCGGTTTCACTTGACGATGCACTTCGGACCCATTTTCCGCTATCATTCAAATGATGTACCTTCCAAAATTCTGTTTCAACATTTTCAAGTTGTTCCAATATTTCAAAACCATTTAACAACTTTGCAGGTGGTCTACGATCAATGTAACCATTAAATTTTGATCTGTTCAGCCGAAATCTATGAGATGCATCAAGAAATCTTCGATGACACAAGAAGCACTATTTTCTACTGTGAGGTAGCCGTTTGGGCTCAAAATCAAAGTTACAAACGGGACAGGCCAAAACCGTGTAAGTATTCCAACCAGATAAATTCCCAAGACCAGGGAAGTCACTAATGGTCCACATTAAAGCAGCATGCATTTTGAACATTGATTTAGAAGAAGCATCAAATGTCTCAACACCGTTGCTCCATAACTCCTGCAATTCTTCAATAAAAGGCTGCAAGTATACATTAATATCATTTCCCGGCATTTGTTTTCCAGGAATAATCATCGAAAGGATTAATGATGTTTGTTGCATACACATCCACGGAGGCAGATTATAAGGGATCAAAAAACTGGCCAAATGCTATAATTGGTACTCAAAGTCCCAAATGGGTTGAATCCATCGGTAGCCAATCCCAATCGAACATTCCTCGGATCAGCTGAGAAATCGATATGTAATGAATCAAATGTCTTCCATGATTGGAAATCTCGTGGATGTCTCATTAACCCATCATTGTTATTATCTACATGATTCCACTTCATGTGTTCGGCGGTTTTCGATGACATGAATAATCTTTGAAATCGAGGCTTCGAAGGAATGTAACGCAAAACCTTTGCAGGTGTGCTCCTTTTCTTCTTCTCCATGAAATTATGTTCATTCGGACTTCCATCATCACCCTTTTCCTGCCATCTAGAAGAAGAACATTTCTTTCAATTCTGTCTACTTGAATCCTATCCCCAATAAAGCATACAATCATTGGGACACACATGTATTTTTGTATAATTCAGACCAAGCTTGTAAAAAACTTTTTTCATATCATAAAAAGATTCTGAGATTTTTTATTCTGGAAATGAATCACTAATAAATTAAAATATCATGGACATTGCCTTATTTGTAATTCCACATAGACATTTGATATGGTACAACTTCAGCAAAAATGAAAGCTTTGAATATTTCAAACACCCACTACACAACTCTTGATTTCCATCATCAACTAAATCATGAAACACATTTTCCTCAGTGAAGTTTTCTCTTAAATTTGGCTCCACATAAGCAAGAGGAGGATCCAATGATATGTGATAATCTTGATCTTCCTGTGTTACAGTCTCAAAAACATCACTTGTTACGGTGAAATTTGTATCACCCTCTTCTGGTTGTTCTGATATGTTTTGATGCTGATAGTAGTGTCTTGTAGTGCCGAATGCATCATTTATTAGGTTTTTCATTTCATTTTCCATTGTCAACAAACTTGAAACCTCATTATGCGGATTAACATCAGTGCTCAATCTTTCTTTAATGTTCGATTCTCCATGACAAATCCAACACAAATATTGAGCAGGGAATTGCTTCAGTATTAAATGTTCATAAACCTCATCTCTCTTCAACCATGTTCTAAATTTACATTTAGGACATGGACATTTTATTCTCCCTTCAACGGATCGATAAGAAATTTCAAAATCTAAAAACTCATTCAAACCCTTAACATACTGAGGTGTGTTCCTCGGTAATGTGATCTATCTTTTATCCATGCATATCACAATGTGCCTACACAAAAAACAAGGAATCAAACATGAGACATTTTTTATAACCCCATCATCAAAAACAAATAATTATGAACAAAATTTCCATAATAGATAAAAATTCAAGGATATATCAAGAAATGGGTCTCAAAATTCCTCAAAGTCCCTAAACTGGATGCACAAAATGGATGAACTCTTTCTATAAGAATGGGCCTTTTCATCATGTTATGGTTTATCCTGCCTCTACTCCTTGCACATTGGATTCTCCTAATTCCCACTATTAATTTGTTTCATACCTGATAAAACTAAGGAATGAACAACCATTTCTTTCCAAGAATATTTAGCTTCCATTCACATGTCCCTAGTGACAACCTCCAAAATGAATGTTATGCCCAAAGAAAGTGGAGATGTACCAAGGTCTGGGTGAAGACCATCACCAAAGAAATGATATTTCTCATAATTGATGACCCCTATCTTTGGAGAATATATTACAAACCTTGAAAGGTTATTGACATACTCCTATACTGATCTTTCACAAATAAAAAGTCTCATGAGTGGTTGATGTTATCAAATATTGGTTTTATCTTTATTTGGGTATTGTTATTTCTGATTTTGTGGAATTATATGAGCTATTACTGTCAAGATTGAGGTTCTTATGGTGAGTAGGGTTTCTATAAACACATCATCGATAATTCATATTCAAATCATTGAAGATGTAAATGTTGTCCAAACTCTTATGATCTGAGTAAACCATGATTTTATATTCAAATATATAGTGACATTGTTTCGTCGACATTTGTATAACCACTAATAGTTTTAATTTTTTACTTGGGTAGTTTATTTCAAGTGGTTGATGTTAGGGAGAGCCAAATGACACTACATGATCTTTATACTTCAACACAAACCCAATAATCAAACATAATTGAACACATTATTCCACTTATACTTTTCTAGATTTAGGTTAGATATATATGTGGGGAGTGTTCAATCAAAACTTGAGCACCACAATGTATTCCTAACATACTAGGCTACATTTAACCCTTAACCCATTATAGGTAAGATTGGTCATGGGTGACGAACTCCAAGATAAATCTATGACAACACTCTTGTAGTATCTTTCCATTCCTAATAAATTCTCAATCTTTAATATGATCTTGTGGTTCACCCATTAAATAACTACTCTTGTTTTATTGGTTTCCACTAAAACTCCATGCTATGAGATTACATGGCCTAGAAACTTTACTTATAAAAATGGGAAGCTACACTCTAAGGGATTAACATAAATGTAGTGATCATTAAGAGTGCCTAGATTATTCCCCCCAGTACTTCCCATTCTCTTCTTCACTCCCCAAGTAGACAAATATTTCACATATAAACCCCATGATAATAGAATCTACATATAGGTGAATCACCTGGTTTATATGATCCATGAAAACTAATTATATAATTCATTAGTCCAAATTTTATGACAAATTTCTCAAAGTCCCCATACCTACATCAAATTTCAATCTTGGATATTGTTTCCTCTATATCATTGACCTAATAATTCAAAGAGTTTAGGTTGATCTCATAGAACAAACTTTTACCCTTTTTTGGACCTAAAAGGGCCTCAATGTAGGGTATGGTGTATTTATTCTTCAATATGCCTCATTTAACTTCTGTTACTCAATGAAAAACAATAGAGATCAATTAGAATTTTTTTTAAAAAAAGTTACTAGGGAGTCCTTTGGAGTGACGCTCGGGAATATAAATCCTTTAGATCCCAAATTAACCATTTATATAATTAATTCCTTCAACTAAGTGGTGTCCATATGATATAAGAGAAGAGATATCAACTGAGATCCCAAAAATAATCCAATGGTGAACTCTACATCGAATTATGGAGGTAACCTATTCTCAAAACCTACACCACCATCCTCTATAAAAAGAGAAGATACTTAGAAAATATGATATCCTAAATTTGGAGGTAGAGTTCTAGTTCAGCCTAATTAAGGATCACATTCTCCTTAAAAACATGTTTACACCCATCAGGTTCCACAAGGATCAATCAAAAATGATAAAAATCAACATTTTACTTTAAACAAACCATAAAATCTACGTCGAGGATCACAACAATAATATCTATTTCTAAAACATTAACTTACCACTCAAATTTTAATCCTAATATAGTGAGAATGTAGAACTGACATTTAAACCACTATTCCAAATTCTTTACTATAAGAATAATCAAAATAAATGAATAATGCATAATCATGGTCTGTCGCATGAATAGTTCTACAATATGGGAAGAAGTAAAATAGTTATATGCAATTACATAAAATAAATTATTGTCAATTAATTAATAAATAAAAATTTAAAATTTTACTATTACATGCCATGAATAATATTTAACTATTGTATATTTCATATAGTAGGGGTGCATTGAATTATGTAATACATGTGGTTGATTACTGACTTGTGGATCTACCATGAGATGACTCCGTCCATAAGGGGACTCATTGTTACCACCACAACCAATAAAATGATAACCAATAATATTTAATGTACTAGATTGAGATGGAAATTATCTGTGCATTGAGGATATTTCATCACTCTAATTCATCACAATACCCTTACAGAACTACTGCAAGTGGTCCATATGTTCGCAATAATGGCATGGTTTAGGTATAATTATATATGTTAACCAAACATTCACCAGCATTCCACATTTTTAGCACAGTAATAACCCACCCCTAGTGGGTTGCAATTGAATATTGTTGGGATGTGTGGCTAGATTTACAACCTTCCTTATCCTCATACTCTTCACACTTCTTTTTCTTTTCCCATATTAAATGATCACCTTGGACCTCTACTAGAACTTCTTTATAGAATCTAGATTTGACAACATGTTAAATTTCCACAATCCGAGATCGTGAAACCACATCATCTTATATCTTAAACATAATCAAGAATACTAGGGGAAAAATATATTTTTTGGAATCACATTTCAAAAGTAGTGGACTTTATTTTCTTATAAGAAATCACATCTGGTGAGAAATTAACTGGTTCCATTGAATGGTTAGCATGCTCCAACATATTCTGATCCCCCTAATGGAAATACCAAAATTCATGGGACATAGAAATAGGTGTGTTAATAGGAAAATATTGTTCATTAAAGAGAGCCTATAATTACTTCTAACACATATGCTCATGTTTCCTAACCTGATCGACTAATTCCCACTATTTGTGACTAGGAACTTCCAAGATGAATAAAGAACACATTAACTTGACCGCTTCATGACTATCAAAAAATAAGAAAATCCCCTCAACATTTTCAGACCACTCAAAATAATGCTAGACATATGTTCTACCTAAAAATTAAGGATCCATTTCCTGGATGAAATTTGGGGCCTTATTTTTCTATAGACCAGAATCAGATTTATTAGAATGATCAGGACTACTGGCCAATCTATGATCTAATTCTTGAACATCCAAAAACATGGCTTATATTAATATTTGATCAACTAGTGAGGGATAATTTTCTATGATGACATTCCTGAGATTCACATGAATCCTTTAAGAATTCATGTTGCAACATCAATTAGCAACTGTAAGAGAAACCATTAATACGTTTTCTAAATAAATTTACAAAAACACTATCTTCCAATATTTTCACAGGCTAAAAAACACCATAAAAATAGTTGGAGCAACAAAACCCTACCTAGATGGGAAGATGGTGCGGCTTCCAGGGTCGCGGGGGGTCGGGGGTCGCGGGGGGCCGGGGGTCGCGGGGTCGCGGGGTCACCGGGGTCGCCGGGGTCGCTGGGGTCGGGGTTGCGGGGTCACCGGGGTCGCGGGGGGTCGGGGTCGCGGGGGAAGAGGGGGGTCGGGGGAAGCGGGGGAAGGACGGTCGGGGTGGGGGGAAGGGTCGGGTGTTAAAAAACCAATGTTTCACGGAGGTTTATTATAAACCTCCACTAAAAAATGGTTTTGTTGTAGTGCGGGCCGTGCCCTCTCGTGCTGAGCTGCGCCCCTCGGGCCTGGCCGTGCGTTTTATCGGGCCGGTCCAACCCTCCTGCCAGGTCAGACCCACCAAAACATGATTTACCCGACCCGCCATCCCACCAGACTTAACGAGCCGGACTCGTATTCACTTAAAAGTGAATAATTCAAATACCGCACGTATGATCGATGCGCCCTCTACGGCACTGGGACCCTCATGACTTGGCGGTCCTTTTGCGATACCCTAAGTGAGTTTTGGACAACTTTGAAAAAGGGTCAGGTTTGGAACGAGCATATTTCCAACCGGGCCCCTTGAACGAAAAGGCCAATATCTCTCAGACCGGGCGTCCGATTAATGCGCCATCTATTGTGTCAGGTTCCTTTTAGCAAGAAAGAACTTCGGGATACATAAAATTAGGACTTAGAGCTAGTTGATGTATCGAATCCCCTTGACTCGAGGAGAGGACCCTCCCGAAATTGAGTGTGTTGTGTGCAGGAACCCTAGAACTGGCTGCGACTGCGACGACTACCGTGCTGGGATCCTCTGTGGGTTCTACGATGGTGATGATTGTACTTGGATCCTCAGTGGGTTCGGCAGCGAGGATGACTATACTTGGATCCGACGTGGGTTCGGTAGTGATGGTTACTGTAATTGGACCCTCCGTGGGTTCGGCAGCGATGACTTCTGTACTTGGATCCTACGTGGGTTCGGCAGAGGAGATGATTCAGAGGCTACATCTAATCATCTCCACCCCTCTTCGTTAGTAGTATACCTGTGTGAGCTGATTCATGACTATTCCATCATTAAGATTTGTGTGATTGACTTCTTTCTTTTTTGGACTGTGATGTGCATGGGCTCGAGAGTTGGAGCCGAACTAGAATTGATGACTTAGGAATATGGATGGGCATATAGCTAAGTAGAGTCAGTTGATACTTCGTGATTGTATCTTTCCTTTGTGGTTTATCCTTTTTGGATTCTGGGAGACCTTCATGGGTCTCGGGGTCCCTACTTAGTATCGTATACTCACCCCTACACGGGCTATGCTCGCACTACGTTGTGTTGGATGCAGACGATGGACAGCACTGATTGAGGTGGAGGCTTGTGGAGCTGGACGGTACCCGATGGTGGACCACTAGACGGAACGTACACGGAGAGGACGGCCGGACCCGAAGATCTTAGGAGACCACCTGTACCCACCATTCAGGTGGGATATCCGAAGGACGACTCAGTGGTTTCCGCTTTACTTTACTGTTGTACTTTATTTCTCTGTTGTATTGTACTTTCAGTTGGGTTTGTATACTATCCCATTTACTTTTCAGCACTTACTTTTGTACTCAATTTTTCTTAGTGTTTACTTCACTTGCATATTCTGTTGTGTTTTTTTACTTATATAAAGGCAATGCCTTCCCTTTTTATTGGGATTTATGCCTTTGGTGCTAGTCACCAGCCCTTGGCCTATGGAAGGAGGGCTTGGGGTAATCACGACACGGGCCCAGATGATGGGTCGTGACAATATATCTCTCTAAAAAATTTCCATTCATAATACCAAATTAATTATATTTCTATCCATGTATAAAATATTCCATAAAAAATTTAATTACTATAATCATGATATAAGGACCCTACCTTAAGAATTACCTAAAGTAGAAAATTTCTTTATAATTCACTTCTTTACATTCCTAACGTTATTTTATGTTTAAATTTTTAGAATGTCAGGGCATAATTTACACATATCAACCCATAATAATATTGAGTTGATACTAAAAAACCATATCCATTTTTCATTATTCAAATGTTTTTTCATAGAAACATGAAATCTATTCATAAAAATTAATCACAACATTCATCTTTGCTTCTCAATTTCTTTTACCCAAGGTTAAAACCTGTGAAATTTTTTAAAACAAAGGATGAAAACAAAAAGATCTATAAGGGATATAAAAATAAGGGGACAAACTGTTAGTACATGAATACTTATAAGCATATGAAACCATTCTCACAAGACATACTTCTCAATGAATAGATATCATATAGTTACTTTTTGAAAACATGATATTTATATAAAACATAGAAAACTTATATAATCATATAAAGGTAACATGGAGGATTAATTACTTAATTTTGTAACCCTCATGGCTACCTTATGATTTGTAACCCTCATGGCTACCATACAATGTAACCCTCAGGGCTACATTATAGTGTAACGATTATAGATACACTTGGAGTGACCATATAAATGACCTCCAACCAAAAAATACAAAATGAATTGCTGGGAGATAAAATTCTCACCCATAATTATAAAAAATTCCTAGAAAAAGAACATAATCATAATTAATGAATAATTTCATAAAAACATTTCTTTTGAATTTTATAAAATGTTATTTTTAAAAGAGAATTTTTAAAGAAAAGTCCCTTAGAAATATCATATAATTTAACAGATATTTAAGAGAATAAATGGAATATGTTTATAAACATAAAATAATCATAATTAAACATAATATAATAAAAAATCAATTTCACAAGTAATTTTATCATGAAAAAATCAATGAAGTTGATGGTTAACTAAAAGATTGGAGATTGGGTTATAAATTCCCTTACATTATGTTAATCTTACATAAAATGTGTTTAATCCTCCAGTTTAATGGTTAAATGAGTGTAATTAATATTTTAGGAAAAAAATTAAATTTTATAACAACTTATATGATCATTTAATATCATCATTCCACAAATTTGTTAATAATATTTTTTTATTTCCATTGTTTCGGGCATGTTCATTACATAGATTCAATGGTTGGTTTGTCATGTATTTTCTAATCAAATTGAAGAGAAACTTGAAATGGGGAAAAAATGGTATTATTATGTTTATATGTTATTAAGAAATACCATAAATCATTTTTTTTGATATTAGGATATATCATTAGAGAAAACATTGATGATATTCGTTTAGATCATTTTTGTTGTTCTACAATAATCAAGAACTTGTTTAATTATATAATTTAATATTATGTATAATTGTAAATTACAAAACATAAATTGGTTATATGATAAAATTTATATTATTTTACAGCCATTAAAATGGATTTATGACCATATATGAAATCTTTAATAGGAATTTAAAAAACACCATCCACAATGTTGGTAATTTAACAATTCATGGATGATGTTTTTATTTTTAGAATAAAAAGTAGAGGAGAAGAAGTATGATGATAAATTTTTACATAATCATTAAACCATTAAATTATATATATGATAATATAGTTTTATTTACTCTTTAATAAGGTTTATTTAATAGTGTATAAGTAATGAAAAATAAATTAAAATAAAATGATAGAGGATTTTTACCTCTGGATCTCTTCTCCTTTATATCCTCCTTTAGGCCCTCGGGTTTTTCTTTTAGGAGAGACCAAAATGTCTTTGACATGGGAAAGAGGATTGGGAAGAGGATTGGGTTGAATTTGGAAAATTATAATTTCTTGAAAGGTGTGTGGAGAAGAGGGGGAGAGGGGTGTTATTTATAGCAAAGGAGAGGCATGTATTTTGATTTTTTTAGACATTAGTTTTTTATTTTTGATAAGGAATATGAATAGATTTATAATTATAAATAAATATATTAAAATAATCAAGGGATGTTTGATATTTTTGTTCATACATCATTCATGATGTTAGGAATAGGGTATTTATGTTACAATATACATATACCATAAATTACTACAAATCACTATTCAAAAAATTCAAATATTTCAAAATATTATCAAAAAAGAACCCCAACCATTTTTTTATGTTTATAATTCAAAAAATACTACATTTTTTGAAAATAATATTCTGAATATGATAAATTTAATTTTTAAATAAAATCATTTCTTATTCAAAAAATAACAATTTTAAAGCTATAACTGGTTTAATAAGACCATAAAAAATCAATCCATGTCTCATAAAATTATATAATAATAATAAGAGAATAAAATATTAATTTATGAATATATTTTATGAAAAAAAAATTATTTTTAATCAATAAATGATTTATATAAACATATATAAACATTTATGTTTTATAAAAATACCAAAAATTAATTTATCATTCTCAAAATATTTATTAACATATTCCATGATATAAATAAATAATATTTTCAATTATACTTTTATAGGTGAGGTTACTATTATATTGGTCAGATAACTCCTATTAATGTTCATGTTACAATTCTATTAGTATAAATTATTTAATTTCTATAAATATGAATTAGTTCATTATAAATTAATAATTAATTTAAATATTTAATTCATTAATTAAAACAATATGTACATAGGTTGTTACATTCTCCACACCTTCTTAAAATTGTGTCCTCGCAATTTTTATTAACTTATTAAACATGTGAGGGTATCTTCCCCCCATATCATTATTAGATTTCCATGTTGCTTCTTCAACCATGTGGTTTCTCCACCAAACCTTATCATGGTGAATTAGCTTATTCCACAATACATTCTCTCTATGATCAAGAATCTGAACTGGCTTCTCTTCATAAGATATCTTCTCTTCCAGTGGAACAATTCATTGCCTTAAAATATGAGATGAATCTAAAATATACATTCTCATCATCAAATCAATGGAAACCTTTTGTACTTGAGATAAAATCACAGTTAAAGTTACTCGGAAAGCGGATGGTCCTATATTATCCAAGATTTTATAAGGTCCAATAACCCCTGGACTTAGCTTTCCTTTCTTACCAAAACGCATAACACTTTTCCATGGTGAAATTCTATGAAAAACATGATCAACTACATCGAAATAGAATTCTTTTCTCATGTTATCTTCAGAATAATTCTATATGATCTAAGTTGTCCTCATATGATGCTAGATCATCTTCACTTTCTCATCTACTTCCTACACTAATTCTGGTCCCATGAACTTTATTTCTTCGACTTCATCCCAAAATGATTGATTTTGACACCATTTCCTATATAATTCCTTAAACTTTTTCATGTATATATTCGAATGAACACTATTATTATATGAAAACCTTACTAAAGGAAGATGATGATCCTAACTACCCTGGTATTACATTGAACAAGTTTGAAGCATATCCTCCTATGTATAAATTTTACTCTTGGTATTTCCTTCATATTGAGGATGATTGGGTGTGGTAAAATTTAATTCTATTCCCAAGGACATCTAGAAGAATTTCCAAAAGTTATATATAAACATGGTATCATGGTAAAATAATATGGGAATAGTAACTCCATGAAACATGATCATCTCTTTGAGGAACTATTGAGAAAGCTAATCTAATGATACAATATCTCAAATAGGAAGTAAATGTGTAGATTTAGTATATCTATCAACAATAACCCAAATCGCATTGTTACTTTTAAAAGACTTTGGTAGTCCCCAAATTAATTCCATGGATGTATTTTACCATTTATAATCTGGCACTAGAAAAGGATAAAGCATCCCCTTTGATAGTTTTCGTTATTCGTTAACCAATTAACCTGTCAAACATTTCATGGTAAAATCTGAAATATCTCATTTCATTCAATGCCACCAAGAATATTCTCAAAGGTCTCTATACATCTTAGTACTACTATGATGAGTTGAAAATATAGAACTATGAGCTTTACACAAAAATGTATTCTTCACCTGTATAAGAACCCAGATCTTCTTTTCAGGTATGTTTTCATTTTTATGGTTGTTTATTTAAAAATAAACGAGTTTTTGAATTTTTTGGAGTACACATCGTGTACTTATACATGCACACTGTTTACTCGGTTGCTGTAGGTGACTGTGTACTAGCTGTGTATCTCCTGAGTACATGGTCGTGTGGGGTGACCTGGAGGCCACCTAAAGTGGGGCCCGATAAAGTCAAGTACACACCATGTAATTTTAAAACACAGGTCATGTACTTTCTTTTTTATAATTAAATGGACTGGGGTCGCATCTAATTGACAGAACACACTTCCTCATTCATCTTGTCCTAGAGCATCTGTACGGCCACAGATCTTCTCCAAACCCCCAACTCACTATTCATTCTTCGAATCGTACTCTTTCAGTTGCGTTGGAATCACATTGGTGAGTTCTCTTTTCTTCTTGAACCCCATCTCTTTATTTCTCCTCTTTCACGAGATATAATTGGTTGAAAATTTTTAGCATTTTTGTAGATATATGGTTTTCTAGGGAGATTCAAGGCCTGAGGTTCAGGTATATCGTTCGTACAACACTGAGGTAGGTGGTTTGTGCCTTTCTGTAGATAGTCTTCGATTTATATGTGTAAAAGTGCCTAATATCGTTATTCTGGATATTTCATGTTTATGGGTTTTAGCCATGTCATAGCATAATATACCTTATTTTTTGGGATAGAGGTTAAATGTTTTGAATAGGGTTAACCCTGCCATGCTATGGATTTTTTCCCTTGTTTGCTTATTATTGACCATTTGGCCTAACTTTCCTGTTATGCTGCTTTGTTTTCTATTCCTAGTTTTTTTAGGATGGTGTGTTTATTTATTTGATATGTTGTGCCATGATTTGTTTCTATTTATCCATGTAGTACATTGTGGTTTAATTTGGATACTGATTAATGCTTGTGTACGATTGCATTACACGGGTCTAGGGGAACCTGGTATAGTGAGACCATAGAGGAAATTGACATGGAGGGATTTCCTAGATTGTATGTTATAATTATCATGCTACGAGACCATAGGGGTGATTGACGTTGACTTCTCCCTCATAGTGTCTATAAATACGTTTTGAGTCTACAGGAGAAATTGACATTGAGTGCTTCCTCAAAGTGTCTATAGATTACTGTTAAAAGACTATAGGGGGAATTGACGATGAGTGCTTCCGTAGAGAGTATTTGATTATATTAGACAATAGGGGGAATTAACTATGAGTTCTTCCTCATAGAAACTTCGTTTTATCATTATTTTAAATTGAACTAGATTGGTTAGGCTGCGAGAACTACCCAGAGGGTTACTTTAGACTGTTGGTTGAACCTGAGGGGATAGGCTGTGGGAAAAATCCCAGAGGGTTTCTGGTATTTTTAGTTGGTTGGATAACTGTTAAATTAAAATGTTTATACTTTAAACTGCATGACTGTTTACTTTTGAGTAATTCTTTGTTTATTACTTCTTTTTCATATTGCTTTCCATATATATTCACTGACTGTTAGGCATAGATATTTGGGTGGTTTCCTACTGACATTCATCTCATACCCTGTTTGGGTAATGCTTTTGGGCCCAAAAATATTATATTATTGCATTTATAGATAAGGTCAAGCACCCTACTACTTTAGGTACAAGACTACTTTGGATCCGGTGTGCATGGGACCAAGTCGAGGCTAGTGATATAGAGGAGTCATTTACCTGTTTTTCTTGTACTTTGGATTATTATTGTATTTCAACAATTTTACATGTTTGTATGCTTTCCTAGACATATGTGTCATGCATCATTATATATTTTCTTCGGTTTATTAATAGAAGTATTCTTCTGTTTACTTGTGTATGGTTTTATTATTTCTTCCGCTATTTTATATCTATTTTATTTCAACTATGTTACTCTGCCAATGTGGGCATAGTTTCTCCACTATCACACCCAAGGCCCTCGCTTCTAGTCGACAGCCTCTGGAATTTGGGGAAATGCACTTGAGGCCATGTGACCAAACTGGTACGGGGGACATCTAGGCGGCTCCCCAAATCGGTACATTACAACCTTGGAATAAAAAGGCACAAAAAATCTCTTTCAAAATATAAAAACTCAATGTTTATCAATGTTAAATTCTAAAAGCATACCACTTTTAAAAAATTCTACCTTTTTCTATAACCCATAGTATTTTATCGGTTCTTTCATAATTCTGTCTAATAGATACAACTACACAAAAACCTAAAACAAAACAAAGGAATGTACCACTCCCATAACTTTGAAGAAAAAATTCATCAAATCATTAATAATGGGTTTATGTTCCAAACATAACCCGGCTAAGGTATAATGATGTTTTTGACTCAAGGCATCCACCACATTATTTTATTTTACAAGATGATAATGTATTGATAAATCATAATATATATTTCATATTTTCCTCATTTATAATTCCTTATGAGTGAATATATACTTGATACTTTTATCATGAATATATATTTCACATTTGGCTCTGTATAAATGATTCCTCCAAATTTTGAAACCAAAAACCACTACATCTAATTCCAAATCATGTGTGGTATTGAATAACTCATGAGGTTTCAGTTCTCTTAAATCATAACCTAGTATCTGATCATTTTATATTAGAACAAAACCATGTCTTTTTAATGAAGCATCATTGTAGATAACAAATTCACCATTTCTAGAGGGCATGTCCAATGTTGGAGCATTCACCAATCATTTCTTTAGTTCCTAAAAAACGTTACATTCTTCTGTCAAAAAAATTTAATCCCCTTTTCATGTAAACATATGTAGTAGGGTAGATAAAAATTTAATGGTTCTAATAAATCTTTGGTAATAACGTGATAATCCAAAAAAAACTATGAATCTATGTATCTTCTATAAGTCTTGGAAATTCATCAAACACTTTTTTCAAAAATATCAACTTTTATTCCATTTTATTTATAATGTTCCCAAGAAAATAAATTTTTCACAACCAAAAATTGCATTTTAAAAATTTTTCATATAATTTATTTTCATTGATTGTTTTCAAGATAATATTTAAAT
This sequence comes from Viscum album, assembly GCA_963277665.1. Lineage (NCBI taxonomy): Eukaryota > Viridiplantae > Streptophyta > Magnoliopsida > Santalales > Viscaceae > Viscum > Viscum album. The sequence continues at coordinate 891,489,372 of OY728138.1, forward strand.
GTTAATCATGATCCTCTTAACTTTTTGAAAATAAAAAAATATCAACAATAAAAGCAAGAAAAAACTTATCCAAATATTCACATAATATTCTATTAATAAGATCTATAAATATTGGTGTGGAATTATTTAAACCAATGAGAATAATAACATACTCCTAATGATCATGTCTAGAAGAAAAAGGTTGTTTTTGGGATGGCATCCTCCTTCACCTTTAACTAATGGTACCCAGATCTCAAGTCAATCATGGAAAAATACAAAAAATCCCTAGGTTTAAGAAAATATTTCATAAATATGATGTAATGGATAATTATTATAAATATTAATATTATTCAAATATATAAAATCAATGAAAATCCTCTTGCAACCATATTTATTTTTAACATATAAAATTAGAGTTCCCATCGTGATGTGCAAGGACGAATCTATGCTTTATCAAGAAACGACTTCACTTTATTTTTCAATTCATGAAGTTTCACTTGAGAAATTTGATAAGGGGGTTTTTAAAGTTTCTTAGAATAAAGAACCAGGAAAATAGAAAATTCAACTTCCTGATTATGTATAACACTAAGAAACTCTTTATAAAAAACATCCATGTATTCATTTACCATGAGGACATAATTAATATGAACAGACCCCTTGCTTTTAAGAATGTAAGAAAGATAAATTTAATTTATAATTATTAATAATTCCATAGATTCATGATATATTATCAATTATATAGGTTATGTCATGTATACAAACAAAGAATATTTTTGAAAATCAATTTCTTTATCTGTACAATCAATCATGGCATGACAAAAATAAATTCAATCCATACCTAGAGTGGAATCAAACTCTACTATTGATAAAAAAATGACTGTAGGTAATGTGTTTCCAAAGATAATAACATGAATATTCTTATAATTTTTTTTTGGTAATATTTTCCCCATGTGTTTTAACCATAAGTACTAGTCTCATTTCTTGAGGTGAAGTTTCCAATTTTCAAGAATATTTCTCAGAAATAAAGGATTGTGTTGACGCCATATAAAACAAAACATTAGTAATATATGAATAAACAAAAAATTATCTGATACCACTTTATTGGATGGAATTACATTAACTGAAATAGTCACAAACGATCTCACTACACCTTTCTTATTATAATCAGGATTCTTTTTGTTATTCAGATCTTCCATTGGTCAAGTATTGGCATAATTGACCCATCTCACAACATTTAAAACACATGATATTTTTTTATCATAATTGTTCTTAACCTAATTTTCATTACAATAACATTATATATTTAAAAAAATACCCAATTAAAAACACATAATAGTTTTGTTAAGGTATTCTTAAGGGTGCTTCTTACTGTAGTTTTCATAACTTGGAAACTAGACTTTCTTACCTCCAGATTTCTTTGATTGATTTGTACTCATCAATTTCCATCTAAACCACTTATTATACTTGTTTTCAAAGTACATGTGATCATAAAAAAACTCCATTCATACCCTATCAGCACATAAAAAAAATTATCTCATAACTTCTGAATTCACGGGAATCAAATTCCCTTCGATATCATGGATTCAATAATGATTATAAAAGACTGATTTTTCTATCATGATCCCATATATGATTTGGAGCATTCCTTTCCAATCGGGTGAAGTTTTCATCATACATGACCACTGAATTCTCCTATATTTATTTCAATTCATGTAATCGTATTTCCATACTATGTCAAACCACTTTAGTAAAATATTTTACAATGAATGATTATTGAATTCATCCCATTCCAAGGCATCATTTTCCTCATATTCCCTAATATTATTGAATATTAGACACCACTAATCAGTTTCTGCTTCAAAATTATAAATGGGAAGACTATAATTTTGATTATAAAAACAACACATAACATCTAATATCTTTTATAGGGCTTTAATCTATCTTTCATCTGCCATTGGGTCAGATGATCCACTAAAAGCATGAGGGTGTTGCCTCAAAAAATGTTCCACTATCATCATGTAACTTTGAGGAAATTCAGGTTGTTCTCATACATGGATTAACCCACCATTTATTTCCTATGATAGTTAATCCACTACTCTCACTAATTTCTCAGTTCTAGTCCCTACCATTCTTGGTCATGGATTGGGAAATATATCAGCCTCTCGATTCCTTCTAGCTTCAACTTCCTTGTTTCTTCTATGAAAAACCATTCTAAACAAACATATACTTGATGAATAAACATGGTAATATTAAAATTATATATCATTTTAACATAAACTTAATGTAAAACTATCGTATGTTATTCTATTAACACCATCCTAACCACTAATGTTATCTAAATCGTGCTCTAATACTAACTATAAGGATCTGGCCTTAAACATTACACAATCAAGTAATTTACTTTAGAATTTACCTCTTTACATTCCTAAGAATCTTTTCATTTGATATTTTTAGAATTTTAGGACATTATTTATACATATCAACCCATAAGCATAAAAATCGTATACTTCTAAAACAATATCCATCTATTCATAATACAAAAGTTTTTAACATCAACATGAAATCAATTCATGAAAATTCTTCACAACATTCATCTCGGATTATCTTTTTCTATAACCCATATCCCTGTGAAAAAAATTTAAATCTTGGCATGAGCACAAAATTCTCAATAAGGGATTTAAAAAATGAAAGAATCCATCAATACATGAATACTTATAAACATATGAAATCACACCCATAATACATACTTACCACCCAATAGAAATCATATACTTACTTTGTGAAAACATGATATTTACATAAAACATATAAAACATAAATAATAGAATAAAGGTAACTTGTGGAATTATCTACATAATATTTTAACCATAACTACCACCTTACAATTTGTAACCCACATTGTTATCATACCGTGTAACCCCCATGGATACCTTGTGGTATAACCTTCGTAGTTACATTTAGAGTAACCATATGGACAGCGTCCAACATTAACATAAAAATGGATTAGAGGGAGATATAGGTCCCACCCTATATCATAAAAAATTCTCAATAACTAGAACATTATCATAAAATGTGAATAATTTAAGAAAACATTGCTTTTGAATTTGGTAACATAAACTTTTCAAAAGAGGGTTTTTGAAGAAATTTCCCTTACAAATATCATATAATTGAAGTGAGAATTAAAATAAAGAAAGGAATTTTTTATAGGCTATAAATACACATAATTAAACATAATATAATAAAATTATTTCTTAAATTTATGTTTTACATGACAAAACCGATGAACTGTAAGGTTGATCCAAAAATAGAAATTGGCTTAATAATTCCCTTACCTCAGGTTTGTCTTACTTGATATGATTCTAAACAAACTATATAATAGATAAAAGACAGTTATTAATATTTTTATGAAATATATTAATTTTTAAAAAAACTTATATGATCATTTTATAACATCACTCCACCAATTTATTAATAATATTTTCTTATTTCCATTGTATCAAACGCATTCATTACATGTTTTCCATGGCAGTTCGTAATGGATCTTCTTGTAGAATGGAAGTCAAAAATACAAAAGTGGAATTAAGTGTAATTAATATGTTTCAATAATTTTTAATTATTCCATAAATCATTTTTTTCAGATATGATGATGAATCATTAGATAAAATAGTAATGATATTTCTTTACACCATTTGGGTGGTTCTTCGATAATCACAAACTAGTTTCATTATATAATTTACTATTATGTATATAGGTAAATTACATAACATAAAAGAGGTTATATAATTAACATTAAAATAATTTTCAACCATTAATATGGTTTTATGAGAATCCATTATGGTGGTAATCGAAATTGAAAACACATTATCCACAATGTTGGTAATTTGAAACAGCATGGATGATGTTTTTAATTCTTGAATAAGAGGGAGCGAAGAAGATGTATGATGATGAATATTTACATAAACATAAAAAAATTGTAGTATATATATGTGATATTATCATTTTCATTCCACTTGGTTAAGGTTATATGAAGAGATTCTATGAAATGAAAAATAATTTAAAATAAAATAAATGAAAATGAAAGATGTTTTTTACATCTTGTTCTCTTCTATTTGATATCATCCTCAAGGACCTTGGTTTTGGAATTTATTTGACACCAATAGGGTTTGAATGTGAATAAGTTTTTTGGGAAGAGTATTGGTTAGAATTTGGATAATGATCAAATCTTGGGAGGTTTTCATAGAATAAGGTGTATGGGGTGGAATTTATAGAGGAGGAGATGAGGGTTTTTTGATTATTTTATTCATTAGTTTCTTATTTGGATCAAGACTATGAATATTTTGATAATTATCACTAAATTAATTAAATTAATGTAGTTATGTTCATGATTATTGTGCCTACACCATTCTTGATTTTAGAAACAGTGTATTTAACTTATAAAGTATATATACCATAAATTATTGTATTTCACTATTCACCAAAAATTCAAGTATTTTATAAAAAATGCCAAAAATACTCTCCAAACATTTATTGAAGTGTATAATTCAAAAATGAACTCTATTTTTTGAAAATAATTTTCTATATAATTGAAAATTTATTTTTAAATGAAATCATAATTTATTCAAAAAAATAACAATTTTAAAACTATAACTTATTTTATAACACCATTAAAATTAATCTCAGTCTTAGAATTTTTTTATAACTATATGAAAATAAAATAATAATTTATTAATCTATTTTATGAAAATAAAAAAAATATCATTAAATTAATTATAAAATTATAAATAAACATTTAGGTTTCACAAAAATATTAACCATCAATTTATCATTTTCAAAAACAATTTAACATATTATCTATTATAAATATATCATATTTTTAGTTATAGTTTGATATATGAAGTTACTATTCTATTATCTAGATTACTATTCTTAATGGTCATGTTACTATTCAATCAGTATAAATTCCTAAATTTCTATAAATATAAATTATTTCATTAAAATTTAATAATGAATTTAAATATATAATTCCACAATGAAAAAAATATAAATTATAAGTACCTGGATTATTACACATGAAATAAATCATTTTGGTTCCATAATAATATTTTACAGAACATATGTGTGATGTGGGATTCTTGGTTCTAGCATCTTTAATTTGTAAATTGTCTAGTAACAAGTTATAGTGGTATCTCTATATATGTCATAACCTAAACTATACCCAGGCTCGAGCCGGAACTACCCCAAGCCCGTCTCCATAGGCGAGCTGGAAACTATAGCATAGAAGGCACAACAAACTAGGGGAGGGCTTTACTGAAGAAAATATACAGACACACATAGCCAACTCACTACAAAAGTGCATAGGAATGTGAAATAATGATACAACACTATAATATAAAGGAAACCAAACATATATGCATCAACCTCTAAACAGTACAAGTGCAAGAAAAGTAAAGCTGAAAGGGAAAGGGGAAAAAATAAACACCTAACTAGAAACGTGCCACAAGCCAAAAACATGTGAAAAATTAAAACAGCTGGGAGAGTCCCACTCTTGACTCCCAAGCTACGACCACTACATGCATTCCAAGCACCCCATATCCCTATGCTTATCAGATATCACGATAAACCTATCCTTCGTCAGCAAAGGAAAAAAATGCAGGAAAAGCCCAAGTTGAAGTGAGTATAATAATACTCAGTAGGATTCCCTAAAGGGTTGAGGGAGCAGCAAGAGAGGTACTGAAGAGGGGATGAGTAAGAGAGAAAAAGGTATAACAAGAGTGAAAGGGAAGAGTACAGCTCCACCTGATAATAGATATTATTTCTAAAAGAATCCCAAATGAGAGAGCAGGGGATCTCCATATCACAGCTCTGCCCAAGAATGATAGTATCCAATATTTCCAAGTAAACCCATCTATAATTCCCAACACCTCGTCACATATTCTCATGCAGACCAAGTCAATGGGGAAAAATCACTGCACTTCAATACTATCTGCTTTGGGCGGAACTCACTCGCCCGCATAGTTTTAGGTCACATCACAAGAACGTGTCTCGTTTGGGAATGTTCCCCTCTATCTTGTGAGTCCTTATGTAAATCAAAACATGTCTCACCATTGTGTCGTACAGTCGAGGGACTTCTTTGAACCATCGAGGAATACACTACCGGACCTGGCGGGAGGGTTAGCTCGATATCTCCTTGGGGACTACACTCTTGGTCAGTCCGGTATCTCCTCGGGGACTACGCTACCCATCCTAGAGGGAGGGTCAGCCAAGTATCTCCTTGGGGACTATTCTATGGGTCATCCAGGTATCTCCTCAGGAACTACGCTACCCATCCTAGTGGGAGGGTTATCCCAATATCTCTTTGGGTACTATGCTCTGGGTCAACCTTGTATTTCCATGGGGACTACACTACCTTGCCCGACAGGAGGGTTATCCCAAAACTACACTGGTCATCCCTACTGGGTGGTTCCTTTCATAGATCACTGAGAACACTAGCCATCCCTTCTAGATGGTACCTCTCAGAAAACGAATCGAGGAACTCTGATCATCACTATTGCATTATACCTCTTGGTAAAAATAATCTAAGAACTCTAATCATCTTTACTAGATTGAATCTCTCATAAAAGGCATTGAGGAACTCTGATCATCCCTGTGGGCTGGTACCTCTAGGGAAAACAGCATTGAGGAACTCTGATCTTCCCTGCGGGATGGTAACACTCTGAAAAATTCCATTGTAGTCATTGGGTGCCACCCTAGATAGGAATCACACTCAGATCATCTCGCATCGTATCTCAGAAGCCACTACGGAGGGCACCATTGCATTCTAAATGAAAAAAAAACTCATTATATGCGACTCATATTCCAATGTCTAAGTCCAATAGAAGGAGATACGAGAGATAAAAGATTTGAAAGGTGGTACACGGTGCGTGTGGGGCCCACACATTTTGTGGCCCCACCTCTTCACCTGGCCATGTACCTGGCCATACTCAGGTACTAAAGTGTGAATCAAGTACCCCTAGGCCCGCTAGTGTACTCCCAGATTACATGATATCTCTATCCAAAAAACTGAAAAGAGTACATTTCTCATTGTTAATCCAAATAGAGACAAGTAATTTTTTTTATGCCTCCTCAAATGGCACTGGATTACCAGACGGATCTCACCATTGTGATCCTTGGAGAAAAATTCCCATGATCGACTATTAATTCACCCTGAACAGAAATCTAATGGAAATGTCATATATCGCCGCATTACGATTGAAAATACATCCCGTGGGACCCATGCCTCTTCCATATATCAAATTATATATATTCCTCCATTTATATCCTCACAAGAAAAAACACAAGATGGACTGCTCATTTGTCCAAAACAGATACCCAGAGAAAAAGATGCATTTCACCATAATGTCTATGAACTAGGCCTCATGGGTCCCATGTCTCGATATCAATTTAAGCACCTGAAATTTATCGTGAAAATTCCACCACAATTTTAGGATCACAACGCCACTGACAGCTCTCCATTCCGACGTCTTATGGAAGAGTTACGACATATACAGGATTCCACACCAATAATAATCATAATAATATTGGGAATTTTGGGGACTTGAGCCACGAACTAGACTTTAATATTAAACATTTGACTTGAATCAACCATCTTAATCCTAGGATCACTTTTCCATTGACATTTTGTCAAACAAAAGTCACACGGAGGAGTGACGGAAAAAATTATGGTTTGACAAACAAATAATAATAATAAAATTATTATTTTATTATTATTTTTGTCATTTTTTCCCATTTATAGCCAATCTCAATTGAGATTCATGAAAGAGGGAATCCCTTTTCTACAAGCATCTTCCACATGGCGCATCCCTATTATTATTTTCTAATTATTATTCTTTTAATTTATTTCCTTTCAATTTATTTCTCTCTCCAATCTTCTTCTTTAATAATTTTCTTCCTACAACCATAACCGCAGCGTTCCTCCACACCTGTCAGAACTGACGCCACCACCTTCGGCTAGCCAAGTCGCCACACCTCTAGCCTACCATGCCATAACACCACAAGCCATCCACACCGCCCATCCCCTGGTTCTCTCTCCCACACCATTGACCACACTGGCACTGCCACTCCACTACAAACTGTTGTCCCACCTTTCGTCGTTTTGAGCCACGACCCTTCATCCTACTTCTACTCTTCTTCCAAAACAGCACCCTTCCAATCCTCCTGGAAACCACACTGTTCGAGATCCACCTTCTCTACCTCATGCCGCCTCGGCGGGACCCTCACCGGAACCCTTAACAAACCCCACCCCACGGAATCATTACATTCTCTATTCTAGCATCGATCTAACATGGAATTAAGAGACGAATGAAGATTTGTGATCCTTAGGTTGAGACCTCCATTTCTGTATGTCGTGATCAATTAAACTTGGAGTTTTTGATGTGCTTATTTTTTTTGGTGACAGAGAACATGTGAAGAACAAAAAAATAATGAAAAAGAAAAGATCAAGGTCTATGTGTGGATTGATGGCCATGTTTTTTTTCTATTATTATTGATAATCAAGAACATGAGGAATTGAAAAAAATATATTTATTATACTTTAAGAATTTCTACTTCATGATGAACAAGAACAAATTGATTCAACCAATTTTTTTTTGATCAGAAAATTAATTCATTCAAAAACTTTTAATTCATGTTCGTCATGAAAATTCTACTGGGGTAAGAAATCCACAAATACAAATCCTACTTGGATTGGATCTGTTCGATATTGACGAAGATCGCACTTGTAGAACAATGAGATGAAGATGTAACATTTTTCATTCTTCAATTTTCTAGGATCCAAGTCTTCCTTGTCATTCATCTATAGGATGGAGAGGACAGGGTGGTTTTCATCATTGGGAAAATTGGATTACGAAACCAAGATCCCATAACCATTAATTTATAACCTCTCATTTGGTTAAAAGAAACTAATCTTATAATAAATAAACAATAATTTTATTATTTAATTAATTGTAGATGATGGCACATAAGCCATCCTGATGACACCAACAAAGGTTATACCCTACCTATGGTAAAACCTATGTTCTAAACTCAACAGGGGTCTCATATTTCTCACTCGAGCCCTGTTCTATGAGTTATTCGGGTTTGTGACATTAAAATAATAAATCAATTATTTAATTAATCCATTTAACAAGCTATCAAAGAGTGAGGGGTCTGAATGTCCCGCACCAACTCATTTTATGTCACGCCTAGGGGAAACCTCGCGTTTGAGACCCAACCGTGGTCTCGGATTTCTAATCCCATTAACTGTTTAAGAGTTATCGAGATTTATTTAACTAACTACATGTGTGTAATATAAAACATGTAATTCCCCGAACCTATAAGTCTAGAGTCGGTGCATTATTACGTATCATTGGCATGATCATAAAAGATCAAGTCTCGAATGGCCAATTAGTTTAGTAGCCTTGGAAGTACTAGATACATTCATAAGGTTTACATTACATCATAAAATGGAAAACTACAAAAAAATTGATTCCATAGAAAACACAGAGATCCCATAGACTATCCCTGGAGGTCAGTCATAATATAATTCTTTGCATCATGGGAAAAATAAAACATAAAAAGGGGTGAGCTCAGATGCTCAGTAAGGATAACATTATAGTGGAAACATTCATAAATAAGCATAAACATTTAAGGCAGTGTATAAGACTAGATCAAAATCCTTTTAAACTTGAACTTCAGCATAATATGGAAAAGATAAAATCAAATAATTCCATTTACTTATTCACATGAATATTCTACTAGTCGAATAATCACATGAAATATCAATAACCACTTTCATAATGATGGAATGCATAATGCCATACTATCATAACCACTTAGTCAAGGCCTTGTGCCAAGACTACAAATAAGATTTTGTCAAGGCCTTGTACCAAGACACTAGTTTGTCTCATGAGACCTACCAATGCATCGAGGAGCTATAGAGGGCTCCACTCGTCACTTACTTATTCCAATGGATTATTCATATGAAAAGTTTGATTCATAACATAAACATTCGTTTTATAACTAGAATAAGAAATGTCAATACTTTTCAACAAACCATGAATGGTATAAAAATAGCACATCCACAGTCAAAAATAACTCATTCAAGAAAATATGGATGATTTTATTGTAACATATTAACCTCAATCAAGAATAATGAAGGATATTGACATAGATGAAAATAATCAACAAAACTATTTGAGAGAAATATCCCCCTTTTTCTTGAAAACTTTTAAAAGTAACATTGTTTGTCAAAAAGCCATTTAAAAATAGATTTTTGAATCAAAGTTTCCCATACCACTTTGAAACTTTTAAAAAGAAATTTAATTTTAAATCATTAATGTCCATATAAATAAATCCTTAAAAACATTTATAAAACATGGACATTAATGAGAAAGAATTAGAATAATAACTCTTTAAAAAATTTTAAAATGGTATTTTAGTTAGAGTTCCTAACGAAAAGAGAGACACTGGAATACAAATAATTGAGGTAATAAAAATTTTGTAATATCATGAGAATAAAGGGGTTCATGATATACTATGTCAAAGTACATTATATACACCATATAAAAGTGATTTGGTGTATAAAAATAAATAAATCTCAATGGAATTTAAATTGAGATGAAATCACTTATAAAGACAATATCCTTAGGTTAAGGATAAATAAATGACATAATTATGTGTGAAAAGTATAAATACACTCAATATGATTGGATATTAAATGTAAATCAATCAGAGGACATTCACACATATTCTTGTAAAAACAACCCCAATGAATTGGATGTTTAACTCAATAAATGGTGATTGGGTTAAAATTAATCTTATCAAGTTCATATCGATGACTTGATAATCAATCAATGGATTGATTTTGTGCATCAAAAGTATATCCACATAAAGGGGAGTGTAAATTATGACATAATCAAATTAATTGTGATTCCACACATAATCTTGGAGTAAAATACTCAATGAAGTATGTGTAAAGCAGAATGAGGGGAAATTGAAATTTCAAATTACTTTATTGATTTGGTAACTTACAAAACATACACCCATGAAAGAAGGATCATAAAATGATTATGTAAATATCCATAAATTAAATTATATTATACAATGAATAAAATCATGGTCATTACACACACCACATGCAATAAATAAGTGGTGAACAATGGAAATCTCATGGAATTAAAAGTGAGATAAGAAACACCATACTTTGTAATTTTTACTTGGTTGAGGGTAGTTCAACCTCATGTATAATGTTAAAATAATTTTTATTGAATTATAAAATAACATATACACTAATATGATATCATATTTGATCTTTTAACATTGATTTGTTAATAATATCTTAGTATTATCGTCGTTTCAGGTGCTAACGGATTCATTTTCCTTTATATTATTTGTTATGTGAGCCATATGTGTTATGGATGGGATGTATATTATTCATATCCATAATGATATCATGTATCTAAAAATTATTTTTAATCATCAAATGAAATTTAGTCTTGAATTTATAATATGGAGAATGAATCTCATCGCGTTCGTGGAGACGGTAATCTGTACGTACGCACGAGCAACAATATCATTCCTTTGATATTAAAATAATATATCATTAGATGATATATCATATATACAGAATCATTATCATGTTATATTTATTATTTAAATGAATTACACATCATTTTTATACCCATACAAATAATAATGTATTGAATAACAATTACACCACGACGTGGAGACGGTAATCCATACGTACGCACCTATGGTGACATGTCATTCAAAGGATGGATAGAATAATGAAGATGGATGTGACATATTTATAATAAAATCACAATATATATAATATACTGGAGTTATTATTTTATAATGGAAATACCAAAAAAAGAAGAAGTGGAAGAAGGAAATAACTTGAAAGAGGGTGGTGAAATTATTACCTCTTCTTCGGGTTCTTCCTTTTGATTTGATCAAAAGGGATCCTTATGTTGGCTTTATGACAAAAGAAGGGCCTCTAGGATGAATTGAGGGATGTTTAGAGGATATTTGGGCAGGTTTTGGCTGATCCAAAAGTCTTTGAAGGTGTGAATTGGAGAGAAGGGGGAGTTCCCTTTTATTAGAGGGGTGAGGTGCACCTTAGGAAAAGCTCGAAATGTTATTTTATAATAAAATCATTTTCGGTTTCTAATGGATAAAAAGTGGATTATTTAAATTATAAGGTGGGTATGGGTAGAAAACCACTAAACCAAAAGGTTTTAGACCGGTTTAGGTCACTATATTAACCTTAACAATTATATTTAACTCTTAGTTAAATAGTTTGACATTTACCATGTCTCTTTGTATTTTTATATTATATATTTAATAAACATACTATATACTTCCAAGAGAACCCCAAGTGGTTCATTAATGATACACCTATAATTATATAAGTCTTTTATACAATCATTAGATTTTTAGGAATATTATATAAATTAATAATATAATATTTGTTTTAAAAACTCTTTTATGTCAATTTTGACACTATTTAATAATTGATTTTTGTTTAATTCCTAAAAACTTTATTAATTAGAAATAAATTTATTTAAGAAATACTAACATGTCATATTAACCTATAAAATTAGTGGATGTCATCAAAACTTATAAATTATATTTATTTTAACATTTATAATACCCTTTACTTGATTCATTCATTAATAAGGAAAATACTACATCATCATTGTTTCATAAATAAATTTAATTATTCAACATCTAAAAATTATAAATAAAATACCATTATGTAGGAAATATTTTTATATTTCTAGTAAATATTTATAGTAGAATAGATAACATGTATAACAATATGTAAAAAAGTTTTACAAAAAGATATATGCTTATGTCATTTTTGTATTAACTTTAACTTAATTAATATAAAGTGTCATTATCACTTACATGTGGCTCCATGGGGTCCCAAAATCAACCCAAAGATTCCCAGGTTCGGAAATATATCATATAATAGGGTTAGGACGCGTTTTAGGGTAATTTAATTTTATTATAATATTTTTTACCCTTATTTACCGGATTTACCCTTTAACCATGGTAATTAAAATATTTACCGAAGTAATTATTCAAAATGTATGAAAATAAAAGTTACCTATTTACACAATTTGGAACTCATAATTCTAAATATGGAATCCATTTTTCTAAATTCAAAACACAGAAGTGGAAAAAAATAATTTAAAATTAATTCTCGTTGTCAAACTAAAAAGCGTGTTTTTTAAGAAATAATAACTATCAAAAGATTAACACTTGTTTATGTCTAGTTTAAATGTGAAATTATGTAAAATGACCAAAATTGGATTAAATTTTAAAAATATATTCTAATTATAATTTAAAACAACTCAATAGTATAATTTATCACTATAAATTATTTGGATTCAAAAAGTTGTTTTTAATTAAAGTTTAGTATTTTTCACTATTCATCAAAAATTGAATGTTTTATAAAAAATACCAAAAATTCACCCTAAGATAATTTCGATATTCCAAATCCAAAAATGAAGTCCATTTTGAAAGATAAAATTTTTAAAAATTCAAAAAGTGGGTATTACTATTCATAATGGCTAGTTTGATTGGTTGTGGTGTGTGTTAGAACTCAAAGTTACGTAAAAAACACGCTACTATATTATTCAAAGAGAAGAGTATCGTGGAAGCTTGCGGTGTTACATTCACTCCTACTTCAAATAATTTCGTCGTTGAAATTTTAAAATTGGGCTTGGGAATATAATGGAAATTCCCACATCAATAAAGGAGTCAATAAAACTATCAATGTAAAAGAAAGAAAGAGAAGTACAAAGGTCACCCAAGATAACCCATACTAGGATTACATGTAGTAAAACATGGATATGGAAGATAAAATAAGTGTCATGTTCTGAAAAAGAGGGATGTATAACATGATCAGGAGAAATTTAACAACAAGAAAACCACAAACTTGTGATGGGACAAACGGTCATTAGTTTCCCAGTAGGAAAAGTAAACAGACAAAAAAAAATTATGTTACATTACATAAAGATGAGGAATTTATTTATGAGATTGAATAAGAACATAAAGAGATATACTTACTTTTTAAGTAGAGTTTCATTCTTTAAAAAAAATTTACCACTAACTCATTTTTTTAAACGACAATTATTCAAGAAGACTTGGTCACACTGGAAGAGCTAGAATAAATATCTAGAGAATCACATGATCCACAAAGGATAAACTATATATTTACCTTGTCTTTAGAGATTAATCAAAAACCAAAATGGTTAGTACAAGATCTGATGATCCTCCAAAAATATATTCCATTAGAGAAAGAAACACTAATCTTAATTTCTAAAATTAAACGAACAATTCCCCAGAGTTAAATAAATACCATTCAATAAAAAATTATCCTTAAAATCATTCAATATAATCCAAACTAATATTGAAACCGAGAACTTAGAATAATTTGGTTATGTAGTCTTCCATGTTAAATTGTATCTCTAAATGACATCAACTACTCTTAAAGTCACATACTTAAAAGTAATTAACCTAATCACATATTCTCTATGATAGGTTAATCATTTCCATAAATAACCCAAATCAATTTAAATCCACAATAAAATCATAGATAAAAATCCACCATTACTCCTTAAATAAAATATCATAGTATTCTATTTTCCTTGGGCATATAGTGTTCCCAACAAAGTAAACATCTTCCAAAATAACATTTATCACTTAATCACCAAATCATTTTCCTGTACTAAGGGTATTCATTTGATAAGACATAAGAACCAAAATCAACTTATTATTGATCAATAAAATCATTTAACAAAAAATAATTAGTCACACTAACCAGGGACTTCAGGTAGTCCAGTGGTAGGTGATAAATCCAAATCGCACTCTGGTTGTGGGTTCGATTCCCACAGCTTTGTCCGATGTGACGGGTTGTCACATGGTCTGCGTGTTGTCCTTTTTCAAATACTATATTTTATAACTGAACCAAAATGAGATAAATTCCTCAAAATAATATAACCACAATTGTTATCTCATACCTTGCATTTACATCCCATAATATAATAACTTGTAATTTCCTCAAACCCAATTATCATATAAAACCAAATGGTTATTTATAACTATATCCACAAGAGAAAAGATAATCCTTCCTCAAATATCATTCTCACATGGCAAACTAGAGGGTTACAAATACAATAGAAAATTATTCCAAAGTAATCCCATCAACAAGGAGCACTAATACTTTTAAACATTTCTCCAACCATTTATTTCCATATAACTTCTTCTTTAATCATGAAAATATCCTATAGAATAGGGAATTAACTCAGGTAATGGTTGGGTCCCCTACATTTACGGAAAATGAATATAAATGGATTCTTGGGACCATTTTTCTTTTCATCCATAGTACTGTTCATTTTTCCTCAGCAATTGTTCACTTTATGTCCTTCTTTCCCGCATGTAAAGCATTTATTTGTTCCATTGAGACACTTTCTTGGGTGTCTCCTTCCACATTTCCCTCGTGATGGAAATTGAGGATTCATTTCTCCATGGTCTCCAATGTTGGAGCTCTTATCATTCATCACCTTTCTCTTCTTTGTTGAGTCTGGGAGTTGGTTAATATGTATGTCGTTGATCGTATTTTTGGAAAACTGATTTGGAATGAACACGATATCTTTTATTCTTATCAACAATCCATTTTGTTGATCATTTACACCACCGTTCCCACCTTGAACATCATTCTCAAAGTTACTACGACTTCCTTAGAATCCATCCATTGACTAAAACCAGAAATCATTGTGTGAATTACAGTAGTCATAAAATCATTTATAGAATATCATGACACCATACTCTCAATTTTAAACACCTTAGGATTAAAAAGGTCATTTATTCTCATCTTATATTAAAATACTTCAAATCGGTTTGTAAAGAAAATGTAAATTATCTTATTCATATCCCCCGGGAGTGTCTTAACCAAGAGTGTAGTAAGGCCTGTTTTCGTGCACCAGTTCCTACTCGAGTCTAGCTCAAAGCAGTGTTTTCAGGTTTTACCCTTAGGTACATCTATGCGAGGGTGTCCTCTACCTGCTCATATCCAGATAGGGATGTACTTCTTGAAAAACTCACAAATTATATAAAATACTAAAATTCTATGGAGTTCTTCTATACTAATCATCAATGTCTATCTTAGGTCGATGTGCTCTAATCAGAGTTTATCTAAATCAAGTTTACAAGGTTTTTACTGAACTTCTTCTGATACCAACTGTAACACCACGACCCCAGAAGCCCATATTCAGTGTATTATTACATATCATTGGTGTGATCATAAAAGATCAATTCTCGAAAGACCGATTAGTTTAGTACCCTTGGAAGTACTAGATACATTCATAAGGTTTACATTACATCATAAAATTGAAAACTACAACAACATTGTTTCCATATGAAACACTGAGATCCCATAGACTATCCCTGGAGGTCAGTCATAATATACTTTTTTGCATCCTGGGAAAAATAAAACATAGAAAGGGGTGAGCTCAGATGCTCATTAAGGATAACATTATAGTGGAAACGTTTATAAATATGCATAAACATTTAAGGTAGTGTATAATACTATAACAAAAGCCTTTTAAACTTTAACTTCAGCATAATATGGAAAATATAAAATCAAATAATTCCATTTACATATTCACGTGGATATTCTACTTATCTAAAAATCACATGCAATATCAATAACCACTTTCATAATGATAGAATGCACAATTCCAGACTATCTTAACCACATAGTCAAGGCCTTGTGCCAAGACTACAAATAATATTTTGTCAAGGCCTTATTCCAAGACACTAGTTTGTCTCGTGAGACCTATCGATTCATCGAGGATCTATAGTGGGCTCCACCCATCACTTACTAAGTCCAATGCATTCCTCATATGAAAAGTTTAAAACATAACATAAACATTCATATTAAAATGAGCATACAAAATGCCAATACTTTATCCACAAACCATGAATGGTATAAAAATAGCTCATCCATAGTCAAACATAACTCATTCAATACAATATGGAAGATTGTATTGTAACATATTAACCTCAATTGAGAATAATGAATTATATTGACATAGATGAAAATAATCATCCAAACTATTTGAGAGAAATATCACCCTTATCTTGAAAACATTTAAAAGTAACACTCTTTGTCAAGAAGCCATTTAAAAATAGATTTTTGAATCAAAGTGTCCCATACCACTTTGAAACTTTTAAAAGGAATTTTAATTTTAAATCATTAAGTCCCATATAAATAAATCCTTAAAAACATTTTTAAAACATGGACATTAATGGGAAAGATTTAGAATAATAAATCTTTAAAACATTTTAAAATGATATTTAGTTAGAGTTCCTAACCAAAAAAGAGACACTTGAAAAAAAAATTGAGGTAATAAAAATTTTGTAATATCATGTGAATAAAGGGATTCATGATATACTATGTCAAAGTACATTATATACACCATATAAAAGTGATTTGGTGTATAACAACAAATAAGACTCAATGGAATGTAAATTGAGATGAAATCTCTTATAAAGACTGTATCCTTATGTTAAGGATAAATCAACAACATAATTATGTGTGAAAAATATAAATACACTCAATATGATTGGATATTCAGTGTACATCAATCAGATGAAATTCACACATATTCTTGTAAAAACAACATCAATGAATAGGATGTTTAACTCAAAAAATGGATATTGATTTAAAATTTTACTCTTATCAAGTTCATATCGACGACATAATGAATTATCAATGGAGTGATTATATGCATCAAAATTATATCCACAGAAAGGGGAGTGTAAATTATGACATAATTAAATTAATAGTGATTCCACACATAATCTTGGAGTAAAAAAAATCAATGAAGTATGCGTAAAGCCGAATGAGTGGAAATTGAAATTTAAAATTCCCTTATTGATTTGGTAAAATACGAAACATACACCCATTAAAGAAGTATCATACAATGATTATGTAAATATACAAAAATTAAAGTATATTATACAATGAATATAATCATGGGCAGTACACATACCACATGCAATAAATAAGTGGTGAACAATGGAAATCTCACGGAATTAAAAGTGAGATAAGAAACCCCTTACTTTGTACTTTTTCCTTGGTAGATTTTAGGTTAACCTCATGTATAATGTTGAAATAATTGTTATTGAATTATAAAATAATCATATACATTAATATGATATCATATATGATCTTTTAACATTGATTTTTTAATAATATCTTAGTATTATCGTCGTTTCGGGTGTTAACGGATTCATTTTCCTTTATATTATTTGTTATGTGAGACATATTTTTTATGGATGGGATGTATCTTATTAATATCCAGAATGATATCATGTCTCTAAAAATTATTTTTAATCATCAAATTAAATATAGTCTTGAATGCATACGATGTGGAATGAATCTCATCGAGAACGTGGAGATGGTAATCCGTACGTACACACGAGCAACAATATCATTATTTTAATAGTAAAATAATATATAATTGTATGTTATATCACATATAAATAATCATTATCATGTTATATTTATTATTTACATTAATTTCACGTCATTATTATACCCATCCAAATAATAATGTATTGAATAACAATTACACCACAACGTGGAGACGGTAATCCGTATGTACGCACGTATGGCGACATGTCATTAAAAGGATGAATTGAATAATGAAGATTGATGTAGAATATTTATAATAACACCACAGTATATATAGGATACTGGATTTATTATTTTATAATGGAAATAACAAAGAAAGAAGAAGTGTAAGAAGAAAAGAACTTGAAAGAGGGTGGTGAAATTATTACCTCTTCTTTGGGTTCTTCCTTGTGATTTGATCAAAAGGGCTCCTTAAGTTGGCTTTATGACCATATAAGGGCCTCTAGGATGAGTTGAGGGAAGTTTAGAGGATATTTGGGCAGGTTTTGGCCAAACCAAAATTCTTTGAAGGTGTGAATTAGAGAGAATGGAGAGTGCCCTTTTATAAGAGGGGTGAGTGACACCTTAGGAAAAGCTAGAAATATTATTTTATAATAAAATCATTTTCAGTTTCTAATTTCTCCAAAGTAGATTATTTAAAGGATAAGGTTGGAATGAGTCGAAACCCCTAAGACAAAAAGTTTTAGACAGTTTTAGGTCACTATATTAACCTTAACATTTAGATTTAACTCTTAGTTAAATAGTTTGACATTTACCATGTCTCTTTGTATTTTAATATTATATAGTTAATAAACTTACAATATAATTCCAAGAGAATCCCAAGTGGTTCATTAATGATTCACCAATAATTATATAAGTCTTTTGTCCTAACCTTATATTTTTAGGAATATTATATAAATTAATAATATAATATTTATTTTAAAAATTCTCTTATGTCAATTTTGACACTATTTAATAATTGATTTTTGTTAAAGTCCTAAAAAAATTAATTAGAAATAAATTCATTTAATCAATTTTAACATGTCATATTAACCTATAAAATTATTTTATGTCATCAAAACTTTAAAATTATATTTATATTAACATTTATAATACCATTTACTTGATTCTTGCATTAATATGGAAAATACCGCATCATCATTGTGTCATAAATAAATTAAAATATTCAATGTATAAAAAACATAAATAAAATAAAATTTTGTAGTAAATCATTTTATATTTATAACGAATATTTATAGTCGAAGAGATAACATGTATAACCCTATGTAAAAATTGTTTTACTAAAATATATATGCTTATGTCATTTTTGTATTTACTTTAACTTAATTAATATAAAGTGCCATTATCACTTGCAAGTGGCTTCATGAGGTCCCAAAATCGACCCAAATATTCCCATGGTCGGACATGTATCATCCAATATGGTTAGGACATGTGTTAGGGTAATTTAATATTATTATAATATTATTTTGTTACCCTTATTTGTCGGATTTACCCTTTAACCAAGGTAAATAAAATATTTACCTAAGTAATTATTCAAAAAGTCTAAAAATAAAAGTAACATATTTACACAATTTGGGACTCTTGATTATAAATATGGGATCCATTTTTCTAAATTCAAAACATAGAAGTGTCAGCAAATAATTTAAAATTAATTCTTGTTTTCAAAACAAAAGGCGTGTTTTTTAAGAAATAATAACTATCAAAAGATTGACACTTGTTTATGTATAGATTAAATGTGAAATTACGTACAATGAACAACATTGGATTAAATGGTAAAAATATATTCGAATTATACTTTAAAACCACTCAATAGTATATTTTATCACTATAAATTATTTGGATTAAAAAAGTTGTTTTTAATTAAAGTTTTGTATTTTTCATTATTCATCAAAAATTGAATGTTTTCTAAAAAATACAAAAAATTCACCATAAGCTAATTTTTCTATTTCAAATCCAAAAATGAAGTCCATTTTGAAAGATAAAATTTATAAAATTTCAAAAAATGGGTATTGTTATTCATAACATCTAGTTTGATTGGTTGTGGTGTGTGTTAGAACTCGAAGTTGTGTACAACACACACTATTGTATTATTCAAAGAGAAGCGTATCGTGGAAGCTTGGGGTGTTACAAAACATATTTAATATTTTTATAAGATTAGATATTGTCACATGGGGCCTCATAGTTTCATGTTGTCTCAGCGCCTAAATCTGGAATATTATGTAGAAATATTCCAAAGTCTTATTAAGCAAAAAAACAGGGTCTCTACATTATTCCCTCCTTCGTGATTTTTTTCCTCAAAAATAAAAATTAGGGACATAACTCTGGATACTAAGCCCACACTTAGCTCGCCTTCTCCCAAAGAAATCAATACATTTCTGTGCTGACAGAGAATGTGGACCAAAGGGTTGGTCCACCCTTATAATGCATTATTCATTTTATGATGTGTGTAGAAACACAAACATATCTCCTTAGTTGCGATGTGTGGATGATGCTAGGTACCCACTCCAACTATTTGGAGTGAGGTAAGGTGGTATGTTATCTCACCACCCCCTAACACAGTCTCTAATGACCTTATAGAACTCGAGGGATAGTTTTCCTCCCAGGTCGATCCTCTATATTCCATGTCACAACTGGAATCATGGTTTTTTAGTGGAATATGGTCTCATGATTCCCTCCTTCAGAATTTCCATATGGTGAAGCGCCCAAGGTTATAAGGTCACATAGGATTTCACATTCGGTTCATCACAACCAAGATTCCCTTATGCGCTCAAGAAGTGAATGAGTCCACATTGTCGATTAAGGAAAAGTTGTATCCTACTGCTCCAAAGGGTTCAACCGCAAGGAAGTTATATTCGTTAAAACTTCTCACACTAGTTGATCCTAGGACTTCTCAGACTTCATACTAAGGGAATTTTCTACACAACTGCACCTTGAGTGCACAAGTCAAAGGGACTCTCCCACCATTCTTCCACTGTTCTGTTAGGGGACCATATTTCCCTGTTCTTGAGACCACTCATGAGAAAATCTCGTACGTTGAGATATAATCGATTGCGTCTCCAAGCTGCAGAAGACATCTCATCTCTATTGTACTCACTAACACAATTAGTTCTATGGCATTATTATGACATCAAACACTCTGTCACAATCACCTGCTCTAGCACCCCCAACATAGGTGGTGAAGAAAAAGGGTAGAATTATAGCATGAATCTCTCTATAGAGTCCATGCTCAATCTTCTATGCTCGGAAGTAACATTTATATATCATGTCCAAAAAGTAGTGTGCAATGTCTCTGAACCTAGTCGCATACTCACTCACTGTCATCCCCTCATGCTGTAACTGGAGGAGCTCCTGAAGTCGAACGATGCGTAAGTAGGAGGGGTAAAACTCATCATGAAAAAGCTGTTGGAAGTTTCCCCACAACAGTGCCAACTCATAGTGAATCTGAGTAACCAAGATCCACCAACGTCATGTTTCTCCAGGGAAAAGTTCCGCTTCCAAAGCCACCATTTGATCTACCGGTGTCCATAAAATCCAAAATAGGCGGACCACCGACTCTAGCAAAACCTCTTCTGTTGTAGGATCTGGCTCAACACGGAACCTCAGTAATCCCTGACACTAGAACTCACAAAGTTGGTTCATCCATCGCATGTCCTCAACAATTTCTTTTGGTGTTGTCTACTGCTCAACATTTAGAGGTGCTTCTACCTACCCATGTAGAGTAAAGGGGTCACATGATGAGTCCTAAACTAAGGCTTTGTCGCTCAAGGGATCGTCGTCATGAATTTTACCTTGTATCATGGCTGACTGTCTTCACGGATACAACTTGAATGTTTTCAAAGAGTATTGTGGTCAGATGATCATATCTATATATCATCAACGATGGGGAGCATACTCATGAAGGAAAATCAAAGACTCAATCCTATATGATTCGTGTACCATTCTTCCCTGCAATAGTTGTCTCGGGGTGCCGAGTCGACATGCGAGAAATTAGGGTCCTCATGAAGGGATATGTCGTCCTCTTGTACCATCAATGGACTCCCTGGGTTGGGAGCCGCTCTCGATACACTTCGACAATGTGTCCATAAACCCAAACAAGATCATTTAAGGAAAATTCCTTAACAACATCCCAAGGGTCAAACCACCTATGATACCAATTTTTCAAGACTCGTCCTGTACTGGGGTTTGAGCCGAAACTACCCCAGTCCCACCTCCATAGGCTAGGGGCTGGCGACTAGCACCAAAGGCACAAAAACTAGAAGATTCCTTTGCCTATGAAACAGTGCACACACACGTAACCAACTCTATGAAAAATTATAAGGGAAAAGAAAATCAAGATACAAAACTGTTATAAAAAGGAATCCAACAATATATGCATCGACCTCTAAAAATTCAATGTACAATAAAAGTAAAGTTGAAATGGAAAGATGAAAAAATACACACCCAACTAGAAAAGTGCCACAACCCTGAAAAATTTGAAAATGTAAAATACTTGGGAGAGTTACACTCCTAAATCCCATTCTACAACCACCGCATGCGTTCTAAGGACCCTATATCCATAAGGTACTCTGATATCATGATCAAATTGTCTGTCATCTGCAGGGGAACACAAAATGCAGGCAAAGGACAAGAAGGGGTGAGTATAAGAATACTCAGTAGGATTCCATGAAGGCTCAAGCGAGCATCAAGAGAGGTACTAAAGAGGAAAGGAGTAAGAGATAACAAGGTAAAACAAGAGTGAATGGAAAGAGTATAGATCCACCCTATAATATATATGCTCTCTCAATAAAACCCAAATGCGAGAGTATGGGGATATTCATCTCACAGCTCAACCCAAGAAAGTTTGTAGCCAATAATTCCATGTTAATCCATCTATAATGCCCAATACCATGTTAAATATGCCCAGGAATCCCAAGTCAATGGGGAAAAATCACTTCACTCTGATACTATCTACTTTGGGTGGCTCTAACTCACCCTCACAGTTTTATGTCACGTCACAAGAACACATCTCGATGGTGAAAGTGAGCCTCTTTCTCTGGAGTACTTATGTAAATCAAACCACACCTCGCCACTGTACCGCAAATTCGAGGGTCTCCCCTGATCCATCAGGGACTACACTACCCAGCCTGGTGGGATGGTTGCCCAATATCTTTTCAGGGACTACACTCTGGGTGAGCCTGGTATCTCCTCGGGGACTACGCTACTCGGCCTGGCGGGACGGTCATCCCAGTATCTCCTTGGGGACTACGCTGTGAGTTAGCCTAGTATCTCTTTAAAGACTACACTACTTGGTCTGATGGAAGGGTCATCCTGATATCTCCTCAGGGACTACGCTCTGGTTAAATCAAGTATCTCCTCGGGTTCTATTGTAACACCCCAGGTAAATAAAGAATATGAAAATTTTATATTTATCCATATTTGTGAATAAAATATTAATAATACTTTAAAGGGGATGCTACGCTCGATGGCTTACCCAATACGCAACAACGAGTTTCTTGGAAAGCTTACGTTGCACTCTAATAATAAAATAATATTATTTTAAATAGTAGTTAACGCCTAGCCATTGTAATGGAGGGAATGAACAGAACTACCTACAAAATGATTATATATGTTTGTCAAATATTTTTACTCTTTAACATAAATGTTAGAGGATTAAAAATGCGAATGAATCCAATTTTAAGCGTAGACATTCTAATATTCTTTAAAAGGTCGATTAACCAACTTTTGAAGGCGAACCTCTTTTAAATCAACTTTCTGACAATTTTATGTGCTATATTTGACAAAATAAAATTCTTATTTAGAATCGGGACATCAAAATTTACTTTGTTTAAATTTTTGGTATCTTTCTGATAAAGTTCATTTTTTAATGAATAGTGCAAAATGTTTTATTTTAATTCAAAACCTCTTTTTAATCTAGTTTATTTATATGATTAGATTGTATTTTGGATTGTTTTTTTAGTAAAATTATAATATATTTTTACCATTTAATCCAATAGTGGTCATTGGAATTAATTTCACTTTGAAATTGGACTTAAACTAGTGTCAATCTTTTGATACTTATTGTTTCATAAAAACACGCTATTTGCTCTGACTGCGGGAATTAATTATAAAATTAATTAATGAAACTTCTATGTTATTAATTTGGTAAAATAGACATCATTTTTGAATTCGGAATATCAAATATATCTTAGGGTGAATTTTTGGTATTTTTCTGAAAATCTCATATTTTTTATGAATAGTGAAACCACAAAGTGGTGGTTACAAAATTTGATTTTTCATCTAAATGGGACTTTACCACTTCTGTGATTTGAATTTAAAAAATCCAATTTAAATTATTTTAATTTTCAAGTAAAATGTGGTTCAATGGGATGAAAATAATTTTTGATGAAAAGTAACTTTTAAGTTTTATTAATCGCGATTAAAGGTAATTAGTGTGATTTAAGGTAAAAATGATATTATAATAAAATGAAAATATATTGAAACTTTTCCTAACCCTATTGGATGATTTATGGCCGACCAATACAACCCATGGGTCGATTTTTAGTACCCCATGGATCCACATGGGTTTGATAATGACATTTATGCCTTTTATTTAAAGTTAAAATAAAAATGTCACAAACATGATTTGTTTTACTAAAACAATTTTTACATGTGGTTATACAAGTCATAATTTTGACTATAAATAGTCATTGTAAAGATAAAATTATTTACTACATCATAGTAGTTTTTTTATAATTTTTATATATTAAATAAATTAAATTCTTTATGACATCATGATGATGCAACGATGACCTCATTATTTAACGATTTAAATAAAATGGAAAGATAATGAAAAATCTAGGACCTACACATGTCAAAAACCTATTGTATGGGTGTATTTCTAACCCTTATCACCTTATCCTCGAAACACATCAATGTGGGACCATTAAAATCCGAAAACCATTTGAAAATAAAGTAACATTTTATAATTTTCCAAGAGTGCCCCTCCTCTCCTCTTATAAAAGGCCCCCACCTCTACAACCTTACCCACACCTCTCAAGCCTTTGGTTCGGCCAAGATCTTATAATTTTGTCTCTCCACATCCCTCTACTCATCCTATAAGCCTTAGCTTAGGCATGAAGCTCTTCAAGAAACCCTTTTGGTTCAAACCAAAGGGAGTTACCCAATTTTAAGGTAACGTCTTCACTTGTGCTCTTTTGTTTTATTTTGCTTCTCCAACCCCCTAATATCTTTTTATTAATTTATTTTGTAACAACTCCAGTATCTTAAATATACTAGGATGTTGTTATAATAATTATTCAAGCTACACTTACACACACATTCATCTAATGGTTAAAAAACATACAGTTTCTGTGGATGGCGAATTTCTGCCTCACGAAACGATGATTGTTCAACACTCATATAACACCTTCAATGGTGGCCATTAAGATGTAACTATGTTTATATATGATATATAATATTTTTATGTTTTACTTAAGATTCTGTATTTTTCTTTTGTGGCATACCTTTATGGCTTCCATTATGGGTATACGCGATATCTTCATTTTAGGAAGTGCGGACTACCGCCCCCTCAAAGTGATTTGATTCATTAATGCCATATGTGGGATGTATAAAGGATGGATTTAAAGTTATTATATATGATTTTATACTGGAATTATAATATAACTTTATATCATTATTGTTTTCTTTCCATTAAATTATGAGATAGAAATGAAAGTAGCGTTTATGCTTACGTACGGCTTACCGTCACCATGAACGGTGCATTTCATTTCTTATCCTCAAATGTAATGTACTATTATAAGTACATATAATGGATATATATGATGTATGATACATCTAAATGATGAATATAATTCTGGAATTAAAAATATACACATCTATCATTTAGTTTTAATTCCATTAATATGACATAGAAATGAAAGTAGCGTTCATGCGTACGTACGGCTTACCGTCTCCATGAACGGTGCATTTCATTTATTACCTCTAAATGATTATGTAATATTATAAATACATGTATATTCTGGATATATATGATATATATGATATCCAAATCAGGAATGTAATTCTGGATATAAAGAACCTTTGACCACACGAACAACATGTAATTGTAAGAAGTCCACTTTTGACTTAAGAACCAAATATCGACAAAACAAACATTATTAACTTAAATGATTACATAATGTTTATAACATGTCAATAATTGATATAAAAGGAATAATGAACTTTAAAAAGGTTCTTAATCAAGTAGAAATTAACTCAAGTTTATTATTTAGGACGTTAAAGAATGATCGAGTCAAGTCGGACCAGAGGTAAGGGATCTTACTCCTCTCTTTCTTTTTAAGTACACTCTTTTATGTCATTCCTTTTAAAGATCATATTTCTTGTTATTGGGATGTTATTTTATATTACTCTTACTGTAATTTTTATGTTCATATGATGAGATACCCTATTCTCTCTCATCAATCCATTTTGGAAGTTTTGAGTGGCGTCGTTGGGCTACCGAATTTTCGTAAGAGATCTAACCTCTCTCTTTCATTTTAAGTACTCTACTTTATGTTACTTATTTTAAGCTCCTCTTTGTTATGATGGTGGATGTTCTTTTATATTCCTCTTTCTGTAAATTTTATTGTAATATGATGATAGATCCTATTTGATCTCACCAATCCATTTTTGGAAGTTTTACGTGGCGTCGTTAGGCTGCCGAGTTTTCGTAAGGGATTTTTCATCTCACTTTTACTCCCGTGAGATTTATGCTACATTTTCCACAATTTCCTTTGAGTGGTGTATGTACTACCTATTATTTTACTCCTTGTGTAATATAATTTCATTTATGAGTATTTACATCAATGGTGTATTTTCCTTCTTTCACAGGGTGTATGTTTCGAAAGATACCCATGTTGGTAAGGGAACCTTTCACCCTCCTCTTTTTAAAAGACTTCTTTTGTTATGTCTTTTAATTTGAATACTATTATGTTGGGATATGTTCTTATATATCCTTATTGATTTAAATTTTATTTCCATGTGATGAGATACCCTTTTTATCTCTCATCAACTCATTTTCTGAATTTCGTAGTGACGCCATTAGGCTGTCAAATTTTTGCAAGGGAACTTCTTAACCCAAATTTGATTCTTTGGGATAAACTTATACTCCTTGAATATGTCTTTCTATGAATATGTGTGAATAACCTCTGATTGTTTTACACTTAATATCCACTTATATTTGGTGTATTCTTTTGTCACACATAATTATGTAATTGATTTATCCTTAAACCAAGGATACTGTCTTTGTAAGGGACTTCGTCTCAATCTCCTTTCATTGAGACATATTTTGTTTTATACACAACTTTCTTTTATAAGGTGTATAAACCCCTTTGACTTTTAATTTTATACAAAAGGAATCTTTTTCTACGAAGCATTTTACTAAATGACAAAAAGGAATGTTTCTTTTAACGTACGCAGTGACAACGACCTTTTCCGCCGCCACGAGTATTATTTGATCTCTGGCTTCCTCAACAAGCCATAATGTTTTTAAAATAAAATAAATACCATATACTCTTTTATGTAATTTGGTATTGAAAATGGTTTTGATAAAGGATTCTATTATATCAATATATTTAAATGATATATTGTGATTGAAATGTGGAAATGTTGTCATTCCTTTATATTGGTTTTATGTGTTATAATTTTATAATGGTACTTGGACATATTATGGGTGGTTACGTGATAAACCATATGACGGGTGGTTCCATGAATACCAGGATGGGTGGTTACGTTATAACCTCTAATGCATTGGGTATGGAAGTCGGTCGTATGGCTATTCCATTAAGTATGTATGGAAGTTGGCCGAATGGCTATTCCATTAACTGATATGTGTGGAAGTCTACCTTGTGGTTATTACACTTAAGTATGTTTATGTCACAAGTTACCTTTATATGTTATGTGATCTTTATATGGGTTTTATGGTAATCTTTTGGTTACAGAAGGGTAAGTAATGAACTTTTATTCAGTGAAGAGTTTTTACTACTTCGAAAAGGTGAAAATTATTACTTTGATAAAGTATACATGGTTTACTTGTTGTTTTGAAAAACTAACAGTTTTCATTCTTTGTGTATCCCTTACTGAGCATTTTTATGCTCATCCCAAGTTTTTGAAATGTTTTTGACAGGACTTAAGGTGGAATAGGGTCAAGGATGAGATTAAGGGAAAGTCATGCAACCTAAAACATGGAACTGGACATGTTTCTTTTTAAGAGTTTTTATTTTATGGAAACTTAGTAAAAGTTTCTACTTTGTAATATTTTGATATTTAATAGTTATGTCATAATTCTCTAAAACTCTAAACCTGAAAATATCATCAATGTGAATTATTCATTTAATTCAATATTAAGTAAGGTTTAAGGTCGGGGCCTTATAGTTGGTATCAGAGGTCGGTTTAGACAACTTTAGGGATTTGGAGTTTTTGTTAGACACATGATTAGACCCTATATCTATTATTTCAGTTAAATACTTGTTTTATAACTTTTTTCAGGTCAAGTAAAGTCGGTTACGAATGGAAGGAGAAGGATCTCAAACGACATTCCTATCTCTTCCTGATGACATTCTTGGAATAATTATTGCAAAGTCATGTTCGGATGATTGTGAAACTTTTTCTATCATACAACTCACTTGCAAGAAGTTGTTTGAGATATCAAACACCTCCACTATACCTTGTTATCATCATGGATCATGGGTTGTTTTTAGAAAAATACTATTTTCACAATATTCTCATATTTTCAAGAAAGGTAAATATTATCAGGGTATTTTCAAATATTTTACCTCATCACAAGAATGTGAAGCATATTATGATTTTAAAGATGGTGCTGAGGAAGGAGACCCTTGCGCAACCTATTTATATTTGATTTTAAAATATAGTCTCTCAGCACATACTTATGGTATTTTAAAAGGACAAATAATAGAAAGTTTCAACTCAAATTATGTCCAGCTATTTTATAGAAATCATGTTTTATCAGATGTTTTTGAATTATATGTCATACATGATTATTTTCCAAAATTGTTTTTCTATGAACACCCATATGACCCATGTTGTACAAGGTGTATTTGGATGGAGGAAGCAAATGATTTTGAAGGATCTCTAAATCATTGTTGTAATGCATGGTACTTCTACATACATGAGCAAGATGACGATGAAACCGAGTGGACGCCATGATCAAGGTATGATGTTATTCTTTTTGGGAATCGTTTTATTTTATCTTATGGTTATGAAATAAGACATCAAGAATTGAGATGTGGAGACCGTAACGAATTTTGATGAAAATGAGAGGTATAAAGAAACTATTAAGGTTAAAACATGTTAGGGTTATTTTTGGAGTTTTATAAAAAGTACAACACGCAGACCGTGTGACAACCCATCGCATCGGACAAAGCTGCGGGAATCGAACCCACAACCAAAGTGCAATGGGTATTTATCGCCTACCACTGGACTACGTGAAGTCCCTGGTTAGTATGACTTATTCTTTTTAGTTAGGTGACTTTATGAATTAAGAGTAAGTTGATTTTGGGTTTTTATGAAAATTATTAACTTATCATGGAGGATATGTGATTAGGTTAATTACTTTTCAATGCGAGACTTTAGGAGCAACTGATGTTTTTTGGAGATAAATATTACGACTTAACTTGGAAGACTATGTGACTAAATCCTTCAAATATTTGGGATTCAATCTTAGTTTGGTTTACTTTGAAGAATTTTATGGACAAATTGTTTATCGAATGGTCCTCGTTGAACTTTGGGTTTTGTTGGGAAAATTGTGGAGATTAAGAATAGATTTTCTTTTTATAAAGGGTTATCCTTTTCCGGATTATCTGATCTTGTACTAACCTTTTTGGTTTTGGTTTTGGTTAGAGTCTAAAGACATGGGAAGTATATAGTTCTCTTTTGTGGATTAGGTGATTCTCTAGATATTGATTATAGTACTCTTAATGCAAACAAGTCTTCCTAAATACTCGTCTTTTGGAGAAAATATGATTTTGATTAAGGAATCTAGTAAAAGTTGGAAGTCTATGTGACAAGTAAGTATGTTTCATTATGATTTATTTAGGCTCAAAAATAAATTCCTCAATGAAGAGTAACTTAAAACAAAAATGTTGTCTGTTAACGTTTCCTACTGGGGAATCGAATACCGTTTAACCCATCACAAGTTTGTGATTTTCTTGTGGTTAACTTTCTCCTAAACATGTTTTCTAGCACTCTCCATCAGAACATGACCCTATGTTTTCTCCTCCATGTCCATGTTTTTATACATGGAATCCTAGTATGGGTTAACTCGAGTGACCTCTGTACTTATCTTTCTTTATTTTAAAGTGATTGTTTTACCGACTCTTGTTTTGATGTAGGACTTTCAAGGATATTTCCAAGCCCAATTTTAAAATTGTGAGGACGCAATTCCCAAAAGGGGGGAAGGATGTAACACCCCAGGTAAATAAAGAATATGACATTTTTATATTTATCCATATTTGTGAATAAAATATTAATATTACTTTAAAAGGGATGCTACGCTCGATGGCATACCCAATATGCAACAACGGGTTTCTTGGGAAGCTTACGTTGCACTCTAATAATAAAATAATATTATTTTAAATAGTAGTTAACTCCTAGCCGTTGTAATGGAGGGAATGAACAGAACTACCTACAAAATTATTATATATGTTTGTCAAATATTTTTACTCTTTACAATAAATGTTAGAGGATTAAAAATGAAAATGAATCCAATTTTAAGCGTAGACATTCTAATATTATTTAAAAGGTCGATTAACCGCCTTTTGAAGGATAACCTCTTTTAAATACACTTTTTGACAATTTTATGTGTTATATTTGAGAAAATAAAATTCTTATTTAGAATCGGGAAATCAAAAATTACTTTGTTTAATTTTTTGATATCTTTCTGATAAAGTTCATTTTTTAATGAATAGTGAAAAATGTTGTATTTTAATTCAAAACATCTTTTTAATCTAGTTTATTTATATGATTAGATTATCTTTTGGATTGTCTTTTTAGTAAAATTAGAATATATTTTTACCATTTAATCCAATAGTGGTCATTTGAATTAATTTCACTTTAAAATTGGACTTAAACTAGTGTCAATATTTTGATACATATTGTTTCATAAAAACACGTTATTTGCTCTGACTGCGGGAATTAATTACAAAATTAATTAATGAAACTTCAATGTTATGAATTTGGTAAAATAGACATCATTTTTGAATTCGGAATATCAAATATATCTTAGGGTGAATTTTCGGTATTTTTCTAAAAATCTCCAATTTTTTATGAATAGTGAAACCACAAAGTGGTGGTTACAAAATTTGATTTTTCATTTAAATGGGACTTTACCACTTTTGTGATTTGAATTTAAAAAATCCAATTTAAATGATTTTAATTGTTAAGTAAAATGTGGTTCAATGGGACGAAAATAATTTTTGATGAAAAGTAACTTTTAAGTTTTATTAATCGCGATTAAAGGTAATTAGTGTGATTTAAGGTAAAGATGATGTTATAATAAAATGAAAATATATTTACACTTGTCCTAACCCTATTGGATGAGTTATGGACGACCAAGAAAACCCATGGGTCGATTTTTGGTACCCCCTGGAGCCACTTCGGTTTGATAATGACATTTATGCCTTTTATTTAAAGTTAAAATAAAAATGTCACAAACCTGATTTGTTTTACTAAAACAATTTTTACATGTGGTTATACAAGTAATACTTTTGACTATAAATAGTAATTGGAAATATAAAAAGATTTCCTACATCATAGTATTTTTTTTATAATTTTTAGACATTAAATAAATTAAATTCTTTATAACATTATGATGATGAAGTGACAACCTCATTGTTTAATGATTTAAATAAAATGGAAATATAATGCAAAATCTAAAACCTACACATGTCAAAAACCTATTGGATGGGTGGATTTAGAACCCTTATCACCTTATCCTCGAAAAACATTAATTTGGGACCATTAAAATCCAAAAACCATTTGAAAATAAAGTAACATTTTATACTTTTCCAAGAGTGCCCCTCCTCTCCTATTATAAAAGGCTCACACCTCAACCACCTTACCCACACCTCTCAAGCCTTTGGTTCGTCCAATATCTGATAATTTTGTCTCTCCACATCCCTCTCCTCATCCTAGAAGCCATATCTTAGGCAGTAAGCTCTTCACGAAACTTTTTTGGTTCAAACCAAAGGGAGTTACCCAATTTTAAGGTAGCGTCTTCAGTTGCGCTCTTTTGTTTTATTTTGCTTCTCCAACCCCCTAAACTCTTTTTATTCATTTCTTTTGTAACAGTTCCAGTATCTTAAATATACTAGGATGTTGTTATAATAATTATTCGAGATACACTTACACACACCTTCATCTAATGGTTAAATAACATACAGTTTCTGTGGATGGAGAATTTCTGCCTCACGAAACGATGATTGTTCAACACTCATATAAAACCTTCAAAGGTGGCCATTAATATGTCACTATGTTTATATATGATATATAATATTTTTATGTTATACTTAAGCTTATGTATTTTTAGAGACCTGAAGATTGACGTACAAGGACATTACATTACTTTTGCGGAATACTTATTACATAACAAAAACACACACATAAGGACCGTAATATTTTAGTGTCTTTGGAAAGTAGGAACATAATCTTCTAATCATGGTGAAAGATCTTCAACATCTCCCATAAAGATCTTCCCTTTTTTTCTTACCTAAAACCTTTCTTTATATCCTGGGGAAAATAAAACATAAAAGGGTGAGCTCAAATGCTCAGTAAGGGTAAACAAAAGAAAAATCAATCACATCATATTCATAAGAACATAACATTTTGGAAATCTTAACCTGCAAAAGAGATCACAATATCCTAACATGGGATAAATCATAGTAGTGAAATGAAATCCCAATAATAATAACATAAAACATGAAACATTGTGTTATACACACATAATCATAGAGAATCATTTCTTCTTAGTCAAGACTCATTGCCAAGACTATCTTAGTGCACAAAGTCCCTTTCTGAACCGAGTTCACTCCTCGTTTTAGTCCTGTTTCACCGAACCGGTATAATCTACCGTTCCAGCCATGTCAATCTCATGAGAAATAAAATCTTTACCCAATGCATTGGAGGGAGATATAGGTCCCAACCATCTCATAATGATACCATTCTTATGTGTGCCACAAAATCATAAATCATACATCATTGCATAACCCATGTAATAAAAATGGGATTCTTAAACAACATGACATCATAAAACAATTCATATAAGATAAAGGAATTCATAAAAATATTTCCATCACAACATAATAAAATCAATGTAATAATAGGGATAGAAACAGAATCCTATATTATCTTTGATGGAAATTAATTTTGATAAAACACTTGAACTCCATTCTTGAGGAAAATATAATTTATACTTCAAAAACATTTTCCTAACTTAACATGTCATACAATTTTAAAATAAAAGAATTTGATTAAAAATAAACTTGGAAACTTGTAAAGTAAGCTTCTTGGAAATAATGTTTTAAAAATACATTCATGCCGTATAAGTTAAAAAACATTCTTCTCGTACTTTTGTTAGAAAAGTCAAAAAGTACCTCGTACGAAAAACGACAAAAGATTCCTTTCATATATTTTACTAAAAACTCACTGAAGGATAAAATTGGATTTAAAAAATTGTAGGTGGATGGAAATAATATTACATATTGAGGAAACATGGATGTGGATGATAAAATACACCCCAGTAAATTTCAGAGTATAAACAATCTCGGATAAAAATGAGATTGTGATATTTCCCTTACCTTAGGTCCGATTTGCTTCGTAAGTGTCTGAACCTCTTGTATAATGATTTAAATAATGTTATTGACTTATTACAGAATCATAATTATTTTTAGGATATCATATATGGTCATATTCTTAGCTTCTTATTGGCAATATTTCATTATTACTTGTTATTCGGGTGTTTATTACTTTTTGTTCTTATGCGTGTTTTGTTGAATAAATTCTTATTTTTCTTTTTAGGTTGTAGAGACCTCATTTACAGAATTGTATTAGGGTAATATATATCATATTAATTCATTAAATTCATTTATATAATCATTATGCAATGAATATCATGTAGAACGAGCCGCATCACATCGTGGAGACGGTATTTCGTACGTACGCACGAGCGATGATATCGTTCCCATGATTGTGGAATTGTATTAGAGTATATATATACTATTTCATAATCAATATCAATTTACAATAATCATATATAGTCATTATTTACACCATTATACCCATCCAAGTAAGGTGGTGGTGGAAAATAGATTACACCACAGTGTGGAGACGGTATTCCGTACGTACGCACGCGCGGTGATTTCATTTTCCGTAGGATGGATAAATGGTAAAATAGGGTTGTTTCATACTTATAATTTACGTATCAGTATATGAGTGATACTGATTTTATTACTTCATAATGAAACAACCTAATAAGAAGAAGTGGAAGAAGAAATAATGGTAAAAGAATCGGTAACGGACATTACCTCTTCTTCGAAGCGCCTCTTTGATACCTCCTCTTAGGGCACTAAAATTGGTCTTTGAAGAAGACCAGGACCTCTAGGATGTCTCTAGGGAAGTGTAGAGAAGAAATTTTCAGGGTTTGGCCGAGCTTGAAGGCTCAATGTTGTGTGAGGAAGAGAGGGAGGAAGTGCCCTTTTATAAGGGAAGAGAGGAGCACCTTTGGAATAACTAAAAATATTATTTTATTATAAAGTCAAATTTGGTTTTTAATAGCTCCAAATTGAGTTATCTCGAAGCTAAGGTGGGGATAGGTAGAAATACTATCATCCAATAGAATTTAGACAAGTTTAGGTTCCTATTTTAACCTTATCATTTAGATTTAACATTAAGTTAGATAATTTTACTTTTACCGTGTCTTTTTGTGTTCTTACACTATAAGATTAATAAACTTACTATAACAATCCAAACGAACCCCATGTTGTTTATTATTAATATATATAACCTTATATAAGTCATTTTGCCGAACCTTATATTTTTAAGAATAAAATAACAATTAATAATATAATATTTGTTTTAAAAACTATTTTATGTCAATTTTGACACTATTTAGTAATTAATTTTTGTGAAAATCATAACAGAATTATTAGTTCAAAAAAAGTTAATTAAATCAATACTAACATGTCATATTAACCTATAAAATTAGTGTAATTCATAAAAAGTCTCAAATTACATTTATTTGGGTATTTATAATATCAATCATGTCAATATTTCATTAATAAGATAATTAGTGCATCATCATTGTGTCATAAATAAATTAAATTATTAAATGTCTAAAAATTACAAATAAAATACCATTATGTAGGAAATATTTTTAGATTTATAATTAATATTTATAGTCAAATTTATCTTATGTATAACCCTATATTAAAATTTATCTAGTTATTAAACTTTGATTTTAACTATTTTAACCCTTCTTTAAATAAATTAATAATAAATGTTCTAATCTAATCCAAGTGGGCCTAAATGGTCATATTTTATTCCTAAGGTTGTTTTTGGTCGAATTATACTTATACAATAGAATTAGTAAATGTTTTAGGGTAATAATAATATCATTTTTACCCTTAATTATCCTATTTACTTTTAACCGTGGTAAAAAAAAGTAAAAAGTTACTATTCACCAAAATTATTTTCATCTAATTGAACCAAATTTTAGTCCTTGATATTAACTTTGTCTCTAGAACTTTCGAAATTCCACACACAGAAGCAGTAAAATTAAGTTTTATGAAAAATTCCGTTTTTTAACTACCACGTAGTGGTTTCACTATTCATCAAAAAATGAAAGTTTCCAGAAAAATACCAAAAATTATGCCTAAGCTATATTTGATATTATGAACTCAAAAATGATGACTATTTTACCAAATTCAAAACATATCAGTTACATTAAATAATTTAAAAATTAATTCTCGTCGTCAAAACAAATGGTGCGTTTTTAAGAGATAATAACTATCAAAAGATTGACACTTGTTTATAACTGGTTTAAATGTGAAATTACATCCAATGACCAAAATTGTATTAAATTGTAAAAATATATTATAAATATAATTTAAAACCACTCAAATTAATAATTTATCACTATTAATTATTTCGATTAAAAAAGTTGTTTTTAATTAAAATTTAGTAATTTTCACTATTCATCAGAATATGAATGTTATCCGAAAAGTACCAAAATTTCACCTTAGGCTAAATTCGATACTCCGAATCCAAAAATGAAGTCCATTTTGAGAGATAAAATTTCTAAAATTTTAAAAGGTGGTTATTACTATTCATAACGGCTAGTTTTAATAATATTTTAATAGCATATCGTTTTTTAGTGAAACTCTGTATTGCGTACTACACACGCTATCGAGGAAGGTTGCGATTGCGTGTAATGCAAGACAAGTCAAGGATGTGTGTTGAGAAAGCTCCTTTTGGTGTAGCTTACAACACAAGACATTAATGAAATTAAAAAGAATATTTTTCATAAAATCTCGAGGTGTTACATTCTACCCCCCTTAAAATTAATTTCGCCCTCGAAATTCATCGGGGTTATAAATGGTTTACTATTGAAAAGTTTCTTTAATTGAAACCCACATCGTAAAAAGTAATAACAAAACCAATCTCTAAAAACAAAATTATAAAACTTAATGGTTACCCAAATAAACTAATCATTGGGTTTCCACATAGGTGAAAATATGGATATGGAAGAGAAATCTAACCATCATGTTCTGATGGAGAGTGGTAGAGAACATGGCTATGGAAAATCCAGCAATAACAAAGCCATAAATTTGTGACGATCTAAGTTACCATCTGATTCATCAGATATAAAAGCACTAGGATAACATTTTTGGTTTTCAAGATCGTTTCTCTAAAGTTGATGAAATTGGAATTAGAAGAAATACTTTCGTGATTTCAGTATAGTCTCACCGTTGGTCATTCTTTGGACAATTTACACTTCATCTCTTAAAGAAATGAAGTTGAATTTTTCATTCGTGATGTGCTAGCAGATCATGTGATAGAATGATGGGTCATTCCATCTATCTCAAGCAAAAGGTTAGAAAAGTTATCAAAAAATACATAAGTCCCTCTATAGTGAGATTAATGATATATGGTTCCTAAAATGGACTTATACTTCATATATCATACTGCTTAATATAATAAAACTAGTTTCTACTAAACAGGGACTTCCTGTAGGCCAGTGGTAGGCGATAAAGGCCAGTCGCACTTCGGTTGTGGGTTCGATTCCCACAGCCTTGTCCGACGCGATGGGCTGTCGCCCATCCTGCAGGTTGTCCTTTTTCTAAAACTACATTACTATAACATCCCATCAATAATATCGAAATAAGTTCTATCCTTAAACAATTCTAACTTATGTCCAACATAATCATTTCCAATCTTTAGGCTTATCCAAAATACTGTTATCCAATCTCATATTATAGTGAAAACGATTACCAAAGAGTTCATATAACAAGCATGTTAATACCATCGTTGATACCCGTATATCATGAGATATGTCTTGTTGGTCACATTCCAAACATTCGAAGGCCTTAATCATGAATTCTCTTGAAAAATGAATACCCATTGAATCTTAGTGAAAACATGAGTGTTGTCAAAAGTTAACTCTTTTCACATACCAAAACCTCAAACCATGATATAGTTATTTCCTTATATCAGTCATGAGCTCATGAATACTGTCAAACATTTCATTTTCTTGTTTTCCCTTCATTATGTGCATATCATCTACATTCCAAAAATATCTGAATAACCTTTCATGGATACTGGTACCATTAATTATACACTTTCAAAACTCAAGGAAATACAACAGTGTAACAATCCTTAGATGTCTCTTTATTCCATAGTACCATGAGATTACTTATACAACATTACACTTGATAAACATGTAATCATTCCACTACCTTCTTAAACCATTGACCGAGCTTCAACAATTCTTTCAACTCACATATCATTTGTAGTCTCTTCATCATCATCAACATAAATACTACTCATACGGCCGTACTGATTCTCTTCCTGAGACTTTCCCTTAGGGTATTGGTTTGCATAGTGCCCGTACATTCCACATTTAAAACATTTAACCATTGTTGATGTCGTAGCAATATCATTATCCTCATCCATGGTGTTAACTGAACCTTTTCCTTTGCACTTACTGGCTTTGTGTCCTTCTTTTCCACACCCAAAGAATCTTCCAGTTCCCTTGAAACATTCTCCTCGATTCCTATTACCACATGATTTACATAGGGGAAATTGAACTTTCTTTCCTCTATGATCATCAGGAAACTCCATCTTTCTCTTATTAGATGAGTCAGGAAACTTACCAAATTTGAGTGTATTGGTCATATTATGAGATTACTAATTCGGCATAATAATGATGGTTGGACTTCCAAATCCCATTTCATTTGGTTTCTCATGAATAATATCATTCCATTGTCCATAATATCCTCCATTATCGTGAATCATCTTGTTTCCAGCCATTTTCTAAAACCCAAAAAGAATAGTGTTAGAGGAAAAAATCATAATAAAGGGGGAGTAACTTAAATATCTAACATCTTAGGTTAAATTCTAAGATCGTTACAATAGTTCTAGGACTATATCCTATACGTGTACTTATCCTTAGGGACATCCCTAGACATACCTTAGAAATATCTCTAGGGATCTCACTAACGTTTTCGCATCCTAGTTTCCAAAGGTTGACTAAACCTTTCCTCTGATACCAACTGTAGAGACCCGAAGATTGACATACAAGGACATTACATTACTTTTTCGGAATACTTATTACATAACAAAAACACACACACAAGGACCGTAATAGTTTAGTGTCTTTGGAAGCTCAAAACATAATCTTCTAATCATGGTGAAAGATCTTCAACATCTCCCATCAAGATCTTCCCTTTTTTTATTACCTAAATCCTTTCTTTACATCCTGGGGAAAAGAAAACATAAAAGTGTGAGCTCAAATGCTCAGTAAGGGTAAACAAAAGAAAAATCAATCACATCATATTCATAATAACATAACATTTTGGAAATCTTAACCTGCAAAAGAGATCATAATATCATAACATGGGATAAATCATAGTAGTGAAATGGAATCCCAATAATCATAACATAAAACATGAAACTTTTTGGAATATACACATAATCATAGAGAATCATTTCTTATTAGTCAAGACTCATTGCCAAGACTATCTTAGTGGGAAAAATCCCTTTCTAAACCGAGTTCACTCCTCGTTTCAGTCCTGTTTCACTGAACCGGTATAACCTACTGTTCCAGCCATGTCTATCTCATGAGATATAAAATATTTACCCAATGCATTGGAGGGAGATATAGGTCCCACCCATCTCATAATGATACCATTCTTATGTGTGACACAAAATCATAAATCATACATCATTGCATAACCCATGTAATAAAAACGGGATTCTTAAACAACATGACATCATAAAACAATTCATATAAGATAAAGGAATTCATAAAAATAATTCCATCACAACATAATCAAATCAATGTAATAATAGGTATAGAAACAGAACCCTATATTATCTTTGATGGAAAATAATTTTGATAAAACACTTGAACTCCATTCTTGAGGAAAATATCCTTTCTACTTCAAAAACATTTTCCTTTCTTAACATGTCATAAAATTTTAAAATAAAAGAAGTTGATTAAAAATAAACTTGGAAACTTGTGAAGGAAGCTTCTTTGAAATAATGTTTTAAAAATCCATTCATTCCATATAAGTTAAAAAAACATTCTTCTCTTACTTTTGTCGGAAAAGTCAAAAAGTACCTCGTATAAAAAACGACAAAAGATTCCTTTCATATATTTTACAAAAAACTCACCGAAGGGTAAAATTGGATTTAAACAATTGTAGGTGGATGTAAATAATATTAAATATTGAGGAAACATGGATGTGGATGATAAAATACACCCCAGTAAATTTCAAAGTATAAACAATCTCGGATAAAAATGAGATTGTGATATTTCTCTTACCTTAGGTCTGATTTGCTTCGTAGGTGTCTGAACCTCTTGTATAATGATTTAAATAATGTTATTGACTTATTCCAGAATCATACTTATTTTTATGATATCATATATGGTCATATTATTAGCTTCTTATTGGTAATATTTCATTATTACTTGTTATTCGGGTGTTTATTACTTTTTGTTCTTATGCGTGTTTTGTCGAATAAATTCTTATTTTTCTTTTTAGGTTATAGATACCTCATTTCCAGAATGTTATTAGGGTAATATATATCATATTAATTCATTAAATTCATTAAATTCATTTATATAATCATTATGAAATGAAGCTCATGTAGAACAAGTCACATCACATCGTGGAGACGGTATTCCGTACGTACGCACGAGCGATGATATCATTCCCATGTTTCTGGAATTGTATTGGAGTATATATATATTATTTAAGAATCCATATAACTTTACAATAATAATATATAGTCATTATTTACACCATTATACCCATCCAAGTAAGGTGGTGGTGGAAAATAGATTACACCACAGCGTGGAGACGGTATTCTGTACGTACGCACGCGCGGTGATTTCGTTTTTCATAGGATGGATAGATGGTGAAATAGGGTTGTTTCATACTTATAATAACATATTAGTATATTAGTGATACTTATTTTATTACTTCATAATGAAACAACCTAATAAGAAGAAGTGGAAGAAGAAATAAAGGTGAAAGAATCGGTAACGGACATTACCTCTTCTTTGAAGCGCCTCTTTGATACCTCCTCTTAGGGCACTAAAATTGGTCTTTGAAGAAGACCAGGACCTATAGGATGTCTCTAGGGAAGTGGAGAGAAAAAATTGGCAGGGTTTGGCCGAGCTTGAAGTCTCAATGTGGTGTGAGGAAGAGAGGGAGGAAGTGCCCTTTTATAAGGGAAGAGAGGGGCACCTTTGGAATAACTAAAAATATTATTTTATTATAAAGTCGAATTCGGTTATTAATAGCTCCAAATTGAGTTATTTATAATCTAAGGTGGGTATGAGTCTAAATCCTATCATCCAATAGAATTTAGACAAGTTTAGGTTCCTATTTTAACCTTATCATTTAGATTTAACATTAAGTTAGACAATTTTACTTTTACCGTGTCTTTTTGTGTTCTTACACTATAAGGTTAATAAACTTACTATAACAAGATAAAAGAACCCCAATTTGTTTATTATTAATCTATATAACCTTATCTAAGTCATTTGGCCGAACCTTAGA
The DNA here is from genome assembly GCA_963277665.1 of Viscum album. Classification (NCBI taxonomy): domain Eukaryota; kingdom Viridiplantae; phylum Streptophyta; class Magnoliopsida; order Santalales; family Viscaceae; genus Viscum; species Viscum album. The sequence continues at coordinate 891,531,216 of OY728138.1, forward strand.
TTTTTAGGAATAAAATAAAAATTAATAAAATAATATGTTTTTTAAAAACTATTTTATGTCAATTTTGACACTATTTAGTAATTAGTTTTTTTAAAAATCATAACAGAATTATTAGTTATAATAAAATTAATTAAATAAATACTAACATGTCATATTAACCTATAAAATTAGTGGAATTCATAAAAAGTCTCAAATTACATTTATTTGGGTATTTATAACATCAATCATGTCAATATTTCATTAATAAGATAATTACTGCATCATTGTTGTGTCATAAATAAATTATATTATTCATTGTCTAAAAATTACAAATAAAATACCATTATGTATTAAATATTGTTATATTTATAATGAATATTTATAGTCGAATTTATCTTATGTATAACCCTATATTAAAATTTATATACTTATTTAACTTTGATTTTAACTATTTTAACCCTTCTTTAAATAAATTAATAATAAATGTCCTAATCTAATACAAGTGGGCCTAAATGGTCATATTTTATTCCTAAGGTTGTTTTTGGTCGAATTACACTTATCCAATAGAATTAGGACATGTTTTAGGGTAATAATAATATCATTTTTACCCTTAATTATCCCATTTACTTTTAACCGTGGTAAAAAAAAAGTAAAAAGTTACTATTCACCAAAAATTATTTTCATCTCATTGAACCGCATTTTAGTCCTTGATATTAACCGTGTCTCTCGGAGTTTCGAAATTCTACTCATAGAAGCGGTAAAATTAAGTTTTATGAAAAATTCTGTTTTTTAACTACCACTTAGTGGTTTCACTATTAATGAAAAAAATGAAAGTTTCCAGAAAAATACCAAAAATTAGGCCTAATCTATATTTGATATTATGAACTCGAAAATGATGTCTATTTTACCAAATTCAAAACATATTAGTTACATTAACTTATTTAAAAATTAATTCCCGTCGTCAAAACAAATGGCGTGTTTTTAAGAGATAATAACTATCAAAAGATTGACACTTGTTTATAACTAGTTTAAATGTGAAATTACATCCAATGACCAACATTGTATTAAATTGTAAAAATATATTCTAAATATACTTTAAACCACTCAAATTAATAATTTATCACTATTAATTATTTCTATTAAAAAATTTGTTTTTAATTAAAATTTAGTAATTTTAATTATTCATCAGAATATGAAAGTTATCCGAAAAGTACCAAAATTTCACCTTAGGCTAAATTTGATACTCCAAATCCAAAAATGAAGTCCATTTTGAGAGATAAAATTTCTAAAATTTTAAAAGGTGGTTATTACTATTCATAACGGCTAGTTTTAATAATATTTTAATAGCATATCGTTGTTTAGTGTAACTCGGTATTGCGTACTACACACGCTATCGAGGCAAGTTACGATTGCGTGTAATTCAAGGCATGTCAAGGATGCGTGTTGAGCAAGCTCCTTTTGGTGTAGCGTACAAAAAAATACATTAATGAAATTAAAAAGAATATTTTTCATAAAATCTCGGGGTGTTACAGTATTTTTCATTTGTGGCATACCTTTATGGCTTCCATTATGGGTATACGTGATATCTTCATTTTAGGAAGTGCGGACTACCGCCCCCTCAAAGTGATTTGAATCGTTAATTCCATATGTGGGATGTATAAAGGATGGATTTAAAGTTAATATATATGATTTTATACTAGAATTATAATATATCTTTATACCATTATTGTTTTCTTTCCATTAAAGTATGAGATATAAATGAAAGTAGCGTTCATGCATACGTACGACTTACCGTCTCCATGAACGGTGCATTTCATTTCTTATCCTCAAATTTAATGTACTATTATAAGTACATATAATGGATATATATGATGTATGATACATCTAAAGGATGAATATAATTCTGGAATTAAAAATATACACATCTCTCATTTAGTTTTAATTCCATTAATATGACATATAAATGAAAGTAGCGTTCATGTGTACGTACGGCTTACCGTCTCCATGAACGGTGCATTTCATTTCTTACCTCTAAATGATTATGTAATATTATAAATACATGTATATGCTGGATATATATGATATATATGATATCCAAATCAGGAATGCCATTCTGGATATAAAGAACCTTTGACCACACGAACAACATGTAATTGTAAGAAGTCCACTTTTGACTTAAGAACCAAATATCAACAAACCAAACATTATTAACTTAAATGATTACATAATGTTTATAACATGTAAATAATTGATATAAAAGGAATAATGAACTTGAAAAAGGTTCTTAATCAAGTATAAATTAACTCAAGTTTATTATTCAGGACGTTAAAGAACAATCGAGTCAAGTCGGACCCGAGGTAAGGGATCCTACTCCTCTCTTTCTTTTTAAGTACACTCTTTTATGTCATTCCTTTTAAAGTTCATATTTCTTGTTATTGGGATGTTCTTTTATATTACTCTTACTGTAATTTTTATGTTCATATGATTAGAGACCCTATTCTCTCTCATCAATCCATTTTGGAAGTTTTGAGTGGCGTCGTTGGGCTGCCGAATTTTCATAAGAGATCTAATCTCTCTCTTTCATTTTAAGTACTCTCTTTTATGTTACTTCTTTTAATCTCCTCTTTGTTATGATAGGGGATCTTCTTTTATATTCATCTTTCTTTTCATTTTATTTTTATATGATGAGAGACCCAATTTGATCTCATCAATCCATTTTTTGGAAGTTTTAAGTGGCGTCGTTAGGCTGCCGAGTTTTCGTAAGGGATTTTTCATCTCACTTTTATTCCCGTGAGATTTATGCTACATTTTCAAAAATTTCCTTTGAGTGGTGTATGTACTTCCCATTATTTTACTCATTTTGTAATATACTTTCATTTATGAGTATTTACATCAATGTTGTATTGTCCTTCTTTCACGGGGTGTATGTTTCGAAAGATACCCATGTCGGTAAGGGAACCTTTCACCCTCATATTTTTAAAAGACTTCTTTTGTTATGTCTCTTAATTCACATAATATTATGTTGGGATATGTTCTTCTATATCCTTATTGATTTAAATTTTATTTCCATGTGATGAGATACCCTTTTTATCTCTCATCAACTCATTTTCTGAATTTTGTAGTGACGCCATTAGGCTGTCAAATTTTTGCAAGGGAACTTCTTAACCCAAATTTGATTCTTTGGGATAAACTTATACTCCTTGAATATGATGTTCTATGAATATGTGTGAATAACCTCTGATTGTTTTACACTTAATATCCACTTATATTTGGTGTATTCGTTTGTCACACATAATTATGTAGTTGATTTATCCTTAAACCAAGGATACCGTCTTTGTAAGGGACTTCGTCTCAATCTCCTTTCATTGAGGCATATTTCGTTTCATACACAAATTTCTTTTATATGGTGTATAAACCCCTTTGACTTTTACTTTTATACAAAAGGAATCTTTTTCTACGAAGCGTTTTACTAAACGACAAAAAGGAATGTTTTTTTAACGTATGTGGTGACAATGACCTTTTCCTCCGCCGCGAGTATTATTTGATCTTTGGCTTCCTCAACAAGCCGTAATGTTTTTAAAATAAAATAAATACCATATACTCTTTTATGTATTTTGGTATTGAAAATGGTTTTGATAAAGGATTCTATTATGTCAATATATTTAAATGATATATTGTGATTGAAATGTGGAAATGTTATCATTCCTTTATATTGGTTTTATGTGTAATAATTTTATAATGGTACTTGGACATATTACGGGTGGTTACGTGATAAACCATATGAAGGGTGGTGTCGTGAATACCAGGACGGGTGGTTACGTTATAACCTCCAATGCATTGGGTATGGAAGTCGGCCGTATGGCTATTCCATTAAGTATGTATGGAAGTTGGCCGAATGGATATTCCATTAAGTGATATGTGTGGAAGTCGACCTTATGGTTATTCCACTTAAGTATGTTTATGTCCCAAGTTAACTTTATATGTTATGTGATCTTTATATGGGTTTTATGGTAATATTTTGGTTACAGAAGGGTAAGTAATGAACTTTTATTCAGTGAAGAGATTTTACTACTTCGAAAAGGTGAAAAGTATTACTTTGATAAAGTATACATGGTTTACTTGTTGTTTTGAAAAACTAACAGTTTTCATTCTTTGTGTATCCCTTACTGAGATTTTTATGCTCATCCCAAGTTTTTGAAATGTTTTTCACCGGACTTAACGTGGAATAGGGTCAAGGATGGGATCAAGGGAAAGTCATGCAACCTAAAACATGGAACTGGACATGTTTGTTTTTAAGAGTTTTTATTTTATGGAAACTTAGTAAAAGTTTCTACTTTGTAATCTTTTGAGATGTAATAGTTATGTCCTAATTCTCTAAAACTATAAACCTGAAAAGATCCTCAATGTGAATTATTCATTTAATTCAATATTAAGTAAGGTTTAAGGTTGGGGCCTTATATCTATGCTATGGGTCAACCAGGTATCTCCTTTGGGTCTACGCTACATGGCTGGGTAGGATGGTCAGCCTGGAACTGCATTGGTCATCCCTACTGGATGATTTTCAGAAAGAGTATAGGAACACTAGCCATCTTTTCTTGATGGTACCTCTCAAAAAAAAGCATTGAGGAACTCTAATCATCCCTACTGGATGGACCCTCTCGAAAAACTGATCGAGGAACTCTAATCATCCCTACTCGATGGTACCTCTCGAAAAAATCATTGAGGAACTATGATCATCCCTCCTGGATGGTACCTCTTAGAAAAACAAGCATTGAGGAACTCTGATCATCCTTGTTGGATGGTACCTCTAAGAAAAAGCATCGAGGGAGTCTTATCATCCCAAATTGATGGTACCACTTAGAAAAAATTCATTGAGGAACTCTGATCATCCCTGATGGATGGTACCTCTCAAAAAAATGCAGCAGCAGTCATCAGGTGCTGCCTCAGATAAGCGTCACACCTGGAACATCTCGTGTCATATCTCATAACCCATTATGGAGGGGACCATCTGTAAGAACCTAGACCTTCTTTTCAGGTATTTTTTTCTTTTTTCTAGATTTTTTGAGAAAAGATGAGTTTCTATAAATTTTTGAAGTACACACCGTGTACTTTATGAGTACATGTTGTGTACTTCATTCCCGCGTGAGGTCGTGTGCTAGCCGTGTATGGGCCACCACACACACGGTCGTGTGGGGTGACGTAGAGGCTGCCTAAAGCTAAGTATAGAAACAGTAAGTAAATGTTGTGTACTCCAAAAGTACATGCCTTGTATTTTTTCCATTAAACGCACTGGGGTCGCATCTAATCACCAGAATCACCTCCTTTTAGGTCTTGTTTGGCCGAGACCTCCTGAATGGCCATAGATCTTAGAAGATCCCCCGAGCGATCATCTGTCCTCCTATTCAAACTCCGTTGATTGCATTGGAACCGCATCAGTGAGTTCTCTCTTCTGTTGGAACCTCATTTCAAATTCTTTTTCTTTTCCAGGTTATCATGGGTCAAATGTTTTAGATGTTTTTGTATATATTCAATGTTATAAGGAGATTCAAGCCTTGTGGTTCAATTTTATCAATCTTCTAGCATAAAGGTAGGTGGTTTGTGCCTTTTTATAGAATTTCTTTGAATATTATGTGAAAATTCCACCAATACCCTTGAACAGGGTATTGCTTGTTTCCTATTTTTCCCTTATTGTTTTCCTACTTTTCTTATATGCATGTGTAGAGGATATTTTTTGTGAATAGTTTAATTTACTTTTCTTTGTATGTTTTTCCAATGCATGTTTTTCCTGTTTATTACTATTTGGTCTAGTTTTTCATGTTATGCTATTACTATTTACATTCCTCGTTGTAGGATGGTATGAATATTGTTCTTCCATGTTGAGATTCTATATAATTCTAGCCAAGTAGTTCTTTAGGTTACTTTAGACGTTACATGATGAGATACTTGCTGACTTTACATAGGGCTGTGAGAACCTAGTGTAGTAAACCATAGGGAGAATGGACGTAAGGTCTTCTCCTGAGTGTCTTTATAATACGATGTGAGACCATAGGGGGAATTGAAATTGAATTCTTCTTTAGAGTTTCAGTAGTTCCTCGACGCTGGCCATAGGGGTAATGAGACATTGAGTGCATCCCCAGATCGCCTTTAGTAAGATACAAGCCTATAGGGGGAATTGATGGTGAGTGATTCCGCATAAAATCTATTCTTTAGCTGAACCAAATGGGTGAGACTGTGTGTGAATCCCATAGGGTTTCTAGTACTAGTAGGTTGAACCATAGGGGTTAGACTATGAGAACTACCCAGAGGTTACATGTTTGTTCTACTTACTTCAGTGACTGCTTACTTGTTTATAAATTAAATGCTAGAAAATGTGGATTGTTTACTGGTGAGTACTTTCTTGTTTACTATTTTATGTACTTTTACCTGCCATGTATTCCCTGACTATTAGGCACAGATCTTGGGATGGTTTCCTATAGGTATTTTTGTCTCACACCCTGTTTGGGCCATGCTTTTGGGATCAAATAGAATATATTGTTGCCGGTATAGATAAGGGAAAGTGCCCTTCTACTTCAGGTTCTTGATTGCACTAGAGTTAGAGAGCATGGGACGAAGCTGAGGCATGGTTTTTGAGGAGTTGTTTATCTATTTTCCTTTTTTACTTGTGTTTAGTACTATATTTAGCATTATGAATTGTTTGGATGTTTTCCTAGATGCATTTGTATCATGCAACTTTTCTATATTTTTCTCCAAATGTTTATTTATCAGTCTTCTGTTATTTAATGTTGTTGGATATTTACTAATTCTGCTATTGTATGTCATTGTGTACTTCCGTTGTGTACGCTGCCTATGAATGAATAGTTTCCACACTATCATACCCAAGGCCCTCACTGCTAGTCGGCAGCCTCTGGCATTTGGGGAAATTCACTTGAGGCCATGTGACCTACCGGGTATGGGGCACCTCTAAGTGGATTCTGGAACCGGGGTGTTACAAACTGGTATCAGAGTCGTTTCTTTTCTCTTGACTTACTGTTTGGAGCCTATAGCGAGGGATAGGATGGAATAGGTACTTAGTAATAAGTTGTTCCTAGGAGTAGCTAACCCATGTACAGGGAAAATCCATACTACCTCGTTTATTGTAATTTTACTGGTTTGCAATTTTATAGTTGAATTGATTTCACCGTTGGGTGATTCACATGCTTTGTGATGTTTCTGTTTTTTGTTATTGCAGTTCTATTTCTGACACAACCCGATGAGATAAGGGTATTCCGTCTCATGCATCATATTGGTACTTGTTAGAAATCACATGCCATGCATTCTTGCCTTACAATCTAGGATGAATTTGTGATTTCATGTTGTTGTGATAGACGTTGTGTAGATTATTCATGGTTTTGTGATATATTCTTTTACATAATCCTTTTTTTTATGGGGAATTTGTTTGTATAGTGCTTTGCTTAGATGGACGTGAAACATTGGTTCATGAGGTGTTATGGGCCCTCATGGACAGGAATTTTGTGGATCTTTTCTTTTTTTTCTTTGTTATAACTTGTATAAGATGCGAAGATTTGATTCGAGGGGATTATGGGCCCTCATGGATCGAAATTTGGCACCTTAACGTTTGTTTTCTGCGTTTTCTGGGCTCCGGAGCAGTTTCGAAGGCTACTGCTCAAAAAAACCCAGAATACACGGCGTGTACTTTATGAATACATGCCCTGTAGTTTTTAACCATGTCACTGACTGTGTGGTAAGGGACACGGGGTTATGAAAAAATCTTCCAAGAACATGTCATGTATGGTACTTACACATTGCGTTGTAGTGAACCATATACCTGGCCATGTCACTAACAACACGGGTCAGTTGGGACTTCGGAGTACACGATGTGTTTTTCTGGAACATACCGTGTAGTGTGACCTGGGTACACAAGTCATGTCACTCACAACATGGGCCAGGTGAAGCTTGTTGAGTAGACGTTGTGTCTACCTTGAACAGGTCGTGTTGTTTTTTCTTAGGAGAGCCGTGTGGTTTAACTGTGTAGAAGGACTCGGGTAGGGGAAGAGGATTCAGGTACATGTCGTATTTTAGGATAACACACCGTGTGTTTGGGGTGTTACATGACCAGTTTTGGAAAAATTACATGTCCATGTAAATGAATTGATGGAACACGCCGTGTAGTTATGTTTTGAAAATTTTGAATGCTTTCTTTCCATGTTCCCTTCTTACACTCCTAGTTTTTAGTCCTTGATAATGTGATCTAAAGTGTGTGTTTGACCTTGCAGAGTCATGCAACTGAGATATCTTTTGGTTTCACGCCTGTTTCCAGGCAGTTATCAGATGTCGGATATGGATGATCAAGGACTTCCCGCAGTTCCACCTGTTGTTCCATCCTTGGAACTTGCAGTGATACCGGTTACAAGCACTGGTGCGTAGTTTAGGGAATTATTTTTTAGGATGATGTAGAACTTACAGGGATCTCTGCCTCCTGCCTCGACAATGGAAGACTTGACGTGGGTTTTCTAGCAGCATCATCCCACCACTTTCTTAGAAGATAGAGGACCTCAGGGTGCAGAGTCATGGACAGAAGCCATGCTGATGATATTTGATCATCTTTATATTCCTCTATAGAGGAGGGTCAAGCTCACTACCTATATGCTTCAGGACTCTTCCAAGAGGTGGTGGGACATGATCTCAAAGGCTGGACGCCAGCAGTTTATGGTGTGGGAGGTGTTTCAGTGCATCTTTTATGATTAATTCTTTCCAGACACCCTGAGGGCCGACCGAGCCTTGGAGTTCATGAGCCTAGAGAAGGGTACACTTTCTGTTATGGAGTATTCCTCTCATTTCACTAAGGTTCAACGTTTCACACCCTTCCAGGGTGGAGATGGGTTCCTCTTGTCAAGGAATTTTGAGGATGGTCTCCGATGAGTGATCCGCTCACAAGTGAATATCTTCAATCTGACTTCCACCGCTTCAATCGTCAACCAGGAACTGATTGCAGAGCACAATCTAAGAGATTCCGGAGCTGAGATCCAGGGAGGGTCCACTTCTAAAGTTAGTGCTTCACCAGCTGACAGCACGAAGTGCTGTAGGGAGTCAATGCATGGTGATCTGAGGCAGCGAGACACATCTTCAGGTAGCCAGGTTGTATGCTACAAGTGTGGAAGGGATGGGCATATGAGGCCACAATGCCAGAGAGACCCATTGGAGTGTTGATGTTGCGGCAATATGGGTCAACTCCATCGTTTTTTTCAGGTTTTCTCACCAGTAGATGGTGACGGGGGTTCCTCCATGACTCATTATTCAGGAGCAGGGTCGCCAATTTCTCACCAGTATAGGAACTGGAGTTCTTTCGGTTGTTCAGGCCGAGGTGGAGGTCGAGGCCATGGTGTTCAGTCACTAGTCTTTTAGTGACAGCAGGTTTGATCAGCTTAGAGTGGTCAGGCAGGGTCCCAGGGTCGTGGTGCAGGTCAGGATTTTGCAGTGGAGCAGACCCAGCAGGAGCAGGATCCCGGACCCTCTACAGTTTGAGGTACGATCTTAGTAACCTCAGTTTTATCTTCTTCTCTTTTTGATACATGGGTTTCCCATAGCTTTATCTCTGTTGTTGTTGTGGATATCCTTGGGCTCTACATATTTTCCACCACTGATACTTTGACTCTAGACACACCATTGGGGACTAGGACGGCTAGTGTACGTCAGTGCAAGGAGTGCCCTCTAGAGGTGGCTTGGTGTCATTTTCTATGGAATCCTTATGTCCTAGAGATGACTAGCTATGGTATCATTCTCGGAATGGAATGTCTAGTTCCCTTCAAGGCATTCGTCTACTGTTATCACCGTAGGGTGAGTTTCATATCACCAGAGGGTGGATCTTTTCTTTATAAGGGTGAGTGGGATGTCCAGGTGAGTAGAGAAGGACCCGGGCATCATGGGAAAGGTGGAGTTACAGCTCAAATTACCAGTTTGTATCTGGATGACTAGGGGACTTCACAATTAGGATTTCCTCCAGTGGTGGATCGTTTCAGGGATGTCTTTCCAGAGAACTTTCTAGGTTTTCCTCTATAGTGTGAGGTAGACTTCTCAATTGAGCTCGTCCCAGGAGCGGCATCAGTGTCCATTACTCCTTATACGATGGCTACACCAGATTTGTAGGAGCTCAAGAAGCAGTTGGAGGAGTTGTAGGCAAAGGGTTTCATCGAACCCAGTACTTCTCTTTGGGGTTCGCCTATCCTATTTGTGAAGAAGGCAGACGTCACCCTTAGTCTTTGTCTAGATTATCAGAAGTTGGACCAGTTGACGGTCAAGAACTGATATCCCTTTCCTAGGATTGATGACCTCTTTGATCAGCTTCGAGGAGCCCAGGTGTTCTCGTAGATCGATTTGAGGTCCGATTATCATCTGTTGTGTGTTAGACCATCTAGTATACCTCTCACAGCCTTCCGGAGTAGGTATGGTCTATAAGAGTATATGGTTATACCATTCGGCCTCACGAACGCACTGGCAGTTTTAATGGCAATGATGAACCGAGTGTTCCATCCACACATAGACTATTTCATGGTGGTCTTCATGGACGATATCTTGGTGTACTCTAATACTCAACATGACCACGCTACCCATCTTGAGATCTTCCTGAGTACATTGAGAGAGCATCAGTTATATTCTAAGCTCCCAATTTGCCACTTTTGGATGGATCAAATTCACTTCATGGGTCATGTTATCTCAGAGATAAGAGTATCAGTAGACCCAGAGAAAGTGAGAGAAGTATTTTCCTGGGAGAATCTGAAGAACGTATTTGAGGTACAGAGTTTTCTAGGTCTGGATGGATAATAAAGACACTTCATACAGGACTTTTCATGCTTAGCAGCACTGCTAACAGGTCTGACTAAGAAGGGTGTGAAGTTCTTGTGGTCAGATTCTTGTGAGTCGACATTTTAAGAGTTGAAGGGTAGGTTGACGTCAGCACCGATACTAGTCTTTCCAGAGCTGGGAAAGAGCTATACTATCTATTGTGATGCATCAAGTATAGGGCTGGGAGTTGTGCTTATGCAGGGATATGGAGTTGTCGCGTACGGGTCTTGGCAGTTGATGCCACATTAGAATAACTACTTGACGCATGACCTGGAGTTGGAAGTTGTCGTTTATTCCTTATGTTATTAGAGACATTATCTTCTAGGAGATCACTTTGTATTCTTCACTAACCATAAGAGTCTCAAGTACATCTTCACTTAGCATGATCTGAATTTGAGACAGTGCAGGTGGGTTGAGTACCTACAGTCCTTTGACTTTGAGCTTGCCTAAACTCCGGGAAAGGGAAACGCGGTGGCTGATGTGTTGAGCAGGAGGACTCAAATACAAGCTATTTAGGAGGCCAATAATGAGTGGAAGCTTACGGCTCTGTTTTCTTGAGATGCATCTGAAGGTGCATGATAGACAAGGGCAGACGTTTCTATCTGTTTTAGTTTTTACCTCTGCACTTCTTGATTGAGTTCGAATGAGGCAGCTATCAGATTTTTAAGTCTTAGTCCTATGAGAAAATATGTCAGGAGAGGACCCTATTCCTGGGTAGACCATAGGCGGGGATGAGATCTTGCAGTTCCAAGGACGCGTATGGGTGCCAGCAGACATATGCGAGGAGCTGATGTGGGATTTTCATTCCTCTATTTTGAAATTTCATCCTGGTGTCGCCAAGATATATCGTGATCTACACCGCTAGTATTGGTGGCCAGGTATGAAGAGAGATGTTTCAGGTTTCGTCATGAGATGTTCTACTTGTTAGCAGGTGAAGGTGGAACACCAGCGACCATCAGATCTTTTACAATAGTTACCCATTCCAGAGTGGAAGTGGAAAAATGTTGCGATGGACTTCGTGACCAGTTTTCTGAGGTCGCCTCGAGGGAATGATGTTGTTTGGGTTTTCATCGACAGGCTTACAAAGTTTTCTCACTTCTTGTCGATCAAGGAGACCTTCAGTGATGATGAGTTTGGACGGTTGTACATCTGAGAGATTGTACGTCAACATGGAGTTTCACACTCCATTGTTTCAGACAGGGATGTGTGTTTTACTTCTCAGGTCTGGTAGGGGCTTTAGAAGGCTTTGGGTACACAGGTACTTTTCAGTACAGCATACCATCCCCAGAAAGATGGTCAGTCCGAGCGTACGATTCAGGTGCTTGAAGATATGTTCCAAGCTTGTATTCTAGATTTTGGGGGTTCTTGGGAGAAGCATATACCTCTTGTGGAGTTTTCCTACAATAATAGTTTCCAAGCGACTATTCAGATGGCACCTTATAAGGTTTTGTACGGTAGGCCATGCTGATCACCCGTGTGTTGGTTGGAGGCAGGAGAGGCAGCTTTGCTGGGACCTCGTCTTGTTCAGGAAACTACAGAGCAGATATAGTTGATTTGGAAGAGGATGGATATTGCATAGTCTCAGCAGAAGTCTTATGCTGATCAGTGGAGACAACCTCTAACGTTCAAGGTCGGGGATCAGGTTTTCCTGCGTGTCACACCAAGGATGGGGAACATGAGGGTTATGAGACAGGGTAATCTTTCACCGAGGTACGTCGGGCCATTTGAGGTGTTGGAGAGAGTTGGTATGGTTGCCTATCAGTTGTAGTTACCTCATAGGTACCGGGCTATGAACAACATTTTTCATGTTTCTCACCTCCGACGTTACTTTTCAGACCCGTTTCTTGTCTTTCAACCTAAGGAGGTTGAGCTCGAAGTGGACGCATTGTTTGGGGAGCATCAGATTATCGATTTCAATACGAAGGTTCTCAATGTCCGGTCTGTTCCTCTGGTACGGGTGCTATGGCAGCATGGGTGAGTACAGGACGAGACATGGGAGAGGGAGGTCGATGTATGATTGCAGTGGCCAGAGTTATTCAGGGTTTCTTCTTCTATGCCTCGCTAGAGAAATTCGGGGATAAATTTTTTCAAGGGGGGGGGGGGGGTTGTAAGAACTTGGACCTTCTTTTCTGGTATGTTTTTTCTTTTTCTGGAGTTTTTGAGAAAAGGGGAGTTTCTGGAAATTTTTGAAGTACACATCATGTACTTTATGAGTACATGTCGTGTACTTCATTGTCGCGTGAGGCCATGTGCTGGCCATGTAAGGGCCACACACACAGTCATGTGGGGTGACGTGGAGGTCGCCTAAAGAAGAGTATGGAAATAGTAAGTACGCGCTGTGTACTCTAAAAGTACACGCCGTGTATTTTTTTTATTAAATGCACAGGGGTCACGTCTAATCGCTAGAAACGCCTCCTTCTAGGTCTCGTTTGGACGAGAGCTCCCGAATGGTCGTGGATCTTCGACGAACCCCTGAGTGATCTTCCGTCCTCAGAATTGAACTCTGTCGATGGAATTGGAACCACATCGGTGATTTCTCTCTTCTACTGGAACCTCGTTTCCCAATTCCTTATCTTTTCCAGGTTATCATGGGATGAAACTTTTAGGTTTTTTTGTAGATCTTCAATGTTTTAAGGCGATTCAAGCCCCGTGGTTCAAATTTATCGATCTTCTAGCATCAAGGTAGGTGGTTTGTGCATTTCTGTAGAAATTCTTTGAATATTATGCGCAAATTCCACCAATACCCTTGAACAGGGTATTGTGTGTTTGCTATTTTTCCCTTGTTGTTTTCCTGCATTGCTTATATGCCTGTGTAGAGGATATTTTTTGTGAATAGGGTAATTTAATGTTCTTTGGATGTTTTTCCCATGCATATGTTTCCTATTTATAACCGTTTGGTCTAGTTTTTCCTGTTAGGCTATTGTCAGTTCCATGCCTAGCTGTAGGATGGTGTGACTGTTGTTCTTCCATGCTGAGATGTTGTAGAATTCTATACAAGTAGATCTTTAGTTTACTTTGGCCATTATGCGATGTCATACTTGCTTTCATGACACAGGGCTGTGAGAACCTAGTGTAGTAGACCATAGGGAGAATGGATGTACGGGCTTCTCTAGAGTGTCTTTATAATACGATGTGATACCATAGGGGGAATTGACATTGAGTGCTTCTTCATAGTGTATGTAGTTCTTCGACACAGGCCATAGGGGGAATGAGACGTTGAGTGCTTCCCCAGAGCACCTTTAGTATGATACAAGACTATAGGTGGATTGACAGTGAGTGTTTCCCCAAAGAGTCTATTCTTTAGCTGAACCAGAGGGGTGAGACTGTGTGTGTCTCCTAGAGAGTTTCTAGTACTTGTAGGTTGAACCATTGGGGTTAGACTATGAGAACTACCCAGAGGTTACCTGTTTGTTCTACTTTATTGAGTGACTTCTTACTTGTTTGTAAATTATATACTAGAAACTGTGGATTGTTAGCTACTGAGTACTTTCCTATTTAATGTTTTCTGTACTTTTACCTTCCATGTATTCACTGACTGTTAGGAACAGATCTTCGGGTGGTTCCCTACTGGGATTTTTGTCTCACACCCAGTTTGGGTCATGCTTTGGAACCAAACAGATTTTATTGTTGCAAGTATAGATAAGAGCAAACACCCTTCTACTTCAGGTTCCTGATTGTGTTGGAGCTGGAGAGCATGAGACCAAGCTGAGGCTTGCGATGCTTAGGAGTTGTTTATCTATTTTCCTTTTGTAGTTGGGTTTAGTACTGTATTCAGCATTGTGACTTGTTGGCTTCTTTGCTAGATGCATTTGTATCATGCATCTTTTTATATTTTTCTCCAACAGTTTATTTATCAGTTTTCTGCTATTTACTATTGTTGGATAATTACTGCTTCCGTTATTGTATGTCTTTGTGTACTTCTGCTGCGTACTCTGCCTATGAGGGGATAGTTTCCCCACTATCACACACAAGGCCCTCGCTGCTAGTTGGCAGTCTCTGGCGTTCGGGGAAATTCACTTGAGGCCATATGACTTACTGGGTACGGGGCACCTCTGGGTGGCTTCCAGAACCGGGACATTACACCATCACATTCTACACAGAAAAAACACTCAGGATAAGCTACTCAAACCCTAAAGACTAAGTCCATAATAATGAAGTACAAGATATAGAATATTTGAAAGGTTTTACTTGGTGCGTGTGGGGCCAAGATGTTGTGTGGCCCTACCTCTTCGACTGTCCATATACCTATCCATACTCGGGTACTTAACTACAAATCAAGTAGCCCAAGGGGTGCTAGTGTACTCCTAGAGTACATGATATCTCTAGCCAAAAAGTTGACAAGCACTCATGTCTCGTTGTTAAGCCGAAGGGTGAAAACGTAATTTTACTCATAGGACTCCTCAAACGGTACTACATAACTATACAGATCGCCCCATTACTATCCTCGAAGAAAAATTCCCAAGATCAACCATTCATTCATCGTGAATGGACATATGATGGAAAAAACGTATATCACCACATTGTGCTTAAAAGATGTCCCATGAGACCCACACCTCTGTCTCGAAACAAATTATATGGATCACACTATTAAGATCCTTATAGAAAAACATACGATATAAACTACTCATTCGTCCAAAATGGATATCCAAAGAAAAAGAAGAATTTCACCGTAACGTGTGCGAACTGGGCCTCGTGGGGCCCTTGCCACGATCTTGATTTAAACAGCTCAAATCGGTCTTGAAATGTCCGCCTCAATTTCAGGGTCACAAACCACTGATGGCTTGCCAATCCGATGTCGTATGGAAGAGTTACAACATATATAGGATCCGCAACAACAACAACAACAACAACAACAACAACAACAACAACAATAATAATAATAATAATAATAATATTGGTCGTTTCGTGGACCTGAACCATGAACTAGAATGTAATATTCATCATTGGACTTGAATAGACCTTATTAATCACATGATCGCTCTTCCACTGATAGTTTGTCAAACCAAGGTCGTACGGAGGACGAACTAAATTATGGTTTGACAGACAAAAGATACTAATATCATTATCTATATTATTATCTATATTATTATTATATTATTATATTATTATTATTATTTGTTTATATCCAATCTAAATTGTGACTCATGAATGGGGGTATCCCTTTGCAGCACGCGACTTCCACAAGGCGCATGCCTCTTATTCTTTTCTAATTATTTTTCTTTTAATTTATTTCCATTCAATTTATTTCTCACTCAAATATCCTTATTTCGCGATTTTCTTCCTTTAACTGTTACCGTAGGGTTCCTCCGCACTCACTGGAACAGCCACCCATGCCTCCGGCTAGCCGTTCCCCCACACCTCCAGCATGTCGCGCCGTCACGCCTCATGCCAGCTGCACTGCCCAACCTCTGTTCCGCTCTCCCTCATCATCGACCGAGCAGGCTCCGCCGCTCCACCATAGGTCATTGTCCCTCCTTCCGGTACTGGGAGCCGCACCCCTTGGGTATGCTGCTACTTGTTGGCTATACAAGTCAAGAAATATGAGAAGAAAAATTGAAGTGGAAGAAAAATTGGCACACAACACAAAGAAGCTCTCAAGATTTTTCACAATTTCACACAACTTCACAATTTTTCATGATTGAAATTTCAGACTACAATTACATCAATTTATAGACACACAACATTAAATGCATAGCATTTATGTTGGTACAAAGAAAGGACAAAAGATAAAATATAGAGAATCTATGACGGTACAAGGAAAGACCAAAATATTAAATGTTGAGCATTTATGACAGTATAAAGATATACCAAATATTTAAATGCAGAACATTTAAATTTATTCAAAGAAAATAAATGGAGGTGGACCCATGGAAAAAAATGTGCAAGTAATAAATGACGCCGCAGACAGATTTGACTCATATTTTTGGTTTGCAATTCCAACACTCCCCTTTAAACAAAAACCGGCTTCATTCCGAGCATCATTCTGAGTCTTTTGAATACATCTGTCGGTAATGCCTTTGTAAAAATATCAGCCACCTGCTCCGTAGTATGACAATATTCCAATTTTATCGTTTTCTTCTTCACATGATCTTGCAAAAAATGGAATCGGGTATCAATGTGTTTGCTTCTTCTATGTTGCACCGGATTTTTGGCAAGTTCAATTGCTGACTTGTTATCCACATATATCACTGTGGATCCATCCTGTGGATGCTGAAACTCCTTCAGCAGATTTCTCAACCAGATTCCTTCACCAACAGTGTATGATGCCACCACGTACTCTGCTTCACATGTAGACAAGGAGACCACACTTTTCTTCCTTGAATTCCACATGAAAACAGTCGATCCAAGAAAAAATACATACCCAGTGGTGCTTTTTCTTTCATCTTGGTCACCTCCCCAGTCACTGTCTGAGTATCCATGCAGATTTGCTTCTTCATTGTATGGATAAAAAATACCAACATCCATTGTTCCTTTAACGTACCTGAGGATACGTTTTGCCGCTAACCAGTGTGACTCTTTTGGTTCTTCCATGTACCTACTTAGAAGCCCAACACTATAGACAATATCAGTCCTTGTGATTGTGAGATACCTCAGGCTTCCAATTAGACTCTTGAACAGAGTCGAGTCAACACTTCTTCCTTCTCCATCTTTTGTCAGTTTTAAGCTCATTGCCACAGGTGTGTTTACAGCATTGCAATTAACCATCTTGAATTTTTCAAGCAACTCCTTAGCATACCTCTTCTGAGAAATATAGATGCCTCCATGTTGTTGCTTTACTTCTATTCCCAGAAAGAAGGACATGAGACCTTCGATGGTCATCTCGAACTCCTTGAACATAGCCTTCTTGAAATCATCGAACATCTGTCGACTATTCCCTGTAAACAGTAAATCATCAACATTCAAGAATGCAATGATTATATCGCCACGATCATTCTTCTTGATGTAAACTGAATGCTCATATGGACATTTAGTGAAGTCGTTCTCTTGAAGATAGCTGTCAATGCGTGAATTCCAAGCACGAGGAGCCTGCTTCAACCCATAAAGAGTTTTCTTCAGTCGATACACTTTGTCTTCATCCCCTTGCATAACAAAGCCTTCAGGCTGGTCTACATAGACCTCTTCCTCTAGAATTCCATTCAGGAATGCAGACTTCACATCCAATTGGTACATCATCCAACTATAATGAACAACAGGAGAGATAATCATTCTCACAGTTTCAAGGCGAGCAACAGGAGCGAATACTTCTTCATAGTCCACCCCATACTTCTGTTTGTACCCCTTTGCTATGAGCCTTTCCTTGTATTGATCGATTTCACCATCAGCATTTCGCTTGATCTTGTACACCCATTTGACACCAATGGATTTCTGGCTATTAGGAAGTGTGGTCAACTCCCAAGTGTGATTTTTCTCTATGGCGCGAATTTCTTCTCCCATAGCCATTCTCCAACATTCTTCCCTTGTAGCTTCTTGAAACATCAGAGGCTCATGATCTGCATACAGGAAAAAAAGATTTACCTCTTCAGTTTGTTCATAAATTTCTCTTAAGCTTTTCATTTTTATGGGTGCCATGGGTGAGGATGAGCTCGCCAAATTTTGACTTGGTGGAGTCTTTTCAGGAGTGATGGAAGGTCCTCCTAGACTCCTGTGTACTGATGATGTGCCTGGGGAAGGTGTTGCTGGCATTTGCTCCTGATGATCACACCTTTCTTCAGGATCTTCTGTTTCGACTGGAATCTCTTTGTTTGGTTCTTCATCATTCCATTTATAAGATTCTTCCTTGCTAAAGACCACATCTCTACTCACCATTAATTTATTGGTTAGTGGATTGTAGAGCTTATAGGCTTTAGACTCTTCACTGTAGCCGATAAAGATGAACTTTTCACCACGATCATCAAGCTTCCTTCTTCTCGCTTCTGGAACTTGAGCGTAGGAAACACGCCCAAAGATTCTTAGGTGTTCTACACTCGGTTTGTAGCCACTCCATGCCTCTTGTGGTGTCATGTTTCTGACGCTCTTCGTTGGGCACCGATTGAGAAGATAGGAAGTACATGCCACTGCTTCTGCCCAAAAGTTCTTTGGCAAGCCTTTCTCCTTCAGCATGGTACTTATCATGTTGAGGATGGTGTGGTTCTTCCTTTCTGCGATGCCATTCTGTTGTGGCGTGTAGACTGCAGTGTTTTTCTGTTTGATGCCATGTTCCCTGCAAAAATCTTGAAAACAATTTGAAGTGTATTCTCCACCTCTATCAGATCTGAGAACTTTGATTCTATAACCACTTTCAGCTTCAACACGAGCTTTAAACATTTTAAAGATCGCAAATGAAGAAGATTTTTCTTTGATGAAATACACCCCGAGTTTCCTGCTAAAATCATCAATGAAGGTAATAAAATACCTATTACCTCCAAGTGAGGGTGTTTCGAGTATACCCATACAAAAATTATACTCGTACACCATTAACACGTAATTTATAAGTTAATAAAGTACTTAAAGAAATCAATTCAGAATTCAGGGGGTTTGGGGGCTGTTCAAGGTTTTGGGGTGGCTGTCCAAGGGGGGGTAGGGGGTGTCCGGGGGGCTTTCCAGTTCAATCCTAAGGCTCCACATGGGTGTGTTTTATCAATACATAAATCTTTGTACTTTTCTCTATCCACTATGCATCATGTTCTCAACCTAAAAGAAGTTATAATGTTTGTACACACACTGAGGTGCACATACTTGGGGGGGGGGATGAATCTTATTAATAAACCCCCAATATTAAACCTGCAATAGGCTATTGTAAGTGCATGATCAGGCAATATGCACAACCTAGTTGAGAAAGAACTGGAATAAAACTAATAAAAAATCATCATTGATCCTCAAATCCATGACCATGATTAAACCCAAATTAATTTTCCAAGTGCTGAACTTTTACCAAGCATTTCACAAGGATCGTGGAAAAATTATAAAAATATAGTTTGACCAAGTCATACCCCATCTACATCAAGACACATTGATTCTCAAGTATTAAAGCTTGATCAACCATACCTACTTCATCCAATGTTAGGGTTTCTCTGAGTACATCATAGGAACCACACAAAACATATAATATACCATGGTCTCCCCACTATATACATAATTATCATTGACCTCCTATATGTGAGTTTTATTTATACTCCATCATGGAAATCCACTTATGGGAGTTTTCTCATCCAGGGAATACCCTCAACAGTATCTCAGACCACCCATATGTGTTCTTCCAATTCTGAGGCATAAGACCTACAAGGATCTCATCCCTATACTATGGGAGTACCCTTATTTATGGAATAATACTAAGAAGCATATATTATTTACCATATGGTAGTATTATCATCCAAATAATAATCCCTAAAAGCATATCAATCCTCCAATATGGGTGTATTCTCATTTGAGGCATAATCTATATAATCATCTCAGCCCTCCCCTATGGGATTATTTTCATTTAGTGAATATTCCCGATAAGAATCTCATCCCACTCCTATGGTTGTATTATCATTTGGGGAATAATACCTATATACATCTCATCCCTCCCCTATGAGATTATTCTCATTTAAGGAATAAGACCCATAAGCATATCCACCCTCCCAAATGGGAGTATTTTCATCCAGATATAAGCCCATAAGTATCATATACCCAAACACATGATCACACCAGTATACCAGGAAAACCATGACTTGATATATATGAGGCCCCTGATAGATCACATGCCATGACCCCCCCATTTAAAAGATCAATGAAATCTGAATGCGTTTGGTCAAATTTCCGTAGGTCAGTTGTTGTTTTCAATTAAAATCATGTCCACTTTAAACAAAATAGAGACCCTTTGAGTGCTAGCAGCCACACTGTTCCTCAGATTGAGGCGGAGTTGACTTATACACTTCACCAAGGACCCTTGGATCATTCTTATAAAATATCAATGCAATATGAATGCGTTTGGTTGGATTTCTATAGGTCAGTTGTTGTTTTCACTTAAAATCGTGTCCATTTTAAATAAGAGTGACCCTTTGAGTGCTAGAGGCCGCATTGTGCCTCGGATTGAGTAGAGGTTTACTCGTACATATCACTAAGGACCCTTAGATCATTCTTATAAAAGATCAATGCAATCCAAATGCGTTTGGTCGGATTCCCATAGGTCAGTTGTTGTTTTCACTTAAAATCTTGTCCATTTTAAACAAAATAGAGACCATTTTAGTGATAGCGGCCACACCATGCCTCGGATTGAGGCCGGGTTGACTCGTACACGTCACTAAGGACCCTTGGATTGTTATTATAAAAGATCAGTGCAATCCTAATGCGTTTGGTCAGATTTCTGTAGGTCAGTTGTTGTTTTCAATTAAAATCGTGTCCATTTAAAAAAATAGAGACCCTTTGAGTGCTAGTGTAACACCCCGACCCCAGTTATCCAGAGTCGGTTCATTATTACGTAACATTGGCGTGATCACAAAATATCAAGTCTCGAAAGGCCGATTAGTTTAGTATCCTTGGAAACACTAGATACATTCATAAATGTACATTACATCATAAAGTGAAAACTACAATAACATAGTCTCCATTGTCCACACTCATATCCCCTTCCGACTATCCCTGCAGGTCATTCATAAAATACTTCTTCACATCCTAGAAAAATTAAAATATTTAAAGGGGTGAGCTCAGATGCTCAGTAAGGATAACAATATAGCTGAATATTTTATAAATAAACATAAACATTTAAGGCATTGTATAACTGAAACAAAAGCCTTTTAATCTTGAACTTCAGCATAATATGGAAAAAATAAAATGAAATAATGTCATTTACTTATTCACATGGATATTCTACTAGTCAAATAATCACATGCAATACCAATAACCACTTTCATAATAATGGAATGCATAATGCCAGACTATCATAACCACGTATCCAAGCCCTCGTGCCAAGACTACAAATAAGATTTTGTCAAGGCCTCGTTCCAAGACACTAGTTTGTCTCATGAGACCTGCCGATGCATCGAGGAGCTATAGTGGGCTCCACCCGTCACTTATTAAGTCCAATGCATTCCTCATATGAATAGGTTTAAACATATCATAAACCATAACATAATTGTATCACATAAAACATGCATAAAAGAAACATAACATTTCCACATTTCAATCACAAGATATCAATACAACCCCTTGATATAATAAAAACATTATCAAAACCATTTTCAATACCAAAATAAAAGAAAATTAAAACTTGGTATTTATTTTTCATTTAAAAAAAGTTGTGGCTTGTAGAGGAAGCCGAAACCCAAATAATAGTCACGGCGAAGGAGAAGTCGTTATCGCCGCATACGTAAGAAAAACATTCATTTTGACGTTTAGTAAAAACACTTCATATAAAAATATTCCTTTTGAATAAAAGTAAAAGTCAAAGGGGTTTATACACCGTATAAATGAAATTTGTGTATAAAAAAAATATGCCTCAATGAATGGAGATTGAGATGAAGTCCCTTACAAATATCATTTTTTTAAATAAAATAGATCTATTATGTGTATTCACTATAAGTACATATAAATACAGTACAAATAAAAGATAGGACATAATAATATCATGACATAATTTGAAAGTAGGAGATTAACCCAAAGAACGGAAATTATGTTAAGAAGTTCCCTTACAAAGATCGTTTTTTAAAAAATAAAATAAATCTATTTTTTGTATTCAATATAAGTACACATAAAGAAATTACAAATACAAGATAGGGCATATTAATATCATGACATAATTTGAAACTAGGAGATTAACCCAAAGAATGGAAATTGGGTTAAGAAGTTCCCTTACCTCGTGTCCGACTTGACTCGATCATTCTTTAATATCATGAATAATAAACTAGAGTTAATTTCTATTTTATTAAGAAATTATTTCATGTTCATTATTCCTTATATATCACTTTATTACCATGTTATTAACATTATGTAATTATTTAAGTTAATAACGGTCATTTTGTTGATCTTTGGTACTTGAGTCAAAAATAAACTTCTTATAATTACAAGTTGCTCATGTGGTGAAATATCCATTATATCTAGAATTATATTCATGATTTAGATATCATATATATCATATATATCCATTATATACATGAATTTATAATATTACATAACATTTAGAGGTAATAAATGAAATGCACCGTTCATGGAGATGGTAAGCCGTACGTACGCATGAACGCTACTGTCATTTCTATTTCGTATTTAATGGAATGAAATTATAATTATATAAAGGTATACTATAATTACAGTATAATATAATGTATAATACCATTTACTCCATCCTTTATACATCTCACATATGGCATTAACGATTCAAATCACTTTTAGGGGGCGGTAGTCCGCAATTTCTAAAATGAAATTATCGCGTTTACCCATAATGGAAATCATAAAGGTATTCCATCAATGAAAAATACAGAATCATAACTAAAACAAAAACATAATATAAATCATATATAAAAATAGTTTCATCATAATGTCCACCATTGGAGGTGTTAAAAGAAGATTGAACAATCATCGTTTCGTGAGGCAGTAATTCGCCACCCACAAATTCAGTATGTTCTTTAACCATTAGACGAATGTGTGTGTAAGTGTAAATAGAATACTTCTCATAAAAACATACATGTATATTTAGGATACTGGTGTTGTTTCAAAATAAAGTAATAAAAAGATTTTAGGGGGTTGGAGAAGCAAAATAAAACAAAAGAACACAAGAGAAGACATTACCTTAAAATCAGGTAACTCTTTTTAATTTGAGCCAAAGGCTTCTTTTGGAAGACTTCTACCCAAAGTGAGGCTTCTAGGAGTAAGAGTGGGAATTTGAGAGAGTATTTGGTAAGAATTTGGCCGAGCCAAATTGCTTGGAAGGTGTGAATAAGGTGGTAGAGGTGGGGGCCTTTTATAAGAGGAGAGGAGGGACACTCTTGGAAAGTAATGAAATGTTACATTATTATGAATTGATTTTCGGATTTCAAAGGTCCCACAATTATATATTTCAAGGATAAGGTGATAAGGGATCGAAATATACCCATCCAATAGGTTTTCTACATGTTTAAGTCTTATATTTTACATTATCTTTTCATTTTATTTAAATCGTTAATTAATGAGGTAATCACTGCATCATCATGGTGTCGTAAAAAATTTAAATTATTTAATGTCAAAAAATTATAAAAAAAAATTACCAAGATGTAGGAAATCTTTTTATCTTTCCAATTAATATTTATAGTCTAATAGTTAACTTAAATAACCCCATGTAATAATTGTTTTAGTAAAACTACACATGTTTGTGACAATTTTATTTTTACTTTAAATAAAAAGTTATTAATGTCATTTTCTTACCCAAGTGGCTCCATGGGGTCTCCAAGTTGAACCATGGATTTTCTTGGTTGGACATGACTCATCCAATAAGGGTATGACAAGTGTAAAGGTAATTTCATATTATTATAACATTATATTTACCTTAAATTACACAAATTACCTTTAATCGCGATTAATTAAACTTAAAAGCTACTATTCACCAAAAAAATTATTTTAATCCCATTGAACCAAATTTTACTTCTTAATGACAACCATGTATTTCGGATTTTTGAAAATCAAATCACAGAAGTGGTAATGTTTCATTTAAACGAAAAATCAGTTTTTTAACTACCACTTAGTCGTTTCACTATTCATCAAAAATTGAAGTTTTTCATAACAATGCCCAAATTTCACCCTAAGCTAT
The DNA here is from genome assembly GCA_963277665.1 of Viscum album. Taxonomy (NCBI): domain Eukaryota; kingdom Viridiplantae; phylum Streptophyta; class Magnoliopsida; order Santalales; family Viscaceae; genus Viscum; species Viscum album. The sequence goes on from OY728138.1 coordinate 891,555,769, forward strand.
AATTGATATTCCAAATTCAAAAATGATGTCTATTATACAAAATTACAAACATATAATTTTCATTAATTAATCTTATAATTAATTCCCGCTGTCACAACAAATAGCGTGTTTTAAAGAAACAATATATATCAAAAGATTGACAATTGTTTATGTCCAATTTCAAAGTGAAATTAATTCTAATGAACACCATTGGATAAAATGGTAAAAATATATTCTAATTACACTTTATAACCACTCAATTGTATAATTTACCAATATAAATTATTTTGATTAAAAAAGTTGTTTTTAAGTATTTTTCACTATTCATAAAAAATTGGAAGTTCTCAGAAAAATACCAAAAATTCAACATAGGCTAATTTCGATATTCTGAATCCAAAAATGAAGTCCATTTTGAAATATAAAATTTATATAATTTCAAAAGGTCAGTATTACTATTCATAACTGCTACTTTTATTGGTCGCGGTGTGTTAGAACTCGAGGTTGCGTACAACACACGCTGCTCTATTATTCAAAGAGAAGCATACCATGGAAGCTTGAGGTGTTGCAGCTAGCGGGCACACCATGCCTCAGATTTAGGCGGGGCTGACTGGTACACATCTCCAAGGATCCTTGGATCGTTCTTATAAAATATCAATGCAATCCGAATGCGTTTGGTCATATTTTCATAGGTCAGTTGTTGTTTTCAATTAAAATCATGTCCACTTTAAATAAGAAAGACCCTTTGAGTGCTAGAGGCCACACCGTTCCTTGTATTGAGGCGGGTTTGACTCGTACATGTCACCAGGTACCCTTGGATCGTTCTTATAAAATATCAATGCAATCTAAATTCATTTGGTCAGATTTCCGTAGGCCAGTTGTTGTTTTCACTTAAGATCTTGTCCATTTTAAACAAAATATAGACCCTTTTAGTGATAGCGGCCACACTGTGCCTTGTATTGAGGCGGGGTTGACTCGTACACGTCACCAAGGACCCTTGGATCGTTTTTATAAAATATCAATGCAATCCGAATGCGTTTGGTCAGATTTCCATACATCAGTTGTTCTTTTCAATTAAAATCGTGTCCATTTTAAACAAGAGAGACCTTTTGAGTGATAGCAGCCACACCGTGCCTTGGATTGAGGCGGGGTTGACTCGTAAATGTCACCAAGGACCTTTGGATTTTTCTTATAAATTATCAATGCAATCCAAATAAGTTTGGTCGGATTTCCGTAGGTCAGTTATTGTTTTCACTTAAAATCGTGTCCATTTTAAACAAAATAGAGAACCTTTGAGTTATAGTGGCCACACCGTGCCTCAGATTGAGGTGGGGTATCCTTTTACATTCCACCAAGGACCCTTGGATCGTTCTTATAAAAGATCAATGCAATCTGAATGTGTTTGGTTGGATTTCTGCAGGTCTGTTGTTGTTTTCAATTAAAATCGTGTCCATTTTAAACAAGAGAGACCCTTTGAGTGCTAGCGGCAACACCGTGCCTTGGATTGAGGTGGGGTTAACTCATACACTTCACCAAGGACCCTTGGATCATTATTATAAAATATCAAGGCAATAAGAATGCGTTTGGTTGGATTTCCGTAGGTCAATTGTTGTTTTCACTTAAAATCGTGTCCATTTTAAACAAGAGAGACCCTTTGAGTGCTATCAGCCACACCGTGCCCCGGATTGAGGTTGGGTTGACTCTTACACGTCACCAAGGACACTTGGATCGTTCTTATAAAAGATAAATGCAATAAAAATGCGTTTGGACGGATTTCCGTAGGTCAGTTGTTGTTTTCACTTAAAATCATGTCTATTTTAAACAAAATAGAGACCCTTTGAGTGCTAGCGGCCACACCATGCCACGGATTGAGGCGGGGTTGACTCGTACATGTTACCAAGAACCCTTTTATTGTTCTTATAAAATATAAATGAAATAAAAATGCGTTTGGTTGGATTTCCGTAGGTCAGTTTTTGTTTTCAATTAAAATCTTGTCCACTTTAAACAAGAGAGACCCTTTGAGTGCTAGAGGCCACTACGTGCCTCAGATTGAGGCGGTTTTGACTTTTACACATCACCAAAGTCCCTTGGATCATTCTTATAAAATATCAGTGCAATCCGAATGCGTTTGGTCAGATTTCCGTAGGTCAGTTGTTGTTTTCACTTAAAATCATGTCCATTTAAAAAAAAATAGAGACCCTTTGAGTGATAGCGGCCACACCGTACCTCGGATTGAGGTGAGGTTGAATCTTAAATGTCACCAAGTACCCTTGGATCGTTCTTATAAAAGATCAATGCAATCCAAATGAGTTTAGTCAGATTTCCGTAGGTCATTTTTTGTTTTCAATTAAAATCTTGTCCATTTTAAACAAGAGAGACCATTTGAGTTCTAGCGGCCACACCGTGCCTTGGATTGTGGCAAGGTTTACTCTTACATGTCACCAAGGACCTTTGGATCATTCTTAAAGATGATCAATGAAATCTGAATTTATTTGGTTGGATTTCCGTAGGTCAGTTGTTGTTTTCAGTTAAAATCGTGTCCATTTTAAACAAAATAGAGACCCTTTGAGTGTTAGCGGCCACACCGTGCCTCGGATTGAGGCGGGGTTGCCTCTTACACATCACCAAAGACCCTTGGATTGTTCTTATAAAAGATCAATTCAATCCAAATGCGTTTGTTCAGATTTCCGTAGGTAAGTTGTTGTTTTCAATTAAAATCGTGTCCATTTTAAACAAGAGAGACCCTTTGAGTGCTAGCGGCCACACCGTGCCTCAGATTTAGGTGGGGTTGACTCGTACAAATCACCAAGAACCCTTGGATCGTTATTATAAAAGATCAATGCAATCCAAATTCATTTGGTCAGATTTCCGTAGGTTAGTTGTTGTTTTCACTTAAAATCGTGTCCATTTTAAACAAAATAGAGACCCTTTGAGTGCTAGCGGCCACACCGTGCCTCGGATTGAGACGGGGTTGCCTCGTAAACATCAAAAAAGACCCTTGGACCGTTCTTATAAAATCTCAAATCAATCCTAATGCGTTTGGTCAGATTTCTGTAGGTCTGTTTTTGTTTTCAAATAAATTCGCGTCCACTTTAAACAAGAGAGACCCTTTGAGTGCTAGCGGCCACAATGTGCCTCGTGTTTAGGCATGGTTGACTAGTACACATCACCAATGACCGTTGGATTGTTCTTAATAAATATAAATGCAATCCAAATACGTTTGGTCGGATTTCCGTAGGTCATTTGTTGTTTTCATTTAAAATCTTGTCCATTTTAAACAAAATAGAGACCCTTTGAGTGATAGCGGCTACACCGTGCCTCGTATTGAGGCGGGGTTGACTCATACACGTCACCAATGACCCTTGGATCGTTATTATAAATGATCAATGCAATCCGAATGCGTTTGGTCAGATTTCCGTAGGTCAGTTGTTGTTTTCAATTAAAATCATGTCCATTTTAAACAAAATAGAGACCCTTTGAGTGCTAGCGGCCACACCGTGCCTCGGATTGAGGCAAGGTTGACTCTTAAACGTCACCAAGGACCATTGGATCGTTCTTATAAAAGATCAATGCAATCTGAATGCGTTTGGTCATATTTCCGTAGGTAAGTTATTGTTTTCACTTAAAATCGTGTCCATTTTAAACAAAATAGAGACCCCTTGAGTGCTAGCGGCCAAACCATGTCTCGGATTGAGGCGGGGTTTCCTCATACACGTCACCAAGGACCCTTGGATTGTTCTAATAAAATATCAATGCAATCCGAATGCATTTGGTCTGATTTCCGCAGGTCAGTTGTTGTTTTCAATTAAAATCCTGTCAATTTTAAACAAGAGAGACCCTTTGAGTTCTAGCGGCCACACCGTGACTCAGATTGAGGCTTGGTTGACTCTTACATGTCACCAAGGACCCTTGGATCATTCTTATAAAATATCAAGGCAATCTGAATGCGTCTGGTTAGATTTTAGTAGGTCAGTTTTTGTTTTCAATTAAAATCATGTCCATTTTAAACAAGAGAGACCCTTTGAGTGATAGCGGTCACACCATCCCTCGGATTGAGGAAGGGTTGACTCGTACACGTCTCCAAGGACCCTTGGATCGTTCTTATAAAATATCAATCCAATCCTAATGAGTTTTGTTGGATTTCTGTAGGTCAGGTGTTGTTTTCACTTAAAATCGTGTCTATTTTAAACAAGAGAGACCCTTTGAGTACTAGTGGACACACCATGCCTCGTATTGAGGTGGGGTTGACTCGTAAACGTCACCAAGGACCCCTGGATCATTCTTATAAAATATCAATGCAATACAAATGAGTTTGGTCAGATTTCCGTAGGTCAGTTGTTGTTTTCACTTAAAATCGTGTCCATTTTAAACAAAATAGAGACCCTTTGAGTGCTAGTGGCCACACCGTGCCTCAGATTGAGGCAGGGTTGAATCTTACACATCACCAAGGACCCTTGGATCGTTCTTATAAAATATCAATGCAATATGAATGTGTTTAGTTGGATTTCCATAGGTCAGTTGTTGTTTTCACTTAAAATCGTGTCTATTTTAAACAAGAGAGACCGTTTGAGTGCTAGCGGCCACATCGTGCCTCAGATTGAGGAAGGGTTGACTCTTACACATCACCAAGGACCCTTGTATCGTTATTATAAAATATCAATGCAATCCTAATGCGTTTGGTTGGATTTCCGTAGGTCATTTGTTGTTTTCACTTAAAATCGTGTCCATTTTGAACAAAATAGAGACCATTTGAGTGCTAGCGGCCACACCATGCCTCGGATTGAGGTGGGGTTGACTCGTACATGTCACCAAGGACCCTTGTATCATTCTTATAAAATATCAATGCAATCCGAATGCGTTTGGTCAGATTTCCTTAGGTCAGTTTTTTTTTCACTGAAAATCGTGTCTATTTTAAACAAAATAGAGACCCTTTGAGTGGTCCAACATTCTTGAATGTTGCTGGTGCATATCATCTGTTAAAATGGTAAAATGAATCATTAGAGAAAGTCTGTTTTATTTAATAAAAATTACAATTTTCCTACGAACATTTACACACAACAATGTTTCATCTTTTGATCCCCTTAACCCCTCTCAAAAATGACCACAAATTGTACATGTCCCCAAGTCAGATCTTTATTGTATTTACAATATTCCATTAGGTATGCGGCTCACTCATTTATGAACACATCTATATTGTCTTGTGAGTATGAGGCTTTTCGGCAGTCTGAGTAGTATTGCAAAATAAAAAAAATAAAGAATTAATAAATAACTTAAACGAACTTGTAGTTGTTTTTAAAAATACCTCTTTAGGGATGCTAGTTTGCTGATGAAAAATGATCTCTTTCATAAATTTACAAACATAATAACCGCAATCATTATCATTTGTTTATTTTGGACACTGCAAAAAAAATTGATTATTAGGAGAATAAGTAAATTGTGTTGAGATGTGTTTGGATAATTAAATTTTATTATATATACCCTAACATTTGTCCAGACGTTGTACTTGCTCGCCTCCCTATGCTTAGCCCCTTTCCTCATTCCTTTTTTTAGACGATAATGATACACCTCCCTATCATAACAGAATCCTCAGTAAAATATAATATAAATTATATTACTTGATGTTTATACCTAAAATGTAAGATGTAGTGTCTTACAGATTCACAAACTTCATCATGCGTGGTTAGTTTGATGGATATCCTTGCTTTGAATCAAGAAAATAATCTTCGGAGTATCCAAGTTCACCGAAAATAGCAACCAATGTTGCCTAAAAACACAAAAAGGAATAAGTAATAAAAGAAGTAAAAATATATTTGATATGCTTTAATCGTAGAGTATTACCCCTGCATGGTTGGTATTAGGAAAAGTCTGTCATCTGTAATCTTGCGTTCAAATGTTTTCAGCAAGCCGTTCACTATTGCATCCCTTTTTGATGGATCTATTTTTATTAGGTGTGTTGATGCGATATAAGGACTAACCAGTCTAAATCATGGCTCATGGGAAAATTCCTTCAATTGTTTTTCATAAATGCGTCTGTCAACAATATAAAATGCATTTAGTCATAATTTTCACATTAGATCAGCTTTTGGAAAATCAATTCATGGAAACATACCTCATATATACATTTACAACTGTGATGCCTAGCCAACCGTTTTCAAGGATTTCATTTACATTTTCAACAGCAACGAAAGCTTGACTTTCCTCTCTGTATATATTCTCTTCGAAAACCACTATATGACTATTACAATCTTTTAGCTTCGTATCCACATGAGTCTTCAATGTTAGTAAATGTGGATAGAGAACAGGTGGTGTTATTGTGCTTTCAGTAGCTCCTTGGGATTGGTTGGTCGATCCTTTAGATGGTTTTGAGCCGACGTTTGTCACCCCCTTCCCTTTCTCCATCTATAACAACAATCATTGGTTCAGACCCTTTTTTCATTAATTGTTAAGGGTTTATCTTGAAAAGAAAAGGAAATAAATCCTCTTTTTCCACATGTACTCTTACAAGTTGTGGCAGCCATGCAATGAAGTCCCAATATCTTTTTCGACGGTATGAATATCATCGTCCTCAAGTGGAATAGGTAAGTCTGCCTTTGGCTCATGAGCTACAGTAATCATCACATTCAGATGATCTTTCGGTAGTGGTCTATTATAAAGTGTGGCATCTGGGATATTGAACATTGTAGCCCTCGCTACAAGGTGATAGGTGGGTGTTGACAGATATAAATCACAATCATTATCTCCCTGTAGAAGATGAGTACAGAAAAATTATCAGTGTTTTTCTGATTGTTATTTCATGGGAACAATTATTAGAATATTGATTACCACGGCTAAGACAGTTCTTTGAGGCAAATGGCTCGCCTCAAAGCTGGTGGGGGTGGGGCGGGATGTTCATGCACGGTTGTTCATGAGTTGTGGCTTCCCTTTGCTTCCCACCCATAAAAGTTGATAGCAACTCTCCTTGCCATTGCAATTGTTCTTCAAGGGTTGCTATTTTTTTGCTCTTTTTTCCAATTTTTCATCTGTATCATCCATTTTTTTTCTTCTTCTCAAAATATACTTGGGGTGTCACCCCAAACACTGCACCTCTGACACGACCTTATTTTTCTGGCTGCTGCAAAGCCGTCGATAATTGGTCTGTATCAGCTACATGAGTATCTGATTCATGTGACTGTCGGATATAGGAAAATAACTAATTATTTTTATGTAATAGCAATTTTAAATAAATTATTTTATTGTCATGTCATACTTACACATATTTCCCACACTTTCTGTGTGTTCTCATCTACTAACTTCCCTTCTTTGTTCACATGTGCCTCCTTCCATAGCTCATGACGTGGGATGGAAGTGCATTTGGTTTTAGACTCATCAATCTACATATAAACATAGAAAAATAATTATGATGTTGTTAATTGGAACCTAACAATATTATTGTAAATTTAAAATACATACCATTTTATTTTCTAATGAAGCGTACCCCATCCTTGCTTTACGATTGGGGTATGTTGGTTTTGAAGAACGTTCCTTATTTTCAGTACAAAGTTTCTGTTTCATAAATGAAATATTGACAATCAAAGTGATGAATACATGTATCCTCAAACAACGTATTATCACTCACAATGTACCTGAAACTTCTCATCCCCACGACGGCCAATAAATGCATCCCATTTTTCTTGGGATATCAGGTGAGCGTAGACAATGGGTGGGTGTGGGTTTATTTTACCTTTATAATCTTTGAGGTGACATATTGCTAAAATAGTGCGAAAACCTCGATGAATATTTCCTACAATCCTTAGTACATAATCCTTGTGTGAATTTTCTACTATAAATGTACTCTGCAAGATATTGAGAAGAGTAAGACATTGTTTCATTATTTTATTTGTTAGTAAATTAAAGAAATAAATTCATAATTTTACCGTAATTTCTTCCCAGATCACATCCTTCATCTCGGACACAACATGGTGCTATGAATCTATGTCAATTGGCACGCGTTGCCGAGTGACAACTCCAATGTAGCTGCTAAACATAGCATTGTTGGGATTCACATGTTGGCCTTGTGCATTACACCCGACTTCAAATTTGATGCCTTTGCTTTTCGCCTTAAGAATTTTGGCTAACACCATCAAACTACGACGCACCTGTGATTTCTGCGACGTTGTTCCTTCATTCCCGACCATTTAATCGATATCAACATCATTTATATGTTAATCTAGAATGGTATCAACGACATGTGTTGATGGTTGTTGGACCTCAACACTAAGAGCAGTAGGAGCCGCAGCATCTGGAGCAGCAGGAGGAGCAGAAGCAGTAGGAGCCGTAGCAGGAGGAGCAGCAGGAGCAACCAGAGCCACAGTAAGAGCAATAGCAGCAGCAGCATGAGCTGGAGGAGCAGCAGGAGTAGCAGAAGGAGCAATAGCAGTAGCAGCATGAGCTGTAGGAGCAGCAGGTGCAGCAGCAGTCGCAGCAGTAGCTACTTGAGAGACTTGTTCAGCCTCAAGGTTAGGAGAATCAGAATGTGAATAAGTCATTATCTGCAAAAGTGGTTGAACAATTAATTCAGTTTACATAAATTTAGTAATGATAAGATAATAACATGATATAACAAGATCTATATTACAAACAAAATATAACCTGTTTACTGAACTCTCATTCTTTTTTTCAAGGGTTGAAGGGATTCGACACCTCTACCAACTATCCAAATCCCTTCATTATGGTCTCTTCTAACATACAAAACATCATCTGCATTGGGACCTCTCCGAAATGATTGCGACATACCACTAAAAGGATCATCCTCAACTGAATTTTTATCGGAACCTTCAGTAGTTTTGGATGATAACAGAATAATCGACCACTTTCAATTTGTGGGATCTGAAACATAAAAAACTTGTACCACTTGTGAGGCCATTATAAACTGTTCGTCTTTGTACCCTTATTTATTAAAATTAACTTTCACAAATCCACATTCATCTATTTTAACTCCACTCTTGTTATCAATCCATTTGCATTGAAAAATCGGCAATTGGAATGTCGTATAATCCAACTCCCATATTAGTTTGATAATGCCAAAGTATGACATATTTTCATAAATTAGATTTCTTTCCATACTACAAGAAACATGCATCACTTCATCCACTAGTGTAACTACACTATTTTTCATGGTATTATCTTCATCATGTTCATCTGTATATAATGTATAAAAATTAATTACATAACCACTGTAAGATAATACATACACACTTGGTCCAGCGGTTAGCCATCGAAGACGTTCTGAAATTGAATTCATATTTTCATCCAACTACTTAAAAATATGGTCCTGAAACCATCCTATAAACTGGTGATTATGTGTATCTGATAACCATTTTTCATCCCTTAATGGATTCAATTGCCTAAGAATTTCTTTGTGAATTTCAATATATGGAGAAACCTCCCAACTGTTATGAAAAACATAAATATGAGCCTGCTCTTGATCTATAATACTGAGTGTCACAACTTCTCTTCCAGAAATTCCCTCACCCTCAATGCGTCCAGTGTGACGAGATTTCGGGAGACCAATGCTTTCCACATCAGATAGGTATTCAGTACAAAATTCAATGGCATCCTCAACAATATATCGCTCCACTATACAACCCTCTGGCCGACTTCAATTTTTTACATACCCTTTCAAAATCTTCATATACCGTTCAACATGATACATCCATCTATAGTGCACAGGACCACAAAGTCGAATCTCTCTCACCAAGTGAATCATCAAATGAACCATCATATCAAAGAATGTTGGCGGGAAGAACATTTCTAATTCACATAATATGATGAAAATTTCTTTTTCCATAGCTCGTAATTTCCCCAGGTCTAAAACTTTGCTACATATAGATTTAAAAAAGAAACAAATTTTTGTTAACATATGATGAACATTCTTGGGCAAAATGCAATATAAAGCTATAGGAATTAGATCTTGCATCAAAACATGGCAATCATGTGATTTCAAACCTTTTAACTTCAAATCATTCATTGACACAATGTTCTTTAAATTTGATGAGTACCTCTCTGGAACCTTTACATCATTGAAGAAGTTGCAAAACTGATATCTCTCCGCCCTAGAAAGAGTATAAGCAGGTGGAGGAAGAAACATTCAATTTTCACCCTTCACGGGAGCCAACTCTTCTCGTATTCCAATGTCAACCATGTCCAACCTTGCCTTAATTCCATCTTTAGTTTTTCCAGGGGCATTTAGAAATGTTCCGATAACACTGTCACATACATTTTTTCCACATGCATCACATCAAGAAAATGTCTGACATACAAACAATTCTAGTATGGTAATTCAAAAAAAACTGATCTATTTTTCCAACCAATTTTCATAAGGTTTTTCAAAAATGGTTTACCAAAAATAGTGTTCAGATCTTTTACTTCTCAAACAGCTGATCACCTATTAGTGGAGACAGTGTTGCGCGTTTTTCTGAACTTCCATTGAATTATGTCGTCCAAGATCGGTACTTCTTCTGATGAGGTATAAATCTACGATGTCCTAGAAACACATATTTCGATGAATGTTTCAACCTAATTGATTCTGTATCTTCTTCTCACATGAGAAATACTTGATTTCTTTTAATGCTATAGCCTGAAAAAATTCCATAAGTAGGGAAATCATTTATTGTCCCATACAACATCGCTCTCAACGTGAAGTATTCACTTTTATAAGCATCATACAACATTACACCTGAGTCCCACAATAACTTCAAATCCTCGATCAAAGGAGCAATATAAACATCAATATTGTTACCTGGTTGTTTTGGTCCTGATATAAGCATAGATAACAGGATGAATTTTCGTTTCATGCATAACCAGGGTGGCAAGTTATAATTTACCAACATAACTGGCCATGTACTATGAGTGCTGGTTTGAAAACCAAAAGGATTCACTCCATCTGTAGATAATGCAAGACGAAGGTTTCTCAGCTCTTTTCCAAATTCTGGATACTCATGATCAATTTTCTTCCATTGAGGAGAGTCGGCCGGATGACGTAATAACCCATCTTTATTTCTTTTATCTGAATTCCACAACAATTGTCTTGCAGTTTCTTTACTTCCATATAAACGCCTAAACATTGGAATGATTGGAAAGTACCATACAACTTTCGTAGGATTGGATTTATGTTTCTTGTATTGAAAAACACCACACTTTGGGAATTATGTAAGTGATTTGTTCTCTTTTCAAAACAATATACAGTCTTTCGGTCAGGCATGTATTCATTCAGAAATCATTCCCATCGAGCGTAGCATTCGTCTAGCTTCATATGTCCGGCTTAGGATCTCATTATCTTCTAGGAGCATGTCACTCAAGAGATCAAGTAGTTCCATAAAACTGACATCACTCCATCCATTGCCTTCTTTCAATTTATACAACTTCAGTACAGCTGACAATGTTGTATACTTAGTTCAAGCAGCATACAATGGCATCTTTGCATAACTCTTTAACTTCTCAAACAATTTTGGGCAATCACAAAGTTCATCTTGAATTGTCTTTGTCATTTACTCAATACGATCTTCATCATCATTGACATCTATAATCACATCCTCCATATGGTCTTCTTCATTATCCATATTTGTATTCATATCTGGTGATCCATAAAACGCAGTTTTATCCCAGCCAGTAGCTACATTCGTTTTTTCTCCGTGTTTATTCCAACATTTATAACTCCAATCTATTCCGTGACATATCAAATGTTCTTCCAACTCCTCTGGAGTAAGTAGTCTAGAATAACTACAATGTAAACACAGACAAAGGATTTGAGAAGGATCCTTTGCATGATCCTCTGTAAACTTTATGAACTCTTTCACTCCATTCTCATACTCTATTGTCAAACGATTAGAATCCATCCAATCTTTATTCATCTCCATCATATTTGAATCTCAAATATTAGAATTTATGGTTCAAGTACACAAAACAAGAATTCCAAATACATTAGAAGAGAACCACTTACTTATAATAATGGAGATTAATAGAGCCTAAACATTAGTATTTATTCATCTTCATTAAATATAATTACTTTAGATTCATTATAGTTTCCTCAAATCACCCCAGACCAAACACAAGAATAATCACGAATGATACATCTACCACTCCTAGGACTCTACCCTACATTCAATATCATCATGCCTAAATACTCACTGCTGGTGGAAGTGAAACCATTCCTGATGATCATTCCAAGAAGAAATGGAAACCAAAAGGGGGAGTGAATCAAAATACCCCAAACAAGATGAAAAACATGGTATTTGAGAATAGGTTAGTGGCTTTAATGTTGGCTATACACTGATCCAATAGACTCCACAAGCAGTGATAGCCCCTACAGTTGTTGCACCAGGTGAAACTATCACCTGAGAAGCTAAGATCAATGAGGCCCTTTCCATCCATGAACTGAACAAACTCAATGATGGCCTTCCTCTGGAATGGGCTTCTACCTTTCCTGTACTTTGGGTTGGAAATGACATTAAAGTCACCCCCAACAAACAATAGATGGTGGTCGGAATCGAAGGTATTTTTTTCAAAAGGAAAATCAATCCCCCTCAATTGTTTTAAAATACCAATACCATAAACCATTTAAAAACAAGACATTTTAATTTATTTTGGAAATCATTCCCAAAAAAAATCAATAAACAAACACATGCCAAACTATTTGTAATTTTATTAAAATAATGAACTTATCTTTATTTTAAACCATGATTTTCATTTATAATATCAAATCCACCAACTATAGAAGGAAACCTAATCTATTTCAAGGAAAAAGGTTAATTCACAACAAGATACCATCCATTCTATATATTATTTTCATTAATAGGGTTATTTTGTGCTTAAAAATGATCAAAACATGTCTAACCAACTTCAAATGGATAAAATATGAATCCTTGAAACACATGAATCCCAGAAAGAAGATATAGTATAGAAACACCCACTTGGAATATGAATGAGTCTACTCAAATGAAGAACATCATACATCTCCAACTACATCGATGCTTTCTCATAAACAATGACACCACTAGCTAGATTGTGGCCCTCACCAAGAACATCATACATCTCTAAATAAGAGACTACAACCACTAACCATGAAGAACATCATAAGATGGAAATATACTAAGAACACATCCCTTCACCCAAAAAAGATACTACAACCACTAACCATGAAGAACCACTAAGAGAATAATTTGAAACATAAGAAAAGGTACACCCAAAACATACCAATGAATTCAAATGAAATACTTTCTAAACCAAACCATTGAAATCCTCAAATGTTCCTAACATCAAACCCCATCATATCTTCTAATAAAATTCTTTGATAACACTATTTCATGGCCTATACTCATTTAGACCCCTCTATTGGTTAGTAGATTATAGTGTAGTGACCCCCTAAAACCATCCTCCAACATGTCATGGGTTAGTGAATGTACCGAGGGTATTTATCACAACCATGTGCAATGTACTTCTAATAATAAATAATTGATATAGTTTAACATCAAGTTGTATAGATGATTTTTCGAATGATACCAAGTGAAAGTTAATATGGTAAATATGTGTGATAAGACATTTTTGGTCTAACTAAAAGGGGATATAGCCTAATGAGTGTATTTTGGATTCACAAAAAATATGACTCTATGTGGTATAGGGTTTTTTCAACTAGTAGGAGTATGGACCACTTAGTGAATATGGTCCTCTATGTGTGGTAATGTTTTCATTTATAGTATGGCCTAATATGTATGGTTACCGTATAATAAGGCCCATTTGAATTGGATATTTGGGCTCATGGGTAATTTTTTGATGCCTCTATTGGGGAAATAACTCAGGATTGAATCTGTTTCCTTGGGCTAGCCACAATCCTCATAACCTACATTACCTATTTCCAAAGGTGGAAAGAGTCCACCTCCATGGTTGATAATATTGTCCCCTTGATTGGAATGGGAATATGGGATGTTAGATATTCCTTCTATAATTTCCTTCTTAGAGTATGATTCCTATTCTGTGTCTCTGTTCCAGATATAAGACATGTTTCTAAATCTAGTTTTTGGTTCTACTCTCTAGTGGACACAAGTTAATTACAATTATTATTCTAGTTACAGGGAATATACTTTTAGTTTAATATAATAATGGTGATGAGTGTATTGATAAACTATAAAATTCATCTAAAATTGAGGTTATTAATTTTTCATTAGCTCATGACATGAGGTGTATTATCTCTAATACATGAGTCATACCATCATTGATAATTGGTAACTTATTCTTATTGCAGAAGGAATTCAAGTCTTATAACCTCTATAATCTTATGCTTATTACACTAGGTGGATCAAATTTTTCATGTGAGGAATCTGCACAAATTTGGTTCATAAAATATATTTATAGCACATAAGGATTTCTATATTCATCAACTAATGAATCTTGTTCTTTTCACACCAGGTAAGAACATAAGACCATCTACTAAGGGAAGTGTTTAGAGATCATATGATCATCACATAGGAGATTATTTGGAACATCGCCTAAGGAATATCATGCTCCTCATGTGAGGTATAATCCTAGGATCACTACCTAGGAGATGAATAAGAGATCTTCTGATCATCACTTAGGGGATTCTTAGGCATATCCCCTAATGAATCTATTTATAATCTCATGAGGTATAATCAAGGGAACATTATTTGGGAGATAAAGAAGATCTCATATTCCCATAACATAGGGACTTCATATTCTCGTCACCTAAGGCAACCTAGGATTATCACCTAGAGTTATATGTTTCCTGAATTAAGAGTGGTCATAGGTTTATATCTCGGTAAAGGAACTCACATATTTGAATTTTATAAGAGGGAACCACCTGATACACTCATCGTGTAGGGGGTGATCATAGTTTTATAGCCACCATTTCATTTTTATCCATGAAGTTATTCAATTCCCACCAAACCCTTTTCAATTTCATCATTAACAATTATATTCTATGTCACTGAGAAACTAAAAGGAAAACCCATATCAACTAACGATGTGATCTCCCATAATAACCCACTCATTACATCTTTTTAACAATGGAAAGGTTGATGCTTCCCCACTGCACGATTTACCCCCTCAACCATCTCAAATTTTCCCCCAATGGAATCTATCATAACCAAACTAACAAAAAACATCTCAAATAACCCCACCAAAAAACAATGTTGATTTTCAACAATAAAAGTAAACAAGCACCATGTTCTTGAGAAATATAATGAAAATTAGTAAACACATGTGAATCATCCCCTTTACATCATTTTCCATCAAGTATGGTTCATTTTCTTCAATCGGTCAATCCATAATATTCACCCATAGAATAAAAAAGCATGTTAAAAAATGATATACAAATAGAAGAGGAGAACAATATTGAAAAATATTTGGAAAAAATGCCTTAAAGGAGGTCCGGAAAACCGAAGCTTGAAAGCGTTGCAGGCGGCAGAGGTCCGAAAAACTGAAGCTCGAGGGCGGCGGAGGTCCGACAATGTGAACTCAGTGGGCGGCAGAGGTCCGGCAACGAGAAGCGAGGGCGGCGGAGGTCCGACAACATGATCTCAGCGGGCGGAATAGGGGATTCACAGGGTTCTAGTACCGCGAGAGCTTTAGGTCATGATAAAATGAGGGCACTGTGCGACCGACTTTATTAAAAAATGCACTAAGGTTTTATCAGCACTAAAAAAGCACTGATAAAGACTACCTTTATCAGCGGTACAAAAGTGCTGATAAATCCTTACTGTATCAGCGCTAAAATTTTAGCGCTGATACATGGAGTCTTTATCAGCGCTTTTCTAGCACTGATAAAGGGTCTTTTTATCAGAGCTATTTTAGTGCTGATAAAGGTTACCCTGTATCAGCGCTAAAATTTTAGCGCTGATACAGGGTAACCTTTATCAGTGGTTTTACTTTGCGCTGATATAAGGGGGCGCTTCCCTTGCCCACTTTTGTAGTAGTGGCCGACTCATTTTATGTCTCACTAAGGGGAAATCCCACATTATGAACCCAACTGTGGTCTCGGATTTCCGATCCGATCAACAATTTAAGAGTTATGACATTTTATTTTATTGTGTGTTCCAAATATAAAACATATTTAATATTTTTATGACATTAATTTTGGGCACAACGGGCCTCGGAATTAAACATCGTCTCAGCTCCCAACTCTGGAATAATATTTAGAAATATTGAGAATTATTATTAGGCAAAAATCCAAGTCTCTACATTATTCCCTCCTTCAGGATTTTCATCCTCAAAGAGCAAAGCTCAGGAAACAACTCAGGATACCGGGCCCGCACTTAGCTCTCCCGAACCATGGAAAGCCTATACATTTCTATGATACCAATGAATATGGACCAAAGATATGGTCCATCATCATAATGATTACTCCAATTGATGATGTGTGAAGGAACACACACATATCTCCTCAGTTACGACGTGTTGAAGATAGAGTGTACCTACTCCAACTATTAAGGGTAAGGTAAGGATGTATGTAACCTCACCATCTCCTTACACAATAACTAATGACCCGATAGAACTTAGGGGCAGTTTGCCTCCCCGGACAAACCTCTACATTCCAATGCACTACTAGAATCAATGTCTATCACTGGAATTGGGTCTCATGATTCCCTCCTTCAGAATATCCATATGATGAAACACCCATGGATATCTGGTCACACATGATTAAATAGTCGTACATAACAACTAAGACTCCCTTATGTGAAAGTGAAGAAAATGAGTCAACACTGTCGAAAGAAAAAAATTTGTACCCTACATCTCCACAGGGGTCAGACGCATGGAAGTTAACTACCTTGAAACTTCCCACACTCGGTGAGCCAGTGACATCCAACACATCCCGCTATGGGAATCTAATACACAATTGTGACTTGAGTTCCAATGTCATGGAGAATCTTCCACCCCACTTCTGCTCCACTGTATGGTCCCATATTACCATGTGCCTGATACCGATAATGAGAAAATCTCATAAATTGAGATCTCATTGGTCAGCGTCTTCTAGCTGCAATAGGAATCTCAGCTCTATTATGCTCACTGTCACAACCAGTTGTACGGTGTTCTTCAAAAAAAAATATTTGTCACCATCGCCTGCTCTAGCACCCCAACATAGGTGGGGATTCACAAGGGCGTAATGATAGAATTAATCTCTCTACGGAGTCATTACTCAACCATATGTGCTCAGAAGTAACCATTATAGATCATGTCCAGAGATTAGTGTGCAATGTCTATGAACCTAGTCACATACTCAGTAACCGTCATCCCTTCCTACTGTAACTTGAGGAGCTCCTAATGTTGAATGAACTATAATCTAGAGGGGTAGAACTCCTCACTAAATATATTCTAGAAGTCATCCCACAATAGCGCCAACTCATCATGTATCTGAGTAACCAAGCTCCACCAACGTCCAGTTGCTCTAGGGAAAATTTCTTCTGGAAAATACTCCATCTCATCTACTCGTTTCCATAAATGACCAAATAAGAGGACCACCGACTGTAGTCAAACCACATTTGTCCAAGGTTATGGCTTACCATGTAACCTCATAAGTCTCTAGTGATGGAACTCGCAAATTGCACTCAGCCTGCACCTATCATCAGCTAGCTCTATTAGGGATGTCTACTGCTCAACAACTAGTGGTTCTACTACCTACCCAACTGGAGTAAAGGGGTCACATGATGGTTACAAAACTGAGGCCTCATCGATTATAGGATCGTCGTCACAAACCGTTTCTAGTATCACTGATTTCTTTCATCGTGGAGATATCTTGAATGTTTTCAAAGAGTACCAAGGTCACATGAGCATACATATATATATATCAACAAATATGGAGAGATTACTGAAGAAGGATATTCAAGGTTCAATCCTATATTATGCATGTTCCTTTGTTCCCAACAATAGGTGTCTCGGGGTGCCGAGTCAACAAGCAGGTAATCAGGGTCCTCGTGAATGGATATGCTGGTCGCCCATACCATCGCTAGACTCCCTAGCATGATATAATATCACCAGACACGTAGAAACTATTACCAAAAACCCAACCAATACCTTTTTATTAAAACATCCGTACCACATCCCAAGGGCCGAACCACATCTGATACCACTTTGTCAAGACCCAACCCGTACTGGGGCTCGAGTCGCTACTACGCCAAGTCTGCCTCCATTAGCCAGGGGCTGGCAACTGGCGTCGAAGGCACAATAAACTAGGGGATGCCATTTCCTAAGAACTATACACACACTTGCAGCCAACTCAATGAAAAAGTGCAGCGGAAAAGAAAATCATGATATAACACTTCTATTTAAAGGAAACCAAACATATATTCATCGACCTCTAAATAGTAAAAGTACCAGAAAAGAAAAAGGTGAATGGGAAAAGGAAAAAATACACAACTAACTAGAAAATTTCCACAACTTGGAAACATGTGAAAAAGTAAAACTTTTGGGAGAGTCCCACTCTTGAATCCCAAGCTACGACCCCCACACATGGTCCAAGCATCCTGTATCCATAAGCACCTTTGATATCAAGATCAACATGTCTGTCATTTTCAAGGGAAAAACAAATGCATGCAAAGCCTAAGAATGGGTGGGTATAAGAATACTCAGTAGGACAACCCAAAGACTCGATGGAGCAGTAAGATAGCTACTGAATAGGGGATCACTAAGAGAGAACAAGGTACAACAAGTGTGAACAAAAAGAGTACTGCTCCACCCAATAATAGATATGCTCTCTCAAAGAAACCCTAACAAGAGAGTAAGGGGATCTCCATCTCACAGCTTAGCCTATGAAAGTGAGTAGCTAATATTTCCATGTAAATCCATCTTCAATGCCCAACACCTCATCACATCTACCCAAGAAGCCCAAGTCAAAGGTGCAAAAATCACCGCCATTAATACTATATGCTTTGGGTGGCACTGAATTGCCCACAAGGTTTTAGGTTGTGTCACAAGAATGCGTCTTGGTGGGGAAAGTACCCCTCTTTCTCATGAGTCCTTATTTAAAACAAACCTCGCCTCAATACTCTTCCACAAAGTCTACTGTATTCTCTAAACCATTGGGTACTATGCTACTCAGCCCGGAGAGAGGGTGAGCAAGATATCTCCTTGGGGACTGCACTCTAGGTTAGCCCGGTATCTCATTGGGGACTATGCTACCCAGCCTAGTGGGAGGGTCATCCCGGTATCTCCTCAGGGAATACACTATGGGCCAACCTGATATCTCCTCGGGGACTAAACTACCCATCCTTGTGGGAGGGTCATCCTGGTATCTCCTCAGGGACTACGCTCTGGGTCAGTGTGATATCTCCTCAGGAACTATGCTCTAGGTCAACCAAGTATCTCCTTAGGGACTACGCTACCAGGACCGGTGGAAGGGTCATCCTGGAACATCACTGGTCATCCTTGATATGAGGTAAATTTTAGAAATCACTAAAGAACACTATCCATCCCTATTGGATCGTACCTGTGAGAAAAATCATTGATGAACTCTGATCATCCCTACTTGATTGTACCTCTCAGAGTACGAAGTTTGGAACTCTGATCATCTCTACTAGATGGTACCTCTTAGGAAAATCATTTAGGAACTCTGATCATCCCTATTTTATGGTACCTCTTAGAAAAAAATCATTGAGGTACTCTAGTCATCCATACTGGATGGTACATCTCAGAAAAATGTTGCTGCAGTCATTGGGTGCCACCCCGGATAGGCATCACACCTAGAACATCTCACATCGTTTCTCAGAAGCCACTACATGGTGCACCATCTCATTATACATAGAAAACCACTCAGGATAGGCTACTCATATGCTAAAATATAATTTCAAAAGAAGAATATATGAGAGATTGAAGATCTGTATGGTGGTATACGGTGTGTGTGGAGCCCACACGTCGTGTGGCCCATCCTCTTCTCCTAGATGTGTACATATCCATACAATGGCACTAAACTGAAAATCATGTACCCCCAGGTGCCCTAGTGTACTCCAAGAGTACATGATATCTTTAGAAAAAAAGATGACAAGGGCACATTTCTCGTTGTTAACCGAAGGAAAAAAATGTACTTTTACTTGTTGGCCTCCTCAAACGGCACCAGATAACCTAAAGGATCACACAATTGTGATACTTGAAAAAAAACTCCCAAGATCGACTATTCATTCGCCCTGAATGGACATTGGATGGAAGATTCCTATATCACCACATTGCATTTGAATGGAGCCTTGTGGGAACCAAGCCTCGGTCTTGAAACAAATTATATGGATCAAGCCATTGCGATCCTCATGGAAAAACACAAGAGTTGGATTGATCCTTCATCCAAAACAGATACCTGGAAAAAAAATTTCATTTCACCCTTCCGTCCGCAAACTGGGCATAGTGGGGCCCGCGCCGCAATATCAATTTAAACACTTAAAATTGGTCTTGGAAATTCTGCCTCAATTTCCGGGTCACATTTCCGATGATGACTCTCCATTTCAATGTCATGTGGAAGATTTACGATATATACAGTATTCCGTAACAATAATAATATGATTATTATAGGACATTTCATGGACCCGAGGAACAAACCAGAATTTAATATTAAACATTGGACATGAATTGACTATCTTAATCCTAGGATCGCTCTACACTAACAGTTTTTCAAACCGAGGTCGTACAAAGGAGTTATGGAAAAAATTATGCTTTGAGAACCAAAAAATAATTATAACCTTATTTATATTATTATTTTTTAATTATAATTTTTTTCTTTTATAGCCCATCTCAATTGAGATTCACGAAAGGCGGTATCCCATTTCTCCACGCCGCTTCTACATGGCACCTCCCTCTAATTCTTTTCTATATATTATTCTTTTAATTTATTTCCATTCTATTTTTTTATCACTCCAATCTAATTATTTCATGATTTTATTCCTACAACCATAACGGAAGGGTTCTTTCGCACCTTCCAGATCCATCGGTACCCCCTCCGGCAAGCCGTGCCGCCATGCCTCCAGCCTACCGAAGCATCACGCCTCAAGCCATCTGCACCATCTGACCCCCGATCCGATTCCCCTCATCATCGACTAAGCCAACTCCACCGCTCGACCACAAGTCGCCATCCCACATTCCGCTGCTGAGAGTTGCGCCCCTTCGGCCAGCCACCGCTTGTCCGCAAGAACCGCACCCCGCCTGTCCACCTGGTCGGGCTAATTTTTTTATCTGGGTTTTTAAAAAATTAAAATTTGATAACAGGGGTTAGGGTTCGAATATTTTTAAAAATGGGTTCGGGATGCGTGAACGCCGTTCACGCATCTTCCCGAGAGAAGAGATGCGTGAACGGCGTTCACGCATCTCACAGAATACCTAAATGATTCATTTTTTCTAACCTAGATCATATGGAAAGTTATTTCACTTAGAGGAAAACATGAAAGGGTAAATAATCTATGTGGAGAAACTCTACTCATATGACTTACAAGGAATTTTTGTATCCTGAAAGAAGTCATATTAAGATAGAAAATAAGTTCAATGTTTTTAAAGATAAAAACGAGTTTCAAAAAATGGTGTTTAAAGAACCAAAATCAAATCCCTCGTAATAAGAATCTTGGAAGAGAAGATGAAAAATTTGGAAGAAAAATAATGAGGTTGTACCAGCTGTGGAGGAGGGGGAAAATGTATTCCAAATAAAGAGGAAATTCATGGGAAGGAAATATGCGCATAATCCATGAAGCATGTAATAAGAAATAAATCACATCCCATGCTTGGCTTAGAAATAAGAAGAAATAAAGGATGAGAGAAAACTCTCACATTGAATGTTTCCTCTATAGAATACAAGAGCTTCCTCCTTATTCCTTATTATTTTATGTGTTATGAGTTTACTTGAATGGAATTGAAGGAGAAGTATTGTTCATCATGGAGTACATAAATTCCCATGATGAAGAATGAGTTCATCTCTTAAGGAGGATCTTATAAGAGATTTGAGGTATTCCAATCACATTATCTTACATTTTTTCTTAATTATATTCATTAAGGTTGAGTACTTATTTAATGAAAAAATGAGAAAAGGGGGATTTGTTCTTGAACTTGAACTTTCTAATGTGTTTTTTGAAGTGTGTGCAGGATCATGTATTTCTTATCTTAAAATTACTCATCCTGATAATTGAGAATATCTAATTTTAGTATCACATATGAGTATGTGTTATAGGTAGATTATATTATATTGGTTATTTAATTATTTCTTTCTACACTAGGATGGATCATATAGATATAGTGTTTATTAACTAAAGGCTTTGTTCCAAGTATCATGTCATATCATCCCCTTATTTAAAATATATGTGAAGATTTTTTTGAGAAGAAATATGAGTTTAAAATTGTCCAATTATCCTTTTCATTTTATTTTAAATAAGGGGGAGAATAATTGATGTTACCACATATTAACTTTTATGATATGAATGGATATTAACAACAGAAGATAAAGGGGGATATTGTTTGAAAAAATGGTTGTATGTTTTATCAATATGTCAATATGTGAAGTGGTGGTGCTTGGATAATTTTTATGGATTCATGTTATGTAATTTAATTTCATATTTGGATAATTATCCATGTTTTAAAAGTGAGAATTATTTAAGATTATCTTAAATAGAAAAAAATGTGCAAAAGAGATTTCAAAAATGTTCACTAAAGTATGAATGAAGAGATATATGAAAAAAGTATAAATATATTATTTATATTTTTCATGAAGAATAAGGATTGGTATTTGGAGTGAATATGGAATTTGGTGGAATATTTTATCTAACACATTTTTTTAACTTTATTTAGAAAGGAATCCATCCAACTACACTTGAGGAATGATTGAGAGTTTATATTGAGTGGATCAAAAACCTAAAAAAATTTCAATAGGTTGAATTTAAAAAATACATTATTGATGAGAAATATTTTTCCATGTGTCTAAATCCTCTAAACCTAAAATAGTGACCCTCAAGGCTATGGAATGAGCATTCAAAGAATTCCCCATATTTCCACAAAAATAATATTTGATAAATGGTTTATTCATGTGCATCACTAATACACCACTCATTATTCCTTAAGATCACTAAATATTATGATTCTAATTCATACCAAAATAAATCTTTATCCACATAACAGGCTCTAGTGTTCTGACACCAATCATTACTGCTTTCTGTTTATGAACAATAACCATACCATTTGTGGCATTACGATGTATCATTTTCTTCCCTAAACATTTTTTAACTATTTTTTGGACCTATGAACCATAATTTCCCTTTTTTCCATCACTTGTGTGACCTAATTTCCTAATATCATATTAGGAGTAAAGAGTTTCTCTTGATCCTATATTTAATTGTAGGCCAAAAAAATCCTCCTAAAGTTCTTCAATACATTTTACTTGGTCTTTTAATATGTTATTCATAAAATAAATAGCCTTGGATTATTATTTAACCTTTATCTTGAACTTATTGAATTTATATGAGTATTATGGAATTTCTGATCTGAGAATTCCAATTTCAATCTTCATCTCAAACTTCTCTTCTTCCTACTACTTCATATAGAGTTTAGAATATTAAACCACCCTATTGGCATGTGCTCTCTAGATCCAAGAGTAATATTTTTTAAGGCATGTTCTCTCTAAAAATATCATTTTATCTAAATAAGGTGGAAGAAGTGATGTCATGGACATGACCTAAGTTTTGAGATGCATACTCAATAATCTCACTCTTTAGATTGCGTACCAGTATAAATCGTTTCCTTTTATAAAGTCTGAATATGTATCTTCTCAAAATTGGCCAAATGAACTTCTAATTCATATTGTAGTTTTCAATGTTGTCCATAAACAACCATAAATGTTAAATCGTGCTTAGAGTGTATCAATTATTAACCAAGGGTAGATAATCAAAATTATCAATGAAATGCTAAATCCTGCACATACTTCACCAAATATATTAAAAAGTTCAAGTGAAAAGATAAATCTCCCCTTTTCATCCCATCTTTCCATCAATCAAGCTCTCCCCCTTAATTGAAATGAGAAATATAATTAAGAACAATGGATAAAGTGTGATTGGAATACCTCAAGTTTCAACTTCTTGAGATGATATGAATTTCAAGATTTGTCATGAAATAATCCTTGGATTTTAGCTCAAACTTATTCTTGGAAATAGTTTCTTTCACAGTTTTCTTGACTTCATTGTTTTGCATATTCCCAATGGAAGATTTTCCAACTATTGTTCCATTCTTCTACACTTGTTGTGGCCTTTTATTCTTATCAGCATATGCATTTTTCATGGTTGGACTGAACCATCACTCATCATAACTGTGACCACTTCTATTGCAATTCGAAATAATTAATATAATTAATATTTATCATTTAATTTAATCATATTATTTATTATACACATATATATATATATATACATTGGTAGATAATTTGATAACAATAAGACACTTATTAAAGGTATAATAGAAGTCTAGATAATAGTAATACACATACAAAATGTATCATAAATCAAATGTCAACCTAATCTACGCCTCCGGTGTGGATGCTCCTCTGTCCCACAGTCAGGCGTATACTGGATGCGTCCACGCCGTGTCTGTCTACGTCTGTGCTCTGGCGTACGCTACGCATCCTCATCTACAGCCACCTCCACATCCTCCTGTGTGATAGACGGTGGATGTACAGTCTCACCGCCTGTACCCTGGCCTGCATCTAAGGATAGTGGAAGCTGGCTGGAACTCTCACCAATATAGGAAGTAGATTGCTGCTCTGCTGCGGATGACTGCAATAAAACATCGAACTCAATCCAGTCAGCGTCTGTAAGTACCTGTGGCTGTGCCTGAGAAGCTGGAGGAGCATATGACTGATCATGCTGAACACCCTCCTCCAGTGGAATAATATCATGTGGCTGAGCAAGCTGAGCAGCCTCATCCTGTGGAACAACAGCATCCATAACAGGGTCGTCACCCCCAGGTACATCTATGTGAGGCTCAGCAGGCTCCGCGGCCTCCGCAGCAGGCTCCGCGGCCTCCGCAACTGGTGGTGGATCAAAGAAAATGCCATGATAAATCTCGTCCATCGACGGTAGCATCTGTCGTACAAGGCTGTGAAAATATGCTGGGTCAAAGGCAGCTCTCTCCACTGGATCAGAAATATGCAGTAGATGACAAATACGAGCATCCTGTGAAAACAAATTCTGTTGTTAATTAATTTGAATAAAAATTATGTTGAACTGTGAAATAAAGAATGCATACCAAGTCATGGAAGCCCCGTCCGTGCCGTGTCAGAAATCTGACGGGAGACCTGATGTACCAGCCTGCATAATCCATCTGATCCATCAAATGAAAGCGTACTGTCCCTGCCCCTCGCAACTGGGACTCCCGTCACCTGTCCCATAACGCAACATATCTCGCATGGTAGCTCCTCCAATCAAAATCTCTCTTCCCTGACATCTTCAGGGAATGCAATGAATCCAACTGACTGGGCGGGTCAGGAACTGGCTGAAGGAATCCAAACTGTCTCATAACCCTATCCGTCTAATGCCACTCGACTATATGAAAATGAATCAGTGGAACCATGCAGGAGCCAATATCAAGCATCACTGTACAGTATGGGGGCAGACTCTGAAGGATATCATCTGTATATGGCATCCATGTAATCTGAAAGAAAAAATGAATAATCAATTAATAAATGAATAGATTTACAGTAAAGAGTAAATATTTAACAATATAAATAATAATCACTTACATCGTCTGGTCGAATGCTGTCTAGCATAAGTCTGTAGGTGTGAACATCATGTCTGGGAGAATCTGAATGTCGATGCACCTGACTCCACCTGTAGATAACATTTTTTTTTACATTTCATAAAAGAATTTTATACAAGTAAGTTAGATATTAGAAAGAATTAATAACATACCAACGTCCACGTGGAGCCTCTGCTACAATATCTACGGGTAATGGCGCACGGGCATGTGGAGCTAAACGAGGTATGTGCTCCCATACCCACATTTGTAGAAGAACCATGCATCCTATGATCTGCATCTTGTTGATGCGACATGCGCTGCATAGGGCTCTGTATGTATATGCTATGCAGGCAGACCCCCAACTATATCGACCTGCCTGGTCCAAATCCTCTAAAAAAGCTAGATACATCAGGTGCACAAAAGTAGTAGAGTGGTCAACAAAAAGCGTGCCACCGATCAGCCTCAAAATATATTCGCGTGAAAAGCGTAGCACGGTGACGTCATCAGCATCATCTGGTAAATGTGTGAAGTGCTGGTCAAACCAAGGCATCCGCAATCTACCACCGACGATGGTCCTGCCATCATCCTGGACCTCTATGCCCAGAAGTCTATGAACAAGCTTAGGCAAATCTGATGGAACTCGGCCTGTCAAAGCATGTCCGTCGATAGGGAGGCCCAACATAATAGCCACATCCTGCAATGTAATAGTCATCTCTCCCTCACTGAAATGTAAAGTATGCGACTCTGGTCTCCATCTCTCGACAAGTGCGGTAATGAGCTGATGATCAAGAAACGTGAAGTCGCACATCGCTACTCCATAAAATCCAGCTCGACGAAGATGTGGGACGATAGCGGGAGGTGGTGCAGTATGATGGAAATGGTGAGATCTACGTACACTCAAGGGAGCCACAGGACGTCCCTCTAAAAGTAGTCGTGATACATGAGTAGCCTGAGATGTAAGCAATGGAAAACCTGCCATCTGCACACATGATATCATCGTTACTTATTAATAGTGGAATCATGATATATTCATTTTTATTTGGTGTCACAATCAACATTAGCCTAGTCTCACAATCAACATTAGTTAAGGATGCTCAGACACTCAGATGCCATTACTAAAACTAGACATCTTATAAGAAAACCATAATTTAAAAGTGAAAAATTAATTATTTCTTCTTATTTGTGAAATTACTTTTGTTAATTTATCCATTATCCATTAAATAACCATCAAAATTATTCCACATTAAAAATTAACAGGAAAAAGTGAAAAATTAATTATTTCTTCTTATTTGTGAAATTACGTTTGTTAATTCATCCATTATCCATTAAATAACCATCAACATTATTCCACATTAAAAACTAACAGGAAAAAGTGAAAAATTAATTATTTCTTCTTATTTGTGAAATTACGTTTGTTAATTTATCCATTATCCATTAAATAACCATCAACATTATTCCACATTAAAAATTAACAGGAAAAAGTGAAAAATTAATTATTTCTTCTTATTTGTGAAATTACGTTTGTTAATTTATCCATTATCCATTAAATAACCATTAACATTATTCCACATTAAAAATTAAGAGGAAAAAGTGAAAAATTAATTATTTCTTCTTATTTGTGAAATTACGTTTGTTAATTTATCCATTATCCATTAGATAACCATTAACATTATTCCAAATAGATCAAGTTCCTAAGTAACTATAGAAACTTCCACAATAGGTTATTCAACCACAACCTCTTCCTCTTAGTCTTCTACTTCTTCTCATCCTCATCCTCTATTTCTTATTCTTCTTCTTCTTCATCGACACCAACCACAACCTCTTCCTCTTAGAGCAGGTACACAGACTCGATCATGGATGATGAGATTTGGAACTCTGTCCTACCACTTGGGGACATCTCTTACGAGTATGTCCTTCTGCGTGGCAGATACTGCATCGTATTCTCCCTCCTTGTTGCCGAGGCCAATCTATCTCATTTCTGATGCGAGTTGACTTCGGTCTTCCTCGAGGCCGCAACCTAGTAGCATGAAGCCAATAATTTTAAAAATGACACACATTGAAAAAATTATAAATGATACCAAAACCGACTTATGAAAACCTGGAAATATCAGGGACAATGGTCGGTTGATCAGCAGGCAATGTGATAGAATGGAAGTCACCAACAGGCATCCAAGCAGCACTATAACAGTTAACCAAAGTGCTCATGTGATACACTGGGTCAACATATGTCTCCCACGATATATTTACCGAAGCGCAAGCTGTAATAACATGTACACATGGATATCTCAATGCCTGAAAGCTGCCACAATCACAGTACCTGTTATCCAACATCACGACAAACACTCCACCATTAGTGCATGCACCCTGGTCGTAGCACTTTCTTACCCGAAAACTCCTCTTTTCCCTGTCAAAGGCTATAACATTCCATCATGAAGCCTCATTCCGTATCCGGTCAATATTAGTTTGAAAATGCTGAGTAAAAAGCATTCCATTTTCCATCCTCTGGTAGGCCTTTTGGGACCGGTCAACAAAGTAGTGAACACATCTAAAAAATGTCTCTTGCACTAACCCTGTGATTGGGAGTTTGCGCACACCCTTGAGGACCCCATTTACGCACTCCACTATATTAGTGGTCATATGCCCATATCTCATGCCACCATCGTATGCTAATGACCATTTTTCCTTTGAAATTTGTACCATATATTCATATACCTCCTCATTAACTATTCGGATCTCTTCAAGACGTCGATCAAACCTTTCTTGTTGGGGTTCATATGATGAAATCATAACATAATAATGTATTAAAATGGATAGTAAATTTTTTTAAAAAAAAAAGTTTAGAAAACCATACCCAATTTGAGGATCGCCTTCTTTATGGCCTCATCTCTAAACTGCTTATGCACATTACTTGCAATATGTCTAATGCAATAACGGTGATAAGAATTCGGCTCAGTCCAAGAAACCCGATCACTACTCACGGCCTCTATAATCGCTCGATGACGATCAGATATCAGACACACGCCCTGTTTCTGCGTGACATGAACACGTACACATGCCAAGAACCAGCTCCAGCATTCAAAATTTTCTTTTTCAACAAAAGCAAAAGCAGGTGGCAGAGGAGCGCGATTACCATCCTGTGTGGCAGCAATGAGTAGAACACCTGTATACTTTCCATAAAGGAATGTTCCATCTACCTGAATAAATTGTTTACAAAAGGGAAATGCAGCAATGCACGGTCTGAATGCCCAAAAAATCCTCTTGAACTTCACCTTTGACCGATCAACTAGATGATTTTGGGATACATACTCAACACTGTCCAACTGATAAACAATCTGATTATTGAGAGACAACAATTTCATAAGCTGTGGCAACAACGCATAAGACTCATCCCAATCACCATACACTTTTACAATGGCTTTCTGTTTTGCATTCCAAGCTTTGTTGTATGATACCTTATAGTTATACAACTGTTGAATTCTTTCCTGAATAAGGGAAACAGGAACATCCTGACTTGTTCGTATCATCTCACAAATAACAGTAGATATAAACTCTGCATCAAGAGAAGAGTGATCTTGTGCCAAGCTGGGATGCAGACAAGTGTGTGGGCCTTCTAATTTGGTTATCTTCCAACATCCATAACATTTATCAAATAGTGGTCTTAATCGAAATTTACATTCTGACCCATATTTTTCACAACGAATGAGATATTTGGTCTTCTTTGACTCATAAACCACAAATGTGAAATGTCGCTCAATGTGGTATTGCTTTATCACATTTTTCATGACCTGTTTACTTTCGAAATCCTGCCCAACATATATGGAATTATCATTTGATGCAGGCATATTGCCTATAATGCCAGGGAATTCAGAAGCTGGTGTAATGACATCCCAATCAAAAGGTTGTTCACGAGACATTCCTCCAACTAAGGAACTCAAAACTGAAGGCTGATTACCACTAACTGGTGGATGTAGTGGATGTTTGTCTCTCAAAGGAACCTCAGAAGGTTCATTTCCAACCACATCATCTCCTGCTGACTCCCCAGATTCTTCTTCCTCATATAAACTTTCTTGCACTATATCAGCACAGAAAGGGATGTCATATACATTTCCTTCCAAATTTTGATGATCTTCCTCATTACATTCTTCCACAGGAGTCGTATGAGAAGGAGGCAATAAAGAAGACTGTTGTGAAGGACCGACTTCTATAGAGGTCACAAAGCATGGTTCTGTAGTAATCAATTGCACCACATCAATATCAGAAATGACAATAAATAATTCCATCAAACCATTAATACACTGTTTCCTGAATAACTGAGAAGCCTCCATCCAATCCTCATCATCGACTATAGGGTAGTCGCTGTGCCACATACGCTCAGGATATTAAAGATGTCGGTATCTAATTGAAGTGATTTCTTGTCCTGCACTCAATTTTAACCGACTATGAATCTTATTACAAACTTCATCCAATGTCATACAACAATGGAGATTTACCACTTTGACAGGTGGCACACTGTAGTTAAAACCCTGCTCGGTACAAATTGCCTCACCGTTGCAATATATTTGAGCAGACATAATTACCTATTAAAAAAAATTTAAAAATATTATACACTACATTAAAATTTTAAATTATTTAATTTGGTTTTGAATAATTGATTATCTTGAGACTTTTTTATGTATTGATTTATCACTGTTAAGGTATAGTGATTGTGATTTTAGCACAAAAGCAAATTTAATATAATGTTTCATAAAGTTTGATTACTTATGAATATATAATCATGACTTGATCTTGAGACTTGCGATTAGTTTATCATTATCTGATAAACTAACCACAATTTATATGGGTAAACTCCTGTCTCTATTATCAAATATTGCAGCAACCGCCAATCTCCTGTCAAACAGCAACGCCTCCTCTCGAACGAGTTCTCAAATGCCTCTTCGTCGACACCTCTTCGGGGATTCCTCTTCGTCGACACCTCTTTGGGGCGTCAGTCTTTTAATTACAAATTTACTCACATGCATGTGAGAGGGTCTAGGGGTATGAAATACATAAATTAATTTAAACGGACACGCAGGTCCTTACACTTACTGAGAGATGACTCGCAGGTCATCAATACCGAAAAAATGTAATTATTACAAATTGAATAACAACATACACAAAATAAAACATGCAATTTCAATTATGCATGGTCGGTCATCTCAAGATCAGTCATCACTCATACCGTGTTTTTTGGTATATTTATTATATTATCCGTATTATATAAAATCTATATTAAATACTACACCTCTTTTACAAAAATTTAACTTCATGTGTATATATATATATATATTAAAAACATTAAATAAATTTTATTATAACTGATCTAATTGAGATTTACATAATAAACACTTTTGTTATTTTAAATTTTATGAAATTGTAATGTTTTTAGGGCATTCTTCTACTTTTCAAAATATAAGTAAATATATTTTATAATTTATTGATTAAAAATATTATTACTAGTAAATAAAAGTAATTTAATTTACACTTACATCAAAACCATCCATTAAAATAAATTTCTCTAACATAAATTACTTTTTCTAAACATTAAAAATTTTAGACATAACATAAAACATTCAATATTTAGACAACAGACATTCAAAAAATTAAATCAGACGAACATTCAACATCAAGAAAATTAAATCATACAAAACATTTCATGCATAACATATGAAATAAATAAATCATACACACAATTAAACATACAAATGAAATAAATAAACACAATTAAACATACAAATGAAATAAATAAACACAAATAAACAATTAAATTATTAAATAGAAATTTTACCTCAATAAAAGCAGCAAATATTTGTTGAGAAAGAATTTCTGCAGAGCTTCGCAACAAAAATCAGAGGAGGACAATGGGTATTGGGGGGGGACCCCTCCTTTTATAATTTTTCTCGGCCGGATGCGTGAACGCCGTTCACGCATCCTTCAGCTCGTCCGTGAAGGATGTGTGAACGGCGTTCACGCATCCCTCGCCGTGGAAGGAAGCGTGAACGTCGTTCACGCATCTTTTCCCGCGCAAGGATGCGTGAACGGCGTTCATGCTTCCTTTAGCTGGTCAGCAAAGGAAGCGTGAACGCCGTTCACACATTACCGTCGGGGTCCGGGATGCGTGAACGGTGTTCACGCATCCCAGACGCATTTTTAAAAATATCCGAACCCTAACCCCTTTTATCATATTTTAATTTTTTTAAAACCCAGAAAAAAAAATTAGTCACCTGGTCGCCATGCTGCTCAGGAGCCGCCTGCTCAACCTAAAGCCGCCTCGCTAGGACCATCTCTGGAACCCTCGTCAGACCCGCCCCAAAGAATAATTCAACGTGTCATAACATCTTTGATCTGACTCGGAATGAAGAAATGAATGTGGATTCTCGATCCTCGGGTCAAGATCTCTGTGTTCATATTCCACGCTAAATGAAACATGGTGTTTTTGACGCACTTAACTATTTTGAGGTGAAGAATGCATGAAGAACACAAAAATAATTAATAGAAAAGATCAAAGTCTCTGTGTGGATTGATGGCTGTTTTGTTTTGGACATCGTTGTTTAGAATCAAGAACATGATAAATTGACATATATATATTTATCATACTTCAAAATTTAAGATTTCAAGATGAACAAGAACAAATTGATTCTACTAATTGTTTTTTGATCCATGGTTTAATTTATTAAAATAATTTTAATTCACGTTCATCCTGAAAATTCAACAGGGGTAAGAAATCTACAAAGATAAATCCTACATGGGTTGGATCCATTCTCTATTGACGAATATCACACTTGCATAGCGATGAGAAGAATATGTTGTGTTTCTTGTGCTTTGATCCACCAGGATCCAAGGATTCCTCATTTTTCATCACTTGTAAGGAGAGGAGAGGGTGGTTGTCATGGTTAGAAAAATAGTATTATGAGACCAAGATCTAAAAACCATGAATTTGTGACCTCTCATTAGGTTAAAAGATATTAATCAAATAATCAAATAAACAATTATTTAATTATTTAATTAATCGTTGATGATGGAACATAAGCTATCCTGCCGACACTGACAAAGGCTATACCATTCCTAGGTTAATACATATGTTCTGAACTCAATGGTGGTCTTAGATTTTTCACCCGTGCCCCAGTATGTGAGTTATTCATGTTTTTTCCGTTAAATTAATAATTTAATAATTTAATTCATCCATTTAACATACCGTCAACGAATGAGGTGTCGGAACATCCCGCCCCGACTCATTTTATGTTGAGCCTAGGTGAAACCTTGTTTTCCAGACCCAACTGTGGTCTCAGATTTCTTATATGATCAACCACTTAAGAGTTATCATATTTTATTTAACTAACAGCATGGGCGTAATATAAACATATTTAATATTTTTATAAAATTAATTTCGGGCACACCAAGCCACGAAATTTCCTGTTTTCACAACTCCTAGCTCTGGAATAATATTTTTAAATATTCCAATGTCTTATTAGGACAAAAACATGGTCTCTACATTATTCACTCCTTCCATCTTTTTGTTCACGAAAAGAAAAACTAGTGAAACAGCTCAGGATACCAATAGCAAACTTAGCTCTCCTGCTCAAAGGGAATCTTGTACATTTTTTTTCTACCAAAAAAATGTGGACAAAAGGGATGGTCCACCCTCATAAGGAATTCTTCAGTGGATGATGTTTATAGGAACACACACATATCTCTTCAATTAGGATGGGTGGATGACGTCGTGTACCCACTCCATCTATTTGGGGTAAGGTAAGGTGGTATGTGTCCTTGCCATCTCCTTGCACAATCTCAAATAACCTGATAGAACTAGGGGGATAGTTTTCCTTCCCAAAAGAACAACTACATTCAATGTCAAAAGTGGAATAACTGTTTTTCACTAGAACTAGGTCTCGTGATTCCTTCCTTCAGAATATTCATATGGTGAAACACCCCAAGATATCTGGTCATGCATGATTTCATGGTTGGTGCATCACAACCGTGACTCCCTTACACACTCGAGAAGCAAATGAGTCAACACCATGACTGAAGAAATGTTGTACCCTACTGCTACACAAGGGGAAAACACAAGGAAGTTAACTGATCTGAAACTTCCCACACTAGGTGATCCTGGGACATCCCGCACTTCCCACTAAGGGAATCTGCTACAAAACCATGCCTTGAGTGGACAAGTCATAGGGACTCTTCCACCATGATTCTACTACGTTGTATGGGCCCCATATTACCATGTTCTGGAGACCGATCATGAGAAGATCTCCTGCGTTGAGATCTCGTCATATGGGGTCTACTAGCTACAACTGACGTCTCAGATCTGTTTTCATCACTGCCACAACCAGTTGTATGACATTCCTCTGACAAAAACCTTTTAGTCACCATAACCTACTCTAGCACCCCGACATCGGTGGGGATTCACAAGGGTACAATGATATCATGAATCTCTCTATGGAGTCCTTGCTCGAACTTCTATGCTTGGATGTAACCGTTATTGATCATGTCCAGAGAGTAGTGTTCAATGTTTGTGAAACTAGTCGCATACTCAGTCACTGTCATCCCTTCCTTACACAACTAGAGGAGTTCCTAAAGTTGATTAGAACATAATAAGGAGGGGTGTAAATCTCATAATAAAGTTTCTGGAAGATGTCCCATAATAGTTCCAACTCATCGTGTATCTGATTAACCAAGAACCACCAACGCCCAACTGCTCTGATGAAAGTTCATCTACCAAAGCCACCATATGATCTACTGGTGTCCATAAAATCCTGAATAGGTAGACCAATGACTATATCCAATCCTTAAATGTCTGAGGGTTTTGATCACCATTGAACCACATCAGTTTCTGGCATTGAAACTCACGTTGTGGGCTCAACCTACACATGTCCTCATCTAGCTCTGCTTGGGCTATCTATGGCGCAATTGGTGTTGCTGCAACTACCTACCCACCTGGAAGAAAGGGGTTGCACAATGGGTCCTGAAATAAGGCCTCACCACTCACAAGAATGTCTTCACAAACCATAGCTAGTATCCTAGATGGCTCTCATTATGGAGACATCTTGTATGACTTTAAAGAGTATTGTGGTCAGATGAGCATATCAATATATCAACAACGATGGAGAGATGAATCATGAAAGACCATCAAAGACATAATCCTATATGATGCATGTTCCATAGTTCCCTAAAATAGGTGTCTCGGGGTGATGAATCAACAAATAGGTTATCAGGGTCCTCGTGAATGGATATGTCAGCCGCCCTTACCATCACAGGACTCCCTAGCCTAAGAGCCACCCTCGAGACACTTTCATACTGTTGTCATAAACTCAACCAGGATTGTTTTAGGGAAATGTTCGAACAATGTACCAAGGGTCGAACCACCTCTGATACAACATTTTCAAGACCCGACCCATACCGGGGCTCGAGATTCAACTACCCCTGGCCCACCTTCATAGGCCAGGGGCTGACGACTGGCACCGAAGTCACAACAAACTAGGTGAGGCCTTCTCCTAAGAAACTGTACACACACACGCAACCAACTCAATGCAAAAGTGAAGAGGAAAATCAAATCAAGATACAACACTACTATATAAATGAAACCAAACATATATTCATCGACATCTAAATTGTAAAAGTACACGAAAAGTAAAGTTCAAATAAAAAGGGAAAAAAATAGACACCTAATGAGAAAAGTACCACAACCCAACAACATGTGGAAAAGTAAAACAATTAGGAGAGTCCCACTCATAGATACTAGGATACAACCACCTCATGTGGTCCAAGCACCCCATATCCCCAAGCTCATCTGATATCATGATTGACCTACCCATCAACTACAAGGGACACCAAATGAAGGAAAATACGAAGTAGGGGTGACTATAAGAATACTCAGTAGGATGCCCCAAAAGCTCGATGGATCAGTAAGAGAGGTACTGAAGAGGGTATAATTAAGAGAGAACAAGGTACAAAAAGAGTTAATAGAATGAGTACATCTCCACCCAATAATATATATGATCACTCAAAGAAACTCAAATGAGAGAGTAGGGAGATCACCATCTCACAGCTCAGCCCATGAAAATGAGTAGCCAAAAGATCCATGTAAAGTCATCTACAATGCCCAACACCTCGTCACTTCTTCCCTGGAATCCTAAGTCAAAGGTTTAAAAATAACCACACCTCAATACTATCTGATTTGGGTGGAATTGACTCACCCACATGGTTTTAGGTTGTGTCACAAGAATGTGTCTCGGTGGGGAAAGGGTTCCTCTTTCTCGTGAGTCCATACATAAATCAAACCACGCCTCTCCAATGTGTCGCATAGTCAAGGGCCTTATCTAATCCATTGGTGACTATGCTACCTGACCCGATGGGAGGGCGAACCTGATATCTCCTCATGGACTACACTCTAGGTCAGCCTGGTATCTACTCGGGGATTACACTACCTGGTCGGGCAGGAGGGTCAGCCCGATATCTCCTCAGGGACTATGTTATGGGTCATATTGATATCTCATTGGGGACTATGATACCCAAACTGGTGGGAGGTTTATCCCAGTATCTACTCTGGGACTTCATTATGGGTTAACCTAGTATCTCCTCGGGGACTATGCTCTGGGTTATCCCAGAATCTCATCAGGGACTACACTACCTGGCCCAGTAGGAGGGTCATCCCGGAACTACACTAGTCATCCTTGCTGGGTGGTATGATTAAAAAATCAATGAGGAACACCAGCCATCACTACTAGATGGTACCTCTCAGAAAAATCATTGAGGAACTCTAAACATCCCTATAGGATGGTACCTCTCGGAAAAATAATCAAGGATCTCTGATCATCCTTACTAGATGGTATCTCTCGAAAATAGCATCTATAAACTCTGATTATCCCCATTGGATGGTACCTCCTAGAAAAAAAATCATCAAGGAACTCTAATCATCCATACTAGATGGTACTACTCAGAAAAAACACATCAAGTAACACTGATCATCCCTACTGGATGGTACCTCTTGAAAAAATCATCGTGGAAATCTGACCATCTCTACTGGATGATATCTATTGAGATAAATCATTGAGTAACTATAATCATATTTACAGGATGGTACCTCTCATAAAATCACCATTTCAGTCATCGAGTGCCGCCCAGGATCGGCGTCACAGCCGAATCATCTCGCATCGTATCATAGAAGCCACTACAGATGTCATCGTCAGATTCTACGTGGGAAAACACTAAAAATATGCTACTAATATTCCGAAGTCTATGTCCAAAAGTAGGAGACAAGAGAGATAGATGATTCATAAGGTGGTACACGGTGCATCTGGGGCCCACATGTAATGTGGCCTCGCCTCATTTCCTTTCCATGTACCTATCCATAATCAGGAAATAAAATAAAAATCAAGTACCCCTAGGCACGCTAGTGTACTCCCAGAGAACATGATATCTCTTTCCAAAAAGATAACAAGTTTGCATTTCTCATTATAAAACCGTAGTGAGAAAATGTACTTTTACACGTATTCCCCCTCAAACCGCACCAGATAATCTTAGGGACCACACTGTTGTGGTCCTTGGAGAAAAATGCCCAAGATCAACTATTCATTCACCCTGAGTGGACATCTCATGTAAAAGTCATATATCACTGCATTGAACTTGAAAGATGTCGTGTGGGACCCACACCTCCGTGATGAAACAAATTATATAGATCACGTCGTGGCGATCCACATGAAAAAATACACGATATGGACTTCTCATTCACCCAAAATGTATACCTGGAGAAAAGGTTTCATTTCACTATAACGTGCATGAATCGTGCCTCGTGGGGTCTATTCCCTCATCTCGATTTAGACACCTGAAATTGGTCTTGAAAAGTCTGCCTCAATTTCATTGTCACAATGTTACTGATGGGTCTCCAATCTGATGTTGTATGCAAGAGTCACGATATATACATTTTTCTATTACAATAATAATATGATTATTATTGGTAATTTCATGGACGTGAGCCATGAACTAGAATTTAATATTCAACATTGGACTTAAATCGGCACTCTTAATCTCTAGATCGCTCTACTGCTGACAGTTCATCAAACTGAGGTCACATGGAGGAGTTACAGACAAAATTATTGTTTGAAAAACAAGAAATAATAATAAAACTATTTTTTTGTTATTTTATTATATTTATTTCCTATATAGACAATATCAAATGAGATTCACGGAAGGGGGTATCCCTTTGTTTCACACGGCTTCCACATGGATCCTCCCTCTTATTAATTTCTAATTATTTTTCTTTTAATTTATTTCCTTTCAATTTCATTCTCTCTCCAAACTCATTCTTTCTGGATTTTCTTCTAGCAACCATAACCGTAGGGTTCCTCCACACCTGCCAGAACAACTGGCACCACCTCCAGATAGCCATGTTCTGTGCCTCCAGCCTGCCACGCCTTCTTTCCTCATGCCAATGGCACCACCCAACCCCAATCTGCTCACCCTTGTCATCTATTGAGTCAGATCTTCCACCCCACCATGGGTCGTCGTCCCACCTTCCGTCGTTGGGAGCTACGCCCCTTCTGCCTTCCGCTACTTGTCTTCTTGAACTGCTCCTCACATGTCTGCCTAGATTTGGTACTACTCGGGAGCTGCCAACTATGCCTGAAGCCACCTCTCCAGGACCCTGACTAGAACCCTTGTCGGGCGCACCCCATGGAATCATTCCCTGCGCTATTCCTATTTCGAACTAACTCATAATGAAACGACAAATATGGATTCATGATCCTCAGGTCGAGATCTCTGCGTCTATATGTCGTGCTCAATGAAACATGGAATTTTTGACGAGATTAATGATTTGGCGATAAAGAACGCATGAAGAACATGTGAAGAATTAATATGAAAATATCAAGGTCTATTTGTGGATCAATGACCATGTTTGTTTGGACATCGTCGTTGAGAATCAAAAACCTGAAGAATTGACAAATAGATATTTATCATACTTCCGAATTTCAATGTCAAGATGAACAATATGAAGTTGATTCGACCAATTGTTTTTCGATCCATGAATTAATTAATTAAAATAATATTAATTCGCGTTCTGCATGAAAATTCATCCATGGTAATAAAAATAAAAATATATATGTTACCTGGATTGGATCTATTTGCTGTTGATGAAGATCACACTTATACAACGATGGGAATAAGATGTTGCATTTTTCATGCTTCGATCCTCATGGATCCAAGGCTTTCTCTTCATTCATCAATGAGAAAGAGAGGAGAAGGAGGTTATAATCCTTGGAAAAACTGGATTATGAGACCATGATATCACAACCATCAGATTATATCCAATCATTAGGTTAAAAGAAATTAATAAAATAATTAAATAGACAATTATTTAATTATTTTATTAATCGTTGACGATGGCACAAAATCCAACCTCCAGATTCCAACAAAGGTTATACCCTTCCTAGGGTAAAACCTATGTTCTAAACTCAACGGTGGTCTGAAATATCTCACTCGAGCCTCCTTTTGTGACTTATGAATGTTTGATCCATTAAATGAATAAATTAATATTTAATTCAACCATTTAACATACCATGAAAGAGAGAGGGGTTCGAATATACCGTGTCGAATCATTTTATGTTGCAGGTAGGGGAAGCCCTACATTCTGGACCCAACTGTGGTCTCAGATTTCGTATCGGATCAACCTTTTAAGAGTTGTCCCATTTTATTTAACTAACAGCACGAGTACAATATAAAACATATTTATTATTTTTATAAAATTAATTCTGGGCACACTGGGCCTCATAATGGAATGTCGTCTCAGCGCCCTGCTCTTGAATAATATTTAGAAATATTCTAAAGACTTATTAGACAAAAACTAAGTCTCTACAATATATGATACATGTAACTTCCTCTACTACTCTTTTAAATTAGATTTGATATACATTTCTCCTCATCTTCTCAATATTCTATAGATTGAAATATGTTATATCACTCCCTATGATACATATATTTTACATTTTGGTATATGATGGAAACCATATATAATATGAAATTTATTACAATTTTCTTACACTGACCTCTATAAGATATAATCATTTTTCACAATATTAGTAAATCAATTTTCATAGTATCTATTTCACCTTTTAATATCATTTTTTCACACACAACAACAACCATGTATAATATAAATTTCTCATATAGTGGTATTTTAATAGAGTGAATTATCATATAAAATGCAATAAAACTTTTAGAGAGATTTCTCTAAATTAAATTATAACCATAATAAATTCACAAAATCATTCATAAAACATCTATTTGATTCATAATCACGTGTCTCTGTCAAAACTTTTTTCTAGAAAATATATTACCTAAAATAAAACAAAATTATCATTAATTAGTTTATTTAGAGCTTAAGAATTATATATATACAATATAGTGTGAGATGGTTCAACATTAGCTTGCGAGGTAAAAACCTATAGAATTTAAGTGCATCTCAAATGTTCAAAACATTATCATATCTCCAATAATATTTTAAAAATTACCATAATACTAACAATATATGTCTGGAGTTGTAGGGACATCCACTATATATCTTACATGTATATTGTATGTTGTGATAATATTAAAATGCTCTCATATGATATAATTTAAACATAATCTCCAATAATACATATATCTCTAAAACCCTTACTCAATTTATAGTTATTGAAACCATATCATTTATAATATATATATCTAAATTAACTATTTTAAATCTCATGCTATGAAATGAATCAGGATCTGACAACAGGCACCCTTCCTAGTCACCAGAGGTTGGAATAAAATTTCTTAATGAAACCCACTAGGACTCCACACAGGACAAGGCACTAGCAAGGGTGAATCCACAAGAATGCCTCTAATAGATCAGATAATATACATTTGTATTAAAAATATATCACATAATTGGATAAAATATCTTATATTAAACCATAAGGGGCATACATATTTAGTACATGACATTGCCAAAAATAAGAATTATTATATTTTATCCAAACTGTTAAATTGATTAACACATGAGAAAATGGCCATATATAAAAAATATATAAGTGAAACCAACCATGGAATGATACATATGTATAAAACAATATCACTAAGTACAATATTTTATAGGAAGAGAAATTCATCTATATTATACACAGTATCCTAGAATGAACTCCATTAATAAAACTCAAATCATGTTGGATTTTTTGATAATTTTATTCCGATCCAATTGTTCATTTGGCACCATGTTTAAAAAATCAACCACTAAACTCTGAATCATCTATATATACAGTACATTTTTAACAATGCACATATATTGGTGAGTAGAATCATAAGCAATAAGATTCCCTATAATAATAAGTCAAAGACAAAATAATTCTTGTTTTCATACCCAAGACTAAGGGAAATAGAAAGAAACTACAAGCTAATAGGTATTACCTATGGATAAGGGTACTACAATGAAAGATGAACTCAAGTATTCAAATCTCATCAATATGAATGATAATTTCACCTAAGAAACTAAGGATTAAATTATTACTGATAAAAGAATATATATATTAATAATAGATCTGTTATACCTAATATATGAAAGGAAACCAATTATTTCTGATATATTTTAAGAGATGAATTGTGTTTCACACCTATTATCAATTAACCGAACAATATAATGTTCATAATACCATAATGAAACTATGGTAGGGGACCAATGAATATCTAAGCTTTGAATGTTTGGATAGGTGGTAACAAAATCTATTAGAAATTTTTTTCCCAACATATCTTTTAATGGTTAACACAGTCCTCAATTTTTAGATGACTATAACCCCAT
Source organism: Viscum album (assembly GCA_963277665.1). Lineage (NCBI taxonomy): Eukaryota > Viridiplantae > Streptophyta > Magnoliopsida > Santalales > Viscaceae > Viscum > Viscum album. Next base: position 891,597,314 of record OY728138.1, read on the forward strand.
CACATAGGGGATTACTAACTCCACATATAGTAATGGGGATCAAAACAACATTAGAATCTAGGGAGAACCAAACAACATTACCAAATTCAAAAATGCGACACCATGAATATATGTCATGTACCTTGAGTTTGTTGCAGCTAAACATCTCTATAATATAAATAGGATACCCGTGTTCTATCATCATCATGTCTTGATGGAAATAACTTAACCCAATTCATGGATGATCAAACTTTGATACGTAGGGATGTACAAGAAATATATGTCTAATATGACCACCTCACATAACTCTCTATAATTTTAACTATGAAACTAAGATCTTATAATATCCCAATATTCCCCATAAAATATTTTTGAGGACTAATTTGGATTATAACATCACAGTGTAAAATAAAAAAATTCTAAAAATATATCATTTACATGTCTGGCTCTAACTCCAGGATGATAATATATAGAAACCACTATAGAATAAGAAGTACATTAAATATATTAATATGGAAATGGAATATATATACCTAAAAATGGTCATTAATTTTATTAACATCATCCTATCTTATGGAGTTTACCTACACAATATGTCTCAATAATTTATATGGAATTTGGGACATTGATGATTATTATACATGTTCCACAAAACACCACAGGTCTTGTAATCCTAATATACATGATGTTCTCTTCATATAGGCATATCATGTTCTTTTTTAGTTTTATTCAAGTTTAAATTTAGTTAGAAATATTTTACACATATTATTATTTTATTACTAGTAAAAACATCTAAAATACAACCCAAGGTTCATAATACATTAAAAACAAACTAAAACACAATATCGTTATTATATTCCCCCTAAGGACCTCCTAAATCCCATTGATCTTGTAAAACTACATAATAAATCCTATGATTTCATAAATGAAATGGGTGATATATAAATCATAGAATGTGAATAAACATGACAATAAAGAAGAACAAGTGAGTCAAATATAATAACATGATATCCTAAAAGAGAAGGCTCGATATTAATCACATATGATCATAAAATAATGATAATATTATCATAACATCATGGAAACATATGAATTTTCAATAAATATAAAACATGGAAAAATATTAAGCCAAAGATAACAACTATGACAATATTATATTGTGGATGGAGTCCCTTTATTGACAAAGTTCACTCCCAAATCCCATACAATCGTTTCATGTGAAGAAAACAGTATCCAATGTATTAGATAACTATCTAGGTGAACCAATTATAAAATTTACATGATTATTCTTGTCACAATGTTAACCAATAACAAGGAATAAATATAATAATAACCCATGTAATTAAACTATTTTCTAAATCATTCCCCATATCCAAAATCAATAATGATTTCATAATGATTTCAAATAGAAAAAAAAATTAAATATTATGGATTTTCTTATCTTATTACATAATTATATATCTCAAAATATGGTTTTTATTTTTTAATAATGATTTTAAAATACTATTACATAAAATTATCATGGGATACAAAAGTTCCCCTTCATCGGTTTTTTATTTTAATGTATGATTTTCAGAAATAATCTTATTTAATGTAATACCCCATAAATGAAAGGGAGAATAATATTGGTATATATGTATGAGATATATACTCAAAATTTTAAGTCATTTTATAATATAAAATAGAGTTTCATAAAGTGAGTTATATAGAGAATGTTGATAACCCACAAAAGGGGGATTGAATAGTTCCCTTACCCTATGTCCTAGATTCATTCTCCAATTTGATATACTTTAATAAATAAAACAATAAATTCTTATATTACAATATTTTCTAACTTTATATCTATATTTGAATTATTACTATTTTTTATGGTCACTTATAATAATTTTAATGTGATAAAATGTTTAATTGAGCATTTATGAGGGTATTCATTGCACAAGAGCCTAATCCTAGTTGGCGAGGACTCGAAAAGTGCATCCAAGATACTTAAGATAAAATCTGAGATGATACATTTTTTTTGGGATATTGTAGCAGTATTATAGGAGTACTGTAGTAGGAATTGTAACATGTACTATTCGGTACTACAGAAATCAGAACTATTCACCCATTTGGGATTTTGGTCCACTAGTTTTCTCCCCAAGTCCCTCAAGGCCATCAGGCCAGTAAGACATTTGGGAAACCTCATGGACTTCGAGATACCACAAGTCCTTCGGGCCATATGAAATTGTGCATAATGTACCAGGTAGACTCTACAAGTAGTATGCTCCAGATGAAGATACATATCAAGAACATTCACTAGAGAAGATGTTAACAGATTTGAGAGAATGAGAGGATATGGAACATTCCATCAGGACCAGCCTATCCTTGCATGGGACGCCTACCCGAACATCCATGTGAAGGGGGAGTGCTGACATTATGATGAAGATGATGAGGAGTGGAAGTTCCAAGTAGTTATAGTATGTATGATTTCCTCTAAGACCGTCTGGTCATGTAATGTCACAAAGCCTGCTAGCCATGTAACGGTTTCCCTTCAACCCATAAAATATGGATTGTTAAAATTGAATAAAAAGAAGGCCTTCTGGCCATTGGGGGGGGGGTGGTGAATTAATTTCAGTGTTCCATGGTTTGATCACTTGTTGATAATTATTAAAGATAATATAAAATGGGACTATAAAAATGAAAGTGAAATTAAATGGAATATATATAACTCAAAAAATGTTCACTTTCCCAAAAACACATATGGTTTTTGAAAAAGGGACTATTTACATAATAGAACTGTTAATGATATGTTATAAGTTAATTTCATCCATATTATGGATCATCATAAAATAGATTTGTTTTATTAAATATAATGAATATTGAAAACCTAATGATTAGGAAATTAGTTATAAAATAATTACTATAATCATATTTGGACATAATAATTTTATTGAAATGATCATCGAAAATTTTGGTAAAAATGATGCCCATTGTTCCCAGTGGTAGTGAGCCAACCATATTTTAAATAATTTTTTTCCAGATTCAATTAATTTGATAATAATATGATGTATTTTTGAAATTTCATTAATAATAATATTATTTAATTATATATAAGTCAAATTAATTATTATTCCTTGTTGTATATAATTATTTTGGATAATGTGGGTGAAAAATTAAATATAGCCATCTGAGAGAATTAACTTTTCCTTGGGATGTCTTTTCTTAGGACTCCATTAATGGAACCCTCGATATGGGATTTTGGTGAGACTAATAACATTAGGAAATTAGGGGAGGGTAGAAAAGTAATTGGGTAGAATTTTTGATGATCATAGGATTATATTTTTTGAGGGGAAAGGATTGTGAGGTGTTGTCCATATAATGAAATGTGAGGGTATTTATAATAATATATTCATTGTTATATTATTTTGTTTTTAGAATTAAAATAGTATATATTTCTTCAGATATATAAAGTAAATTCTTAATATTAGTTCAATGTATTTTTTTCTTATATCATCCTTGCCTAAAAAATTCTTGTATTTAACCTATAATATAAAATATCATATATTTTTTTCATATTTCAATATTCTTAAAAAATTACATAATTTAAAAAACCATAAATTAACCCCAACCATTTCTTAACGTGATGATTCCAATTGTGAAATCTATTTTATGAAATTGTTTCTAAATATTAGATTTCTAATATTTAAATAACAACCTCATTTATTTAGAAAATATAAATTTTAATATAATGCTAAGTTTTTGAACCCATTAAAAAAATTAAATAATGTATCATAAAAAAAATACCTGTATAAAAAAACATAATATTAATTTTTATATTGACTATATATATAAAATTCTATTAACAAAATATATTTATTATAAATATGAAATTAAAACATTTATATTAAAAAAAATAGACGCCTAATTTATCATTTTTGAAATATTTATTTACTTATACCATGATGTAAATATATCATATTTTCATTTGGGATAAACCAGGATATTCCTTTACAAATAAATAGTTGATTATACTATTCTAATGGCCATGTAACTGTTCACAATGTGTAGATTACTATTCCAAAGGTCATGTTACTGTTCTATTGGTCAGATTTGTAACTACCATATGGTTCCCTAATTCCTATAAATACCTCATATTTCAATTTTTATTTAATGAAATCTATTGTCTAATATATATATATGTATATTCATTTTCAAAATCCATATTTCATATCTAACATTCTACTTAACTTCTACACTGTTGTTCGTCAGTTTTATTATTCTCTGGGATCAAGCATATCCAAATGTTCTTAATATTTATATCTTATTTTTTATATTTTAAAAAATTAAATTATTATGTCCTTTTTTATTCAATAATTATTATTTTAAAATTAATATCATAATTCTTTTTGGTTTCATCATATACTGAAAGTAGATTTTTTATGACATACCTAAAAGTCACTTAATTATACTTCTATAAGAGAAATCCCTTTGATAAAATTCATGTTCATTATATTCTTACCCCCTTAAGAGATTCAATCCATGGAATTTCATTTCAAATAATATAGGGATACTACCTGAGGTAATTTCTAATTCCAAGATTCCTTTGATTCCCATCACACCACCTCGTATATAATTTTTATCATAAACCATTAACTAAGTGAGCTGCCTTACTATGGAGACCTTTATCTCTATTATTAATGATCATCATCGAGTGCTGATACTAAGAGATATCATATTCCACATTTACTACCTATTAATTTAATACATTTTATGGACCTATTATGTAATTTCTCAATATGGATACATTGAATATGAAATATACTATATAAAGGGTTAGAGAGACTTATAGTCTATAATGCACAACTCTGATATGAATGAGAATATCATAGGGTCCGATGTACTTGGGAAATATCATACCCTTGTTCTTTAATCTCAGTACTCTCTTCTATATAGATATTTAGAGGAACACTTAATCTCCAAACTCAAACTACAGATCTCATTGATGGTTTTCAATATAGAGTTTTTATTGTATTTTAGTATCCTTGATGTGTTACCGAATGGTCTCGATCATTTTAGTTCCCATCATTATTTTTTCACCAAAATTATATCAACACATACTTCATCAATATATTTTTCCATAAATAGATTCATATGGTGTAATTTGGATTCATGAGTGGAAATTATTACTGTAAATAACTTGACCAGAGGAAGATGTGGTTCTCATCCTATATTGAAGTTCATTGTGCGTTCTCTCAACATCTTATGTGTCTAGATATTTGGATTTGATTAGCCATGAGTTCAGGGTAATAATTCATCCAGATATTCAAATCATTTTTTAGTTCATATTGGACAGTCTTCATGAAAATATAGGTAAATATAGGATCTCAATCGGATAAAATTTAAAACGTTTTTCCATAATGTCTCACCACTTCTCTAGTGTCTAAAATTTTAAGATGATTATGTGAGATGTACTCTAGAATAGAAATGAAATGAAAAGCCTTTGTAAGATTGAACAAGACAACCCATATATATTTATCTCATATGTATTTCTTCACAAGACCAGTGAAAAGTATTTGGTTATGTCTTAGTATATCCATGTGGGTATGGTGAATGGTTTCATCATGCCCTTTGACTTATTATTTTCATCCTTCATATTATAACATACATGGATTTTTCTGGTATTTAATGAGATATCCTTTTTTATATGTTACCACTAATATTTTTCTAAGTGATCTCGATACTTCAATATACCACCTATATGGAAGGATAATGTCGTGCGATGTGAATCATAAAAAACTCTTTATTTTTTTAGGATCTAATGGTACACGTAGATGTGTCCCAAATCATAAAATTCATTCTTTATTAATATTGATGTTAGAGTATTTACCATTTCTAATAGCTTCAAACCTATTCTGTGTTTACATGTAATCTCCATGCCCACCCATTATCTTATATATAATGGATTGTCACACACTCAATTGAGAAATGAATGATGACTTCCCTGCCTTTATGATCCATCTATCCATCCTTTTCAAGTCTATGATAACTTGATACTTATTAATTCTCATTATTGATATGTTTTTTAGAATATTTCTACTTATATCATTTTCCACATTGATTGTATTCTCAAGATGGTAGTGGATTGAGTAGTCATAGTCCTTCACGAGCTCTTTCTATTTTCACTGGTTCATAATATCTCCATATTTTTTATTATATAATTATGGATCTTAGTACCCATATAGTATTTACACATCTCTATATATATATTATTATGAATGATTTCAAAGCGAAGATTATTATTTGAAACGCCAAATAATTCATTGGATTGTTCTGATCATAAATATTTAACTACCTAGAGGTGAAGGATATCCCTTTTCATTCTAAATCAGTACAAGCATTATACCTTCTTTTATGGATCACTCGATCCCATAGAATTTTCTCCGCTTATGGGTAGAGTAAGTACTCGTGCAGTGATAACCCTCTAACTCAACTCCCTAAATCACTCTACACATTAACTATTCCCAAAAAGAATTATTATAACATTTCATAATTTAGATATAGATTTTACTTCAATATTGAAGAATATTTATAACGTAACGTATCAAAATCCATGCTAGGACCATATAGGTTTAGTGTCTTTTGAAATTGGGAACCATAAAAAATAGTTCATAAAACATCAACATTATATCCCACTAATTTCTTTATAATTAGACCTCTTTTGAACATATCATAATTAATACCCTTATTCAGAACATAGGGAAAAGAAACTTATGAAATGGCGAGATCAAATTCTCAGTAAGGGTAAACAAGGGAAAGATCAATTATTTCAAAGTTAAAATAACATATTATTTGAGCACAGGAGCCTAAACCTAATTGGGGAGGACTTGAAAAGTGCATCCAAGAGTCCCAGGATCCAAACCGGGTGGAGATATATTTCTAGGTTAATGTAGCAGTACTATAGCAAACACTGTTCGGTATTATAGCAACCAGATCTATCCATCCATTTGAAATGTTAGGATGCCAGTTTTGGCCTCGGGTCCTTTAAGGCCTTCAGGCCACCCAAGGCCTTCGGGCCAATACGGATTTCGGGCCACCTCAATGAATTCGGGCCACCTCAAGGACTTCGGGTCAGGTCCTGGCCTTCGGGCCACTTGAAATTGTGCTTTAATGATTAGATAGACTCTACAAGGAGGAGACTCCCGATGGGGATTCAAAGAAGACGCCTTCACAAGGGTAGAATCTAAGAGGATTTTTCAGTAATATAGGGTATGACATTGCCCTCGGGACTCGCCTGTGCTTGCACAGGAAGCCTAGACAAACAACCATGTGAATGGGAAGAGCAGATATCATGACGTAGAAGCTGTGAGGTGAAGTTCCAAGCATAGTCTGTATATTTACTAAGACCTATGGGTCATGTAATATATAGGTCTACAGGCCTTTTAAGGGTTCCCCTGATCCTTTGAAATGGGGGTTATCAAAAATCAATAAAAATGAAGGCCTCCATGCCATTCAGGCTTAACATTTGAAAATTATATCCTGCATATAAAAGATCATAATATTATTTCATGGGATAAATCCAAAAATTGAAATGTATTCTCTATAGTAATAACATAAGACATAAAATTTCATGGAATACAAACATAAGCATAGAAAATAATTTCATATTAGTCAAGGATCATTTCTGAGACCATCATAAGAAAAAAGTCCATTACTAAACTGAGTTCACTCCTCTTTCCATCCCTATATTACTGAACCATTTGTACTTATTTTTCCAATGATTTCTATCTCATGAGATATAAATCATTATGCAATGCATTTGAGATAAAGACGTGTCCCAAACATCTCATTGTGAAACCATATTTATGTGTGCCACAAAAACATAAAAACATTCACCATATCATATCCCATGAAATAAAATGGATTTTTTTAAACATAATTCCATCATAGTTGATATAAAACAAATGGATTTTCTAAATAACACACAATAAAATCATAGTAATAACATGTTTATAAATATAAACTTGTCTAAATATTTTCATCTTCGATGGAAAATAATTTTTAGAAAATGATTTCAATAAATTCTTTAGGAAAATATCCTTTATTCTACATTTGTTTTCTTTCACCAAAATTTCACAAATTTTTTGAAGAAATATTTTTTTGTGAAAATAACATTGAAATATTTTAGAGGAATGTTGAAGGAAATAAGGTATTATAAAATCATAAAAATCGGTTCATACCGTACATGTTAAAAAAATTTCTTCTCATACTTTTGCCGAAAGATTCAAAAAGTACCTTATACCAAAAACCACAAAAGATTCAATTATTACTACTTAGATACAATTCACCAATATTTAAAATTATAGGAGGATATAGATAATTTTTTGAAATACATATTAACTAATCATGGGAATGGATGATAAATATACCCCAACAAATACTTAGGAATAAACAATCTTGAAAAAAAATGAGATTTGCAAAGTTATCCCTTACCTTAGGTCCAATATGTTTCGTATGTATCTAAATCTTCTTTATAAAGATTTAAATAATGTTATTGATTTATTCTAGAATCATAATCATTTTTATGATAACATTTATGTTCTTATTTTCATCTGTTGGTTAGTAACATTTCATTGTTACTTGTTATTCGGGTATTAGCTGCTTTATGTTTTTAGGCTTGTTTGGTTGGATAAGTTATTATTTTTCTTTTTTAGGTTATAGTTATATCATTTAAAAAAAAAATAGATTATATTTATTCATTTAATTCACCTATATAATCATCCTTTAGTGAAGATTATTTATAACGAATCATGTCTCACAATGGAGACGGTAAGCCATACATACGCACGAGTGACGATATCATTCTCATAATTGTTAAATGGTATTGAAGTGGATGGTATATAGTATATCAGAATTAATATCATTTTATATTAATAATATATATATATATTTTTTAATAACATCATTATACCCTTCCATGTAAGGTGGTAGTGAAAATGGATTACACCACGATGAGGAGGTGGTAAGCCGTACATACACTAGCGTGGTGATTTCATTTTTCATTAGATGAGTAGAAGGTGGAATATGATTGTTTAGTAATCATAATAACATCTTAGTATATAAGTAATTATATAGTTATTACATTATAATTAAATAACTCATGATTTGGAAGTAGAAGAAGAATAAAGTTTGAAAGAATCGGTAAATTATATTACCTCTTCTTCGACGTGCCTCCTCTAAAAATCATCATAGATCACTAGAGATGGTATTTGAAGAAGAAAATGGCCTCCAAGATGTTTCTAGGGAAGTTTAGAATGTAAATATTTAGGTTATGGTAAATCATGAATGCTCAAAATGTAGTGAAGAGTTGAGGAAGGAATTACCCTTTTATAATTAAGGTGATGGGATCTTTTTGAAACCTCAAAAATATAAATTTATAATAAAATAAAACCCCACTTAAAAAACTAAACATTGACCCAATTTTAAAGTTGGTATAATATAGTGTTTCAATATCATAAATTAATTAATTTTAGACAAGTTTTTATGTCAATTTATGCATTATTATTTTAATTAACACATAATTATTCTATTTAATTTTTAACCTGGGTAACAAATATTTCAACACTAAAAGGGTATAATATTTACTTATCTGAAGTTAATAAGACCATAAATTAATAAATAAGAACATTTTATACCATAACATAATTATTCAATATTTTTATATAATTTAGGAAAACCTTATTTTGAGAAAATATCAATAGTTTCAATTTTGAAACTATTCATTTCATAGATTTTTTAAAATATATAAAAAAATAAGTGAAGCTCAATAAAAATATTTTATTATATCCCTATAGAGTCAAGTTAAGCTATAAAATTAATTTAACATAATAATTATCAAAATTATATTTATTAAAATATTTTTAATAACATTTATTTGATATATTTATTAATAAAATAACTACAACCTCAATTTTGTGTATTTATTTAATATAATTAATTTTTGAATAAAAATTAAAAATAAAATAAGATGATGAATATAAATACATTATATTTCGTAATAATACTTATAGTCAATTTTATCTTCTAATAAAATAAACATGAAAAATTAAATACTCTTTTAAAACATGAATGTGACAAATTTATCTTCACTTAAAATAATATAATAAAAGTGTCATAATCTCTCCTATAATACTCTAAATGGTCAATAAGTCGATAATTGGATGATTTTGGTCGACATATACTCGACCAATAAGGTTTGGTCAAGTGTTTTGGCCTTTTTATGGTTATTAATATTTTAATAAAAAATGTTTTATTGATTTCTCATCAACTAATTTATTTTTTCATCATCCAAGTATAAGTCATTATGATAATTTTTTTCCTAAAAATTACTAATAAATGTTCATGATAATTAAAAATTTAACTTTTAATTGAGTATTTATAATATATTTTAACTTATGTATAAAATTATATTAAAAAAATTAATTATTAAAGTTTGAGTGAGACATATTTCACATTTCTTTAATTAAAATAAATTAAATGTCCTAATCTCATACATGTTTGTTACAATAGACACCATTTAGACCCAATTATGGCTTATAAAAAATTATAATCATTCAATTATATGTAGACAAGTGTGGGGAAATATTATAATATTGTTTTTACCCTCAATTACTTGATTTAACCTTTTACGGGGTTAATTAAATTTACAGAAGTTAATAATCATATTGCAAAAAAATAAAATAAATCTATTTACATAATTTAAAGCTACTGATTCCAAATATGGAATCAATTTTTCAAAATTTAAAACATATAAGATATAGTATTGAATTTAAAATTAATCATGTTGTTGAAATGAGAAAATAGGGTTTAATAGTTAAAATATTGTAAAAGATTGAAATGTTTTTTACATCTTAATTTAATGTAAAATTAATTCCAATGACCTACATTATATAAAATGGTAAAAATATATCATATTTATTCCTTCAAACAATTAAACAATATAATTTAATCATCAATTTTTTTACAATGAAAAAAGTTATTTTCTATTAAAATTTAGCATATTTTTACAATACAGCAAAACATGAAAGTTATCAGAAAAATATCAAAAATTCATCCAATGTAAATATGTATATCCTTCTTCCAATTAATGTTTTTATTTTGAAATATAAAAATTATTAACATGTAAAAATATTATTTTAAAATTGGGTTTTTCATTCAAAGGTATAAAATTAACATTTTAAATAAATAGGTTTTTATACATCAAATAAGGTTTTGTTCATACTGTATGACTAATATATCCATTGGTTGAATAGAAAAAATATTTTATTAAGTATATAACACACACAAACACACATATATAATTAATTTCATTACCAAATGCAATTCACTCAAAAATACAAATATCTAATTGATTTAAATTTTTCTTATATAATTGATAGCCAATGAATTCACATTGCATTTTCACAAGTTATTTAAAATTATTCTCGTTAACCTAATATCTAGGCTATAATGGTAATTTTATAATAACAACATCTCATAGTTCATTTAAACTAATGATTCTGTGAAAATTAAGCTAATAAAAAATTAAAATTATTTAAAGACAATATTTGATAAAAAACATTCGGGTGTTACATTCTACCCCCAATATACTGAATTCCCCCCCCCCCCCGAAAATCATCACTTGGAAAAGAAAAATGAGGATATTTCTCCCTCATCATATCCAAAAGTTCCCATGTAGCTTATTTAAATGGCTGTTTCCTCCATAAAACATTAACCAAGCAAGTGGTTTGGTTTTGTAAAACATTATTACTACGATCCAGAATCTCTATTAGTTGTTCTTTATAAGGAAGATCTTTCTCGAGCGATATAACTTCTGAACTTAGTATATGTGATGTATTGAGTATGTAATTTCTCCGGAGATTTACATGGAACACATCATGAACATGATATAGATTCAATGGAAGTTCCAATCAATAAAACACCTTCCTAGCACGATCCAGAATTTGAAAAGGACTGATATACCTAGGGCACCATTTTCCGAATCTCATTGCACTCTTCCAGGGAGATATTTGTATAAAAACTTTATCACCCACTTCAAACTGTATTTATTTACTTCATTTGTTAGGATAAATTTTTGTTCGACAATGAGTTGTTCTTATGTTTTTTTAATAGATCTGGTTTTTTCTACCATTTCATCAACAAGATTAGGTTCTAATAGCATTCTTTCTAAAACTTCGTCATACCAAGTTGGTGTTATACACTTATTTAAATCGAGGGATTCATAAGGATCCATATGAATAATAGTTGAGAGCTATTGTTTTATGAAAATTCAAGAAATGGTACATGTTTATCACAACCACATTTGATATCCAAAGAGCAAGCTCTCAATATGTATTCAATAGTTTGAGTTTTCCTCTCACAATGACCATCTGTATAAGGATGATAAGTACTGATAAAACATAACTTTTTATCCATAGCATGCTGAAGAATTTTCTAGAACTTAGAGGTAAACCATGGATCTTAATCAGATATAAGGGAAAGTGGTACTCCATGCAATCATACAACTTACTTTGCATATATCCGGGAAAGATGGTCAAGAGAGTAATCTTATCTAATAGAAATGAAGTGTGCCGACTTTATAAGGTGATAAACTATAACCCTTATAGCATTATGGACTTTAGATGTTTTGGGAAGTCATAAAATAAAGTTCATAGTGATTTTTTCCCAATTCTATTCAGGTATTGGTAATGGTTGTAACATCCCTTTTGACTTCTATCTCTCGGCCTTAACTTACTGAAAAATAAAGCATCGAGCGACATATTCAGTGACATCTATTTTCATTCCATCACACCAAAATTACTCTTTCGGGTCTCAATACATCATTGTACTTCTATGGTGAATAGAGAATTATGAACTATGAGATTCATCCAATAGTTCCATATTTAATTCTGGTATGGGAGTAATACAAACCCTATTCTTGAATCTTATTATTTCATTACTATCACGGTTGAATTCAGAAACATTTCTCCCCTTTTATATATATCTACATCTTTCTTCCACACCTCCTTAAACATCACTTGAATAGATGGTTGAGCATTTATTTGAGAAAGATAATATTTCTCTCCATTAAAATTTTAAGATACATCCTTTGAAATTCCATAAATATTGGACCTTTTGTGATCCACATCATGGATAGGCTTGCACAGTCTTGTCTACCCAAAGAATCTACCACCTTATTCGCTTTCCTCGAGTGGTAATGTATTGAGGAGTCATAATATTTAATCAACTCCAACCATCTTATTTGGTGCATATTCATATTTTTGGGTGTGAAAATATGCGTTGTAATTTTATGATCAATATAAATATAACACTGTTTAACATAAAGATAAGGTCGCTATATCTTTAATGGAAATATTATCACAGTTAACTCAAAATCATGAGTTGGGAAATTATTATCATGGATTTTCAATTTCCATGAGGCATAATTTATCAACATATCACTTTTCATGAGAACACATCCTATCCCTTTCTTGGATGAATCATTGTAGGTCACAAACCTTTCTCCACTACAAGTAATGTGAGCATAGGTGCATTGACTAACCTTCTTTTTAGATCTTTGAAATTATCTTCACATTATTCTGTCTGAAAAAACTTTACTCCTTTCTGAGTCCACTTGGGGATCTGATTCGGTAATCATGAAAAATATTTCACAAAATGATGATAATTTCCAACCAAACCTTTAAAACATCAGATCATAGTTATCATTTTTGGTCTCAACCAACATTCAACAACTTCTTTATTGATAGATCCACAAATATCCATTCTATTGAGATTATGTGACCCAAAAAATAAATATTCTAAAACCAAAACTCATATTTGTTAAATTTTACATAAATCTTATCCTTTCTCATGGTCTTCCGTACAATTCTCAAGTGGTATTAATGTTCTCCCTTGATCTAAAAATAGATAATAATATCATCTATAAAGACTACCAAAAATTGATCAATATAGTCTCTAAAGACACTATTACTTGGATCCATGACTATAGCAGGGGAATTAGTAAGACCAAAAGGACTAACTGTAAATTCATAGTTTCCATATCTTGTATGCAATGTCATCTTTTGTATTTCACATTTTTTGACCCCTAATTAATGATATAAAAAATTATAATCAATCTAGGAAAATTAATGAGCTCTATATAGTTGGTCAAAGAAGTCATAAATGTGGGGAAGATGATATTTTTTCATGATAGTGTTCATGTTAAGTTCTCGATAATCATTGTAGAATCTCATTTATCCATATTTCTTTTTAGAAAACATAATAGGTACTCCCCAAGGTGATGCACTAGGGTGTCTGAATCCATTATCAAGATTCTATTAGAGTTGCTTCTTGAATTACTACAACTCAATTGGGTTTATTCTATATGGTGTCATTGTAATATGTATAGAACTTGATATGAGTTATATTGAAACCTCAACTTCACAATTTGGTGGAAAACCTAGACATTCCTCTAGAAATACATCATCAAACTCCCATACAATGGGGGTATTCTTATTTGTTATTTTCTCCCCAACCATTTGAGAAAAAGAACCTTCATTTATAGGAATCAATCCCCATATGATGGATGAAATTTCTACTTTTAGGTTATTTTCATCCTTGCATCGATAGATTATCATAGATTGATCTGGATTATGAAATGTGACTTCCCTTCATGGAAATGAATATGAGATCTAGATATAGAAAGACAATTTATGACATGAATCACATCAAATTACACTATAGTAAGGATCAAAATATTTTAAAGAAAAACTTTCCCATAGAATTCAACGAGAGAAGAATAATAAACTTTTGATGTAATCATTATGCCATAATGAGTTGTCACAACTAACTAAACATCTAACTATTGAGTTGATATGGCAATAACCGTAAACCAAATTTTTTAGAAATAAAAGAGTGAGAGGATCCAGAATCAAATAATACAGTTTAATCTTTAGAGTGGATTGTATGTGTACATTTCACCACTTCATTATTGTACTCCACATCACTAATAGTGATTGCATGTGACATTCCTTTATCTTTCTACTTAAGAGTTTTTTGATGTCGGACATAATCAAGAACCCTTGTATTACGAAATTGATTATCATAATGCCCCATTTCTTTACACATGTATCATTGAAGTGTAAGAGGTGCATTCTGTGTAGCATTTTCTATGTTTTCATAATTAGACAGATTTTTTCCACCAGTTCGGCATATAACTTCCTGATGACCTTCTTTTCAACACTTAGAACATTTAATAATATATTTAAGACAATTTCCTCCATGTTTAATTACACACTTTTATCATAATGTAAAATCATATTCTTTTCAATGTGGTCATTAGATTTTCCTTTTAATTCCATTTTTCTATTCTTATCAATCCCATATGACTGATTGGTTACTCTAATATCCATATTAACCTTGATTGAAAATGAAATATTTTCCTCATAGCTATTGAAGCCCCTTATGGATAATTCCCTTCGAATACTTGGTTTTAATCCACTAAGGAATAGATCAATTTTAATCTTAGGTTAGATAATAATTCCTGAAGCATACCTTAAGTGTGTGGTAAAATTTTCTTTATAGGTACTAAAGGATTAAACATCCTTTTTCTTACATTCAAGGAACTATTTCTCTATCATTTTTTGAATAATATGAGGACATACTAATTAAAAAATATGTTCTTGAACGCTTCCCATTCCATAGGCTCAGTTTCATCTCTTTGCCTCGTAGTCCTGATAAGATTCCACCATTAATCAGCTTCACCTTCCTAAATAATACTACTATGAAGAAACTATCATGTTCAAAAAAATGGTAGAACTGATAATATATTTTCTTGGTACTGGTCCATTGTTCAGGCATTAATGGATTAGAAGACCAATTTAATGAAGGAATACACTACTTCATAAAAGATTCAATAGAATGTTTCTCCCTCCTCTGATCGTTTGGAAGTCAGATATGATTGAAATATTGAGAATGTTGTGTGAGAATTTCTACAATATTTTTCATTCTATCTCCAATAACATTTGGTTAATTATAGGGAAAATCATGGAATTTCCTGTCACATTCATCATTAACGCGGTTCCTTTGGGTTCCAAACATTGACTAAAACCAAAGATTATAATGTGAGAAACTCTAATAATAATCATGAAACCACATAATTCATGAATAAAATTTCAATTTAGGACACATTAGGTTTTATCCTATGTTATTCTAAACATCTCTAAAACCAGAGGATAATATTGTGACCTATACTTAGACATATCCATAGGGTTCTTACTAAGGTTCTATCATATTAGTTCCCAAATGATAAGTATACCTTTTCTCTGATATCCACTATAATATCCCATAACTTACATATATTTTTCACTTCAACATTTAAGTATATTTGTTACATAATATAACAAAAACTATGCCAGAACCGTATAGGTTAAGTGTCTTTAGAAACTGGGAATCATAAACAACTGGTTCATTAAACATCCACATTAGATCAAGTTTATTTTTTCATAACTAGACTCCTTTTTTATATATCTTACTTAATAACCTTCTTCATGACCTGGAGAAAAGAAACATATGATTGGTTGATCTCAAATACATAGTAAGGTAAACAAGGTAAACATCAATTATATCATAATCAAAAGAACATGTCATTTAATAAACTTATACTGTATATAAAAGATCATAATATCATGTCACATGATAAATAATAAAAGTGAAATGTAATCCCAATATTCCAAAAATAAGATATGAATTTTCGTGGCATACATACATAATAATATAAAATCATTTCATATTAGTCGAGTCCCATTGCCGAGACCATCATAGCAGACACCATCCATTACTGAACAAAATTCACTCCTTATTCCCTCCCTGTATTACTGAACCATATTTTTATATCATTTTATTCATGTCAATCTAATGAGATATAATCATTTATCCAATGTATTGGAGGGAGATATAGGTCTCACCCATCTCACAATGAAACCATTCTTATGTGTGCCACAAAAACATAAAAACATTCACCACAGAATGACCCATGAATTAAAATGAGTCTCTTAAACATCATTATATCAGAATTGATATAAAAAAAATGTATTTCCTTAATAAAACAAAATAATATAATAGTAATTATATGGTTATAAATATTACCCTATTTAAAGAGGGTCATCTAAGATGGAAAATAATTTTGAGAAAACACTTGAAATTAATTGCGGAGGAAAATAACCCATCTTCTTAAATTTTTATTCCTTAAAAAAATTCCACATGATTTTAGAATAAATAATTTTATGTAAAAATAACATTGTAATGTTTTTGGTTAATCATAAAGTAAATAAGGCACTATGAATGCGTAAAAAACTGTTCATGTCACACAAGTTAAAAAACATTCTTCTCGTACTTTTTCCAGAAAAGTCAAAAATACCTCGTATTGAAAATGATAAAATATTTCATTCATACCATATAGTAAAAATTCTCCAATGGGTGAAATTATAAAAGGATATAAAGAATAATTATAAATTAATATTTTTGAATAATGGATTTAGATGATAAATATACCCTAGTAAATACTTACGAATAGATAATCTCGAAAAAAACGAGATTTGCAAAGTTATCCATTACCTTAGGTATGATTTACTCATATGTAACTAAAAATCAAGTATAATGATATAATAATGATACTAATTTATTTCAAAATAATAATCATTTTTTATGATAACATTTTTTATCATATTTACATCCATTTGTTAGTAACATTTCATTGTTACTTGTTATTCGGGTATTAACTGCTCTATGTTATTATGCATGTTTTTTTAGATAAGTTCTTATTAAATTTTTTATGTTATAGTTATATAATTTAAATTAATTTATTAGTGTAATATATATCATATTTATTCATTCAGTTCATTTATATAATCATGATTTAATGAAGATTATGTAGAAGGAATGTTGTCCTACCATGGAGATGGTAAGCCATACATATGCACGAGCAACAATATCATTCTCATAATTGATGAATGGTATTGAAGTGTATGGTGTATAGTGTCCCATAATCAATATCAAATTATATTAATCATATATATATTTACTATTTCCATCATTATACCCATCCATTTAAGGTGGTGGTGAGAAGGGGATTACACCATAGCATGAAGATGGTAATCCATACGTACACACGTGTGGTTATTTCAATTTTCATAGGATGGGTAGAAGGTGGACTATGTTTGTTTCATAATAATAATAAAATCACATTATATAAGTACTATTTGAGTTATTAATTTAAATTAAACCACTCATGATGTGGAAGTAGAAGAAGAAACAAGTTTTAAGGAATCAGTAAATGATATTACCTCTTCTTCGACATGACTCCCCTAAAAATCCTCTTAGATCACTATAGTTAGTGTTTGAAGAATAATAGTAAATCTATAATGTGTATATAGATTTTGATAATGTAGTTTTTTATGGTATTTCTGAGCTTTAATGGTCAAAATTAAGTAAATACTTGAGGGAGGAAGTGCCCTTTTATAATTGAGGTGAGAGGCACTTTTGGGAACCACAAAAATATTAATTTATAATAAAATAAAACCCCACATAGAAACCCCAAAATGTCCCATTTTATAATATAATATGATATAGGGTTGTGATCTCATAATCCAATAAATTTTAGACAAGTTTTTATATCAATTTAAGCATTATCATTTTAATTAACACTTAGTTATTCTATTTAATTTTTAACTAGCGAAACAAGTATTTTAATATTAAAAGTGTGAAATATTTACCTATTTGAAGTAATTTAGATGATAAATGAATAATTTATTATATATTAGACAATATAAAAATTATTCTATATTTTCTAAAAAAAATTTGATTTTTAAATAATTTATTAAAACCATATTTTGATACAATATCAATAGTATCAATTTTGACACTATTTATTTCATGGATTTTTAAAAATATTAAAAAAGAATTGATCCTATATAAAAAAATATTATTATATAACTATAGGTCCAATTTAATCTATAAATTTATTTTAAATAAAAATTATCCCAATTTTTATTTATTAAAATATTTTTAATAACAATTATTTGATCTCTTCATTAATAAAATAATTACAATCTCAATTTTGTGTAATTATTTAATATAAATTTTTTTGAATAAAACTTCCAAATAAAATAACATGATGAAGAAAAATTCATTAGAATTCATGATAATAGTTTTAGTTGAATTTATATTTTGAAAAACTGAACATTAAAAATTCAATACTCTTTTAAAACATGATTGTGACAAATTAATCTTCAGTTTAAAGAAAATAATATAAGTATCATAATATCTTCAATAAGACTCCTAATTGTCAATAAGTTAATCCATGGATTTTATGGTTGTGATATACTCAACCAATAAGGTTTGGTAATGTTTTTCGGAATTTTGATTGTTATTAATATTTTAAAATTTTTATTATGATTTCTCTTCAATTAATTAATTTTTTCATCATCCAAGTATAAGTCGTTAAGGTAATTATTTATTTCCTAAAAATTACAAATTAATTATAATGATAAATAAATATATTTTATATTTAAAAGGAGTATTTATAATCAAATTTATCTACTCTATAACCTTAAAATAAAAATAATTTAATTATTAAAATTTGAGTGAGACATATTTCACTTTTATTTAAATAAAATGATTAAATATCCAAATCTCATTCAAGTGGGTTCTAATGGATACTATTTCAAAAAAATTATGTTTTAGTGAAATATATAGTCATACAATTATATTAAGACAAGTATTAGGGTAGTTTTATAATATTATTTTTACCCTTAACTACCTAATTTACACTTTTACCGTGTTAACAAAATTTACCGAAGTTACAATTCATATTTTCAAAAAATAAAATAAATATATTTATATATTTTGTACCTAATGATTCCAAATATGGAATAAATTTTTCAAAATTAAAAGCCCAATAGGTTCAGTAATTAATATAAAATTAATGTCATTGTTGAAATGAGAAAATGGTTTTTAAATGTTATAATATTACAAATGATTTAAATGTTTTTACATCTGAATTTAGTGTAAAATAAAATACAAGGACCTAAATTATATTAAATGGTAAAAATATATTCTATTTTATAATTTTAAACCATTAAATAATATAATTTAACCATATAAATTATTTGAATAAGAAAAGTTATTTTCAATTAAAATTTAGCGTATTTTTACTATTCCTTAGAACATGAAAGCTACTCGAAAAATATCTGAAATTCATCCAAAGTAAATTTTTATATCCCACTAAAAAAATAACATGTTTATGTTGTTATAAAAAATCATTTATTTGTCAAAATCTTAATTTAAAATAGGGTTCTCTATTCAAAGGTGTAAAATTAACCTTTTAAAAAATAGGTTTTTATACATCAAATAGGTTTTTTTCATACTCTATGACTAAAATATCTATTGTATGAATATAAAAAAAGATTATTGAGTAAATAACACACATATATCTCATTAATTTCATTAAAAAATGTAATTCACTATAAAATACAAATATCTAATTGATTTATATTTTTCATATATCATTGATAGAAAATGAATTCCCAATGCATTTTCATAAGTTAGTTACAATTATTCCCACTAAGGTAACAGCTAGTCTGTAATTGTAATATTATAATAAGGGCATCTACAAGTTTTTTAAACACACTTTTGTGTGAAAATCATGCTACTAATGAAAAAATATTATTTAAAGAAAATATTTAATAAAAACATTCGGGTGTTACAATTACTCTTATCATAGAATTTTGGTTAGATCTTGTTTCAAATCATGAGATATATTTCACATATGATAAATTATGCACTTTTAGTCAAAGGAAACTGTATATCTCTATTACAAGTGTTTTCTTTGGTCACTCCTAAATTACCTTTGTCCTAGAAGGATCTATAGATATCCCTTTTTTGGTGATAACATTCCCTAAGAATTACACATCCTCCATCTAAAACTAAAATTTGCTATACATTTCATAATGATTATCCATTCACAAGTTCTTTATCATAATATTAAAATAATATTGTTTCTCCATATTTCATTTACACTATATCCTAATATTATAAATAAATACTATAAAAAATCCACTATGGTATTATTTATAAAGTATTCATTAATTATATAATGATTTATGGAGAATTAGTGAGTCTGAAGTGCAAGACAATGAACTCATATTGTGCATACATTAATAGAATGGTATTATTGTCATTTTTTCTTACCTATCCTTTAATTACTGATATCTAGATAAAATTTCATCTATAGATAAGTATTGTACCCCTCGTAGTTTATAAAATATTTCATCTATTCATGAATTGGGGTAATTTTTATTTTTAATTTTTTTTTGACTTTACGATAATCAATAGAGAGGTGAGTTAACCCATGATTACTCATGATGATGATAACTACATCAACCCTTGGTGAAGTACTAGGGAATATAAAACACTTTTAATTATTCTCTTGTAACTACTTAATTTGTTCTTCTGACTCACTGGAAACCATTCCTTTATGATTCATTCATATTGGTAGAGATCAATGTATGTGTTTGACTAATAACCTGGCCTCTAATTTAGGTTGAAAACTAGTGAACTCTTCAGTTAATACATTAGTATATTCCATCACATTTAGAATGTATTCATGAATAATTTTATCCTTTATTTCAATCATTTCAGATGGATATTATTTCTGATAAGGCTATATTATTCAAAAATGAGATTATTATTCCAAAAGTGATTTATTTTACACATAACCCTTATACATAATCAAAAAATTAATTGGAATTTGAAGTGTTCTCTCAATATATTCTTTCTATCCTATAATATCATATTGTATTTATATAAGAAAATCGATTCCATAACTAATACATTATCAAACTCTATTAAATATTGTAAGACAAGATATTCCTAGAGTTTCAGTCCAAAAATGTTGACAGGGGAGGATTTATATACTTAGAATGATATAATTTTCCTATTTTTTATTATCAAAGATATCTAAACCACTATTTTTTTGTGGTGTTTGAAAAGTTTTTTTAAAATAATTATATGATTGAATGTGTATAACCATAATAATAATGTTCCTTCCCTATTTTCTAATGAATTACTAAAGTACCTATCACTACTTCAAGGTTGGGATGTTACTCAAATTGTAGTGATATCAAGTGACCTTTACTTCTCAATAAGCATTAGAGGTCATTGTTATTAATTTTCTCTCCCAACCATCAGCTTAGGGAGTAGGATCACATAATTCCCACATTCCACAAAGTTGAAATACTATACCATTGCCTGATTGTTGATCCAAACCTTCTTTATTAATTCAAATTAGTGAGTTTCATTTTATACCTTGAGAAATGATTAACCTAATCTCAATATTATCAATAGAAGAAGCATATTTCAATTACCTTACATCATTTTCTGATATTATACTTCTTAGACTCGTTATATGTGGAAGGATGAGGTTTCTTCCCATGATATTTATCCATTGAATTTCCAGATTAAAAATATATTTTATTCCAATTCTCTCCAGAACCATGAGACAATTAAGAGTCTAAAATCTCCATCATGAACATGTGGGAACAATAGGGATTCTATTTATATCTTCCAAAGTCCTGAATGGTTAAATCTTTTCATTGACTTGGCTTTATCCCAATATAGAAAAGGTTAACCTTACATCGAGTTTTCATAAAAATGTCAGGGGAATACCCTGAAATCCATATGAATTTAAACTCATACAACTTGATATATTCATATTCCTTTTTCTTTAGACCAAATAACTCCTACTACATATTAATATAGTGATTTAAGTGACATTAATTTTGAAAAACAATTTATTGATTCCTAATCAATTTCTTCTTTCAATATCATGTTCCTAATATGTGTCTAGATCTAATTGGCTTCCATATCTAGATGGTAAATATCCATCCTGAAATTATCTTGTTCTAAACGTTGTATGGTGATAAATATAATTCCAATGGAGTTAATAATTTTATCTAGGATGGTTATATCATTTTATACAATAATGGAGGTGATGAAATAAATTAATGACTTGACCATTACTTTATATTTTATAAGATAAAGAGGGTGATCCACATGAATCAAGTAATTATTAATAGCATGAGTCACCTAAGAAAGGGCTTACTTGATGTTCACATCCCTTACTCCCACAGGGGTAGGTATATCCATATGTAAACCATCAAATTGTCTGTCTAGTTTTTATCAAAGTTCCTCATAATTCCCACCCTTAAATAAAAATTAAGATAAGATTGTACAATGTAGAAAATATGTTAAAAGGTAAAAAAATTTCTTATAAGAATAAATTATAAAAGAAATGTATATTCTGAATTTTGAATCTATTAGTTTCAATCAAGGTTATACATTGTAATTTTTCTATTTTCTTTTCTAATCTAACAATCTATTCATGTCTCTCATAATGGTCTATAAAGTATTTTTGAGTTTTCCAAGTAAATTGCTTGGGAGTGTTAAGAAAGGTTTCAAGCAATGAATCAATTCCAAGCACCAGGTG
Source organism: Viscum album (assembly GCA_963277665.1). Lineage (NCBI taxonomy): Eukaryota > Viridiplantae > Streptophyta > Magnoliopsida > Santalales > Viscaceae > Viscum > Viscum album. Next base: position 891,620,850 of record OY728138.1, read on the forward strand.
AATGTCGAGTTATAAAAAAATCAAACATTCATAGTGATATTTCACTTAGGTAAAAAATGTGTTATAGATGAACCCACATTTAGTATTCATACTGGGATGTATTTTTTTGGAAACCACACACTGAAAACATTGCAAACATTTCTTGATATTCTTGAATATATATACATATCCATAGAGTTATAGATAATTATTATATTAAAAATCCAAAATAGAAAATGGAAATTATTTGATAAAAAGTAAAGCAACCCAAGACATTTACACATTATTACATGATTTTTAACATAAACATCCAAATAACACAACCTAGTAATCTTGATACTTATTTTATTTATAATAAATCATTCAAAATGCATAAAAATTAAACTAAAACAAATATTATTTATTTATTACTCATGAATTATAACCTAAGTCCCTTTTATCTCATAATATTTAATAGGATTATATGGGGAATATATAGAAATAAGTGAGTTATAAGGCCCATTACGCTAATAAATATTATAACAATGCATAACATGGGTCAAATGGAATAAAAAGATATCGTAGAAGTGAAACCCAATGAAAAATAACATGTGATAATAACATAATGAACATGGTATTGTTGCATCATTGAAACAAAGGAATGCAAAAGTTTCATAAAATAACACATCAGAATAATTCAAGTCTAACCAATAATACAACATCAAATGGTGGATGGGGTCCCACTATAGATATGGTTAACTTCATGATCCCATACCTATAGTATAACTAGATAATAACATTACCCATGGAATTGTACTAAAATATGGGGACACCTTCCAAAATATTTACATGTGTATATTTTCCACATAAAGAAACCAATCATAGAGGAAAACATAATAATTTTCCATAGAAATAAATGTGTTTTATAATCTTTACCCATATCATAATCAAATGATATTCTACAATGACTCTAAATACAAGAAGGAATTAATTATTATGGACATTAAAATATGATAACATACTCAAAGGTCTCAAACTATATTGTTTATTGGAGAATAAATAATCTAAATTAGAGTTACATAAAAGGGAAAAATTTATATAACCTTTCCCCTTAATCGGGTCTGATTTTGAAGATGGCATTTAAGAAATGAACGTGAGGTTTGTTTTACCCCATAAAAAGAAAAGGGAATTAAATTGGTATTTGTATATGAGATATATAAAAATAATTTAGAATAATGTCATTATATAAAATCTGGGGACAAATATATTTATTTAGAGGAAGGTCAAAAACCAAAAAAAATGTTGTTTAAGTAGACCTTTAACCATATGTTCTATAATCATTCATCACATTCACAAAATATCCTGAATATCCAAATAGAATTATTCAATTAATTAATTCACATCAATTTTCATCTATATATTATTTATAATAAATTTTTATGATTATTTATAACCATTTAAATGAGTTATAATGTTTACTTCCATTTTTCATAGGTTATTCGTTTAATGGTTCCATAGTTGAATCACTTTTGGATAATTATCAATGTTCTTATTAAACGGGAAAAAAATATATGCTAAATTAAATGGACTTAATTTACAAACAAAATTAAATGTTTCCAAATATGTATATATGATTGTATTTATGGATGAGTGACTTAGTATAATCGTTATGATTTTGTGGTTAGGTCCTTTATGTTGTTTTACCAACTGTAATGACCAGGACTCATTTTATTTGATTAAATAATAATTATAATGTTAAATAACTATAAAAAGTATGATAATAATTATTATAATCATATTAAACCATAATAATATTTTATAACCATCCTAGATGTGAATGTTGAAAAAATGAATAACTTAATTCATGGTGGGGATGAACCAGACATATTGTAAGAAAATTTATCATTTTAGAATGAATTGGGGGAATGGAAAGATGATGGATAATGAATATCCACTAAAAATAATAAAAATGTAGTATATATAAATAAAATCCTTATTATTATATATTATAGGGAATTTTTTTCTAGGACAAAGAGGATGAAAAATTTAAAGATTCGATTGTGGGAATTACCTTATATTTTAAAGGTCTCTTCTTAGGATTCCACCTAAGGCACCCTTGGAATGGTAATTTGGTGAAAAAAACTATGACATGGTGGAGAGGATTTTTAAGTAAATTCTGATGAAATTTGGAAAGCTACAAGGCTTATAATTTTAGAGGAGAAAGGGTTGTGAGGTGTGGAATTTTTATGGAGTGGGGGGTTATGAATATTATATTACTTTGATTATTATTTTGTCCCAATAATACCAATATTATATATTCATGAAAATATCTATTGTAAATGGTTCAATAATAGGGATACTTACATTATCTATGACATAAAACTTCATGTATTTAGCATTGAATATTAAATATCATGTTTTTTCATATTTCTCTATTCACAAAAAAATCATCAATTTTATAAAAATAACAAAAAATTTCAGAATAATTTTTTAAAATATGCAGATTTCAAAAATTAAATACATTTTATAAAAATAAATTTATAAATGAAAAAAAATCAATTTTATAATTAAGTACATATTTAGTTGAAAAAAAGAAAATTAATATTATGATTAATTTCACGACTCTTCTAATCATTACATAAGGTCTCATAACATTATATTATCATTATAATATATTATAATATTAATATATAAATACATTTTATGAAAGTAAAATTTATTTTGAATAATTATATTTAATATAAATGTTAAGTTAAAACATTTATGTTTTTAAAAAATATTAATGATTAATTTATCATTTTTAAAACATTTATATAATTTTACTAAGATATAAATTTATAATATTTTAATTTTATATGATAAATATTTTTTTAGAAATATAATTATTATAAGATTCTATTCTACCAACCATGATACTATTCAAAATAGTTATATTATTATTTCAACAACTTGGATACTATTTCGACAGTTAGTTAACTATTCCAATGTTCAAATTTTAAATTTTCATATAGTTCTATATCTCTAATAAATACCTCATCTTTAAATTTTTATTCATTCGATTCTATTATATATATATATATATATTAATTCTGAAAATGAATATTACAATACTATCATTCTGAATCATTTTTAAATTGTTGTTCCTATGTGATATTTCTCTGTGTGATCGATTAGATCCAAATTTTACAATTAATTTTATACTAGTTTGTATTTTTAGACGTTTTAAAACCTTTAATTATTATAAAAATTTATTCTATAAATGTAATTTTTAAATTCATATAAATTTTTTTGGAATCATTATATGGTACTAGTGTTTTATATACCTCATTAATAAATATTACATTATTTTATATTCAGAAGGGAAATTATTGCAATTGAATTATGGATTATTACATGTCTTCTAATGATACCTATGTTGTGTAGTTAAACATATATAATGTATATTATGTATAATTTAAAGGGGATTATCTTTTCATGCATCATGGTACATGCATGAGTTCCATTGATCAATGTACATATTATATGACTCAGAGTCAAACCATATTTGCTAATTATGACCCTTTTTAAATCATATCATATGGATATAAAATGAAACACATGTTGTTTCATGGAGTATTAAATGCTATAATGTTAATAATTCCAAATCCAATACCCTTTCCCCCCATAAATCACTTCATTTTTTTCACTTCTTATGCCACTACAACCATCCATCATGAGGTTAACTATTAATATATGTTTTATACTCTCTATTAGTTGTCTTCACCATCCACTAAATTAACTCTATTACAATTAATGTGACCCAATTTGATTTTCATACTCATATCATCCCACTTCTAGACATGAAAAATTTATCTATTTTATTCTGCCAAGGAACCTTCTAACTACTTCCATTATCGGAATATCCAACTATCACTGATCATCAGGGGCCTCACCATCCATGTAAACCATTATTGATGAATCAGATAATTATGAATTCTAGTGGTTATTTTTCTCTATATGAGGGAAGTTGATGTAATAGAAACTATGGTCATTAAAGATTATGATGAGTTAAATTTTCTTTGCATCCAAAAATTACAAATAACAAATGAAAATAAGGATTCATTGATGTGAAATCATAATAATGATTAAAATAATCTATTATAGAGAAATAAGATTAATCAAAGAATATAACCCCTTATAATATTAGTTTGTGGATTAATTTTAGAATAATATCAATTACTTCCAAATGAAATATCAATAATTTAATTAGAAAATTATATTACAAAGATAAATTAAAAAGAATTTATGTAAACTGTCAATAATGAATCAATATAAATGAAACTCATATAATACATGAGATTATAATTCAACTAAATTAATTTCAAATCCTAAAAATTAATGCTTGTTTATTTAGGTGAAAATATTTTTGAAAGTCCAAACATATTTATAGTATTTCTATTTTGTTGGATATTTTTTAACAGTGGCATCATGAATCAGTCTTCGATCCATTGATCCAGTGTAAGATTTTCCAGGAGAGATTTCTTATAATATACCTTTATGTTTTATGCATGAAATGTATCACTATAAGGAAATGGTTTTTAGAGAAAATTATAAAACACTATCGTAGGTCCACTTATATATCTATTAAAAAACAAGGTATATCTTAGACAAGGGAATGAAACCATAACAGATAAATTATTTCCTTCTAAGATAAAATAGCTCATTTATAACCGTTCTTATATGTTGAAATTCCTATATAATAATTAATTTATGATATATGGTATATGTGGTCAATAAATAAATACTTATTACTTTAATAAAAATTAAAATCAAATTAAATTTAAAGAATCTCAATATTTATCTAGAATTCATCCCTAGGGTAATAACTATTCATAATGATCAAGAACGAGAAAACATTCACATGTTTTTACATGGAAATTTAATGTTTATCTCCTCTAAGAACCTAGTAATTTCCAATTTAAAAATGGCATAATCCATTCCAAAGGAAAAAAATGTTTTAGTATCCTCCCACCCTTTAAATATTTTCATCCATGAAATGAAAAAAAGTTAGCAGCAAAACAAAAACCATATAGTGAAAATGTGCATAAAAATATTGTCCACTATTTACATGTCATCTACTGATAAAAGATTATAATATATGATAACAAGGTACATAAACACATTTGAAGAAAACCAATTTTAATCTTGTTCCATTATTTTTCTCCTTGTGATTTGACTAACATTCTTGAAAATAATCTCAAGATCAAACCTAAATGATTCCATAAAAAATAATGATATTGCATTCAAAAATATCTACGCAATCTATTTCCAATTTTTTTTTCACCCATAGGTGACTCATAACTGTGTAATTAGAAAATACAATATAGCATCCCGCCTCATTATCACATAAACTTTCATTACATTTTACAAAACTGAGGATCTTTAAGGTTTAGTGTCTTGGAAACCAGGAACTTTAAACATGAAAACATAAAACATTCTTCTAAAACACTTAAAAGGATTCTCCTCATGTTCATCCTAGGTTCATTACTGCATCACATAACCTGGGAGCATATATCAAAATAAAGGGTGAGAAAAAATCCCAGTAAGGAAAACAAGAGAAACATTTTACATGTGAACTTGAGATACTTCAATAAGGTCATGACAAAGAACTTTAAGGCATGAGAATGAAATAAGGAGGCATATCATAATAAAAGTAACATTTTTTATAAATTGAAAATGTGGCTACATAATTTAACATAGAAAATCATGAACATATCAACAAGGTCCATCCCCAAGGTGTCATTTGAAAATTACCAAGGTTATTCCCCAAGGTATCGTGAAAATTGTAATCTCTAGTGGTTACATAATTACCCAATGCATTGGAGCGCTATCAGGGCGCACCCTTGAATTTTCCTTTATTATCATGTGAGCCACATATATAATCATCAAACATTTCATAAATACCCCATATAGCATAAAATAAATGGGTTTCATTTCATAATCATAACGTAAAAAAAACTTCTTTAAAGACATGATCCTTACATCACTTTAATCCCACGGAAAGCGAAAGCGGGTATCATGTATGTAAATACCAGAATTTAAAATAGAACATTTTGATATATATGTGAATACCCTTGTAGAAATAAGAGTTTTGAGTATTCACTTTATAACATAAAATAATTTTGAGAAAAGAGAGAGGCATTTTGAGACGCAAATTCTGCAGCATAACGGCTATGTTTTGGGGTTTTAGAAAACATTGAAAAGAGAGGGGACATGGGTCACCCACTCATAAATGATCCATAAAACAGTAGGGTGACAGAATAAGAAGGATATATGGACATGGTAATGGAATTTTCAGGACATACCATTCGAAATGAAAAACATGGAAGGAAAAAAATTTGATTTCTCTTATGAAAATTCGGTAGCCTAACGGCGTCACTTAAACTTCAATAAAAATGAATTGACAAGATAAAATAGGGTCTCTAATAATATGATCATAAGAGATAATTATGATAGATATAGATATCATACCCCAACATAATAAAAAGTAACTTGAAAGACTTGACATGAAAATCGAACTTGAAAAATGAGAAGGGTGAAAGAATCCCTTAAAAATTCGGCAGCCTAACGGCGTCACTTAATCTTTCATAAAATGAAATGATGAGAGTAATAGGGGATCTCTCATCATATAAAAATCAAAAGGGAATTAAGAGGAATATAAAAGAACATCCTCTCACATAAGAACATGGATCATAAAAGGATGACATAAAAGATATTACATGAAAAGAAAGATAGAGGTCGGATCCCTTACCTTAAAACATAACTCTTAAAACTCAAAGGTTGGGACCTTGAGGGCTTGGGGGAACCATGGGAGGACTCCTTAGGAGGTAATGAGACCAGAACATTGTTGGGGGAGAGTGGGGAGTCGAATGGATGAGAGGATGGCTTGGTATTTATAGGGAAAGTGAGGGGACAAGGCATTAATGGCAAAGGGACATCTCATTAGTGGTTTTGGCAAAACCATGGGCTTGCCCATGGTATTTGCCCATGGTATTGGCCAATTGGGACACCTCATACCTTATCTCACTATTAATAATTCGAACATATTGATTACAAACTTAATACATCATTTAATGATGTCATTAAACACCCGTAACTTAAAAACTGTATTTTCACTATTCATCGAAAATTCAACTTTCTCAGAATAATCCCAAAATTTCACCTTAACCAAATATCAACGCTCTGATTATAAATATGAACTCCATTTTATAAAGATAATTTTTTAAATATTGTTAATTTAATTTTTAAATAAAAACACTATTCACCAAAAATTCATTTTTTTCAGAAAAAACCCCAAAAATTACCATAGCATAATATCGGTGCTCTGAGTTCAAAAATGAAATCCGTTTTATAAAAATAATTATCTAAATATTTTTAATTAAATTTTTAAATAAAAAACACTATTCACCTGAAAAAACTAATACTTGAATAATGATTTATGAAACCGTTATTTAACCATTTTATTGAATCACGTTACTTAATCAAGGTGCCTAGATTACATTAATACTTTATTTAAGTGAGATTACTAATCCATTTGGACACATTACTAATCTTAATCATAAAATCACTATTCATAATTTACTATTCATCAAAAATTAAGTTGATCTTATTAGACTCTAAATTTCGTAATGAACATGATTGTAGAAGACCATTTTTCGAAAATCATTACACATTTTTAATTATTTAAGGTTTACACAACCATTTTTAAAATATCCTTTTTCTAAAATTCATCAAAAATATGCATACTATATTTATCCGGTCATTTGAAAATTCATAAACTTCATCATAAGAAGAAATCCCAATTTTTATTTAAAACAATGGATTACACAAGGCAGTTACGGTCTCCTTACATAGCCCCTTATCACACCAGCATAGGACCTAAGTGTAAGTGTGCTAAGGTGAGAGAATCCGAGGGAGGATGGTCCAACATCGCACGAGTAGTAATTTCTATCAGTTTGAACTTCTCACGAAGGCGATCCCATTCTAGCTTTATACGATGAAGTTCATCTTGGGTTTGGTCCAGAGCAAAGCCCAGTGGTGCTACCTCCTTCCCAAGTTCTGTTAGATGGGCTTCGATTGGTCCAAGACTACTAGGTGAGGCCATCGAATCTTCTTTCTATATTAATTAACCAAGATTACTTGTATTTAGAGACAATAATCAAAACGTTTAGTTTCTAGTGGTCATATTGACCAATGGTCATATAATAGTTAAAAACCAACAGTATCATATTAATTATACTCATGTTATCAAATGAAACGTTTTTTTTGAGTATAAAAAATAAAATAACACATAAAATTAGGAAACAAGATTTATTCAAAATTTCGGGTTGTTACAATCTTCCCCCCTTAAGAAATTGCGTCCTCGCAATTTTTTTTAAAATTAGGTTTTGAAATTTCATTGAAAGTCTCACATCGGAAAAGGAGTCAGTAAAACTATTATTTTAAAAGAAAGAAAGGGAAGTACGAAGGTCACCCGAGTTAGCCCACACTAGGATTCCATGTAGGAAAACATGGACATGGAGGAGAAAACAAAGGGTCAAGTTCTGAGGGAGAGTGACAGAGAACATGTTTAGGAGAAAGTTAACCATAAGAAAATCCCAAACTTATGATGTGTGTAAACGATCTTTGATTACCTAGTAGGAAACGTAAACCAACAACGTTTTTGTTTTACGTTCCTTTTCATAATTTTGAGGAATTCATTTACAACATAGAACAAAAACATAAGGAAATATATCTACCTTCATGTAGAGTTTCACCCTTTAATAAGTTTCTACCAAAACTAATCTTTTCTCCCAAACGATGAGCATTCAAAACTACTTGGTCTCATCAAAACACAAGAATCATCTTCTAGAGAATCACATAAACCGCAAAAGATTAACTATCTATTTCTTCTACCTTTAAACATTATCCGAAAAACAGAAAGGGTAAGGTTAAACAACTCTTCAAAAAGGAAGAATCCCATAGGAATGGAAACTAATTTTAAATCTTCAATGTTCCATGGTAATACCCAAAGTTCATCATAGACCATCCCATAAATAACGGTCCTTAAAATTCCTCAAAATAAACCAAACTAATATTGAAACCCAAATACAAGAAGGATTTGATAACATAGTCTTCCAAAATAAACTTCATTGTTCATCTCCAAACAACATCAACCACTCCTAACATCTTATAAAAAAATATCTAAACTAAACATATTTTACCCAAGATAGGTTAATCATTCCCATAAGTAACCTAAATTACTATAAGTCCACCATAAATTCATCGATTCTTCAAAATATAAGTCAACCTTACTCCTCAATAAAAATACCGTAGTAATCTATTTACCTCGAACATATAGGGTCCCCAAAATAGTGAACATATTCCAAAATAATAATCATTTTTTAACCCCCTAATCATCTCTGTCATATTAATATGACAATCATCGCATTTCTTATCACATTGGTTTTTGGGACATGTTCTTCCATTTCCCGCCATTAACTAAGAAAAGAAACTATAATTAAGGGCTTATTTACTTAGCTAATAATCATGAAAAGGAAACTTTAAGCATAAAAGGATAAACATGTAGAATAAAATTATATCCTAACTTGTGATCCCCTAGGTTCCAATCTAGGTTATCCATGATCATATATTCTTATGTGAATATTTATTTTGTTTTATCCTTGTTCCTTTAATAATGGTTTATACTAAGCTTATGAATTTACCAAAGCATATCCCCCGGGAGTGTCGTAACCAAGAGTGCAGCAAGGCCCGTTGTCGTGTACCAGTTCCCGTTCGAGTCTAGCTCAAAGCGGTGTTTTCAGGTTTTACCCCTATGTACATCTGTGCCAGAGCCACCTCTACCTGCTCGTATCCAGACATAGATGTATTTTCTTGGAAACCCCTTACTCAATACTCACCAAAATACCAGGAAGATTTCCTATATTTAAACTTTTCTATAGGGTTCTTCCTAGATTTTTCATATCCTAATTTCCACAAATAACTAAACCATCCTTTGATACCAACTATATCATCCCACCTCATTATCACATAAACTTTCATTACATTTTACAAAACTGAGGATCTTTAAGGTTTAGTGTCTTGGAAACCATGAAATTTAAACATGAAAACATAAAAAATTCTTCTAAATCACTTGAAAGTCTTCTCCTCATGTTCATCCTAGGTTCATTACTTCATCACATAACCTGGGAGCATACATCAAAAGAAAGGGTGAGCAAAAAGCCCAGTAAGGAAAACAAGAGAAACATTTTACATGTGAACTTGAGATACTTCAATAAGGTCATGAAAAAGAACTTTAAGGCATGAGAATGAAATAAGGAGGCATATCATAATAAAAGTAACATTTTTTATAACTTGAAAATGTGGCTACATCATTTAACATAGACAATCATGAACATATCACCAAGGTCCATCCCCAAGGTGTCATTTGAAAATTACCAAGGTTATTCACCAAGGTATCGTGAAAATTGTAATCTCTAGTGGTTACATCATTACCCAATGCATTGGAGTGCTATCAGAGCGCACCCTTAAATTTGCCTTTATTATCATGTGAGCCACATATATCATTATCAAACATTTCATAAATAACCCATATAGAATAAAATAAATGGGTTTCATTTCATAATCATAACGTAAAAAAAACTTCTTGAAAGACATGATCCTTACGTCACTTTAAACCCACGGAAAGAGAAAGCGGGTCTCATGTATGTAAATACCAGAATTTAAAATAGAACATTTTGATATATATGTGAATACCCTTGTAGAAATATGATCTTTTAGTATTCACTTTATAACATAAAATAATTTTGAGAAAAGAGAGAGACATTTTGAGACGAAAATTCTGCAGCATAACGGCTATGTTTCGGGGTTTTAGAAAACATTGAAAAGAGAGGGGACATGGGTCACCCACTCATAAATGATCCATAAAACAGTAGGGTGACAGAATAAGAAGGATATATGGACATGGTAATGGAATTTGTAGGACATACCATTCGAAATGAAAAACATGGAAGGAAAAAAATTTGATTTCTCTTATGAAAATTCGAAAGCCTAACGACGTCACTTAAACTTCAATAAAAATGAATTGACAAGATCAAATAGGGTCTCTCATCATATGATCATAATATATCATTATTATAGATATAGAGATCGTACCCAAACATAATAAAAAGGAACTTGAAATACTTGACATGAAAATCGAACTTGAAAAATGAGAAGGGTGAAAGAATCCCTTAAAAATTCGGCAGCCTAACGACGTCACTTAATCTTTCATAAAATGAAATGACGAGAGTAATAAGGGATCTTTCATCATATAAAAATGAAAAGGGAAGTAAGAGGAATATAAAAGAACATCCTCTCACATAAGAACATGGATCATAAAAAGAATGACATAAAAGATATTACATGAAAAGAAAGAGAGAGGTCGGATCCCTTACCTTAAAACATAACTCTTAAAACTCAAAGGTTGGGACCTTGAGGGCTTGGGGGCACCATGGGAGGACTCCTTGGGAGGTAATGTGACCAGAACTTCGTTGGGGGAGAGTGGGGAGTCGAATGGATCAGAGGATGGCTTGGTATTTATAGGGAAAGTGAGGGGACAAGGCATTAATGGCAAATGGACACCTCATTAGTGGTTTTGGCAAAACCATGGGCTTGCCCATGGTATTTTCCCATGGTATTGGCCACTTGGGACACCTCATACCTTATATCACTATTCATAATTCGAACATATTGATTACAAACTTAATACATCATTTAATGATGTCATTAAACACCCGTAACTTAAAAACTGTATTTTCACTATTCATCGAAAATTCAACTTACTCAGAATAATCCCAAAATTTCACCTTAACCAAATATCAACGCTCTGATTAAAAATATGAACTCCATTTAATAAAAATAATTTTTTAAATATTTTTAATTTAATTTTTAAATAAAAACACTATTCACCGAAAATTCATTTTTTTCAGAAAAAACCCCAAAAATTACCATAGCATAATATCGGTGCTCTGAGTTCAAAAATTAAATCCGTTTTATAAAAATAATTATCTAAATATTTTTAATTAAATTTTTAAATAAAAAACACTATTCACCCGAAAAAACTAATACTTGAATAATGATTTATGAAACTGTTATTTAACCATTTTATTGAATCACATTACTTAATCAAGGTGCCTAGATTACATTAATACTTTCTTTAAGTGAGATTACTAATCCATTTGGACACATTACTAATCCTAATCATAAAATCACTATTCATAATTTACTATTCATCAAAAATTAAGTTGATCTTATTAGACTCTAAATTTCGTACTGAACATGATTGTAGAAGACCATTTTTCGAAAATCATTACACATTTTTAATTATTTAAGGTTTACACAACCATTTTTAAAATATCCTTTTTCTAAAATTTATCAAAAATATGAATACTATATTTATCTGGTCATTTGAAAATTCATAAACTTCATCATAAGAAGAAATCCCAATTTTTATTTAAAACAAAGGATTACACAAGGCAGTTACGGTCTCCTTACATAGCCCCTTATCACACCAGCATAGGACCTAAGTGTAAGGTGTTCTAAGGTGAGAGAATCCGAGGGAGGCTCATCCAACATCGCACGAGTAGTAATTTCTATCAGTTTGAACTTCTCGTGAAGGCGATCCCGTTCTAGCTTTATACGATGAAGTTCAGCTTGGGTTTGGTCCAGAGCAAAGCCCAGTGGTGCTACCTCCTTCCCAGGTTCTGTTAGATGGGCTTCGATTGGTCCAAGACTACTGGGTGAGGCCATCGAATCTTCTTTCTATATTAATTAACCAAGATTACTTGTATTTAGAGACAATAATCAAAACTTTTAGTTTCTAGTGGTCATATTGACCAATGGTCATATAACAGTCAAAAACCAACAGTATCATTTTAATTATACTCATGTTACCAAATGAAACATTTTTGTTGAGTACAAAAAATGAAATAACACATAAAATTAGGAAACAAGATTTATTCAAAATTTCGGGTTGTTACATACAATATACTAGAGACATCGACATTGATATGATTCATTAATAAGAACACATTATATGGTTGTTCTTTTCCCACTAACATTAGTGGGTGCCAAAAATATTATCATTTTAGAACTATAACAAATGGAACTAATATAGGTATTAGAAAGTAGTGTTCATTAAAAATTCATGAAGACCAATATAAAATTCTACACATATTTCTATTCCTTATTTTCCCATCATCAAATGATAATAAAAAATATAGAATCATCTCCAACAATAGGTGCAAGGACCACATGGGAACTTTGAAATATCATTCCTCTAACAAAAGCATTAAAATCAAATCTACCCATATGTATAACATCACAATAGCTACCAATTATAGTCTTATTTGGTTTTAAAAACACTTCATAAACTTAATTTATTATTATTTTTAGAAAATGACCATAAATCCTAAAAAATCAATGAATCTGACCCTTCAATTATCTGTGGACCATTCCACCACAGTTGGACTATGGTGGTCCAATCTAATTTAGATAACCCAAATCTTTCATCTATAGAACATTAGATAACACCTCCCAAACCAATATATGAAAATCATTAATCTATATATAAACAAAATTCATTTTATAGCCAGATTCTACCAGTAATGAATTCCAATGTTCTGGTAGACTAACACCACCAAAGCCAAATATCTCAAAAGTTGATCTAGGATCAAAAAATTACCATCATCGCTATGAAGTCAAATATTATCAAAATACAACCATAAAACTATATAATATTATTCCATAGTCCTCACTATAATGAAATTCCAGCTAGTTCACTTCCAAATATATTTATCCACACATAATCCCATAAATAATTAATCTAATCTTAGCATCACATAATCAATGAAGATGTTTCATTCCATCAGATATAAAGTTGAAGGGATGTATTTTTCACCATCTCTAATCCAATAAATCCACTTTAATATTACCTTCTAATACATCTCCCCTATATTATGGTTATATAATTTCATCTAATTGAATCAATTACCATATTACGATTGTACCGCTCAAGAAACTTTATTCTTCACAACTTCAAAAAGCAAAAACTCAATAGTCTATTATACCCTGAAAAAGAGAGAATACTAGGGAAAATCATTTATAAGATCTTCAAAAGAAACATATACCATCCATTTATAAAATTTTAGTCTAGAATCCATTAAATAATGATATCCAAATCCATTGGATGGTCACCTTTGATTTGGTTCAAAAGTGGGTGGAATAAAAAAATAATACCAAAACAAATCTATTTATTAATTTGAATAAATTAATGGAAGTTATAAAAACTACTTACATCAGTATGATCCATATATTCCTCTATATATTCCTAAATACTACTTTAGAAAAAACCTTCCTACAGTTCAAAATATGTGGATAATCAAATATGAATTCTACCAAGAACCATGAAATTGTTTCCATTGGGTGTTGATGTCAAATATACCTTGATTTGGGGAATATATAAAAGCTTGATCAAAAATATCATCAACATTCTATTCATTATTAGGCTTTCCAATAAACAGAAAAAATCTAACAGTACCCCTTATAAGTAAATCAATATACATTTTTCTTGATGTGGGTCACTCTAAAAATTCTATGAATAAAAAATCATGTATCCCACCACCAATAAAATAAAACTATCTTCTATAATTAATTCTACTCATACCTAAACATTTTATCTAGTAGAAAGTTACTACATAATCACTAAGGTTTTTCCAAATCATCAAGTTTGAGGGTCTCAATCACTGATGAACAAGGTACTTGACACATCTAATTGAATACCCATTACATCATAACAAAAGTGAGGCATACTAAATAACACTGAATATATCTATTAACTCAAAAGATAATTTCCCAAATGCTCATATTGATCTGATAAAATCCAATAAAAAGTTATAATATATCATTATTATGATTCCGAACAAAAATACAATATAAGAAAACAGATAATCGCTACTAGTAAGTGTCTCTAACTGAAGAGTTCATTTTGGGAGATCAACTTGAAATTCAAATTCCACCAAAAAATACAATAACAATGGAATGGAAAATTCTTTTATAATGAATTTTTGTTCTAGTGAAGAAGAAACCATCATAGCTCAAACCATATCAGGTGTTTCTTTCTCAAATCCAATTTTTCATATGTATCTTTACAAGGTATAAGGATTAACACTATGTGTCCAACATTAACTACTTGAATGCGATGGTAATGGTAGTATATGGAATAACCCTCTTTTAACTACTCATATACTACTTGATCCTTGACTAGATCTCCCTCATATAATTTCATTATGCCTACAAATAGAGGGTACATGGACCAATGATTCCATTAATTTGTAGTTATATATTTGGAATCATTCATCCAATCAAGAATGAAATGATTCTGATCCCATAATAGTGGTGTATATCTACCATGAAATTCCCAACAACTAATTCCCACTCTAGAGCTCAAAGGTATACATTTAGAATATGGTATATGGAGTACCTTATCTATAAACAACAACATCTAATAGGTTATATTTAATTTTTATTATAGAAGATCTAATAGCTTTTATATTCTAACAATTATAGTATCCACTGAATTGATGTACTAGAATAATTTTGAAAACCCCAACCATGGTAGGGAATCAACATTCTAGGTTTGGATGATCTTGTTTTATCAATATCACATGACTTTTCAAATGAAATTCAATGAACAAACCCAAATTTTGTTTATATAATACCAAAAAATAGATGGGAAATCGGATTTTACACTCCATGAAATCATCAACCACTAAAAGATCAGACTGAACTCAAAAAACAAAAGTGTCCTTTAATAAAAAATTTATAAAACATAATAAACCATAGTATAGTATCATTTTTATTAGTAGGAGCTCTTATTACTTATATAAGAAGGAATAAATAGAATATAATTTATGAATGTTATACCCACTACTCTTGGGGAGTAGGTGCCTCTTAAATTAACCCTTCAATAAATTTTTAATATTTCTATAGATCAACATTGAGGGGATCTTTCACAGGAATGGGATAATAACAACCCTATAAATAAGTTTATTATTATTATCTATAGATTTATTCCTTAACATAAATTTGGAAATATGAAATTATTATAGTATAGAGGGCTGATATGTCATATGAAAGACATTTATACCATAACTAATAACATTATGTATCATGTAACATTCTGATAATAACCCTTGGACAGTTTCTTAGAGATTCAATTTGATCAATATATTATCATTATCCTTGTGAATGGATAAAATCCCGAACACACAAACACTATATTTCTTAGACTGAAATGTTATCTAAAACCCCATAGCATTATATCCCAAAAATATACAAACTAAATTTGAAAATATAACTGACTCTAAAATCCATCTGTTGGAATGAAATGCTCTGATAGCACTATGCCATGACCTAAAAAATCAGGACCCCACCTTATAATAACATTAATCTCTATATGACACCATTACCCTCCCTCATTGGTATAATGATGATACATATTCTAAAAAGGCATAACAGAATTTAGAGGCCTTATCCTATATCAACCTACCATAGAAAATCATCTTTAATACATGAAGAAATAAATAATCAATATATATATATATATATATCCAACTATAAAACCTATATTTACATTAGACAATAATGGTCTAAAAATAGATATTTTAGAATCTATTCAATTTAAAAATACATATTTATAAAAAAACATCGCAAGGATGAACTAACACTAGGGAATGTGATAATTCTCCTTATTGTGACAGATCTATGGATAACACCAATCAATAAAATCCACCACAGTGCACAATTCTATGATATTATGCATTATACCTAATAGCATCAATCATACCATGTCCTGAAAAGTCACCATTAAACTACCCATTGAATTCATTTGCCTAGTATTTTTCAATATAGGAACCATTAGAGGAGAAAATAAAAATACTTAGTAGGATTCCCTAGAATCATACTGTAAAGATGAAATAGCTCTACAATGTAATCCTAGGATTGAGGGAAATATATATAGACACAAAGCTTCAAGATATTCCTATGGGTAAATAGGACTATGATTACAGAGGAACTCTAGTCCTGATTGCTCATTTCCATGAAACATCATGTCCCATAGGATAATAATATATTACCAATGTATTGAGAAAACAATAAATTTAAAGTCTACATATTATATGTATGTTATATATTAATGTCATCCAATTACAACATACATGTCTCATGACCTAAAAAATTTATATTACACCATGTCAAAACTAACCAATCTCCATATCATCCTTTCTACCTTACTTCAACTATAGTAGGGGACTCACACATTATCGAGGAATTTCAATCACTCAAAGGAGTTCCAAACCCTATCAAAAAATAGAACCTAATATCACAATGAATAAAAATAACCTTTATCAGTGAAGTTCATGTGCCTTGTCATTTTGGATAGTGTTAACAACTAATAAAGTACATGGAAAAAACATTATTATGATCAAGGGAGTAATAAACAGAAATTTTGAATGTCAAAAACTCCCCCCATGGTTATATTATTCAGCATAGAATAACTCTGGGAGTTCCAAACACCATGAAGAATAAAATGTAATTCCCTTACCCGAACCACTGAGTTTGAACTAGAGTTCCATATGATCTCATTCGAACATTCCCATATATAAGAGGCTTCCAACTATGAATGAGGGTCTAATTCCCTCCATAGAGATACTATAACCTATGTATCATTCCATATCACATATAATTATTAATATATAATTTAATAAATATTCATCATAATCATGATTTAATAATCAATTTCCCATATGTCATACAATATTATGCAGCTCCCAAAGTGGGAAACAAAACCATTGTATAAAACTGTGGCATGAAAATGAATAATTAAAACTGATATAACCTCAAGAATCTATCCTGGTGCACCTCTAGATACATGCTTGGATCAACCATGTTACACATGACCCTATCCCTTTATTTTATCTCTATTATTTAAATATTCACACACATCAACTTTCCCAAAACAACATGTGAGTAATAAAACCTATAAGGATAAGATAAATATGTCTTTACCATGAGATAACATTCATAACTATGTAGGAAAATAAAATAAATAAATCTAATCACTTATTACTATCATACCAAAATATCATGTGCTATACATGATACCACAAACCCAGATAGTACCTACATCCACTCCTAACCATAATATATCGAAAGAGTAATGGATATGTCAAAAATGATGGTAAAAAACTAATATACTAAATAGCTGTATTGGAACTAAGCCTCTATGTGAGACCATAATATAACCTCACAACCTCTTAGTATTTCTCTTCTATGGTCCCATAGATTTTGATACCACACTATTACCACATTTTTAGGTCACATGGATCATTATGCCCCCATTAGCCACAAATTATTGGTCACATAGATCTTTACACCCCACTATAGTCTTATTGGTATGATCATATATGATCTCAAGTCCCCTATGATAGGAAACACAAAGGGATCATGCCCCACTATATATATAGGTCTTATCATCATGTCACATGTAGCATATGAACATGCTCCCACTATAGGAATACTTATCGACAATGATTCATCCTATCACTTTAGTATCATAAATAGAATAACAAAACCATATAAAATACAATAGTTTCACATAATGAAATAGTGGTATCACATCGTGGAACACATAGAATATCACGAGTGTAAATAAAATCCCAATCAGTCACCCATGTTAAAAAATTAAATATTGTTTAAAGAAGCTCAAAATACATAATTCTATAATGTTAATATTCATATACATGAACTCTGCATGGGAATGAATTTTCTACCTCATGATTTTAAATTTTAGCTTCATGTTTTGTTATGAAATCATCACTTGAACCACATCGAAGTGTTTTTTTGGATGAATCCTCTCACTAATTATTCCTATAAATGATTATATTATTTTATTAAAAAAAATAATTAAAACCCCCCAAGAGATGATATTTGTTATCTCCATGATAATTATAAACTATATATTTATGAAAAAGAATCTGTTAACCTTATCTTCCTTTGAGAAAATTATAATTCCAAATATGAAAAAAATTATATCTCTCTATTATAATAGAAGATAAAAAATATTTTTTAAAATTATTCATTTTTTTTCAAATATTGTAAAATTTTAGTAAATTATTTACATTTTTCTTGAAGGAATCAAAAAGATAATTTAATGAACTAAGTATAATAATATTTTTTAGAACTCATACATGGTTTATATGTTTTGAAAACATAATACCAAAGAATATATAAGAGAGGGTGAGGTATTTCTATGCCTAGAAAAAAGATGATAAACACAATGTTTTCATATATGGTTTTTCCAAACCCTGACTAGTGGATTTTAAAGATTCTAAAAATCAAAGGGATCACCCAAAAATAATGTCTAGAAATTTATAGATATTGTTAGGAATTAATCCCTCATATAGATTCACAACATTAAAACAAGAAAAATCAACATTTTTTAACTATTAATAAATTCTTAATAATTCTGTCTTTAATGGAATCAATAATATGAATTTAAAATGTTTAACTAGCCAAAATACGATTTCCATGAAATTAGGAATTTTAATTCATAAAAACATATTTTAGGATTGTGTCTTGGGGAGAATAAATTTAATTTGGTAAAAAACATGCTTTCCTCAAAAAGGGATATGTATAAGGGTAATAAGAATTACCCTTACACATCTCGTAAAATTTACATAATGGTATTTTATTTTAACAATAAACATGTGTTATAACCATAAAAAGCACTTGGAAATGGAAAACTATAATTATATAGTTCCTAGGAACACTTATGTATCCATTTAAATTATATGGACACAATTAGACTTGTCTGGATTTACCCTTTCAAAGAATATAAAAAATCAGTATTACTATTACGTGGATCTGTGTTACACATATTAATCCTTGTAAATTAAATGAATAACATTACACAAATCATGTTTTACTCATGAAAATGGTTGTTTAGAAATTTTTATCCCATATGAAAACAAGTCAATCCTTACAAAAATTCATAAAACTCACATTACCCTAATGTAACCATATTAAATATTGGGTTTCCTTTACCCAAAAAACCATAAGCATGGGTGAATTCTATTAAAAAATTATCTTCAAATAAAAGGACATAAAAACTATATAAAAAATTGGTTTTAAGAAAAATTAATAATTATGAATATTAAATTTCTCATGCCATAAGGAAATTATATCCCAAATAAGTATCTCATGTGATGTTGCTTAAACATCAGACTCATACTCTCGTGTATCCACCTAAATCTATCAATGGTTCTATAAAATTCATACATGTGGAACATTCTATACATGAAGTAATGTATTCCTCATGTTAATGATCAGTATTCAGAACTACACATATGATTTATTCATCCATAAATCAGTAACCTCATAGTAAATAACATGATTAGGATCAAGTTTGTGTCTCTAAAGCTAAGAAATAATGAACATATCATGTAATCCTTCATAATGCGGGGGATGGTCTAGAGGATATTACACTTCCCAACCCACTCGATACCCTTTTAGGGTTTAAAAAACCATGGTTTCATTTTCCCATGATTCCACAAATTTTTCTCCCCCATCCAATGTGACACTCATGTGAAATCCGTATAACCAACAAGAGTCTCTAAAGATCACCTACCCTATTCATCAATAGATTAATGCCATATGATTATGGTCACTAACCACTTATGTATCAATTTCTACCTCTCTATGGTCTCATGTACCATATTATCCCCAACAATCATAACCTTGCACACCTTTTTTCAACACAACGAGGAGAGGAATGATTTTCCAAAGAGGTTCAAAAATGGTTTCCTTGGTATAGACTCCTGGAAAATGTTGTTGTATGTGAAATTCTCAAAGGATAGGTTATCATCACAATTTACAACGAAATTTTGAATACAATATTATAATATATCCTCTAGTATAATAATTGTCTGACCAAACTCTCTATCTATCTAAGGACTATATTCTATACTCATTCTCATATGAGCCCCATGGGTTCTGTTCAAGTCGTAAAAAAGTGTGATGTGAAACATGAATACGTATCAATAAAATTATAATGGTAACTCCATGTAAGAATACTATCCCATGGAGATATTTAATTTTTATCTATTTGATTAAGTTAGTCTCTCAGATCGATTGGATGTGGTAAACCTCCATCTAACAAATGACAATATCCTAGATAGTATCACTACTCCTTGGTGTCTGGGGTAACTTCATTACGGAGTCCATTTTGATTTACGAACACATCAACTTGGGAACTAAAAGTGTATATAGTAAACCAAATTTATGTTGGTGACTCTACATTACCCTCTATTAGGTATGACATTAAGAAACAAAATAAGGGATTCCCCTATTTCCCCCCTGGAAACCAGAAATACTATAAGAAGTCATATTAAATCACTATCATACAATGATGTATAAACTATAAATAGGTATGGAAGTATGGAATCATTTATTCCCTAATGAAACCAGTGACTAAAACTCTCCCATATACCATAATCACATTATATTCATCAATTGACCACCCAGGTATTGGGTCACATCTTACTAGCTAATCCTGCATCACATCAGACTTAGGTTAGGAATCTGGAGCTTCTTTCAGATGGTCTAAAATAGAATATTTTACCACTAAAGTGGAATATTTACTCAATCCATAATCATTATAATCATTAATAATTTTATTGGGAATACAATATGATCATGTTCCACTACTCTTAAGAAGGTCTCTAATTAAGATCTTACTCCATATTCGACTTATAGCTATGAATTCCAACAAAAACGTTAACATTACTAGGTGCATATTCCATATTAATTCCAACCTATTCTTATATTCAACCCAATGCCTCTAAATAAAATTCATGTCCCTCTATGTGAATATATAATTAAGGACACTTTTTACACATTAGGCACAAAACCACCCACTAAAGATATAGTATTGGAAATAATTCAGATCACTGAACACTAATAATAGAATCAAGTCATGATTATTATTGTTCAACTTATAGGGTCACATATGATGTGAAAAATAAGCTACAACCATCTTCATATACATCAATAAAACTCATAGATAAAATTCTTCTATTTTATAATATACAACATAACTAATTCCCTTTCTCAATAAGATTCAACACGAGAGTTCTATCCAACCTCATATTTTACTCAATAATTGCATATTAACACTAAATATACCATTATAGATTCACAATATTATTCATATATATATATATATATATATATATATACTTGTTTGTGTGTGTGTGTGTTTGATGATAACTGGTAACAGTCCAAAATCACAAATTGGCTTTATCCAGGTAGATAATGAATTACCCTAAACTCAAACATGTTCTAGGGTTGTGTCCAAGACATCAATGCCTCTAATTACTATAGAAACTCCTTTATATTCTCCATCTAAATATCCTATATATGATAACAGATATCAAAATGGGATTTTTACATGATATGAGTTTTATCTCATAGTCATATCCTTTATAAGGGGATGTCATGTGAAGTTTTCTGGAATGATGTCTTGATAGAGACCCCCAACTAAAAGAAAGAAAGATGGTCTCTCCAAAAAAACATGTCAAAATAACTAATATAACCACCTATTCTAGGATCATACCAAGAAAAATCAAGGATATAATAGAACAACACACTACCTATTCACATGCTCTAGTCATGACTTATTTAAATCCCTTCATTGATGTAAATGATACATGTCTCTAATAGGAATCATTGAGATGTCGTAAGATTGTCTAACCATCCATATAATGTATCATATCAAATCACATCATCCCCAATATAACGAAGTCACATAGATTTCAATAATAAATGACAACTAATATACATTTTGAGAATCATTAATGATGGTATACATTCAGGCCCAATCGTGTAACAAGGGATAGTAACTCAAAGGGTAACTTGGAATGTTTTTTGATTCCAATAACTACATGAGAGGATAAAATATATTGGTAATAACTAGAATGAAATAATGAAATATTTAAAGTATTAATGATAAAAAAATATTATTCATATATTAATTGGTCCATGATCACTATCTTTTGGAGTATGTTACACTGCATAAACAAGGAATGCCCCAGTTATATGATCATATCCCTGAGAATGAAGGCTATTATGAGTCATCATCATCTAATTGTGCTATTGAAGATCTCCATAGTATATTTAGATCATGGAAATATATATTCTAGTCCATTACAGAGACTAAAAAATCTATTGAATATTTTTTATAGGTTTCCCAGATCCACACTTTTCAATCACATGATTTGAGGACTTTAATAACATTTCTAGTAGTTCCCACTCATTCAATAGGAAAAACACTATCGACCTTCACCTCCCATATAATATTTTAAGGGACCTCTACTCCTATATGAACATCTTATGCCACTCCAGAGTAATACATCAACCCCTTAATTAAAACCTTTATTAATATCACTAGAAATTCCACTAAGATCTATATATATACTCACAACTCTACCCTCAACCAGACTTACTTTGTTCAACAAGTCCTTATGAAGAAATTTATAGGATATTGTCTGGTATGAAGATAATATCTTATGGATTCTATGAATAATCATACATTTATGGATATTTTTATTAATTAGTGAACTAGGTATGAAATAGTTTATGAAAAGGGACCTAAATGTCATCCATTTCAAAATCTAGTATCTTTCTTTCTGATTAAAAAAACCCCTCAACATCTTGTTGGGTCCTTGAAGCATAAGAGAAACCAATAATTATTGAAAATCCTCTGAGGTGTATTGTATATCAATAATAAAAATGATTCTTAGTATCTGATTCTTTTATTTTTGAGTTACTATAGTTCCATGGAAGGAGGAATGATGTGGGAATAATATGTCTTTTGTTTAATTGAGTATGGTACTCAGTTTAGGTGAGTCTACTACATGCACTAATGAAATAGGTTATGAATAATTATCATATACACTGTCCAGTATAGTAGATTATATAATAGAGGATTTCTACCTAATGGGATTACCCTAAACCACATTGTTTGGTGGTCCCATTAGTCATATATGAGGGGGTATGTTCGAAAAATTGAGGAATATATTTAAAAATTTGTGAAATATTCAAAAATTTCTATGGATAATACAAATGTACACCAAAGATTTTACCAATAAACCATGGTATAATACTCATAGAATAAACACTATTACTCATCCCTTCACATTAGTAAACATCACATATCTACCATACAACATAACATATTTCCCATTGTTAAATAATTAATTCAAGAGACTATATCATAATAGTGAGGAATGTAGATATATTATATAATCAATTAATATAAGACTATCATAAATATTTACCATGAGCAAGGAATAAATTAAAGAACATGTTTAAAGAAAAAAATGTATAAATATTTCATGTGATCCTACATGAATTTTCATGATTCATAAATGCACCGAACATATCATAATTACCATAACAACAATCTCATTAATGATGAATCAAATGGCCATTAAACATGTACTGGTCAAGAAAATGAATATATCCCTAACCATGTGTAAAAAATTAAATTTTTATGGTACATTTTTCTCGAATAAATTAAATTTTCATTAATATCCTAAATTTCACTAATTAAAACATTCATTTCACACGGCACTGACATGGTATATGTTATACACAACACCAATATAGAGTAAATTAAACACAAAATTGAGTTTCTACAAGAATTTTATTAGTATAATTATTTAAACGTGATAACTATAACCTCGATGTTAAACATACAAATATAAATAGTAATAACACCTTTTCAAATATTTTTTATAATTTATTTATATAAATAAATCATATTTTTAATAAAAAATATAAATTTTTTAAATGCCCTTTCATTTTTAAAAATACACTTTTCTCAAATGGACTATTTTTCATGTCCTTCTGTGAAAAAATAAAAAAATTATACACATTTAGAAAATTTAATTTGATAAAATAAAGTTAAATTTTAAATTTAAAATTTCAAAATTATCTTCAGGTGATTTTTTTTAATTTTTTGGGATACTTTATTTTTGTATTAACAGTGGAAAATATTGGATTTTAATTCAAAACATCCTTTTCGTATAATTTATTTTTAAGGATAAATTAAATATTAAATTTATTCAAAATTTTAATTTGATCATATTTTTATCTATAAATATAATTTGGGGAATTGAAATTAATTTCAATTTGAAATTGAATATAATAAACAAAGAAAAATATTGACTGTTTTTACATTAAAAACCCATATTATTTACCCGACTGTGGGATTGAACTTATATTAATTTATGCCCCTTAGGATATTGAAATTATAAAATTTGGATTTCATATTTGTAGTCAGAATAATTTATAATTTAAATAATTTCAACTTATATTTTGGCCCTAATTATTTTTGAATGTAATTAAAATTAATTATTTCGATTAAGGAAAAATTAATCTTAACTAAGGACTAAACATTAAACATAAGGGCCTAAATGACCTATAAAATTGTCCAAAATCCATTTTATAGACATATTTAGAAACTATCATAACATGTTAAAACTCTTTATCATTATTGGATCCACATACCAAAGATAAAATGTGGATGTAAATGTTTTTCTGAAATTTTAAAAGAGTGCCACTCTTCCCCCATTATAAAAAGGCCTCCTCTCCTCCAACATCATTAAACCTATTAATACATTATGTCTCGAAAAAAATCTTCCAAAATAAGTCCACATCATACCTAAACTCTTTATAGAAGAATATCCTTTGGTATAAAGAAATCCAAGGAATCCCTTTGGTGCAAACCAAAAGGAGATACCCGAATGAGAGATGACATTCGTCCTCATCTTCCTTAATTTAACTTCAATTCCTCACCCCTAAAAACTTATTATTCCAAAATTTTATAAAAAATAGTACACTAAATATTTTAGTATGTTTTTATGATATTTTTTCGACTTAAAAATACTAATAATTACATATAATTTGTAACAAACATACTTTTTACATATACTTTGAACTACTGTCTCACAAAACGATGATTGTCCATTTTTTCTATTACCACCTCCCATGGTGAAAATTATGATGGGAACTATATTTATATTTTATAAATATTATAGTTATAATTAATTTATGATTATTTAATTCTTTTACAACACATATATTTATACATTCTAATTTTTCTATAAGTGATAATTTTGTTTGAGAAAGTGTGGAGTACCACCCCTCCAAGCGATAAGATTCAATCACGAACTATATGGAATGTATTAATGATGGGTTTAGTGAAGTTATATTATGTATATTATATAATAATGATACTATAATAATTTTATATATGGTTGTGTGTGTTATTTACTGTTTTTCTTTCAATATAACAATAAAACAGAAACAATGTTCATGCATACGTACGACATACCATCTCCATGAACCGCGTATTCCATTTTGTAATTATATATTATATGGATTATTATAAAAAACATAATGAATATAAATGATATTTATATCATGTTTTACAATATTTATATCATGATATATGTTTAAGGACCAAATATATAGCAAATGAAGACACGTGCGAAGAACAATTCAGATATTACCTGAAGTAAAATCATAACGTATAATTAATTACATATTGGTAATATAAAGAAATAATAAAACAATATATGGTATTTGATATAAAAATATGATTATTTAAATTATTTTTAATAAAAACACATTTTTTATAGGGGTGTCTTTTTTGAGTATGACGATATTCAAGACTTATGGTAAGGGAAATTTCATCTCACATTTTATATTCATGAGATACATTCCAAGACATCAATATTTTATTTTGAGTGGTATATATAACAATGATGAATTAATTATATGATTCATAATATTAAACTTATGGTTATTAAAATATCTATTGTATGATCTTTATTTTATAGGGTTAATGTTTCAATAGTTACTAAATTGGTAAGATAATTTTTTTTCAATTTTTCTTCTTTGAGACACATGTTCTATTATGAACCTTTATCATTTTTCGAGGTTTATATACATACATTTGACTTGTTATATCATGAATCTAGTTATTTTCATTATATTTTATGTTTAATGTGAACTATATTTACTTACATGGATTGTATGATCAGAAGTTACCAAGTTGTAAGAGTTTATTGAAGTAATATCATCATTTATCTAGATTGATTATGATTATTATTTAATTGTTGAAATATTGTGAATAATCTATCAAAAACACATTGAGATTAATTCTACAATATTTATTCAAGGTATATCCATTTTTATTACCATTTCCCATTTTTTGGAAATTAAAATATTTAATAATTTTTTTAATGAATAATATTATTGTTTTTTCCTCTTGAGTCATAAATCTATTATATTTCAAAAAACCTATTTTAAAAAATGTTTTCAATAATGTTTTCAACTGATCCATGCATAACATGTTCAAGGAAAAGGTAATTTTTTAAAAATGTTTTATTGTTTTCAAAAATTTCATTATAGAATTTCAAATAAATTTTTATAGAAAAAGTTTTCCAAGGATGTTTTATGTTTGGAAAAGTGTTTTTCAATGAAGAAATGATATTTTTATTAGGAATTGTTTTTAAAGGATATATCTAAATTATTTCCCATATAATATTTCATACATTTCTATTACTCATTTCAATATATAGAAATGAATCAATATTTCCATTCATATTATTTCAATGAATGGTTTATGTTATGATGACCTGGTGTTTATGAAATATCTTTCTATTTCATAGTTTATTTGATTTTTAAAATGGTTTCTCTTTTGAAAGGTTATATGATTTTGAAACCTGATTCTTTTTATGGGTTATTCTTTTGATGAAATGATTATGATTCCTGAATCATTATCCCAGGTTATGATATGATTACATGATTATGATGCCCATTACATTTTATGGGTTAAGATATGATTTTTAATTCTCTTGTAGAGAATGTATGTTAGATTTAATTATGAGATTGGTGGAACCAGTATCTCTATCCAATGCATTGGGTAAAGATTCATATCTCATGAAATATACTTAGATGTTCTTGGGAGTAATCCTTGAAAACTAAGATGGTTGTGAGAGTGAACCATGACTACTAACATGGTATGAGGTGTGAACTCATGCTACTAAGATGGCCAAGGGAGTGAACCGTGGCTACCAAGAAACTATGGGGAGTGAACCCATGATACTAAGATTTTCTCAATAGAAATTATTTTACTACTATATAAATCATATTATATGCTAATGTGTTTTCCCCAATTCTGTGTTTTATTCTTATGTTATGATTTCATGGATGACGTTATTTATTTCCTGAGGATTCATGTATTATGATCATACAATATTTATGTCATGATTACTATGTATGATCTTTGATATTAATGGTCTGATCTTCTATTTTCATGATAATGTTCTCATACCCCTATGCTCATGTTTATAATTACAGGTCTCCCTTGATTACCCATTATGACCATCTGAGATCAACCCTTGTTATGTTTAATTATCCATGTTATGAAGATATTTATTATATATGATATATCTAAGAAGGGTGATTGTCAAGAAGAAACTATTGGGAGATAATTTAGCTCACTTATGTACCAGTTTTTATGTTTCTATTTTTCCAAATGCACTAGATTATTATTGTATTTTGGTGTCTATTTGTATATTGTTTTAAGTATTCCACAAAATCAATGTAATTTATATGTCATAAAAAATAGGATCATTATAGTTGGTATAAGAGACATATTTAGTTATCCTTTTGAATCTAGGATTAGAAAACCATAGTGAAACAATAAGGACATGTCTAAGTATAAGTCAAAGTATAAGTAAATGTATAAGAAAATGTCCTTGAATTTTGGTAAAGGATATATTTAGTGGTTTCCAATTGTACATCCATGTCTCGATACTAAATTTGGATGTAGCTCTAGAACAAATGTTCCATGGGGTAAAATCTTCAACAAGATGCATAGTCCTGACTTTAGGTAATCTTGTACTCGACAACTAGCCTTGATGCACACATGGTCTGACACTCCTAAGGGATACACATTAGAAATTCACAAAGTCTACACAAACCATCATGATGGATTTGAATAAAATTTTGATATGAATAACTATGTATAAACTTAATGTGTCATAATTTATACATCTTATAAGTGTCTTTTCATGGTTTTATGGTTCCTCATTGTGATTGTTTTTTCTTACACTATACTTTTGGTTTTAGTCAATTGCTAAAACCTGAAGGAACTACATTAAAGGCGACTGTGATGGACAATGCAATGATTGTCCTACTATGAAACTAAATGTTATTGGAGATTGAATTAAAAACTATATTTATATTCTCACATAGATTTCACACTCTATGAACTATAATGTACATACTAATTAGAATAAGAGGGAACACCAATATCTTTAGTATTTCATGAGGCAACATCCACTATCTTTCTGGTGGTATTCTGATCCATTAGTTGCAGAACAATGGATAAAATCTATTAAAAATATATTATATGTTCTACAGTGTTTGGAGAATGCCAATGTTAATATGGCTATTTATCATTTATAATGTGATGTAGACCAGTGGTGTACTATAATCTGGAATATGGGGCACCAAGATGAGATTGAATCTATGGATTGGGAAGAGGTCAAGAACTTATTTTTCAATAAGTATTTTCTAACTATTTTTCACACCTGTATAAAAAAAAGAGTTCCATGAATTAGAGAAAAGTTATGGTGAATCTATTAGTACCTATGATGCTAATTTCATGGGACTTGAGAGGTATGCATGAGGAATTACAATCCAATGTGAATGTATAGTTGATTTGTTATTCATTATATTAAAGCTAATTCTAAAAAATGTATTGGCCATAAGAGTCATTATTATAAATAAAGAGACTATGAATTGTGAGATAAATCTTGAAATAGAGGATGGATTCATTTATCAATCTCATGGTAATGATAAGAATAAAAATACAGAGTTTAATGGAAAAAAATAAAAAAAAACATGAAGAGAATAAGATGATATTTAATTTATGCTCTATGTGTGGTAAGAAGCATAGTGGAAATTTCTTTAAGGGGACTAATTAATGTTTGAAGTGTTTAAAGTAAGGCCATAGGTAATTTGATTGATGAAGTGATTGAAAAAAGACAGATAATAATGAAAATGGAGAAAAACCACCACAGAATGCACCTCCTATGATTCAGTTATAGAATTGTATGGTGTATAAAAATTATGGTATCCACTACCCAAAACCAAGGGATGGTGATGATTATTGATGTTAGAAACCTATTAATTAAATGGAAAAGGGGAAACCTCATGAAATCTTTATTTCAGACAAGGGGTGTGATAATGATGTGGTGAAAGGTACCCTTACCATCCATTCTAGAACTGCTACTGTCTTATATGATTATGGATCTACCCAATCATTCATATCTAATTAAATTCATAAGGATTTCATAATTTCACCAAAATGATAATATATGGAATTAGTAGTGAAACCCCCTAATGGTACATTGATTTTATCCCAATTCTATGATTCAACATTTTCTGATTTTTGTGGGAATGTTCTTCTTGCAAATATTGTCATTACTCCATTGGTTGAGAATGATTTCATCTTCAAAATGGATTGATTTTCTCATATCAAACCCCACATTAATTGTTGAGGAATGGAAGTTATTTTTGATATTTCAAAACCTGAAATGATCATCCATCAATGTGATGATATGAATGAACTTCTTATGGAGATTACATATACTATATGTGTCATTATTCCAACTTCAAAGGGGTTTTATCTCAGATGGTTGGGGATTAATACGACATTGATAATATAAATATTGCTTGAGAATTTGTGGATTTCATTCCAGAGGAGTTTATTAGCATTCAATCAAAATGTGGAATTGAGTTATCAATATATCTCATACGTATTTCCACCCCAATTTCAAAGAATCCTTAATAGAATATCCCTAATTGAGTTGTAGTAATTCAAGAAGAAACTCCATGATAGCATAGATATGTGATTCATTTAACCATGTGTGTAACCATGGGATGCATATTTTTTTTTGTTAAAAATAAATATGGATCAATGATACACTTCATTGATTCATGGGAGAAGAACAATATAACTTTCAAGAACAAGTATCCTTTCCTGGGTACTAATTACTTGTTTTACCAACTACATGGAGCTTTATACTTTTCCAATATTGACCTTTATTCTGGATATCATCAATTTATGTTCAAGAAAGATGATATACACCAGTTGGAATTATATACAAGGTATGAACTCTATGAATATATAGTTATAGATTTTGTCTTAATAATTACCCTGATATATTCATGGATTTAATAAATATAGTCTTTAGAGATTACCTCTCCCACTATGTGGTATTAGGTATAGATTATAATCATACCTTTTCAAAGTGTAAGTAAGAGAATGAAGATCACTTAAGAATTATAATAAATAAGCTAAGGAAGAAGAGACTATCTGAAAATTTTTAAAAGTATACATTTTGTCAAAAAATTGTTTCATTTTTGGTTCTCATAATTCCAATTGATTATATAACAGTAGATCCATAAAAACAGAGGTTATTTAATGATGGACTATACCATCCATGGTGATTGATATCCATATAATTCCTAGTTTAGCTAGATTATATAGATTGTTTGAGGATAATTTCTCAATACTATCTAATCTTATGATTACATTAAATCAAAAGGGTGTCAAGTTCTTCTCAACAAATGAATATGGGGAAAATATCAAGGAACTACATAGAAGGTTAGTTAGCACACATGTTCTTACATTACCCTATAGTGGTGAAAGGTTTGAAATCTATAGACATGAATCCAATATAGTCTTGGGATGTGTTCTTAAGAAAAATAATATGGTTTTCGCTTATACCTCATGATAGTTGATGATTAATGAGGAAGATTAACTTACTCGTGATTTGGAGTTAGCAATGGTAATTTTTATATTAAAGATATGGAGGAATTATCTTTATATATAGAAGTGTGATATATATATCGATCAAAAAAGCCTAAATTATGTATTCAAATAGAAGGTGTTTAACATGTTTTGGGGATTATGGTTAGAGTTGATAAAGTATTATTACTTCTCAAACATTTCCTCCCTTATATAGTTAAGAAGGTTGATAATGCCTTGGGTTAAATAGATCTAACTATCTAATCATTAATGAAGATCACAAAAGATGCAATATTTCTAGATTGGTAAATGAGGGAGAATGTTTTTTAAAAGAAGCAGAGAAATATTATATTTATCTAATGAAGGTTGAATGCTCTATAAATGTGAATATTAAGGAGGTGTAGAAGGATGATGAAGATACAAAAAAGAGAGTTAGAAATTTTCTAGACATTATCCTTGATCAGGATGGAAGTAAAAGGTGAAAGAACTGTGTATGTGTTCCTTCCATACCATATTTAATGAAGGCATTGTTAGAGGAAACTCATTATTCTTAATTCTCAATTAATCCAAGAAGTACGAAGATATATAGGGTTTTGAATGAATATATTTGGTGGGATGGAATACAGAAAGTTATTATAGAGTTAGTATGTCAGTTATTGGTGTGAAAACAAGTTTGGGATAAAAGACAAAAGTATAAGGGATGTATCATTCATTACCCATGGAAAAATTGAAATGGGAGAACATTACTATAGATTTTTTCATTGTACTACCCAAAACCTCTTAAGGGTTTTATTATATATGGGTGGTAGTGGATGACCTTATTATGTCAACACACATCATTTCTATCAGATAATACTTCCCTCTAGAAAAGTTTTCCAGGATATACATTAAGGAAGTTTTAAGGTTTCAGTCAATTCCACATTTTATTGTATCTGATTAGGGTCTGAAGTTTACATCAATTTTTTGGAGAATTTTTCTGCCATAACATGATATGAAGTTGAGCTTAATCACTAAATATCATCCTCATCATATGTTTAGTCTGAAAGAACATTTCAAACCCTATAGGATAGGTAGAGATATTAATATATGGATTTTAATGGTGGTTGGGATCAACACCATCATCTAGTTGATATTTTTTACAACAATATCGTCCACTCAATCATTCATATTGAACCTTATGAATCCCTCAATGGGAAGAAAGTTAGAGCTCCAACGTGATGCGATGAGGTTAGAGGAGGAAATCGATTGGGTCCTATGATCGCTAAAGAAATAATAGATAAAGATAAAGTGATTCAATAGTATATAA
Organism: Viscum album; assembly: GCA_963277665.1. Taxonomy (NCBI): domain Eukaryota; kingdom Viridiplantae; phylum Streptophyta; class Magnoliopsida; order Santalales; family Viscaceae; genus Viscum; species Viscum album. Next base: position 891,654,143 of record OY728138.1, read on the forward strand.
TGGATGAATAAAGTCAGTAGAAAAGTTCTATAGATAAATGTCAACATGATATGGAGTTTGAATTTGGTGAAAAAGTGTTTCTACTTATCTCACCTTGGAGAAATGTTATTATATTCCTAAAGAAATGGAAACTAATACCTATTTACATTGGTCCATTTGATATTTTTTATGATATGAATACGGTATCATATCCCTTGGAACTTTCTATAAATATATCACATGTCTATGATGTGTTCAATGTATCTCCCTTGAATATGTATATACCTTACCCTTCACATGTACTAAACTCAGAGTTCATACTACAGGAGGATGATCATTCTAATAAAGAACAACCATATTAAATGATGGATCGTACAGAGAAAGTTATATGAAATAAGACCACTCACCTAGTTATAGTTTTGTGGAGAAATCACAACTTCATGAATCTATGTGGTAATATGATGATGTATAAGTATCCTAATATTTCTCACCAAATGCTTAATTTTTGAGGTCAAAATTCATTTTAAGTGCAATAGAATGTTACAACCAGAGTTTTTAAGGTACTTTTTTATATAATAAATTCATTTTTCATTGATATCTTGAATTTCACCCACTCAAACATTCCTTTCACATTGCACAAACATGGAATATGTTACACAAAACACAAAAATTGGCGTATGTTACATGAAACAATGTCTTTCAATGAAACATATTTGTTGTCCTCCTCATTTTTAATCTTTTTTTAAGGATGAAAAATCCTAAACATCCTGAAAGTTTTGTTACTCCTGTATAATCTTTCACAAATTATGTGTAAATATGGTTGGTTTCATTATGATTAAAATAAACCTACCTAAGATATTAATTGCTACAAATCATGTTTGATTTGTGTAAAATATATTTTAATTTTGGTTATAATGGATTTTATTGGTGAATGATTAAGTATAATATATTCTGTGAATATCACTACTTGAATCTATATATAGATATTTGGCTATGTTTGAGAAACTGTGAGTCAACCACTGCTTCTGATTTTCGGGAAAAGGACCAGACACCGTGAACCAGACAATGTGACCAGACACAGTGAACAAGACCTCGTGAACCAGACACCATGAATAAACACAGTGAGCCAGACATCGTGACCAGACATCATGCCCAGACACAGTGACTAGACACTGTGACCAGACACAGTGAACAAGACACCGTGACAAGACATCGTGATCCAAAAACCGTATGTGTGCTACCGGTTCTTGATCTCTATATAACTATGCCATTATAACTATCGCACCACTCAATGGAAAAGAAGGGGACACTGTTTCATAGAGACATAGTTTCCAAGTGATGTTGTTTTGAGAAACACTGTGACATATTTCTTTAATATGTTTTTTTTGATTTAATTTTATTTTCTAACGGTCATATTTGAGACTTTTAAATGAACTGACATAATTAAGATTTCTTTGTAGAAATGTCACCTGATGGTATAAGGTATTAGGTTCATAATACATGAATCCTGTCAAATAAAACACATGCACTCTAAGAATAAAAAGAATAGTGTGGCTAAAAAATTGAAAGGGAGTGAGATCATGAAGAAGCATGAGAATTATTGAAGAAAAGAATTGACACATGAAACTCAATACATGTAAAAAACACACGAATCCTTCACGAATCTAAAAGCTGGTATAACATAATTCATATTCAAGAAAAAATTCACAATACCAACTCCAAGAAGAACATGATCCAGATCTAACCAGAAAATAGAGCACCAGACTTGCGATACTCTGTTTTTTGCAAGAGGACTCGATACATGCATCTACTTCATCTTTGAAGTACAAATATGCATAGAATAACACTCAGATCACTACTGGACTTGTCTCATAATATTTTCTTTGATCTGTATTATTTTTAGATTTTGATTAGTGTCTGCGTGTTGTATTAAAACACACACTTTCTACTTCATTAAATTTAAGGATACAAATATATCCTTCCACTCATATCATTTTTTCACTTGTTTAATCCCACAGATATGTGTGGAAGAGTTCCATATGGGACCTTTTAGTTTATACCCACTAATAACCATGGAAGAGGTCGTGTGACCTGGAACGTCCTGTGTACTATTGTTTACCCCGATCCAGGGTGTGCACCACATTTATTAGTATAAACTGCTTGGTTGTAGGTGATCAGCAAGTGGAGTGGATTATGTCTCAGCTTGAGACTGAACCACTTTTTTATATCTTCTGTGTTATTTATTTTATTTTTCTCTATTTTAAAGTAAAATTTAGAAATCACTAGGATTACTTTGATAGTTAATCTTGGATATAAGTTAGAATTTTTTTCCATACTACAATTTCTTCAAAAGTAATATCAATAACTGATATTGAGATTACTAAGAATTAATAAATATTCTGAGAGATTATTTGAACATTCAAACTTCCATAACCTTATTACCTTGATTAAGTAGGCTGTATTTATTTTTATTGTGGAACCTTTTAAGAAAACATTTAAAACAAAAATTTTAGAGATACTCAATTCACCCCCCCCCCCCCCCCATCTTGAGTACTCTACTCCAACCAACATTTTGTATCAGAGGAGATTATTAAAACTCTGTTTTTGAAACTATTCAACTGGGATTTTAGTTATACTTTAATGATATGTAAATTTTGGTCAATTTTAAATTTATGTCTCTTTAATAGTATTTCTTAATTATGGATAATAGACTGGAAGGTGCTACAACAAACAGACAACCATTCCTTAATGGAACTAATTATGCCCAATGAATAAATAAAATGAAAACGCATTTAAAAAGTATGGGTTTTGAAATTTTTTATTCAATTATTGATGAGTATAAGATTCCTGTTATTAATAGAATCACTAGGTATGACCCAACTAAGACTGCCTACAATAACAAATGCAAATCCATGAATGCTCTATATTTATCTTTTGGAGATGAGGAATTTAACAGAATTTCTACATGTAAAACTGCCTATGAAATTTGGGATACTTTTCCTATTTTACATGAATATAATTCAAGTTTGAATAAAATGAGACTTAAGACCTATACTATTAAATATGACCACTTTAAAATGAAACATGATGATCCTATTTCTGACATGTATCTCAGGTTTGATGAAATTGTCAACATAATGATTTCTCTTGAAAGATAATTTACCGCCATAGAAAAAAATCCTGAGGATTTTCAAATGCCTACCTGATAGATAGAGAGGAACCTCTATATCTATTAGAGAGTCATGAAAAATAAGCAAGTTACCTCTAAAATAACTCATTGGGAAACTAATGATGTATGGAGAGAATCTGAAAGTCAACATGGAAGTGGAGGATGAACCCAAAAGGAAATATGTTTCATTTAATACCACAACCTCTAAACTAAAAGACAAAGGAAAATTGGATGTCTCTATAGAAAGTTCCAGCAGTTAAAAATCATCACCTGGAAGTGATGTGAAGATGGCTCAATTTACTAGATGATTTTTGAGATTTTACATGGAAAATAAATTTTTTAGAAAGCCTAACTTCAAAGGAAGATATAATCAAAAGGGAAGCTAGAAGAAATATTGAAAAGGCGTGACAAGTATAATGATATAGTATGATATCAACGCAAGAAAAATGGTAATTTAAATGATGAATGTCCCAATTTAAAGTATAAAAATAAATATGGGGACTATGATAGAATGTATAAAAATGAAATGAAGACAACTTGGAGTGCTTCAGAGGATAGTTCATGTGACATAGAATCCTCACATGATGAACATTATAACAAGAAAATATGTGTTTTATGACAACAAAATGAGGTAACAATTAAATCTCTTATACTTAATTCCTATTATTCTATCAATGAAAGTGATTTTAAAAATATTTCTAAGGAAGAAATGTTTTGGTACTATAATATGCTTGAAGATACATGCAATGAACTAAAAGATAAATACAAGTCTATAAAGAAACAAATTTCTCTTACCTCAACTTTTAAATATGAACTTATAATAGAAAGTAAAAAATAATTCTCAATTACACAAAGAAAAAATGAACTAAATCTATCTAATGAGAAATTAAAAAAGCACCTTGAAAAGTTTAATAAAGGTAAAGTACATTGGTACAAATTATAGTTAAACAGATTGATCCTAAATATACTACTGGTATTGTCTATCAACCTGGTAAAATAACTTTTGGAAGAACCAATATTTTTCTAACTATAGGACATATGACTTAATTCTCCATTTAGGGAAACATTCAGCTAGTTCCATTCATTATACACTCTCTATGTTTAATTTTTTTCTAGAAAAAATTGAGTTCATTTTTCAAGAACATTACATTATTCTTATAGGAAACCTATGATGCAGATGTGGGTTCCCAAAGCACTAGTCACTAATATTACTGGACCCAAACAAATATGTGTACAAAAGTTTTTTTTATTTGACTATTCTGTAGGAGAAATACTTAAAGAGCTCAAGTAAAAGATTATGGTACTTGGATAGTGGGTGTTCAAGACACGTGACATGAGACTATTCATGCTTCAAGAACATGATAAATATTGATGGTGGACATGTCACCTTCGGCGACAATGCCAAATGAAAAATCATTGTCCTTTTCCAAATCAGTAACTCTAACACAGTTTCAATTTCCCATGCACTATTTGTTGATGTCTTGAAATATAATCTGCTTAAAATTTCACAACTATGTGATAATGGATTTCATGTTAAATTTGAAAATGATGCTTGAAATGTAATTAATTCTAGAAATGAATTTGTGTTTTCTCCAATGAGAAATGAAAATGTATACTCGGTTTACATATAGTCTTTAGTTTTTCAAAAAAATTCATGTTTAAGTGTATTTCACAAAGAATATTGGGTTTGGAATAGGATACTAGAACACTGTAATATTCACTCCATTAGAAAGCTAACTAGAAAAAGTTTAGGCAATGTCCTACCCAAACTTGAGTTTCCAAATGATAAAGTGTGTAATCTTTGTTAATAGGGAAAGCAACAAAAAAATTATTTCAAACCAAAGAAAGAAGTGTCAACTTCTCAACCTCTCAAACTAGTTCACATGGATTTTTTTGAACCATTTAGAGATTCTTGTTTAAATGAGAATCATTATGTTTATGTTTTTGTAGATGACTTCTCTAGATATACTTGGACCTTCTTTTTGGCTCACAAGAGTGAAGTATGCTCTTACTTCACCAAATATGAAAAAAGTGTAGAAAATCTTAGTGGACATAAAATTAAATCCATAAGAAGTTATAATGGATGTGAATTTGAGAATCAAGATTTTGAATAGTTTTGTTCAAAAAATAGATATAATCATAATTTCTATTCCCATAGAACATCTCAACAAAATGGAGTTTTAGAAAGAATAAATAGAACATTTCCAGAGATTTCTAGAACCATGCTTAGTGAAGATGACCTACCTATTTATTTTTGGGTTGAAGCTACAAATACAACATGCTATATTATTAAAAGAGTGTTGATTAAACCTATTCTTAAGAGAAATCCATATGATTTATGAAAAAATAGAAAATCCCAATTAATCTACTTAATTTTTTTTGGTTGCAAAGTCTATATCCTTAATACTATGGAAAATCTTGGAAAATTTTCATCCATGAGTGATGAAGGAATCTTTCTAGGATATTCAATCTCTAGAAAATCCTATAGATTGTTTAACAAAATAATTAATTGTGTGTAAGAATCCATCCATGTAAAATTTTATGAAATAGATCCAAATGAACATAAGACCTCTTTATAGAACCTGGAGGATGATGTGTAAAATTTGGACATCAATTCAAAATCCTCTAAACATATTGTAAAGGAATATGTGAGGACATCTAGTTCTAGAAATTCTTCATATTCAAGTGATAATGAACTTGAACCTATTGTTGATCCTAAAATCACCAGTATTTGTTTTTTAGGGCTGTTAGAACCCTTAAAAACCATCCTCTAGATGTAGTTGTAAAAGATTTAGATAAAGGAAGACAAACTAGAGCTTCTCTAAGAAATCAGAATGAACATCAAGTCTTCTTGTCACAACTTGATCCTAAAAACCTTAATGATGCTATCAATAATGAATTATGGGTGATGGATATGCAAGAAGAACATAATCAGCTTGAGAGGAACAATGTTTGGAAACTTGTTGGCAGACCCAAAAACACATTTACCATAGGCACAAAGTGGGTGGTTAAAAATAAGATAGACAAAGCTGGTAACATAGTTAGAAACAATTCTAGATTGGTTGCAGAAGGCTATAGTAAATAAGAAGGAATTGACTATGAAGATACATTTTCACCAGTAGCTAGAGTTGAAGCCATCAGAATCCTGCTTTCTTATGAAACACATCTTAATTTAAAACTATATCAAATGGATGTTATGAGTGAATTAATAAATAGGTATATAGTCGAGGATCTTTGTTGAGAAACCCATGGTTTTACAAATTCTCATTTTCCAAATCATGTTTTTAAATTATCAAAATAATTATATGGTTTAAATCAACCTCCAAGAGCATAGTATGATTGATTAAGTACTATTCTTATTTCCAATGGTTTTACAAATGGAATAGCAGATCCTAACCTTTTTATAAAATGAATTTCCAATGATGTTTTAGTAGTTTAAATTTCTATAGATGATATTATCTTTGGATCTTCAAAAAATTCATTATTTATTAAATTATTTAAAATGAAGAAAAATAAATCCAAATTGAGTTTATTGGGTGAACTAATATTCTTTCTTAGATTTAAAATCTTTCAAAATAAAGATTTTATTATTTTAAATCAAATAATATATACTAAATATCCTCAAAAAAGTTTTGGATTGGTTATCACTAAAAGTAGTGATACTATAATTAGTACATCATGTAAGATGGATTTTGATGAATATGGAAAATATGTTGATTAAACCACTTATAGAGGAATGATTAGAAGCATACTACACATAACTTCTAGCCGAACTAATATTATGTTTAGTGTATGTATGTGTGCTAGTTTTCAATAAAACACTAAGGAATCTCAATTAATTGTTGTTAAGAGAATTTTCAAATACCTCAAGCATACACCCAATCTAAGACTGTTTTATTCTAGAGAAAAATCATTTGAGTTTGTTATCTATTATGTTACTTATTTAATTAGTTGTAAGTTAGATTGAAAACGAACCTATGGAACATGTCACCTTTTAGGTAAGTCACTTGTATCATGGTGTTGTAAGAAACAAAACACTATTGCATTATCAACTTCCAAAGATGAATACATAGCTGCTGGTAGTTGTTTCACACAAATTTTGTGGACGAAACACACATGACTATATTATGGATATCAATTCAGCCGTGTACCAAAAAATTGTGACATTAAAAGTGAAATTAACAAACCTATTTAGCAATCTATGACCAAACATATTTATGTTAGACATCACTTTTTAAGATACCATTATCAAAAAGGTGATATCACTTTAGAATTCATTGGAATTGATTATTATCTCACTGATATATTCACTAAACCATTAAATTCTGAAAGAATGGATTACATCATACATGAATTAGGAATGATAAATATTAAGTAGAATGTGTACTATTTCATAGCTTACTATTTCACAGTTTACGGTTTCACAAGTTAGTGTTTTAATATTACAATATAAATCTTACAGTTTTGTAGTTTTACTATCTTAAAAGATACTATTTCATGTCTACGGTCTCATAGTTACTATCTATCAGTTGCTGTCTAGCACATACTGTTTCGAATAAGAAGGCCACATCGTTTAGAAGTCACATTGTAAATATGACACCGTGAAAACCTCTTATGGTCTCATAGGGAAAACCTGTTATGGTCTCACAGTGAAAATATGTTTACAGTATCACAGTGAACATCTATTACAGTTTCATCATGAAGACACATTTTCATTTTATTTATATATTATAACCCGTATCACTATAATTTATTATTTTATTCGTTTACTTTCATGTGCATTTGATTTTGCGATGATCAATATCTATAAATGATAAAAATAAAAGAATTTTCACTATTTTTTTCACCTGATCTCTCTTGTCTCAAACCATAACCCCTCTTTCAACATTTTTCTCTCCCTAACCTTGGTTGAATTCTCAGAAAGAAACGTCCATCCTCATTAACTCCTGAGAAGCGTAGATCAAAGAAGAAGATAAAAATAGCACCAAAGATAACACCTGAAGGACCTTTGAATCTGAACCTGGTGGAAATAATAGTGGTACCCAAAAAGGAAATCTTCCCTAAGTGGCTTATTTCAAGTAATTTTATAGTATTGAAAGTACTGAAAGAAAACGATGGTTGGATTGGCTCATAAAAAAGGATAGGATGATATATCCAAAGCTAGTTGCTCGGTTTAATCACTTCATTCAATTATTTTTTGATAAAGACGATGGATTTTTTGTGCGAAGCTCGATTAATGGACAAAGATTTGCCTTTTATTCGAGATTATGGGATACTTGCCTAAGGATACCTTATGAAAGATTTTTTTAGAACTACCAGAGAGGTCCTCCTCCTCCAAGTGAGTTATTTTTTTAGAAGAATCCTTGGGAAGCTTGATTAGCAATGAAAATAAGAGGAGACCTATTATTGCTAAGCTTGATGGTGAAACCATACTATTGATTATGTTTTTTCATAATGTGATTAGTCCATGCAAAGGACATTTCACTACACTCAAGTATTATGATGTATTTTTTATACATATTATGAAGGTATGACACATGATTAACCTCTGTAAGTATGTTATAATTCAAATGTGTGAGTTGATAACGAAAAACTAAAAGTCAACATCCCAGTTCAACTCAAGGTTAATCTCTGCTATGCTTAATGTTAAAGTGTTGGTTGGAATAGATGAAGAAGTCATTAAGGACTATGAATTTTGTTTCTCAATGGTTACAGTCAAATGAATCAAAATCAGTTGGAATCCATGGTGATAGGCATGTGTGGAGGATAATGACAGGGTCTATGAAATTTTCAATCTGGTTGAGCATTCTTCATGACCTAGGAACATTTTTAATCCCAGTTTGGAGCTAGATGAAATTGTTGACTATCATGTTGAGGAAGAAGAAGAAGAGGTTGTTTCACCTACATGGGAAACTATATTGGATAAAAAATATAGTGGACCTATTTTTCAAGTATTATCTAAGAAGGATGTACATTTTTCTAAAAAAATTCTGATCTGTAAGAAGAACATGCTTCTAAAGAAGAATATGTTGTTAGTATAAGGAAATATACTATTCTGGAAGAGCATTTGGAATACGAATATTCTCTTGAGATAGAAGCTTCTTTTGAGGAACACTTCGAGGAAAATTATCTTCCTAAGATTATCCCATCTACTGATGAATGAATGGTGTAAGCCTTTCAATTAGCTAGAAAAGAAATGGGTGAAGCTTTTGGGGAATAAAATCCGGAAGTAGATCAAGGAACTGAATCTCTTAGTCTGGTGAGATATGAACTTGTTTATGGGGAGCATCACCCTAATATTGAAAGTGTTGAAATTCCTAATCTAGTTGATAAAACTACTCTGGATACATGGTATAAATTCCCTTGATACGTTTATGTGAATGATTCCAAAGAAGTCTCAATTAAACGTATATAAATTTCTACTATATTTCAAAAGAAATCATTCTTTGATCTTATATCTACAAAGGAACATATGCCTGTCACAAATCATATTATTGAACCTTCACGAGAACCTTCTACCTTAGTATGTAAGGATGATTTGAATGCCTTTGTAGCTAATCTGTTGGCTGGAGTTAAAAATCTCATGAACACTAAACCAAATCTAGTGACAAACTTGAGTGAAAGAGATACTGGCATGTTGTTAGAAAAGATCATTTAGTAGATTCAACCAAAAATGATTCATGAAATTAAAGAAGTCAAAATTGAGAACAAACAGTTATGTGATGAAGTGGAGTCTCTCAGAGGTATAGTTGAAGATATGCAGAGAATGTTGAAATCAATACTTGATCCTGTTGATCAGACTGTTAATAATGTTAGTGGTCAGATTCCACCAGAATTTTCCTCTCTGATAAAACCTCACCCAACTTCCCTAGATGACAAAGTGGATGAATGAAACAATCAAATTGTTCTAGAAATGCATAATATTGTTATTGGTCTTAACAAGTTGACTGATGAGTTTAAGGGTTGTCTCCATAATGTTCTGAATCAACTGATTTCCCTTACTTCAGATGTTACTACTTTTACTACCTCTGGCCAGTCATGTCAACCCTCCTTAGACATTGATATGCTCATAACAATTGTTAAGGAAGAACTTAAATTTGTGCTCATTGGTCTTGACCATGAGTCTCTTTCTGTGGCTATCAAGAATAGTGACAGAGTTCTAGATTTGGTAAGAATTCATTCCATCATTTCAAATAATTCTTAGGAAGAAATTACTAATAAGGTGGATTTCTATTTCAATGGGATTTTCTCTAATCATGATATGATAAACCATTTCAATTACCTTGTATAAAATCTAAAAATACTTCATGTCACTCATGATTTCAAAGCTCAAGTTTAAAATCTAAAATATTTTATCCTCTATTGGACATGTTTATGAAGAACAAATATGACTTTGAGAAAGAAATGAAGTATGGTGGTGAGATTATTGCTCACTTCATCAGGATTTTGAGGCTTTATCTTCATGTTCATATCATTGCTATTGTGTATCTCTCATATACACCCTTGTGACCTAGTTTTTTGACCTTCTAATCCACTGCCCCTGCCTCTACATCTATGTTTGTCTCTCAGGATCTAAGTTATATCAGAATTGTTATCCTTGACAAAAAATTGCCTCGATCTTCTAAAACACCCACCTTGGCCCCTTTTGTTTTTGAAGGACTCTCACTACCTTCTCTATCAGTTGTTTCACTCCCTTATTCAACATCTACCTCTGCTCCTATGGATTCTCCAGATGTTGCAGCCAAGGGAAAAGAGAGGAAAACTAGTGCTGAAGAAAAGCGAACACTATCTTTTGATAGGGATATTTTTTGTATTTTTGATGCTTATTGATTGTAATAACACCTCTTTCTAAATCTAATTAAATTTTCTTATCTCCTCTCATATTTACTTTTTTACTCATTTTGATAATCCCAAAAGGGGGAGAGACATGTAAACTATGGGAGAGACACATACACTAAGAATAGATATCCCACTCACATGAATTGTGATCATCAAAAGGGGGTGATTGTTGGCCTCCTAATGTTTTAATCCTGTTCAAATGATCAAAAATCCTAAACATCCTATAAATATTGTTAATAATTATTAATCTGTCTCAAATAATGCGTAAAGATGGTTGGATTATTTATGCTTTAAATAAACCTACCAAAGATCTTAATTGCTATAAATCAGGTTCCATTAGTGTAACTAATATTTTAATTTGTGTTATAATGGATTTCCTTGATGAATGATTATGTCTAATCCACTATGTAAATATAGATGCTTAAGTTTTTATACATATATTTAGCTATGTTTGAGAAACTGGGTTTCTTCCACCGGTTCTAATTTTATGGAAAAGGACCAGGCACCGTGAACTAGACATCATGAACTAGACACTGTGACCAGACACTGTGAACCAGAAATAGTGAACCAGACATTGTGACCAGATACCGTGAGCCAGAAACTATGACCCGACACTGTGACCAGACACTGTGACCACACACCGGGACTAGACACTGTGAACCATACACCGTGACCAGACACCGTGAACCAGACATCGTAACCAGACACAGTGATCCTAACACCACATAGGTGATATTGGTTCTTGATCTATATACAACTATTCCATCATAACTGTTGCACCTATCAAAGGCAAAGAAGACAACCCCATTTCATGGAGACACCGTTTCCAAGTGACACTGTTTCCAAATAGACTGTGACACAGTTCTTTAATTTGTTTTGTCATTTTTAATTTAATTTCTAATGGTCATATTGGCGTATTTTAAATGCACTAACAAAATTAATATTTCTTTTTAGACATGTCAGCTAACAGTATGAGGTATGAGGTGTATAATACATACATATAATCATCTCCAACACATGCACTCCAAGAATAAAAAAGAAAATCATGGATTAAAAAGTAAAAGAGAGTGAGATCACGAAGAAGCACAAGCATCCTTGAAGAAAAGAACTGAAAAATGAAACATAATACATCTGAGGAAGACATAAAAGAATTCACAAATCCAAACACTCAGATACCATAGATCAGATTAAAGAATATATTGGAAACACAAACTTCACCATGAACACAATCCAGATCTAACTGGAAACCAAATCACCAGACTTGTGATACTTTGTTTTTCGCAAGAGGACTCGATACTTGCATCTGATTCATCCTTGAAGTCTAGAGCTGCAAAGAATAACACTCAAAGAACATTGAACCATATCTAAACATCTTTTCTCTATTTTGTATTACTTTTATCATTCGAGTAGTGTGTGTGTGTTGTATTAAAACACACATGGTATCCTGCATTAAACTGAAGGATAAAAAGATATCCTTCCACTCATATCTTTTTAAACTTTTTTACTTCAACACATAGGTGTGGAAGAGGTCCCTATGTGACCTGTTTGTTTATATCCATGAAGATTGGACCACTTGTTTACTATCTGCTATGTTATTTAATTTTGTTTTCTATGTTTTACTATATAATTCAGAAATCACTAGATTTACATTGATAGTTAATCTTGGATAGAAAATAGATTTGATTTGCCTTACTAGAATAGCTTCAAAAGTAATATCATTAACTAATATTGAGATTATTGATAATTAATCAATATTTTGAGAAGTTATTTTACCATTAATTTTTTCATAATCGTATTACCTTTATTAACTGGGATGTATTTATTATTATTGGGGAAAATTTTAAGAAATATTTTCAAACATAAATTTTTAAAGATACTCAATTCACCCCCCTCTTGAGTACTCTATTCCGACCAACAATATTTGTTTTATAATTATTTAAATGAGGTAATTACCACCTAGACATTAATAATCATAATATGTATAGTAATAAATATTTTTTGAATATTTTTTATAATTATTTTAAACAAATAAAACATATTAATAATTAGTGTTATAATTTTTGGTAAATTACTTATTAGTATTAAAGTAAAATTTTATAAAATGAAATGATTTTCATGTCCTTCTTTTAAAATAATAATATTAATTTTAGAGACATATATAAATTTAATTTTATAAAATAATCTTCATTTTTTATTTATAATTTCCAAATTATATTTTGGAAAAATTTGTGTATTTTTCTGAGAATCATCCTTTTTGGATGATTACTGAAAAATATCAGATTTTAATTCAAAATATCCTTTTAATATAATTTATTTATAAGGATAAATTATATTATAAAATGGATTGAAAATTTAATTTGTTCATATTTTTATCAATAAACTCCATTTGAGTCATTGGAATCAATTTTAATTTGAAATTGAATATAGAAACATAGCAAACATCGGAACATTTTTACTTTAGAACATCACATTGTCGACCCGACTGAGGTATTAAAATAAATTTAATTTATTCCACTTATGTGATTGGAATTAAGAAAAATTGATTCTATATTTGGAATTAGAGTAATTTATAATTTTTAATTAGGTCAATTTGTTTTTGATCAAAAATATTAGTTGAATGTAATTAAAATTAATTACATTGATTAAGGTAAAAATAATCTTAACTAAGGACTAAACCATAAACATAAGGTATTAAATAACCTAATTTTTTTAAAAAAAATCCATTGGATGGACATATTTTTATCCCATATTCACATGTATCAACTTTTTACCATTATTGGATAAAGTTTCCTGGATAAAAAATTTGTGGAATTTAGTTTCCCAAAATTTACAGGAGTGCCACTCCTCCTCCACTATAAAGTCATCTTATCCTCTCACTTCCTCACACCTCTAAAGCCACTTCGGATCAACCAATATCTACCCATATAACTCCTAAATATCAATACCTAAATACTATAAGGCTCCTATTATGAAGAAATCAATCCAAGGAATCCCGTTGGAGAAAACCAAAAGGAGTTACTCGAATATGTGGAAACATTTTTCCTCATGTTATTTTCATTGATTTTAATTCTCCACCCCATCAACACTTATTATTCCATTATTTTATTAAAAAACAGAAATCCTAAATATACTACGGTTGGTTTATGATAAAGGTTCATCCTATACATACACACACTTCAATCTAATGGGTAACAAACATACAGTTTATGTGTATGGCGAACTACCACCCCAAGAAATGATGATTGTTCATTTTCCCATTAACTCCTCTCATGGTGGAAATTATAATGGAAAATATATTTTTATATGATATATATGATATTAATAATTTCATTAAGATTTTTTAATTCTGTTACAATTCATATTTTTATACATTAAATTTTTTGTAAATTCGATAATTTCGTTAGAGGAAGTGTGGACCATCGCCCCCTCAAAGTGATACGATTCAGTCAAACAATCATGGAATTTTGTAAGGATAGATTTAGTAAAATTATAAGATATGTAAGATATAACCATGCTAATGTAATAATTATATATATTTAAATATATAAATATTCTTCATTTACCCTCTTTCTATCAATACGATAATAAAACTAAAAAAACATTCATACGTACTTACGAGATACCGTCTCCATGAACGATGAATTCAATTTCATAATTACATATTATATATAGTTTTATAATAAATATATAATGAATATAAATTATATTTAAATCATGTTTTACATTATCAATATCATTATATATGTTTAGGGACTAATGATGTGACAAATTAAGACACATATAAAGAACAATGTGGATATTACCCAAAGTGAAGCCTTAACATAAAATTGCTAACAAGAGGAGAATATAAATTAACCATAAAACCATATATGTTATTATATATAATAATATTATTATGTAAAATATTTATAATAAATGTAATTTTTTATACATAATGATTATATGTGAATTGAGAGTGCCATGCCTTATGGTAAGGGAAATTTCATCTCACTTATTATTTTCCTGAGATACATACCTTAGACATCACAGTTTTATTTTTTCTGGTGTATATACATCCCATGAATTTATACCAAAATTATTATAATTAAAGTTATTAGTATTTACATATCTATTCTATGACATTTCATTCTATGGGGATACTTTTTCAGAAGTTACCAAATTAGTAAGATCGTTGTATCTCAATTTTACTTCTTTGAGACACATGTTTTTTTATACACCTACTTTCTTTTTGATTTGTATATACATCATTTTGAAATATTATATTATGAATCATGATAGTTTAAGATTAATGTAATTTAATTTCCTTACATGGTTAGTATGGTCTAATGTTACTAGGAAATAACTGTTCCTTGAAGCGATCTCATTATTTTTCAAGATTGATTATGATTATGCTTTAATTAATGAAATATTATAATTCATCTCTCAAGAAAACTCATAATTTTCATTGTACTATGTTTATTCAAGGTATCTACATATATTATTATCATTTTCCACTCTCTGGTATGTAAAATAATCAAGAATGTTTTGTTATGAATAATCTGACCTTATTTTCCACTTCATTCAGAAATATGTTTTATTTCAAAAGAAAATGATTTCAAAAAAAATTGATACTTGAAGATAATTTTAAAGAAATAATATTTTGTAAAAAACTTTATTGTTTTCAAATAATACATTATATGTTTTCAAGGATATTTTCACAGGAAAAATATTTTTAATTATGTTTTATGTTTTAAAAAATAATTTTCAATGTTGAAAGGATATTTTTTCCAAGAAATGTTTTAAAATGATATATAAATATTATTTATCATATAAAACGAAATCCATTGGTGCTACTCATACCATTCCGAGGAAATGTTTCAATTTTTCCATTCAATCTTTTAGTGGATTGTTTATGATTTGATGGAATGATTTTTAGGAAACTCGTTACTCTTTCACAAGTTATACGCTTTTGAACCCTCTTTCACATTCACAAGTTATATGATTTTGAAAATGGATTCATTTCAGGGGAAATTATTTTGATGAGATGATTATTAAACTTGTATCATTTTCCACATGTTATGATATGATTACATTTTTATGATACCCATTTCATTTCATGGGTTATGATATTATTTTTAATGATCATGTGGAACATGTATGTATGATTTCATTATGAGATGGGTGGTACATGTATTTCCCTCTAATTAATTAAGTAAATATTTATATATCATGAAATAGAAGAGGTTGGTCTTTGGAGTAAATCTTGATTACTAAGTTGTACATGGTAGTGAACCAAGAATATCAAGATGGTTTGAGGAGCAAACTCAGGCTATTAAGATGGCCATGTGAGTGATCCATAACTACCAAGATGGTATGGGGAGTGAACCCATGATACTATGATATCCTTGATAGAAATTCCTTGACTACTGTTGAAATCATATTAAATACTTAAGTGTTTTAATTAGTTACATGTTTTATTATTATATTTTTATTTCATGGATTATGTTCATTATTTTCTTATGATTCATGTCATATGAAATACTTATATTTGTTCCATGATTCATGTTTATAAATTTTGATATACAAGGTATATTATTCTATTTTCATGATCACATTCTCATTCCCATTTGCTCAGGTTTATCTTACCATGTATCCCTTTTTTACCCTTACTGAGTATCTATAATCAACCCTTTTTTGTCTCCTTCCACAATTTATTAAGATATGCATTATATTTTATATGTCTAATAATGGTTGTAGTCAAGATGAACCTAGTGGGAGATTATGTCGCTCACTTATTGCATGTCTTCCTTGTTTACCATTACCTGGCATCTAAGCACGATCCTTTCTATAGTTCCTTCTCCTAGTTATGAAGATATGTATTATTTTTGATATCTCAAAGAAGGGTTATAGTCAATATTAAAATTTCTAGAGAACACGTAGCTCACTTATGCACCAGTGTTTTTGTTTCCATTTTTTCAAAGGCACTAGACAAGTTTGGTCATTGGGTGTCTTGTTGTATATTTTTTTCTATATTATAAAATACTTATGTAATGTCAATGTATGAATCTAGATGGTCACTATACGATTCCAAACACAACTATCTCCCTTCTACCATGCCATAGGTTTGAAAAAAAATTATTGAATACAAGTGTTCCTCTAATACCAATATAAAAATAGGGTCGTACAAGAACTTGATATCACTTGGTTTTTTTAATATCCTCCCCAAGGCTCAACTACATGCCCAAATAGGTGATCATAATAATGATTATCACTATATTTATATTAATATCCATTGTTATGTTCTTTTTTATTATATTAACACACCCTATGATTATTTCTTATAGGTCAAGAATCCTAATCACTTCTCCAGGAAAAAAATATTAAACTATAAAGATATATTTGGGTGCTCCTAAAAATAGAGCCCCACCTTGTTGACATGGGTAACCGAGTTTATCATTTTACACCTTCTATTTTATAGGGTGTTACATCTACCCCCTCCCCACCCTGTTTTGGAAAAAATATTCTTTATGGACAACATATCTTAACCCAAGTATCGCCACTACAGTTATGGCTAGGATTGTCTTCTGATATAATTTTTAAATTCCCCAATCTGAACCACTATTTCTTAATAGAGATAAATAATACCTTATGTGCACTTTCATGTGTTGAAGGGGATGAAAAATAGAAATTATTGTCAATTTCCAATATGGGGAGACTATACCCAAATTATAATTTTAATGAATAAATAATAAATTAAAATTAACACAATAAATAATAAAAATAATCATATAGAATTAATAGTCCTCATAGATTTCTTACAATAATTAGTGGATCCCAAAGTGGAAGCCCAATAAAAGTATAAAAGTGAGGAAAGAAATTAAATAAATAAAACTTTGGAAACATAAAATTATATCTCAGTCCCACCTCAGGATCCATGATTTATGGCTCCTATATCTACCATAGGCCCATTTCACATTCTCTAATCCCTACATAACATCAGAATTTACATCAAGATTACCAATGGGAGTGTGAGTAATAAAATCAAGTATAATACCACCAATTCCATCACAAAATAAGTGTGTATGCATAAAAGTTAATGAAATGATAATAAATAAATTTTAACACAATTAATAATTCATAATCAGTGTGTATGCACTAACCATGTTGTGGAAAACCCCAGTTGTACTATTTTTAAATATTTTTAGAATAAATTTGACTAGTTATAGATGCTTCACAGATGAAGGATTAATATTTGAAGTTTTTAAGTAGCCATAAAATCCATAGCCTCTAGGTTAGACCATGATTGGTTTCCATTTATTGTTTTATGCCCCTATGTTTGGCCACATAGTCTATCATGCCTCACTACTACCATAAAGGCCATGCCACATAGACTATCACGACCCACATGTAATACATATTTCAGGTAACATACACCATTATACCACAATACTGTCTCATTGGTCAAATAAAATATCATTACAATTCTCCTAGGTTTAGTCACATAAGGCCATCATAGACTATGATATATATTGGGCTTGTCATAAACTCACACATTGCATCTGAACACACTCCCCTCTAGGGATTTTATGTCTTGATAGGTCCACCAGTCACTTTGGTAACTTTCATTAAAAAACAACAACATTTAGTATAAAAACTATAATATAATAAAAAATGGAATCATATTGAAGAACATAAAGTATACAAAGGGTTTGAACAAAATATAAAAAACACACACTCACACATGAAAAACATAACACAGTCTAAAAATCCTAAAAATAAATCATCATATCATGATAATGATAATACACATGGCCTCCATATGTAATGAAACATCTTACCTCAGGGTTTTTTATGTCTGATTTTAGGTTCATCAATGAATCATATCTTGAACTACCTCTATGTGTTTGTTGGATAAAACATATCACTATGGATTCAAGGAACTGATTTTATTATTATATGTGAAAAGGTAATATAACATAAAATTTGATATTACATTATCTGTCCTGGATAATTGAAAAATTATTCATTTAATACATATAATTTTATTATTATTTCTTAATTAGAAAAATTATATATGGTATTTAATTTCTTTTTATAGTGTAATAGTAGATAGAAAATAATAACTATTAATATATATTTCAACTATTATGGGTTATTGTAATTTTATAAATACATTATAATTTATTTAGAAGGTTTCAGAAATATATTTTTGATAAATTGAATATAAAGAGATTAATTGTAAATATTACATTGCCTTTATCATTGGAAAATAAATATAATAGGAATGAAGGAGAGAGTTTGGTTCCTCTATTCCTAGAAACCTGATGAAGAAATCATATTTTTCCTAAATGTTCCCACTAAAGAAAAAACAAGTGATTTTTGGGACTCTCAGACTAAAATGGATCTTCTAAAAATAAAGAATGTAAATATTCATATATTTAAAAAATATTAATCTACATTCCTATTCACTACATTAAAATTGAAAAATTAGACTAATATTTTTCTTTTTCTTTTCAAATATTCAGAACTATGAGGTTTCCAAGTTCTCCCATAACAAGAGTTAGGAAATATTAATGAGATAATGAATTTATTTTAATTATTATAGGATTTTAAAAATGTTTAAAATGTGTTACTATATCATGTTATCAGAGAATAAAGAAAATTGGTGAAAACATAATTTCCTCCAAATATTTACTAACTATGGGTAACATGGTTTACCCATAAATAGCACAGATATTTCCATTAAGGGTAATGATTTTTACTCTCATGGAGTTCCCTTACCCTTCATAGTTCATGGAAAAGACTACATACCATTACATACACCCAAGGTACTCTTATATATCATTAAATATTTGTGGTATTCTATTATGTGGGTTATAATTTACCCTTAAAAACATTTATAAAATCCCATTAACCATAACACATTGA
This sequence comes from Viscum album, assembly GCA_963277665.1. Lineage (NCBI taxonomy): Eukaryota > Viridiplantae > Streptophyta > Magnoliopsida > Santalales > Viscaceae > Viscum > Viscum album. Next base: position 891,674,037 of record OY728138.1, read on the forward strand.
TACCCTAACAGATCCTTTGAAATTAAATGGATACCATTCCGTATGATATTTTTTACACTTACACAATGTAGATAATCATTATAAAAACCATATAAATTTGATATTTATCCTTTCATAACCCTGATATAAACTAGTCTACAATTATTAATGATCATAAAAACAAACATTACCATTATATAACCCATATAAATTTTAGGTGACTTCATATAACACTATAAAACTATAAGTAAGGGTGACATTTATTGAAAAATATATTTTCACATAAAGTGTATTATAGATTCTATCCATGAAAAGGTGTTTAATAATAATTAAAAATTTATAATAATAAATATTTTTGATCTAATCCCAATCATCATTATGTATCAAGGGGAGTAAATAAACCCCAACCATTACATGACATAGCTTGGCACATGGGGATGCACCTGAACTCCATCTATTCTTGGATTACCTTTCCATAATACTCATTATGGCCTTTATGATGTTGATATCCAAAAACATCCCCAAATTCTAAAAAAAAATATACATTTACTATAATTATCACAACTACATGATCAATAATTGAAAAAAAATATGAATGAACAATTTAATTTATTTATTTAAATACCTAGGTGGGAATATAGGACAATAACTAAAGTACATGAAATACATGGCATGTATGAAGCAGGACATGTAATTTAATTCTCTACTTGTTTTCTATAAATTTATTATCATTTTCCATCCAAACATAGTCATACTTTATGGAATTTTATAGTAAGGTACCTAGAATATAGGACTCATGAGAAACTTGGGCATCTTCGTCTTGTGCACCCTAAGTCGAGTGATCTAGATATATCTGTTGTTCCATTCAAATATAGATATTGTTTGAGTATCGAGGGTAATTTGGTGTTTCTTGTATAGATACATGGTTTATTTGGTTCACCATAAAATAAATTCACTATTTTCTAGATGATGTGTGGTGTCAAAAACATATAGCTCATTGTGTACCACAATATATGATCATATTATGTGAACCGATATACATGGCACGGAACCTAGAGTAAAACCCTATGTGATCCTTAAAAACCCATATATACCCATGATATAAATAGGGAAATTAAACATGCCACATCATAAAGAGGACAACACACTATGTAGTCAGTAATTCATTTTCTAGTAACTTTCGTTACCCACAAGTCACATCAATATCATCAGAATATATATAATATTCACCATTTATCACATCATATTTCATTATAATGAGTTATTTCCTCTCCACTAATGATCATCAATATACTAAAAATTATCATCATCATAATTTTGATCTCTAACTCCCTTTAGATTGTTGTACTCCAATTCCAAACTCATAAAATCTCTCTACCATGGGTCCTTGGCTACCTTTTCATACCAGTCTCCCATATTTAAATATCTATTTAATTTAAATTGTCTGCCAAAAATGGAAATATTATGAGGGAATAGGAAGAATTCTAAATAATTTTCATTTGGTATTATTACCGTCACAAAGTTATTTGTACCCATGAATAAAAAAACTAGGTAAAATGATAATTCATTAATGATAAATCACAATAAATATTTATAGAAGCCATTGTGATGAAATTCGAAGCATAAAATAAAATTAACTCCAAAAATATGAATGTAATAGGAAAATTAGAATAATATCAATCCTTCTAAAAGCAACCACATAAAATATTTTTTAAAAATTAATATTCAATGGAGAAATACTAAGGTTTTTTCTTTCTAATAGTTACAATGAATCAATATAAAAAAACTAATGTAATCAATGAGAGTATCAAAATATTAGTAAAAATGTGAACCTAATAAATTAATTCACATAGAATGAAGAGAATAACAATATAAAAATTCCATACCTCAACTCTAATATTTTTGGTCAATTAAATGTTACATTTACATCATCATCATGACTATGTCTCCCTCCCTTTTATTTTTCATCAAACCCACTAAAAGAAAGTCCATACCTCAAACCATTATTTATTTTTGACAGAGGAAAAGGAAAACTATAGGTTAATATAGTTAGATTCCTTTTTATGATTTCATGTAAGTACAAACTCCATAATAATTTAAAAATAATGGATGTATCAATATTTTATCTAAATCTCTAGAAATAAATTTTTAAATCACCTATTTAAAAAATATATTCTTATCACAATGGAAGATTTTTAAAATAAAATTAGAAAATTTTTTAAGATATATCATTATTATCTCTCAGGGGATAAATATTTAATTATTAATAAATATTATATATCTTTAAAAATAATTCATACTCAAAATTAATGAAAACTCATCCTTGGGTTAATAAGAATTCCCCATGATAAATAATATGATTGATTTCTAGGAAATTTGTTTCAATTTATTCATTTAGAGGACCTAGGAATTCAAAACATAAAAGTGATCTATGTCCAAACCTAAAAAAATGAGTTTTCTAAATAAACACCAAGGGATAAATAAATTATATGGAAATCTAGTTTTCATAATTATATTTATGAAAACTAGAAACATGAGACATAGTTTAAAAAACTTCATTCATTAATGAAAAAATATACATGTGAGATACGATGAAAAACATTAATACAATTGACATAAAAAATATTTATGAGAATAAAATAATGCTATTAAGAATCTTTAATATATATAAAAGAACATAAATTTAATAATTCTAAAAATAATGAAATAATAGAAACATACATCACCGTTCAACCATCCCTCATTAGCTCTAAAAATCTCCCCATGATCCATGTATCCTAAAAAATTGAACCATTGTGTTCTTGGTCTTTTCTCTTATGTTATTATTAAAAATATGTTTTAGGTAGATTCCAAGGGAAACATATAGGGTTCACATAATATAAACCTATTGTGTGGTCATAACTCAATACCTACCGATCCAACATATCTCCGACCATATGAAAAGAATAAAAAAATGAGTCAATGAATAAATTTACAATGATAATTGATTTTCTAGGTAACTCTTACAAATAAACTAAAAAATTACATTATGTTTCAGTTTCATGATGTAAAAAAACACTCTGGAATCCAAATATAATCTGATAGGTCCACTATAAACATTAATGATAGTTGAAATTAAAAGGAAAAATATCATGTTTTGTATGAACAACCATAAACTCAATGAACATATAAATTTATAAGAAAAATACAAAATTATATATATAGACACACACACACACAAACACACACACACATATATATACTTGTATACATATATACATACATACATACATACATACATATATCTAATATATATATATATAAACTCAGAAAAGACATTACCAATTGCATGAGGAATAATAAAACTATTTACAACCCTATTTATATAAAAGATTTGTGAATAAAAATTACAAAATCATTTATCTATACACATAAGGAATAAACAAAAAAACATATTTATTTCAATATTTTATATAAAATAAGGAAGAACTCAATTCAATGAAAACAGAAAATTCAACAAAATTCGGTTCATGAGAAACCATATTTTATAAAACAGTGGTTTTGAAAAAAAATCATTTCTAGTGGAGTGAAACTCTACCCTATTTCACATTCAAAAAATACATCACAATATTAGGTGATAAATAAAGGATTTTATGCCCAAAAAATCATCAATTATAATAATTATAGGATATGGTAGATATATTCCACCACCTTGTTGGATTTTTGAAACCTAGAAAAAATAATATTGTGATATTATTTACTACACCCTTTGGTATAAGTGTTCTTAAAGAATTAAATATTTCATTAATCAAGACTCACTAATGTAGATCTCATGGAACATTGAGATGATATCCTAGAAAAGCATAATAATTCAATTAAAATGGGATAGAATTGGTAGGAGGATAATCATTTTGAGGAAGCCCCCTATATGTTTGAGGAATAAAATCATAAGGAAAACACATATTAGAATAAGTATTTCTAAAATAAAAATTCAATTCTCAAAGAGGTTTATGAATATTTCCATAGGCTATAACAAATATTTGGTGGCAAACCATAATACATTTTTTTTCCATCTGGTATATGGAAGCAATAAATCTGTAGTTTGTTTCTATTTTATGGAGAAAACTCCATTTCCTTTCACCTAAAACTATATTTTATTCCTCATATAAACCATCCTAAATTCCATAAATACATTCAAATAAAAATAAAATAACTAAAATAACAATATAATACAAATATAATAGAAACTATCCTTGAAAATACACTAAATTATTTATTCTTTTCCTTATGAATACTTAAATAATGATTGGTAAGATATATTCCATCAACCAAGGATATGTTTTAAAACAATAATTCACATATCAATCATTTAAAAATGAAACTTTATTAATATATTTCAATCAAGTGAGACTCTTATATATATAATAGTAATTTTAAACCTATCAATGTTTTGGAATATAGATATATTCTAAAAATGTAGTTTGAATGACAATTTTACATAATATAAAAAAATTATATTTCCATGAATTTATGAATAAAATAATCTAGTAAAAGCCCCACCATTGGTGGTGGGGTGGTAAGGGATTGGGGGGGTGAGGGGAAGGTTGTGGGGTCAAGTCCCTGGGCTTGTGATTTACATGTAATTTTCTTCCTTATGTGTGTGCCGCTTTCGCAACTGTACCCAAATTTTTAATCTAGTAAAATTTATAAACATATCAATTTGAAAAATTATCTATAATTTAATTATAACCATATATCTGAAACATCACGTCGGTAACTTTGAAAATTTAATCCCACAGTAAAATATCATGGAGTTATTTATAAATAACTCATTTTTTATAGTATAAGGTTGAATTGAAGTAAATCCACAATACAATGAACTATTACAAAGTTTAATTTGATAATAAATTTCAAAACATAAATATAGGTTTTGTACAATATATCCATGTTTAACACCACATCAAAAAAATTTATTAATGATAAAATAATAAAATAAAAAACATACTAATAATTCTATAAAATAAATCACGATATAATAAATAAATAAAATTTTAAAAAATAAATGAAATTTTAAATCAATAATAACATGGGTAATTTTTATGTTTGAAACATGAGGAGAATAATAAATTTCTATACAAAAACACATACAAATAAAAAATATCATTCTAAACCTATGTGTTCTTATACTATGAAATTATAAAATATATAATATTAAAAATTTATTGATTCTATTAAGAAAATAATTAGTATACATTTATATTTATTTATTCATGGAATATTGAGTCTAATTAAAATGAAACTACATTTTAATTATGATATAAACCTATTAAAAATAAAACTTATTTATCTCTTTTATAAAAAATAGCAGATCACTATTTTTAAACATGAGGATATTATAAAAAAATACATTCCACAAAATTAATCCAATCATATATCTATTAATGTTTTGTTATATAATTATAGATAATAAAGAAATAAGCATTCAATTCATTTCATAAAATCATACTACTATAAACCTTAATTCTATATTTAAATTTCACATATAAATAAATCTCTTTATTTTAAAATTTCATTATAAAAATTTAATAATTGTTTAATAGTGTAACAAAGATATATTTTGTTAAATATATAATAACACAACACATTTAGAAACTAAATTCAATTAAAAAATGACTAACTATTATACTTCATTTTAAATTACATTACATACCTCATATCTAATATATTCAGGTTGATTATTTATAAATTTAGATTAATTAAAATATATCTTATCCAGTTTTATAAATCTTGGAATTTAAAATAATCATAAAATAAGAATACAACCCAAATATTCCATTATATGCAAGGTACTAAGGAAAGTCTTGTTAACTAATCCATCCTTGATAAATGTAAAATTATTTCATTCTCATTAAATGAAATTCCCATTTATTACATTTCATACCCATTCACAAACAAAACAAAATATATAGTAATTAATCATACTAACCAACTTATATCATAAAAGTAAAAATAAAATTACTAACAATTATTATTACAACATATCTAACATCTATTTAACATGTCCATTTATGAAATCATTTATCTCACATTATTATGGGAAAATAATTTGAGGAAAAATATATTGTAGTTAAATTAAATTTTGATTGAATTTCATGATAGATTAAAATGGATAATATATAAATGTGAAATCCTAAAAAAATTAATATAAATCAATATAAAATAATTATAAAATAATATAGTTTTGAATATCTCAATTGGTTAATTTCCAAAATAAAATATACAATTAATTACACAAAAAATATCCATTTCCCATTTAACAAATATAATCTGAAAAACCTTATTGTTTTTCCAAACATTTTTTATTTTATAAGTGAAATAAAATATAATGTGTGAATTTAGTTTTCATAATTTTATGTTAAAAATATCTATAAATTTTTAATATGAATCCCCATAAAAATTATATATCCTTGTAACAAATATTTATTGTATAAATACATTTAAACATTAAAGCAATTTCATAAATTTATGATCAAAACATATTTTTATAGTTTGAATACAATTTATAATCTATAATTAATTTACTAACAAAAAAATTAATTATATCATAAGTCAAAGTGAACTTACAGACAATATTTCTAATAAAAATTTTATATTTCTAAATAGTGAATGAAAAATAAATAAAACACACCGAGGAATTTAGATTATTAATTATAGTTTAAATCCATGCCTTAGTTCAATCTACATGAAATGGTTCCACTATAATGTAGGTATATTATAATAAATACAGTGATCCACAACATATATTGGGTATTAGAAAAACAAATTCCCATCTGGTATTCCAGTATACCACAAACCCCATCCAATATTATCCATGTGATAAAAAATAAAAATGAAATAGTAGAATCATATTAAAATAATATCCATTTAAGAATATGATATTATTATAAAAGGATAAACAAGTAGTGCTATCACTAATTGAATTTAAATAATATCTTGGAATAATATATCTAGAATATGAATATGTTGTGAATTTCTATTTCATGAATCAATCTTTTGAAAATCAGTTTTGATCTTCTTCTTCTATTGGATTGTCTTGAAATAAATCCTTGATTATACATTGAATTCTTTTTACAAGGATTTAATAGAGTTTAATTTTTTCGATGAATAAAATATAATCATTAAAAGAAATATATAATCATTATTCTTTTTAAAAAATAAATCTTAAGTTTTGGTCACACTAATCAAATATCACCCAACCAACCATTGTCTATGTGAAGACCCTAAAATTTATAATTTTTCATATAAATTATTATTCGTTGTGGGAAATTTAAAAACAAAATCCACATAATGAGTAGTCAATCCATGAAATTCTAACATTTTCGTCAACTATCCAAAGTTAGCATTTATGAAAAATCCTTTTTATATACCCATAATGAAAAATTAGATTTGGAAGAAAAAAATGGACTAAAACATATTTAATTATTAAAAAACTAGTCGTTGTAATATAATATTATTTGATTCACAAATAGACATGGATTCACTTTTGGATGATTAGAGGTAACATCAAGGAAGATAAACATAGGCCTGATCAGTTAACTTCCATCACTTGGGGTCAAATTTTTTTTCTCATTGTTGCTGTATTTAAAATAACTTTACAATTAAACTCCTCATGGGTGCATAATTTCATGGTATCCTATTTTTCACATTATAACAGATCATGTTTCAAAATATACAATTTTACTTCATGATCACACATCATTTTAATGGTCGCATGAACTACCACAAGAACATTGAATTTGATTCACTATCAACGATTTTTTCTAGCGGATAAATATTATTTTTTATATAGTAACTTGAGTAAATTCATAGTTTTAGAGATTTATGTATTTATTATTGAGTATTCTGCATGTTTAAAATTCTGAATTCACATGATATATATCACATGGTAGGATATTTAACTCATGGTAGCACCATTTACTTTTAAACAATTCATGAATAATATAGTATTATAGTGTTTAATCATAAAAAAATAGTTATTAATAAATTAATATTTACTTGTGAGAACTAAAATAAATAATTATTTAAATAAGATAATAATATTCCTCATTTTGATGACCACACTTCATAATTGAAAATTAATTAAATATACTATACTTCACAATTATCCAAGCATAATAAGACAAAAAAAATATTCCACTTATTCATCCCCATTGTAAAATAATTAAAATAATAGTATTTATTAACAAATGTTCCCACAAAATCTAATAAATAATTCTATATATTCATCTAGATTCATAATTATAAACAACATATAATTAAATGTAAAAATATAATAAAAAACGTGATAATTAAGAGATGGAAACATGTGAACAAATATAGAATGATAAGAACATAGAATTTTCATTAATCAATCAGAAAAAGGAAGAATTATTATTAATACCATGAAGAATAATCCATATAATATCCTAAAAAATATTTGACATGGGATCCTAATAAATATGATCGTTTCTCTTATAGGAGGATGGATACTGAGAATATGTAGTTATTGGTGGAGGTGGCATTGAGACAATGGATTACGAAACTGGTTAGCGGATCCACACAAATTCTAATATAGTGTTACCAATGATGATGAATTCTATATAAGTAGTGAAAAATGATCTGAAACAGGGGTTAGAATTGATGATGTTAAAGGTACATGAATTATGTATATCATAGAATTCATGGATATGTAATGATAATGCTACATAAAATCAATTAAAAAATATGTAACTCCACCACCATGCTCCCCATGTTGACATAACTACTTATTTTTTATTAGTAAAAATTTCTAAAAGGGAGCTAGAGACTTCAAAAGATTAACATATTTCATAAAGGATCTTTTGATAGAATGAATTAAAAAGTTTTTATCGAAAACCCAAAAAATGGGATAAGATATCATTTGTACTAAAAATAATAGATAAATAATACTTGATATATTTGGTGACCATATATTTATCATTTATAGACTTATTAATAAATTAATAAACAATCTTATATATATGAACCCCAAGGAAATTTATCTTTTGTTTCTCAAACACATGATAAGTGAATGATTCTAATAATAAAATTTCAAATACACTCAAACAATGATCACAACCCAATCACTATAAAAATATAACATGAGATGATAGATGAGTAGCTCTATAATAGGAGGAACAATTTCAATAAGAAATAGATCCATCAAACCAAAAAAATTAAATCTATCTAGTTCTTGTAAAACATTATTCCATATAATTTTTTTAAATAAATATGGTATTCTCTTTAAGAATATGTTTTTAATCATCTATATTCCTAACCCATAGAAATTATTTAATTTGTTGTTTTTCTAAAGGCAATTATATAATCAATGACAATTAATCCTGGAAAGAAGACTTACCTTGAGAAGAATATTTGTTTAGAAAATCTACATTAATATGAATAAGATAAACGATAAAGTAATCAAAGATGTGTTTGGAATAATAGATATAATTATGAGGATGAGGAGGTGGTAAATCCCTCTCCAATCTGGGAGAAGATATAATAATGTTGGGACTATAATATTCAAGTCTATCACCCCAACATCAACATAAACTATAACATATAACTAATGATTAGATTCCATAGACTATATTACAACTAATTTATTCAGTAAAAATCATCTCTATTTTTCTTATCTTAAATAAATGTATAGATCTAATTAGCCTTATTGATCCTTTCAATCAATGATTAATTTTGAACCCTATAAGGGGAATTTATTATAGGTCCACCATGATTAGCTTTACTTCCTCCATCGTTACCAAAAATATAAGATTCATAATGTAAATAATGCTATATAATAAATATTGAACCCGTTTACATCACCCCCTTAATCACATAATCATATTAATATAGTCTAATTGGGCTTCCAAAATATGGTCCCCCAAAGTAACTTTGGGAGTTAATTTTAAAATCACCACTCACTACCGTAAAATATCAATAGGTAGATATAAAAGGATTAGTCTCATCAACATTATCCACTCCCTCAACATTATACAGTGAATCATATGTAGGAACAATCACAAACACCTGACTCTCAATGTAATATTCATCATAATGAATAGTGGTGGATAAATATGTGTCTAATAGATCATAATCATCCAATAGTTTTTCACTAGATAGTATAGAAAAAAGGATAATCCAGTGGTCTATATGATACCTTCATACTCCCCAGAGTGTCAAAATCCACAATTAGTATATGAAAATAAAACCAATCATTCTCCTTCAATATCATCAATGGTATCCCTATCTTCTTCATATGAAGAATACTTCACAACCTCATCCAGCTCCAAACATGTATCAACTATTTCACATGGCCTCATAGGGGTATTTTATTGATTGAAATTCTTATAAATCCTTTGGTAATACATATGCCATTTGTTAATTAAAGTGCTCTATTTTAACTTCAATCATCTGTAGGTGTCTTTTCTCAAACTGAATCCACCAATCATAATATTCCATTCCTCACCTTCTAAAATAACAGCTACATATGATAAAAAAAGCTCATAGTAGTATACATATGATTCCTCTTTCATAGAACCACAAATATAGTAGAACATGATCTGTATCGGTCTCATATTAGTATACACATGACATCACTTTCCATGATAGAATTTAATATAGTAGTACTTATCAATTTTGTAAACACCACAATAGTAATTCCACATTGTAATATTATCACGATAGCATGTGATTCAATAGTTATATTACCTGATTTAAACGAGTTATGTTAATAAAATATTTAGAGTAATTTTCCATACCATGCACATATCTAATATAACATAAACCCTCAATATTCAATGTATTGTAAAAAAGTCCAACATGGTTTTGTTTAATAACATTGATTTCATGATTTATATAGCCCTTTTGAAAATAATATTTGAAAATAGTAATGTCTTATATCAATTTTATTTTTCTATTAATGTCATACTAGATTCATAGGAATGTTAATATCACTTGTATTTTCAATTTTTATAGACAAATTTATAAAATGATATCCATGGTCTAGAAATTTTTGTTTCATCCATAGAATATATAGACAACAACTGCTTGTAGTTATGTACTCAACTTCTTCAGTTGAAAATGCAAAAAAAATTTATTTTACTACAAATTTTAACTATATAATTTCACATAATATGATATATTCTAGAGGTGATATTTATATATAACATTCAACCAACCAAATATGCATCTAAATAACTAAATAATAAAAAATGTTATCCCCTTGAGAAAAATAGTCTATAATTAAATGTATTCTTGCGGTATTTAAAATTCCTTTTAGCCAATTTCAAATGAAATTCCTTTGTGTTTTAAATAAATTAATAACACACCCACACAAAGAGAAAATACATAATATCATGTCATATATTATTCAGGTAATATAAACTACTAATAATATCTCATTAAGTGGTTTGATCAAATATTTTACTAATTTCATCCAAATATGTTGTACATGTTATAGTCATGGGAGTATCATTTCCTTTTCTACTACCCACATGAAAAAATTTCTATTTATATTTTGTTTATTTTCATTGATTTTAAATAATTACATCATTATTTTAAAAATATTAGAAACCCTGTAAAAAAATTAACTCTCCCATTAAACTGATTTCTATTTAATTTTTCATCATTTTTTAAAATTCAATACATAATATGTTATTAGATGAAAAATAATAATAAAATTAAAATATATTTGGTCTACCAATGCATCTATGGAAATCCTCTTTATAAATAAATCATGATATGATATCCTTTTTGAATAAATTTTGAAATCAAGAGAGAGAATATTCTATCAAACCAGTCACTAGTATCCAATTTGAAACTATAAAGAGCATTAGAATAATTAAAAAAATTATAAATTGGGGGTTTTGAAATTCAGAGGATTATTCAATAAAAAAATCCTCGACAACATAACCATTATGAAATTTACTATCTATATCTGTTTTATATAAATTTCAATTAAAATATGCTACATCATACTTTACTATTCCAGGGGCCTCTTGTCTATACATATTTTTATATGTTTCTTCCTAATTAATCACATCTTTTTTATAACATTGTGAAAGCATTCTAACAAAATTTCTGACGATATTTCTATATTAATCAACCATTTTTAAAAAATCATTTAATGATATTATTATGAATGTATATATGTATTTTAACTAGTTACAATAAATTATTTTTATCAAACAGTTTTAACACATCTTTTATATTCATAAACCAAAACTCGTCATCGTTGTCTCCTTATTATTTTTTAGGTTTAATCCATGATAAGTAAGACTGGTATCAAACATTGTTTCTAAAAGAATACCTAGTCTCTGTAAATCTATTTATATCTACAATAACATCATCAAAAGGATGTTCTAATTGGGTTTTTATATCTACATTAATATATGCAAAAGGTAAATATATTTCTACCTCATGGTATGGGTCATTATCTTCCTTAGTGCTATAAGATTGTTTTGTTTAGTATACAATATTCTTTATACATAGATCACTAAAAATGGATGATGAATTGATATTCAAGTAAGAAAATTATTTCATAAGGTATTTCAAATATGATTTAGGGTCATTTTTATCTATTTCATCAAACATTTCATGTAAATATTCTTCCTACACCTTGGTTGTTTTTTTTAAAACCTAGTACATAGTAGTAGTGGTTAAATAAATAATGAAAATTCCATTTTCACTTATGGATTAAAAAATTATTAAAAATATATTTTATAGAATAAATACACTATAAATAAAAACTATGAATAATTATTAATTTTTTATTATATATTTTAACTATTTGTCCTTGCGTTTTTAATGTTACATACAAAGTGGTTTTCTATAAAATTTTCATATTTTTCAAAACATGAAGAATATTGACTTTCGTGAGATAAAAAATTACCCATGGGAAAGATGAAAGTAAACTACAATAACATTGTCATATGTATTCTATCCTAGGGTAGAAATAGTATATTTTATAGTCAAATTATTTTTAACACACACTAGTGGTTGAGAAATTAATACTAATTTGGTTTATTTGATCTGAATCTTATGTCCTATCCCTTTTTGACAGGGATGATAAACTTCGTTATTTTGGGATTATTATTCAGCAAGACCATTAACTAAAACATTCCTTTGAAGATCATTGAGTTATCGTATGTAACAAAAAAGTATTTCATGAAATTATTTTTCAAGTAAATTTATTTTCATCAATACATTGCCTTAAAGGAAACACTGAGTTTTAAAGAGCAATGATATACTTTAAAATTTAATATCTAAACATAACTTCTATACACTAGAGATTAATCATTGAGGTATAAATTGGAATAAAAAATTTTATGTTTATATATAATTCAATTATATAATGAAAAAATATTAATAAATAAGAACTTAATTTTTGTTATGTGTTTATATTTTTGAAAATACATTTTTCTCAGAAAACTATTTCTATATATTTTTATGAAAAAATAATAAAAAAAGTTCTATTTTTTTTTAATTTATATTATAAAATAAAAAAATGTTTGAAATAAAAATTTAAAAATGACGTCATGGATAATATCTTTTATTTTTCGGAAATATATTTTTTTAAATGAATAGTGAAAAATGATACTTTTTATATAAAAATTACCTTTCATTTATAATGTTTACAAGGTCCATTTTGTTTTAATATTATATTATAAAGAAATTTTATTCAGAAATATAATAATTATTAAATTTTATTTTAATTTATTATTCTCTATATCTAAATTTTATTTTCAAACATCTTAAAATGATAAAACATTATTCTTTGGAAAACTTCTATATCAACACATCTGTATCATTAATTTGAAATTACATTATGAAACTCCACTAAAAGGAATTTGAAAAAATCGATTACAAATATGTAATAACATTATTTATTTTTACATTACTTGGAAAACATAATTTTTGGTTATTATAAAAATTGATGAACTATAAAAATTAATTACCACAGTTAAGGTTAAAATGGGTGTATGAGGGTGTTAAAATAAAAATGGTTTAGAATTGTATCATAAATTATCCAAATCCTATTAGATTTGTAACACCCAAAGCTTCCACGATATGCTTCTCTTTTAATAATACAGAAACGTGTGTTGTACGCAACTTCGAGTTCTAACACATCACAACCAATCAAACTAGCCGTTATGAAGAGTAATACCCACCTTTTGAAATTTTATACATTTTATCTTCCAAAATGGACTTCATTTTTGGATTCATAATATCAAAATTATCTTAGAGTGAATTTTTCGAACTTTTCTGATAACTTTCATATTTTGATGAATAGTGAAAATTACTAAATTTTAATTAAAAACAACTTTTTTAATCGAAATAATTAATAGTGATAAATTATGAATTTGAGTGATTTTAAAGTATTATTATATTATATTTTTAAAATTTAATCCAATGTTGGTCATTGGAAATAATTTCACATTTAAAATGAACATAAACAAGTGTCAATATTTTGATAGTTATTATTTCTTAAAAACTTGCTTTTTGTTTTGACAACAGGGGATTAATTTTAAATTAATTTTCCCAATTCTGTGTTTTGAATTTAGAAAACTGGATTCCAAATTTAGAATCATGAGATACAAGTCATTTTGAATAATTACTTTGGTAAATATTTTATTTACTAGTGTTAAAGGGTAAATCTGGTAAATAAGGGTAAAAATTTAATATTATAATAATATTAAATTATCCTAAAATGCGTATAACACTATTAGTTGATACATGTCCGACTATGGGCATCTTTGGGTCGATTTTGGGACCCCATGGAGCCACTTTTAAGTGATAATGACACTTTATATTAATTAAGTTAAAGTAAATAAAAAATGACATAAGTATATATCTTTTAGAAATTTTTTTTACAAAGGGTTATATATGTTATATTTTCAACTATAAATATTAATTTGAAATATAAAAATATTTCTTACATAATCGTATTTTATTTATAATTTTTATACATTGAATAATTAAATTTAATTATGACACAATAATGATGCAGTATTTTCCTTATTAATGAATGAATCAAATAATTTGTATTATTAATGTTAAAATAAATATAATTTAAAGTTTTGATGCCATCCACGAATTTCATTGGTTAATATGACATGTTGGGATTGCTTAAATGAATTTGGTTTAAATTAATAAAGTTCTTAAGACTTTAAAAAATATCAATTATTAAATAGTGTCAAAATTGACATAAAGGAGTTTTTAAAACAAATATTATATTATAAATTAATATAATATTCATAAAAATATAAGGTTCAGCCAAATAACATATATAATGATAGGTGTATCATTAATGAACCACGTGAGGTTCTCTTGGAAGTATATAGTAAGTTTATTAACCATATAATATTAAAATACAAAGAGACATGGTAAATGTCAAACTATTTATATAAGAGTTAAATCTAAAGGTTAAGGTTAATATAGTGACCTAAACCTGTCTAAAACCCACTGATTGAGTTGTTTTCGACCCATCCCCACCTTATCCTATAAATAATCCATTTTTGAGCCTTTCGAAACCGTAAATGATTTTATTATAAAATAATATTTCTAGCTGCCCCACCGTTGGTGGTGGGGTGGTAAGGGCTTGGGGGTGAGGGGCAGGTCGCGGGGTCAAGTCCCTACTCTTGCGATTTACATGTAATTTTCTTCTTTGGGTGTGTTCCTCTTTCGCGGTTGTACCCAAATTTTAAATATTTCTAGCTTTTCCTAAGGTGCCCCTCACCCCTCTTATAAAAGGGAATTCCCCCTTCCCTATTATTCACACCTTCAAAGCCTTTTGGCTGGGCCAACCCCTGCCCAAATATCCTCTAAACTTACCTAACTTCATCCTAGAGGCCTTACATTAGAAATAAAGTCAACTTAAGGATCCCTTTTGATCAAATCAAAAGGAATAACCCGAAGAAGAGGTAATAATTCTTCCACCCTCTTTCAAGTTCCTTTTTCTTTGTTATTTCCATTATAAAATAATAACTCCAGTATATTCTATATACTATGATGTTATTATAATTATTGTACAACCAAATTCATTATTCTATCCACCCTTTGAATGTCATGTCACCATACGTGTGTATGTACGACTTACCATCTCCATGTCATGGTGTAATTGTTATGCAATACATTATTATTTGGATGGGTATAACAATGATATGTAATTGATGTAAATAATATATATAACATGATAAGGATTCTGTATATATGATATAAGATCCAATTATATGTTATTTTAATATCAAAAGAATGATATTATCGCTCGTGTGTACGTACAGATTACTGTCTCCACAAACGCGATGAGATTCATTCTCCATCGTATCCATTCTAGACTAATTTTCATTTCATGATTAAAAATAATGTTTAAAGACATGATATCATTCTGGATATTAATATGATACATCCCATCCATAACAAATATGACTCTAGTAACAAAGAATATAAAGGAAAATGAATCCGTTAAACACCCGAAACGACGATAATACTAAGATATTATTAACAAAGAAATGTTAAAAGATCACATATGATATCATTTTAATGTATATGATTATTTTATAATTTAATAAAAATTATTTAACCATTATACAAGAGTTTAACCTACGCTCAACCATGGAAAATTACACGTTAAGGGTTTATTTCACAATCTCTTCATTATCCGAGGCTGTTTATATGTAATTATCTTCTGGGACCTCTTTATCATATACATCCATGTTTCTTAAAAATTTATTTCAAATCATTCTTACTATTTTATAGACTATGGGTTAAAGTAATTTATACCCTTTTTTGACTTGTTATAAGATGTTTATAAAGGAATATTTCTTTCGTTTTTCCAAACAAGGTCTTTTTTAACCTTTTCGACAGAATTAAGGTAAGAATGTCTTTTTTTTAACTTATACGGAGGGTGTGGCTATTTTCTACCGCTATAAAAGCGTCGAAGCTTCCCTTACAAGATTATAAGAATATTTTCAAAGTAAATGTTTTAATTTATAATTATGTGACTTTTAAATGATTAAAAAGAGATATTTATCTCAAATAGTTTTGATTTCATCTCTTTCAACATCCTTTGAGGGATTTTAAGCTTATTTGAAGTTGATTAATTATGATACCAATCTTCCATATTATATTGAAGGTTTTCTGATATGTTTGAATATGAATGTGTTATTTTTATGCCATTCATGGTTTATGGAGAATGTATTTCCATTTCTTATGCTAGTTTTAATACGAATGTTTATGTTATGTTTAAACCTTTTCATATGAGGAATGCGCTGGACTTTGTAAGTGACGGGTGGTGGCCGCTATAGCTCCTCGATGCATCAGTAGGTCTCATGAGAAAAACTAGAGTCTTGTCATAAGGCCTTGACAAATTCTTTTTTGTAGTCTTGGCACAAGGCCTTGACTATGTGGTTATGATAGTCTGGCATTATGCATTCCATTATTATGAAAGTGGTTATTGGTATTGCATGTGATTATTAGACTAGTAGAATATCCATGTGAATAAGTAAATGACATTATTTAATTTTATTTTTTCCATATTAAGGTGAAGTTCAAGTTTAAAAGGCTATTGTTTTAGTTATAAATTTCCTTAAATGTTTATTCTTATTTATGTAAGTTTTCTCTATATTGTTATCTTTACTGAGCATCTGTGCTCACCCCTTTCTATGTTTTATTTTTTCCAGGATGTGAAGAAGTATTTTACGACTGACCTACAGGGATAGTCTGAGGGGATATGAGTGTGGAATATAGAGACTATGTTGTTGTAGTTTTTCACATTATGATGTAATGTAAGACTTATGAATGTATCTAGTGTTTCCAAGGGTACTAAACTAATCAGTATTTCGAGACTTGATCTTTCGTGATCATGCCAATGTTATGTAATAATGAACCGACTCTAGGTAACTGGGGTTGGGGCATTACAGTTGGTATCATAGAAAGTTAAGTACAAACCTTTGAAGCTAGATTTAGATAAACTCTGATTAGATCACATAGACCTAATATGGACTTTGAAGATTAGTATAGAAGAACTTCCTAGAATTTTGGTATGGTAGAGATTTTGTGAGTTTTCCGAGCAATACATCCATGTCTAGATACGAGTAGGTAGAGGTGGCTCTGGTACAAATGTACCTAGGCGTAAAACCTAAAAACAATGCTTTGATCTAGACTCGAACGAGAACTGGTGCACGATAACGGGCCTTGCTGCAATCTTGAATACGACACTCTAGGGGGATATTCATAAGATAATTCTCATTTTCATTACAAACAATTATGAAGGGTTTATGAGTATATACTTTATCAAAGAATTTTTTTTATGATTATGGATTATATCCATAAACTGTTCTATTTATGTTATGTGTTTTACAAGTTTGGATTTATGTATTGCGATTCATAAATTAATCTAGTGTATTCCATTATTTAGAAATGGCACCTAGTGGAAAGAATAGAAATTGTATCAATGCACACACTCCATGTAGGGATTTCCCTCCTGCTTAAGATAATTATAGTGGAGCTGGTGATGCAACTGGTGCTGATCAGCTAATCACCATACTGGGACAACTCACTCGCGTTATGAATAATAACCTTACCCGTATGGAGCACCCGGATCCACAGCATGGAGGATCAATGTTAGATCGCTTCATGAGGAAAAAACCACCAATATTCAATAGGGGTACAAATCCATTAGTAGCTGAGCAATATGGAAATTCCTTAGAGAAAATATTCCATGACTTGGAAAGTAGTGAAAGGGAAAAATTTGTCATGGCAGTTTACCGCCTCACTAGAGATGAAGATCAATTCTGGTCATTTATTCAAAACACAAAGGAATATGATGAAGTATAAAATATGGAATGGAGGTAGTTTAAATAGATTTTCTTAGAAAAATACTTTCCTCGTGACCATCGAGCAGATATGGAAATGCAATTTCTGAGTCTGATCCAAAAGGAGGATGAGAATGTCGCAAGGTATAAGGTTAACTTTACAAGGTTAGCGAGACATGATACAGATTATATATGTAACCCATGAAGTAAGATTGATCATTTCTTTTATGGGTTAAAACTTTTTATATGTTAAGAATTAGTCTCACAATCCTTCTCTTTGTACGAAGATATTATCTCATGTGCTATCAAGACAAAAAAAGAATTCTTTATGTCTTACGACTTTCAAGAAAAGAAATAGAAGAAGAGATCTACTGATCACTCTATAAATGGAAATAAGGGTAAGAAGGGAAATGTTGAATATCCATCATGTGGTAAATATTGGAAGAAACACCCCGGTACATGGTTGAAGGTAATGGGAGTCTGTTACAAGTGTGGTGAAAAAGGCCACCAAGATCATGATTGCAAGGGGAAGAAAGAACTACCAATATTCAATGCTACAATTGCAGGGAGATGGGAAATTATGAAAATGAATGTCCTAAGTGTCAGGGGAACTTACCTCAGAAAATTCCAAGGGATCCAGGACAAGCTTATGCTATCACTACTACTAAGGTTGAAGCTGTAAATGACGTGGTGGCAGGTAATTTATTAGTTTCTTCAAGTTTAGCCATTGCTTTATTTGATTATGGATCATCGCATTGTTTCATATATTCCCAGTTTTCTATAAAAATTAGATATTTCCAATTTGATTTAACAAGTGAGTTGTTTTTCAAAACTCCTAAGGGAAGAATAATTTCTACAAAGTTCTATGAATCAGGTCCCATTAGGGAATATAAATGTTCTTTATCTGCTGATCTCATCGTCATATACATGATTGAATTTGATATAATCCTCGGTATGGATTGTATTTCAGACCATGATGAAAAAAAATTATTGTAAGAAGAAGGAGGTTACGATTTTTGATGATGATGATAAAGAACACCTTATCTTTAGAGTAGAATTATCATCACCTAATTCTTATCCAGATCCACACCTAGTAGTTCAACTAAATTCAATTATTGGGGAGGAAGAGAATGAAATAACTATGGGTGAGGAAAGTAATTTTCAAATACATAATGTACCTATTGTGAGAGAATATGTTGATTTGTTTCTAGAAGATTTTCCTAGACATCCTCTAGAATGAGAAATTGAGTTTTCCATTGATTTAATTCCTAGTTCAAGGCCCATATCGAGGACCCCTTATATAATGGCCACTATGGAATTAGTGGAAATAAAGAAACAACTAGAGGAATTGAGTAATAAGGGATTTATTCTCCCTAGTGTTTCTCCATGGGATCCCTTGTCCTTTTTGTTAAGAATAAACATGGATCTATGAGGTTATGTATCGACTACAGGGAAATCAATGTTATAAAAATAATGAAAAAGTATACCCTAACTAGTATTGATGATTTATTTGACCAACAGCATGGAGCTCAATACTTTTCAAAGATCTAACTTCGATATGGATACCATCAGTTGTGTATAAAGAAGGAAGACATTCCGAAAACAACATTTCGAACCAGGTACGGGCATTACGAGTTTACAGTAATGCCTTTTGGATTGACTAATGCACCCTATGTCTTCATGGATCTAATGAACAATGTTTTTAAGGAATATCTTGATGATTTTTTGTGGTATTTATTAATGATATATTGGTAAACTCCAAAAGCTACTAAGATCATGAAAATCACTTGCGCATTATTCTGAAGACTCTTAAAAGACATGAATTATATGGGACGTTTAGCAAGTGTGAATTCTGGATTAAGGAGATGTTTTTTCTTTTCCATATTGTCTCTAAGGATGAAATTTCCATTGATCCTTCAATGACCAAGGCAATCCAAGAATGGTCAACACTGACAATTATATCTGAGGTACACAGTTTTATTAGTTTAGCAGGTTATTATCGATGTTTCGTCCAGAATTTTTCCCGATTGGCTAAGCCATTAACAAAGCTCCCACATAAAGGGGTTAAATTTGTTTGGACAAATGATTATGAAGAATGTTTCGAATAACTGAAAAGAAGATTAGTCATTGCTCCTATATTGACTCTATCATTGGGGAATGATGGGTTTGTTATTTATAGTGATGCTTTAATGAAAGGACTTGGTTGTGTCCTTATGAAAAATGATAGGGTTATTGCCTATGCATCACTACAGCTAAAAATTCATGAGAAAAACTATCATACTCATGATCTTGAGTTAGTTTCTACAATATTTTCTTTGAAGATATGTAGACATTATCTCTATGGTGAAAAATGTGAGATTTATATTGATCACAAGAGTTTGAAATATATTCTCTCATAGAAAGAACTCAACATGAGGCAAAGGATATGGATTTAACTACTCAAGGATTATGATTTCATGATACAATACCACTCGGGGAAGGAAAATAAGTTGGCAGATGATTTGAGCAGAAAGGATCAAGGAGTTTTGAACAAGATGAGAGTTGAAAGGGATCCTATTTTCATGGATCTAGTAATGATGGATATGGGAATAACCATGAAAGGTGAAACATCAATGCTTTTTCAAATGGTTTCCAAACCATCTTTACTATAAAGGAAAAAAAGTTCTTAGGCTGATGATGAGGAGTTTCAAAATAAGATTAAAGTTTTGACTAATGGGAGATCGAGTGACTTCGTATATGAAGATGAAATTTTGAAATTTGGGAAGATACTTTGTTCTCCCAATATACCTAATCTTAAAATGGAATTGTTGGATGATGGTCATAGTTCCAATTTCTCCATACAACCTGGTAACACTAATATGTATAGATATTTGAAGGAACATTTTTTATGGGACAACATGAAGAGGGAGATTGCTGATTTTATGTCAAGATGTAAGGTTTGTAAACAAGTGAAATCTGGAAGGAAACAACCTGGAAGAGTATTGAAACCTCTTCCCATACCTGAGTGGAAATGGGATAATATAACTATGGACTTTGTCATGGGACTACCAAAGTCTCCTAAAAGGAACGATGCAATATGGGTCATTTTTTATCGTCTTACAAAGTCAGCACATTTTCTTGCTATAAGAGAAGATCTACCACTTCAATGTCTAGCAAGACTATATATTAATGAAGTTTTTAGACTTCAAGTAGTACCCCTATTGTTTTTTTCTAATCGTGATCCAAGTTTTACATCAAGATTCTGGAAAAGTCTTTAGAAATCCCTAGATACTGAACTTCATTTGAGCACTGCCTACCACCCCTAAACTGATGGACAATCAGAACAGACTCTTCAAACCTTATAAGACATGTTGAGATCATGCTCACTTGACTTTAAAGGTATGTGGGATCAATATTTACCTCTAGTAGAATTTTCTTATAACAATATCTTCCAATCAAGTATTCAGATGGCACCATATAAAGCATTATATGGAAAGAGATTTCGTACACCAACCTGTTGGGATGATGTTGGTGAAAAAAAACTCATTGGCCCAGAACGTGTAGAGGAAATGATGGAAAATGTGAAGGTAATCCAAACCCACATCAAAGAAGCTCAAAGTAGGCATAAGAGCTATGATGACAACTAAAAGAGGGATTTTGAATTTCAGGTAAGAGATCATGTTTTCTTGAAGGTATCTCCATGGAAGGGAGTTATACGTTTCGGTAAGAAAGGTAAATTGAGTCTCAGGTACATAGGACCTTTCAAAATTATAAAACGAATTGGGGATCGTTTGGAAATGCCACCAAATCTCTCCAAAGTTCACGATGTGTTCCACGTATCACTTTTGTGAAAACAAATGCCTAACTCAACACATGTAATCACTTATGAGGAATTAGAACTAGAACTGGATCTGTCTTATTGCGAAGAGCCCATCAATATTATTGATACCATAGAACAAGTGTTGAGAAACCGGATGACTCGTCTGGTAAAAGTTCTATGGAGAAAACATAAGATGGAAGAGGCAACGTGGGAACCCGAGGAACTTATGATGAAGAACAACCCGAGTCATTTAATACGGTAGTATTCTAGAAATTTGGAGGATAAAATTACTTAAATGAGGGGATAATTTAACACTCCAAGCTTCCACGGTACGTTTCTCTTTAAATAATACAGTAGCGTGTGTTGTACACAACTTCGAGTTCTAACACACCACAACCAATCAAACTAGCTGTTATGAATAGTAATACCAACTTTTTGAAATTTTATACATTTTATCTTTCAAAATGGACTTCATTTTTGGATTCATAATATCAAAATTAGCTTAGAGTGAATTTTTGGTACTTTTCTGATAACTTTTATATTTTGATGAATAATGAAAATTACTAAATTTTAATTAAAAACAAATTTTTTTAATCGAAATAATTAATAGTGATAAATTATGAATTTGAGTGATTTTAAAGTATATTTAGATTATATTTTTACCATTTAATCCAATTTTGGTCATTTGACATAATTTCACATTTAAACTTGATATAAGCAAGTGTCAATCTTTTGATAGTTATTATTTCTTAAAAACACACTTTTTGTTTTGACAACGGGAATTAATTTAAAATTAATTTCTGCCACTTATGTGTTTTGAATTTAGAAAAATTGATTCCATATTTATAATCAGGAGATCCAAATTTTGTAAATAGGTAACATTTATTTTTATACATTTTGAATAATTACTTCGGTAAATATTTTACTTACCATGGTTAAAGGGTATATCCGGTAAAAAAGGGTAAACAATTAATATTATACCAATATTAAATTACACTAAAACATGTCCTAAACCTATTGGTTGATACATGTCCGACCATAATAATTTTTTCGTCTATTTTCGGACCCCATGGAGCAACTTTTAAGTGATAATGACACTTTATATTAATTAAGTTAAAGTAAATACAAAAATGACATAAGCATATATCTTTTATAAAAACAATTTTTACATAGGGTTATATATGTTATATTTCAACTATAAATATTAATTAGAAATCTAAAAAGATTTTATACATAATGGTATTTTATTTATAATTTTAGGAAATTTAATAATTAAATTTTTTTTATGACACAATAATGATGCAGTATTTTCATTATTAATGAAGGAATCAAATAATTGGTATTATAAATGTTAAATAAATATAATTTGAAAGTTTTGATTCCATAAAAGAATTTTATTGGTTAATATGACATGTTAGTATTTCTTAAATGAATTTTTTTCTAATTATTAAGTTGTTATGACTTTAACAAAAATCAATTATTAAATAGTGGCCAAATTGACATAAAGGAGTTTTTAAAACAAATATTATATTATAAATTGATATAATATTCCTAAAAATCTAAGGATTGGATAAAGAACTTATAAAATGATAGGTGTATCATTAATTAACCACCTGGGGTTCTCTTGGAAGTATACAATAATTTTATTAACCATATAATATGAACATACAAAGAGACATGGTAAATGTAAAACTATTTAACTAAGAGTTAAATCTAAACGTTAAGGTTAATATAGTGACCAAAACCTTTCTAAAACCTATTGGTTGAGTAGTTTTAGACCCATCCACACCTTATCCTATAAATAATCCATTTATGAGCCTTTAGAAACCTAAATTTATTTTATTATAAAATAATATTTCTAGATTTTCCTAAGGTTTCCCTCACCCCTCTTATAAAAGGGCACTCCCATTCCCTCTAATTAACACCTTCAAAGACTTTTTGATCGGCCAAAACCTTCCCAAATATCCTATAAACTTCCCTAACTTTATTATATAGTCCTTAATTTAGTCATAAATCCAACCTAAGGATCCCTTTTGATCAAATCAAATGTAATAACCCGAAGAAGATGTAATAATTCCACCACCCTCTTTCAAATTCCATTCTTCTTCCACTTTCTTTTTATTTGTTTTTTCCATTCTAAAATAATAACTCCGTTATTTTATATATAATATTATGTTATTATAATTATGGTACAACCAAATTCATTATTCTATCCTCCCTTTTAATGACATGTCATTATACATGTGTATGTACAGCTTACCGTCTCCACGTCGTGGTGTAATTGTTATTCAATACATTATTATTTGGATGTGTATAATAAAGATATTTAATTGATGTAAATAATATATATAACATGATAATTATTATTTATATATGATATAAAATCCAATTAAATGTTATTTTAATATCAAAAGAATGACATTGTCGCTCGTTTGTACATACGGATTACCGTCTCCACGAACGCGATGAGATTCATTCCCCATCGTATCCATTCAAGACTAATTTTCATTTTATGATTAAAAATAATGTTTAATTACATGATATCATTCTGGTTATGAATAAGATACATACCATCCATAACAAATATGACTCATGTAACAAAGAATATAAAGTAAAATGAATCCATTAAACACCTGAAATGACGATAATACAAAGATATTATTAGCAAAGCAATGTAAAAAGATCATATATGATATCATATTAATGTATAAGATTCTTGTATAGTTTAATAACATTTATTTCACCATTATAAATGAGTTTAAACTACCCTCGACCAAGGAAAAGTACAAGTTAATGGTTTATTTCACAATCTTTTCATTATCCGAGGTTATTTATACGTAATTATCTACTAGGACCTCTTTATCATCCACATCCATTTTTCTTAAAAATGTATTTCAAATAATTCTTAATATTTTATAAACTATGATTTAAAGTCATTTATACCATTTTTTTACTTTTTATAAGATGTTTATAAAGGAATCTTTCCATCATTTTCCAAATAAGGTCCTTTTTAACCTTTTTGACAGAATTAAGGTTAGAATGTCTTTTTTAACTTATACGGAGGGTGCGGCTATTTTCCGCTGCTATAAAATGGTCGAATATTCCCTTAAAATCATTTAAGAATATTTTCAAAGTAAATGTTTTATTTTATAATTATGTGACTTTTAAATGATCTCAAAGAGATATTTCTGTCAAATAGTTTTGATTTCATGGATGTCAACATCCTTTGATAGATGTTAAGCTTATTCGAAGTTGATTTATTATGATACAAAACTTCCATATTGTATTGAAGGTTTTTTTATATGTTTGACTATGGATGTATTATTTTTATACCATTCATGGTTTATGGAGATAGTATTGACATTTCGTATGCTAGTTTTAATACAAATGTTTATGTTGTGTTTAAACCTGTTCATATGAGGAATGCATTGGAATTAGTAAGTGATGAGTGGGGCCTGCTATAGCTCTTCAATGCATTAGTAGGTCTCATGAGACAAACTAGTGTCTTGGAACAAGGCCTTGAAAAAAACATATTTGTAGTCTTGGCGCAAGGCCTTGACTACGTGGTTATGGTAGTCTCGAATTATTCATTCCATCATTATGAAAGTGGTTATCAATATTGCATGTGATTATTCGACTAGTAGAATATCCATGTGAATAAGTAAATGGAATTATTTCATTTTATTATTGCCATATTATGCTTAAGTTGAATTTTAAAAGGATTTTTCTTCAGTTATACATTTCCTTAAATGTTTATGCTTATTTATGAAATTTTCTGCTGTATTGTTATCCTTACTGAGCATCTCAGCTCACCCATTTCTATGATTTATTTTTCCCAGGATGTGAAGAAGTATTTTATGAATGACCTGAAGGGATAGTCTGAGGGGATATGAGTGTGAACTATGGATACTATGTTGTTGTAGTTATTCACTTTATGATGTAATGGAATACTTATGAATGTATCTAGTGTTTCCATGGCTACAAAACTAATCAGCCTTTCAAGACTTGATCTTTTGTGATCATGACAATGTTATTTAATAATGCACCGAATCTAGGTAACTGGGGTCGGGGCATTAAAAGATTGAAATATTTAGACATTAAATAATAAAATTTTCTTTAATAATCCATTTTTTACAATTTTTTATTTTGTAAAATGTGGTTATAACCATTTCTTTTCAAAAATTATGTGTGATTCCTCTTGCTCACTTATTAAATCTCACCCACACTCCTATATTATAAAAAACATATTATTTCGGCCAATATCTAAAAAAATATATTCTTAAATTCCCTCCCCAAATCATAGATGTATTATTTTATAAATCCCTCATATGATAGGTTTTGATGCAAAACTAAGGAAGTTTTCCGATGAAGATGTGCCATTCTAAAACAATCGTTTTTTATTTATTCTTCCACATCCTTAAAATGTTATTAAAACAAGATTATATAATAACATATATAAATACCATATACTTATATTTTTATATTTTTTTGGCATAACCGACATCTATCCCCTATTTCAAAAAAATGGGAAAGGAAATTGTCGATAAACATTGCGTATAAAACTACCTCATGAACTTATATAATACATTTTCTACCACCACCTCTCCCCGATGGATATAATGTTGGATTTAATATATATATATATATATATATATATTATTTATTAAAAATATATTTATTTTAAATTTTAATTTCACATAAATATATCAACATTCCAATCTATTGTAAAAAGATATCGTCACTCACTTGTGCATGTGCACTATATCATCCACAAGTTGATGTGATACATTATTCATTTCATTTTGAGATGGATGGTAATGAGGATAATGTTAAAAAATATGAATGATATATATGTTATTAAATTTTTTCTTCAATGGTGAATTAGTATTTATTCTCTATCATTACATTCTTCAAGAAAATTGAAACAACATTTATTCGTACGTACAGTCTATTGTCCCCATGAACAGTCTAATAAATATTTTATACCTAAATTTAATAGATGAATATAAATAGATATATAATTATTATAAATGTAATTTATAATATTTTTAACATTATATATACTATGGAACCATGATAAATGTGAAAATAATGAAACTGCTAGAAAACATACATGAAAAATGAAGCAGTTGTTACCCAAAACGTGATTTGAAATAGATTTTTAAATAAATGGGTAATAAAAACTCATTAGTAAGAAATATATGGTATCATATGTATAATTAATATTATATAATATATTTATAATAATCATGTATTTATTAAACTGTAGTTTTGAATGATTACGGAAAAATTCAAGACTCAATTATGGGTTCTTTATCTAAATTTTATTTCCATGGGACAATGCCATATTCACCACTTGTTTTTTTTTTGTGGTATAAATATTTCCTAGGAATTTATTTTATGATTAAGTTCAAAAAAATTATTTTATATATATATCCATCAAGTTATAATTATTTCAAGAGGATTATGATTCAAAAGTTTCAAATGTGACAATAGTTTCATGTTATAATCACATTGTTTATAGGGATTATTAATGATTGATATTACTGATGAAGAAATATTATAATATATATTTCATGAAACTAATTTTGTTTCATATCCACTTCTTATTTCTAGAGATTTATGGGTTTTCATTAATTTTCTTCTATTTATATACAAATGATATAATATTAATGTTTTTAAAGAAAGCCGATGTTATTTATCTCTTCGGTAAAAAATCATTTTTATTCCATATCCTTGTTTTCTAAAAATGATTTAATGAATTATTTTACTATTCCAAAATTATTTATTAATGAAAAGTTTTTCCTTTTTTACTTTTTTATAAAATGGTTAAAAGGATAATTCTTTCCATTTTTGGAATAGTATCATTTTTACTTTATTCTAAAAACATGAAAGTAATATTTTTTAATGTGTATAGCATGAATGATATATCTCAACATCCGGAATGATCAATAATTTAAATTATATATTATATGTTTTCAATTTAATATTAAAATGAAATATTTTCCCCGATATTTTCAATTTTTTTATATTTAAACGATGTTTTTTCAAAATGTAATTTATGTTCTCCCCAATATATATTCCAAGTGATACATTAAAATAACATTCCATCTATTTTAAAATCTGTTGATATTACACATGCATTTTTGGGTATATGATCCAATGAAACCATCATTAATTACTTTATGGATGGTTTGGGACTTTGATGAAAATATGCTAATGAAATTTATTTCTTTTCTATTGGTAATTATATGATGAAAAAATGAAATGTTTATGAAATAAATTTCTATTACATAACTTATATTGTGATGAAAATAAGAAATTTTTATGAATCCTATTTCGTTAATATATATTATTCTATGAATAAATAATTACTAATACTATTTCTTTATTTGGGTTCTGATACAATGAAGGGTTGATGAACTTATGGCATACATACATTTTCTTTTCTTTTTGTGAAAAGTTGTACCTATATCTACCTCAAATTTATTGGGTAGTGATTGATATATCCTTAGAAATACCTGAATGTAATGCGGAGTGAACCCACTTCAGTAAGAGACATTCTCCACTCTGATAATCTTCTCTAAAAATTTTGTGTAGTATGATGGTTTAAGGAGTGAACTCGTTTCCTTATGATCATTTTGGAAATGATCCATGACTAAAAATGAAATGATTTTCTACTATTTATTAAATTATAGAAATACATGTCTTAGGCCTATGGTATTCTATAATAGCTCATTTATTTTTATTACTTTTTAATTCGATTCTGATGAACTTCTATGACTTATAACATGACTCATGGTTATAAATATTCATATGAAAAATATGTTTTTCTAAAATTTATTTTCAATTTTTAATACCATAATTCCCATTTTATTCTTATGTTCTCATTTTATCTACATTGTTTAACCTTAAAAAGTATCATAGCTCACCCATTGTTATGTTTCAGTCCCTTATGTATGATGTTAATATTTATGTATGATATGTCTAAGAATGGTTATTCATGTGAAAAACTTTGTGGTAGAAGATATAGAACTCTTATAAAATAGTTGTTTATGTTTCCATGTTTCAAAATGAAAAAATGAACTATTTTAGAATGTATCATTATGTTATGTACTTAATACTCATTTATTAAAATTTAATATCGATTTATCAATAGTTTAAATATTTATAGTTGTAACTTAATAATTTTTAGTTATCCATTGAAAATAAGTATTTGTAAGAATTAGTGAAAACCATAGCAATAAGTCTATAGATGTGTCCTAGATAATAAAATACCCATGGATTTTTTTTAAATGATACAACAAGTGGTTTTAATGAAATTAAATCCATTTATACATAATAAAAATGTTCGAAGGTATGGAACATTTTTACAAAATATTATTTATTCTAACAATGGAACATTTGGGCTTTGACTTGGTAGTTACCTAGTTTACGAAAATGGGCCTTCCTACATACAACAGATGACACTCCTAGTGAATTTGATTTATAAATTCACAAACTCATAACAAATCATCATGAGAAATTTCAATTGATGATAATATTGAATATACTAGGATAATAATAATGAGCCATATATTAAAAATATAGTGATAAGATTTAGACATCCTTCAAATGAAATTTCATGATTATGTGGTTCTCAATTTGATTATAGCTTCTCAAACTATGTTTTTTTGGTATTATTAGATCATTATATCTTGAAGGGATCTTGATAATCTAAAATGTTATAGATAATTCAGTTATTTTCTTCTTGAAAAATAATATTTTATGTGAGATGGAATGAAAAATATCATTTCATATCTCACTATCATTTCTCATGTTATTCATAATATTGAGCATCAAAATGATTATAGGAGGAAGAAACATTATTTTGATTCCTCCACAAGGAAACATCAAAATTATATTAGAGGTTTTAATAATCCACTAGTTTCTGAGAAATAGATCAGTATCATAGAAATGATAATTTTCATTATACAATGTTTGGAGAATGAAAATGTCATTTTGATTGTCTTTCTTTTTGATGGAGAAGTAGATCAATGGTGTACTCTTATCAAGAATTTGAGGGAAAAAATATGATATTGACTCCATAGAGTTGGATGAGTTTAAAAGATTATTTTTTATAAAATATTTTCCTCATATCCATTGTGTGAAAATAGAGTAGGAATTTATTGAGTTAATGAAAAAGTATGATAAACATGTTTGTGCCTAGGAGGTAATGTTTATATGACTTGTGAGGTACAATATAGGTATTTTTTATCTAACATAAATTTAATATAGATATATTCATTATTGTATTTAAACTAAGATCTCAGAGGGTGTTAGCTATTCCAAACATCAAAGTATATGAATAAATCATTCAATGTTCTCTCTAGTTGCTAATGGAAATTTGAATTAACCATCAATATCATCATTTTTACAAGAAAAGAATGATATAATTAAAAGGAAACATGAAAGACCATGAAGATAAGAATATTTCCCAGTGATAATTCTCAATGTGTGGTGTGAAACATGGTGTAAATTAACTGAAGGGGAAAGTTAAATGTTTTTAGTTTTATAAAGAAGGTCATCGGGTAAATAAATATCTATGTAGTAGGAATAAATTATTTTGTGGTGAAAATAGAGAGACAAATCCATTAAATACACCACCCACACTCATTTCTATCCTGTTTAATGAGTATGATAAATATGATAACTGGTTACCATGTCATTTGAGTAAGTATGATTATCAATTTTTATATCCTCTTTAGTCTAGAGACAAAGAGAAAGATCATACAATTATTATTTCTGAAAGGAGTAAAAAAATAATTTCATTAAAAGAATACATACCATCAACTTTACAACATCTAATGTCTTATTTTACTTTGGAAATAACATATATTTTATATTTTAAGAATATATTAAGGGTTTTAAAATTCCACCTAGACAATAACATGTTTAATTATTTGTTGAAGCCCCAAAATTGTATGATGATCAAACCACATGTATATTATTCTTATCTTGTTGTTTTCTATGGAAATGTGTTTCTGCTAAATATTTTTTTCTACCTATAGTTGAATTAATTGTCATATTTGGAATATATTGGATTTATCTAATTAAATCCTACATCAATTTCTAATAAATGACGACCACATATGATATTAGGAATAATCCTTTGATTATTTATCTATGCATTGATAAATGTGAACATATTATGGAAACTGCATGAATTTTTTGGGACATGATTCCTATTCAAAAGGGGATTTTATAATATATGTATTAGTAGAAACTCAAAATCCTTTATATTCCTATTTTAATGGACTTTGTCCATATCATTCTAGAATAGTTTATTAGTCATCCACTAAATCGTTTATTTAATTTCTCAATACATCTCCAAAATAGTGCTACACTTATTCCAAAAAACATACTACAGAGTTAGCCAAATTGAGTAATATAAATTTAATATGCATCACTTGGAGAACATTTAAAATTTATTAATTTAACAAGGTGTGTCACCTATGGGTGTAACTATGGTTTTTAAAAAATATAACGATAAATCAATGTGACTGTAACGATCCCGAATTTCATCAATGAAATTGACCCTTCATATAATTATGTCATGTAGTATAAATCACATTCATTACATAGGGAACCCAATAAAAAACTATCCTCATAAAGGAATAATTAATAATTAGTTATCAAACAAACCAATAAGAATACATAATTATACATCGGGATAACAAATACGATATAAGGAAATTTATTTCTTCTAGAATGGACACCCTAATGAAAAATGGCGGGGAAATAAAGAATAAAGTAAATAATAAAATATTAATTTAACGTATTAAATTATAAATAAAATATTATTTATATAATAAATGGTATTATGTTATATTTATATAATATAATAAGTTAAATTTTTTTGAAAAATGATAAATTATATGTCCTTATTTTGTGAAATAGAAATAATTTTATTACAATTTTATAATTAAGATAATGATTTCATAGATAATTTATTTTTCTAAATATGTTCGTAAATTAATATTTTTTTCTTATGATTATAACATTATTTTATGAGGTCGTAATTAATTTTTTGATGTGTTATTAAATCAATTATAATTTTAAAATATGTATTTTTAAAATAAATTATGCTTTTTAACAAAAATATTTTTTTTCGTTTTTAAGAAATTCATTTTCGTAGAATGGATTCCATTTTTAAATATACACATTTAAAAATGGATTTTTTTTTCTAAAATAGTTGAATTTTTGGGAATAGTGAAATATAATAATTTATAGTATATAACATTTTATGCCAAATACAAGAATTAATTATCCATGGATGATGTATGGATAATGTAATAACCAATTATTTAGAAATAAAATGAACTAGTTAGTTTCATAGTCTCACAAACCGCCATTAATAATAATCTTGAGCCCAAATAATAAACTTATGAATAAACTAATTAAAACCCCCTCTCCTGCCCTTATAAATTCCATCCCTCACCAACCCATCTCCTCGCACATTCTATTATTTAGATAATTCCAATACTATGGTAAATTATTATACCAAAAATCATCACTATGTCCTTATATTGGTGGCCTCAATAAAATACCAAACCTATGTACCTTAAGGATGTTCTCAATGACATGACATTCATGCGGTAAAATACTCATTCTTTATCTTTTAATTTATCTTTATTTGTTATCCTCCCTGCTAATACCTTATCCAAAACTGAATAATACCTCCATTATAATATATATACTATAATGTTTTTATGTTAATGGAATATCCATCACCAATTGTCTTCTCTTCTCCTTAATATGAAAATATCATCAGTGATGTGTCGATTCATTGCCTTCGTGGATGAAAAGTTATTATTTTACATTACCTCATTCATTATCGGTAATAAAACAATTATAATTATTGAAAAATATTTTAAAATTACTAATATCTCTTTCCTAATTATATGTAACTAATATGTATACATAATATTAATTAATAAAACAAAGCTAGTTCTTAATGACTAAAAAACTGCCCACATAAAATATATGTCTATCCTTAACATCTTATCTAATGAATCTTCCTCATATGAGAAATAAAAAATGATATATGGGATCATTTAAAAATATATTATTATATCAATACAATATCATTCCATATATGGAGTTTTTTGATTTGATAAGAACTCACATAATCATACTCAATGGAACAGATCACAAAATCATGAAATGAACCCACCCAGAACAAAAAAATTAATCATTATAATCCATCAAAATTATATTAAATTAACTTAAAAAATCATAATTAATAAAATAATGTTTAAGTGTTTTTGAAATAAATAAAAAAATAATCTAATTTTTCAATCCATGAAATTAATTGTAAGGGTTGAACACTTTCACATATAAGGTAAGTGATCTCTCTGAACCTCCATTTTTTGGTCGAGTTAGGATTTCTCTCATTTTATAACAATTTATTTCTCCATTTTTAGTATATAATTATTTTAAATTCGATGTGTATGTTACAAAAAATATTTACCTAGATAAATTCATCCTTGTTTTTGGGAAATAGATGTTTCAAAAATGTTCATTTCTCAATTCCCCCTTATAAGAAATATCGATTAAAGTTAACTTCTCTATTTTTTACCCATTTTCATGTACGCAACATAATATGTATGAATCCATTTTTTTCTAAAATTAGACATTTTTCATTAAAAATACTATCATGGTTATTTTTTGGATTTATATAAACATATTCATTTTTCATCATTAAATTCTTGGTTATAATTTCTCTTAAACTACACTAAAGTGGCTAATTTCTAATTTTTTTCACACACTTTTTCGTGTTTTCACATAAATTAGACACAATTTATCCTGATATATTCCAATTTTCCTTCCTAAATGATATTTTATGATTTAAATAGATTATTTATGGACACCATTAGGATATTACTTTTGGTTATGCCTTTTGAAAATTTTACGATACCCATTTATTTCCAAGGGTAATCCTTATGTTTATTCTTTATGTTTGATTCATCATGTGGCAGACATATTCATGAACATGTTATGTTAGGTGTTCTATTATAGTGCTCCAATGAATTGGGTAATGTTTAGTCTTATTAGATGTCATGTATGGGATTTTGGAGTAAACCTAATTCATTATAGGTATTTGTCCACCCTTAGATGTATTCTTGGAAGTTATCCTTGAGTCATGTTTATATCATGATTTATATTGCTTAAACATTCCTATCTTGTTAGTAATACATGATATCATGGTCTATATGTTATGCTTCCATATGTCTATTCCTGTTCCATTCCATTTTATATCACCATGTCATGCTTTTCTTGTCCATGTGTTAAGCTTTATTCCTATGTTTATTCCCCTATTAGAAATTTTATCACATCCCTTTAATCTATGTATTCCCTAGGTTATCCTCTACAGATGTAGGTTTTTAAAGGAATTCAGGATCTTACTATGGATGATTGATATAGATTTTTTATTTTGGTTCCATGTTTTTTGTTTAATTTTGAAAATCTTCCAAAGGAACTAGATATTAAGATCCATGGAATTTATTTAATGGATAATTATGCTTAAAATCATGTAATAATATGGGAAAAAGGATAGGGTTTATATAGTTTCTATAAGATCATGGACTAGTTATTTTTGGATATTAAAACTAGAAATATTTTGTAATAACCATGATGATAATACTATCACCATGGATAACCAATACTGAAACATTTAGTATCACATGATATGATATAATTTTCATTTACAAGTATATCCTTCCATGTTAAAAGTTTTTTGATATATTCTTATTAACTGATAATTTATTCCCTCTAAATATAAGATATGTTTCTTCATTAATGAATGTATATAGGATAACATGTAAAAACAATCAATCTGATAGGAAATCTGATGATTTACTAATTTAAATGCTGAATATGATTTGAATGAGTGCTCAAATATTCCAGATACTATTGGAACAACTATTTCATGTAATTAATACTATCTTGAATCGTGTAGAAGACCCTCCTTCTAATAACAAAGGAAATGTTATTTTCGAATCCTTTAAATGAAATTGGACCCCTATATTTAGTGGATTATCTAATACCCTCATTACTGAATAATGTATTATCTCCATTGAAAAGATATTCTATATCCTCTAGTGCATGTAAGAATTAAATTTCCTGATGGAAGTATATCATTTATTATGGGAAAGATGATTGGGGGAAGAAAATGGTCAGAAACAAAAGTACAAGGTAGAAATTGATTTGATGAATTTTTAGCATTCGATAATTTTTTTCAATATATGTTTTTCCCAAAAACTCTATATTAACCTGGAAGTAGATTTCCTTAGACAAAAGATAAAGGAAGAAGAGTCTCCCAGGGCATTTAGGAAAAAAATTACAAGGCTTTCTTGATATTCTGATGGCTCTTTTTGTTATCATGTAATGAAAGGTGGATAACTTCTTCAAAAATCTTCTCTTCTATCAAATGGGAAATGAAACTATCAATCATGTGTACAACAAACTATCGCCTCACAAAATGATGGAATTTTTTTCCACCACCACCTCTCAATGATGAATATAATGGTAGATTAAAAGTATATATTTGATATTTATGATATTATTTTATCAATTTAATTAAAATATAACATCAATCATATTACCTTCTGATCCATTTAAAAATGATAATATCTCTTGTATGTACGTGTGGACAACTGCCTATATAAATCTATGTAATATATTGTGCAATTTATTTTGTCATAGATGGTAATAAATATATATTTATTAATTATATGTGACATATATGATATAAAAATTGTTATAAAAATTTTAATAAATAATTTACATTCTTTTATCCATCTATCTAGAAAATGGAAACTGAGTTCACATGTATGTGTGGCATACCGTCTCCAGTAATGGTGTAATTCATTTTCTATATCTTGAATTAATGGATTAACATAAATTCAAGTAAAATGAATATATATATATATATATTTGATATTTATATTATGGATAACTTTATATATATTTTAGAAAAATGAGAAATGTAAGTGGAAGGAAACTATAAAAGCAATAAATACATGAAAAATGAAAAATTTATTACCCAAAAGAATTTTTTAACCATGAATAATTAATAAATTTATAATAAAATGAATAAATTAAATCATATATGGTATGATATATATCTAGAATGATTATGTATTATATTTTAAATAAAACTATATTTATTATACCTGATTCTATAATGTGTATAATGAAATCTATGACCTGAGTTTAGGGATCCCGATCCCAAATTCATTTTCATGAGAAACATCCCATATTCACCACTTGTTTCTTTTCATTGATCTATATAATACACATTAATGTATTTTATTATCATTATCTTTCAAATTATTCAATATAAATATCAATCAATGGTTTATTATTTCTTGGGTCTTATGATTCAAAACATACCTTTGTGGTAAATGTTTTACATTAGAATATCATTTTTCATCAATATTCTTTATAAATAAGTTTATTATGATCGCATATTATGATATACACATAATAAAACAAATATATCTTATTCTATTATTATTTTTGAAAATAATATTTTTTACTTTAATTTTCCTCTATTTAGGTATTCAATAGATCAAAATATTGTTTTCAAAGAAAATCTATTTCACTCTTTAGTATAATTTTTTTATTTTATATAAATTTTATCTAAAACTATTTTAAATAATTTTATTAATATTATACATTAATTTTTTAAATTATTTTTCTTCATTTTAGACTTCTCATGAAATGGATAAAAAGTAATTTCTTCTAGTTTTTCAATAAAAGATAATTTTGAATTTTTACCAAAAAAATGAATGTAATCAATATTTTATTCACTATAGAGTGAATAAAATTTCCCACCCCCATGAAATATAAATAATTTAAATAAATCGATAAATTATTCTAGTATATTTTTAAGGAAATTGGTTCTTTTAATATTTTGTATTTTATATTTTATAAATGTGATATTAAAATATAAAGGATCAGTTCCTTGATAAATGGTCCATGGGATATTTCAAAATCATTTACCATCAAATTATACAATACATATTCTTTATTGGGATTTGTTATTTTTATGATGACATGATGTTTTTGAATATTGTTCATTTTCCACTATTTACTCTATGAACTAATGATGAAATGTCTATGAATCTTGTTTTTTTTCACAGGTTTTCTATGAGAAAAAGATAAAAAAAATTATGAGACATATTTATTTTAAATTTTTTATGGAATGATGAAATGAATAAGAAATCATTTTTTCATGAATTATAACATGATAAATTTTTTATGTTCTTTCACAAAAAATATTTATGATTTTCATTAGGTAATAGATATGAACTATATATCTATCCAATGTATTGGGTAAATATTGATACCTATTGATATTAATACGACTAAGATAGTAAATAAACCCAATTCAGTAAGGTAATTTTTCATTTATTATATTCTTTGGAGTGATGCTTGACTGCTATGATGGTTTGGGGAGTGAACTCATTCCACTATGATTTTCTTGGAAATAAAACATTGCTACTAAGGAAATGATTATATATACTTGTGTGTATGGAAAACCCAATGTCTTATTCCTATGTTATACATCCAAAGATCCTATTCTTTGATTCATTAATTTTTCATGTCTTATGTATTGATACCATGGTAAATTGAAAAAGAGTTATGGAAATCCAAAAATTAACTCGAATTTTAAGAATTTTTTATTTTAGATTGAATTTTAATAAAAAAATTAATTAAACTCCCTTAATTTATGAAAACACCCTGTTAATAAAAATACTAGAAATATATAAGATGATCTAAAAATAGTTTCTCAATATGGGATCAATAATTATTTAAAAAAATCTTTTAAATCAATTTAAAATTTAAAAATAAATTTCTTGATCAATAAATATATATACAAAAAGATAATATTAACCACTAGATTAAAAGTTTTGATAAATATTTTAAAATAGATATAGTTTCATAATATGAAATAAAAAACTAATAAAAAACATAGTGGAATTAAAACAAGGGTTTTAGTCTCAACCTGATACTTATTACCCTCTACATGGTAATCACCATCTTCAAAGTATTTTATTAAATAATATATAGGATCCAAAAGCAAGTTTTGGGTTTTATAGACAATAGCAAACATGGATTTATAGGAAAAAAGGATCTTCTATAGCTATAGTTGGGATGAAAAATTTATTATTTTAATCTGGTCCACTTTCCTAGTTATTCATTGGAATACATAAAAAGAGTTGGATAGAATATGTCATGTACATTCTAGTTTATTCATAAGAGAAAGTGTGTATATATAAATAGAGTTAAAGTACACACTGCTCAAAATTAAATCATATACTGAAAGAAAAAATTGGTACAGATTGGAAAAAGTGATTCTTATTGATCAAAATAGGTTAATATGATTATAGTTCCTTTAATTTAACAAGGAAATGAGTTAAAATATGTTTCTAGGAATGTGTAAGACAAAGAGAGTCATAATATTCTAACAATTCTTCTATTTTAGTTCTATCAAAGCTTATAGTAAATTCATCATATGATCTCAAAAACACATGTTCTTATATCACTCTTTTATTTCTAAAATTTTCAATATATAATCACAACCATATCAACACCAATTCATGAAGGGGATTTTGAAAAGTTTAAACAAATATATGTCAAATTATCCATTGGTGCATGCATCTTGTTATTATGGATAAAAATATGGATGTTATGACATTATATTCAATCAATCCATTGATTAGATTATGAATAAAAATTATTAAATCCACATGTGGTTTTACTATATTAAATTGTATAAACTATCCATTGGATTATTAAATTTAATTAGAGACCATATAGTAACAGTAGAAATTTGGTGGTAAAGATCATAATAGGAGATCTATTCTAGTGGTAATTACTCATAGGAGTATTTTATTATTATGGCTGTATATTATCATTTATGGTTTATCTATTATATAATTATATCTACTTCTAGATTTAGATGAGTTCTTGAGGTATCTAATAGTGGCGATAACATCATAAAATGGGAGAATAAGTAGGCGGTAGCATAATCTAGTTGTAGATGTGCTGGTGGTAGATGTTTTTTATAGTGGATGTATTTAGTGAAAGAATTATTAGAAATAGATCTATTCAATAGAATATTTTTCAGAAGTAGATCTCATGAATGGTAGATCTTTCAAAAGTAGATATTATTAATATATTGTAGATCATATGAATGGATGGTAGATAAACACAGTACCATGTTTTTTTTTTCTAAAATATACTTAAAAATCCATTTACTACATGTGAAAAATTAATTTTTTTAGAAACATAATAATAATGACTTGTGATTGAAAATATAATGATTCCTTAAGAGTCTCCGCCTTTTTGATGTTCTGAAATCATGGAGTTTATAAAAAACATATAAAAATAAATATCATAATGTTGAATATGAAAAATATTCTACTTAGAATTATAGTGTATGAAAATAATAATTACCATAAAAAATCTCATTCATGTACACTCACCCATTTGGGATTATCTAAAAGTTAATTTAATAGAAAAATAGACATGTAAAATAGAAATTTAAATAATAGATAATAGTCATTTGATATAATAGTCAAATATTACATTTAAAATGTAATAAAAGGGAAATTATAATACAAATTATAAAAAATGAGAATGTAAGAAACCTGTAACTTTATAGGTATAAAGAACAACTAGGTATTTTCCCTTTCTAGAGATAGAGGTATAAAATGGGAATCTGAGGTTATAGAAGTATCTATAAGAAGCTATAAGATGATGAGTAGCCTATGATACCGAACAACATCAACTGGTGTCATGCCAAAAGGTTGAAATTGTGTAGGTATGGGTTCTGAGTAAGGCACATAAGGTTGAGAAGACATGGGTATGGATTTATATTCCTCTAAAATAGTTCACTATGTACACCAAAATCGTTTAATCGGTTTAAACAAATTTTTATTTATGTTCCCACCATTTTCCAATGTCGTGAATAAAGCATTCTTCTCCATGAAAATCAAGAGAAAATGGGACAAAACATGAGTTGATTCACTAACTCCCTGGATTTTATAGAACACAAGAGGAATCCTTAGATTATGACCAATAAAAATAAAATGGTAACTAAGATAGTTCATGGTATAAATTCTATAAAGGTATTACGTTATTACATTTGTGATAGTCTCTTTAAAACTCTTATCTTAATTCCTAAACTCCCTAAATAGTTTCTAATTGTGTTCACCATGGGGTTATTTCTTCTGAAGTGACTCTATGTTATGGAATGAAATAATACCTTTGATAGAATTTAGTTCTTCTTTCACAATATAATGGGTCTCATTATCATGAACTGAAGAAGTAGTAGGTGGAGTAACGTAATTGGAAGCACTAGTTATAGCTAAGGACTCCAACCTCACTTAAAGTGATATATAGAATGAAGATAATTTTACTCCCATCTATTAAAAAACACAATGAACATATTCTATGTCATTATCCAACCACATATTATCAATCCCCAATTCATGTATTATCATGATTATCTTAATTCAGTTATGAGAGATCACTAAGTAAGAAATCTATCTAGTTTCATTTTCACACAACATGGATTCTTTATAAGGTGTAGATATATAGATCTCATTGATATAAAATAATATCCTCACTCAAAAATAATCCATATCATCATTAGTGACATAATCATATGTTTTAGGAGAAGAAGGTAGAGGGGGTAGAATCCTCTCTTGGATAGGCATAGAAGCCACTAGATTCCCAGATTCAGGATCAGAGACATCACAGGGAATTGATTCCAAGAATCTAGCCAAATCTATCTAATATAATAGGGATACCAATGAATCATTTACATAAAAAGGGATAGAAATACCACTATGATCATGTAGAATACTGTGATCATCCCCCCCCCC
The DNA here is from genome assembly GCA_963277665.1 of Viscum album. Lineage (NCBI taxonomy): Eukaryota > Viridiplantae > Streptophyta > Magnoliopsida > Santalales > Viscaceae > Viscum > Viscum album. The sequence continues at coordinate 891,715,604 of OY728138.1, forward strand.
ATAAACATCTTCTAATTGAAACACAGAGTACTAAATCTCTGGCTAAGCATCTCCAATATATTTCTCCCCCATTACCAGATTCTATATCTTCATCACCATTAGAATTTTTATCCTTAGGTCTTTAAGAAATAACATCTTAATATTTTTTAGAATCATGAAACACATCAATATTTCCATCAATACATTTATCATCTACAATCTCAACATAGTTTTTATCATGAATCTCTGAAGATACTGGACAAAAAATCCTAATTCATGAATCCTCAACTTTTGAAATCATAAAATCATCACTAGGAATATATCCTTTTCTAATAAAATGGTAATGAGAAGAAATATAAGGGTTATGTGACGAATCTCAATTACTTTCATCACAACCACAATTTCCATAAGATATATAAGATCCATCATAAAGTTCAACTACTTCATTAATCTCTTAGAAGATCTCTTAGACTGTTCTACACTTGAGACCTTAGTTCCCCCAATTTTTTCAGCTTAACATTAATGAAATTATTTCTAAATAATAATAAATTATAAACTAGTAGTTCCATTGGAATTAATTTGTATTTTGATCCCATTAACATCACAACCAAACTCAATTGAAAAAAAATTCTTCTACTCTAACATTAGATTCTTCTTCTTTGAAAAACTCATTAGAGAAGTAAAAAAACATCATATTTCTCCAACATAGGACCAAACATATCATTAGGTTTGTATGGTTGGTTAACATGATTGAAATTATAAAAAATAATATGAATATCATCCACTTATTTATTTAACTAGGGATTAAAATTTATTTGCAACCCCTTAATTGTGAACTAGATTAAAAACTAGTTTCCAATGCTTACAATAGTTTCATTACCTTCAGGTACTAGAATAGTTTTTACATACATAACTAAATTAATATTATCATAAACCAAGAAATTTTATCTTGATTATGTCATTATCATCTATATCTTGTGAACCCTCAGATATATAAAAATATTTATCTTATCTCTATTTTTTGTATGAAATAACAAAAACACATCTTGGTACCTAAGAATGATGAGTTACACCTTTTTGGTACAAATAATGTGTTTGATAAAATTAAAAATAAATATATACATCCCATAATATTCTATAGTATTTGGTCTTCATAAAAAATCATTTTCATTCCTTCTCATAAGTAAATACTAATATATTAAAATCTCACTATTACAAGTGATGAAATAGAAAAAATATTCAAAAACACCCTTATTAGTTACATTGACCCATATGATTAATTTTTCAAAGAAATGGCCACTTATTTTACATCGATCATACTTTTAATAACATATTTCATATCACATAAAATATAATTATAAAATTGATAATATTGGTGAACCAACATAGGGAATAATGGTCGATCATTCCTTGAATATCATTTGATCTATGTTGGGACCTAGATCACATTCAACAGTAATGAACAGCTTGAGACCAACCATTCATATTCTATCACTTTTTCATCAAAAATAAATTGAGTGTAGTGTTTTGGGTTCTTAGGTTCCAAAATAGATATGTGTCTAGATTCACATTATGATTTGTTTATGAGAAACAATTCTTTAAGACACAAAATCAAGGATAGTTTCATGGTCACCATTGTACTGGTTAAAATAAAAAAGGGTTAAAATAAAATGGGTGAAAGGAAGGGAAACAATTTATAGTGGTCCGCGATCATTATATCACAGTGGATCGTTGATGGTGGATCACACATGGTTCATCCCTCATGGTGTATCATTATGGATCTCAGACTATAGATCACCAATGGTGGATCACCAACAATGGATCACCAATGATGGAACATTGATGATGAATTGCGTTTTCAAATTAAATTTGAAAATAAATAATTAACTAAATTTTATCATTCCTTGTTCATTTCTAATATATTTTAATCTTTGAGATTTTGAAGGATCTATAAAAATATCATCAATTTCATGTTTTGTTGTAATGTATTAAAGATTTATATGACTATTTTTAAAATTTAATCTCAAAAGGTGTTGTCTAATGTCAATATTTATTGTTCAATAATGATATATAGGATTCCTATAGGTATTTATCACACTTGTATTAGTACACACTACTGAGACATGTCTAAATTGTCTACCATAATCTAAAAATGTGTGTTTCATCCATAGATTCTATGAAAAAAATGTTTATATAGATATATAATTAACGTTAGTAGAAGACATTAAATAAAAACAACCCATTTTGTTAATTTACCATAAAAGTTGAGACATTCCAAAATGATGACATGTTCTAGTCATTATTTTTCAATTTAACTTACAACCATCAAAATTTTAATCTGAATAACTCTGTAATTTGAATTCTTGTCCTCCTTGATTAAATAGTTTGAGATTTTTTGTATACATGATGTCGTAAAAACTTAATTTTATCAAAGGTAAATGTGACTCTAATATTTTTTTTAAAATGATCACATATACAATCATTAAACATAATATTTGGTCAGCTAGAAGTATAATAGGAAAAATATCTAATCTTACTCCTGGAATTGGTTTGATCGCATTTGTTTCTAGTTTTATTATAATCCTTTTCACTTGTTTTACTCAATGGGGTATCAAACCTAATTTTTTAATGCATGCCAAAAATATTTAAATGGACCATTGTGTAAATTCATTGATTTAAAATAATTCCATATTTATATTGAAAATTTTTAAAATTAAGAAATAATTTTAGGCCACTCGTATAAGTCATTATAAATTTACTTTTAATCATTTTTAAATACTCTGAACATTGACAATTATTATAAGATACAAAATTATAACATGAACATAAATTTTTACTAAAAAAATATTTTTAAATTATAATTTTAGATAATGTAGGTTTATATATTACTTTTCAAAAACCTTTGTAAATCAGGTACAATATGAGACTTTCATATAATGATCTAGAAGATTGGCATGACCCATCTTCTAGGGCCTGTACCGTGACTACCCCAAGCCCGCCTTCCATTGGCCTGGGTCTGGCGACTAGCACCAAAGGCGTAAATATATAAATTGGGAAGGAATTTCCTTTATAACTTGAAAATGAACACAACAAAGTACAAGATGGAAACAAAACACTAAATAAAACTGTATACAAAAGGAGTGCTGAAATGTAAAAGGGTCCGGAAATACAAGCCCAACTGTAAATTACAAGGAAACTAAAAGTACAAGTAATGGGAAAAGGGAAAACGTCTCCTAGATCATCCAACAAGAAATCCTATCTGAAGGGTAGGTATAGATAGCCTCTACATCACTCCACATCCATCCATCTCCTTCGTGTATTGTCACACCATGTAGTCCATCTCTGGGTACTGTACAGTCCTGGTACACTCAGCCTCGGTCAGCGCTGTCCGTCGTCTGCATCCAACACAACAAGGTACGGGCATAGCCCATGTAGGGGTGAGTATAACGATACTCAGTAGGGACCCCGAGACACTCAATCTCTCACAAATCCAACAAGGTTAAACCACAAAGTATGAAATCAACAGATAACCCTATTAGGTATATGCCCATACATATACCTAAATTATTAAGTAATCCATCTCAATCATGAGGTAAAAAAAAGTTACTGTCTCAGCTCAACCAGGATTTTTATTCACATTATTGAAACCACAGTTGCTGGAGAACTCCTCCTCTGTCAAGTATAGTGGGCCTTCCACCAACTACCAGGCGCTTCCCACTAACCTTGGACTGCTGAGGTACTCCATATTTCTAGTACCGTGAGTCTGTTGCGTCACCAAGGCGCTCCCTACTGTGGGTTTGTTGCGTCACCAAGGCACTCCCCCTAATAGCCTGCAAAGGTACTCCTCCTATTGAGTATCGCGGGTCTAACACAAACTACCAAATGCTCCTCCATCGTGGTTCTGCCACATACTACCAGGCGCTCCCCACTGGGCTAGTCGAATCACTCCGATTCGAATTGGTCAATCAGTCGCAAGGTCTTATCCAGCCACTAGAACTCCGTACTCCGCTCGCTCGTCTCCGGGAGGGTCCTCTCCACAAGCTACATGTCGATACTCAAACTTTCATGAAGTACCATGTAGAAGTATCTCAAAGTTCCACCTCTTCATAGTGGACTCAACGTAATAGATGACGCGTCCAACGGGCGCCCGATTTGTGAGTTATAAGCTTTTTTGTCCGAGGGGCCCGGTTGGATTTTTGTACGATCCAACATGACTATATCTCAAAATTACCCCTAATTCTAGTGGGGGTATACTCAAAGGGACTTTCATGCTCCAAGAAAACCAGCACCGCTGACGATTCATCAAACGGTCGTCCGGTGCCAATGATATGGCCAAAGAAAGTATCGGTCAGTAATGGGCCTTGGCCCGGTCCGACCCAGTCAGACCGACCCAGCCCAACCCAGACTGGGCAGACCCGGTCTAGGTCGACCTGGTCACACCCGCTGGGTCTGACCCAGGTAGTTGGGCGGTTCAACCCGCTAGGTTTGACCCTCTCCACTGGGCCCGACCCAGCGGACTACGGGGGCGGTTCGACCTAGAGGTCGGCGCGTAGGTGGCTCGGCCCGGAGGCCGGGGCCGATTCGGCCAGTTCCGCGAGGGGCGAGGCTTGGCGGCTCGGCCCGGGAGGTCGGAAGGGCGTCGGGAGGCCACGTAGGGCATGATCAGGCCGGCAGGGCACCGGACAGGGAGAGGGGAGGCCGCGCAGGGCGCGCGGGCCGGCGCGGTTCGACCGGGCGCAAGGGAGGCGACCTGGTAGGGCGCGGCCGGGCCGAAAGGTGGCCAGGAAGGGCGTGTGGGAGGCTGAGGGGGGCCCAGGCAGGGCACCAAGAGGCCATGCGGGGTGCGGGCTGGGCGCCAGGAGACTGCGAGGGGCACGTGCAAGGCGCAGGGAGGCCAGAGGGGAATCAGGTAGGCCACATGGGGCAACGGGTGGGGCGCGGGCAGGGAGCAGGTAGGTCGATGGGGGGTGCGGGAGGCCGTAAATAGGCCAGGCTGGCCGGTTCAGCGTGGCCTGTGCTGGCACAGGCCGGCGGTGTTCAGCCAGGAGCATCTGTGTGCCACGGGGGCTGTGGGATTCGTGGAGAGTGCGGGTAGCACAAATTTTTTCATTGTCGCCTTCGTCACCGTCGCCTCATCGTTATTCCAAAGAAACATCAGAAAAGATCGATGGAGGGAGTCGGGCCATGGTAGTTTGGCCCGCACCCTCCTTGTTTAGAGGTGATATCAATTGGTTTATCAAAGGAGAATAATGAAAAAAAATTCTTACAAACCTACGCATCGATTCCTTTCAAACGAAGATGTGGAAAAGAAAGGTATATTACTCAAAGTAAGCCCCCCTACCATTGTTGGTCATTCGTTTTTCATTGACGGAGTTGTGGAAAGAAGACGAAGAGGATCATCGTTCATCGCATCTGCCAAGCACTTCCAAACACGAGTTGCGCCAGCTCATGGAAGACACTCCACATCGGTAGGTGACCGGAGAAAAAGTCGAAGAGGATCGGTGTTCTTCATCAGTGGAGCATTCTTCCTTCTTCATTGGGATCTTTTCTCCCTAATTCTCCTCTTCCAAAGTTCCTCTAAATAAAAAATGCATACCCAAAATAACGAATAACGCTCCACTGATGAAGAATGCCAATCCTCTTCGAATTCTTCCCCATTCGACAACCGATGTGGAGCATCTTCCACGAGACGACGCAACTCAGTTTTGTAAGTGCTTGGCGGAAGCGACGAATGACGATCCTCTTCGTCTTATTTCCGCAACTCTGTCAACGAACGAAGAATGACCAAAAAATGTAGGGGTTTACTTTGAGTAATATACCTTTCTTTTCACATCTTCATTTGAAAGGAATAGATGTGAATATTTGTAAGAAATTGGTGTTCATCATTCTCCTTTAATGATCCAATCACTCTATCCTCTAAATGCGGAGGGTGCAGGCCAATGTAAAATGGCCCGACTCCCTCTGCCGATCTTTTGTGATGTTTCATCGGCATGGCGATGAGGCGATGACGACGAAGGGGGAAATGACAAAGGTTGCGCTACCTATGGATTCTACAAATCGTGCCACACCCGCGGCTCACCGATGCACCCGGCCAAACACCACCGGCCCATGACGGCCCGAGCTGCGCCGAACCGGCCAGCCCAGCCTACCCGCAGCCTCCCGTGTGCCCCGCCAGCCTACCCGACGCACCGCCGGCCTACCTGCACTCTTCCCTCACCCCACGCGGCCTCTCGGTGCCCTCCACGTGCCCTGCGTGGCCACCCGGCGCCCTGTCCGCGCCCCGCGCGGCCTCCTGCACGCCCTGCCTGGCCGCCTGCCTGCTGGGCCGCGTCCAGCCTGGCCTCTTGTCGGCCCGTTGTCCAGCTTGGCCGGCCCGCCTCCCGTGCGCCCGACAGAACTGCGCCAGCCCGTGCACCACACATGGCTTACCTGCGCCATTCCAGCCTGACTGTGCACCAAGTAGCCTCCCACCAGCCTGCCCGCGCCCCGTGCGGCCTGCTGGTGCCTTGTCCGGAACCCCACGGGCCTGCCCGTGCCCCGTACGGCCTCTCATCGCTCTTCTGGTGCCCTGATGACCTCTCGGGCTGAGCCACCGAGCCACACCCCTTGCGGCACTGACCGAACCATCCCCGGCCTCCGGGCCGAGCCGCCTACGTGGTGACCTTCGGTCCGAACCGCCCCCGCAGTCGGCTGGGCCGGTCCGAGCGGACCATGCCGAACCTAGTGGGTTGAACCTCCCAACGGGACGGGTCGTCCCAGATCGGGTCGGTCCAGTCTGGGTTGGGCTGGGTCGGTCTAAATGGGTCGGACCGAGCATATTCCCATTACTAACTGATACTTATTTTGGCCATATATTTGGCACCAGACGACCATTTGACGAACTGTCAGTGGAACTGGTTTTCTGGGAGCATGACGGTCCCTTTGTGTATACTCCACTGGATTTCGGTGTAATGTTGAGATATAGTCAGGTTGGATTGTACGCAAATCCAACCGGGACCTGGGACTAAAAGGCTTATAACTCACAGACTGGGCGTCCATTTGATGCGCTATTTGTTGCGTTGAGACCCCTATGACGAGGTGGAACTTTGAGATACTTCTACGTGGGACTTCGTGACAGTTGGATTATTGACCTGTAGCTCATGGAGCGGACCCTACCATAGACGAGCGAGTGGAGTATGGAGACCTAGTAGCTTGCTGAGACTAGAAGACTGCTTGACTGATTTGACTCGGAGTGATTCGAATAGCCCAGTGTGGAGCACCATGTATTTGGCGGCAGACCCACGACGGAGGAGCACTTGGTAGTTGGTGGCAGACCCACGGTACTCGACATGAGGAGTACCTCTACAGGCTATTAGGGGTGAACCTTGCTGATGCCACAAAACCACAGTGGGAAATGCCTTGGTGACGCTGTAGACTCATGGTACTCGACAGGAGAAGTACCTCAGCAGTCCAAGTTTAGTGGGAAGTGCCTGGTAGTTGGCGGCAGGCCCACTGTACTCGACAGAGGAGTTTTCTAGTAGCCGTGGTTTCGATAATGTGAATAAAGATACTGGTTGAGCTGAGATAGTAACTTTTGAGTTTACCTAATGATTGAGATGGATTACTTAATAACTTAGTTATATGTATGGGAATATACCTATGTAGGGTTATATATTGATTTCATAATTTGTGGTTTATCCTTGTTGGATTTGTGAGACCTTGAGGGTCTCGGGGTCCCTACCGAGTATCGTTATACTCACACCTGCATGGGCTATACCCACACCTCATTGTTTTGGATGTAGACGACAGACAACACTGACCGAGGCTGAGTGTATCAGGACTGGACGGTACCCGAAGGTGGACCACACGGTATGACGATACATGGAGGAGACAGATGGATGTGGAGTGCTGTAGAGGCTATCTGTACCTACCCTTTAGGTAGGATTTTCTGGTGGACAATCCAGGAGCCTTTTTCCCATTTTCCAATACTTGTACTTTCAGTTTCCTTGTACTTTACAGTTGGGCTTGTATTTTCGGACTCTTTTAATTTTCAGCACTCCTTTTGTATATAGTTTTATTTAGTGTTTTTTTCGAGCTCATACTCTGTTGTGTGAATTTTCAAGTTATAAAGGCAATGCCTTCCTAGTTAATGGATTTACGCCTTTGGTGCTAGTCTCCAGTCCCTGGCCTATGGAAGGCGGGCTTGGGGTAGTCACGGAATGGGCCCCGGGAGATGGGTCATGACAAATTGGTATCAGAGGAGTTGGTTCTACCGCAGACCTTAATACTCTTATCATTATTTTCTATGAAGTAATTGTGTTAAGGGTATCGAGTGTGGTTTTTAGTTCGGGGTGTCCAGTGTTGGTGCGGTGGCTGACGTATCCATACACCAGGACCCTGACTACTGATCTCCGACTCAGTGTACGAAAACAATGATTGCGTGTGTGTTTTCAAAATTTTTCTTTAAGTCAGATCAACCAAGTCAGATCACTAGGAATAAATTTTGACTGTATCACATCTTTTCAGGATTCCTCCATGTATAAGGCCAGTTAGATTTCCAAGAGAGTACACGATGATGGCCCATCGAGCGACGAGGCTCCGGTGTAGGGCCCTCTTACTATGTTGGCACCTTCAGGTGGTGTACCAGCAGCACCACCACCTGTTGGGCAGTAGATTCCACCAGCCGCACTGGCTGACGGTGCACACCAACTAAGCGCGTTGCACGAGTTCTAGCGGCAGAGGCCTCTAAGGTTACTAGGTGAGACAGATTCCTAGGAAACAGAGGACTGGACGGAGGCGATTTCTAGAGTTATCTGCCTAGTTGAGACACCCGTAGAGTAGATAGAAATCTTAGCTATTATTTTTTTTCCAATGAGTGACCATGAGGTTGGTCCACATAGTGATGAGGCTTCGGTAAGTGGACTGTTTCCCGAGATTGTACCTTCATGTAGTGTGTCATCTATATCACTACCTTTTGGTCAGCAGTTATAACCGGTGGAACTGGTAGATGACACATCTAGGCTTAGTGCCTTACATGTGTTTCAGCATCAGATACCCCTTAGGTTCTGAGGTGAGCCCAACTCATAGGCGGTTGAGGACTTGCCTGACGAGGTGGCTGAGAGTTCTCTACAACTTGTACAGCTTCGTCAGGACAACATTTCAGTAGCTGAGAATTTATCAAGGCATACTGATCTTTCTTGGTACTCGATAAATACATTACGATCAGTGATTTGGGGCTCAGACTACCGAGCGAGGTGTGTTTTAGGACATCTAATCCATCACCTTTTCTCTAGATGCTAGAGGGAACCTTTGCGGTTGAATGTTCTTTGGTTGAGATGATACATCCAGTGACTTTTAGCAGTGGGTAGCTCCTAGTAGTTGGCGGTAGACCCATGGTGGAGGAGTGCTTGGTAGTTAGGGACAGACCCATGGTACTCGACAGGAGGAGTACCACTGCAGGCAATTAAGGGAAGCCCCTAGTTGTTGGCAGCAGATCCACTGTGTGGAGCACCTCTGTCTGATCACAGCAGACCCACAATACTCAATAGGAGGAGTACCTCGGCAGTTCAAGTTTAGTGGGAAGCACGTGGTAGTTGGCAGTAGGCCCACTGTACTCGACAGAGGAGTTCTCCAGTAGTCATGGTTTTGACAATGCAAATTAAAATCCTGGTTGAGCTGAGTCAATAACTTTTGATTTACCTCATGATTGAGACAGATTACTTGATAACTTAGGTATATGTATGGGCATATACCTAAGGGTGGTTATCTATTGATTTCGTACTTTTTGGTTTATCCTTGTTGGATTTTGTGGGACCTTGAGGGTCTCGGGGTCCCTACTTAGTATCGTTATACTCACCCCTGCACGGGCTATGCCCGAACCTCGGTGTGTTGGATGTAGAAGACGAACAACGCTGACCGAGGCTGAGTGGACCAGGAATGGACAGTACCCGAAGGTGGCCACACGATGTGATGGTACACGGAGGAGATGGACAAACGTGTAGTGCTGTGGAGGTTATTTGTACCTACCCTTCAGGTAGGATCCATGGCCGATGATCTAAGAGCTACTTTACACCTTTCAGCTATTTTTTCACCTTTCAATTGTACTTGTACTTTACAATTGGTCTTGTATTTCCAGCCACTTTATTTTTCAGCACTCCTTTTTTATATAGTTTTACTTAGTGTTTGTTTCCAGATTATACTCTATTGTGTGTGTTTATAATTTATAAAGGCAATTCCTTCCCAGTTTTAGAGATTTATGCCTTTGGTGCTAGTTTCCATCCCCTGGCCTATGGATGGTGGGCATGGGGTAGTCACGGCACGGGACCCGAGGATGGGTCGTGACAAAGATTTTTTAAAACATATAAATTCATTAATATATTAAAAAATGATTTGGAAAAAGAGGGTTTGAAAACATGTTGGCTGTTAAAGAGAACATCCTCAATTATACGCCCATTTATAAATTCACTCAAGACATCAGTTGGACATAATATGAAATTAAATTGTGTTGCATATGAAAGAATAAATCTTATGTCTTCAAGACATTATCCTAGTGAAATGACTTATTCATATTCATTATCATCTTCCTAAATATATTATTTGACACCCAATCCATTTTTTTTCTAATTACGGTGCTAGACTCATCTATATTATTTCTAAATACCCATTTAGTTCCAATTTTCATTTTTTCATTAGTAATTGTACTAAATCCAAAACATTATTTCATTAATTTTTTTTAAGTTCTTGTTGTACTAAAATTTCCCATAATTCACCATTTATTTCATTATTGATGTTCTTAGGTTTATTGTGTGAAAATACTGATTTAGGTTCACCTAATTTATATGATAATATCTAATTTTATCCCCTCTAACTAGGCCTCCAACTATAAAATATATGGGATGACATCAATGAGTACTAACTATTTTTGAAAAAGAAGGTATGGATATTTAATTATCATCAACAGGCTCTATTTCATGTTGTTATTTAGAACACAAATATTTTTCTACATGTTTTACAAAATTATGAGAAGGATTTGTATTTTTGTTTTGATTTTTAGATCATTTTTAATGTTTTCTAATATAGTCATAGATTCATGTGGATATTTTTAATAAAATTTGATATAAACAGACTTCTCCTTAATCATAGCTTTTTTTTATAAACTGTAACACTTATTAGTTCATGAATGTAACACCCCGATATTTTATGAAATATATATATATATATATATTCTTTTTAATTTCATTAATGTCTTGTGTTGTATGCTACACCAAAAGGAGCTTGCACAATACGCATCCCTGACTTTCCTTGCATTACACACAATCACGACCTTCCTCGATAGCGTGTGTAGTACGCAATACCGAGTTTCACTAAACGAGATATTATTATAATATTATTATGAACTAGCCGTTATGAATAGTAATACCCACTTTTTAAAATTTTATAAATTTTATCTTTTAAAATGGACTTCATTTTTGGATTCATAATATCAAAATTAGCCTAGGGTGAAATTTTGGTACTTTTCGGATAACTTTCATATTCTGATGAATAGTGAAAATTACTAAATTTTAATTAAAAACAACTTTTTTAATCGAAACAATTAATAGTGATAAATTATTAATCTGAGTGGTTTTAAAGTATATTTAGAATATTTTTTACAATTTAATACAATGTTGTTCATTGGATGTAATTTCCCATTTAAACCAGACATAAACAAGTGTCAATCTTTTGATAGTTATTATCTCTTAAAAACACGCTATTTGTTTTGACGACGGGAATTAATTTTTAAATTAGTTAATGTAACTGATATGTTTTGAATTTGGTAAAATAGACATCATTTTTGAATTCATAATATCAAATAAATCTTAGGCCTAATTTTTGGTATTTTTCTAGAAACTTTCATTTTTTTGATGAATAGTGAAACCACTAAGTGATAGTTAAAAAAACTGAATTTTTCATAAAACTTAATTTTACCGCTTCTGTGAGTATAATTTCAAAAATCCGAGAGACACGGTTAATATCAAAGACTAAAATGTGGTTCAAAAAGATGAAAATAATTTTTGGTGAATAGTAACAGTACTGAAATGAGGAGTGAACTCGATTCAGAATGGGACTTTATCCACTAAGATGGTCTTGGAAGCAATGCCTTGGCTACTATGGAAATCATTACATGTGCTTAATGGATGCCACAGTTACATGTTTTATTCCCATGCTATTTTATCATGGTTTATGTTCCATTATGATCTATGCCTTATATACTTCCATGTTTTATGTCGTTGCTCAAGATTTTGATGTTTAAAAATTATGTTCATGTTTTTAAGTTCAAATGTATATGGTATAATTTATTTTATCCATGCTTACCCTTACTGAGCATTTGAGCTCCCCCTTTTTATGTTTTCTTTTCCCCATGATATAAAGAAAGGTTTTAGGTAAGAAAAAAAAGGGAAGATCTTTATGGGAGATGTTGAAGATCTTTCACCACGATTAGAATATTACGTTCCAAGTTTCCAAAAACACTAAACTATTACGGTCCTTGTGTGTCTATTTTGGTTATGTATTAAGTATTCCTCTAAAGTAATGTAATGTCCATGTACGTCAATCTTCGGGTCTCTACAGTTGGTATCAGAGGAAAGGTTTAGTCAACCTTTGGAAACTAGGATGCGAAAACTTTAGTGAAATCCCTAGAGATATTTCTAAGGTATGTCTAGGGATGTCCCTAAGTATTAGTATACATATAGGTTATAGTCCTAGAATTATGGTAACAATATTAGAATTAAACCTAAGATGTTAGATATTGAAGGTACTCCCCCTTTATTATGTTGTTTTCCCTAACATGATTTTTTCCTCTCACACTATTCTTTTTGGGTTTTAGAAGATGGCTGGAACCCGAAGAAACCGTGTTGATCAATGCAATGGACAATGAAATGATTGTCCTCCTGAACAAACAAATGTTATGGGAGATGGAGTGAAAAATATTATTTCTATACTTACACAAGCTATGAATCATTCTGGACTTCCAAATGAGTAGATAAGGGAACAATATTCTATTGAGTTCTTCATGAGGCAACGTCCACCTTCTTTCAGTGGGCCTTCTGATCCACTTGTTGCTGAACAATGGATCAGTACCACTGAAAAGATATTTTCAGTTCTTCAATGTTCAGAACATGATAAAGTCATCTTAGTAGTATATCGTTTGGAAGGTGAAGTTGATCAATGGTGGAATCTTATCAAGAATACGAGGCCAAGAGATGAAATTCAGTCCATGGAATGGGACGAGTTCAAGAACTTATTTTTCAATAAGTAATTCCCTCGTATTCTTCGAACAAAGATGGAGAAGGAGTTTCTTGAACTAAAGAAAAAGGATGATGAATATGTTGGTGTATACGAAGCGAATTTTACAAGGATTGCAAGGTATGCATCTGTCTTTATCATCCAACCTGAAAGTAAAGTTGATCGATTCTTCAGTGGCTTAAAACCAAATATTTGAAGGGCATTATCTATAAGAGAATTCAGTAGCTATGAAGAAATTTTGCGTTGTGCTATTAAGGTAGAAATGGAATTTGGTGTTAGATATCCATCTCATGGTTTTGACAAGAAACGAAAGATGGAGTTCAAGGAGAAATCTCAGAATAATGGTGAAAAGAAGATGAATGTTTCCTTATGCTCAAAGTGTGGAAAGAAGCATGGTGGATATTGTCTTAAAGGGACTAGAAAATTTTTTAAGTGTGGAAAATAAGGTCATCGAGTAGCTGAGTGTCGAAGTAATGGAAAAAGGGTTTCTAATGATGTGAATAAAGAAAAGACTGCAGAGAACGCACCACCAACACTTCAATGCTTCAAGTGTAAGGAAATGGGGAATTATGCTAATAAATTCCCTAATCCAAGGGTTAGTGATGATTGACATGAGCAACCACTTAAGGCAAAGTACAAAGGGAAGTCACATGTGATCACTATTGGCGATGTTGAATATGACAACGATGTGGTGGAATGATTAAGTGTTTATGTAATGGGATTCCAAAATAATGTTGTATATAGTATCATGGAATATTGGAATATTTATGTATTGGTCTATTGTGGTTTTCAATAATTTTATGGTACCGGTAACCATGGAAAGTGATTGAGATATTTTTTGGAAAAAAGATGATATGCGCATAATGAAGGGAAAATGAGAAAATTAAATGTTTGACAGTATTCATGAGCTCATGACTAATATAAGGAAATAATTATATCATGGTTTGAGGTTTTCGTATGTGAAAAGAGTTAACTTTTGATAGCACTCATGTTTTCACTAAGATTCAATGGGTATTCATTTTTCAAGAGAATACATGATTAAGGCCTTAGAATGTTTGGAATATGACCAACAAGACATATCTCATGATATACGGGGATCAACGATGGTATTAACATGCTTGTTATATGAACTCTTTGGTAATTGTTTTCACTATAATATGAGATTGGACAACAGTATTTTGGATAAGACTAAAGATTGGAAATGATTATGTTGGACATAAGTTAGTATTGTTTAAGGATAGAACTTTTTTTTCGATATTATTGATGGGATGTTATAGTAATGTAATATTATAAAAAAGGACAACTTGCAGGACGAGCGACAACCCATCGCATCGGACAAGGCTGTGGGAATCGAACCCACAACCGAAGTGCGACTGGCCTTTATCGCCTACCACTGGCCTACAGGAAGTCCATGTTTAGTAGAAACTAGTTTTATTATATTAATCAGTATGATATATGAAGTATAAGTCCATTTTAGGAACCATATATGATTAATCTCACTATAGATCAACTTATGTATATTTAATAACTTTTGCTAACCTTTTGTTTGAGACAGATGGAATGACCCTTCATTCTATCACATGATCTGCTAACACTTCACAAATAACAAATTCAACTTCATTTCTTTAAGAGATGAAGTGGAAATTGATCAAGGCATGAACAACAGTGAGATTGTACCAAAATAAAGTAAGTATTTATTCTAATTAAAATTCTTCAACTTTAGGGAAATGATATTGAAAACCAAAAATGTTGTCCTAGTGCCCTTATATCCGATGAATCAGATGGTACCTTAGATCGTCACAAATTTATGGATTTGTGATTTTTGTCTTTTTCATAGCCATTTTCTCTACCACTCTCCATCAGAACTTGATGGTTATATTTTTCTTTCATATCCATATTTTCACCTATGTTCTCCTACGTGGAAACCCAGTGATGAGTTAATTTGGGTAACCGTTAAGTTTCATACATTAATTTTTAAAGCCAAGTTTTGGTATACCTTTTTACAATGTGGGATTCTATTAAAGAAACTTTCGAGTAGTAAACCATTTACAACCCCGACGAATTTCGAGGGCGAAATTCATTTTAAGGGGGGTAGAATGTAACACCCTGAGATTTTATGAAATATATATATATATATATATATATATATATATTCTTTTTAATTTCATTAATGTCTTGTGTTTTATGCAACATCAAAAGGATCTTGCACAACACGCATCCCTGACTTGCCTTGCATTACATGCAATCGCGACCTTCCTCGATAGCGTGTGTAGTACGCAATACCGAGTTTCACTAAACGAGATATTATTATAATATAATTATGAACTAGCCGTTATGAATAGTAATACCCACTTTTTGAAATTTTATAAATTTTATCTTTCAAAATGGACTTCATTTTTGGATTCAGAATATCAGAATTAGCTTAGGGTGAATTTTTGGTACTTTTCGGATAACTTTCATATTCTGATGAATAGTGAAAATTACTAAATTTTAATTAAAAACAACTTTTTTTAATCGAAATAATTAAAAGTGATAAATTATTAATTTGAGTGGTTTTAAAGTATATTTAGAATATTTTTTTACAATTTAATACAATTTTGGTCATTGGATGTAATTTCACATTTAAACCAGACATAAACAAGTGTCAATCTTTTGATAGTTATTATCTCTTAAAAACACGCTATTTGTTTTGACGACGGGAATTAATTTTTAAATTAGTTAATGTGACTAATGTGTTTTGAATTTGGTAAAATATACATAATTTTTGAATTCATAATATCAAATATATCTTAGGCCTAATTTTTGGTATTTTTCTGGAAACTTTCATTTTTGGATGAATAGTGAAACCACTAAGTGGTAGTTAAAAAAATTGAATTTTTCATAAAACTTAATTTTACCACTTCTGTGAGTAGAATTTCGAAAATCCAAGAGACACGGTTAATATCAAGGACTAAAATGTGGTTCAATAAGATGAAAATAATTTTTGGTGAATAGTAACTTTTTACTTTTTTTACCTCAGTTAAAAGTAAATAGGTTAATTAAGGGTAAAAATGATATTATTATTACCCTAACACATGTCCTAATTCTATTGGATAAGTTTAATTCGACCAAACACAACCTTATGAATAACATATGACCATTTAGACCCACTTGGATTAGATTAGGACATTTATTATTAATTTATTTAAAGAAGGGTTAAAATAGTTAAAATCAAATTTTAATAAGTAAATCATTTTTAATATGGGGTTATACATAAGATAAATTCGACTATAAATATTAATTAGAAATATAAATAAATTTCCTACATAATGTTATTTTATTTGTAATTTTTAGACATTAAATAATTTAATTTATTTATGACACAACAATGATGCAGTAATTATCTTATTAATGAAATATTGATATAATTGATGTTATAAATACCCAAATAAATGTAATTTGAGACTTTTCATGAATTCCACTAATTTTATAGGTTAATATGACATGTTATTATTGATTTAATTAACTTTTTTCGAACTAATCATTCTGTTATGATTTTCACAAAAATCAATTACTAAATAGTGTCAAAATTGACATAAAATTGTTTTTTAAAAAAATATTATATTATTAATTGTTATTTTATTCATAAAAATCTAAGGTTCGGCCAAATTACTTAGATAAGGTAATATATATTAATAATAAAAAACTTGGGGTTATTTGGGCTTTATATAGTAAGTTTATTAACCTTATAGTGTAAGAAAACAAGAAGACACGGTAAAAGTTTAATTATCTAACTTAAAGTTAAATCTAAATGATAAGGTAAAAATTGATACCTAAACTTGTATAAATTATATTTGATGAGAGGATTTCGACCCATACCCACCTTAGCTTCAAAATATATCAATTTGGAGCTATTAAAAACCGAATTTTACTTTATAATAAAATAATATTTTTAGTTATTCCAAAGGTGCCCCTCTCCTCCCTTATAAAAGGGCACCTCCTCCCTCTCTTCCTCACACCACTTTGAGCCTTCAAGATCGGCCAAACCCTTCCAAATTCTCTTCTACACTTACCTAGAAACATCCTAGAGGTCATGGTCTTCTTCAAATACCAATTTTAGTACCCTAAGAGGAGGTCTCAAAGGGTCGCTTCAAAGAAGAGGTAATGTCTGTCACCGATTCTTTCAACTTTATTTCTTCTTCCACTTCTTCATTTTTTAGTTGTTTCATTATGAGGTAATAACATCAGTATAACTAATATACTGATATGTTATTATAAGTATGAAACAACCATATTTCACCATCTATCCATCCTACGGAAAATGAAATCACCGCGCGTGCGTACGTACGGAATACCGTCTCCACGCCGTGGTGTAATCTATTTTCCACCACCACCTTACTTGGATGGGTATAATGGTATAAATAATAACTATATATGATTATTGTAAAGTGATTCTGAAATAGTATATATACACTACAATTCCACGATCATGGGAACGATATCATCGCTCGTGCGTACGTACAGAATACTGTCTCCACGACGCGATGAGATTCATTCTCAATGATAAACCATTCATAAATGATTATAAAGTATATATAATAAGTAATCATGAAATATATGACATAATAATGATACTGTATTTATGTATATATATATGTATGTCATCCAATTAATTCCATTCAATTCAACGAGGAAACGAAAACAACGTTCATGCGTACGTATGACCTACCGTCTCCATGAATGGTGTATTTCTTTCCATTTATCGATCTATTATATATATATATATTATGAATATATATTATATATAAATCATGTTTTATATTTTTTAATTAAGTAATCATGATCTAAGTAATCATATGAATAATTACAAGTCAAAACACGGACGACAAATGAAACGATTTTACCCACAACGTTCTTTGACATGGAATTTACAAAAGAACGGGTAATATAAAGTCATAAGTGAACCATATATGATATCATAACAATTAATATGATTCTTTAATAAGTCAATGACATTATTTAAATCATTATACAGGAGGTTCGGATACGTACGAAGCATATCAAACCTAAGGTAAGGGGTAATTTTGCAAATCTCATTTTTATCCGAGATTGCTTATTCGTAAGTATTTACTGGGGTTATTTCTATCATCCATGTCCATGTTTTATAAAAGTGATTTCATGTATGTTTAAAGTCCTTTTTACCCATTTTTTACTTTTACTACATGGTATGTAAGGAATATTTCTTTTGTTTACGTTACGAGGTAATTTTGACTTTTCTGGCAAAAGTACAAGAAGAATGTTTTTTTTAACTTATACGAAACAAATGGATTTTTACGGTTTTATAAAGACTTATTATCATGAATATTCCTCCAAAATATTTCATGACTATTTTCAACAAAATCCCTTTATTTTAAAATTGCATGACATTTTGTGGAAAGAGATTGATTTTGAAGAAGAAAGGATATTTTTCTCAAGAATTCATTTCAAGTGTTTTATCAAAACCATTTTCCATCTAAGATGACATTATTTCATATGTGTATGTTTCAAGTTTAATGTCTCTATGATTTACATGGTTTCACTTTTCTTATGATGAAATATCCATTTGTTTTATATGGATTATGTGATGATGGTATGATGTTTATGAAACCCATTTTATTCTTTCGGTTACGATGAATGTTTTAAGTTTATTTTTGTGGCACACATAAGAATGGTATCATTATGAGATGGGTGGGACCTATATCTCCCTCCAATGAATTGGGTAAAGATTTTATATCTCATGAGATAGACATGGATGGAACGGTAAGTTAATCTGGTTCAGTGTTACAGGACTGAAACGAGGAGTGAACTCGATTCAGAATGGGACTTTGTCCACTAAGATGGTCTTGGAAGCAATGCCTTGGCTACTATGGAAATCATTACATGTGCTTAATGGATTCCACAGTTACATGTTTTATTCCCATGCTATTTTATCATGGTTTATGTTCCATTATGATCTATGCCTTATGTACTTCCATGTTTTATGTCGTTGCTCAAGATTTTGATGATTAAACATTATGTTCATGTTTTTAAGTTCAAATGTATATGGTATGATTTATTTTATCCATGCTTACCCTTACTGAGCATTTGAGCTCACCCTTTTTATATTTTCTTTTCCCTAGGATATAAAGAAAGGTTTTAGGTAAGAAAAAAAGGGAAGATCTTTATGGGAGATTTTGAAGATCTTCCACCACGATTAGAAGATTACGTTCCAAGTTTCCAAAGACACTAAACTATTACGGTCCTTGTGTGTTTGTTTTTGTTATGTATTAAGTATTCCACTAAAGTAATGTAGTGGCCATGTACGTCAAGAATTGGGTCTCTACAATTAATATCAAAGGAAAATTCTTTCGTCACTACTGGATGCATTTTTTTCAAGATCATCGATTTTATTTAGAGTAAAGACTATGATACCAAAAAGACTAAAGTAAATTACCATGGATGTTCTTCGATTACATAATGAAATGGTTTTTTAAATTTTTCAATTCTAATTACTCTATTTATTATTTAACAATCTATATTTACAGTTTATTCCCAAAAAAATAAGTAGTCCATTTTCATTGAAAATGGACCATAAACCTTCTTGAACGATTCAATTTTTCTATTCTACCATACCATTATACAATGGGGTTTTAAAACATAAAAAGTCTTTATTATAGACACTTTTTTATCATAATAATTCTAAATCTTGATTTTATAACTCACATCCAAGATAACTTTTTACTGTATCAATTATATGTCCACTACAAATTTCTACAGATTTAAAATACTTAGAAAAGAATGTACAAACATAACTTTTTTGATGTAGAAATAACACCTATATGTATGTAGGAAATTTGTTACTAGAACATAAATACAGTTATTCATATTTCATATGAAAACTCTAAAATGTGTAAAAAAAATCTTGTGAACCAACTCAAGGGGTTCAGAAGAAGAAGCTGCATTATTTACATTTGAAGTGATTTTGTGTTGTTTTCATTTTTGACTTGGGTTCTAGAAATTATCATATGTCAATTCGAGTGTAGGAAGGAATTTAACAAAAAAAAATATAGTTTTATATATAATATATTATATGCCACAATGTCCTAGTCTCTCATGCCATATCTATGAATATTATGAAATGAAACTTGAAAAGAATTCATTTTAGAAAACAAGGAATCTAAATTAACATCATAAAAATTATCATTTTTTAAATCAATAAAATATAAATCATTTTTTTAATTAAAAAAATTTCATGTATTATTTTAAAATTTGGACATGGAAACTATTAACACAAAAATTCAAGATACTAAAGGGATTATAATTTAATTTATCTAAATAAAAACCTTTGGAAATTAAATCCTTATTCGTGTTACCAGTTTAATAAGTCAAATAAATTTTCTTTTTGATTTATCACCGAAAATAGACAAGTCTAAAATCATCCTTAATTAGGTTCTTGAGTATTTTATTGTCTCATCACATTTTTTTGCAGCATACACTATCAAGACACCATAAGTTATTAATGGGATTTTCATGAATTTTTTCCTACAAAAACGATTTTATAAAAAAACGACTTTGGTACTCAAATTTATGTGGGAAAAGAGAAGTTAAAAATAGAATATTTTGGTATCCAAAATAATTTAAAATTTTTTTCATAGGATGATATGATATTTTTATAAAAAAACATTGTTATTTATAGTAGACTAATATTTTTTAATCGAATAACTAGAGATAGATCACGGAATAAAATTAATTTTAAAAATCCTTATTTCCCTTGAATGATATCAAATATCAATAGTATATTTTGGAGTTTTATTATTTCTAATAATCCAGGTTAAATAATTTGGTCAATTTTTTAATTTCTATTTATTTGTATATAATTGTTCCATCTGTAATTTAATCTCATTATTTTCTTTTAGCTATTGAGAAATTTTATTCATTTCATCTATAAGATTTATTATAAAGTGATCAGATTAGGAATGTACCACCTTAAAACATTTTCATATATATTTAAGTTCATTGAATGTGTTCTCCATAAAATTAAAATAATCAAGTATTTTATTAATGGACATGTTTTAATCAAAATTTGTATATTCACAAAGGGTTAAAAAATGAGCAGGAGACATATAAAACATATTTAATCACTCTGGTCTATTTTTTTAAAACACATATTGTGTTTTTCATTAGAGTACTCTCTTCAAGAGTCTGATTCACTTGAACAATGTTATAAAAAACTCCATGTTTCATTAATTGATATCATATATCATTTTTTCATTATCCTGATGTTTTTTACTGAACATTAAAATAGGATAACATACTTTGATATGACTTTTATCATATTTTCAAAGTAGGCTATTTCATTTTTCATATCATCATTATACCATTATTACATTCATTTATATATATTATCATACATACCTATATGATTTGGATTGATGATGAATTAATTCATATTTTTTAATCTATTTGATATTATTTCTATGCGAGCCATATCTTCATCGATTTTGAAAGATGATTCTCCATCACATAAGTTTTCTTCATTAATCATACCTTTTATCTTATAGAGTCAGATGTCATCAAGGATATTAAATTCATATTTGATTCAAATTATTCTTCTCAATTCAAATTGAGTATTTTTTTACACTTAATGATCTTTAAAATCATATATTTAAAAAAAATACTTAATTTTTATAACTCTTTATTTGAAACTGATATTCCTACCCAACGATTTGGTAATAACCTCAATAGGTGAATCAATTGATCTTTTTCTGTAATAGGTTTCCTAAGTGAATGGATCATTTTCAAAATATCATTGATCCTATGACACATATCAGAAATTGAATCACTAGGTTTCATTGTAAAGGTTTAATATTTAGTAGTATAAGTATTTAGATATATTTCATTACAATTTGATGTTCCTTCATGTGAAATAACCAATATATCCCTAATCGAAAATGCAATAGTACATGAAAAATTGAACTAAACTACTCATATTTTAAATCATAGTTTCAAAAAAATCATATTGTTAGAGTAATTATTATAAAATGATTTAGTATGATCACTTCATTCGTCTCTCACAATTTTCAGTTGTTCATATTTATCTTCAATCAAATTACAAATATAAAAAAACTGTGATTTCAATATGAATATTCATTTTAATCTTCAATTAAGAATAATTATTACAATTAAAATAAGAATAAATATTGTTGACATTTCACACTATTCAATTATTATCTATAATGAAGTAAATTTAAAATAAAAATGAATTTTAAGTAAATAAATTTATAATCATATAATAGTAATAGATGGTTTTTAAAACACCATAGGAAACTAAATGTTGGTATGAGTGAGTAACACAAGATGATGGATGTCTTTAGTAAAAAACTAAAACTTTTTATTACAAAAAAATATAAAAAAAACCACTAATTTAATAAAAATACAAATAAGCCAAATTACTATAAATATATATTTTTATTTTTCAAATAGGATATGAAATCAGGATCAATTCTCAGTTGATAAAATAATTTAAATAATATTATATTATGGAACTAAATTTCATTATCAAACACTCAATATAAATCATATGTTATGATTAACATACAGAGTAAATTTTTCAAAATATATTTTTATAAAGATATAGTTTTATACTTTGGAATATAGACAAACAATACTATTAAGAGTAATAGTGCAATTAAAACATGGGTCTCATTCTCTATACAATACATAATCCCTTCCGTAAAGAAGCAACCAAAACCAAGTAGTTTACTAAGTAATAAACATGATCCATAACATGGTTTGGGATTTTATAAATAGCATCACACAAGGATGCCCAATCATAAAGCATTATACATAGTTGAATGTTGGGGGAAAATATAGTAGGTCACATATGACCCCTTAAAAAATTATTCATAGAAATTAAATAATATATTTTGAGATAATTTTTCAACCAAACTACAGTTTAATAAGAGGAGATATTGTGTACATATATCAAAGTACAACAATACACTACTAAAAAGTAATGAATAAAAAGAAATGGAAAATGAGTAGATATTGGATAAAGTCATGTTTTATAATCCAAAAAGAATTATTTGTTCATAGGTCTTCTAATTTTCCTTGGAAAATAGCTCTAATATGTTTCTAAGCATATGTAGAAAAGAAAATTATCTTAATGGTCTGGAAGTTCTTCTATTTTCAGTCCATCAATTTAGAGAGTTGATTCAGTGTATCAAGGATATAACCTATATGAATGTTTAACAATTTTTTTCTACTACTATTGGATCTATATGAATTCACCCAAATCGACACACTCACATGACGGTGTTATCTAGAATTTATATAGTTATGAGTATAATTATCCATTTGTGTTAATATCCTTGTACTGAGAAACAAATTAGGATGTTATGAATTTTTCTTCAATGAATATATTGATCAGTTTAAGAATAATAATTTATATATCCATGAGTGACATGAATACATTAGATTACATAAACTATAAATTGGAATTCTAAATTTAAATAAGATACTAGAGATCAACGATTGTATTCTAAAAGTATTTCTATTACCGGTAGATATACTCTGACACATATTATCACTAGAGGTAGATTTATTCTTGTTTTATAACCTCTCTTATTGTAGATGAGTTCTGATGGTAGCTCATCCTAGTGGTAGCATCAATTAATGGTAGTATATGTCGGTGGAAGGAAAATATAGTAGTATGTATGCCAACATTGCATGTGTCTGATCATATATATCTTTAGATGTATATTTGTTAGTGGAAGATCTCTTAATTTGTAGATATGTCAACAATTGATCTATTCAATAGTATATCTATTAATGGTATATAATCATAATGGATTGTTTATGTAGTAAATTGATGGTATATAAACAACTTCTCATGTTTTTCCAAATGATTTACTATACAAAAACCTCAAACATCTTAAAATTAAAATAGTCATGAATTTTTATCATTAAAGTAAGGATGTGATAAAAAATAAATTATATATAAAATAGTAAATATATTATAATATTAGTTATATACGAATGTATAATGTAATTTTTCATTTTATGTAAAGAGTGAAAATGAATTTTATTGATGGAATTTACAACATGCATGTTTTGTGAAAATTTTCCAACACTAGAAAATTATTTTACAATTATAATTAATTTGAGTGTATCTATTTACAAAACATAATAACAACATAAATTACTCACTAATACAGTATTTTAAACTTAGTTTTTTTAATAATCATCCAATACAAAAATGATGATGATTGTATAGTAGTAATCATATAGGAGGTTTAATTGATCAAAATGATAACATCGTATAATGAATTAAAGAGTAAGTGTACAATTCCATATAGTTGTAATATCATATTTACATAAGAATAAGAATAAGAATGTGAGTAATACATTAATATAGAGTCTAATTTGATAACAGAATACATTAAATGAGAACATAAATGAAAAAGATAGAGGAAAATATATTACTTACTTTGAGGGAATCTCTTCATCTTGTAAGGGAATCCCTCACAGTGAAGGATTTAGGTATCCTTGTCAACAAAAGTGTCCAAAGGCTTGAGTGGCTTCATAGGATGAAAATTTTTTAGTATTTAATTATAAAACCAAACAATATTTATGGGTTCAAATGGGATGATATTGGGTTTTTTTAGATGGATTTGAGTGGAATATTTTAAAATATCCTTTTCATAACTGTTTTTCAAGATCAAAAGGTGTTGGAAAGTGATTAATAAGTTGATAAAATTGATGAGGTCATATAATGACTCCATTATTAATATTTATTTCTATTTTTTGAATTTTACACATCATTTCAACCACACATTCTATTACTATTTTTAATATTTTCTAAAAAAATAAATATTACCATTGATAGAATTTCGCTTCTAAAAATTTGATCGATCATTATATATAATATATAAAGGTTAATTTCAAATATTAAATCCATTTTAAAAGTCAATATATAAAAATATATGATATTTAATGATAAACTATAAGTAATTATATATTATGAAGAACTATATTTCTAGAACAAAAAAATTTCATATTTAGTAAATTATTATCCCAATGCTTGTTTATTTTCATGAAGATAAATTTTTAACTTGTGTAGTGGGAAATATTATAATTGAAACCCAACATTTAATGACTCGGTGTTAAACATTACATAATCTTGGGTGAAGTGAATAATTCACATTAAAGATCTTTTCAGGTTTAGAGTTTTAGTGAATTAGGCCATAACTATCACATTACATTTCTAATATTGCAAAATTGAGACTTCTATTCTATCCAATTTTTTAACAATAATAAAAATACTAAAATAAAACAAGAATTCTTTTCTTGATGAAAAACATCTTGAATTATTCCTTTCTCTTACCCTTCCTTATACTTTGTGAAAAAATTTCAAAAACATGTGATGAGCATAAAAATATGAGTAAGGGATAAAATATAAGGAATGAAAACATTAGTCCATGAATACGTAGGAATAAATGAAATCATACTTTTACTCATAAAAAAATTCACTTTAATATACATCATAAAATCATAATATTTAAGAATATATCATAAAAATCATAAATCATAAAGGTGGAATGTGGCATCCATAACATACATACATTGTTGCTTTCATAGCTACATAGGGAGTAACCTTCATGGTTACCTATGGAATACCAATAAAAGTATATTACCTAAATCTCCTAGGAGAATACTTAATATTTACCTCAGTCACATTACCCATTTCATGGGAGAGCTATTATAGGCTCACCCACCATAGGATTGTCACGAAAACACCCATATTTGGTTTATCACGTAACCACCCATCAAATGTCCAAGAACCATTATATAATCATAAAAAATAAAATATTGAAATTATCAACACTTCACTCATAAATCACAAGAAATCAATTCAAGATATTGAAATATTCAATCCATTTCTAAAACCCTTTAAATAATTAAATAAAAACACTTTTGAAACAAAGTGTCACATATCACTTGAAAAATTATAAAATAAATTATCATTTTAAAACATTAGTTTCCATATAAATAAAACCTTTAAACCATTTTGAAAACATGGAAATTGAAGAGAAATATTTAGAAGAATAAATATTTAAAAACATTTAAAACAATATTTTAGTAAAGGCGTCTCAAAACCGTTGAGAAAATATTGAATAAAAATAATTAAAGAATAAATTAAAACTAAACATTAAATATCATTAGAATATATATATTCATGATATAAAATTTCAAAAGGGTTCTATATACAACTTATAGGATATTAAAGGTGCACAATATAAAGATACGCCTCAATGAAAGGATATTAAGACCTAGTCCCATACAAAGATCGTAGCATTAGTTTAAGGACAAATCAATGAAATAATTATGTGTGAAAAATATAAATACATCAAACATAAGTTTATATATTGTTTAAAACAATCATAGGTAATTAGCACATATTATTTGGATAAAAATCCAAAAAAATAGATATTTAAATCAAGTAATCGATATTGAGGTAAGATTTCCCGTAATAATTTTTCAATGGGGTGATTATATGTTGAAAAAGTATATCCAAAAAAATGGAAGTGAAAATTACAACATAAATAAATGAACAGTTATTCCACATGTAATCCTGGCATAATATAATTAATGAAGTATGCGTAAAACCCAATGAGTCAAAATTGAGTTCACAAATTCTGTTATAAAGAACATTTTGTTAATAAAATAGACTGATTATGGGTATTCACTATAAATACACATAAATCATGTATAAATACGTGATACGATAGGATAATTCATTGCTCACATAATCACATCATGACATAATAATTAAGTAGAAGATTTACACAATGAATAGAAATTAGGTTAAGAAGTTCCCTTACCTTGAGTCTAACTTGTCTTTATCGTTCTTTATCTCCATGAATAATAAACATAAGTTAATTTGTACTCAAATTAGAACCCTTTTAATGTTTTTTTTTCATTTTATATTACCTATTACCGTGTTAAAATAATCATATAATTTTTCAAGTTCAAATCGGTCGTTTTGTTGATATTCTTTACGTGAGTCGAAAATGTACTTTTTATAATTAAAAATTGTCCAGGTGGTCAAAATTCCATTATCTATATAATATTATTCATGATTTCAATTTCATATATATATCTAGTATAAATATTTATTTATAATAGTACATAACATTTGGAGATAAGAAATGAAATGCAATGTTCATGGACACAATAGGTTGTACATACGCTTGAACGCTACATTCATATCATTCTAATATTAAAGAAATGAAAACTATATGATAAATTGGTATAATAAAATTAAATTATAATATATATGTTATATATGTTACATAAGATAATAAATTCCATCATCTATATGTTTTGTGTATGGCATGAACGAGTCATTTCATTTTCATGGGCGGTAGTCCGCACTTCCTGAAATAAAATTATCGTATTTACAAATTATGGAATAAAAAAAGGTATGTTGTAAATAAAATTAACATAAAAATAGATACAAATAACTATAATATATATCATATATAAATACATTAGCCTCACAATTCCCACAATGAGAGGTGGTAGGAGAAAATTTAACAATCATTGTTTCGTGAGGTAGTAGTTCGCCATACGCATAAACAATATATATGTATCCATTAGATGGATGTGTGTGTAATTGTAGTTCAAATACTTCTCATAAAAATACTATTATATTAAGGATAATAGTTTTTATATGTAATAAAATAATAAGACGGTCATTGGGAGTGGAGAAGGAAAATAAAAGAAAATAACTTGAGATAAGATGTTACCTCTAAATTGGGTAACTTCTTTTTATTAGAGCCAATAGGATTTATTGAGTTTATTTATACAAATTTAAGACTTCTATGATGAAGGGAGTGATTTTTGGAGATTATTTGGGTAGAATTTGGACGATTCAAGGGGATTTATATGTGTGGTTTATGTGTGTAGATGTGGTGTATTTTTATAAGAGGTATGAGGGGAACTTTAGGAAAGTCTACAAATATAAATTTATAATAAATTCAATTTTGAATAAAAAATGACCAAAACTCGTTTATTTTGAATATATGATGATATTGGTTCAGATAACCATCATCCAATAACTTTTGAACAAGTTTTATATATTTTTTTATCCTTTCCTTTTTTGGTTTAACACTTATTTTACCCCTTTTAATTATACAGTGATATCATGTTATTTTCACATTGTGTGTTAATGTAATTTCCATATCATGTCAAAAGAACAAATAAAGTCATTTATGAAAAATTTCGACTTGTTTTAACCATTTGGACAAATATTATACTTTTTGGAATTTAAAATAATTTAATAATCTATTTAATGCTTAAAGTTTTGTATTGTGTCATTTTTGGACACTATTCATATGTTACATTTTTACAAATTCATAAAAACCTGATTTCTTTGAAAAAAATGCATTAAATCAAATATAATATGTCAATATTATCCAAAAAATCATGTATAGCATCAAAATAATTAAATTACATTTATTTTAATATTTATAATATCCTTTATTTGAATCCTTTATTAATGAATCAATCATTGTATCATCATTGTGTCATAATTAAATCTATTTAAATAATGAATAAAAAATATAAACAAAATACCATGAAGTAGGAAATAATTTTATATTTATAGTGAATAGTTATAGTTCAAGATATTGGTTATATAACACCATATTTATGTTGTTTTAGTAAAAGATACATGTTTTTGGTTATTTCTTTTTTACTTTAAATTAATTCATATAAATGTCTTTTTTACATCCATGTGGCTCAATGGGGTCCCAAAAATCGATCCCAGGATGCCCATGGTTAGAAATATCTCATCCAATAGGATTCATACATGTGTTAGGGTAGTTTAATATTATTATAATATTATTTTTCCCTTTATTTACCAGATTTACCTTTTAACCACGTTAAATAAAATAATTACTATAGTTATTATTTATAATGTATAAAAACAAAAGAAAACTATTTACACAATTTGTAATTTCTGATTCCAAATATGGGATCCATTTTTTACAAATTGAAAAAACAGAACTTGTAGTAATTAATTTAATAATATTTCTCATTGTCAAAACCAAAAAAGCATGTTTTTAAGAAATAAAAACTACCAAAAGATTGACATTTGTTTATGTCCAATTTAAATGTGATATTAATTACAATGACAAACATTGGATTAAATGATAAAACATTATTATTTTTATTGTTTAAACCCATTAAATAATATAATTTATCCATATAAATTATCTCTATGGAAAAAAAAGTTACATTCAAATAAAAATTAGCATATTTATACTATTCATCAAAACATGATGGTTATCCAAAAAATATAAAAAATTCAACCAAAGTAAAATTTGATCCCCCTATTCTAAATAATAATTTTACTTTTTCAAATAGTAAAAATAATGGTTTCAAAAACTATATTTAAAAAGGGTTTCCCATTAAAAGGCACTAAAACTGTACTTTTAGAAAAATACTTCGTTTATCCTAAAAAAATGAATTTGTTCTTATATCTTTTATATAAAAAATATAAGATGAATTTAACATAATAAATTAAATATATAAAATATATTATTCATTAAATAAAATACATATAGTGATATTATTTTATAGACAAAATTATTTTCATTTTGATATGTTTTCATAAAAACACATCCATTATATTCAATTGGTTTTTATTTACTTCTCAAATAAATTTCGTACGCACTGAATCATTATATAAACATGTGTAAACCATATTTCAAATAAATTTGAAAAGAAGTGGGAGGATTATATCCTAGTAATGGTATTCAAGACTTTCTTTAATTTATTGCATCCTAGAAGCTTTTGGACTTGGGTTTTCCTGGAGATGCTTTTACATGGTGAAATAATCACATGGCTAGTTACAGAATTTAGAGTAGACTTGATAGGTGTCTTGGGAATTTTTAGGCCATCTCTGCTTTCTAGGGTTCCTCTATCACTCATCCTTCTTTATCCTTATCTGTTCATTCTATTCTCCTTCTTCATATTCATGTTGCTGGTGAGATCAGGAAAGGATTATTTTATTCAAGTCATTTATGACTACATGAAGGCATTAGAGAAAAGATTCATGATTCTTGGAATATTCATATTTTGGGTTTTTCTTGGGTTCCAATTCATAAAAAACTAAGAATACTTAAGGACTCCATTCTCTTATGGATCCTACAGATTCCTAATCATGATATAGTCTTGTAAACTCTTCAGGAGGAGATCAATATTCATGATCTTTAGTTACAACTTCAATGGGATATTGACAAGCATATTCTTTTGTCTAGTATGATTCAAGTTTTATAAAAGACTTTTCATGATATTAAAACTTCTACATGAGAGTGATCAAAAAATAATTGGCTTAAGGTTGGTGACAATAATACTTCCTTCATCCATGCTTGTATTAGGGAGAAAAAGTTATCTGTAAAAATTAATCTTCCTCTCCCTAATGGGTCATTTACCAGTGATGCTAGTGTTGTGGGTCCTTTGGCTATGTATCACTTCTCTATGGCTCTTTCTAGTCAGTAGTAGGATCATAAGGCTTCTTCTCTGGCTTGGTCAACCCCTGATCCTTTTTTGACAATGTTCCTTCATTTGTATATGTTTTAGATAATCAAATGTTGGCATCTCTTCTAGGAGAGAAGGATATTCTTGAGGCCATCAGGACTCTTAATCCTAGAATCACCCCTGGTCCAGATGGTTTTCCTTGTTCTTTTTATTTTGATTCTTGGATTATTATTAAAGAGGATGTGGTGTGTGATATTCATGATTTTTCAGGGTGTCCCTTTACCTAGAGTTGTTTCGGCTACCATCTTGGCTCTTATGACAAAATTCCAATAGCCGAGTGGTTTTGGAAAATTTCATCTCATTAGTATGTGTAATTTTTCTTATAATGTGTTGGACACAATTCTCAACAAAAGTTTGTCCCTCCATATTCCTCTCTGGGTATCAAAAGAAAAATATGGCTTTATAAAAGGGAAAGGAATTTAGGGAGTTATTTTTCATGCCTAGGAAATGATTGATGATCTTGATAAAAGTGTTATTGTAACTAATTTTATGGTTAATATTTACATAGAAAAAGTCATTGATCAGATGGATTGGTCGTTTCTCATTAAATTTCTCTCAAGATGTGGTTTTTCTGATTGGGTTGGTGATCTCTTCTTCATGTTCTTTTCTTATCATTGGTTCTCTATTTCTTTAATGGGGAAAAGGTTTGGTTTCGTCAAATAATCAATGGGATTGATATAATGTGATCCTATATATATGAGCCTATTCATTATGGACCAATATGTTGTCAACAGAAATCGTAACAAGAGTCTTGATATTTTCTGGATTCATCCCTTTAATGGATTATACGACTTCTCTGATATTTCACATTTTTTGATGATTATATGTTATTTTTACTCAATGGAAGTGAAAATTATATTCTAAATTTGAATTTTAATCTTTCTTGAATATTGCAACAAATCCAAACAATATTTCAATACTAAAAAAATTGGTGTATTTATCGCCAACATGTTTTCTTGTAGGATATCTGTGCTCATTTAGAATAGAATTGGTTTTGAGAGGGAAAGATTCCCTATGGAATATTTGGGTGCTCGTTTAACTAATGGGAGTGTCAAAATTTTTCATTTCAATTCCATTGTGTCCAGAATTATGGGAAGGATCCAAAATTAGAAGAGTTGATTTTCAACCTTTGGGGGAAGAATTACTTTGGTCAACATTGTGATTTCTTCCATTCTTATGCATGTGTTATTTGTATGTAGAAATCCTTAATCAATGATTAGGAATATTTAAAGGCTTAAAAATTTCTTCATATGGGACTCACATCGTGAAGGTCGTCATCATTGGGCTAGTTGGTCTAGACTAGCAGGACCTTTTTCGGAGTGAGGTTTTAATATCAATGGTGTTGATGAAAATATGTGGTGTATGCCGGCTAAACTGGAATGGGAGGTTATTTCTAGGTTTTCTCTTTGGTATGATTCTATCAAAAGGAAGTATGGGGAATTACCTATTGATTGGGTTGACAGTGGTAATGGTTCTCACCTTTGAATTTTTTAAAAAAGTCTTGTTTCTACTATTCTTGAGAATTCTCACTGGATTGTAGGGCGTGGTGAATTTTGTTTCTCGAAACATAATTGGGATGGTTCCATTCTATTTTTTCCAAGCTGCCCAGCCTAAAATATCACTATTAGGTAGGAATGTGCATACCCCATGTTCACTGATTCAGTGTTGAATTAGGTTCAAAAGGATGTGTTGCGTAATATATTTTTTTGTGTAGATATAGAAAAATTTTACATTACATATTTTTCCACTGGTAATATGTCACGCTCAACATTTCATTCTATCATTAATCCTTATACTTTTTCAAACTGTATGGGAAATAAATTTTATTGTAAATACCTCTCCCCAAAATTTAGTTTTCTTCTCTAGATAATTCACAATAGTTTTATTCTTACTGATGATAATATTCAACGGATTTCAATTCCTCTTGTTTCGAAATGTAAATTCCACTTTTTCTCTCATTCTGAGACTATATTTCATTTTTTTTTTCTAAATTGCTTGGGCTGTTCATCTATGGGTTCATGTTTCTGGTTTTATGGATTTTAGTGGGTGTTTGAGTGCATTGGAAGAATTTATTCAAGCATATTGGAATTCATATGAAAGGGGTTCTGTGCAAGCCAAGGGGTTGTCTTTACTCATCCTTATTTCCTGATGGACATTATGGGAATCATGGAATGCTGCTACTCACCAAGAAATTCATCCTAACTTATAGTACATCCGATGTAATTTTTTGATCTTGTTGTCTTCGTTTGTGTGATTGTGTAAACGTGTGAATATTTCTCTGGTTATGAATTTTTTTTGTTTCATCCTTTTCTTTTATGGATGCAATAATTTCTGGGTGGAGGTGTTCTGGAGAATGGGTGTGATGGAATCCTCCTATCAATGGGCTTAAATTTTATATCGATTGTTATTCTGTGCAAGGAGTTATGCATGGTGGTAATGTTTTTCAAGATGATCGTGGTTAAGTTATTGTGGCATTTTCTGCTTTCTTTGGGGAGGGTAATTCAGTGGTGGATGAGGAAATAGAACTATTCCAAAGTCTCAATATGTGTAGATAAAGATCTATCCACCTATTTGAAATTGAATTGGATTCTACTATTGTGATTAATTCCCTAAAATGTAAATTGGATTTCCCATGGAATATTATATATTCCATATGTTCTTTCAAGGCTTTCATTCATTCAAACATGTTGGTTCTTCATAAATGGTGTGAGGGTAATATGTTGGAAGATCTCCTAGCTTCTGAAGGAAATCAAGATGAAAGGCTTCATATTTCTTCTAGTAAAACTTCTCTTCCTACTGAGTTTTATATGGTTGTCCGAGGGGATACCCTCAATATTTATCATTTTCAGCCCCTGTGAACTTTTTAGCTTGTGTTATTTCTTGTTTCTGTCTTTTAATTAATAAAGGTTTATAATTTTCAGTCAGTCGGAGTGATAGGAAACAAGATCAGGAGAAATTTAACTACCAAAAGAACATAAATATGTGATGCATTAAACGGTCTTTGATTCCCTAGTAGGAAAATTAAGCAGAAAAAATTTTCATTTTATGTTCCTTTTCATAAATTTGAGGAATTTATTTATGGTATTGACTAAGAACATAAAAAAAATATACATACTTTTCAAGTAGAGTTTCATCCATTAATAAATTTATACCAGAAACTCATCTTTTCCCCAAATGATGAGTATTTAAGATGGCATGGTCACACCTGAAGCACTAGAATCATCATATAATGAATCACATAATCCCTAACATATGAACTATATATTTCCCCTATCATTATACATTAACCAAAACAAAAATGGTTAGTACAAGATCGGATAATCCCCAAAAGATAATACTTTAAAAAAAATACTACTCTTAATCTCTAAAATTCAACAAATAATACCCAATTTTCAGCAAAGGCCATTCAATACACAATTTTCCATATAATTCATCAAAAATATTCCAAACTAAGACTGAAACCTAAAATTCAGAAGGTTTTGGTCACATAGAATTCCACCATAACAATTAAACTTTATCTCTAAAAAAATAAACTAATATTAAAGTCTCATACTGATAAGTAATTAACCTAATCACATATTCTCTATGATAGGTTAATCATTTTCATGAATAACCAAAATCTCCATATGTCTACAATAAGAACATAGAATATTCTCTAGTAACATTTCAACAATTACTCCACAAATAAAATCCCCTATTAATCTATTTTCCTTAGGCATATAGTGTTCCCAAAAAAGAGAACGTCTTGCAAAATAACATTTTTCACATAATCGCCAAATCATTTTCCTATACTAAGGATATCCATTTGATAAAAAATAAGATCCCAAAATCAACTTATTCTTGATCCATAAAATCAATTAACTAAAAAAAGTCATACTAACCATGGGATTTCATGTAGGCCAATGGTAGGTGATGTGCCGATGTCACCCTTTAGTTGTGTGTTCGATTCCCATGGCCTGATCGGATGTGACACGTTGTCACCCATCATGAAGGTTTCTTTTTCTCAAAACCCATATCACTATTATTACATTCTAAAAAAACTGATAATTTCTTCAAAAATAACCATAACCTATGTTATCCTAAAAGGTTATCTAATACCTTTCATTTTGCATCCCCAAATGTAATAACCATTAATCACCTCAAAAACAGAAGATTGGATAAACTTGTAAGGTTATCTATTATGTCCACACGAGAAAAGACAATTCTTCCTTGAATAACACTTTCTCATATCAAACATCTGGGTTAGACATACTAGAAAAATTATTTTATAGTAATCCCACCATCAAAATAGTATTAATTCTTTTAAAAATTTCATCATCCTACAATCTACCATAACTCTTGAATCCCTTATATGTAGTCTTCTTACTAATTCAATGTTATTTATAATCAATTAACTATTCATTTCCATATTATTTCATAATAAATCATTACTGACGATCGAATATCCTCATCATTTATAAATATCAGTACAATGAGGCTTCAATATTTATGGATAAGAAAATAAATCACAACTTGAATCCATATGTCATGATATTCAAGATGTTCCTTTTCTCTTTTGGCACGGTGTCCTACTTTCAAAAAGTAAACATTTTATCCACTTTTGTAATTTTACTTTTCATTAGAGTTAGAAAAGTTGTGATCTTAAAATCATATGTAAAAGATACCATGACCCATATTTTTTTATAAATGAGTAGGTGTTGGATAACTAAAATAATATCTTACAGGTGATTTGAATATTCAAGAAGCTTTCAAAATCATTTGAATAATATTTTTCCATATTAGTGATTATCAAATAATCAGGGAGGGATAAGGAGGTTGGGAAAGATCTATTTCCTTCCATATTAACAAATGATCCTTAATATGCTAAAAATAATAAACACTTAAACAAGAAACGAATTATTATTATTAAAAAAAGAATCCTCTATAGGGTAATGATAAAATAAAATTGTTATGTTACTCTAATCCATCAACCTCATTATATCTCCATTGATCGAGTTTTTATCTAATCAACCTAATTTACAATAACCCTCCAAATGTTTCAATATGATAATAACCGTCTTGGTTATATGGGATCCTTTACCCACCCTTAGATAACTTCCAAACCTCTAATTTTATCTGAATCGATCCATGATAAAAACTTCAAGGCCCTAGCCATAAACATTACATTATCATGAGTTAAGTCAATAATTCACATTGAAGAGATTTATAAGTTTATAGTTTTAGAGAATTATGCTATAACTATTACATTACATCTCAAATAATAAAAAGTAGGCACTTCTACTCTATCCAATTTTTTCAAAATAATAATACTCATCAAATAAAACCATTCTTCTTTTCTTAATAAAAATAATTTTGAATTATTACTTTCTCTTACCCTTCATTATACCCTTAGAAAAACATTTCCAAAACATGGGATGATCATAAAAAGGTCAGTAAGGGTTATAATATAAGGAAAGAAAGAATTAGTCTATAAATATATAGAAATCAATGAAATCATACTTTTACTCATAAAACATTTGATCTTTAACATACCTCATAAAATCATAATATTTCAGAACAAATCATAGAAATAATAAATCATAAAGGTTACTTTTAGTATCATTAACATACTTACATTGTATATTTTAAAGCTACATAGGGTGTAACCTTTTTGGTTACTTTTAAAATAACCATCACAATATATTCCTTAAATCTCTTAGAAGAATCCTTAATGTTTACCTCTATCACATTACCCAATGCATCGGTGACCTATCACGGGCTCACTCGGCCTAGGTTTATCATAGAACCACCCATATTTGGTTTATCACATAACCACACATCAAATTTAGAAGTTCTATTATATAATCATAACACATAAAATATTGCAATTATCAACATATCACTCATCAATCACAAGAAATCAATTCAAGATATTGAAATATTTGATGCATTTCCAAAACCGTTTAAAATATTTAATAAAGAGATTTTTGAATCAAAGTTTCCCATACCACTTTAAAAATTTTAAAAGAAATTATCATTTTAAAACCTTTAATGTCTATATAAATAAAAACTTAAAACCATTTTGAAAACCTAGACATTAATGATAAAAATATAGAAGAATAAATCTTTAAAAACATTTAAAATGATATTTTAGTTAAATAGTCTCGTAACACTTGAGAAACAATTGAATAAAATAATTAAAGATTATCATGAAATAAAACATTAAATATCATGTGAATGTAGAAATTCATGATATAAAATATCCAAATGCTTGAATAGACACCTTATATGATATTAAAGGTGCACAATATCGAGATATGCCTAAATGAAAGGATATTGAGACGTAGTCCATTACAAAGATCGTATCATTATATTAAGGATAAATCAATGTAATAATTATGAGTGAAAAATATAATTACACCTGATATTAGTGGATATTATGTGTAAAACTATTATAGGTCATTCACAGCTATTCTTTGGAAAAAATCCAATGGCTTGGATATTTAACTCAATGAATGGTTATTGAGCTAAGATTTCCTGTAAGAATTTATCAAGGGGTGATTATGTGTTTCAAAAGTATATACACAAAAGGGAAAGTGAAAATTACAAAAAAAAAATTAATAGTAATTCCACACATATTAATTGCATAATATAATAAATTAATTATGTGTAAAACCCAGTGAGTTGAAGTAAAGTTTAGAAATTCTTTTACAGAGAAAATTTTGTTAGTAAAATAGAATAATTATGTGTATTCACTATAAATACAAATAAAAAATTTTAAATACAAGATATTATATCAAAATTAATTTGTCACATAATCACATCATGACATAATCAAGAAGTAGAAGATTAACCCAATGATTGGAAATTAGGTTAAGAAGTTCCCTTACAATGAGTTCAACTTGTCTTGTCCATTTTTATCTCCATGAATAAAAAAATTAAGTTAATTTATACTTTATTAGGAAAAAGTTTCATGTTTATTATTCCTTTTAAATCTCTTATTACCATGTTATAACAATCATATAATTATTCAAGTACATATCAGTCATTTTCTTGATATTCAATACTTGAGTCGAAAATAAACTTGTTATAATTACAAATTGTCCATGTGGTCAAAAGTCCGTTATCTATAGAAAAGTATTCATGATTTAAATATCATATATATCCAGTATATATATTTATTTATAATAGTACATAACATTTGAGGATATGAAATGAAATTCACTGTTCATGGAGATGGTGGGCCGTACGTATGCATGAACGCTACATTCATTTCTTTGTCATTTTATAGGAATGAAAACAAAATGATACATAGGCATATTAAAATTCCAGTATAATATCTATGTTATATAAGTTAATATGTTCATTAATTTCATCCTTTATATGTTTCTTTTATGGCATGAACGATTCATATTACATTAAGGGGGTTGTAGTCCGCACTTCCCGAAATGAAATTATCATATTTACACATTATGGAAAGAATAAAAGGAATGTTGTATATAAAAATTATATAAGAATAGATAAAAAATAAAATTAATATATATCATATATAAATAATTTTCCTTCATAATGGACACAAAGATAGGTGGTAGGAAAAAGATTGAGAAATCATCGTTTCATGAGGTAGTAGTTCCATGTACGTAGAAACAATATTTTTATATCCCTTAGATGGAGGTGTTTGTAAGTTTAGTTCAAATAATTCTGATAAAAACATCATATTACATTGAGGATACATGTTTTGTTCTCTAATAAAAGAATAAGAAGAGAATAGGGAGTGTATAAGGGAAATAAAAGAAAATAACTTGAGAGATGACGTTGCCTCTAAATCGGGTAACATATTTTGATTTGAGCCAATAGGCATTCATGAATTACCTTATACCAAGGTAACACTTCTAGGATGAAGGGAGTAATTTTGGGGGCTCATTTGGGTAGAATTTTGATGAGACATGGGGCTTGATAGGTTTGAGTTATGTGGGTAGAGGTAGTGGCCTTTTATAAGAGGGAGGAGGGGCACATTTGGAATGTCTAGAATTATTTATTTATTATATATTACATTTCAGTTAAAAAAGGTCCAAAAATCATTTAATTCTTTGATAATATTATTTTGTTTCGAATATAAATATTCAAATAATTTTTAAAAATGTTTTGAATATTTTTTTATCCGTATCTGTTTGGTTTAACCCTTATTTTACCCTTTTTAATTTTATAATGATATCATGTTATTTACATATTTTGAATTATTTTTATTACCATATAATGTAAAAAGACCTAAAATAAGACATTTATGACATATTTGGACTTTTATTAAAAATTTTGCAGAATCTTATATTTTTTAGGAATTTAATTTCTTTTATTAGACTATTTTATGTTTTAAGATATGAATTATATCAGTTATGGGAACTATTCATATGTGACATTTTTACAAATTCATAAAAATATGATTACATAGAACAAAATGTATTAAATAAAATTTAATATTTCAATATCATCAATAAAATTCA
Source organism: Viscum album (assembly GCA_963277665.1). NCBI lineage: Eukaryota > Viridiplantae > Streptophyta > Magnoliopsida > Santalales > Viscaceae > Viscum > Viscum album. Next base: position 891,754,930 of record OY728138.1, read on the forward strand.
TGTATGGAATCAAAATAATAAAATTACAATTATTTTATTATTTATATTTTCTTGTATTTTAATCCTTTATTAATGAATCAATCAATAAATCATCATTGTGTAATAATTAAATCTATTTATCTAATGTATAAAAAAATATAAATAAAATATCATGATGTAGGAAATAATTTTCTATTTATAATGAATATTTAGTGTCAAATATATTGGTTATATAACCCAATATTTATTTCATTTTAGTAAAAGATACATGTTTATGTTATACTTCTATTTACTTTAAATTTATTCTTATAAAATTTCATTTTCACATCCAAGTTTCTTCATGGGGTCCCAAAATTGGAACAAGAAATCACATAGTCGGATATATCTCATCTAATCAGACTAGTACATGTGTTAGGGTAATTTAATATTATTAAAATATTACTTTTTACCCTAATTTACCAGATTTACACTTTAACCATGGTAAATAAATTAATTAGTAAAATTACTATTCATAATTTCCACAAACAAAAGAAACTTGTACCAACAATTTGGAAATTTTAATTCCAAATATGAAATCCATTTTTTCCAAATTCAAAAAATAGAAGTTATAGTAATTAATTTAATAATAATTCTCATTGTCAAAACAAAAAAGTGTGTTTTTAAGAAGTAAAAACTAGAACGATTGACATGTTTTTATGTTCAATTTCAATTAAAAATTACATCCAATGAGCAACATTGGATTAAATGATAAAAAATTGCTTTATTTATACATTAAAACCATTAAATAATATGATTGATCCATATAAATTTTCTTGATGGAAAAAAGTCGTTTTCAAATAAATTTTAGCATGTTTATACTATTAATCAAAACATGATATTTATCAGAAAAATATAAAAAATTCATCCAAAATAAAATTTGATGTCCCTATTCTAAATAAGAAGTATATTTTGTCAAATAAAAAATATAATAGTTTCAAAAACTAAATTTAAAAATTTTTCTCATCAAAAGGTGGTAAAATTGTATTTTTAGAAAAATACTTCTTTTATCTAGAAAAATTGAATTTCTTCTTATATATTATCTAATAAACAAATAAGATGACTTGAAAACATTAAATTTAATATATAACATATTTTATTCATTTAATAAAAATTCATAAAGAGAGATATGATTTTATAAACACAATTATTCTCTTTTAAAACGGTTTTAATAAAAACACATCATTATTATTGAATTGGTTTTTATTTCCATTTCTAATAAATTTGGTCACCAATTAATCCTTATTTAAACATGTGTAAACCATATTTAAAAATTCAATTAATACTATTCATTCCGTCCATTCCAAATACTAGGCATTAACTACCATTTAAAATAATAAAAATATAATTGTATTCTTTTTCGGTATAACACAAAGTTGTGTGCAATGTAAGATTTTGGAGAAACCCGTTGTTACATGTCGATTACTCTATCGAAAAAAGTGTACCCTTTAACATAATATTAATATATTATTCATAAAGAAGAATGGAAAATAAAAATTATTATTCTATAAATACTTAGGTCATTACACAACTAATCCAAGGAATCAAAATTATCAAATGTAAATTGAAATAAAATACTAAAGAGATTCATAAACCAATAAAAACTAAAAATAAAATTATAATTCAAAAGGGTATATGGAATAGACTAGTTATTATTCCATAATAATTAATCAAGACACAAACCTATAAAAACCATCACCTCAATCCTAAAGAAGTCATCAATTTTTGACATCTTTCACTAAAAACATGTACAACCCTGTTATTGAGAAACCATCATCAATACAGAAACACGAGTCATGATTTCATTGTAAAAAACTAGAGCAACAATATCTCCCCATACCTTACAATATAATTGTTTTCCAAACATAATAAAAAATAAGGTAAAACTATAATATATCATTGAAAACAACATCAGAAATGGCCTTCACCACAACACACTAGAAAAAAACAGCACCAAGCTTAGTTGGAGACCCAAAATACACTTATGACAATGAACGTCTTGCCTCAGTATTCAGATCCTTAAAAACCCTTAAAAAATCATGTCCATATGTTGAAACCACCACAACATCAATGTACTTCCCTTAATGAGAAGTCCATTGTGTGTACCATTCCATGAAGCTACCCTATATTTATATTAGGGATATCATAACCACAAAACTATACAAAAAATTAGTAGTGTAAGGGTAATGAGAATTTCCATTTCAAATTATATAAAATATTAAAGATAATTGGGAATGAAACCCTAAGAAATTAACACCCACTAGAAATAAACAAACCACAACAAAGAAAGGACCGTAAAGTCATAAATGAAGAATCAAGTGATATTCATGTCATGCCCTTGGAAACCAATCCATTATCCTACAAAACCACAAAATAATCAAATATAAACCCACAAAATATTAATGAATTATTCTAGTGATATTGAAAAGAAAGGAATAATAGAGATCTATTTATGTCATTGTTATGGATGCATGACCGTAAAAGAGAAAACAGATTTAAAAAAACCAATGGACTGGGAAACAAATAAACCTAAATTAACACTACCTCTAAGAACCCAGTCCTTCATTAGAACCATCACGCACAACCAAAGGTTGGGTATTGTAAGATGTAATGGGTAATAAGATAATAATTCAGTGTAATGTGTGTTATACTATTAGAGAAATAATTCCCCAAAATAATAAAAAAATAGAAATCCATACTTGAGATAGGAAGCATAGGAAAAAACATGAAATAATGGGAGAAGAAAGAAATAGTATTGATAAATCTCCCTCTAAGGGAAATATATGAGGAATGGGTGAGAAGTTAATATCCAATGTATGATCCTCCAATATCACCCCCACAGAAGGATTCAAGAGGATCCCTGGATGATGAAATATCAATATAGAGATAGAGGAAGGAGGTAGTATATCACCATTTCCTCTATAATTAATGTTTAAATTTTACCTTATATTGTTCCATAGTTATTGTAGCAATATTAAATATTTGGTTTAAATACTAAATATGTACATTATTAATTTCAAAAATATTATTATTTTTTCAATTATATAAACTTCGTTATACCCATTAGTTATAAGTAAGGGAGGTATTTGAAATGGAAAAATATAAAGGGTATATATGTCCAATAACTATTTAATGGTCATATAACATTTTCATATTCATATATATTAAAATATAAATTTTTATAAAATTAATTAATTGTATTCATCTATTTCCATTTTTAAATATATTTCAAATTTCTATTTTTTGGAAAATTTCTATAATTATACACAACTTTATGATTTTTATGGGACATAGTAAGAATAGATTAATTAATAATTCGGTCTATTTTTTTAAATATGGTTTTATTTCTATAGTAATATTCATATTTTTACCCATTTATTTCAAAATATATTTCTTTTTTTATTTAGACATTGAAAAATCATATGATAAAGAAATAAATCAGTATTCAATTCAGTTCGGTAATGCATGTTAAATATTTTATTCAACATATTTTATTAATATTCATATTGAATTGTGGGTTGTCAAATTCTACCCCCCATAGAAATAGTTTTCCCTCAATAATTCATTTTTATGTTGAGAACATATGAGAGTTTTTCATATGATTATAAATTTATATTATGATATTGCTTTATTAAACATATTGTTTTAAAAACAATTTTTTTTCTAGGTGAGTAGTTTTATATTATATTACTTTATAACTATAATCTATGATCTCTTTATTTTTTCCTAAATAATAGAGATTATATTCCAACATTACAATCTTTGGGATTATTTCATTAGAATAATTCATTATGTACTTCTAAAAAATGATACATGGAGAACAACACTCATTTTATATTGGTATAATGGATGTTTTAGGTACTATATCAATGTAATAAATAATCTTGGATGGGAAAGTATATCTATAGTTAAACATTTCTTCATAATGATACAAATGAACTTATTTTAATGTGATATTTTAAGGAATACCATTTCTCCAAACTCAAAATCCTGAACACAACAATGATTTTACTCACAAAAATTATACTTTAATTATTATGTTTTCATATTTCACTGAATTTTCTTAGTAATTGTATTTATTTTTTGAGAAAACATTATTCCCACTAGTTTTCCATATCTTCTAACATCGATCATGTTATTTGTTCAACATATTATACAATAAAATCCACATATATTTCTTTTTTAATTAATGAGTAGAAACTATTATTGAATGAGAACTCAACAAATAAAAGATATTAATGACTTCCTATTTAAAAATACATTCTTCAATGTATAATTTTATCTTCAAAAAACATATTTTTCTTATAATACTTCCCACCAATTGTTGGATAACAAGTTTACCTATTGAAATTTTTTTCTATAAAATTCATACACAAAAATCCTCAAACAATTAATGGAGAACCTTGAACCTCAATAAGAAATCATTTATAGTGGTTATTCAAACAACCTTTACACTTGAATTATGGGAATATTGGTATCTTGATCTTGAAAGAAATAATCTTAAACCAAATGAATTTAGTCAACTATATAATTTAATTGACCCTTTCTCAAATGGGGTTATTTTCTTTTGAGATATTATAATGATCTATAAGATTAAAAATAGTGATGTTTCTCCATTTCCATATTGGTATATATTACTATTAAATCAACCCCATAGAATTGTAAATTTTTTACTTAACCTCATAATATACCAATATTTTTTATATATTATTAACAATATCATTCTCCATGTTGTCCCAAAAAAATTATTCATTATATACCTATACATATTTTCCATTTATGGATGATAAGAGAGTGATGTAGTATGTGGGTCATTAAATAACTCCATATCCACTTCTTTAATATATGGAAAATATATTTGGTATTGAAATTTTATAACTCCATTATTGTCAATGTTGAAAACATGAATATCTCAATCATTCTTTTTCTTACCCATATCATTAATTTAATCCCCCTTTATCCACAAATAGATATATGGTTGATAAAACATTTTATAATATTACAATTTCATAATTCCCTCACGATTTTCAAGTCCAAAAATGAACAATCCATCATTATTGGGTCTCTTTAAATTCTTATCATTGATAGGGGTGTGTGATCATATCTACTGAAAACATCAAACACCTTAGTCACCTTCCAAGAGTTATAATTTATAGGGAAATAAATATCATTGAATAGGTAAATCCACCTCCTAGATTTCATGATAATATCCTTATTTATGAATATATATTTTATGATTTTATGGTCTATATATAACAAAATTCTCACCATAGACAGAAATATTCCAAATCATTATAGGGAATGTGATGCTTTCAGAACTAAATATTGTGTTGTGTAATTTTTATCATGGACCATAATATTTTTTATGTAAAGTCCACCATCTTGAAATTTGTTCCAAGAACACTCTAAAAGTATTTATTTAATTATAAATGTATATCACAAAAACTTATATAATCATGGGTAGTATGAATTTATATGTTGTTATGAGCCCTCTCATACAATCCTTAAAACTATATTAATATTATTTTATTCAAAGAAACCTTAATCCCTTACCCATTAAAAATGAAAGTTTATTTAAATATTGGAGAACATTCTCACAATGCATTGATGGTATCCATTAATTTCATGAAAAATATGGATCTATATTATTTTTATAGGATGATTCCATTCATTATTAATATCTATCATTTAATAAACAACATATATAACATCCCATATTATTACCTGACCCAATAATGATACATTCTATAGCCAGAATTTACAGGTACTAAATATAACTATTATCTTCAATGATCCTCAAATACATTTCATTATCTTCATTACACATAGAACATATTTTTAATTTTATATAAAAGTAATTTCACAAGTTGATTGAGTTAATATCAATTAAATCTATTCATTAAGTTAATAATGATAATGGTGGATGTTTTTTTCCTAGAAGGCATAATGTTTAATTAAAAATGCATATACTTTTTCTATATGGTCTTCTAATTTATACCATTACTCATCACTATTTTTTATTCTATCCATATCGAGGATCCACTATAGAATAGAATGAATACCATTTAATTTCATTAAACATGTCATTATTATAGAGTAGTCAATACACATACTTAATCATATCTCATCAACCCAGCAATAGTCAGTGAAGATATGCATTGATCTATGATACATCATAAAAAATTTGGTTAATGCACCCCATAGTGAATCACATTGTAATATGAAATCCATTTCCAAATTTGATTTTAATAACTTCAAATCCCATAATATAATAAGATAGTTTCTATATGGAATATTGTATATATGAAGGGATCCAAGAATATGTTCAATTTAACTCTCAACCTCAAGACCTAGAGGAAGACTATGAAATTCATTAGGAAATATATCACCATATGAATACAAAATTAGACTACTTTTAAATTGAGTTTACCTCAAAATATTTGAAATAGGGAAACCTTTTTATTTTATATTTATATTCATATAAGTAATATATTTTTAATATGGATTCATAATCATATTTGGATCAATATATGATCATGGTATGATTTTTTTTATGAAATTTGGTTTCAATGTCTATAAAATTGATATGGGATTTATGTAGAGAGATCCAATTCCTCCCAAATATCACACCAGATTACACCAAATTATGAATAACTATAAATAAAAGATTTATCTACCCAAAAAAATCAATTATAGAAGATTCATATTAATATGATAAAATCAGTACACCATGTGGTGTTTTCACTAATGATTAAATGTAAAATATTTAGGGTAATGAAACAATAATTTCATAAAACATATTGGAAATTAAGAACAAAAAATAACTAGGACAGATTAAGAAATTCATAGTTTTTGAGTAGATGAGAAGTGTGTATTTTTTCAATTAATATATATGGTTCACTTTATTAGTGGTGACTATATTGGATATTTCCTTACTACTTTTATTTTTTAGTTTATTATGTTTATTCTTTTAATTACCCTAGAATTTATTGATTGGTTTTTAAAAATAAAATACTCTTTTATATAAAAACATTTATGTGTGTGTGGTGATATATTTTTTAAATTTTCTATCCTATACTATTTTTATAATCTTATTTATATATATTTGGATTTTATGTTCATAATGGTCACCATTTTAACACTTCTAATATTTTGAAGTTGCATTAGGGAATTTTGGTTGTTGAATCTCCTTTTACAAAAGAAATATAAAATTTGCATCTCCTTGAAATACTATTTTTCACTACTTACCACAAATATATTATTATAATGGGATTCTATACTTTTAATTTCCATCTCAAAATTAACATTTGAAATGTATTTAGATCTACTTATGTGTATTATATCTTTTTTTTAAATACATACTTTTCAACCACTAATGTATATATTGAATTGATTTTTTAGATCAATGATAAAAAAAATAGGTATTAAATAATAGCCTTATGATGTAATATTTATAGGAAATAATTGAACTATACAAGGTTTTCATCATTCCAAATAATTCTATTTATATTTTGACCTGAAGTGTTCATGGAAAATAATCATTGAAAAATATTATCATTAAATCCAACCATTTCATGGAGTATAATATTTATTTTAACATTTGATCTTAATGGGTGTCTATAATAGATCATATACCCTTTAAAAATTAAAACCATCTAAATATACCATTTTATGATCGAAAAAAGTAGAAAATAATAATAAAACATTTATTTCTTTCTACCATTACCCAATAATTAGATGACCAAAAGACCATATAAAGTATTTTATTCATTATTTCAGGAAGGTTGTAACATATATTTATTCCTTATCTATTAAATTTTGGATCTTAATTTATTTATTTTTATTGTTAATTTATTAGGATTTCTGGGTAAGTATAGCTATGTAATTTTCACAACATTTTTTTTAATATTTGTTTGTACATTTGTACAATATTTTCACCATTTATCGCATACTCTTGGATCCTCATTGTTCTATCCATTGATTAAAACCAAAATAGTTTGTGTGATTCTAAAATAATAATATCCATAGTAAATTATCCCATGAAAATAAAATCAATCAATTTAGAAACATACCTTAGACACCTTAATATAAATTTATAACACATTCATTTTAACATATAATAGGTTGGATTCAACCATGACTGGTTTTATTTTTTATTATATTAATTTTCATCACAAAATCTCTAGAATTAACAAAACTTTATTTTGATACAAACTAAGAGAATTAGACCATAACACACTTATATTTAATATAATTTTACACGAATATACATTATAAATTCTATATAAATCATACTTCTTAAAACCTGGCTATTTTATGTCAATAAATATTAGATATATAAACATATTAATTACAACACATTATCTGTTTCTTATATAAAATACATTAAAATGGACTCCATTTTATAAATTTCGTACAAGGTATTGTTATTTTTTTGGTAATAGGATACATTTGAAATGTGTGATATAAATTTTATTCTGAGCGTAAAACATATGTGATATCAGTCATATCAATATAGGTGGTCGTAATTAATCTCACATGGTAGTGATCCTAAAAAACATATATATGTATTAAATCACAATCCTAAAATCATTCCCAAATAAAATATGTATCATAGAGAATAACATGAATCATAACCTAAGGATCATGGAAAATGAATTTGAAACATTCATAAGCTACCAAGAGCATTATAACATATGGAAAAAAATGACTTCATTATGCCCAGACCTAATATTTGGAAAAGAATCAATATATCATATGAATATATCATTTAGTAATCTTCAAGAATATAATGATTTACCTAATGTATTAAAGGGATATATAATTATAGAACCACCTATTAATGATTTATATAACCACACACACACACACATATATATATATATATACCAAGGAATATGAAGACACTAACAAGTCCCTTACATCTAATTGGCCCAATACTGTCAAAATATTTTGGTAAATAATTTCCTAAAAAATATAATTCATTCAAAGAAAGAGTTTATACAATTCAATAAAAATATTCTTCATGAAAAACAGAAATATTTTAGAGGTGTAATAAAAAATCATGTTAACAATGATTAAAAAATCTTTATAGAATGTTTAAAAACTATATAGAATTAAACATGAAATTTAATTTTCATATTAATATTTTTATTAATAAAATGATTGAATCGATAAATTTTATACAATGTGATGTATAATTATAGTAAGAGAACATAAATAACTATAAAATCAGAAGACTTAAAATAAAAATATTTGATAAATGTGATAGTATATAGGAATAGGAAAAAAATAACAATCAAGAATTATGAAGAAAATGAGAGATAAATATTTCCTCCCACCACTATCGTTATGTCAAATTCAATGGATAAAATCCTTATGAAATTATTGATATTGATATAAGTATGCAAATAACCTCCATTTTAGAGTATAAAGAACATGTATATGAAAATGAAATAATTCAACCCAAAAGCGAGATAAGGAAATTTTATTAATAAAAATCATAATGGGTAAATACTTAATAGCAGTCACTCAATTGGTATTGTGTATTGTACCAAATCATTAGAAATGAAATTGATAATTTTTTATCCATTTAAATATCAAATTTATTTATGGAAGCATGTCCTATAGCTGAAGGGTGGGTCCTAGGAAAAATGTGGTGTGGGGCTCGACAATACCATATTTCCAATGGTTCTATTTTACATAACTGTTTATATTCAATGGTTCTCTTAATTCAACCATTGAATTGACTTCTTCATATCAATAATATTAATCCTTAAATATTTATCATATTTATTCATTATATACACTTCTATAATCATTTATATAAATTGTTAATGATAATTTAATTTCATCACTTCATGGAGATGGTAGTTCATTTGTACACATGAGTGATTTTTTCATCGTTTGATGGATGGAATAAAAGAATGACACACAATAATTATCACTTCAATAATAACAACCATATATCAAATATCAAGTAGTGTCCCACCACAAATGAAACTCCAGGGTTCCCCGAGATAGTGGTCATAATACCTCAAGAATTCCACCCTGAACGCTAAAGGCTACCGACTAGGACTGAGGGCCTTGGGTGTGTCAATGGGGAGACAATTCCACACTAGATCAGATTAAATATTTTAATTATATACATATCATGCTATTAAATGAAACGATAAAATAAGTAATAATTATAAGATAGAAGATGAAACAAATATATAATCATGTAAGACATGTAATACAATAAGTTGAATATGAAATGTAATGAAATACAACAAAATGATCATGATGATGTCATTATACAAAAATAGACATGTAAGGGAGGATGGGATACAAGAATATACCAAATTATAAAAAATACAAACAATGTCAAAAAAAAATTTCAATGAATAGAATCTCGATCATTTGCTCGGTCCTCTACACCCAAACTTAATCCAAAAACTTACAATATATACTAGGAAGTTGGCTGCATCCATTTATCAGTAACTACATCCATAAAGTTTTCTTACGTACCAAAGGTGGCCCATGTAGGGTTTGAGAAAAATCTAATTAGGACACCTCCAGTGGTGTCTATCTAAATCCATTCTTTAATTATAAAATAAACTTTGGTTTATAAGTAATAAATGAATAATAAAAATATATAATTAAATACATTTGAATGGGTTCCTCTTTCATAACCATCCAATTTATCTTATTTCTCCTAAAATGAGGAGTATGAACTAGGATATCCTACAAGGGTAAAATGAGTGGGATATTATGTGTGAAGTTGGACTATCCCCAAAATTATAATTAGACTTAGTGGTCACATACCTACATTTTCAAAGCCAAAGGATTACTTCTCATTTGAAATAAATCATTTAATTATTAATTATATTGAAAAATTATTTATAATAACATTAAGATCCACCCAGATCTCATCCATAAAAATTTAGAGAGAATTTCTAGTTATCGCTCAAGGGGATCTATATAATCCAATGCCTAGATAGTTTGTCCAAGGTAAACTAAGAATAAGTCTAATGTTTCATTCTAGGAATGGTTTCAAAACAACCTGAACTGACCTATGAGTCTATATCAAGTATTGTAAATTGGGGGATCGAGTCTCTATTATCATATAATACAACCATATTTCATTCCATCCCATAAATGGGGTTTCTAATAGTCAACAAACATTACTCATTAGATGGAAAAAAAAGCAATAATGCTTAGAGAACCAATCCCAGGAGAATTTGGTGCCACCCCTAGCACATTTACAAATGAGAACGCATGAAGATTTCATCCAATGGGTCTTAATATCAGAATAACTTTTAAAACCTTTATCACTAAGGTAAAATAATTTTATCAAAGAATGCATGTGAAATTTTTTTGTAAGTTTTTATTTTATTTAGTCCATGTATTTATATCATAATTGACATATTACTCAAGGTATTCTATTTAAAATAAATTTAAGGAACAAAAGAGAAATGTATAAACACTTTCCAACTCACTCATTCCATCTATGTTATCTATTAAAATGAGGTGTTCAGTTCCACTCACTATTCAACTTTAAATTCTACTAATAAAATAGCCTCAAGGAATTATTTATGAAACAACACACCTCTAGGGGTGTTATCCCTATAAGAATATGGTACAACTATTACTATGAGGTATATTAACCCGTTAGGTTGTCATATGATAAGGGGATCAACACAAGGGGTTGATTTAAAAATAACTCAAGCCCCAAAGGAATGTGACAAATATCAAAATTATTTAATATGATAAATAAGATGTGAGATAGGAAAGGTCCACTCATGGAACAATGATGCAAAATATTTAATGGAATTAAACTATGAGAATTATTCTAGACCACCTAACAATTCTTTATAGATATTCCTTTCTCCAGTTTTGGCATTTGATTTAAGCTAGTTTAGAAGAAAATGTAGAAATGTAAAATTTCCTAAAATTGGGGTTGATTTAAGCTAGTTTAGAATAAAATGTAGAAATGTAAAATTCCCTAAAATTGGTGAATATTACCTTGCACCAATATAATGAAATATATTGGATGAAGAATTTGAAATAGAATAGAGATAATTTAAGATCTTTTATCTTGCTACATGATGGATCTGATAGTGAGCGATTATGAGTCTGTATATTAGAGTTATCTCAAAAATAATGAAGGGGGTAGCATCATTGCATGTGGGAGGAAATGTATTACTCACTAGAAAAATGTATAAAAATGGGGAATATGATAAAAATATTTAATACCTTCCAAAATAGAATTTCCCCCAATAAAAAAGGTGTAGTTTTTGGCTACATATTTAGCCAAACCATGCGCTAATTTTAATCCATGTTGATACTTCAAAGGGGAACCCTACACAGTTAGTGTGATGCCCCGAAACGAAACTTATATCTTTAGCACATATAAATGATGTTTATATGTTTTATAAAAGGAAACTAAAATAATACAAAATATTTAACATATTTCGGGAATATTTTTTGTATAGTTTTCATACATGCCTTATAATATCACAAAACTATTCAATATAAAATGAAATAAACAAAACAAATTGTGTACACTGACTCTTAAAATAAATACACATCACAAAGAATTTATACTAATCCTCTAAAAATTAATTTTAAACATATGTTGAGAAATAATTTTCCCATTAAGGGGTTTTAAAATCACTAGTAAATACTTTTATAATATTTGTTTTGAATAAATAAATTAATGTAAATAGGTTTTCAAAAAATTGAAATATACTAATTTTCATACAATTCATAAAAAATCATTATTTCTAAAATAATTATATTTTGAAATAATTCTTTGGATTTATCATTTTGAAAATGATTATTTTGAAGGTTTAATTATGATACCCAGCAAGCCCTAATAAAATGGTAAGGACATTTAGTTGTATCTTGTATGGGACAATGTCCCCTTAAAAAAATGTATTCACTCCCTATTCCATAAATTAGTATTCAACACTCTATTTCTAATTTTAATAAAAATATTTCAATGGTCATTCCTTTCTCAATCATAATGAAAAAAGATTTCAAAAAAATAAATACATGAATTATTTTCATTGTAAGAAAATAATCGTACATAATTTATTAAAAGACATAAACATTTTTTATTATTTATAAAATCATAATTAGGTAGAATCACTTCTTATAAAAAAACTACTCTTATTAAAATTCATAATTATGATTTCATAATAAAAAAGATGTGTATTAAATAAAAATGCATCCAATGATGATGATAACATAGATTATGGAAAGATCTAATTTATTGATGACATATGTGTATATGAGAGACATTGTTTTGACATGAAATAATTACTTTTACCTAAAATGTACACATAAAATGATAACATTTAACATTGGTAACTAATAGGTACACATAAAATGGTAACCACAAAATGATATCTCGTCCCATGGATATTTTAAAAATAAAATAAATAACTCGAAATAAATAATAACAAATAAAAGTTTTTTGTTGTTTTAATGGAATAGATTATGAGATAATTTATTTAAAACTGTAATTAATTATATAAAGTTTATTTATTCATAGATGAGTTTAAATCAAATAAAAGAAATATATCACTATTTTCTAAAGAGATTTCAAAACCCTTACATGTTTCATCATTAAATATGATGGTATAATTATGCTTTTACAAATACATAATTTTTTATAATTAACATATACCCCTTGTTTATATCAAAAATTATAAATATTTATATCATGAATCCCTACAATCCCAAAATTTAAAAATAGATAAAAGTAAATTATTCCACTATAATATTAATAGTAAGATATATATATATATATATATACTGATGTTAATAAAACCAAAAATGACATAATAATGAAACAAATTAAAAACCCTATATATAGATTAGAAAATAAATTATTAATCACTTTTATTTCTTGAAAAAAATTAAATATATATATATATATACATATACATACATGTATATAAATTTTTAAAATAACGCATAAAATGAAAAATTGAAAAATTAATCAAGCCCTTTCAAAACCACAAACAAAATTTGAAAAAAAAACAAACAATCTCCTTATATTCCTAAATTATTTTAACAATTAAATAGATAGATTGTTAAATATATACATATATATATTTATATGTATATATATCTTTGAAATTTAAACATAAACTGATAAAAATAAATTAACACCTTACATTGAATGAGGATGGGTCAAGGGGGTCTACTAGCTTCTAAACTCTAAGAAAAAAATAAGGAATATTATAGGCTGTCCTTGGTTCATATGGTCTGTCGGGTGAGAGTTATATAAACAAAAAATTGGTATATGTTATTAACATGAATCCTTCTCGGTGAGTAGTGTGTGAAATGAGAACTATCCAACTTGAGGGCTTTAACAAAAGGGCAGGTGCTCAGTACAAAATTAATTGATGGTAAAATAATATATATATATATATATATATATAATATTTCATGTTTCAATTATCAATGATATAAAAGGGGTATCTAACATTAACTTGAGTAATATCAAGCAGGGTTGTTAATTTTTTATAAAACACAAATAATTCTGAAATATAAATTCATATATATATATATATATAAGATTAACATAGATATCAGTGATGTTCAACTTGAGTCAATGTTCAGTTTAAAAAAATTTAACCATCCTCATCATTTTGTGGAATGAACAACAATATGGGGCTATGGAGGAAGGTGGAAAAGATAATGGGGGAGATGTCATGTTGATTACTTAACCAATCTAATTCAAAGGTTGTGGTATGAGGGTGAGTAGGGAAGACAATTGGGATTTTGGAAGATGGCCCAGATGAGCCCATGAAAATCAGACAGCTAGAAAGAAGCCATGTATTTTAAAGGTGTAATAGAGAGCTCAATTGGGTAAGGGGCAAATGAACATGCAGGTTTAGGTCTGATCAGATGACTCAGATCCCAATTCCTAGTTAAAATATTATCCCACATTGAATTGGGGAGTAAATCAGGTCCTCTTTATAAGAATATTCCTGGAATAAATCACTTGATGAAATGAACATAAATCACACTTGGAGCTTTATACCTGGTCTCATGTCTGGGCATCGGCCTACCCATACATAGACTGATATATGAAGTCCTGTTACACAAGCCTGACATCTAGGTTTCCTTAGATCGGTTTTCACTAGAAACCACCCAAAAACCAAAGGCTTGGCCTCACGACCATCCTTGTTCTGTGGTGGAACATCACTAATTTTTTAAAAAGATGTTTCCTAAATGAAAAATATAAAATTATATATATATATATATATATATCAAATTAATTTCATCATTTAAACCATTTTATTTAATAAAAAACTAGTTGCTCCTTCATATTTGAAAATATTTATATAAAATTAAGTTTTACTAAAATCTTATGTTAATAATATATAACATTAAAATCTAAACATATAATCGAAACATTATCGATATATTTTATCATTTTTTTATTATTTTAAATTATTATTTCAAATAAAATTTAAAATTTTTAAAACATTTAACGGTTATTAAAAAATCAAACGCCTACATTTTTTCAACAGTCACAAAGGATCTTATATGTACACTGATTTAGGACATTAGAAAAAAAAAGATTCACCGAAGTCCATTCCTTGTTTCAAAATGGATTTATATATTCTTATTATTCTTAGTATATTCATTATTTACATTATATTTATTTTCATAATTTGGAACATCCATGGGAAGAGGGATACATGTTCTTTATTATTGAGATGATAGGAGGTTTTTTGGTAGTATTAATAGAGATTCTAATAGTTTTCTAAATTAGTCATGATATTTAGTTAGTAATTATGTAATGTTATCATTGGTTTATAAATAAAATAATACTTTATTTTTTTTTAATTATTTAATTCTTTTTAATTATAATAATTTATTAGAATAATATTATTATTATAATTGTATGTGCATCATTGATTCAGGGCATTACATTTTTCCCCACTTAAATGAATTGCACTCTCACAATTTATCTCTACACACATACCAAACCTTTTAATTACATCCTTGGTGTTATTAAAGAATAAAATTTATTAATATTTATTCAAAAACAATGGTATTATTAAAATTTATTAATAAATTCACCATATCCATCAATGTTGGCGATTCTCCACAAAAGGATGGTTTCATCAAGTCAAATTGATCCACAAAGAAGTATTAAATTCTTAAATTTCCTTTTCCCAAATAAAACTCAAGAAACTATGGCCAATATTATTTATATAGTGATAGGATATTGAGAGTTTGGAATAAGAGGTGCAAACAAAGGAAAAAAAATAAACTTCTAGTATTTCAAATTCTTAATGTCATAAATATAATCTGGAAAACAAATCATGAAAAAGGTAGGCTATTCGGAAGTCACCTGATCATTCATATTTGATAAAATTCCTTAAATACAAAGAATTTTCCAGTAGGGTAAATCATTTGAAATATCCCTCAAAATATATTCCTCAACATGCATGTAATTTATGTTTTACATACAACATGAGAAGATAAGAAAAGATCAATCCCCAAAATAATCGGACTGTATTAGGAATATTGAATATTTGGTAAAGGCGTTTGAAATATATAATAATGATTAAGAATTTCTCATGTTTATATAGGAATTATTTTAAAATTATCCTTTTGTGTAACTCATCTGAAAGTTGAAAAATAGTATTTTTTTTCTTCTATCATCAATCAGAAATTTTTTTAAGGAAACTGTGTTCATAAAGGTGGCATACTTATATTTTTAATTTTTTCTAAATTTAAAAAATTATCTAATTAGTTTCTCTCATAACAATTGTGATGCCCTGAACCCATAATTCTAGGTTCAACATATAAAAATTCTATATATTTTTCTGATTAAAGAAACTGAAAAAATACTCAACCTTTAATACATTCTAGGAAATATTCTAGTATAGGTTTTGAAGAACTAGATACATGAATTGCATCATAACCAAATAGTACAAAATATAATAAAATAGACATAAATCTTATATATGCACTGCATATTTGAAGAAATACACATCAAAAAAATTTACGCCGATCCAAGGAAAAATACATTTTTTACATAGTAAAAGCTATTACTTTTCCTATTATAAGGTTTTAAAATAATTGCTAAATAATTTGAAAGTATTTCTTTTCAATAAATGAATACATTGAAATAAATTTTCAAAAAATTGAAATATAATAATTTTCATAAAATTTTGAAAACCATTAATTTTTAAAATAACAATATTTTTAAAAAATTATTTGGATTTCAATATTTGAAAATAATTATTTTTAAGGATTAATTATAATACTCAGAAGTCCATAAAAAAATTAAGTCCAGAAAGGCATATCTCATATGGGATAATGTCCCCTTGTGGTCATGTTTTTAGTCCCCATACCATAACTTAACGTTTGATACTCTAGTTCCAAATTTATGAAAAATGTATTCATGGTCCTTCGTTTCCCAATTATGACCCAATAAAATTTAAAAATAAAAAATATAAAAATGATTTTTATTGGATGAAAATAATCCTTCATACATCATCAAATGATAAGATAATTCTTTAGAGAATCTCTAAAATCATATTTATGAGAAATCCATTCTTGTAAAAAACAATTCTTATTTAAAATTTGATAATATAAATGCATTGTAAATTAAAAATAATACATGGATAAAAATTCATGGAATTTGGATTATAAATTAGATAATTTCTATATCTAACCTATCAATAGAATACATGGATGTATATAGATATTTGTTCACATAAATAAATAATTTTTAAATAAAATTTTCACATAAAATGATAAAATTTATCCTTTTAAGTAATATGTATGAATTAAATGATAACAAAAAAATGTTATAACCTCTTGTATAGATTTTATGTATAAAATAAACAACTTAAAATAAAAAATAGCAGCAAAAAGGTCTTTTATAGTTTTAAAGTAATGGCTTATGATATAATTTAATTATAGCATTAATTCCATTAATGATATTTGATTATTCTTTATCGAGTATAAATCGAAACATAAAAATAAAATTATATTTTTAAAATAGATTTTAAAACCCTTACATGTTTTGACCATAGACTTTTAACATATAATTATACATTTACAAATATAAAAAAATTAAATTAACATAAAAAGGTTCTTTAACCTATAAATTTTAAATATTTATAAAAGAAACCCCTATAGATGATAACATAAAACATTGATAAATTCAAATCAATTCCATATGATATATATATATATATATATATATATATATGAATGTAAATCAAACATAAACTAATATATTACAGAAACAAATTCATACCCCTTCCTATAGGTTCGAAGATGAATGATTAATCCCTTTTATATATTATAAAAAATTAATATAAATAGAGTGATATATATATATATATATTTAAAATAAACATAAAATGAAAATTTTAAATATTGATAAAGCACTTTCAAAACAGTAATCATAATTTGAAAAATATAAAACAATCCCCTTACATTCATAAATTCTTAAAACAAATAAATGGATATTTTGTTAAATTTATAAATATATTTAAATATAAGTATATATGTATTTTTAATTTAATAAAAAATTTAAAAAAATTAAAACCTTACATTCAATGAGGATGGATCCAAGGGGTCTACGTGCTTCAAAACATCGAGAAAAAGTAAAAAATTAAATGTTTTGAGAGAAACTTCTCAGTATATTAGGTGTGATGGTTGAATGATATATAAATTAATCATTTTTATATCATATAGGAATTAATAATTCTTAGTGAGTATCACATGAAATGGATCAAATCACCCTAGGGGTTTTATGAAATGTTGATTGTTTGACACAAAATAAATTTATGGTAATGTATATATATATATATATATATATATTATTTCATATTGAAATGAACAAAAATACAAAATAAGATTCTAAAATTGACCCGAGGTAGATGAAACAAGGGTAGAAATAAGTATAAAACATAAATAATTAATGAAATAACAAGTCATATATATATATATATATTAATCAATATTTATCTTGGATACTAGTGAAGCATGACATCAGTCGTGGTTCAATTTTTTAAAAAACATTAATCTATCCTCATCACTTATGTGGAATTAGTGACAAGATGGAACCATGAAGGAGGGAGACTTTGATGATGGTGGAAATGGAACATTGGTGGCATGACTTATCTGTTTTTATGATCACATGATGAGGATTATCATGGAAGACAATCAGGATTTAGCCAGATGGCTAAGATGAGCCTGAGTAGATCAGATAGCTAGAAATAAGCACAACATTTTAAATTTGTAAAGGAGATGTTGATTGGGAAAGGGGTTAAAAGACTCGGATGGGGTTGGTCTAATCAAACGGCTCAGATCATGTATCCTGATGAAAATATCCTCCCACATCAAATTGGGGAAAAATCAAGGCCTATTTATAAGCTTAAGCATGGCATCCATCGTCAGATTACATGATCCCACACCACACATTGATCCTTATACATTGAATCTCTCAATGGCTTCGGCCTACCCATTTACAGACCGATATTTGTGGGGCCTATACACTATCCTGATCAATGGGTTGCTCGAGCTCAGTTTGCGTTGGGCACATTCATATAATAGAGGGTTTGGTCAAATGGGCTACCTTGGTCTATAGTGGTACTCTACCAATTTTATATATACATAATTTATCTAAAGATATATATCCATATATTATATATTTACATATAATTTTAATTACATACATTAAAACATTTGATTTTAAGAAAATTTACTTTCTTATTCTTATTTTAAAATATTTTTATAAATTTACATTTTACTAAATTCTTAGGTTTATAATATAAACCATTAAAATATTAAACTATTATGAAAACATTATAATAACATTTCAAATTTTTATTATTATTTAAAACTATTATTTAAAATAAATTTAAAAAAATTAAAACATCTTATGGTTATTAAAATATCAAATGGATAAATTTTTTTCAATTGTAAAAACTTTTCTAATATATAATATATTTAAGTAAATTTGATAAAACACAAGATTAACTGAAGTCAATACGATACACAAAATGATAAAATATATTACTCTTGTTCTCAGAATCTCGATTATTCTTCTTACTATTTCTTTTCATATTTTTAACAATCTAAGGGAAAAGGGTTAAACTTTCATCCCTATTTTGTTGATGGGGGGTGTTCTAGTGGTGTTGATAGGGATTTAATGAGTTTTCTAATTAAGTCATGATTTTACAGACTCGGAATTTCCATGTAATCTTTTTTAATTATATGGAATTATTACGAGTATTTGAAAATTTACTGTGTGTGATTCTGAGACCCGGTGTGCCCAGAATGAATTTCTGATCTTTTTTTAAGGTAAGTTTAGTAAACGCGTGAGAGGAATTTTCTATCTTTTGAACTGGTGCTCAAATTAATAATCTGAGGGACCATTAAATCCATAGTGATGGGATTCACTTAAAGGAGCCTTCACTTTGACCACAGTATGTCTGGTTAAAAAATTAAATTTTTGTCTTTTTAAAAGAATAATTAAAAAAATTGTTATTTTATTTATTTCATTATTTTCCTTCAATAAACAAGTGGCAGCATGGGACCAATTGTGTGTTAGGACATTAAATGGCTTGACCCTTCAAATCCTATGAAACAACATTGTTAGAATTTAGGAAGGTTCCTAATAACTGGACCCTCAAAAATTCAATGAGCGTTACTCACCCTCCCCCTCTCGTATTTAAATGGAGCTTGAGGAGAGGTAATGGCACGACATAACCAAGTAACGATGTTCTGATAAAGTGTCGCAATGACAACCATGGAAGATGGAGCTAGTTCTAGTGGGCGGTGATGGGTGACACCGAATCACAAACTGAATCATGATGCTTGAGCAGTGATGTTGGAGGCTTATTTCAAGGACAACGTACACTGGACCACTTCCTCAATCGCAAGTTATCTCTATTTTTTTATGTATAGACCTATTTTTTTATAATTACATTTGATTTTTGAATCCTATCATCTTCCTTTCAAGAAAATATGAAGGGTGTGGGCCAAACGAACAAGGCCCGAACCATCAACCTTTGTTGAAATTTTTGGTGCGTTCTACTCAAACTTTATCTTCAGGTTGGGTGAGATCCTGGAAGGAAGATGATGGCAAAATCCAGCACCAGATGGATGCAATGGAGGTGACATTTTGTTGCGCGCCGAAGGAGGAGGCCGCAGAGGTAATGCGGCATGACATCACACGCCACCAGCAGAGAAGGGTTGCGTCTTTCCAGTAGCTGTGGGGTCATACAGGGCGGCCAGCAATGACTGGCTGTAGGTGCAGGCAGTGGCGCACAACAGTGTGCTGTCGGAGTAGCTGTAGCTCTAACTCCATGGAGGCGGGACACACAGTAGGTCCCGTAGGTGACCCGGCGGAGCCAAAAGGGGTTTTCGTTTCGCCTTCCAAATGGGGAGGGGGTGCTCACCTTCCGTGCCAGTTTGGTCGGACCGCACGAGACAGCAGGCTTTCCCATCACAGGCTGGTCCGTGAAATCCCAAAAAACCATGAATCCGTAGGCCCAGTGGGCCAACCGCACCGTAGTCCAGCCCAGTCGGGTCGGGCTGAGTCTATCTGACCAGGTCTGAACGGACCCAGACCCCACCAGGCCCATTTTATCTTAATGGGCCATAACATGAGATCTGAGCATCCATTTGAAAAACCATCTATAGCACTGAGACCCTTGGAGTGAGACGGTCCTTTTGACGTACAATAATTTTTTTTTAGAGACTATTGGAGAATGGTCAGGTTGGATCGAACCCGAATCCAACTGGGCCCTCTAAACTAAAACACTTTTAACTACCAGAATGGGCATCAGATTGACGCACCGTTTGTCATGTGTGAAACTTTACAACATAGCGGTTCATTGGGTTACTCTTTTGTGGAGCTTAGTGATAGTCATGCAACAACCAATATCTCGAGGGGCAGATTCTATGTATCTCGAGCACATCGGGTGTGAGGAATCCTGTTGTTGGATGTAATGTGAAGAAAGAACATTGATCCAATGCGTGTCAACATTTATTGATCCTGAGTGGGTCAGCATATACCAGATCCTCTGTGACTCAGTACTTAGTGATCCTATGTAGGTCTATGCATATAGATCATGTGTGGGTCAGATCCTCTGTGGGTCAGCAGGGGTTATTACCAATCGATCATGTGTGGGTCCGCAACAATTCCTCTTAACAGAATAAGATGATATAGCTTACTAAAAATCATCTATATTTCTATAATTAAGTTATACTGATTGTGAGAGGATTATTTTACCTGTGTATAACTTCTATATTTTTGGTGTTACCTGTGTGGTACTTCTATCTTCGTGGTGTTACATGTGTGGTACTTATATCTTCATGGTGTCACCTGTGTGGTACTTCTATCTTCGGGTGTTACCTATGTGTTACTAATATCATAGTTGTGTTACCTATGACATACTTCTACCTTCATGGTGTTACCTTTGTGGTATTCTCCCCTCTTGTATAAGATGAGTATATCATGAAAACTTAGGTATATGTAAGGGTATATACCAAAGTAGAGTTTATGTCCATTGCTTCGTGCTTTGAGTTTGTGGTCTTACTATATGGGATTTCATTTGTGGAACTTTGGGAGACCTATGGGGGTCTTGAGGTCTCTACTGAGTATCGTTATATGAACCCCTCCATGGGCTATTCCCGCACCTTGTTGTGTCTTGTTTAGATGACGTACAACATTGATCGAGGCTGAGGGAGCCAGGACTGGACGGTGCCCAGAGGTGGACCTTTTGGCATGACGTGACACATAGACTACTGATCA
The DNA here is from genome assembly GCA_963277665.1 of Viscum album. Classification (NCBI taxonomy): domain Eukaryota; kingdom Viridiplantae; phylum Streptophyta; class Magnoliopsida; order Santalales; family Viscaceae; genus Viscum; species Viscum album. Next base: position 891,777,743 of record OY728138.1, read on the forward strand.
CGAGTTGTACCTACCCTTCCATTAGGATCATCAGCAGACTATCTAGGAGCTTTTTTTCACTTTTCAGTTGTACTTGTACTTTTTAGTTGGGCTTTTATTCTGACCCCTTTACTTTCAGCAATCTTTTTACAACATCAGTTTACTTCGTGGTTGCATCTTGCTATGTTCTAGTCTTTGTGTTTGTACAGGTTTAAAGAAAATGTCTTCCCATTATAGGGATGCTCCTTTCGAATGCTAGTCAGCAGCCCCTGGCCTATGGAAGGCGGGATTTGGGTAGTCACAGCATGGGCCCCGGGGATAGGTCGTGACAAAGTCGTATCAGAGAATACGGTTCTACTGGAGGACTAGGACTCTGATATTTTAATTGAGGCAATAGTGTTAAGTGCTATGAGTGTGGTTTTCAGTTAGGGGAATCCAATGTTGGTGCGCTATCCATCTTATCCATACACCAGGACCCTGAATTCTGATTTCGGACATAGTTCACGAAAACACGGATTGTGTGTGTTTTTGAAAAGATTTTTTTTTCTTGTGATATCTTTGATTCATCTCACCAGGTATAACTTGTTGATAATGGAACACCTGTTTTCTTTCATCATGTCACCACATAGACAGCCATCTAGGATTCCCAAGAGAGTATTCAATGACGACCCTCCGAGCAATGAGGCCTCGGTTCAGGGTCCTCTTTTGGCATTAGAACCTTCGGCGGGTGTACCAGCAGCACCACTACCAGTTGGGCAGTCATTGGCACCAGCCCCACCAGCAAAGGATGCATGCCGACATAGCGCATTACACAAGATTCAGGGGTAGAGGCCTCTGATGTTCTGAGTAAAGACATATTTGCAGGCAGTTGATGACTGGCTGGAGGCTATGGATAGATTTTTTCACTTAGTTGGGACACCCGCTAATTTGATGGTGATCCTAGCTGCAAGTCACATCCATGGATTAGCTTAGAGATGGTGGAGTCTGACACTCTAGATACACGGTGAGGTGACCCTAACCTAGGTGGACTTAGAGGGCCTTTTCAGGGCAGAGTTCTTCCCAGAGACATTATTCTTAGTGCGTATATAGGAGCTGCAAAACTTACAGCAGTGTAGCATTACTATGGCACAATACTCATCAAGGTTCACTGATCTATCCCACAACTCCATCGACATTGTATGAGACCCTTTCTTCAAGGATCTTACCATTGAGCAGGGTCACCAATGGGAGATCATAGAATCAATAATATTTCTCAGCATTCCGACGCAGGCTAGGGTGGTAGAGCGAGTGCTTTTGGTGGAGAGCTTCCTAGCTGAGCAGACACCAACAACGAGAGCCACCACTGTATGTTAGGTAGCAGATTCAACCACGATAGGCAGTAGATAGATGATTCAAGGGCCCAAGCAAGCCTGAACTTCTAGTGGATGACCTCAGGATATAGGGTCAGTGGTGCAGGACTCACGGGATAGAGGAGGACAAATTAGGAGCATGCAACGCTACCCATGCGGCGGGTCGGGTCACTTGGCTCTCGACTACTCGACCTGCTGTACAGATGACTAGAATATGATCGAAATACCACCAAGGCAGAGGTAGAGATTTGATCGAGGAGGTCCGTAGGTAGTAGGAGGACGTGGAAGAGTAGTTTTCTGTGCAGTAGGCAGTGGGTGGCGATTCGAGGTTCTACCGCCATGACCTCCAGGTGGTCCACCACTACAACATGGAGTAGGTGGACAGGGATGAGCTCAGATATAGGTAGCTGAGGCCTTCAACCACAGTGCTCTGGAGATGATTAGAGGTACGATCAGTGTCTACACCAACATAGTGCTAGTAATTATAGACACAGGTGCTAGTCAATCTTTTATTTCCACGGCCATTTTTTAGTGCTCGAATATTTCGGTGGAGTTGTTGGCTCGATCCATATATATAGATATTCCTACGGGAGGGGATTCGATGATTTCTCACTAGTTCCGGTAGTGTGATCTTTCTCTAGGAGGTGAGATCTTCGGCTAGGAACTTCTAGTGGTGGTTTCTAGGCCATACGACGTCATCTTGGTTATGGACTGGTTATCCATATTCCATTCTCAGATTGAGTGTATTAGGCACAAAGTGGGGTGTGTCTATGAGGATGGGACCATTTTTTCCTTCACCGTCGAGAAAGGAACATTTTCAGCACATGATGGACTTTCCTATAGGAGGGTGATACTGATCACACATCAGTTTTCTAGCCTTAACCTTGGGGTAGTTGATGTTGAGTGTTCGACCTATCCTATAGTGGTGGACCAGTATGATGATGTCTTCCTTGGTGATGTTCTAGGACTACCTCCTCACATAGAGGTGGACTTTTACATCAACTTGTACCCCGAGAAGGCACTGATATCTATGCCAGCATATTTGATTTCTCTGTGTAGACTATCTACAACTTAACCAGGTGACTGTGAAGAACAAGTATCCACTTTCGAGGATTGATGATTTTTTCGATCAGCTAAAGAGAGATCGTTGGTTTTCGAAGATAGACCTCAGATCAGGATATCATTAGCTTAGGGTATATGATGAGGATGTGCAGAAGATGGCATTCAGATGTCAGTATGGCCACTATGAGTTCTTTTTTATTCCATTCAGCGTGACCAATTCCCCATCAGTGTTCATGGGAATCATGAACAGGATATTCCAGCCATACCTTGATCACTTTGTGGTGGTCTTCATCGATGAAATATTCATATACTCAACATCTGAGGAGGAGCATGCCTATCATCTGCCGATAGTTCTGGATACAGTCCAAGAGAACTAGATTTATGGTAATATCTCTAAGTTCCAATTCTAGATACAAGAGGTCCACTTTCTAGGGCATGTTATCTCAAAGGCTGGAGTGGCAGGGGATCCGATGAAGATAGAGGTTGTGCTTTCTTGGGAACCACCCAGGAGTGTGACCGGGGTGCGGAGTTTCCTGGGGTTGGCTGGATACTACCATAGATTCGTGTCTTACTTTTCAAGAGTTGAGGTACCTTTTCAACATTGACAAAGAAGAGATAACCCTTCATATTGATGGAGAGATTCCAGAAGAGATTTCTAGAGTTGAGGCAGAGACTGATGAGTGCCCCCATCTTGGGGCTACCAGAAGAGGGAATGGGGTATGTAGTGTACGGTGACGTATCAGGGATTATACTTGGAGGTTTCTTGATGGAGGATAAAGAAATGATTGCTTATGGTTCGTGATATCTGAGATAGGATGAGTAGAACTATGCCACCCTTGACCTGGATCTAGAAGCAATATTCTTCACCTTGAAGATTTGGTGACATTACATGATGGGAGAACATTTTACAGTCTACTCTGATCACAAGAGTCTCAGTTATATCTACTATCAGTAGGACCTGGACCTGACACACGGTGATGTCTAGAGTTCCAATAGGACTATGACTTTTAGATAGTCTATACTCCTAGGAAGGGGAACATAGTGGCAGACACACTTAGTAGTAGGTCTGGTCTACAATTTTTGAGTGAGGTGATAGAGAAGATATCCGCGTTGTAGATATCCTTCATGGATAAAGATGGTGAATCTTACCTCCAGTCTAGGACTGTTACTCCACTACTTCTTTAGTGAATTTTGGAGGCACAGCTTGGGGACATTGACTTTGAGGCTCGACGTGCCTAGATATCCTTAGGACAGGCACCTGTTGGATTTTCTGAAGGTGGAGAGCACCTAATCCTCTTTAGAAGATGCACCATGGTACCAGTGGAACTATGGGAGTTGATGTTGAGGGAGTTCCATACCTCCCATATGGCGGTACATCCAAGTGTGGATAAGATGTACTAGGACCGTCGGTGTCTGAAATGGTGTCCAGGGATGAAGAAAGCAGTGTAAGAGTTTTTTTCTCGATGACGCATTTGTCAGTAATTGAAGGTCGATCATCAGATTCCAACAAGCTTAGCACATCTACTAGAGGTTCCAGAGTGGAATTGAGATGGTATCACAATGGAATTTGTGACAGGGCATCCATGTATGTCCAGGGGACATGATTCCATCTGGGTGATCGTTGAAAAACTCACCATGTCGGCCCACTTCCAATCTATGAAGGAGCATGGATCAATAAAGGGATTGGGACACCTCTATGTACAAGTGATTGTGTGACATCATGGAGTTATATCGATGATTGTCTCTGACCATAATGCATGTTTACTTCACGGATGTGGGAGAGGTTGTAGGAGGCATTCGAGACTCAATTACATTTGAGCACCTCCTTTCATCCTCAAATGGATGGTCAGATAGATCGTACCATATAGAAACTAGAGGACATTCTTTGTGCTGGAATCCTAGATTTTGGCCATAGTTGGGAGGATCACTTACCCATGGTTGAGTTTTTGTAAAACAACAGCTATTACTCCACCATCGGTTTGGCACCATTTGAGGCCTTGTACGGTCGACCTTGTAGATTACCTCTATGCTTGACAGACCTAGGGGAGTCAGTACTTATGGGCCCAGAGTTGGTACCAGCTACCATTGAGAAGGTTCAGATCATCTTGCTATGGATGAAGACTGCACAGAGCAGGCATAAGTCTTATGTTGATAGGAGATGAAGACCATTGGAGTTCCAGGAGGGGGACCATGTATTCTTGCGAGTCTACCCTCGTTGGGGACTATAGAGATTTGGTCGAGGCAACAAACTCTCCCCAAGGTTTATTGGACCATTTCTAATACTCTAGATGATTAGAGAGGTGGCATACTTCTTGGCACTGCCACAGATATTGGAGTGGTTTCACGACATCTTCCACGTATCCCATTTGAGAAGATATGTGCATGACCCATCTCACATCACTTACCATTGCGTGATGGACTTTGACGATATGGTTGTAATGTCCCAAACTTTTTAATTATATTTGTTTCCTAAATTTGAGAGTTATTTTATTTTATACTCAACAAAACTATATCATTTAACTAATGAAGTGGGTATAATTAAAATGAGACCATTGGGTTTTGACTGTTATATGACCATTGGTCAATATGACCATTGGAAACTATAATCTAAATGCTGTGTTTTTATTAATAAAGTTATCTTGGTTAATAAATATAGAATAAAGATTGAATGGTCTATTCCAGTAGACTCGAGCCATATGAAGCCCATCAATTGGAGCTTGGGAAGGAGGTAGCATCACTGGGATTTACTCTGGACTATGCCCAAGCTGAACTTCAACATGTGAAGCTTGAACAAAATCACCTACGGGAGAAGTTCAAGCTGATAGAAATCACCACTTGGGAAATGTTGTGTGAGTCGCCCCAAGATTCTATCACCATAGGATATCTTACACTTAGTTCCTATGTTGGTGTTATAAGGGGCTATGTATCGAGACCTTAGCTACTTTGTGTAATCCTTTTATATAAATAAAATTGTTATTTCTTATTATGGAAGAGCATGGGAATTTGAAATATCCGGATAAATATAGGATGTGTATTATTGATGAATTTTGGAAAAAAATGGGTATTTTAAAATATTTATTTAAATATTAAATAATTAATAATGTGAAATTATTTTCAAAAAAATGGTCTTCTACAGTTGTGATTAGTGAGGAATTTAGAGTCTAATAAGATCAACGTGATTTTTTCTGTGAATAGTAAAGTATGAATATAAACATACCCGTATGAATAGCAATGAATAGTTCTGAATAGTAGATTGTCCAAAAAATATAACCTTCACCCATGAATGTATAAATACAATTTAAACATCTTAAAAGTGAAAAAAACAATCATAGTATTTGTTTTGGTGTTTTTGTATGTCAAAAATATTTTATTATAATTTTATAATTAATTTAATAATTTAAAATGGAAATATATTTTCATAAAATGTAATAATAAATTGTTAATTTATTTTATTATGGTTATATGATAATTTTATGGGAGCTTGATTACTTTTATAAGGAGTTACAAAATGAGTTATAGTTTTAAAGTTATATTTTTTGGAATAAATTATGATTTTATTTAAAAATTAAATTAAAAATATTTAAAAATTTATTTTTAAAAAATGGAGTTCATTTTTGAATTCCGAGCATCGGTATTAGGTTAGCGTGTTTTTTTTGTGATTTTTCTGAAACAGGTGAATTTTCGGTGAATAGTAAAAATTCAATTGTGAGATTTAGGTGTTTAATGACATAATTAATGATGTATTAATGATGTAAGATTTCTGGTCGACTTTTTAATAGTGAGATATGCTATGAGGCGTCCTAGGTGGCCAATACCATGGGAAAATACCTTGGGAAAGCCCATGGTTTTGCAAAAACCATCGATGAGGTGTCCCTTGGAAATTAATAATTTATTCCCATCACTTTTCCAATAAATACCAAGCCATTTACCTCATTCATTTCATTAAAAAATCCACATCAATGAATTTATGGTCTTCTTACCTCCCTAACAGTACCCCCAAGGTGTCCTCAAGCCTCCCAGGGTCCTGACCTTCAAGATTTCGAAGTTACTCTTCAATGTAAGGGAACCTTTCACCCTCCTCTTTTAAGTCATGTCATCCTTTATGTTATGTATTTTAGTTCCATTTTAATATGAGGGGGATTGTTCTTATATATATTTACTACTTTCCATTTCATTTCTAAATGATGAGAGACACTTTCTGCTGTCATCAATTTATTTTTCTGAATTTTTATGTGACAACGTTAGGCTGTCGAATTTTTTGTAAAAGAAATCACATCTTTTCTTTCCTTTCAAGATTCCATTCCATGTGGTATGACATTCAAATATCCATAACATGTTCTTATCTCCATTTTATTCTTCCTTTACACTTTATTATTAATTATTTATGAGTGGGTTACCCTTGTACCCTCTTTTTTTAATGTTTTTTAAAAGGATGTTATGTAGCCGTTATGATACAGAATTTTCATCTCAAAATTTATCTCTTTCTCTCGCGAAATTCTCTTAATTATTTATGTCAATACCCAGACCTATTTCATTTATATGGGTGTACATAAATACACAAAGATGATATTTGATTCTGGAATTAACATACATATAACCCTCACTCCCTTTCCATGGGTTATAATTGACATAATGATATTGTTTTTAAGAACTTTTAAAATGTCACGATTTTGAAATGAAACCCATTTCTGTAATTATCTATGGGTTATTTACGAAATGTTTGATTATAATCTATGCGGATCACATGAAAATAAATACATATTATTGGTGCGCCCTGATAGCGCTCCAATTTATTGGCTATAGAAATTAATCTCTAAAGATGACATGTTTCATGATACCTAGGATTGAAAACTCCAACAAGGAGTTTTGGGCTTGACTTGGGGTATCCTAGAACATGACAACAAGCCTTTCTGCACTCTTGGTTATGGCACTCCCATGTGATATGTTTGGTTAATCATAATTTTTTCTTGAATCATTATAAAGGATTTAAAGAAAATTGTAATTTTTTAAATAAGTTTTAAGACATAAAATCCCTTATTGTTAAAAGATTCGTAAAGGAAATAAGTTTCTCAAAAAGTTTTTATTCTTTTATAAATGGCGGGAAATAGGAAGAACCATGCAAATGGTGACCGCAATAGACCATGCACTGACGACCCTCCGATGGAATCCAGAATGTAATCATTCATGTGAATGATGAACCCAATGACTCATGTAATGGGAAATAACACGAATCAAGAAGAGATACCAATCTCACCATGAAGGGAACAATATTTTGTTGACTTCTTTATGCGTCAACGACCACCAAACTTTAGTGGATCAACCGACCCAGTTATTTCTGAATAGTGGATGATCTCCATAGAGAAGATCTTTTCTTTGATATGCTATTTAGAGAAATAAAAGGTCACCCTGGATCTCTATCTCTTAGAGGGAGAAGTTGATCAGTGGTGGTAACTGATTAAAAACATGAGGAAAATAGTGGAAGTTGATGTTATGTTGTGGGAATAGTTCATAGGGATCATCTTCATTAAGTATTTCCCTCGTTCCATGAGAACAATAATGGAGAAATATTTTCTCTAGCAGAAGTATAATGAGAATGAATTTGTGGGAAGCTATGAGATGAACTTTACCAGACTTTCCCAATATACCTCGGGATTTTTCATGGATCTTAATGGTAAGGTTGATATATTTTCCAGTGGACAGTGACCTCATCTGTGGAAGAATATATCAAATTGAGACTATGACAGCTATGAGAAGATCGTACAGAGTGCAATGAAAGTTGAACTAGAGTTCGGTGAGATACAGTGGTCTCATAAATCAAATGACAAAAAGAGATCAAAAGAGCCCATCTTAGAGAGGAACTTTGATCATGGAATGGGATGCAAGAAATTGCAATGTTCCATATGTAATAAATGTGGGAAGAAGAATTTGGGTAACTACTTTCACAGGAGCGAGAAATGCTACATGTGTGGAAGAGATGGCCATATTGCGAGGAATTGTCATAGTGAGGTGAAACCTCAACTTCCAAACACTAAAGACAAGGGGAATATAGTGCATGACCTACCTGATTTCCAGTTTGTTACATGTTGACAACTTGGGCACTTTTCCAATCACTGTCTAAATCCAAGGGTAGTTGAGGGGAACCACCATCAGCCTCAGAAAAGGCCAAGGGACCAAAGTCATGATTTTGCTATCACGACAGCTAAAGTTGAAGCTCCAAATTATGTGGTACAGGTAATATTGTTGTTGTCTCAAATCTTGCAAGTACTTTCATTGATTTTGGTTCTATGCATTTCTTTATTTCTTCCAAGTTTGCAATGAATTTAGAATCAACCCCCGACTTTCTAAAATTATAGTTATCAGTCAAGTCTCCTAGTGGGATTATCCAAGCATTGTAAGTGTTTAGAAACTCAAGTATTTACTTTGGGGAGCACAATCTAATCGCACATCTCATAGTCATTCTGATGCTGGAATTCGACATTATACTTGGGATGGACTGGATTTCAAAGTATAATGATAAAATCAAATGCAGAAGTAAGGAAATATTCATAGTATTGAATGAAAAACCTATAGTTATATTCCAAGGAGATATATCTCAACCTGATATTTGTCTAGAATAACCCCCTATATTCTTTTTTTATGGAGTTGATTGGTGAAGAAGAAGAAGGATTTGAGAGTTTAAGGATAGAAAATGTCCCCATTTTCCTGGAATACATTAACATATTTATTGAGGAGTTACCTGGACCTCCCCCAGAAAGATAGGTAGAGTTCTCCATTGAACTTGAACCTGGATCTCATCCAATATCAAAGACCCCGTATAGGATGAAAAATGTGGATATGGAGGAATTAAAGAAACAACTCCAAGATCTTTTGGATAAGGGGTTTATCCGACTGAGTGTGTCTGCTTGGGGATCACTTATTCTCTTTGTGAAGAAGAAGGATGGATCGATGTGGCTATACATTGATTATAGAGAACTAAACGGAATCACAATAAAGAAAAAATAATCTTTTCTAAGAATTGATGAGTTATTTGACCGACTTTATGGGACTCAATAGATTGATCTTCGACCTGGTTATCATCAATTGAGGGTGAAGAAAGAATATATTCCAAAAACTTCCTTCTGATCTAGATATGTGCATTATGAGTTTGTTGTTATTCCTTTTAGATTGACTAATGAAACTTCTATTTTTATGTATTTGATGAATAGAGTCTTTAACGACTACCTTGATAACTTTGTGGTAGTTTTTATTGATGATATTTTGATATATTCCAAAAGTCATGAGGAGAATGAGGATCATCTAAGTGTAATTTTGAAAATGATATGGAATGATAGTATTTTTGGAAAGTTCAGTAAATGTGAATTCTGGTTACAACAAGTTGCATTAATGGGGCACATTGTTACCAATGAAGGAATCACAGTTGACCCTACAAAGACAAAAGTTGTAGAGGAGTGGAGTCAGCCTAAAACAATAACTAAGATTCGTAGTTTCCTTGGATTAGTAGGATATTATAGGAGGTTTATTAAAAACATATCTTGAATTTCTAATCCATTAACCAAGTTAACTCGAAAAGGGGTCATGTTCATCTGGACAATGGAGTGAGAGGAAAGTTTCCAAGAGCTGAAGAAGAGATTGGTTACTTCACCTGTGTTAACTATTCCTTCAAGTGTATAAGGATTTGTTATTTTAGCGATGCATCTATGAAAGTTATTGGGTGCATCCTCGTGAAAAATTACAAGGTCATTGATTATGCATCTCAATAGTTTATGACTCATGCACAGAACTATCCTATGCAGGATCTGGAGCTGGCTGCGGTTGTTTTTGCTCTGAAGATATGGAGGCACTATCTTTATGGTAAGAAATGTGATATATACACATACCATCAATGTTTGAAGTATATTTTCACACAAAAATAATTGAACATGAGAAAAAGGAGATGGTTGGAACTTCTTAAAGACTATGACTGTTCAATTCATTATCATCCCAGAAGAGTAAACAAAGTTGCTAATGCATTATGAAGGAAAGACACAGTTGTTCTTTCCATGATGAGGATTCAAAGAGATACTTTGATCAATAACCTCTTAAAGCTGAACATGGTAATTATAAGTGAAGGGACATCATCAAACTTAACCCAAATTATTTCTCAACCATCATTAATAGAGAATATCAAGAAATATCAGAAAAAAGATCTTGTGTTACATATGAAGTTTGAGGCTGTGAAGGATGTGAAGTTTACTGAATTCAATACTGATCAATAAGGTGTACTGAAATCATGTACAAGACTATGTGTTCCATCTATTCTGGAAATAAAGAAGGAGAGGATGGATGAAGCTCATAGATCTACTTTTAATATACATCCTGGTAGCATGAAAATGTATAGGGACCTTCGTGATAATTATTGGTGGGATAATATGAAAATGTAGATTGCTAAATAAACTTCAAGGTGCCTGGTATGTCTGCAAGTGAAGATTGAGTGACAACTTCCTAAAGGGGTATTGCAACCACTACCCATACCAGCATGGAAGTGGGACAATATCACTATAGACTTTGTCACTAGTCTTTTGATAACTTCTAGAGGAAACAACGCGATATGGGTTATTGTGGACCATCTCACTAAGACTGCCCATTTTATCTCCATTCGGGAAGATTACTATCTTGATAAACTTGGAAGGATTTACGGGAAGGAACTGGTAAGGCTATATGGAGTTCCACTTTCTATTGTATATGATCATGATCTAAGTTTCACATTAAAATTATGGAGAAGTAATCAATAATATATGAGCATGGGATTGAATTTTAGTATGGCTTATCACCCCCAAACTGATAGAGAATCTGAAACGTCTAATAAAACACTAGAGGACAGGTTGAGAACATGCTCAATGGAATTTAAAGGTGGATGGGGTCAACCTCTCTCTTTATTCGAGTTCTCTTACTACAATAGCTTCCACTCGAGCATTAAAATGGCACCCTATAAAGCTCTATATTGGAAGCGATGTGGAACTCCTACTTGTTGGGATGAAGCTAGTGAGAGAACAGTTCTTGGGCCTGATCTTGTGAAAGAGATGACAAAAAAGGTACATTCCATCCAGAAACACATTAAGGATGCTCAGAGTTGGAAAAAGAGCTCTGCCAACAACCATAGAATTGACTTGCAGTTTGATGTTGGGGAAAAATTATTTCTTCAGATTTCACCTTGGAATAGAGTCATGCGGTTTGGGAAAAAAGGAATCTCATCCCTAGGTACATTGGCCCCTATGAAATCATTGATCGTGTGAGAGTTGTGGCCTATCAGCTTGTACTTCCTCCAAATCTAACACAAGTTCAAGATGTCTTCCATGTATCCCTCTTGAGAAAGTACATACTTGACCCTTCACATGTACTAAATCCAGAGGTGGTACAACTGGAACATGACCACTCATATGAGGAGGAGTTGGTGGAGATCTTATATCATAAAGACAATGTTCAACGCAACAAGTCTACCCACCTTGTTAAAGTATTATGGAGGAACCAAAAATATTAATATTCCACATGGGAATCGTAGGAGTCAATGAGATAGAAGTACCCACCCCTTTTCTCATTAGAGGGTACAAGATAAAATTCCGGGGATGAAATTTCTTAAGTGGGGAAGATTGTAATGACACAAAATTTTTAATTATATTTGTTTCCTAAATTTGTTTGTTATTTTATTTTATACTCAAAAAAAATATATCCTTTAATTAATGTAGTGAGTATAATTAAAATGGGACCATTGGATTTTGATTGTTATATGATCATTGGTCAATATGACCATTGGAAACTATAATCTTAATGTTGTGTTTTAATAAATACAGTTATCGTGCTTAATTAATATAGAATGAAGATTGATTGACCTCATTCAGTAGACTTAGGCCATATCAAGCCCATCTATTAGAGCTTGATAAGGTGGTAGCATCACTGGGCTTTGATCTGGACCAAGCCCAAGTCGAACTTCCACATGTGAAGCTTGAACCAAATGACATATGGGAGAAGTTCAAGATGATAAAAATCACCACTCGGGAAATGTTGTCCGAGACGCACCAAGATTCTATCACCATAGGACACCATACACTTAGGTATTATGTTGGTGATATAAGGTGATATGTAATGAGACCTTAGCTACTTTGTGTAACCCTTTTATATAAATAAAATTTTATTTTTATTTTGGAAAAGTTTGTGAATTTCAAATATCCAGGTAAATATAGGATGTTTATTATTGATGAATTTTGGGAAAAAGGGGTATTTTAACATATTTATGTAAACTTTAAATAATTAATAATGTGAAATGATTTTCAAAAAAGTGGTCTTCTACAGTTGTGATTAGTGAGAAATTTATATTCTAATAATATCAACATGATTTTTTTGTGAATAGTAAAGTATGAATAGTTACATACCCGTCTGAATAGCAATGAATAGTACTAAATAGTAAATTGGCCAAAAAAATAGAAACTTCACCCATGAATGTATAAATACAATTTAAAAATCTTAAAAGTGAAAACAATGATCATAGTATAAGTTTTGGTATTTTTGTATGTTATAAATATTTTATTTACAATTTTATAATTAATTTAATAATTTAAAATGGAAATATATTATCATAAAATCTAATCATAAATTGTTACTTTATTGTATTTTGGTTATATGATAATTTTATGGGACCTTGAATACTTTTTTTAAGGTGTTACTAAATGAGTTACAGTTTGAAAGTTGTATTTTTGGAATAAATAATGATTTTATTTAATAATTAAATTTAAAATATTTAGAAAATTATTTTCATAAATTTTATTTCATTTTTAATTCAGATCATCGATATTATGTTAGGGTGATTTTGTTTGGGATTTTTAAGAAACTGTTGAATTTTCGGTGAATAGTAAAAATACAGTTTGAGTTTTGGGTGTTTAATGATATAATTAATGATTTAAGCTTTTGGGTCAACTTATTAATAGTGATATATTCTATGAGGTGTCCCATATGGACAAAAACATGGGAAAATACCTTGGGAAGCCCATGGTTTTTCAATTACCACCGATGAGGTGTCCCTTGGAAACTAATAATTTATTCCCTCACTTTTGCTATAAATACCAAGCCATTTACCTCATTCATTTCATTCAAAAATCCTCCTCAAATAATTTCTGGTCTCTTTACCTTCCAAGGAGTCTTCCAATGTGCATTCAAGCCTCCCAAGGTCCTGACCTTCAAGATTTCAAAGTAACTCTTCAAGGTAATGGAACTTTTTCCCTCCTCTTTTATATCATGACTTCCTTTATCTTATGTCTTGTAGATCCATTTTATTATGAGGGTGATTGTTCTTATATATATTTACTACTGTAAATTTCATTTCCAAATTATGAGAGACCCTTTCTGCTCTCATCAATTGATTTTTTCTGAAATTTTAAGTGATGCCATTAGGCTACCCAAATTTTTGTAAAAGAAATCACATATTCTCCTTCCTTTCAAGTTTCCTTTTCATGTGTTGTGACATTCAAATATTCATAACATGATATTTTCTCCATTTTATTATTCCTTTATACTATATTATGAATTATTTATGAATGGTTTACCCTTGTACCCTCTTTTTTTAATTTTTTCTAAAAGGATATTATGTAGCCGTTATGCTGCAAACTTTTCATCTCAAAATTTCTCTCTCTTTCTCTCTTGAAATTCTCTTGTTTATTTATGTGAATACCCAGAACTATTTAGTTTAAATGGGTGTTCATAAATACAAAAAAAATGATATTTAATTCTATAATTGACATACATATAACCGTCACTCCCTTTCTATTGGTTATAATTGACATAATGATCTTTTTTAGGAACATTTAAAACGTCACGATTTTGAAATGAAACCCATTTCTTTTATTCTCCATGGGTTATTTATGAAATGTTTGATTTTGATCTATGTGGATCACATGAAAATAAATAAATATTAAGGGTTCTCCCTGATAGCGCTCCAATGAATTTGGTTAACAAATTAATCTATAGAGATGACAAGTTTCACAATACCTTGGTGAATAACCTTGGTAATTTTTATGGCACCCCGGGGATAAACCTTGGTGATATGTTCATGAATGTCTAAATGAAATGTTGTAGCCACATATTAAATTTATGATTCAAGTTTTTTTATTATGATATTCATATTCTTCCAATTCTCAAGTATTTAGGATTTATATCATGTTCTTAATAATATTGCTCAAGATCACATGTCAACTGTTTCACTTGTTTTCCTTACTGAACCTTCTACTTGCCCTTTCCTTTTATGTATGTCTCTAGGTTATGAGATGCAGTAATTGTATATTTCATGAACCTATTATGAAGCCTTAAAAGTTTATTGGAAGGATGTTTGATGTTGTTTTCATGTATTATGTTCCTGATTTCCAGAACAGTAGACTTTAAAGATCCTCTGTATGTAAAATGTAATAAAATATTTTTTAATAAAAAGAAGGGATGTTATAGGGGCGATGTTTACAGAGGTTCTAGTGGATATTGAGGATCAATAAGAGGGTGTCCTTTCTGGGTGATTGATAACTCTGGTGTGCATTTGTTTGTAGCATGAGAAACTCTAGGAGAGAACTTGGGAGCAGGATTCTTAGATTCGTGCTCAATATCCCCATTTGTTTTCATACTCTATATTGTGTCTTGGGATGACGAAAGGCCCTAAAGTGGGATGAATGTAAAGACCCGAATTTTCCATGTAATTTTTTTTAATTATATTGAATTATTATGAGTCTGTGAAAATTGACGGCATGTTATTCTGACGCCCTGTGTGCCTAGAATGAAATTCTGAACTTTTTTTAATGTACGTTCAGTAATCGTGTGACCAAAATTTTATAACTTTTGAACTGGTAATCAGATTAATAATATGAGGGAATCTTTGAATCAACATTACTGATATTTTCTTAATGGAGACTTAACTTCTACCACAGTAGGTCTAGAGAAAATGTTAGATTTGGGACTTTTTAAATGAATTATAAAATAACTTGTTATTTTATTTATATCATTTATTTCCTCCAACAGACAAGTGAAAAAGTGGGAAAAATGGCGTGTCAATACATTAACTGGCTTGACCCATTATATCCTATGTAACAACATCATTATAATTTAGGAAGGTTCCTATTAAATGGACCCTTATAAATTCTATGTGAATTGCTCACCCTCCCCCTATCCTATTTATATGGAGCTTAGAGAGAGGTTATGGCACAACATCACCATGCAACGATGTGTTGATAAAGTGTCGTGGCAGAAACCTTGGAGGACAAAGTTGGTTCCAGCGGGCGGTGAAGGGTGACACCGAATCACGAAATAAAAGATGATGCTTGAGCGGAGATGTTCGTGGATTGTTACAGGAACAACGAACACTGACCCACTTCATCAATCTCCAGTACTCTCCATTGTTTTTGAGGTAGAGATTTATTTTTATTATAATTCCATTTCATTGTTGAATACTACCCTCTTTTAATCAAGCTAATGCAGAGGGCACTGCCCAAACGAACAAGGCCTAGACCATTCGCCTTTGTTTTAATTTTTGGTGCATTCATCGTAAACATTATCTTCGGGTTGGGCGAGATCTTGGACAGCATATGATGGCATCGTCTGACACCATTTGACATCGATGGAGGTGGCACTTCATCATACACCGTAGGAGGAGTCCTCATCACAATTCCACGACGGTCAATGTAGTGGCTAGCACCGGTCAGCTGCGGAGGAGATGCGGTGTGCCATTGCACGCCACTGGCAGAGAAGGTATGAATCTTTCTAGTCTCAATAGGGTCAAGCAGGGCATTTGACAACATCCATCCATAGGTGGAGGCAGCGGTGTGAAACTGCACGCCGCCAGAGGAGTCACAGCTCCAATGCCGCTGCGGCGGGACCCACAGAGTGTCCCTCAAGTGACCTGGGATCACCAAAAGGGGCTATCGTTTTGCCTTAAAAATATGGAGGGGGCCAATCCCCTTATTTTCTAGTTCGGGCAGACCACGCAAGCCAGGAGGCCACGCCCCATTGTGGACTGGGCCGCACCAGCCTAGTGGGTCATGCCTCCATAGGTCGGGATGCACAATCCCAGCGGCCCACCCCCTTGTGGGCCGGGCCACACCCCCTTGTGGACCAGGCCGCACCCCTTGCGGGTCAGGCCATGCCCCCTTATGGGTCAGGTTGGACCACGGCCTAACAGCCTGAGCCCACCACAATCCAGCCTAGCCAGGTTGGCCTGACCGGGTCGGACCAGACTCGAACCCAACCAGGCGAAGTTTCACTTCAAATGCCCTAACATGAGAATCGGGTGTTCGTTTGACGAACCGTCTCCAAATCCAATACCCTTAGATAAAGACGGACCTCTTGGAATACTCCACTTGAGTTTTGAGTGAGTTGGAGTACAACCGAGTTGGATCGAACCTGAATTCAACTGGGACCTAGAATCTAAAACGCTTATAACTCACAAACTGGGCATCCGATTGACGCGCCATCTATCGCATTGGAACCCTTACGACATAGTCGTCCTTTGGGTTACACCTTTGTAGATAGTAGTGGATGTCAAGGTAATACTGATATCTCGAGGGGCAGATTCTATAGAACTCAAGCAGACCGGGTGCGAGGAATTCTATGGCTGGTTGTATCATGATGAAAGAACATCGATCCAATGTGGGTCAGAATCTATCAATACTTATTGGGTCAGCATCTATCAGATACTGTGTGGCTCTGTGCTTAGGGATCCTGTGTGGGTCATCGCATACTGATCCTGTGTGGGTTAGATCTGGTTTGTGTCAATAGGGGTTATTATCTATCAATCATGTGTGGGTCAACTACAATGCCTTTTAACAGAATAAGATGATCTAGCTTAAGACTAATAATATGTACTTTTGTACCTAAGTTACACTGATTGTGGGATGAGTCTTTTACTTGTTTGGTACTTCTATCTTCATGGTGTTACTTGTGTGGAACTTCAATCTTCGTGGTGTTATCTATGTGGTGCTTCTATCTTCTTGGTGTCACATGTGTGGTACTTCTATTTTCGTGGTGTTACCTGTGTGGTACTTCTATCTTCGTGGTGTTACCTGTGTGGTACTTCTATTTTCCTTGTGTTACATGTGTGGTACTTCTACTTTGGTGGAGTTACCTTTTTGGTATTCTTCCCTCATGTATGAGATGAGTATATCTTGACAACTTAGGTATATGTATGGGAATATACCTAAGTAGAGTTGATGTCTATTGCTTCGTGCTTTGAGTTTGTTGTATTTACTGGGGGTTTTCCTTTGTGGAACTTTGGGAGACCTACGGGGGTCTCGGGGTCCCTACTGAGTATCATATTACTCATCCATGCATGGGCTATGCCCACACCTTGTCGTGACTTGTGCTGATGACATACAACTTTGATCGAGGCTGAGGGATCCAAGACTGCATGGTTCCTAGAGCAGGACCATTTGGTGTGATGTAATGCAGGGATGACTAATCATGATCCCTAACTACCTTTCATGTAGGATCCTCAATGAACGATCTAAGAGATGTGTTTTCCACTTTTTAGTTGTACTTGTACATTTCAGTTGGGGTTGTATTACACCCCCCTTTACTTTGAGAACTCTTTTTACTACAAAAGTTTACTTCATGGTTTCATATTGTTGCATTATACTCTATTTGTTTATACAGGTTTAAAGGAAATGCCTTCCCATTATAGGGATATGCCTTTCTCATGCTAGTCGTTAGCCCCTGGACTATGGAAGGCGGGCTTGGGATAGTCACAACACAGGCCCTAGGGGATGGGTCATGAGAATGATAACTAGTTTGTCAATATGTAATGTTATCAGAGGTTAATTAAAAAATTTATTCATTCTTTATTCTATAATTCTATAATTATTCTAAATTAACAACATTTATTAGAATAATAATAATATAAATACAAGTACATCATGGATTCAGGGAGTTATAGTAAGGCATATGTTTTACCCAACAATGTGAAGAACATGAAAAATCCATCACCAAAAACCTTTGTATCACCACACAACCATGCGTTTGGGATCACACGGTTGTAAGAAAACCATGCGGACTCTACCACCCCATTTTCTGCATCTTCATGTTTTTTGGAAACCATGTTGGAGGGACATTATTTTTTCTACTGATAGTGTATTCCAGTCTACCTCTTCCTATTTTGGGGATCCTTATAGTGACTCTTAATTTCTTACTAATATTATTAAATAATTATAATGTCAAACAACATAAAATAATTAAACAAATAGGATTCAATGGTTTAGAATCTAGAGAAATTAGTACCATACGTATCACATGCAAAATAAAAAATAAACATTTATTTAATTCTTTATTCTTTTGCTTCTTATAGGCCCTTGAATTATTCATAGTACATGTAATCACCTAGGGATGTACATCAAAAGGGCTGAACTAAAATACCAAAAAAAGGATATATAAGAACCTGGAACCATATAACTAGGGGTGAGCCCAATGATAACATAAACATGGGATCATAATCACGAGAGGAAGCATCATTAAAAGGCCTGAAATGGGGAACTACATAAAAATGAAACATCATGTATTATTATTAAACTACCACCCATAGTTGTGAAACAATATAGAATCATGTTCACACATGTTTTACGAATCTCAAGAGATATATTAATTTACCCAATGAATTGGACCACTATATAATTTTGGGCAGACCCATCACATCATATAATTTACATAGCATGCATGCCACATATAACATATATCAATATTTAACACAAAATAACCCAAGGAAAATAATGGGATTCATTTCATAAAAATACATTCATAATAATTTGGTTCCCAAATGAAAGAGGGAATAACTTAATTGAATCATCAAACTTGAGTGAATAAGAAACAATCTCAAGATGTAAAAGGTGTGTTTTTTGAAGAATAGTTCCTTTGAAAAAACAAATTTTTGCCATAAATATTAGTAGAAAATAGGTATATACCCAAAAAAAATTAAAAAATTATGAGTAAAGCATATTTAATGAATATCCATACAGAAAATGGTCTGAATGTGGGAAAACCCATAGAAAGAGATTTTGCTTCAAGAATTCCCCTTACATAGAGTTTGAATGCTTCCTTCAATTTAATATCCTATATAATCATATTATATTCGTTAATTAGAAATTATAGAACCTTTTATACATTAATAAAATTCATTTTGGTTTTATTAATTTCGTTTATGGTGTTTTGGATGAGTTGTAGTGTTTAATTTGATCGTTCCATAACATTCATTTTCAAGGTTTTTATGATCGGTTTACTTGTATACAGTATTAGAAGTTCATGTAAAATGAGGATAAATATCCAAAATTGTTATTATATGTTAATAATGATATTAATAAAAATTTAATTATGTTATAAATAATATGTTTATATGGAATGATGTTGAATCCTTAGATAAAAATTAATGATGGTTCCTTTAAGATAAATTTTGGTAGGTTTTTTATCACAACGAACATGTTTTGTTTTATCATTTAGTATTATGTACAAGTTTTATTTCAATAAGATAAAAATGGGTTTATCATAAAAATTAAAAAGTTTTCAGACAATTTAATGGTTCTTTAACATTCTTGAAGGCATTTATGTAAAATGAAATTCCATCACCCGCGATGTAGGTAAATTGACACATCAGAGGCGAAAAATTTATTTTTATAATATAAGACAGAGAGGGTGGATTTTGATGATGAATATTACATTAACATGATATAACATCAGTATATCAAACATAATGGAGTTATATTTCAATTAGGATGAATGTAGGTTAGGATAGAATAAGAAAAGAAATGAAAATGAAAGGAAATTAAATGAAAAAGAGAGAGGATTGAACCCATGAATTTATCCTCCTTAAAAACCTCCATATGGAAAGGTTTCTGGTCTATTGATGAGACCAAGAGCTCATGGATGTGGGGGAGGGACTATGGAATAATATTGGAAAGAATTTATGTGCGGCTAAAATCTATATATGTGTGAGGAGAAGAGGGGTTGATGGGTGTTATGTATAGTTCAGGAGAGGGGTGTTTCCTCATTATTTTATTCTTTAGTGTGTTATCTATTATCTATACTAAAATTGGATTTCTTCTTGCATACGTGTCACAATTCCAAGCTACCACGTCACCTTCAATTCTCAATTTCTACCTCCATACACTCAAATCTATCCCATTCTTGCTCCCCCGCTTGGGAATTTTCTTCGACCCGCGCTCTCCTCCATGAAACCCCACCCCTAAACCCCTATCCCCGCCTCTGCAACAACCCTCGGAGCCTCCGATTTCTATGCCTCCATCTCCATATTCTCCACATCTGGATCATGCACCTCTTCCACGAATTCTATCTCCTCAATCTCATATTTGCGTAGCTCCCCCGAATTTCCTTCCTCGATGTCTACCGACTTCACCTTCATCGGTCGCACAAAAATAGAGTCTGTGCTTCGCCATTGACCGCCTTCACATCCTTCACCTCCATCCTCTATCTCTGCATCTGGATTATCGATGATAACATACTCCATAGTTGCCTACAATAACTACTAAATCTGGCTTCACCTCCTTCAGAAACCCCAATCTGGGTTTTCCTCCACCTATCCATTTGTTCTCCCCCCAGTTAGGCTTCTCCATTCGGTCTTCACAGTCTAGGGATTTAACTCCATCTTTCTCAGTGACCACCTACTCGTCCTCCTTTTTGTTCTACAAACCATACTCATCTAAATCGCCCGTGATTACCCTCGTAATTTCCTTCGGTTCACCTCCAGCAATCCCTTTCATTACTATCTGTAGTGACAACCATTATTTTCAATGATTGACAAGCTCTTAGAGAACGACCTAACCACACCTATACATTCTTCAGACAACATATACAGCAACCTATCCACAACAGGTATGTTCTCCTTCTATCCATAAATACCTATCAAATTTGGCATCTTAGATTCCTTACAGGTTATCAAAATGTAACGATACATTCAAAATAATATTTCCTATTCGAATACTTCAATAACGTAATCTTATTTCTTATCTACATTATTGATATTTTTTCATTGTTTATCAGTCATTTTCTAACATATTTATTGTATTTTCAATTATACAGGCAGAATGTATCTTCAAAACATTGATGCAGCTGAACCTATTACACCAACAGGAATCACTCAAACAAGAACATGTATGAAATTGTCATCATTTGGAATGATTTGTTTATAATTATTCCAAATCTCTTTGATGGATATGTCCTCTATTTCAGAGTTGTTTTGACCATATTCATTTGATATTTTTTTTATTCCATTTTTCTTGGTTTATTTCTCACATTGATTTTATAGCAATCATGTCATAAGGGTAATATGAGGTAATGAAATTGCAAGTGAAGTTGTGTAATTGATATTCATTTTTCTTTATTTCTTTGAAATCTTATAACAAACATAAAAATAAAATAACCCTTTTTAAAATGGTTATTAACAAATCTATACAACATAATAATGATAAATAAATATCTGTATACTATTTCCCCTCTGCCCAGCCC
Organism: Viscum album; assembly: GCA_963277665.1. NCBI lineage: Eukaryota > Viridiplantae > Streptophyta > Magnoliopsida > Santalales > Viscaceae > Viscum > Viscum album. Next base: position 891,799,636 of record OY728138.1, read on the forward strand.
CCCCTACCCCTGCCCAGCCCCCTCCCCCTGCCCCTGCCCAGCCACCTCCCCCAACCCAGCTCCCCCCCTGCCCAGCTCCATCCATCCCCCTACCCCTGGCCAGCCTCCCCTGCCCTTTCCTAGCTCCCCTCCTCCCCCTACCCCTGCCCAGCCCCCTCCCCCTGCCCAGCTCCCCCCCTCCCCCTGCCCAGCTCCATCCCTCCCTTCTCTCTTCCTTAGTTAGTTTTAGCCTGACTGTCATCCCGCTCGTGCTTCATCACCAGTCGACCTACGGTTCCGGTACAATTAATTACTCGACTACCTACTTCAAACTCCGGTAATCTTCTTGGGTTCCCATTCCTCATATTTATACGTCAACTTCGACCAGGTACTTCTCATACATCTACCACCACTCAATTTCAATCTAATCCCTATCCTCCATTTCTCAACTTCCATTTCCTTCTCATACGAATCATGGTTACTTTAATATCATCCATGCTCTACCTCTTGAAACATTTCTATTGTTACTTCACCATTGAATGCAGTGGATGTCTCCCAACAACCTACTCACAAAGCACTTCAGCATATCTCGATGGCTACTATTTCATTTGAAGATCTATCTTCCACTTTATTTTTATATTGAAAAGTCATGTGGACATTTATGTGTCCGGCAGATTGAACCTGCTCTGAACACATCTAGAATGAGGTGAGTTTTCATTCAAGACATTCTCTATTGATTTCATTCACCATTAATAGGCACTGTTTTCACTTTTACAGGATCAACATGTCTTGAAAATATTAATGGAACTGAACCTATAACACCTAAAGGAAGCATGAAAAGAGGATCACAAATGTCATTGTCACCTACAGTCACTGATGGTAACTTCAATTAATAATGTTGACTATTTTTTTGCCTTCATTATAAAAACCACATTATCATACCCTGGAAAAACTATCCCCTATCTGTAAAATGGTATATATTTTTATTATAATTTCACCATTACATGATCTTTACCAATTTATTTCCCATGGTTCAGATTACTTCGACTCATCGTGTTGCAGATGCATCCTGTATATGGTGAATTTTCATTCATATCTAATTTGTGTCATACTTCTCCACTTAAGTAATTCATTTCACACTATTCATATGAAATTTCTATATCTTTATACAATAGATATGATTTCATGATGTTTAATTCATTCATACATCCTTCATTTCTATAAAGTATGATGTTCCTTTATTATAATGAGGATTTGGTGAATGTATACAAATTCTAGGCATCCATTAAATGCTTATTTATTACTCACGCTAGCTTTGACGGATGATCTAGATATTGTGAAGGAATCAACACTTGAATCATTGGCACCGTATATACAACTCATTCTGAAACACAAGGTATTCAATTTGTGTTTAATCTTATTACTTATCTATTATCTATAGTTACTTATCTTTACAATTAGTTTTTGATGCAATCATATCTAATTTTATTTATTATTCTATTATGAAATCAATTTTAACCATTTTCTACTAACCCATTGTAGGTATGAAGTTGGTAAAATTAATTTAGGTCTTTGCTTCAAACCTGGGAACTGGTTTGACTATGATGGACTTCATAAACTATTTTACATGGTTCATATTTCTCCGACTGTCATCCTATTGCAGGTGCATCCCCCCTGCCCCTACCCAGCCCCCTCCCCCTGCCCAGCTCCCCCCTCCCCCTGCCCAGCTCCATCCCTCCCCCTGTCCATGCCCAGCCTCCCCTGCCCCTGCCCAGGTCCCCTCCTCCCCCTGCCCCTGCCCAACCCCCTCCCCCTACCTAGCTCCCCCCTCCCCCTTCCCATCTCCATCCCTCCCTTCTCTCTTCCTTAGAATGTTTTATCCTCACTGTCATCCCGCTCACGCTTCATCTCCAGTCGACTTACGGTTCCGGTACAATGAAGTCCTCGACTACCTGCTTCAAACTCCGGTAATCTTCTTGGGTTCCCACGCCTCAGATTTATATGTCATCTTCAACCAGGTACTTCGCATCCATCTACCACCACTCAATTTCGATCCAATACCTATCCTTTGTTTCTCAACTTTCATTTCCTTCACATACAAATCATGGTTACTTTAATATCATCCATGCTCTACCTCTTGAAACGTTGTGATTGTTACTTCACCATTGACTGCAGTGGATGTCACCCAACAACCTCTTCACAAAGCACTTCAGCATATCTCGATGGCTAATATTTCATTTGAATATCTATCTTCCACTTTATTTTCATATTGAAAAGTCGGGTGGACATTTATGCGTCCGGCATATTGAACCTGCTCTGAACACATCCAGAATGAGGTGAGTTTTCATTCAACACTTTCTCTATTGATTTCCTTCACCATTAATAGGAACTATTTTCACTTTTACAAGATAAACATGTCTTGAAAATATTAATAGTAATGAACCTATAACACCTATAAGAAGCATGAAAAGAGGAGCACAAATGTCGTTGTCACCTACAGTCACTGATGGTAACTTCAATTAACAATGTTGACTATTTTTTTGCATTCATTATGAAAACCACATTATCATACCCTTGAAAAACTATCCCCTATCTGTAAAATGGTATATATTTTTATTATAATTTCATCATTACATGATCTTTATCAATTTATTTCACATGGTTCTGATTACTTCGACTCATCGTGTTGCAGATGCATCCTGTATATGGTGAATTTTCATTCATATCTAATTTGTGTCATACTTCTCCACTTAAGTAATTAATTTCACACTATTCATATGAAATTTCCATATCTTTATACAATACATATGCTTTCATGATGTTTAATTCATTCATAAATCCTTAATTTCTATAAAGTATGATGTTCCTTTATTATAATGAGGATTTGGTGAATGTATACAAATTCTAGTCATCCATTAAATTCTTATTTATTACTCACGCTAGCTTTGACGGATGATCTTGATATTGTGAAGGAATAAACACTTGAATCATTGGCACCGTATGTACAACCCATTCGGAAACACAAGGTATTCAATTTGTGTTTAATCTTATTACTTCTCCATTATCTATAGTTACTTATCTTTACAATGAGTTTCCGATGCAATCATATCTAATTTTATTTATTATTATGTTATGAAATCAATTTTAACCATTTTCTACTAACCCATTATAGGTATGAAGTTGGTAAAATTGATTTAGGTATTTGCTTCAAACCTGGGAACTAGTTTGACTATGATGGCCTTCATAAACTATTTTACGTGGTTCATATTTCTCCGACTATCATCCTATTGCATGTGCATCCCGCATAAGGTGTTTTTTAGGTCTCTGCTTCAAATATGGGTTAGGGGTATCAAATATGAGTATGTTATCAAGGTACGAATTCAATTCTGAACACAATAGATGGAAACTTTATTAGCTATTTATGATGAATTGTGATTTATTCTTTAATTTCAAAATTAACAATCATTGAATTTGTAAGTACCATCAGTGATTATTTTTTCATTATTCATCGTACGTTTTCTCTTATTGTTTCATGAATCTGAATCATTTATTCTCAATTTTTTTTTCAAGGTTCAAGATATTTACATAATGTTCAGACATTTATGCAAGATGTTTTTGGAGATAATTTCCCTGACTGACTAATACTACTCATTAGGTTCTTTATTCATGCCATTTTTTTACAAATTTTATTTTATAACATATAGTTTACAATGCATTTTCAAGTACTTTTGAATCACCTGTGCACACCTCATGAGGAGTATTAGTGATATTATCTTGCCATGAACATCTTGAACTGAATAAATCTGTTCTTAAGAGGGGATTCGAGTTGTTCTTGCAGGTTACTACTTCCCTACAGTAATTTTTTTAATTACATCTATATTACGCGATTATAATTTTTAAAATATTCAAATAATAAAAAACATGTATGAAAGAATCGATGGTCAAGGTCAAAATAAGGTGATTTCAGAATGCATTTCGTTGCCTTATTATTCACCATGTTCTGCATCATATTAAATTTCATTGTGTTCAAATTTATTATTACTGACAATGAATATTATTACATTACTCCTCAACTGTTTTATGCCATTTATTTGTTATTGAATCTTTGATTTCTTCGTTTTACATTAATGGTTCAAGAGATCATACTTTAATGTCACAAGGATGGGTAAAGAATTATGCTTTTAAAGGTAATATCATAAATTTTTTTATACTTCCAGTCCAGTTTTTCATTCTTTCAATTATATTAAAATTCTCATTTTATAACATGCAGTTTACTGTATTCTCTTATATTTTCAGATTATTAGTGCATACCTCATAATCACTATGATAGAGCTTTCAATATCCTGTTTTCATGATTTGAATGAATCTATTATTTAGAGGGGATTAATGTTATTGATGCAGGTTATTGTGGATAGTCATTTTGTGAAGATGAAAGACATTCTGATTGTGGGTTATGGCACAACCTATTACAGCTAAGTCTATAAATTGTTTTGCCTCCTACGTAATATGGAATTTATTATAATCATCAGAATTGAGATTTTCTATTATTCTAATTGTACAAATGCTCGAGTCTCTTTCTTTAAGATATTATTAGGCTACCATGGTTTTTATGTACTAAATACCCACTCCGATCAATTTTCAAACTCATATTCCATTATATTGATATTTTTACTACCCACTCCAATAAAACATTTTATGGATATTTCATTCTGATATATTGTTTTTCCTTCTTTTTATTTTTATATTTTGTAAAACATGCATATATATTTACTTAATGAAGGATTTATTTAATATTTTTAAATAAAATTTTTCTCACATTTTATTGATATGGGATGAATGGATTAGTGTTATTTAGTCACATTGCATTCAAATCAGTTCAGAACACGTAGTGATGAGGAAATATTTGGTTTTTTGAAATTGTATGCACTTATATGTAAATTCATATTCTATATGTACTTAATATTTTTACAGATTCGATTTAGTTTCTATTTTCATAGGAATATTTTTAGTGAATCTTCACGATTTATCATTATGATTGACCATAAATATGTAATATTGTTTTTATTTTGTCCATTTAAATTAATTATAAAACAAAGACAACATTATTTTATTATTCATTTTATCCTTGCATGATAGGAATATGAAAGCACTGGATCATTAGGAGTCGTTTTCAACACTGAATATGGTTATGTTGCAACAACTACAAATATTTATTCTAATTAGGTATGTATTTTCTATTTTAATTCATTACTATTATTATAAAATCATTTGAACAAACAATACTGAATTTTTTCATGTCATATGCATTTCCTCTGATTATCACATATCCTTCATTTCTTCTTCTCTATTGGAAACTGTTAGAATTCTACTTCAATGAATTCATTTGTCATTATTATCTTCTACGTTTTCATTAATTTTATATCCACATTTATGCCTACTCATATTATACTGTACTAATACACTGTAAAATATATCAAATTTTATGTCGACTCATATTATAGTGTTCAAATACACTGTAAAATATATTTCCCATTTTTTGATATTACATTTTGTTTTCGGTAAAACATGTTTCCAAATTTCTGATTTTTCAATTTTTTTACTGCTACAGTGGTGGAGTATATTGAAAATTTTTCAGTTTTTTTACTACTATAGCGGGGGACTGTATTGCAAAGCCATCATTTTCATTTGGGGATCCCTTACAGAAAAAACTCACAAATCTACCACGCATTTAGTAACATGAGTTTCCAAACATTTTTTTATTGTATCTGTACTCATAAAACTAACAAAAAAGTAATGTTCCCATTGCATTTATCACTGTTTTTTTCATTGACAATCATCTAATTATACATACTGTTATGTCTCAATTATTTACATTTTTCATTCAAATTTTCATGTTTCATATTTCATTATTATTTTCTATAACTTGTCCTGTTGTGCGAAGGGTATGGGCAGGGGGAGTGTTGGGGGAAGGTGTTGGGATGGGGAAGGCTGATGAGGGAGGGGGAGGCATTGGGATGGGGTGGTAGACAAGCGAAAGAGGGGGAGGGGAGAGGCATAGCTGGGTAAGGGTAGGAGGACGTGCTGGGAAATTGAGGGGGGGGTCTTGCTGGGAAGGGGGGAAGGGAGGGGCTGGGCAGGGGAGGGATGACAATTAGAGGAGTGGGGATTGGGTGGGGGGTTGACATGTTGGGCAGGGAGTGTGTGTGGGGGGGGAGGGGGTAGGGAGGTGGGCAGGGGATGGAGGAAAGGTACGGGATTGGGGAGGGGAGAGTTGCGCTTGGGGAATGAGTATATGCTAGGAAAGGAGATGAAAAGCTCGCCAGGGGGGAGGGGAGGACCTTCGCAGGGGGAGGGGAGGGGAGGGGAGGGGAGGGTAGGGTAGGGGAGTGGAGGATGAAGGCAGGGGGAGGGGGATTCTAGGGTAAGAGGTTGGGTAGGAGGGTAGGGGACTGGAGTGGCTGGGGAGGTTGGAGGGGAGGGGAGGGGAGGATGAGGGCAGGGGGGAGGGGCTGTTGGGGGAAGAGGTTGGGCAGTGGGGAGGGGAGGGGAGGGGAGTGGAGTGGGGAGGGGAGGGGAGGGGAGGGGAGGATGAGGGCAGGGGAGGGGGATATTGGGGGAAGAGGTTGGGTAGGGGGTGGGTAGGATTCATAGGAATCTCTTATAATATCTCCAAATATTGTATTACAATTAGACATCTCCACTTTCAGTTCCCTAGGTATGAAATTTTCTATAGCATTGATGCAACTACTATTGGATTGGAAATTAGCTTATGATTCTGAATTACCTCAGTGTGCAGGCCTTGGGATGTAAGAGGCCTTGATGAATCAATTGAGCTGCATTATGTGATCTCACCCATCATATGTTCTACTTTTAATGTTATTTTCATTCATGTCCATTTATATATTATGATTTATATACTTATGTTGTGCGCTTCATGTCCATTTGAATGTTGTATTTCAGTTGGATATTTCATTCATGTCCATTACTCGGTGACATTAATACTTATTCTGCATATTCATGTATTCTTATACTGTATACTTATGTTGTATTCTTATGCTGCATATTCAGGTACTCTTATGATGGGTTAGACAAGGAAGATTCCAACCAATCTTATATTAGTGAGTCAATGATGAAATGCATTGGGAACATCTTCAACTTGCTGGAAAATTACTCCATGTCTAAACATCAAAACATCTCGATTTGTGGACAACAATTTTTTTGTATTATAATTATTCCTCGACACATATCATATTTTTTTTAGATAAACTATTATTTATGTAAATTCTCTTCAAATTTGTGATTCATAATATGCAATATTGTTTTCCTAAATTCATTTTATATTGAAGTCAAGTTTCCATCCTTGAATATTCCAAAGTGTTTCACATTACAATTGATGTGTCTTAATTTAACATTTTATATTTATGTATTCTTAATAGATTCACTTATAATTCCAAATTATTCACCACTTATTTGTGAGTAAAATAAATTAAACATTATCATTTCATTGCAAATATTACAAATAGTACTCTTAATAAGACAAATAATAAACAATTATGTTTTATAAATAGCAATCTATTGTAAATAATAAGAATTATTTTATAGTGTCGTGCATCGCACGGGCGGAGTACTAGTTTTTCTCAAGAAAAGAAATAGTGTTGATTCCTAAGAAAAAATACCATAATTATATGATATTATTTTGAACCAATTGTGATTACATTATACTTGACTCAATTAATAGTATATTTATCTTATAATGAATATATATCATAAATTACAACATTTTACTATTCACAAAATTCAAGTATTTCATAAAAATCCCAAAAATTAACCAAAACAAAATTTTAAAGTGTAGAATTAAAAAATGAACTCTATTTTATTCTTATTATTTTTAAAATGTGATTAATTTAATTTTTAATCAAAATCATTATTTATATAGAAAATAAAAAATTTAAAATTATAAAAAAACATTATAACACTTTGAAAAATAACTTACGGTTTCCTAAAATTATATTAAAATCATAAGACATAAAAATATTAATTTAGGAATACATTTATAAAAAAATATTCTTTTGTATTATTAAATTAATCCTAAAATGTTAATTAAACATTTGAGACCTACAAAAATATCATTACATAATTAATAATTTTAAGAAATATTTTTTTTACTTATACTATGATATAATTAAGTCATATTTTTACTTATAAGAAGGATAAAGTTTAATTATGCCTTCCATGGTATGGTTACAATTCAATTTCCTGATTTACAATTTATAAGGGTCACATTACTATTCCAATGGTAATGTTACTATATCATCGATATATGTTCCTTAAATTTCTTGAATGCCCTTTTATTTTATTAATTATTTATTTCTAAAGATTGTATTATGAATTTATATAATTATACCATATTAAATAACGATAAAATGGTGAATCCATTAATAAAACATTGATTTGTTACATTATTCCCCCCTTATAAAATTTCTCCCTCGAAATCTTTTTTACATACTAAGGTGTAAACATGTTTTGGTACTTTTACTTTATCTATTCATATAATTTCAATGTTGCCTCTTCATACATATGGTTCCACTAATGTATATTGACCTGGTGAGTAGTTTTTTTGCATAAAACTTTATCTCTATGATCCAATATCGTCATTGGCTGGCCCACATTAGAACGATCATTCTCTAACTGTACCTCCTCAGATGTTAGTATATGTAAAGGATCTGGTATGTACTTCTATAAGAGGGATACATAGAATACATCATGTACATTAGACATGGAAGGTGGAAGTCCTAGTAAATATGCCATATCTCCGAAAGGGTAAGGAATTTTGAAGGGACTAATGTTCCTGGGAATTAGATTTTCTTTCTTCCCAAATCTCATGAGCTTCTTCCAAGGAGATATTTTAGAGGACACTATGCCTCTAACATTAAACTCATGGTCCCACCAAAAATTGTCTGCATAGCTCTTTTTTAGACTTCGGTCTGTATAGATATGTTGTTGAATGATTTTCATGTTCTCCACTGTTTCTTCATCCATTTCATGTCTAAGAAGCATATGTTAACTGGCATCATCCTAGAATATCTGTGTTCTGCATTTTTTTCAACAAATGGATTCATATAGATCCATTTGGAAGTTGGAGAGGATACTATTGTAGTATAAGAATTTGAGTTGTGGAAGATGTTGGTCCCATCCTCTTTTGAAGTCCATAAGACATGATCTCAACATGTCTTCCAGTGGCTAAATTGTCCACTTAAATTGGCTATCATTTTGAAGATGATAGGCCATACTGAATTTCAGCTAATTTCATAGAGAATATTTAAGAATTTTCCAGAACGTGGAAGTGAATCTCAAATCTTTGTCAGATAAAATAGATAGTGGTACTCCGTGCAGTCTTTCCACTTCATTGATGTATATCCATACAAGTTGATATAGTGATATGTCCTCTCAAATTGTGATAAAGTGAGATATAATTTAAGGTAACCCACAATAAAACATATAACATTGTTTTATATAATGGTATTTGGAATTCTAGTGAGTATGTATAGGGTGATGTTTACCCATTTCCATGTTTGTATGGGTAATGTTTGCATCATCACTTTATAATTTTTCTATCCAACCTTCAGATTCGGTCATACCAATCACATTGATGTATATTCATTATTCTCTTTTTTCATATTGTACCACCAAAAGTAATCTCAGAGATCATGATACATCTTTTTGATCCCTTGTTGAATAGAAAAGGTTGAGCTATGTTCATCATTCAGAATATCCTTATTTATCTATGGATTGGATGGTACACATAGTTGTGACAAAAATCTTACAACTCCATCCTCATAGATCATCAACTCATAGGAATTCCCATTTTGGATAGCCTCCACCCTTTTTTTAATTTTAACATTATTTCTTTGAGCATCCTTTATTTTCTCCCTAAGTGATGACTGGGAAATAATTTGATAAAGGATTGATGACGTACCTACCTTATTATTCCCATGTCCATCCTTTGTATGTCTAAATATATTATATCTTTCTCAATTCTCTTCATTGATAATGTTGCATGATCATTTATACATAAGGCATATTCTACCTTATTTTCCATACCATGAAGATAATGGATTGAGTAGTAATATTACTTGAGGAGATCTAACTATGTTTGATGGAGCATATTAAGCTCCTTTTATGTGAATATATATTCGATACTCTTCTTACCAGTATATTTCTCACACTTATCCTAACAGAGATAATGCCTCCATATTTTCAATGAAAATATCACAACTGCCAACTCTAAATGAAGTATCAGATAGTTTTTCTCATGTATCTTCAACTACATGGAGGAATAATCTACACATTATCATTTTCAATGAGTAAAAAACACAAGACACTCTTTGAATAATCACAATATATCACAAAATATTCTCCACTTTGTTGTAATATGAGTACAGGTGTTGTGATATGCCTCTTATTTAGCTCCTTCAAGCATCCGTCACATTCTTCCATATAGACACACATCGCTCCTTTCCTTGTTAACTTAGTTAGTGAGCTTGAAAGTAGTGAGAAATATCTCACGAAACATCAATAGTTCCCTGTTATTCCAAGAAAAATGGGGATTACAATGATACTAGATGGTCTGGTCCATTCCTCAATGGCCTTTGGTTTTGAAGGATCCATATAAATTCCATTAAATGAGATCACATGTCTAATGAATATCCCATAATGCATTCAAAAGTAACACATGTTGAACATGGTGTACCACTTCTCCTTCCTTAATGTCTCTAACATAATCCATATATGTTCTCCATGTTCCTACTTGATCTTTGAGTAGATGAGAATATCATCAATAAACACTGCCATAATTTTGTCAAGGTAATTTCTAAAAACAATATTCATTAAATCAGTGAATATTAGAGGGGAAACTGTAAGTCTGAAGAGCATCACCAAAAACTTATAGTGCCCATTCCTTATACATAAGGAAGTTTTCTAAATATATTCTTTCTTCACCTTTAGTTGATGATATATAGAATGGAGATTTACCATTGTGAAGTACCTATAACCTCTCAACTATTTGAACAAGTCTTTAATCCTTGTAAGTGGATACTTTTTATTTATGGTGATCTTATTGATTTCTTGATAACTAAAATAATTCCATATTGATCCTTCCTTATTCTTGAAAAAAAGTGAACTAGCACACCCCAAGGTGATGAACTAGGGCGTATGATCCCTTTGACCAAATTCTCTTGAATCTACTTATTTAGCTTCGCTAGTTTGAAAAGATCCATCAAATAGGGAAACATTGAGATGGGATTATCTTCGGGTATGAGTTATACAGAAAACTCAACCTCATGATCTTGGGGGAGTCCAGGTAACTCTTTAGAAAATACATCTCTATATACCCTCAATGTGGGAAATTCCAGGAGGTTGATAACTTCCTTTGACTCAACCATTTGACTGAAGTATTCCTCTTCATAGGGATCAACACCCACAATATTAAAGGATTTTGAAATGTAGATTCATGATATTTGTTTCATTTTTAGAGGATCATGGGATGGTTCAGAATATTAAAAGATATTTCCTTTTCCTGAATGTTGATATGTTCTCTATATAATGAGAGAAAATTCATCCCCATTATATTATAAAATTCCACCAATAAACTATTACAAGATTTTCTAGAAGAATCATCCCAAATACACCAATAGATAATGATTCTTACACTAGGGTTGTAATGATTCCTCCACATTGTGTATTTATAGATATATCTACATCAAGGCTTAGCAGATTTGATTCAGTCATTCTAAAAAATGAGAATTATATAAAGGAATGCACAAAACCAGAATCAAATAAGATTTATTCAATTATTTAGTGTATAGGAAGTGTACCATATACAAATTCATTCTCTTGATCCACTTATATAGTAGTGATAGAATAAAAATTTCGTGTTCGATTGGTTTTAGTGGTTTCTGGAAATGATTAACCATTATTACTATTTGTTTAGTGCACTATCTTGAATAGTTCCATTTCTCCAAAAATTTGTGGCATTAGACCATGGGTGATTCTATCCTTTCCTCCACCACATTTTCCAACATCCTCATGTCTTTTAGATATTCATGAGTTTGGTGGACTTATATCTTTCACATGAAGAATGTCTCTATCCCTTTGAGGTAGTTCTCATGATACTTCTTCCCACATTTTTTACATGTTAGTGGTTGAGTTTTCTCTCAACCTTTATCATTTGACCCTCCAATATGAAATATAATATTTCATTTATTATCACTATAGCCATGGTACCATTCTCCAAACTCCACCTCCACTTTGAGAGAACATCAATTGTTTTTCTATAAATCCTAATGTCATGAAATCCAAGAGCCTTTTGAAGGTGTGGTTTTAAAACACTAATGAATCTGTCCATTTTTCAATCATGGTTGAAAGAAAAACCCCAAGAATACCTTGAAATACTTGTGAAATTTTCTTCATAGACCACAAAATATCCCCCTTCTATTTTCTTTACATCAAATAATTCATTATCTCTCATTGTGAGAAGGGTATGTGGGAAATAAATGTTAAGAAACATTATCTTGAAGTCATCACACTCAATATATTCAATTTCATTAGTCATCTTGGTGTTCTTAATCAAATCCCACCATTTATCGACATATCCATATAAATGCTAAATGACAAGATTCACCTTATCTATCTTAGAATAGTGAAGCACATAAAATATCTTCGTTATTTAGTTGACCTCCTGTTCCAAAACTAGTGGATTAGAATATCCAATAAACATTGATGGTTGTTGCTTGATAAAACACTTAATATCTAGTTTCTCTCTCTTATATCGAGGAGGATGTTCAACACTATCTAGGTTATTGTGCATATCCTGAGACAGCTGGGTAAGAATCACTATAAAATTTTAACTCCACCTCCCAAATAATTGGCGATGTCATTTGGGAAATCACTAGATTTTCCCTCAAAATTTTTGTTTTCCTGATTTCTCATGGCTCCCACCATTTTCTAAAATAGAAAGCATAGAAAAACATAAGTCAACAAGTCATGAATAAATAATTTATTACATTGATCATTTAAGTTTAATGGAATATCTTGTAGGATCCCTTTGTTTATAATTTTCTAAAATAAAGCTTCTTGGATTATCACTTATACATAGTTTGATACTATGGGGTTTCAAAAAGGTTCTATAATCCTAATTTCAAAAGTAACTAAACCATCCTCTAATACCAACTATAGTGATCTGAATTTTCATGGATATATTATACTATCATTTTAAATACAAAAAACATAAAATTAATAAACAAAAAGGATTAAATGGTTTAGTATCTTGGGTAAATCTGGTCTATACATAACATTTACAAATTAAAACATAGACTTTTATTGAATTCCTTCTTCCCTAGCTGCATAGTGTTCCTTGAACTCATATTAGTACATGTTATAGCATGAGGATATACATCCAAAATGGGTGAGCTAAAATCCTTTTAAGAGGATATATAGGAACATGAAACAATATATCATGGGGTGATCCAAATGATAACATAGTCATTGGATCATAATAATTAATGAATCATTATTAAAAGGCTTGAGATATGGAAATGCATAAAAATGAAACAGCATGTCTTAGTGGTTAACTACCACCCATAGTTATGAAAAAAATATAGCATCATGTTCACACATATTTCTCTATACACATGAGATAAATCAATTTACCCAATTAATTGGAGCACTCTATAATCCCGGTTGCACCTCTCAAATCATAACATTTACATTGTGCTATATAATTACATATGCACCCGTCACATCATATTATTTACATTATCATGCATGCCACATATAACATATATCAATCATGACCATTAAATATCCCATTTAAAGGAATTGATTTTATTTTATAACAATAAATTCATGTAAATTGGGTTCCCAAATAAAAAAGGAAATAACATACTGAAATCATCAACCATGAGTGAATAAGAAACAATCTCAAGAAAAAAATGGTGTTTTTTTTAATGAAGAGTTATTTTGGAAAGAATTTTGTTTGATAAAAATTCAAGTAGAAATTATTTATATCAAAAAAATGCTAATATAATTATGAATAAATAATATTTAAAGAATATCACTCAAAAATTGGTTGAAAGAGGGAAACCCCAATGAAAGAGTGTGGGGTTCAAGAATTCCCCTTACCTTTAGTCTGATTGCTTTATTCACATTAATATTATGTATAATATCATAGTATTCATTAAATAACAAATATAGAACCATTTATACATTATTTTAATTCAATAAGTTTTTATTATGTTTTTTGGGCTTTTGGATGAGTTTTAAAGTTTAATTTCATTGTTTGGGAACATTCATTTTCTTTGTTTTTATGGTCGGTTTACATATATACATGAATGGAAGTTCATGTAAAATGGGGATAAATGTCCATAATTCTTATTATATGTTATTAAGGATATTATAGAAATTTATATGATAATATAAATAATTTTCTTATATGTAATGAGGATGATTCATTTGATAAATGTTGATGATGATCACTTTAAATAAATTTTGGCTGTTTTTCGATCACAATGATCTCGTTTTGATTTATCATTTAGTATCATGTATAAATGTTAGATCAATAAGATAAAAATGGTTACATAATAAAAATTAAAATATGTTTAAAACCATTTAATAGTCTTTTTAACATCCTTGAAGGTGTTTTTTTAAAATTAATGTGCACCACCAAAAATGTCGATAAATTGATACATCATAGGCGACCATTTCACTTTTAAAAGAAAAGAGTAAGAGGGTGGAGTATAATTATGAATCTTCCAAAAGGCTAATATAATACTAGTATATCAAAATTAATGGAGTTATAATTCTATTTGGATTAAGGTAGGTGATGATATAATGATAAAGGAAATGAAATTGAAAGGAAATTAAAATAAAAAGAGAGAGGATTAACCTCTTGAATTTATCCTCCTAGAGAATCTATTTAGGTAAAGGTTATTGGAATTTTGAGGAGAAAAAGAGGTCATGGAAGAGTGTAAGAGACTGTGGAAGAGTATTGGACTTAATTTTGACAAGGCTAAAATATTTATAGGTGTAAGAAGAAGTGGGGGTGGGGTGGTATTTTTATTGGAGGAGAGTAGTGTTTTCTCATTATTTAATTCATTAGTTTGTTATTTTTATAAAGACAAAAAATATTGTTTATTATTGAGACTAAATAAATTAATTAGATCATTTGAGTTGGAAGTAATTGTAGTTAAAGTATAAATGACTCAATGAATATTGTATTTAACTTATAATGTATATATATATATATAGTAAATTACCATATTTTTCTATTCACAAAAATTCAAGTATTTCAGAAAAATCCAAATAAATTACCTAAATCATTTTTTGATGTGTAGAATAAAAAAATTCACACCAATTTATGAAAATAATTTTCTAAATATGAGACATTTAATTATTAATTAAAATCATCAATTACTTGGAAAATACAATTTTCAAAATTATAACTGATTTTGTAACACTATGAATTTTTTTTAAGAACTACCAAAATTATCTTAAAATCATATGACATCAAATTATTAATTTATAAACACATTTTATGAATTTATTTTAATTATTAAATTAATAATAAAATTTTAATTAATAATTTATAACAAACAAATATACCAACACTTAATTAATAATTTTGAAAAAAAAATTATTTACATATAATATGATATAATTATATCATATTGTCACTTATAAGACAGAAAAATTTTATTCTACGTTCATTGGTGAGGTTACTATTCAATTGGATGGTTTACTATTCTAAGGGTCACAATACTATTCTAAGGGCAAGTTATTATTTCAAAAGTATATATTCCTTAACTTCAATAAATTCTCTTTTTTGTAATTTTTTATTTTATAATGTTTGTATTATGATTTTAATTGATTATACTATATGTAATAATTATAATAATGATATTTAATTGATAAATCTTTGTGTTATTAGATTATTACACCCATATGAAATTTCCCCCTTGAAATTTAGTTTTCCATAGTATGGTGAAAACATGTGTGGGTACGTTTCCTTCATCTATTTCTCTAGTTCCCATGATACCTCTTCATACTTATAGATCCACTAAAGTACATTGACCAGGTGATTATTCTTGTTTTTTAGAACATTATATCTATGATCAAAGATCTCTACTAGATTCTCTTCGTAAGAAAGATCATTCGCTAACTATACCACCTCTTAAGTTAGTACATGTGAATGATTTGGTATGTACTTCATTAAGATAAATATATGGAATACATTGCGTACTTTAGACATGGTAGGTGGATGTGCTAGTTGATAGGCTGCATCTTTACCACGATCAAGAATCTCAATAGGCTGATGTACAGGGGACTTAGCTTTCCTTTATTTTCAAATCTCACTAACTTATTCCATGGAGGTATTTGAAGTAATACCTTGTCTCAAACATTAATCTCAAGGTCCTATCAAAAAAATTTTGCATTTCTCTTTTGTCAAATTTGGGATACCATGATGTGCTACAAAATGGTTTTCACCCTCTCCACTATTTTTATTGACCATTTGCGGTCCTGGAAGCTTATGTTCATAGAAATCATCCCAGTATTCCGATATTCTATAACTTTTCCCATAATAGTCTTCATATTGATTCATTTGGATGCTAGAGTGGAAAGTATTATTGTAGTATAATTAGACCTGTGGAATATATTGGCATTATCCTAATTTTAAGTATATAGAACATGCTCTTGACATGTCTTCGAGTGTTTGAATAGTCCATTCAGATTGGACTTATGTTTGGAGATGATAGTTTGTACTGATGTTCATCTCAATGCTTAGAGCATGTCGGAGATTTTTAAAAAACTTGGAGGTGAATTTTGGATCTTGGCTAGATATAATAGATAATGGTACTCTATGTATCCTTTCCGTTTCATTGATATATATCTATTCTAATTGATCCATTGATAATTCCTATTTAATTGAATTTATGTGAGCTATCTTTGTATGAAGATCCATAATAACCCCTATATAATTGTTTCCTCTAGATGTTATTGGAAGTATAGTGAAAACGTTTATGGTGATTTTTCCCATTTCCATGTTAGTATGAGTAATTATTTCATCACTCTTTTATACATTTACCTTTCAACTTTCACTTACTAATATAGCAGGCACTTTTGTGTGTATTAACTGATCTCCCTTTTAATATTGTCCCACCAAATGTTCTCTTAGAGATCTTGATACAAAGTTGGGATCCCTAGGTGAATGGAGATAGTTGAGTTATGTGGGAAATTTATAAGATCTTTATTTATCTCAGGATTGGATGGTATAAATCTTCGTGACTCAAATATTATAACTCCATCCTCATTAATGATGAACTAAGAGGATTTCTAATTTCGGACAACTTCCACCATTTTCGGAATTTCCATATAACTTCTTTGATAATCCTTTCATTTCTCTACAATGGATGGTTCAGTAATAATTTGAGAAAATATTGATGATAATCCATCATTAATGATTCCCATGTTTATACATTGTACATCTAAGAAGATTGTATCTTTATCAATTCTCATTATTGATAAAGATGTCTAATCCTTTCTACTTAGAGACTTTTCCACGTTATTTTCTTTATCAGGATTGTAGTGGATTGAGCAGTTGTAATCATTAATGAGTTCTAACTGTATTCAATGGTTCATGTTAAGTTTCTTCTTTGTTTATATATATTTTAGACTCTTTTTATCAGTATATAACTCATACTTCTCCCTATAGAGAAAATTCCGCCATATTTTCAATGAAAAGATAACAGTTGTTGTCTCCATATCATACGTATGATAGTTTTTCTCATGGATATTTAACTTCCATGAGGCATATGCTATCACATTATCATTTTTGATTAGAAAAAATCCTAATAATTTCTTTGAAGAATCATTGTATATCACAAAACATTATTCACTTTATGGTAATGTGAGTAGAGGTGTAGTGTCAGTCTCTTCTTTAGCTCTGTGATGCTTTCCTCACGTTCTTCTGTTCAGAAAAACATTACCCATTTCATTGGTAACTTAGTTATAGGGCATAAAAATCATGAGAATATTATGAAAAAACATCCATAATACACTTTTAATCCCAGACACAATGAATTTATGGGACACTAGAGGGTCTAAGACATTACCCAATTTTTAATGTTTTTTAAGGATCTGTACTGATCCCTCACTTGTGATCACATGTCCCAAGAATGCAACTTTATACATCCAAAAGACACACTTAATAAACATGGCATTAAAATTCATCTTCCATAATGTCACCAACACAAGACTTATATTTTCTCCATGTTACATCTTTCTCTTGTAGTAGATGATAATATCATAGATAGACACTGCCAAAAATTTGTCGAGGTAATGTCAAGTCAGTTCATCAAAACCAAGAATATTAAAAGGGAATTAGTAAGTATTATTGGAATCACCAAAAACTCATAGTTCCCATACCTAGTATAGATGGTATTATTAGGAATATCTTCCTTATTCACCTTTAGGTGAAGGTATCCAGAACGGAGATCCACCTTTGAGAAGTAATGCATTCCTCTTAACTGATCAAACAAGTTTAAATCATTCGAAGTGGATACAAGTTCTTTTTTTTATCTTGTTCAGTTCCCAATAATCAATTCATAACCACATTGATCCATCATTATTCATGAAAATGAGCACTGGTGCACACCAACGTGATGCCCTAGGGAATTTGAACCCTTTTTCCAAAAGCACTTATAGCTACTTCTTCAACTCCTCAACTTTGATATGAGCCATCTTATATAGAAACATTAAGATAAGAGTATATCTAGGTACGAGTTCTATGTATAATTCTACCCTATGATCTGAGGGTAGTCTAGGTAACTATTCATGAAATACATCACTATATTCCCCCACGATGGGAATTTCCCCTTGGATGATATCTTTTGTTGACTCATCCTTTAAAGAGAGGTATGCTTCTTCACAGGGAATCAACACCCACACTGTTAAATAATATTCAAAGGGAGATTAATGATACTCCGTTCATTTTTTGAGGAGCATGTGATGGTTTAAAATATGAAATGATTTTACCTTTTCCTGAAAATTGATATTTTCTCAATATAATGAGAGCCAATCCATCCCTCTTATATCTTCAAATTTTACCAAAAGAATTATTATGAGATTCACTTGATGAATCTTCGCACATTCTCTAATAGAAGAATATTCTAACATATGGGCTTTATGGATTTCACTATATGATATTTTTACAGATATCTCTACATCAAGGTTTTGGGGCTTCCATTCAATAATTATAGAAAACATTCAAGATATAATAGAATTCATAGAACTAGAATCAAATAATACTTTTTCCATTCTTGACTGAATAGGAAGTGAACCTTGTACAATTTCATTATTTTCCCCCACTTCCATAGTAGTAATGGTATAATCATTTCCTTACTCATATGGATTTGGTGGTTATGGATGCTAATTACCCCTGAGGACTCATGGTTCAGTGCACTGGCTTTCATAGTGCCCTTGCTCTGTATAGATGTCACATTAGACCATGGGTGGTTCTCTCCTTTAATCCACCACATTTTTATTCTTCCTTGGGGATTTTCAACATTCATGGGGATGGTGGCCTTCTCTCCCACACTTGAATCATTTACTAATCCCTTTGAGGTAGTTACCATTAAACTTCATCCTACATTTTTTACTTGTTGAGGGTTGAGTTTTATTTCCAACATTATCAATAAATCCTTTGTCTTGACACACTATATTTTGTTTCTTATCCCCACAGCCATGGGACTATTCTCGGAAATCTATTTCTACTTTGAGGACAAAACAAACTTCTCCATAACTCATAATTTCTCATATTTCAAAATCCTTTTGAAGGTGTGGTTTTAAACCACTAAAGAATCTATAAATTTTTTTATCATTGTTTATACCAAAACCAAAATCGTACCTCGAAATCCTTGTAATTTTTTTTACATCGGTCGAGATCGATTGTCCTTCATTTTTCATAAGATCTATGAATTTTCTATCCATAATTGTTTAAAGGGTTCTAGGCAAATACTTGCTAATAAACATTTTCATAATGTAATACCACCCCATATAATCAATTTCTTTAGTTTTCTTGGTGTTCTTAATAAAATACCACTATTGATTGGCCTCTCTATTCAAATGCTAAACGACTAGAGCCACCCACTCTGTCTCATAATAGTTAAGCATAAAAAAGATCTTCCCCATTGAATGACCAATTGTTCCGCATCAAGTGGATCAAAGGATCCACTAAATTCCAGTGGTCATTGTAGTATAAAACACTCGATGCCCAGTTTCTCCCTCTTATGTAAAGGATGGAATTCTACATTATTTAGGTTATTTCCCAAATCATGAGATATCTGGGTAAGAGTAAGCATGAAAGTTTTAACTCCACCTCCCATAGAATTGGGGATGTCATTCAGGCAATCACTGCATTGTCCCTCTCACAAGTCGTTGGCCTAATTCCATCTGGTTCCCAATGTTTTCTAAAATAGAAATAGTTAGAACAAAACATAAGTCAACATTCGATGAAAAAATTATTTATTATTTTTAACATTTAAGTATAAAGGAATATATTGTGGGATCCATATCTTTATAAATACCTAAATTAAATATTATTGTGTTCTCACCCATACAAAATCTCAAAAAAGGGTTTTTATTATGGATCTCTAATCCTAATTCCTAAATTAACTAAACCTAGAGACCATGCTTTTCTTACATATCTTATTACATCATTTTCAATACAAACAACATAAAATCATTACACAACAAGTATGTAAAGGATTAGTGTATTGGGAAAATTAGGTCCATTCATAATGTAACATCATAGGTAAATAAAGAATAAGACATATTTCATATTTATTAATATTTTTGAATTAAATATTAATTTTACTTTAAAGGGGTTTCTATGTTCGATAGCATACCTAATATGCAACAATGGGTTTATTTAAAATCTTACATTGCACACAAATAATATAATATTATTATTTTAAATGGCAGTTAACTCCTAGTTGTTGTATTGGCGGGAATGAAAAAAACTAACTAAAATATGATTATACATTTTTTTTAAAATGTATTTACGTTTATCCAATAAAATTTTAGAGGCTTAAAATATAAATGAATCTAATTTTAAGCATATTTTACATTAAAAGGTCGATTTACCACCTTTTAATGGCGAACCATCTTTAAATAAAGTTTTTTTCACTTTAATACATTTTATTTGACCAAATAAAATCCTTATTTATAATGGGGACAATAAAACTTACTTTTTTTAAATTTTTGTAATTTTTCCGATAAAGTTCATTTTTTATGAATAGTGAAAAATATTATATTTTAATTCCAAACAGTGTTTTAATCTAATTTATTTATATGGTTAGATTATATTTTTAACGGGTTTTAAAGTTTATTTAGAATAAATTATTACCATTTAATCCAATTTTGGTCATTGGAATTAATTTCACTTTGAAAGTGGACATAAACAAGTGTCAATCTTTTGATAGTTATTGTTTCCTAAAAACACGCTATTTTTTTAACAATTGGGAATTAATTTTAAATTAATTAATGCCACTTCTATGTTTTAAATTTATCAAAATATACATCATTTTTGGATCTAGAATATCAAATATATCTTAGGCTGAATTTTTGGTATATTTCTGAAAAAAATCAATTTTTTTATGAATAGTGAAAACACTTTGTAATATTTAAAAAAATGAATTTTTCATTTAAATGAAAATTTACCATTTCTTTGAATTTAATTTCAAAAATCTAACATAAATTTTTGTTATTTGTATGTAAAATGTGGTTCAATAAGAATAAAATACTTTTTGGTGAATAGTAACTTTTGGCTTTTATTTACCATGGTTAAAGTTAAATAGGGTAATTTAAGGTAAAAAGAATATTTTAATAATTTAAAATTACCTTAACACTTGTCATAACCTTATTTTAAGAGTAATGGCAGACCATGGTCATCGTTAGGTCTATTTTGGGACCCCATGGAGCCACTTATGAATGATAAGGACACTTTAGATTTATTAATTTAAGGTAAAGGAAAAAATGACGTAAACAAAAATCTTTTACTAAATTAATTTTTATATGGTGTTATATAAGTACTATTTTTTACTATAAATATTCATTGGTAATAAAAAAATATTTCCTACATCATGCTATTTTTTTAAAAAAAATTATATATCGAATAAATTAAATTATTTATGACACAATAATGATGCAGTGTTTACCTCAATAATAAATCATTTAAATAAATAAGATTATAGATATTAAAATAACATCCAAAACATGTCCATTATTAATTTGGTGATTTTATTTCGACCATAAGTCATCTTATATTCGAATATAATTATTTTTGGACATTTAGAAACCAAATATCATTATATAATAACATAATATTATCACACTTTCCTAAAAAGCCCCTCCTCTCCTTATAAAAAGCCCTCACTTTTACCGAATTCCACACACATTCCAAGCCTTTAGGATAGTACAAACTCTGCCCAATTAATCTCTCTACATCCCTCTCCTCCTCCTAGAAGCCTTACATTGGGCAGAAGGCACTTCAAGATGTCCTCTGGGTTCAAACCAAAGGAAGTTACCCAAATTAAAGGTAATTGTTTCTCTTAACTTCTTTTATTTTATTTTAGTTCTCCAACCCCTAAATTATTTTTATTCCTTTAATTTATAATAACACCAGTATACTCAATATACTAGGATGTTGTTATGAGAATTATTCCAACTACACTTACACGCACCTCTATCTAATGGGTGAAGAACATATTGTTTCTGTGGATGGAAAACTAACGCCTCACGAGATGATGATTGTTCGATTATCTCCTACTGCCTATCATGGTGGACATTAAGAAGAAACTATATTTATATATGATATATATTATTTTTATGTTTTCTTTATGCTTCTGTAGTTTTTCTTTTATATCATACCTTTATGGTTTCCATTATGGGTAAACGCGATAATTTCATTTGAGGAAGTGCGGACTACCGCCCCCTCGAAGTGATATGACTCATTAATGCCATATATGGGACATATAAATGATGGATTTAATGATATTATATATGATATTATACTGGAATTATAATATAATTATGTATCATTATATTTTAATTTCATTGAAAAAAGAAATGGAAATGAAAGTAGCATTCATTCGTACGTACGACTTACCGTCTCCATGAACGGTGCATTTCATTTCTTACCTCTAAATGATATGTACTATTATAAATATATATATATATATATATATGTGATATATATGATATCTAAATAATGAATTTCATTCTGTATATAATAGTCTATTGAACACATGGACAACTTGTAAATATAAGGTGGTCATTTTTTACTTATATACCAAATATCGATAAAATGAACGTTATTAACATAAATGATTACATAATGTTTATAAAATGGTAAAAAGTAATATAAATGGAATAATAAACTTTAAAAAGGTTCTTAAGAAAGTATAAATTAACTTTAGTTTATTATTCAGGATATTAAAGAACGATCGAGTCAAGTTGGAGATGAGGTAATGGACTTCTTCTCAATCTCCTTTCATTGAAGAATATTTAGTTTTATAAAAGACTTTATTTTATATGGTGTATAAACCCCTCTGACTTTTAATTTCATTCAAAGGGAATCTTTTTTATATGAATCATTTTATTAAACGACAAAAAGGAATGTTTTTTAACGTAAGCGGTGAAAATGACCTTTCCACCACCGCGAGTATTATTTGATCTTTGGCTTCTTTAACAAGTCGTAATGTTTTTAAAAGGAAAAAATAAATACCATATACTCTTTTTACGTTTTTTTTTATTGAAAAATATTTTGATAATGGATTTATTATTTCAATATCTTGAAATGATATTTTCTTATTGCAATGTGGAAATGTTATCTTTCCTTTATGCTTAGGTTATGTGTTATGATCACGTTATGGTTATGGGGCATTATTTATGTATACGGTTGGTTCCATGATAAACCTAGAGCGGGTGAGCTTGAGATAGATCTCCAATTCATTTAGTAATGTGACAGAGGTAAATGTGAATGTTTCTCCTAAGATATTTAGGGAATATACTGTGATGGGTATTCCAACTTAACTCCCTATGTAGTTGTGATAGCTATAATATAAGTATCTTATGGATGCCACAAGTCACCTTTATGATTTATGATTTCTATGTGTTATTCATAAAATATTATGATTTCATGAGGTAAGTAAAAGAGTTCATGTTTTGTATGTATTTATGAAAAAATGTTTTCTTTCTTTGTTTTATAACCCTTACTGAGATTTTTATGCTCATCCCAAGTTTGTAAATGTTTTCAGAGGAATTAAAGATGAATAGGGTCAAGGATGGGATCAAGGAAAAGTCATGCTATCTAAAACCAAGAACATGACATGACTCCTTTTTCAAGAGTTTTTATTTTATGAAAAAATGGAAAATGTGTAGAAGTTTCTACTTTGTAATCTTTTGAGATGTAATAGTTATGTACTAGTTCTTTAAAACTCTAAACCTAAAAAGATCCTCAATGTGAATTATTAATTTAAGAACCCGGGTTTTTAGAACGGGTCAAAATCCCAACCCTGTTTGAATTTTTTGACTGGTTTCTGAGGAAACTGGAGAAAACAGAAAGTTTCTAGAAATTTCCAGACTACACGCCATGTACTTTTAAGTACATTCCATGTATATGTTAAGAAAGTGTCGGTCGTGTGCTCACCGAGTCTATTCTGTGTGAAGACTGTGTAGAATTTTCTTACTACATGACATGTAGTTTTAAACACGCTGTGTAACCCTGATCGTGTGGTGGCTATACATGGTGTGTAGGTCTGTTGGCTGAGTAGAACCAGGTATACGCAGTGTTCCCCTTGGACACGTTGTGTAGTCTAGCAGTGTATGAGGGATATACATGGCGTGTGGGTAAGTCAGCGAGGAAGAGAATAGAAACCCGGTACACACTGTGTACCCATAGGTACATGCCATGTACTCAGGTCGGCAGGTCTATTAAGTAAGTTAGAGGAATCCATCCATCTTATGAATAGTTAAATTACCTACACGGCGTGTAGTCATGAAGTACATGTCGTGTAGTTTTATTTTGTGCAAAAACGTCCAGTAGCCTCGTTTTGAGGAAGAACACTCATTTTTTCAACCTGTTTCATGAACCAAGCTGGCCGGACCTCCTTCCTTCTCCTAGTTCTTCGTATGAGACTCAATTTGAACTCTAATTAGTGTGTTGGAACCCCCTTGGTAAGGCCTCAATTCCTCTTTGGCCGTTTTCTTTGATTTTCATTCTAGAATAAGTAATAGGGGTTTGAAGGGTATTGAATCTTTTATAGATTTACCGTGTTTTAGACCGAATTGGTGGTTGTTATAGGAGGAGTAGCATCATACGAGTCTTAGGTAGGTGGTACATACTTCTTTTTGTGTTTTCATGGTTGTTTGGGTGACGCGGCCTTCGGTGCATTTTCGGGTATTTTGAGCGGGACCCCCGTTTTATCTGCTATTTTTTATTGAATTGCTTGTGGGACCTATGGGATGCCTTTGGGTATTCCCTATTACTAGTTTTCGTGAGCGGGGCCGGGTGAGGGTTCATTGCTAATTAGGGCATTTTGGTCGGGGAAAACTAAAATGGTTTTAATTGAAATATTAATGTGTTAAACTATTGAGTTTAATTTATTAAAGCCTGATATCAATTGATAGAGGCATTTAAGACCTCAGTGCTAGTATGGGACAACACTTGGTATAGTGCAGTTCAACTGTTTAGTTGGTTTTTCCTGTTTATGTTTTCTATTTAAATATGTTATATATGCAATTGCTGAATTGCATCTGTTGGACCCTTTGGGTGGTGTTGGGAATGGCCTGGTTATTCTTGAGTGATGAGGATCACAGGTTGGGCTTGGTCCACGTTACTTTGGGTGGTTTTGACCACGGGATTGGGTGTCATGGACGTCGGATTGAGGCAGTATGACTGTCAGGTTTGGCATGGCCTGGGTTACTAGGATGGCGATGCAATCAGACTTGAGCAACATGGTCACAGGGACACAAGGTGTCAGATGTGTTGGTGGCTAAGGACTATTTTTGGTGATTACCACTCACCCGAAACTTTGATTAGTGTGCACACAGAGATACTTCATGATGAGGTGGTTTTGACTACTCATGTGGGTAGAGTCCCCCATAGTTGCGGTTAGGTATTTTGTTTGGGGGTGCTTGTCTTAGATATCTATGTGGGAGGTGAGGAGCCTTCATAGGATAGCATTGAGACTATCGGGTTGGGGGCTGAGGCTCACCGTGATTTGAGGGCAGATATCGCAGTTCCTCCAGGTTAATTTTTGGGCGTGCCTTCGGGAGGTCAGTACTTAAGACACGAGGTGTCAGGAGGCACGTGGTGCCAGGTTACTATTTTTTGGTGTGCCTTTGGGACGTCGGTACTTGAGACACGAGGTTTCAGGTGGCACATGGTGCCGGGTTACATGACAGAGATTCCGACATTGGTCGAAGCAGGTGACACTCCATAGTGGCTGTTGATCACTAGTGGAGTTTGTGTTTATTTGTGCATTGTACTATTTACTGCTTTCCTTGTAAATGCATGACTGCTTAAACACATATATTTGGTATGCACCGTTGGGTGGTATCCTACTAAGATTTGTATCACACCCTACATGGGCCCTTCAAGATGCGTGCAGACTTTATGGATGTACGTGCATGAAAGAGGCCAGCTTCAGGAGCTGGGCTGCATTAGTTGTTGTATGGATATGGTATGGACCTTGACGTCATGCCTAGTTGTGGTTTACTTTGTTCTGTTTTTCTTTTCTGTATTGGCATGCTTACTTGTTATAGCTACTGTTGGTTAGCCATTGGCGCCCTTTTTATATTCAGTTGTGTATGACCTTCTTTGGATGCATGTTTTACTGTTCAGTAGTAGTTACATGTTATTAGCATGCTGTTGTGTTTATTTCCACTGTTGTTGTTATATTTATTGCTTCCACTATTTATCTATATTGATTATGCTTCGGCTCTGCGGGTCTAGTTTGAGTCTGCAGAGTCTTTAATTCCGCTGCATCTTTACTGTTATACTTGGACCAGTACCGTCATTACTATCCTCTAAGAGGGTATAGCCTCCCCACTATACCTATCAAACACTCACTGCTAGTCGGCAGCCTTTGGAATTCAGGGGAGGTACGCCTAAGGTAGTGACACCCGACCCGTTCGGCACTGTTCCGGTGGCTGGTCAGGTCCAGGTCGTTACAATTAACTCAATTCAATATTAAGTAATGTTTATCACTAGGTCCTTATAGTTGGTATCAGAGGTCGGTTTAGATAACATTAAGAGTTAGGGTATTGTTAAATTAATATCCATAAAGTAATTTATATTAATATTGAAATCATATAGCATTTACAGATTACCATATTGCTTCTCCTAATATATTTCTATGTCCATAATGGTTTTCTGCAGAGGAAACATGGAATCTATGTTAGGAAGACATCAGGAGGAATACAACCTTTCAAATCAGCACCCTAAGATGGTCAGAATCGGAACTGAACAGTTTGTTGTGGTGATGGAACAATATACTCAGGATATAAATGGTGGTGGTATCCATGTACGAGATCAGCCAGATCAACCACATAGGAACATGTCAGTAGTGGAGCATTTCTTGAGGTAAAATCCCCCATCATTCAGAGGATCATCTGACCCGGTTCTAGAAGAAGGGTGGATTAAAGAACTGGAAATGATTTTCTATGTCATGGGTTGTTCAGAACATCACAAGGTTAGTCTTTATATTTACGATTTTTAAGGTGAATCTGATCTGTGGTGGTTGATAGTGAAAAATATTAGGGATAATGAGGAGTTTTATGCTCTCGATTGGGATTAATTCAAAGGTATGTTTCTTGAGAAATATTTTCCTAAGGTGGTTTCTCTTAGAATGGAAAAACAATTCTCATAATTGAGGCAGGAGGATGATTCAGTGGCTGCTTGTGAAGAAAAATTCACTCGACTGTCTAGGTATGCTCTAAATTTTATACAAGATATTGATAGTAAAATCAACCATTTTTAATCAGGATTAAAGCCAATGTATCTAAGGTATTTATCTTCTCGTGAGTTAAAAAGTTATGAAAAACTTGTTTGTTGTGCGGAGAAGGTGGAAATGGAGTTTGCTGAGGATCATGTGTTCTTTGAAAAACAATAGAATAAGATGTCGAGGTGGCATGTGAAAGGGAAGAACTCTTCCAAAATGTTAGATGGTAAGAAACTTATGTTTACAATTTGTGAAAATTGTGGTAAAAAGCATGCTAGGGAATGTCTTTTGAATTCTGGTAAGTGTTACTGATGTGGTAAAATGGGACATAAGTCTTTTAATTGCACTGAAAAAGATCAAGGTAGTGGTAAGACAAAATCTGATTTACAGTCAATAAAATGTTTTAAGTGTGATCAAATGGGTCATTATTCAAATGAGTGTCTAACAAAGAACTCAACTAAAGGAAAGCATCCAGACTACAAGCAGAAAGGGGGTGGAATACTTTGAAACTACTTCAACAGATGTTTGGCCAACAAATGAAGTTGTATCAGGTACACTATTTTTTTGTTCAGATTATTCCAATGTGTTGTTTGATTCAGGGTCTACACACTCTTTCATTTATGAGAAGTTTTCTAGTAAATTGGGAATTCCATCTAAAGATATGAACATAGAACTTATAGTAAAAACACCTGGAGGAAGACAAAAATAAAAGATAAGAACATTTTTGTCCTTGTGTGTGGAAAGAATCTACTTGCAAACCTTATTGTTTTGCCTCAAGTATAGTTTGATGTTATTTTGGGTATGGATTGGCTTTCTGTTTATCATGCTAAGATTGACTGCACAGATAAAGAGGTTTTGTTTCAGAATGATTTTCAGATTATATACAATAATGAACCCTTGCTTTTGATAACATATAAGGAAGCTGATAAACTAGTAAAATATGGAAATGAATTTTACCTTGAACATTTTGTTGAAAACAAAGGAACTGTTCAGATTAATGATGTTCTAGTGGTAAATGAGTACCTTGATGTTTTTCCTGATGATTTGGCTGGTATTATACCTGATCGGGAAGTTGAATTTACTGTTGACTTAGTTCCTGATGCTAAGCCAATTTCAAAACCCCTTTATCGAATGGATCAAATTGAACTTTTAGAGTTAAAGAAGCAATTTCAAGAGTTATTAGATAAAGGTTTCATTCGAACTAGAACACCACCATGTGGTGCTATTGTATTATTTGTTAAAAAAAATATGGTTCAATGAGACTTTTCATTGATTATAGAGAATTGAATAACATCACTATTGAGAATAAGTATATTTTTCCTCATATCGATGATTTGTTTGATCAGCTCAAAGAAGATCAGTATTTTTCTAAGATTGATTTGAGGTCTGGGTACCATCAGTTGAAATTAAAGGAAGCAGACATTCTGAAGACCACATTTTGTACAAGATATGAACATTATGAATTTTTAGTTATTCCTTTTGGTTTAAACAATGCACAAGTTGTATTCAAGGATCTTATGAATAGAATTTTCCGTGAGTTCTTGGATATGTTTGTGGTTGTGTTCATTGATGATATTTTGGTTTATTCCAAAAGTAACGAGGAACATGAAATTCATTTAAGGTCTATCTTTCATACCTTAAAATAAAAGAAACTGTATTGGAAATTCCGCAAGTGTGAGTTTTGGTTGCAACAAATTTCATTTCTTGGTCACACTGTTTCAAAAAATGGCATAACAGTTGATCCTGCTAAAAAAAAGTTGTTAAAGAATGGCCAAGACCCAAAAATATAACTGAGATTTGTAGTTTTCTTGGTTTGGAAGGTTATTACTAGAGGTTTGTTGAAAATTTTAACGGTTATCTAGTCCAATGACTATGTTAACGCAAAAAGGTGTTAAGTTCATATGGACAAAAAATGTGATGATTTTTTTCTGGAATTGAAAATAAGATTTGTGAATGCTTAAATTTTTGCACTACCATCCAAAAATGAAAAGTTTGTTATCTGCATTGATGCTTCTTTGAAAGGACTTGGTTGTTTCCTAATACAGAATGATCTGTTAATAGCGTATTCTTTACGTCAGTTGAAACCACATGAGTTAAATTACCCTACACATGATTTGAAATTAGATGATGTTCTTTTTTCTTTAGAAATTTGGAGGCATCATTTGTATGGAGTAAAATGATAAATTTATACTGATCACAAAAGTTTAAAGTATATAATCACTCAAAAATAATTGAACATGAGATAGAGGAGATGGCTGGAATTAATCAAGGATTATGATTGCACGATCCATTACCATCTAGGAAAAGAAAATAAAGTATCAGATGCTTTGAGTAAAAAAACCAATGCTTTATTAACTATGTTATGTTTGGAACAATATCCTTTGGTTTATGATTTGATAATATTTGGAATTAATGCTTTTGGTGTAGAAAATTCTTTTGTTTTGTATCAGGTGTCAGTGAGATCATCTCTATGAGACAGAATTAAGAAAGCACAGAAGAAAGACTGTGAGTTACAGAAAAATGTAGAGTTGGTTCTGAAGGGTAAGTTTCCTGAATTTAACATTGATAATGATTTTGTTTTGAGATTTGGAAAGAGATTATGTGTGCCTTGTGATTCATAGTTGAAGAATTAGTTGTTATGTGAAGCTCATAGTTCCCCATTTTCAGTTCATCCTGGCAGTACTAAGATGTACAGAGATCTTCAGGAGTATTACTGGTGGGGTGGAATGAAAAGAGATCTTTCTACTTTTACTATGAAGTGTTTGACTTGTCAGCAGGTTAAATCAGAGCAGAAGTTACCGAATGGGATGATTCAACCTTTACCATTTCCAGAGTGGAAATGGGAAAATATATCCCTAGACTTCGTTGTGGGATTACCAAAGACATCTTGAGGTAATAATGCAATTTGGGTTATTATTGATTGATTGAATAAATCTGCTAATTTCTTTCCTATTAGAGATAAATTGTCTCTATATCAACTTTCTCAGTTGTATGTCAAAGATATAGTTAGGTTTCATGGAGTTCCCCTCTCTATTGTATCTAATCGTGATCCCGGGTTTACTTCTAACTTTTGGAAAGGCCTTCAGAAGTTGTTGGGTATTGAATTAAATTTTAGTACAGCTTTTCATCCTCAATCAAATGGGAAATCAGAATGAACAATTCCAACATTGGAGGATATGTTAAGTGATTTATCGATGTATTATCAATGAAGTTGGGACCAACATCTTTCTTTGGTTGATTTTTTATATAATAACAGTTTTCATTCCAGTATACAGATGGATCCATTTGAGGCATTATATGGAAAGCATTATCGAACTCCAGATTTTTGGGATGATGTAGGTGAATGGAAGCTGATGGGACCAGAATTGGTAGAAGATATGGAAGAGAAATTTCAGTTGATTTAGAAGCACATGAGAACAGCTCAGAGAAGATAGAAAAATTTATGCATATAACCGGAGGAAGGATCTTTCTTTTAAGTTATGTGATCATGTATTTCTCAAAGTTTCTCCATGGAAATGTGTGATGTGTTTTGGTAAGAAGGTAAAGTTGAGTCCGAGGTTCATTAGACCATATGAAATTCGGGATAAAGTTGGATCAATTTCATACAGAGTGGCTTTACCTCCAAATTTATCCCAGTTACACAATGTTTTTCATGTTTCAATTTTGAGAAAGTATATGCCAGATCAATCT
This sequence comes from Viscum album, assembly GCA_963277665.1. NCBI lineage: Eukaryota > Viridiplantae > Streptophyta > Magnoliopsida > Santalales > Viscaceae > Viscum > Viscum album. The sequence goes on from OY728138.1 coordinate 891,831,360, forward strand.
CATGTTTTGAGCCCAGACGTAGTTCAGCTGGAAGAGAATCTCTCTTATGAAGAACAATTGGTCTAGATTCTTGACCGTAGAGAGCAAGAGTTACGAAATAAGGAAATTCACCTGGTAAAGTTTTTGTGGAAAAACCATATGGTTGAAGAGGAAATGTGGGAATCTGAAAATGCTACGTGGAATAAATACCCCCACTTATTTTGACATGTAAAATTGCGAGGACGCAATTCCCAAAAGGGGGGAAGGATGTAACGTCCCAGGTAAACAATGAATAAGACATATTTCAATTTTTTTAATATTTGTGAATTAAATATTAATTTTAATTTAAAGGGGCTTTTATGTTCGATAGCATACCTGATACGCAACAACGGGTTTCTTTGATATCTTACGTTGCCCACTAATAATATAATATTATTTTTTTTAATGGTAGTTAAATCCTAGTCGTTGTATTGTCAGGAATGAACAAAACTAACTACAATATTATTATACATGTTTGATAAATGTATTTACATTTATCCAATAAATTGTTTGATGCTTAAAATATGAATGAATCTAATTTTAAGCATAATTTTCATTAAAAGTCCGATTTAACGCCTTTTAAGGGTGAACCCTCTTTAAATATAGTTTCAGTCAATTTAATACATTCTATTTGACCAAATAAAATCTTTATTTAGAATGGGGACATAAAAATTTAATTTGTGTAAATTTTTGTAGATTTCCCAATAAAGTTCATTTTTTATGAATAGTGAAAAATATTGTATTTTAATTCAAAACTGTGTTTTAATATAATTTATTTATATGGTTAGATTATCTTTTTAATTGGTTTTAAAGTTTAATTAGAAAATATTTTTACTATTTAATCCAATGTTGGTCGTTGAAATTAATTTCACCTTGAAAGTGGACATAAACAAGTGTCAATCTTTTGATAGTTATTGTTTCTTAAAAACACGCTATTGGTTTTTACAATGGGAATTAATTTTAAATTAATTAATACCACTTCTATGTTTTGAATTTATCAAAATAGACATCATTTTTGGATTCATAATATAAAATATAGCTTAGGATTAATTTTTGTTTTTTTCGGAAAAACTTCATTTTTTGATGAATAGTGAAACCACTTAGTTGTTAAAAAACTAACTTTTTCATTTAAAATAAATTTTAACACTTCTTTGAATTGAGTTTTAAAAATCTGACATACATGGTTATTATTAATATGTAAAATTTGGTTCAATAAGATGAAAATAATTTTAGGTGACTAGTAACTTTTAACTTTTATTTACCACGGTTAAAGGTAAATATGGTAATTCAAGGTAAAAAGAAAATTTTAATAATTCAAAATTACCTTAACACTTGTCCTAACCTTATTTGATGTGTAATGGCCAACCATGGGCATCCTTGGGTCTATTTTGGGACCCCATGGAGCCACTTATGAGTGATAATGACACTTTAAATTAATTAATTTAATGTAAAGGCAAAAATGACATAAACAAATATCTTTTAGTAAATTAATTTTTATATGGTGTTATATAAGTAATATTTTTGACTGTAAATATTAATTGGAAATCTAAAATTATTTCCTATATCATGGTAGTTTTTTTATAATTTTTAGATTTCTAATAAATTAAATTATTTATGACACAATAATGATGCAGTTTTTACCTCATTAATAAATAATTTAAATAAATAAGATTATAAATATTAAAATAACATCCAAAATTTGTCCAATTCTTATCGTCTGATTTTATTTCTAACATGAGTCATCTTAGCTTCTACTCTAATGATTTTTGGTTTTTTATAAACCAAATATCATTATATAATAAAAAAATATTATCACACTTTTCTAAAAATCCCCTCCTCCCCCTTATAAAAATCCCTCACTTATAACCAATTACACACACCTCTCAAGCCTTTAGGCTTGTCCAAACTCTGCCCAATTAAGCTCCCTACATCCCTATCCTCCTCCTATAAGCCTTACCTTTGGCAGAAGAAACTTCAAGAAGTCCTTTTTTTCTTCAAACCAAAGGAAGTTACCCAAATTAAAGGTAACAATTTCTCTTAACTTCTTTCCTTTTATTTTAATTATCCAACCCCTAAACACTTTTTATTCCTCTATTTCATAACAAAAAAACTATCCTCAATATACTAGGATGTTGTTATGAGAATTATTCTTAATACACTCACACACCCCTCCATCTAATGGGTGAAGAATATACTGTTTCTAGGGATGGAAAACTAACGCCTCACGAGACGATGATTGTTCGATTATCTTCTACCGCCTATCATGGTGGCCATTAAGATGACACTATATATATATGATATATATTTTGTCTATGTTTTCTTTATGCTTTTGTATTTTTGTATAGCATACCATTATGGTTTCCATTATGGGTAAACGCTATAATTTCATTTGAGGAACTGCGGACTATCGCCCCCTCAAAGTGATATGACTTGTTAATGCCATATATGGGACGTATAAATGATGGAGTTAATGGTATTATATGTGATATTAAACTGGAATTATAATATAATTATGTATCATTATCTTTTAATTCCATTAAAATAATAAATAGAAATGAAAGTAGCATTCATGCGTACGTAAGACTTACCGTCTCCATGAACGGTGCATTTCATTTATTACCTCCAAATGATATGTACTGTTATAAATATATATTTATATATATAATGGATATATATTATATATATGATATATATGATATCTAAATAATTAATGTCATTCTGGATATAATGGACTATTGACCACATGGAAAACTTGTAAATATAAGGTGTTCATTTTTGACTCAAGTACCAAATATCGACAAAATGAATGTTATTAACTTAAATGATTACATAATTTTTATAACACTGTAATAAGTTATATAAAAGAAATAATAAACTTTAAAAAGGTTCTTAATCAAGTATAAATTAACTTTAGTTTATTATTCAGGAGATTAAAGAATGATCTAGTCAAGTCGGACACGAGGTAATGGACTTTGTCTCAATCTCCTTTCATTGGGGCATATTTAGTTTTATACATGAATTTATTTTATACGGTGTATAAACCGCTTTTAATTTTTATTTCATTCAAAGGGAATATTTTTATATGAAGCGTTTTACTAAATGAAAAAAAAATGTTTTTTTAACGTAATCAGTGACAACGACCTTTCCGTCGCTGCGAGTATTATTTGATCCTTGGCTTCTTTAAAAAGACGTAATGTTTTTAAAAGGAAAAAATAAATACCATATACTATTATTACTTATTTTGGTGTTGAAAATTTTTTTGAGAATGGATTTATTATTTCAATATCTTGAAATGATATTTTGTTATTGCAATGTGGAAATGATATCTTTCCTTTATTCTTATGTTATGTGTTATGATCATGATATGGTTCTTGGGAATTATTTACATATATGGGTTTTTCCATGATAAACCTAGTGCAGGTGAGCCTAAGATAGCTCTCCAATGCATTGGGTAATGTGATGGAGTTTAACATGAATGTTTCTCTTAATAGATTTAGGGAATATACTATGATGGGTATTCCAATGTAACTCCCTATGTAGCTGTGATAACTACAATATAAGTATGTTATGGATGCCACAAGTAACCTTTATGATATATTATTTCTATGTGTTATTCATAAAATCTTATGATTTCATGAGGTAAGTAAAAGAGTTCATGTTTTGTATGTATTTATGAAGAAATGTTTTCTTTCTTTTTTTTATGACCTTTACTGAGCTTTTTATGCTCATCCCATGTTTTGAAATGTTTTCCCAGGACTTAAAGATGAATAGGGTCAAGGATGAGATCAAGGAAGAATCATGATGTCGAAAACCTAGAACTAGACATGACTATTTTTTTCAAGAGTTCTTATTTTATGAAAAAAATGGAAACTCTGTAGAAGTGTCAACTTTGTTATCTTTTGAGATGTAATAGTTATGTCCTAATTCTCTAAAACTCTAAACCTGAAAAGATCCTCAATGTGAATTATTAACATAATTCAATATTATGTAATGTTTATGGATGGGTCCTTATACATAAGATGATAGATAATACCATGAAATAATATAACATGGTGTGATCCAAATGATAACATAGACATAATAACATAATCATTTGAGGAACAATTGTGAAAAGGCTTGAAATGTTGCAACATATAAAAATGAAAGATCATGTCTTAGTGGTTAACTAACCCCCATAGTTGTGAAAAATATAGCATCATGTTAATGAATATTTCACTTTACTCATGAAATAATTCACTTTTATCAATTAATTTTAACACTACATAATTGTTCGTGCACCCGTCACATCATAACATTTACATTGCGATTTATAATTCGGAGCGAACTCGTCACATCGTAACTTTTATATTACCATGCATTCCATATAGAACTAATATCAATATTGAATGTAAAATAACCAAGGGAAAGTAATTTTTTTTATTTCATAAGAACACATTAATTAATATTGAGTTCCCAATTGAATGAGGGAATAACTTACATGAACCATCAACCTTGAGTGAAGAAGAAACAATCTCAAGAAGTAAAAGGTGTGATTTTTTTAAAGAAGAGTTATTTTAGAAAACATTTTCATTGACATAAATTCAATTATAAGACATTTATATCCCATAAAAGGTGAGATAATGATGAATAAATTATATTTATAGAATATCCATACTAATAATGGGGTGAAAGGCAGAAAACCCAAAGAAAGAGTGTTGGGTTCCAGAATTCCCCTAACCTAAAGTCTGAATGATTCCATGACTATAATATCATGTATAATCACATTACAGTCATTAATTTTCAATTATATAAACATTAATTCGTGAATTTGATCCTCTATTGGTTTTATTATTTTCTTTTAAGGGATTTTGTATTAGTTATAGAGTTTAACTTCATAAGTCGGGAACATTCATTTTTTTTAGTTTTTATGATAAGATTACTAGTATACATGAATGGAAGTTTGTTTAAAATATGGATAAATATCAAAAATTGTTATTATATTTTATTAATTAAAATAGATATTTTTAAATGATTTTATAAATAATTTTTTTATATTGAATGATGATAAATCATTAGATTAATGTTAATGATGATCACATCAAGTTAATTTTAGTTGTTTTTCGATTACGACAAACCCATTTTGTTATTTCATTTAATATTTTGTATAACAGTTATTTATAGAAGATAAAAATTGTTTTATCATACACATTATAATATCTTTTAAACAATTTAATGGTTTTATTAACATCCTTGAATCCATTTAAGGAAAATGAAAATGTATCACCCACGAAGTCAGTAAATAGACACATCACATGAGATAATTTTTTTTATAATAAAACACTGAGGGGGTGGAATTTAATGATGAATATTATATTAACATTATATAATTCCATTATATCAATGATTATATTGTTATCATTACATTTTGATTAATTTTTGGTGATTATTGAATAATAAATGAAATGAAAATATATGGAAATTAAATGAAAAACAAAGGGGATTGACCTCTTGAATTTATCCTATTTAAGAACCTACATAGGGAACAGTTTTCAGCATTTTGATGAGAAAAATAGATCCTTGATGTGGGTAGGGACTAGGTAAGAGTATTGGGATGAATTAAATCAAGGATAAAAGCTCGAGATATTTGAGGAGATGAGGGGTGAGAGGTGGGTTTTATAGTGGAGGAGAGAGGTGTTTTCTCAATATTTAATACAATATTTTATTATTTTTATCAAGATATGAACTATTATTGATTATTGAGACAAAATACATTAATTAGATCATGTGAGATCTAACCAATTATTTTTACATTATCCATGACTCAATTAATAGTGTATTTTACTTATATTGCATATATACTGTAAATTATCGTATTTTATTATTCATAAAAAATCATGTATTTTATAAAAATCCAAATAATTCATCATAACCAATTTTTAGGATGTTGAATTAAATTATGAAATCCATTTTCTAAAAATAATTTTCAAAATATGAATAATTTAATTTTTAATTAAAATCATCATTTACCTGAAAAATACAAATTTAAAAATTAAAACTAATTTTATAACACATTGAAAATTAATTAATGTATCATAAAATTATCATAAAATAGTAATACATAAAAATATTAGTTTATGAATTAATGTTTCAAAAATATTTATTATTTTAAATTAATAAATGAATCTTATAATTGTAATTAAATATTTATGACTTACAAAAATACCATCACTTAATTAATATTTTTTGAAAATATTTATTTACTTATTATATGTTATAATTATATCATATTTTAATTTATATGATGGATAAATTTTATTCATACTTTCATTGGTGAGGATACTATCTAAAGGACATTTACTACTCATAAGGGTAAAACTAATATTCCAACGGTCAAGATAACATTTCACGGGTATATGTTCATTAACTTCAAGAAATGACATTTTTTTCATTAATTCTTCATTTATAAAAATTTCATTATGATTTTATGTGATTAAACTATATAACATAATTATAATAATGGGATTTCATTTATAAAACATTGGGTTATTAAAATCTTGGAACCAAACGAGTCACAAACACACCTGAGACCTCCATCACACTAATAATAATCATTAATAGGGTTTAAAAAAGATTTTATCCCAAAAAGTAATGGTCCATACCATTAGGAAATGAAGGGATGTTACAATATCATATTCCTTAAGACAAATCATCCCTGAGATTCCATTTTAAGGGAGGTAAGATGTAATCTATATAATGTTTGGGCTAGTGTGCATGTAGATTGGATTCCCACTCTCAAGTCTCATCCGGTATGCATCCATGTTGTCATAGCACTTAGACTAGAGGATCAAACCTACCTTACAAATTCTTTTTAATCTGAGTAACAATGTTGTATCAAATTCCATTTGAATGATGAATTCAACTCTAGATCAATATTATTAGGGTCATAAAAATAAGATAGGTCAGGATGATTCTATCAAAGCTATGATATGTGGATGATTTTGGGAATAGAATGGTACCTTTAAGGTAACAACATTCCATATTATATTGGCCCAACTATCTCCATTATATCTAAATCCCTGGAATTTCAAGGTGATAAATTTATCATTATTTATATTCATCTATGACCCAATAGAAGTGATACATGAAGAAATTCATAATATCCCACCTCAAACTCTAGAGTTATTTGATGATTATTAGTATATAAATTATTTTTTTACTAGGATGTATCCAAACACATTTGAATCATCTTAACATGCTCCAAAGTATCATAAACAAGCATACTCATACTGATACTTCTAGATTATTTCTAGAAACCTATTGTTGTAGTAAAAATAAACCATAGTTATATTCATTTTCCATTACCTAAAAAAATTAAGTATGAAGGCACGTATCATATCCTATAACACCTGTACCATCTTCATGGACTACCCGTCGGTCTGAGGGTGATATTACACACTCAAGTGAAATTGTGAACCCATTTACTACTGAAAAACTTACCATTAACATGAATTAAACATGGTATCTTAGTACAATATGAAAGAATAGGGAACACCACGAAGGAACCATATCTCCTAGATGAATAGCCATCCCAAATAATCAAAAGAAATGGTCTCCCAAATCAGAAGTAATTCTTTAACCATATTCAAACTATTAATGATCACCCATACTACATCTCTACCTAGAGGGTATCTTGGAAATCCTTTAAAAAATACATGTGGATGTCATTCCATCTACATTCATGAATTGCGAGGGGTTGTAGTGGAATACTAGGCCCTTGGTGCTTTGCCTTCATCATCTAACATGTGGAATACTAAATGGTGAATCCTATTATATACCTCTTAATACCAAGAAACAAATAAAAATGATGTATATCTCTATAAATCTTGGTAATATCAGGGAGACCTTACAAAATAGAGGTATGTGATTCCCTCATCAAATGATCCCATATATTTGAAGGCACTGATTCATTATCACAAAACATAAGGCCCTCATTTCCATCAACTACCCAACTAGGATGTGGATTATCTTCTCTAACGCAATACCTCAAAATGAGGCCCTCAAAATCAAATAGATACATCACCCAGAACCACTAAAAAAGGATTGATGTTAATACTAGAGTTTCTAGAATCAGTTTCCCATGATTTCATTGATCTTCCATATGAATCATATGGAATAGATCCTTCAAGTACCACTCACTTATGGCCTCCTTGATAGATTGTGTCTGAGTCTTCCAGCTCTAGTAGTCTGTTACGAAATTATCCTCTCTGTTTGTGTAAGAAAACTGGAATTCGAAAGACTTCAAGTATTCCACCCACATGTGCTACCTCATATTTAATTCTATCTATGTTTAGATTTATTTAAGACATATATTATTTGTGTAGAAAATGATCCCATCACCCAATAAATAGTTCCTCTAATAGTGAAGACCATGAACGAAAACTTCTAAATCGATTTCTTGTGTTGGGTAATTATACTTATGTTTCCATAGGTTGAAGGACTCTTATGGTACAACCCAATCAACGTGAATAAGAAATACACCAAGTCCAATTCCTGAAGCATCATAATAAATTGTATAACTTCTTTTTATCTCTAAAAGATTATGAATTATTACTGAGGTGAGTCTTCACATTAACTCCAGAAAAGCTATTTCATGGGGTTTAGTCATGTTTATTTTCATAGCCTTCATTGTCAAGAATGTATGAAGTGCTTCAATGTATGAGAAATTTTGAATTATTTAAATGTAATATCCAGTCATCCATAAGATGATGTGTATATCAAATACATTAATGGGATTCTACTAGGAAACCATGACACTCACCTTCTCTGGGTCAAATGATATTCCATCTCTTGAAATGATATGAAACAAGAATTGAACCTTACTAATCCAAAAGTTTCACTTACCATGATTTATTTATAGTTATTTCTATTTTTGTGTACTTACCATGATCTCATGATGGTTGGCATGGTTGTGTCTGGTGCAAGAAAACTCTATGATGTTATGTATGAAGACTACCAAAAAGTAATCAAGATTCAGGTGGAAAGAATGATTCATCATATCCATGAAGTCTAATGGAACATTTTTTAGACCTAATGACATGACCATATACATGTACAAGTTTTATCTAATATTGAATATTGTGTATGGTATATCTGATGGTCTTATATGAAACTGATGGTATCCCAAACAAAAATCAATCTTAGATAAAAATGATGCCCCTTGGTTCTAGTCAAAGAAATCATCTATAAAAGGAAATGAATACTAGTTAGTAAGCATATGCTGGTTCAAATATAGGAAATCCATGACCAATCTGAATGTGTTGTTCACTATCTTGGAGAAAGGTCAAGTGAACCCCATGTTGTTATGTTGGGTAGGATAATTCTATGGATTGAGTCTAATTTTTGAGTTCATTTAGCTTTGTAGGTGCCATTATATTGGGAGTAGTTGACACTAGTTCCACACCAAGAACAAGATCAATGGGTAACCCAACCTATATTTTAATAGTTAAGACATAGAAATATATAGGGAAGACATCCTGAAAATTATCCACCATAGGAGTAAATTCAATAAGCTGTATTCCCTGATTTCCCATAAAGCGAATATTTATCTTTGTTGTCCCTCCACCTATCCCAGTCTGCTTGAGTCCATATTTACTATCCTGGAGCTCCCACTCACTCTTATGGATATACATACTCTCCTCAAGTGATGTGAAAGATACCTAACAGTGATAGAAATCTACCGGGGCTCGATATGGAATATGCTAGTCCATAATGAGAATGAAATCACATTGGTCATCTCATGTATAAAGAAACTCCACATAAAATGGTACCCACCAATCTGAAGGGGGAATCCTTGTACTGGAATATAATCTTTACTGTAACTCCTAGAATCATTAAGTGAGTCAGAATTTCATTGGAGTATTCTATCTCTAGTTCTAGAATCTACATAGTTTTAGATTATATAAAAGAGTGGGATACACCTATATCAAAAGGTTTGAAACTTGAGTAGAGTCTACCATAACAGTACCTCTAACTGTAGATGGTCATGGACTCTTCTCATATAGTGTACGTTGTATTTCATATATGTGGCTTGAATCTTATCCCTAAGATGGTTCATAAGTATCATGATTAGGTAAAATCTATTTTCATTGAAACTATGAGGCTGCACTGCCAAGGCTGCACCCACCAGATCCTCTTTAATAGTCTATATAAAACCAGCTTCCCACCAGACATGGTGTTATTGATCAGAAACTGTAAAGCACTGTTGGAACCGAACCATGAATCATATGACACTGATGGAAAGTATCTCTTATAGGTGACGCATTTTTTCACATTACCGACACTCAATTAGGTTCCTCATACACTGGTGTTTTTTATGGCATGAATTTCTACACAAGTGACACACTACATAGCTATAAATTCATTCCACATGGATGGTACTACCCCCTTATGTATCCTTAAAATGTTACTTCATACTTAATTATAAACCAATACACATATTGGAAGTGGAATGTCTTTATTTATCATTTCATGATTCCCTCATATTTTTGTTTGTGATGAGTATGTGATTCAATATCATTGAATTGGAGTTAAACCTAAAGAAATTCAACTAAGATTGTATGGTTTATGAAATACCATCCTCAAATCTTCTTGTAGTATCTAGTTCATAAATAGTACAAGTTAGTGAAAAGTACTATAATTCAGTGTGGAAAGATGAGTTTTCCATCCCTCGCATGCCACCTTGATGAAGGTGCATAAGTTCCCAAATGTTAACTATTCTTACTGTCTCAAAACATAATTAATAAAAGAAGGATATTTGGAAGTCTTCCCAGTCCATACCCTAATTTCAACCATCTTGGGTCACAATGTACCACCAACTCTTGATGGAGTCACATAGTATGCTGATCACAATCTTGAAACTAATCACTATCAGTGTCTCGATGTTCTCAAAGTTGGACTGTGTGGCCTCAAGATATGATTTCCTAGCCTAAGGTCCGCCATAGCTTGAGAAGGTGGAAGTATGTTGTTGTTGGAAGACACAGGTCTACACTTCAATAGAATGGGCAGGTCAAGGAGCTACATGAACCAATATAATGATCTAAAATTTTTTTTTATGAAACTGGGAAACAACACTCTGTTGAAGTTCTATAGAAGGTGACTTAGTTATCACCACATGAGGTTACACAAGTGTCTACAGGATCACCAACTCAAGTGTTTTCTCATTTCCACACTCTACGTATACAAAATGAGGTCATTTTAGTAGAATGGCTATACAATTTCATTGTTCACGACTCATATAGCGGTAATAAAAGACATGGAAAGTGAAAAATAAAGGAAATTTAACAAGCCTGTAGATATAAAAGTTACATATCCTCACATACTCATGGATTGAGACCTATGATATTGTGAAAAGTAATATAAGGATAATAAGGGACACAACCTACTTCCCACTACTTGGTCAGGTTAGTTTATGGTCTCGTGTAAGGTAACAATTGTATTTTAAAGGCTGCTTTATTTTTTATTTATTTATGAGGGTAAATTCCATTTAAATGTATCAATTATTTGGATCACCACTCTGATTTTATATGGACTACAAAAACATATAAATTGAAATTTGGAGTCCACATACTCAAAAAAATAGAACGTTCCATCATATTTGACCAATGCTCGATGGATCAACGTGCCACTATTGGTTTCTTAAGGCATCAACTTTAACTGGTGTAGGAAAGCAATGCTACATTATGGAAGATATTTTATGTACCAATTGTATTTTCTTATTTCTGACAAGGGAATACCATCAAATTTATATATATAACAATCAACACTACATGACATAAAAAAACAAGAACATGAAGCAATCACATTAAATATAATCAATTCATGTAGAAAGTAAATATTGATTGGCATAATTCTTGACATTTTGATCCTATGGTGCCTAGTATGATCCATGCTTCAATATTCACACATAAATTTGGATATGGAAGAATAAATATGATCAAAATATTAACAATATAAAACAAGTGTTTCACCCAATGGGGATATATAAGTTACTATAACTGTGCAATCAATAACTAAATTTACCCATCCTTAGTAATTTTGGTTTTCTCTTTATGTGGTTTAGCGTCTACTAGGAATAGGTTCATGACCAAATTACAATTTCCTAGTATCCTTCCCATGAACAACCAAAAATACAAACACAAAAACTCTCTGATTCCACATTGTAGAATCCCATCCCAAATACTACTTCAGTGTACCCTAAGATGGATCCTATAAGACCTCAAGCATGCATGGTCGATTTCTAGAGGCTACCGACTAGTAGTAAGGACCATCAGTTTGTATTTGGGGAGATTATTCCATTATTGATCAAAGTTGAGAGATGAATTATATAAATGTTATGTTATAAAATGAAGTGGAAGAAATAGTAACAATCAGTAGATAACAACAGAAACAAATATGTAATCACGAAAGATGCGTAATACAACAAGCATAAAATAAAAAATAATAACTTGAAACATGATGATCATTATGATGTATCTATACAAAAACTAATGTGATAGGGGGAAGGGGATATAGAAATATACCTCATACTAAAAAAATACACTAAAAATCTAAAAACTACTATGAATAGCATCTCGATCTAAGTATCCATCCTCTTCTTCCAAACACTATACTATAACTGATAATCAATCATTTGAAGTTGGCTATTTCCATTTATCCATACCTACAACCATAAAGTCTTCTTGGGTACCAATAGTGGACCAACTCTAGTTTCAGATACAATCTCAGTTGGCTACAACCAATGGTGTCTAGATCAATCCATTTGTGTATTATAAAATGAATTGATTTTCATAATTAATATGTGCATTAAATAAATAAATAAATTAGACTACGTTCTATATATACACTTGTATAATATACCTAAGTATTCCTTAGCCAGTGAGTCTGAACCAAGAGTACCTACAAGGGAAAAATGTGTGCGATAATATGGGAGAAGGTAAACTATCCTGAATCTTGAGATTAGGATAGAAGGGAATGTCTCTATGTTTCCAAAACCAAAAAATTATTTATCATTTTCAAATAATTCATTTTATTTTTAATTTAGTGGAATAAAATCTTTATAATCTTTTTGAGATTCACCCTGGGCCCATCCCTGGAAATTCAGAGTGAATTTCCATGTATCAATAGAGGGGCTTGGTATAAGCCAAGACCTATGGAGTCCTCCTATTGTATCTCAAGGATAATGATTTAGTTTCACTCGAGGCATGGTGTTAAAGCATCATGAAATAACCTATGCATGCATAGGTTGTTCTACTCGTAGGGGACCATGTCTCCCTAGTGGAATAGTAAAATCATCTTTGTATTAAAATCATATAAGGGGTCTCCCCTAGGGAACTAGTCTCACTCGTCTGTGGTTAAAAGTAATAACACTCTGTGAACCCATCCAAGGTGTCCCCCCTAAGTAACTGATGCCACTCATTTGGAGGTAAAATAAATAACACTTAGGGAACCCGTTCCAGGTATTGGTGGTGCATTTCCAATTGTATTTACTAACCATTAGTAAATACCAATAATAAATCATAAAGATTCATTCTAATATGTCTATATGTTGAAACCACTTGTTTCATCATCGACATAAAGGTAAAATCAATTGATAAAACAATTCTTGTACAAAATATCTTCCAAGGTCCATTTCATTTAGTTCATAAAATTATATCATAATTGGATTATTTTTCCAAGAATTCAATTTCTAAACCATTTATGGAATAAATTTAATAGGCATAAGAACTTAACCATCCCACTAAACCAATCAATTTCATTTATGGATTTATTTGTGGGTTCTAACTCAAGTTTCAACCCTAAATTCACTAATAAAATAGTATCAAGACATTTATTACGTGAAAACAAAACGCATGGGGTTTTATGAATATAAAAATATAGGAAAATTGGGTCTCTCAGAAGGATCACACACATTGGGGTGGATTAGGTTATAGATATCAACCAAAGGGGTTGATTTTACACTATCTCGGGTCAGAAAAGGCATGGTAAATCTATACAATTAATTTAATTTAACAAATTGGAGGTTATTCTAGAAACGTTTCCTCACAGAAAAATAGTGAAAAATATATAATTCAAAAAAACAAGGGTTAAGGGTCTGTAACACCTAGATTACCTATATATATCTTCCTTTATCTAGTGATTAACTTTACTTGAAGAAAGGTCAGGAATAAAATGGAGAAACATTCAAATGACTTGAAAATTGGGAAAATTATCTTGCACTAATATTGTAAAATATATGGGATTAAGAACATCAAATAGAAGGGAGAAAATTGTTGAGAACACATATTCCTTATTGATTGTTTTGAAAATGAGAGATTTGAACTTTGTTTGGAGGAGTTATCTCAAAACCTAATGAGGAGGAGGATGAGAGTCATTCATGTGATTATAGGGATATTCCATTGGAGAAGATAGTATAAGAAATAATAAATTTGTTAAAATAATTTATGAGGGAAAAAATGTAATTTTACCCAAAAAAATATGGGTTCATGTTTTGGTCACATGGTTATCCAAATCGTGTATTGACCGTACACCAAGACACTGCATCAATGGGGCACCCCTCACAGTTATGTTCACTGTTTATCTAATCATGTGGAAACTGTGAAAAGGCTACATTTCAAAAACCTATGTAGCACTGCATGTCCATTTTCCAAGGTTCTCACAGTTGAAAAAAACAATCTTTCCCTAGCACCCCACATTCTTTAACTAAACATTTTTTGGGAAACTGTGAGAATTGTGATGCACAATTTAAACTAATCCTACAACCCTATTTGCCTCTTTTCATTTAGAGGCTCCTAGCTGTAATGTGTCACTGATACACCTGATACCAACTTTACACTATTAGACATCATTAATAGGCCGTACAATGTAATTTAAACAAAAATATGATAGTCCATAGCATTGGGAAAATCTAGGACATTACATACCTTATATATTGATTAAATGTTTCTATATGATCATCCATATAAATTGAAATTTAAAAAATTGAATCATATTTATTTTAAGAGGTGTTATTCAACACATACACACATGTGATGTAATCATTTTGCAATGGAAGGATATTTCATATACAAATGATATTCCAGTGACATGAAAATAGTTTATTATATAAAAATATAAATTTAATCATATTGATATAGTTATAAAACATTTATATGTGGTTGAGGAATAAATATACATGAAAAATACTCCTAATAATATATACCTCTTCATTGGGTATCTTCCTTTGAGAAGATCTTTATGAATTTTGTAATGGGTATTTCAATAACATAATCACCTCATGTTCATATATAAAGATATATTGATAGTATTTAGGTATGTATCATCCAAGAAAAAAGGGTTCTAGTGGTGTGTATATGTGATAATAGGATGTTCCATTTTATAGTTGATGTGGGTGGAAAACATGTAAAAATTGTGAACATTAAAATATAATAATATCTCTCTCATTTGAATGCGCCTCCAAATTTAAACGTTTTAAATGATATGAAGTGTAAGATAAAAATTCGTTCTTCCTATCAATTTAATGAATATATTTTGTGATATTTTAAGAATTATCTCTTATGTTTACCCCTCTTTGACACTTTTGAGGCATTATAGTGATAAATTTTTAAAAAATTATCAATTTTCATAATGAAAAAAGAATAAGTTGACCTCATAAATTATTATTAAATGTTATGTCTCTAAATATGGAATTCATTTTATAATTTTCAATTTCAAGACACAAAATATATTATTTCTATTATCTATGGACAAAACATGTAAGAACAGTTTTAGTTGAAAACTATTTTCAATCAAAAAAACATCGTTCTCATTCCTTGTCCTGTAACAACTATTATATTCATGTTAATATATTTCATTTAATACATGTTATAAAAATATAATTGAAATCATTCATCAATAGTGATTTATTTATTTACTCTGATAAGGACACATTCTACACACATAAACAATTTTCAAAAAATAACTTCATTACCATTAAATGATTTTATCTTCACTTATATCCAATTTATTATAAATTCGTTAATAATTAGTAATTTTTACATTCAGTAAAAAAATCATAAAAAAATCTTTTATTTTTCCTGATAATACATATTATATATAAACACAACCAACTTTAAAAAATTTATCTTTTATCATGAAATAATATAATTTTTAACATTTAAAATTAAGTACTTATTTCATGTTCACTAATAAATAAAGTTTCATCAATCAATACATTTAATTTTTTTTATAATCTTGTCATCAAAATTAATTCCTACAAATCAAATATATTCAAGATAATAAATCCATTATAAAAAATATCATTAGTATATTGACATTTATTTAATATTAACATTGTATTTAAATAAAGGTACACAAGAAATAAAATCTATATTAATAGAAATATATCATAAAATTTCAAGGTGTTACATTCAATAAAAATTATAAAATTTTTTACCATGTTATTATAAAATTATAATACAAACAAATCAATATACATATTTCTCATCACATCCTTAGGATACCTCATAGCTTACTAAAATTTATTGAATCACCACAAAACATTGACCTTGTGAGTGGTCCTGTTCTGAAACTCCTCATATATTTTATCTAAAATCTAAACATATTGTTTCCCAAAAGGGAGATCAAACTTTGATGGTGCTACCATTATCATATGTTAATATTAATGATCTGGTATATACTTCTTAGGAGTGATATGTGAAACAAATCATGATTTTGAGATAGGATTAAGGGATGTTATAAGTTATAATTTCTTATATAATTATGATCAATAATCTAAAAGGGAATTATATATATAGGGATCTATTATTCCTTCTTTCCAAACCTTGTTACCGTTTCCAATAATATATCCATAGGAATACCTTTTCACTAATATCAAACACTAGATCTCAACATCGATTTTCAGTATTAGTTATTATTGACTCATTGTTACCCCTCTAACCATCTCTATCATTTCCTCATATAGATCAGGTCCCAATATCTTCATTCCAAAACATCATTCCTGATAATTGGAGTTATGTACTTACTATCAATGAGAGATTCAGGAGGACCTATATGATTACTCAAATGAAATATATTGTCATAATAAAATTAAACAAGAAGAAAGAGTTGATCCTTACCACCATTGAAATACATAGAAAAGGATATCAAAATATCCTATAAGGTTTGAATGGTTCTCTCAGAAGAACCATATGTATGAGGATGATATTTAGTTTTATAGAAAAATCCTATATTCAAAACCTAAAGAAAACCACTACATAATTTCATTGTAAACCACAGAGGATGATAAGATAAAATATAATGTGATACTCGATGAAACATTTCCACTTCCTTAATTTATAACCCATATTATTGATTACGAAAAAATAAATCATTTATATAAATTACACTTTTTAGATTTGTAAGGTGATTTTAAAAAACATGAATATAGGTATGCCATTTAGATGATTTGGTTTATTCAAATAACAAAATACTTGGTGATGTTTTCGCACTCAGGCATGTGAAGTGGTTATAACATATCCTTTGACTTGTTTCACTTAGCCTTACATTATTAATACACCTATAATCATATTACATACTAAAAAATATACCTATTTATTTTATCCAACCTAAAATTCTCTATGAGATCCCTATAAATCTTCACATATTCATGATGCATAGAAAATAATTATCATTGAGATTCATACAAAAATCCATTCATCATGTCAAGTATTGAAGGTATCCATAATTAGTTTTTTAAATCAATCCTTCAAAATATAATAGGGATAATCTCAAGAACATTCCTCACCTTAATTTTCTATTCTATATCCCCCACTTGTACCTCTTTAATCCTTACATGAACATATTGTTGAAAAATCATCTATGAGGGATAATATATTTCTCCATTACACATGAGTTAATGATATGTATTAAGGAAATATATATATATTTTTATATCTTTCAATAATAATCATAGATAAAATAGTATTGTACATATAGATGAGAGTATTAACCATTTATTTCACCTTCCTAGGGTGGTAGTTTATTGAGAATCCTGGTTATTAATTTACACCAACAACCCCCTTTCATGCATATTCAACTGCTTCTATGTGAATATATACTTAAAACCATTATGATTTCTATACATATCATACCTTTTTACATAAAGATAATGAAACAATATTTTCATTATTATATCTATACCCAACCATTAGAGATAAATACTATTTATGAATTAGTAGTAAAATCAATATAATGGGAGTAATTGACATTGGGAGGTCATGTTCATCCCTTACTACTACAGACGATTATAGTTTGATTCAAAACTTTATTTGAGATTTCATTTCCTTATAAATTTCTATGGGATCAATATAAACTGACTTAATTCATGGTTGATATTGTGGGGAATGTATTGTCTCTAAAATAATTTATAAATATTATTGATTTTGATTCTAAAAATACACTTGTTTGATTTACAAATTATATTACATTATGCTTATTTTGGGAAATTAATATCCACATCAATATTTATTATGAAGTAATAAATCATAATGAATATTCATTAATGTTTTCAGAAGGAATTTAAGTGATTTTTTTGAAACAATGTTCATACCCTATGTTGGTAAGCATTACGTAAGGAATGAACCCTACGCTTGGAACATCATGTATGGATAATGAACCAAATTTTTGTATTCAACCATAATCTAGAAGATGAATTTATGTATTCTCAATCCTATATTACTTTTAATCTCTATTTTCTATATAGAGGAAATTATGGTTCCAGAACCATAAGATAGAAAAACAAACATTATCTTTGGATGGATATTTACGTTTGATAAAGAAAAGAATGTATGGATAAAGAACCCTATTAAAGTATGGAACCTTACATTTTAAAAATATACTTAAGGTTCATAAACCATAATTTTATGAAAAAAATTACACTCTCAACCTTACATTTGGAGAGTTAAATATATGTAGTTGAACCATATGTTTGACTATTAAACAATAGAGATTTAAATCCATGATGTTATATGATATTTCCACAAGAGTCTTGAAAGAAAAAAATATCGAGTAAAAGATATTCTAAAACCAATTCAATGCTCATTAGGATTTATTAAAGGTATTGTATTCATTAGAATAATTCTCTAATATAGTTAAAGTATGTAATTAATCCCCTGATTATTTGATTTTTGAATATCCATAATCTATCATGATATTTTTTTTATGTTCTCAACTAAAAGAGTGTTATTTATATAAAAGAAGTATTCTCTAAAATGATATAAGTGATTCAATAAAAAAATAATTATATATTATCTTGTATATATTTGGTAAATAGATGTAATAAAAAATTATCAATGATCTATTATTTTTGTAAGAGGCCCCATTTTGAAAGTACTACAAATTTAAACCTCAAATTGAAGTAATATTACAACTTTAGTTTATTTATATTCAAAATTATATATCATTTTCATCCTGGATCACATCAGAGTTAATATTTCTTGAAGGAATTCATTTTATCAGTAGAAGAATCATCTATTTCAGTTTTTGCTACAATTGTGATGTACAACCCAAACCATCAAAAAATCAAACATCTTTTGATTTATTGGAGTATCAGCTGCTCTAACTCAATTTTGGATTAAGTATCACCTTATTATTATAATATATGGATAAATGGTTCCCTATAAAAGAACCTGAAGTCTTTGGTTAGCCTTGTATTTATGATGTGAAATTCATGCACTCAGTTGTAGATTTGAAGGTCTCATGATAAATGAAAATTTGTAGTGACATTTACCAATCTCACAAAGAGAGAATTAGTGGATTTGACTGGGGGATTTTTATTCTCCAAACCACTATAAAATTATTGTGTTCATTATTTCTATTTATCCACTGCTCATAATTTTTATAGAAGATAATGATGCATATATGCATAAATAAAAGAGTTTTAAATGATATAATCAATTGATTTTTTTGAAAATACCCAATTCACCCCCTCTTATGTATCCTTGTATTATTATGACCTATCATTTGGAATCAAATGTGACATTTTTTATAAAAAAGATAAATCACAAGTAATCTTTAAAGAATAAGGTCTATACGAATAAGATGTCAATAACTAACCCAAAAGAATGTACATATATGTTTTTGATCCATATTTTAATAGTCAAAACTATAGATGCTAAATATCATGAATTATTCTCTACTTGAAGAATCTAGGATTGAAATTCTATTCAAAATTATTAAACATTATGAAATTCCTATGAAACTAGAAACTCGGGATGCTACAACTGAAGCAGAATATGAAATTATCTCAAAGGAAAATAATTCTATTATTTTTGGATTGGGACATGATGAATTCAATCAAGTTTCACAATTCACTACTACCTATGAGATGTGAAAAAAATTACTACTTCTTATGAAGGTGTATATAACATTATATAGACGATGTATACTATTGTGAAACTAATGTTTTACACATTTAAAATTATTTAATGTGAATGAATCACATAAATGAATGGATGGTTAATATTTATTTTCAACAATATTAGTTCCTTGGGAGATCACATCAGTCAATCTGCTCAAGCATAGAATTCACTTTCAGTACTATCCTCAAAATGGAATGGTTTATTACAATCTATTCAATGATCATCATCTTTTAAAAATTCCACCATGATAGAAATTATAGGAACCTTGATGATCTATGAAGAAAAATGGAATATGAACCTCAATATGACAAGTTAGTGACAAGGTAAAATACTTCCCTAAAGATGACATCTCAGAAGAATGAATGAAATTCAAAACAATATTTCAAACAAAAAAAACATCATATTCCTCAGACTATGAAATAGAACTTTTCCTACTATCCCAAAAATTTAGTAGATTCTACAAAATTAAAATCTACATTAAAAAATCCTTGAAAAGGGATGAAAGAGAACCGAGAGAAATAATATGCTATGAATGAACAATCTTGGGTCACATCAGACCTGAATTCATCCAATTTAATGATGAATGAAAAATTTTAAAAATAAATATTATAATAATGTTAATTATGAATGTCAATAAAATAGATCCATGGAAGCTCTATATAGTGTATCTTAAAGAATCCAGCAGCTCTATGAATTCTGATTCAGAAAAATACCCCCAAAAAAGAAAGAAAATATGTGATTTATTGAAAAAGAAAAAGAAGATGTACAATCATATTACTCATATAATATTAATGATGGTTGTTTTTCAAATAGTAAAATGGTTTCTTATTGTATAATTTCAGGATATGAATATGATTCTATAAAAAACTAGCATTATTTATTAAAAAATATCCATAAATATGTTTTAGTTGAAAGATAAACTATTCTAAAACAACATCATTAATTAATTTAAAACATTAATTCATCTTCACCAAATAGTGTTGATCATGAAGTAAGGTAAAAATAATAATGGGATTACGTATAATTGTGTATAATTGATACTCTAGTTTTTACAAAAGGTGAAAATATTTTGAATGAGATTCTTGTAAATAATATAATTAAAAGATTAATGCTTGGAATATGAATAAGGGTTAAAAATCAAAATTATATAAAAATTATTTTGTGTCCAATTCAAAAAATACTACCAGTTATTACTATAGAATAAATGTTCATTTCACAAACAACTAATATTTATGAAATCCTCAAATAATTAGTATTAAAAAGGATTTCATATCTAAAATTCTATATAAATAAAGTGATATAATTTTAATAAAGATAAGGTGACTCTAGATTCCTAGATCATTACTCAGTGAGACTAATGTTCCCAATAAAATATGGTTACTAAAACAAACATGTGTTTAATTTCTTTTGTAGGAAAAAGACCACAGGAAAAAATTTCTATTTGGTATATAGATAGTGAATGTTTAACAAACATGAGTGGTGGCTCATCAAATTTCCATACACTGACTCAAATGGTTGGTGTTATAGTCAATTTGGGTGACAATGCAAAAGGAAATATTATAGGAGTTGGAATGCTTGGAGATATAAGAAAAAACTATGTCAATAATGTACATTATATACATGGAAAAAATCACAACAAGATATGTATTTCTAAAATTTTTGATGATGTATTTTATATTGATTTTTTTTTTGAAAATTCATACTTAGTTCTCAAAGATAAGCTGGTTAATTATAGATCATATAAAATTGATAAATGTTATTGTATGAGTCTTTATTTTTGGTGTAAAAAGAATGTGATTTGTTTAGATGTAAAGATAAATGAGTCATGAATCTGGAATATATGACTTGGAAATTGAAATATATATCTTATTTAAGTAAATTACCTGAAAAATAATTAGCTCTTTATTTATTAGTCTTATGTTTGAATATTATAGATTCCATAAATCTTGAAAATTTGGAATGTTCAAAAAATTCCAAGAAAATTCATTAAAAATATTTCTTCATATGAACCATTAGAACATATCTATATGGATTTGTTTGACCATCTAGGGTAGCAAGTTTGGATGGTAAATTATATATTTATATTATAGTTATTAATTTTTCTATATTTATATGGGTTTATTTTCTAAAACTCCAAAGCGATGAATTAACTATATTTCAAAGCTTTTGAATTTTTTAATAATCATAATGATTTTCATATAATTTCATTGATAAGTGATTATAGTGGATAATTTGAGAATCAAGAATTTAATTATTTTTTCTCAAATCTGGGTATTAAAAAATCCTTCTCTACACCAAGAATTTTTCATCACAATGGAATTTTTGAAAGAAGAGATAGAACAATTCAAGAAACATTACGAACTACGTAGAATGAATACAGTATTCGTACCTATTTTCTAGGAAGAAAATGTAATAAAATCCTTCTATATCATGAGAAGACTTTTAGTAAGACCAAATATTTAAAATTCACCCTATGAACATTTTAATAACATCTAACATAATGTAAAGTGATCTATAGTATTTGGATGCAGGGTGTATATCTTGAATACTAAGTAAAACCATAGTAAATCCGATCGAAATGATATTGAAGGAATATTTCATGGTTATTTAGATATTAGCGTGTTTAATAAAAAAGTAAGGATTTTTGAAGAATTAATTAATATGTTGTTTGATTAAACTAACCCTTTCATTAATGAGAAAGATCAAATGGATGATAATTCTAAATCTTTAGAAAATATGAGACTTGAAATTTCTAAGGCTGATTAAGAAAATTGTTTAAATAAAATCCAGTCCAGTTTAGAGGAACATGAAACTAAAGAACCTGAATGTGTATTACCTAGGCAGTCTTGAATATGAAAGAACCATCTTTTAGAAATATTCATAAAATACCTAGACATATAATAAGAACTATTAGAAATATAGGGAACCTATCTAAATTAAATGACCTTTTATCTTAGTTAGAACCTAAATATAATGAATAATATTTAGAAGATGAAAATTGGTTTTTATCCATTATATAAGAACCAAACAAATTCAGAATACATTTTTTTAGGATTTAGTGCAAAGACCACCAGATTATCCAGTAATTGGAAATAAGAGGATCTTCAAAAATAAATAGGATGATCAATGGATCATAACCAGAAACAAATTAAGATTAGTAAATAAATTATATAATTAGAAAGAATATATTGATTATGATGAAGCCTATGTTTCTATAACCATACTAGGATCCATTATAATCATTTTACCTTATGCATCTCATAATAATTTTAAATTATATCAGATGGATGTCAAGTCTTCTTTTTTAAATAGATATTTAATGGGGGAAGTTTTTGTTGAACAAAATCCTTGTTTTGAAAACCCTTATAAACCAACTTCTATTTTTAGACTTAATAAACCCCTATATGTCCTTAAACAAGCACATAGATATTTGTATGAAAGATAAATAACTTTTTGGGAAAATTGAATTTCTATGAGATTAGTAGATCCCACTATTATTAAGAAAACCGACTTCTCTAATATTTTATTAGAAAAAATTTATGTTTATTATGATAGTTTTGGAATAAGAAATATATATATTTGAAATGATTTTTTCAAATATAATGTGAAAAAAATATTTTAATTGAGTATAATGGGATAATTTAATTTCCTTTTAGGATTTAAAATCTATAAAAAATATTATAGTTATGTTTTAATTCAATGTAAATAGAGAATTTATTTATTGGAAAAGTTTGTACATAAAAAAAGAAAGATCTTCACAACTCCCATGAGTACCATTATAAAACTTAATTTGGATGAAGATGGAAAACCAGCTAAGAAATAGTTGTATAGAGGTATGATTGATAGATTAATGTATCTTAATACTAATAGATAAGAAAAAAGTTTTCTATATTTATATTTGATTTGTTTTAGTCAAATTCAAAAGAATCCCATATTACTAATGTTAAAATGATTTTTAGATATTAAAATGAACTATTTTTCAATCTCTACATTACCCCAATACTTATGAATTTAATTTTTATTAAACGGCTCGAAGGCCTTCAATTTTGTTTTTCATTTTTGATAACCCCATTTTTAAGGGTTGAAAGGAAACCCTTACCTAGACCATAAGCATCCTGACACTACATGACCTGAATGTCATATAGGAATTAATAATAGACTATGAATACTTGGAACTTCCCCTCCTTGGCTTGTAAATTGCGATAAGATATCCACAAACACATGGTTTTTCAATTTGTTTTCTTATGAACAGATTTATATTCCTTGAACCAATGGTGATTGGCAAGCCCAATCATTCTACAAAGTCTGATAGCACTTCCTTGGGGAATTTGTCTTTTCTAAATAATTTTTTGGAGGTTATAACATATAGAATCTTTTGGGTTTACATTTCACATCATGTGTCCTGGAGGACATGACATGGACTGAAGTGCATTACTTGTACTGAAGGCCCTACGGTGACCCAAAATCCTTAATAACCCAAAGGTATGGGGCCCGAAGGCCTTAAGTAACTCAAGGACCAAACCAGTGGCCAAAATGTGAATATTTCCAACTGATATAGTACGTAATATAACCCATTACAGTAATTTCTATAGTACCAACTACAGTACTACTACAATGCCTGAAAATATTCATCTTCCCAAATTCGATCATGGGTCTTGTGGATGACCTTGAAGAGTCCCCACCAACCAGGATAAGGCTTATATGCATTCTAATTTTATTTTAATTTCATTTTGAGATGATAATTTTAGATCATGTAGATTAGATAGAAAAAACACCTCTGAAACCTATAACTTTTTAGGAAAATCATTGCTTTTATAGTCCAGTAAGAGACAACTCTAAGTTTCTCTATCAATAGACGAGGCAGAATATGTGTCTACTATAAGTAGTGGAACAAAATAGTTGTGGATGAAACACACACTAATCTATTTTTGAATAAATTTTAATAATATACTAATTCTATGTGTTAATATTTGAATAATAAATATTTCAAAATAAACTACAAGTCATTATAAGACTATGAAAATTAAACTAAGGCTTTATTTTCTAATGGATTACGTTCTTAAGAAAGATATATCATTAAAATTTGTAAATACCAAATATCAATTAGCTATGATTTTCTTCCTAATCACCTTCCCACATCATGTTTGGATTTCATTAATTGGTAGTTAAGTTTATTTATAATTAAATAAGTGTTTTTCAATTTATTTCTATTATATTTGTTTATCATTTTTATTCATTTTAATATAATTTATTTTGATATGTTAATTTCACTATCAAATTATTATTTCATTTATTTTTTTAAATAAATTTCTACTTGTTTTTAGTTTTTAAACCATGTTTCCTAAAAAATTTAATGATTACCCTATGAAATCAACACAAGAAACCAGACCCCATCACTGTTAATCAAAAAAACCCTTCATCTTTATTTACCGTTTTCATCAAACCTTTTCATCTACCAGAGCCCTCATCTTTCTTTCAGACCCTACAACCTGAAAACCTGAAAACCATCAACATTAAGATTCATATAAATGAAGAAGGAAAAGTGAACATGTGAAGTTAAACCAAGCGATTTGAATAATCAACATGTCCCCTTTAGGAAGATTATTCTATGAAATTTCATATATTTTGAATAGTTGTATGTAATGAATCTTCCTCTTAAAAAATCTCTTTCATATCATGTTTGGGAATTATTTTAATGAGGAAAATATAGATTTTCATTTGGATATGAAATATATCTATCTTATAGAAATTATTAGTTTAGTTTATGTCATTCAGAGGATTTGATATCTTCCTAAGTAGATGATAAAGAGTTTTCCATCTCTCTAGTACAAATTGACCAGATTTGAAAATTTCCTCATGAAGGATTATTGCAACTTGATCTTCAATCAATATGAAATTGAGTTCATAAATTAGAATAAATCATGTATTTTATTTTCCGTTCAACAAATATTAATATATTGTTTTTAAAATATCATAAGAAAAGCCAGAAAAATTTATAAGGTTTATTCAAATTACTATTTGTACAAGGGTTACTGAGATAAAGAAAACTTTTTACCTAGAAAAGTATATTATTTTTCTTTTCATCAGTGAAATCAAGTTGATCTTACCTAAATATAGGTTGAGACATATGATATATTGTTTCAATTCAAAGGAAATGAATTCATTCTATATTGATGGTCAGCCACTTTATCTTATTTTATATAGAAAAAATATGATTCATCAGATTGATTCTTGAACCAAATGTCATCACAATAATGTTCTCATTACTGGTACTTTAATAAAATATGGATTATTTTAGAGTACAATAATAGGTAAACTATTTTGGGTAACTACAAATGATCAATAAGAATATAAACCATTTTGTTGGGGGGGGGATGAAACCTCAAGTATGTGGGTTCAGTTAGATTAAGAAATAAAGAAGTTGGAGAATCTGGAATAGAAGGTGTTGCTTAGCCTGCAAAAATAAAACACTCTTAAGATAGTATAGATCTGGTGGAAGAAGGTCTATAAGAAGATAACCATGAGGATCTTTTTGTAAGACCAAATATCAGAGGAGAACCCCAGGATAAGGATCCAAAGTAATGATCTGGGGATTCGACTTATTCAATGAGTTGGTAAGAACTAGTTCTTCTTTTATATTAATAGGTTGAAATTAAATACCAATCACTTTTGGTTGTTCCACAAATAGATCAATTGAATTAAATTGATCAATCAAGATCTACAAGTTTATAAATCAATAACTAGTAACACTGAGATCACTGTAATTTTTTCTATCTCTATTTTTGATCAATCATTAGAAAAAAAATGCATATGTATCTGGATAAAGGATAGAAGACCCAGATAGAATTTATTTTTCTAGTGAGAAGTCATTATTTAAACCCTTAGTTGTTTTAGAAGATACTCCTCAGTCAAATAATCATGATGTAGGAAAAACTGATTCCATGACAAATTAGATTGAAGATATTTTTGTAATTTTCAACATGGTTCATGAGAGTACTCAAGTCTTCAACAATAATTATAAGCTTCCATGAAATCACTAGATGATTTAAAAAATTCAACTTTTTTGAAATTGGAATTAGAGTTTTTTCAGAATAAACATCAATAATTCAGGGAAAGTGTTTTTTTAAAAAAGGATTTTTGTTGTATTTTAAAGTGAGATGCTAGATCAGTTTGGAAAACTAAAATCGAAATATGTATCAAAAACAGATTTTGAATATTTGAAATGGTATTTCTAAATTCAATTTGAATCGACAAAGGGTAGTATAAATCAGTCCATAGTTTCTTCCTCTATAACTCCAAAATCACCAGATCTGATCAGAATATTTCAAGATATACCATTTGTAATGGAATATATGAAATATAGAAATCAATTGATTCAGTGTAATACTACACATTTTTCTGTTCATTTGGATAATTAGAATGACTCCTTTGATAAAATCATTTCATGTAAAATTGGCATCTGGCTGCTGCTTAATCAGTTCAATGATAATATATCTCATATTCTTTAAGGATATGAGGATCTTCATGAGTTTTTTAAAGTCAATTTGATTGAAAATTATAATTTAAGTTTATATTAAATAATTTTAATAAGGTATTTGGTTGAAAATCATTCAAAAAGGTTACAATGTTAGATATAATATTTTAAGAAAAAATTCTGGATGCTTGGGCTTCAACAGAACTAGAAACCACTTCTAATAAAAATATTTTATAATCTACCATACCTTTGGTTTAAACCATTTCCTCAAACAAAATAAAATCGTTTATTTATATTGTTTTAATAATAAAACAACCAATACTATTTTTATATTATGTTCTTCATTTGTTTATTTATTTTATAAGTTTATCTCTACTTACAGAACTAAAGTCTTATTATTCTAACATATACACTATAATATTCATTTTTTGTTCTATAAAAAATCAAAATCCTTTAAATCATTTTTTATAATTTGATTTTGATATCACAAAATGGAATGGAAATTGGGTAGGCACAATATTCAAAATAATTATTCAAAATAGTGTTTTGAAATAGAAATAATCCTATTAAAATTTAATTTTCCAAACAAAAAGTATTTCCTTTTAAAATTTAATTATATTAGTTATTACATTTCATACATTTTATATAAATTATATAATGTGTTTTTTGATCTTAGAAAAGGGATAGATTGTTGGGAATGTATTGTCTCAATAATACACAATAAATCATATTGTTTTTTATGCTCAAAAATACCAATGATTTTTTTAACAACAATATTAATTTATGTGTATTTCATAAAACTAATATTCATTTCAATATTTAAAATGGAGTTATTAATCCTCTTTTAATATTTGTTAAAGTGCTTAGAATGAATTTTACTACTTTCTTAAACAATTTTCATACCCTAAGTTGTTAAGAATAATGTAAGGAATGAACCCTATGATTGGAACAATGTGTATGGATTAAGAACCCTATATTTGTATTCAATATTATTCTAGAACAACAAATGTACATATTATTATCGCTAAGTAACTATTTATCTAAACATTATGCATAGTGGAATGTATGGTTTAATAACTATTCACAATGAAAATTAACCTTGTGTTTGGATGTAACCATACATTTGCTAAAGAGAAGAAAATATGGTAAAGGAACCCTCTATAAGGAAGGAACCCAACATTTGAGAAACAAACATATTCTACATCAACCTTACTATTATGAAGAACCATAAATTTTAAACCTTACGTTCAGATAATTAATGTTATGTAGTTAAACCCAAAATTTTACTATTCATTAATAGATATTTAAATCCATGATTTTTTCCAAGACATCTGAAATGATCTTGAAAGAAATAAAGATTGAGTAAAAGCTAATCTATGAACGATTAAAATCTCATAATGATCAATTCAAATAACCATATTGTTTGAACCTGGGATTTTTAATGTGGTAATGTGTAACACCCTAAGCTTCTACGGTATGCTTCTCTTTGAATAATGTGATAGCGTGTGTTGTACGCAACATCGAGTTCTAACACACCACAACCAATCAAACTAGTTGTTATGAATAGTAATACCTGATTTTTGAAATTATATATATTATATATTTCAAAATGCACTTCATTTTTGGATTTGGAATATCTAAATTATCCTAAGTTGAATTTTTGGTATTTTTCTGAGAACTTCCAATTTTTATGAATAGTGAAAAATACTTAAATACAACTTTTTTAATCAAAATAATTTATAGTGATAAATTATATTATTGAGTGGTTTTAAAGTATAATTAGAATATATTTTTACCCTTTTATCCAATGGTTTTCATTATAATTAATTTCACTTTGAAATTGGACATAAACAATTGTCAATCTTTTGATATATATTATTTCTTAAAAACACACTATTTGTTATGATAGTGGGAATTAATTATAAAATTAATTAATGAAACTTATATGTTTGGAATTTTGTAAAATAGACATCATTTTTGAATTTGGAATATCAATTATAGCTTAGGGTTAAATTTTGGCATTGTTCTGAAAAACTTCAATTTTTGATGAATAGTGAAACCACTAAGTGGTAGTTAAAAAACTGAATTTTTCATAAAACTTAATTTTACCGCTTCTGTGAATGGAATTTCAAAAATCCGAGAGACACGGTTAATATCAAGTAGTAAAATTTGGTTCAATGAGATGAAAATAATTTTTGGTGAATAATAACTTTTTACTTTTATTTACCACGGTTAAAAGTAAATAGGGTAATTAAGGGTAAATATGATATAAATATTACCCTAACACATGTCCTAATTCTATTGTACAAGTGTATCTCGACCAAAAACAACCTTAGGAATAAAATATTATCATTTAGGTCCACTTGGATTAGATTAGGACATTTATTATTATTTAATTCAAAGAAGAGTTAAAAGAGTTAAAATCAAAGTTTATTTACTAAAACATTTTTAATATAGAGTTATACACAAGATAAATTCGATTTTAAATATTCATTAGAAATCTCAAAGTATTTCCGACATAATTATATTTTATTTATAATTTTTAGAAATTAAATAATTTAATTTATTTATGACACAATGATGATGAAGTAATTACCATAATAGTGAAAAATTAAAATAATTGATATTTTAAATACCCAAATAAATATAATTTGAGACTTTTTATGAATTACATTAATTTTATAGGTTAATATGACATGTTAGGATTTAATTAAGTAACTTTTTCTGAATTAATAATTCTGTTATTATTTTACAAAAATCAATTATTGAATAGTGTCAAAATTGACATAAAAGAATTTTTAAAACAAATATTATATTATTAATTGATATTAAATTCCTAAAAATCTAAGGCTCGAACAAGAGACTTATATAATGATAGTTGTATCATTAATGGACCACTTGGGGGTTTCTTAGATGTATATAGTAAGTTTATTAACCATATAATATAAAAATACAAAGAGACATTGTAAAAGTGAAACTAATTAACTAAGAGTTAATAATTAAAGATAAGGTTAATATAGTAACCCAAACTTGTCTAAATTCTATTGGTTGAGTGGTTTTAGACCCATACCCACCTTAAACTTTAAATAATACACTTTGGAGCCATTAGAAACCGAATATGAATTTATTATAAAATAATATTTCTAGCTTTTCCCAAGGTGCCCCTCACCCCTCTTATAAAAGGGAACTCTTCCTTATCATTAATTCACACCTTCAAAGCCTTTTGGTTCGGCCAACATCTTCCCAAATACTCTATAAAATTCCCTCAATACAACCTAGAGGCCTTAGCTTGATCATAAATCCAACCTAAAGATCCCTTTTTATCAAATCAAAAGGAAGAACCCGAAGAAGAGGTAATGTTTTCACCACCCTTTTTCAAATTCATTTCTTCTTCCACTTCTTCTTTCTTTTTTATTCCCATTCTAAAATAATGACTCCATTATCTCCTATATACTTTAATATTATTATAATTATGGTACAACCATATTCAGTATTCTATCCATCCTTTAAATGACATGTCACCATACGTGCGTACGTACGGCTTACCGTCTCCATGTTGTGGTGTAATTGTTATTCAATATATTATTATTTGGATGGGTATAATAATGATTTGTAATTCATGTAAATAATAAATATAACATTATAATGATTCTATATATATGATATACTATTCAATTATATATTATTTTAATATCAAAAGAATGATATTGTCACTCGTGCGTACGTACGGACTACCGTCTCCACGAACGCGAAGAGATTCATTCTCCAATGTATCCATTCAAGTATAATTATCATTTTATGATTTAAAAAAAATGTTTAAGGACTTTATATCATCTTGTATATTAATAAGATACAACCTATCTATGAAAAACATGGCTTACGTAACAAAACATTAAAAAGGAAACGAGTAAGTTAACACCCGAAACGACGATAATACTAAGGTATTATTAACAAATAAATGTTAAAAGATCATATTTGATATCATATTAATATATATGATTCTTGAATAATTCAATAAAAATTATTTCACCATTATACAGGAGTTTAACCTACCCCAACCAAGGAAAAGTACAAGGTAAGGGTTATTTCACAATCTCTTCATTATCCGAGGTTGTTTATACGTAATAATCTACTGGGATCTCTTTATCATCCACATCCATGTTTCTTAAAAATGTATTTCAAAACATTTTTACTATTTAAAAGAATATGGGTTAAAGTCATTTATACCCTTGTTTGACTTTTTATAAGAGGTTTATAAAGGAATATTTCCGTCGTTTTCCAAACAAGGTGCTTTTTAACCTTTTCGATAGGATTAAGGTAAGAATGTTTTTTTACCTTATACGGTGGGTGCGGCAATTTTCCGCCGTTATAAAATCGTCTAAGCTTACCTTACAATCTTATAAGAATATTTTCAAAGAAATTTTTTTATTTTATATGACTCTTAAATGATTTCAAAATAAAAAGAGATATTTCTCTAAAAGAGTTTTGATTTCATCTATGTCAACATCCTTTGATGGATTTTAAGCTTATTTGAAGCTGATTTATTATGAAAAAAAACTTCCATATTGTATTGAAGGTTTTGTGATATGTTTGACTATGGATATATTATTTTTATACCCTTCATGGTTTATGGTGAAAGTATTGACATTTTGTATGCTAGTTTAAATACGAATGTTTATGTTATGTTTAAACCTTTTCATATGGGAATGCATTGGACTTAATATATGACGGGTAGAGCCCGCTATAGCTCCTCGATGCATCGTTAGGTCTCATGAGACAAACT
This sequence comes from Viscum album, assembly GCA_963277665.1. Lineage (NCBI taxonomy): Eukaryota > Viridiplantae > Streptophyta > Magnoliopsida > Santalales > Viscaceae > Viscum > Viscum album. Next base: position 891,864,067 of record OY728138.1, read on the forward strand.
AGTGTCTTGGTACAAGGCCTTCAAAAAAATCTTATTTGTAGTCTTGGCACGAGGCCTTGGCTATGTGGTTATGATATTCTGGCATTATGCATTCCATCATTATGAAAGTGGTTATTGATATTGCATGTGATTATTTGATTAGTAGAATATCCATGTGAATAAGAAAATGGCATTATTTAATTTTAGTTTTTGCCATACTATGTTGAAGTTCAAGTTTAAAAGTATTTTGTTTTAGTTATACATTACCTTAAATGTTTATTCTTATTTATGAAAGTTTCGGCAATATTGTCATCCTTACTGGGCATTTGAGCTCACCCCTTTCAATGTTTTATTTTTTCCAGGATGTGAAGAAATGATTTATGAATGACCTGCAGGGATAGTATCTGGGGATATGAGTGTGGACTATGAAGAAAAGATATTGTTGTAGTTTTCATTTTTATGATGTAATGTAATACTTATGAATATATCTAGTGTTTCCAAGGCTACTAAACTAATCGGTCTTTCGAAACTTGATCTTTCTTGTGATCATGCCAATGTTATGTAATAATGCACCGACTCTGGGTAACTGGGGTCGGGGCGTTACAGTTGGTATTAGAGGAAGTTTTGTACAAACCTTGGAAGCTATATTTAGATAAACTCTGATTAGAGCACATAGACCTAAGATGAACTTTGAGGATTAGTATAGAAGAACGTCCTAGAATTTTGGAATTGTAGATATTTTGTAAATTTTATGAGAAATACATCCATGTCTGGATATGAGCAGGTAGAGGCGGCTATGGCACAGATGTACCTAGGGGTAAAACCCGAAAACACCGCTTTGAGCTAGACTCGAACGGGAACTGGTGCATGACAACGGGCCTTACTGCACTCTTGGTTACGACACTCCTGGGGGATATGCTTAAGATAACTCTCATTTTCTTTACAAATCATTATTAAAGGTTTATGAGTATATACTTCCTCAAAGAAAACATTTTTATGATTACGGATTATATCTATAAATAGTTCAATTTATGTTAAGTGTTTTATAAGTATGGGATTATGTATTTTGATTCATAAACTGATCTAGTTTATGCCATTGTTTAGAAATGGCGCCTAGTGGAAGAAATGGAAACTGTATTAATGCACGCACCCCATATAGGGATTTCCCTCCTGGTCAAGATAATTATAGTGGAGCTGGTGATGCAACTGGTGCCGATCAGCTAATCCTCATACTGGGACTGTAACACCCCAAGATTTTACGAAAAATATTCTTTTTAATTTCATTAATGTCTTGTGTTGTACGCTACACCAAAAGGAGCTTGCACAACACGAATCCCTGACTTGGCTTGCATTACACGCAAGCGCAACCTTCCATGATAGCGTGTGTTGTACGCAATACCGAGTTTCGCTAAACAATGATATGCTATTAAAATATTATTAAAACTAGCCGTTATAAATACTAATACCCACTTTTTTAAATTTTATAAATTTTATTTTTGAAAATGGACTTCATTTTTGTGTTCGGAATATCGAAATTAGCCTAGGGTGAAATTTTGGTATTTTTTTGAAAACTTTCAATTTTTGATGAATAGTGAAAACACTGGGTTACTATTTAAAAACCGACTTTTTATTTAAATAATTATTTATTTTATTTAAATTTATTTTAGGTAAAAATTGATACATAATACCTATATAAGTTCAATGTAATTCATTGGAGTAATTTTATAATAATTTTAGATATATAAAAATTTCATTGAACTTTTCAGCGTCTTTTACCCACCTCCTAGGAGAATTTGCAAATTTACATAAAACATAATTTTACCGCTTTTGTGAATGGAATTTCAAAAATACGATAGACACGGTTCATGTCAGTAAGTAAAATGTGGTTCAATGAGATGAAAATAATTTTTGGTGAATAGTAACTTTTTGCTTTTTTTTACCACGGTTAAAAGTAAATAGGGTAATTAAGGTTAAAAATGATATTATTATTACCCTAACACATGTCCTAATTCTATTGGATAAGTGTAATTAGACCAAAAACAACCTTAGGAATAAAATATGACCATTTAGGCCCACTTGGATTAGATAAGGACATTTATTATTAATTTATTTAAAGAAGGGTTAAAATAGTTAAAATCAAAGTTTAATAAGAAAATCATTTTTAATATAGGGTTATACATAAGATAAATTCGACTATAAATATTCATTATAAAGATAAAAATATTTCCTACATAATGATATTTTATTTGTAATTTTTAGACATTAAATAATTTAATTTATATATAACACAAAGATGATACAGTAATTATATTATTAATGAAATATTGACATAATTAATGTTATAAATACCCAAATAAATGTAATTTGAGACTTTTTAATAATTCCAATAATTTTATAGGTTAATATGACATTTTATTATTTATTTAATTAACTTTTTTAGAACTAATAATTCTGTTATGATTTTCAAAAAAATCAATTAAAAAATAGTATCAAAATTGACATAAAATAGTTTTTAAAACAAATATTATATTATTAATTGTTATTTTATTCCTAAAAATCTAAGGTTCTGTAAAATGACTTAGATAATGTTATATATATTAATAATAAACATCTTGGGGTTCTTTTGGCTTGTTATAGTAAGTTTATTAGCCTTATAGTGTAAGAACACAAAAAGACGCGGTAAAAGTAAAATTATTTAACTTAAAGTTAAATCTAAATGATAAGGTTAAAATAGGAACATAAACTTGTCTAAATTCTATTGGATGAGATGATTTAGACCCGTACCCACCTTATCTTCTAAATAAATCAATTTTTAGCTATTTAAAACCGAATATGGATTTATAATAAAATAATATTTTTAGTTTTTCCAAAGGTGCCCCTCTCCTCCCTTATAAAAGGGCACCTCCTCCCTCTCTTCCTCGCACCACTTTGAGCCTTCAATATCGGCCAACCCCTGCCAATTTCTTCTCTCCACTTCCCTAGAGACATCCTAGAGGTCCTGGTATTCTTCAAAGACCAATTTTAGTGCCCTAAAAGGAGGTCTCAATGAAGCGCTTTAAATAAGAGGTAATGTCTGTTACTGATTCTTTCAACTTTATTTCGTATTCCACTTATTCTTCTTTAGTTGTTTCATTATGAAGTAATAAAATAAGTATCACTCATATACTGATATGTTATTATAGGTATGAAACAACCCTATTTCACCATCTATCCATCCTACAGAAAACGAAATCATCGCGCGTGCGTACGTACGGAATACCGTCTCCACGCCGTGGTGTAATCTATTTTCCACCACCACATTACTTGGATGGGTATAATGGTGTAAAGAATGAATATATATGATTATTTTAAAGTGATATTGATTCTGAAATAGTATACATACACTCCAATACAATTCCACGATCATGGGAACGATATCATCGCTCGTGCGTACGTACAAAATACCGTCTCCACGATGTGATGTGACTCGTTCTACATGATTTTCATTACATAATTATTACATAAATGAATTGAGTGAATTAATATGATATATATTACACTAATACCATTCTGGAAATGAGGTATCTATAACCTAAAAGAAGAATAAGAATTTATTCTACAAAACACGCATAAGAACAAAAAGCAATAAACACCCGAATAAAAAGTAACAATGAAATATTACTAATAAGAAGCTAAAAATATGACCATATATGATATCATAACAATGAGTATGATTCTTTAATAAGTAAATTAAATTATTTACATCATTATACAGGATGTTCAGACACTTACGAAGCAAATCGGACCTAAGGTAAGGGAAAATATCACAATCTCATTTTTATCCGAGATTGTTTATACTTTGCTATTTACTGGGGTGTATTTTATCATCCACATCCATGTTTCATAAATATGTAATATTTATATCCTTCTACAATATTTTATATCCAATTTTACCCTTCGGTGAGTTTTTAGTAAAATATATGAAAGGAATCTTTTGTCATTTTTTCGTACGAGATACTTTTTGACTTTTCCGACAAAAGTACGAGAAGAATGTTTTTTTTAACTTATACGGCATGAATGGATTTTTAAAACATTATTTCCAAGAATCTTCCTTTACAATTTTTCAAGTTTATTTTTAATAAACTTCTTTTAGTTTATAATTTCATGACATTTTAAGAAACAAAAAGTGTTTTTGAAGTAGAAAGGATATTTTCCTCAAGAATGGAGTTCAAGTGTTTTATCAAAATTATTTTCCATCTAAGATAATAAAGGGTTTTGTTTCTATCCCTATTATTACATTGATTTGATTATGTTGTGATGGAATTATTTTTATGAATTCCTTTATCTTATATGAATTGTTTTATGATGTCACGATGTTTTAGATTCCCATTTTTATTTCATGGGTTACGCTATGATGTATGGTTCATGATTTTGTGGCACACATAAGAATAGTGTCATTATGAGATGGGTGGGACCTATATCTCCCTCCAATGCATTGGGTAAAGATTTTATATCTCATGAGATAGACATGGCTGGAATGGCAGGTTAAACCGGTTCAGTGAAACAAGACTGAAATGAGGAGTGAACTCAGTTCAGAAATGGACTTTTTCCACTAAGATAGTCTTGGAAATGAGTCTTGACTAGTAAGAAATGATTCTCTATGATTATTTTTGTATGCCACAAAGCATCAAGTTTTAAGTTATGATTATTGTGATTACATTTCACTACCATGATTTATCCCATGTTATGAAATTATGATCTCTTTTCAGGGTAAGATTTCCAAATTGTTATGTTCTTATGAATATGATGTGATTGATATTTATTTTTTTTACCCTTACTGAGCATTTGAGCTCACCCTTTTATGTTTTATTTTCCACAGGATATAAAGAAAGGTTTTAGGTAAGAAAAAAAGGGAAGATCTTTATGGGAGATTTTGAATATCTTTCACCACAATTAGAAGATTATATTCCAAGTTTCCAAAGATATTAAACTATTACGGTCCTTGTGTGTGTGTTTTTGTAATGTACTAAGTATTCCTCAAAAGTAATGTAATGTTCATGTACGTCAAGCTTAGGGTCTCTACAGTTGGTATCAAAGGAAAGGTTTAGTCAACCTTTGGAAACTAGGATGCGAGAACTTTAGTGAGATCCCTAGAGATATTTCCAAGGTATGTCTAGGGATGTCCCTAAGGTTAAGTATACGTTATAGTCCTAGAATTGCACTAACTATCTTAGAATTAAACCTAAGATGTTAGATATTAATGGTACTCCCCCTTTATTATTTTGTTTTCCCTAGCGTGAGTTTTTCCTCACACACTATTCTTTTTGGGTTTTAGACGATGGCTAGAACCCGAAGGAACCGTATTGATCAATGTAATGGATGATGCAATGATTGTCCTCCTGAACAAACCAACGTTATGGGAGATGGAGTTCAAAATCTTATTGCTATACTTACACAAGCTATGAATCATTCTGGACTTCCAAATGAGCAGAGAATGAAACATTATTCTATTGAGTCCTTCATGAGGCAACGCCCACCTTCTTTCAGTGGGTCTTCCGATCCACTTGTTACTGAACAATGGATCAGTACCACTGAAAAGATATTTTCAGTTCTTCAATGTTCTGAACATGATAAAGTCATCTTAGCAGTATATCATTTGGAAGGTGATGCTGATCAATGGTGGAATCTTATCAAGAAAATGAGGCCAAGAGATGAAATTGAGTCCATGGAATGGGACGAGTTCAAGAAATTATTTTTCAATAAGTACTTCCCTCGTATTCTTAGAACAAAGATGTAGAAGGAGTTTCTTGAACTAAAGCAAAAGGATGATTAATCTGTTGGTATATACGAAGCGAATTTTACAAGGCTTGCAAGGTATGCATCTGGATTTATCATCCAACCTGAAAGTAAAGTTGATCGATTCTTCAGTGGCTTAAAACCAAATCTTCAAATGGCATTAGCTATAAGAGACTTCAGTAGCTATGAAGAAATTGTGCGATGTGCTATTAAGGTAGAAATGGAAGTTGGTGTTACATATCCATCTCATGGTTTTAACAAGAAAAGAAAGATGGAGTTCAAGGAGAAATCACAGAATAATGGTGAAAAGAAGATGAATGTTTCATTATGCTCAAAGTGTGGAAAGAATCATGGTGGAGATTGTATTAAAGGGACTAGAAAATGTTTTAAGTGTGGAAAAGAAGGTCATCGAGTAGCTGAGTGTCGAAGTAATGGAAAAAGGGTTGCTAATGGTGTGAATAAAGAAAATACTGAAGAGAACACACCAACAACACTTCAATGCTTCAAGTGCAATGAAATGGGGCATTATTCTAATCAATGCCCTAATCCAAGGGTTAATGATGATCGACATGAGAAACCACTTAAGGAAAAGAACAAAGCGAAGTCACATGCGATCACTATTGGCGATGTTGAATATGAAAATGATGTGGTGGAATGATTAAGTGTTTATGTAATGGTATTCCAAAATAATGTTGTATATAGTATCATGGAATATTGGAATATTTATGTATTGGTCTATTGTGGTTTTCAATAATTTTATGGTACCGGTAACCATGGAAAGTGATTGAGATATTTTTGGTAAGCAGATGATATGTTCATAATGAAGGGATAAGAAGATAATGAGATGTTTGATTGTATTCATGAGCTCATGATTGATATAAGGACTAAGTGATATCATGGTTTGAGTATAAATAATTTTGAGGATTTTGGTTTGTGGAAAGTGTTAACTTTTAACTGCATTTTTTTTTCACTAAGGTTTAATGGGTATTCATTCTTTAAGAGAATACATGATTAAGGTATTCACATGTTTGTAATTTGACCAACAAGATATATCTTATGATATATGGGGGATAAATGATGGCATTCACATGATTGTTATGTGACATTTCAAGTAATCATTTTCTTTATACTATGAGCTTGGACCGAAGTATTTTAGATAATCTTAAAGATTGGAATGGATTATGTTGGACATAAGTTAGTATTTTTTAAGGATAGAACTTTTTTTCGATATTATTGATGGGATGTTATAGTAATATAGCTTTAGAAAAAGGACAACCTGCAGGACGAGCGACAGCCCATCGCATCTGACAAGGCTGTGGGAATCGAACCCACAACCGAAGTGCGACTGGCCTTTATCGCCTACCACTGGCCTACAGGAAGTCCCTGGTTAGTAGAAACTAGTTTTATTTTATTACACGGTATGATATATGAAGTATAAGTTCATTCTTGGAAATGTATACGATTAACCTCACCATAGATGGACTTATGTATATTTGATAACTTTTTCTAACCTTTTGTTTGAAACAGATGGAATGACCCATCATTCTATCACATGATCTATTAACACTTCATGAATAAAAAATTCAACTTCATTTATTTAAGAGATGAAGTGGAAATTGTTCAAAGCACGAACAACAGTGAGATTGTACCAAAATAAAGTAAGTATTTATTCTAATTCAAATTCTTCAACTTTAGGGAAATGATCTTGAAAACCAAAAATTTTGTCCTAGTGCCCTTATATCCGATGAATCAGATGGTACCCTAGATCATCACAAATTTATAGATTTGTGATTTTTGGATTTTTCATAGTCATGTTCTCTACCACTCTCCATCAGAACATGTCGGTTAGATTTCTCTTCCATATCCATATTTTCACCTATGTTCTATTATGTGGAAACTCAGTGATTAGTTAATTTGGGTAACCGTTACGTTTCATACTTTAGTTTTTAAAGCCAAGTTTTGGTATTCCTTTTTACGATGTGGGTTTTTATTAAATAAACTTTCGATTAGTAAACCATTTATAACCCCCGACGAATTTCGAGGGCGAAATTCATTTTAAGGGGGGTAGAATGTAACATCCCAAGATTTTGAGAAAAATATTCTTTTTAATTTCATTAATGTCTTGTGTTGTACACTACACCAAAAGGAGCTTGCACAACACGCATCCCTGACTTGTCTTGCATTACACGCAAGCGTGACCTTCCAAGATAGCGTGTGTTGTACGCAATACCGAGTTTCTCTAAACAACGATATGCTATTAAAATATTATTAAAACTAGTCGTTATGAATAGTAATACCCACTTTTTGAAATTTTATAAATTTTATTTTTTAAAATGGAATTCATTTTTGGATTAGGAATATCGAAATTAGCCTAGGGTGAAATTTTGGTATTTTTCTGAAAACTTTCAATTTTTGATGAATAGTGAAAACACTGGGTTACTATTTAAAAACAGACTTTTTATTTAAATAATTATTTATTTTATTTAAATTTATTTTAGGTAAAAATTGATACATAATACCTATATAAGTTCAATGTAATTAATTGGAGTAATTTTATAATAGTTTTAGATATATAAAAATTTCATTGAACTTTTCACCGTCTTTTACCCACCTCCGAGGAGAATTAGCAAATTTACATAAAACATAATTTTACCGCTTTTGTGAATGGAATTTCAAAAATCCAAGAGACACGGTTGATTTCAGTAAGTAAAATGTGGTTCAATGAGATAAAAATAATTTTGGTGAATAGTAACTTTTTACTTTTTTTTACCACGGTTAAAAGTAAATAGGGTAATTAAGGGTAAAAATGATATTATTATTACCCTAACACATGTCCTAATTCTATTGGATAAGTGTTATTCGACCAAAAACAACCTTAGGAATAAAATATGACCATTTAGTCCCACTTGGATTAGATGAGGACATTTATTATTAATTTATTTAAAGAAGGGTTAAAATAGTTAAAATCAAAGTTTAATAAGAAAATAATTTTTTAATATAGGGTTATACAAAAGATAAATTCGACTATAAATATTCATTAGAAAGCCAAAAACATTTCCTACATAATTATATTTTATTTTTAATTTTTAGACATTAAATAATTTAATTTATTTATAACACAATGATGATGCAGTAATTATCTTATTAATGAAATATTGACATAATTAATGTTATAAATACCCCAATAAATGTAATTTGAGACTTTTTATGAATTACACTAATTTTCTAGGTTAATATGACATTTTATTATTGATTTAATTTACTTTTTTCGAACTAATAATTCCGTTAAGAGTTTCAAAAAAATCAATTACAAAATAGTGTCAAAATTGACATAAAATAGTTTTTAAAAAATTCATTATATTATTAATTGTTATTTTATTCCTAAAAATCTAAGGTTCGTAAAAATTACTTAGATAAGTTTATATATATTAATAATAAACAACTTGGGGTTCTTTTGGTTTGTTATAGTAAGTTTATTAACCTTATAGTGTAAGAACACAAAAAGACACAGTAAAAGTAAAATTATTTAACTTAAAGTTAAATCTAAATGATAAGGTTAAAATAGGAACATAAAATTGTCTAAATTATATTGGATGAGATTATTTAGACCCATCCCCACCTTATCTTATAAATAAATCAATTTTGATCTATTTAAAACCGAATATGGCTTTATAATAAAATAATATTTTTAGTTTTTCCAAAGGTGCCCCTCTCCTCCCTTATAAAAGGGCACCTCCTCCCTCTCTTCCTCACACCACTTTGAGCCTTCAAACTCGGCCAACCCCTAAAAATGTATTATCTACACTTCCCTAGAGACATCCTAGAGGTCCTGGTCTTCTTCAAAGACCAATTTTAGTGCCCTAAAAGGAGGTCTCAAAGAAGCGCTTCAAAGAAGAGGTAATGTCCGTTACCGATTCTTTCAACTTTATTTCTTCTTACACTTCTTCTTCTTTAGTTGTTTAATTATTAAGTAATAACTTCAGTATCACTCATATACTGATATGTTATTATAGGTATGAAACAACCCTATTTCACCATCTATCCATCCTACGGAAAACGAAATCACCGTGCGTGCGTACGTACGGGATACCGTCTCCACGTCGTGGTGTAATCTATTTTCCTCCACCACCTTACTTGGATGGGTATAATGGTGTAAAGAAAAAATATATGTGATTATTGTAAAGTGATATTGATTCTGAAATATTATACATACACTCCAATACAATTCCACGATCATGGGAACGATATCCTCGCTCGTGCGTACGTACGGAATACTGTCTCCACGATGTGATGCGACTTGTTCTACATGATTTTCATTACATAATTATTACATAAATGAATTGAGTGAATTAATATGATATATATTACACTAATACCATTTAGTAAATGAGGTATCTATAACCTAAAAGAAGAATAAGAATTTATTCGATAAAACACGCATAAGAACAAAAATAAATAAACACCCGAATAACAAGTAACAATGAAATATTACTAATAAGAAGCTAAGAATATGACCATATATGATATCATAACAATGAGTATGATTATATAATAATTCAATGACATTATTTAAATCATTATACAGGAGGTTCAGACACTTACGAATCAAATCGGACCTAAGGTAAGGGAAAATATCACAATCTCATTTTTATCCGAGATTGTTTATACTTTGGTATTTACTGGGGTGTATTTTATCATCCACATCCATGTTTCCTCAATATTTAATATTTATATCCTTCTACAATATTTTATATCCAATTTAAACCTTCGGTGAGTTTTTAGTAATAGATATTAAAGGAATCTTTTATCATTTTTCATACGAGATATTTTTTGACTTTTATGACAAATGTACGAGAAGAATGTTTTTTTTAACTTATACGGCATGAATGGATTTTAAAACATTATTTCCAAGAATCTTCCTTTACAATTTTTCAATTTTATTTTTAATCAACTTCTTTTAGTTTAGAATTTTATAACATGTTAAGAAAGGAAAAGTGTTTTTGAAGTATAAAGGATATTTTCCTCAAGAATGGAGTTCAAGTGTTTTATCAAAATTATTTTCCATCTAAGATAATAAAGGGTTCTGTTTCTATCCCTATTATTACATTGATTTGATTATGCTGTGATGGAATTATTTTTATGAATTCCTTTATCTTATATGAATTGTTTTATGATGTCACGATGTTTAAGATTCCCATTTTTATTTCATGTGTTATGCTATGATGTATGGTTTATGATTTTGTGGAACACATAAGAATGGTATAATTATTAGATGGGTGGGACCTATATCTCCCTCCAATGCATTGGGTAAAGATTTTATATCTCATTAGATAGACATGGATAGAACGGCAGGTTAAACCGGTTCAGTGAAACAGGACTGAAATGAGGAGTGAACTCGGTTTAGAAATGGACTTTGTCCACTAAGATAGTATTGGAAATGAGTCTTGACTAATAAGAAATGATTCTCTATGATTATGTTTGTATGCCACAAATATTCATTTTTTAAGTTATGATTATTGTTATTACATTTCACTACCATGATTTATCCCATGTTATGAAATTATGATCTCTTTTGCAGGGTAAGATTTCCAAATTGTTATGTTCTTATGAATATGATGTGATTGATATTTCTTTTGTTTACCCTTACTGAGCATTTGATCTCACCCTTTTATGTTTTCTTTTCCCTGGGATATAAAGAAAGGTTTTAGGTAAGAAAAAAAAAAGGGAAGATCTTTATGGGAGATGTTGAAGATATTTCACCACGATTAGAAGATTATATTCTGAGTTTCCAAAGACACTAAACTATTACGGTCCTTATGTGTGTGTTTTTTTAATGTACTAAGTATTCCGAAAAAGTAATGTAATGTTCATGTACGTCATGCTTAGGGTCTTTACAGGGACAACTCACTCAGGTTATGAATAATAACTTTACCCGTATGGAGCACCCTGATCCGCAGTGTGGAGGATCAATGTTAGATCGATTCATGAGGAAACAACCACCAACGTTAAATGGGAGTACAAATCCCTTAGTATCTGAGCAATGGATAAATTCCCTAGAGAAAATATTTCAGGCTTTGGGGAGTAGTGAAAAGAAAAAGGTTATCATGGAAGTTTACCGCCTCACTGGAGATGCTGATCAATGGTGGTCATTGATTCAAAACACGAAAGAAGATGATGAAGTATCAAATATGGAATAGAGGGAGTTCAAAGATCTGTTTTTAGAAAAATACTTTCCTTGTGACCATCGAGCAGATATGGAAAGACAATTTCTGAGTCTGAGACAAAAGGAGGATGAGAATGTCATAAAGTATGAGGCTGACTTTACAAGGTTAGAAAGGTATGCTAGAGACTATATACGTAACCCAAGAAGTAAGATTGATCGTTTCTTTGATGGGCTAAAACCATTTCTCCGTCGAGTATTAGTCTCATAATCCTTCTCATCGTACGAAGACATTGTCTCATGTGCTATCAAGACCGAAAAGGAATTCTCTAAGTATTATGACTTTAAAGAAAAGAAAGAGAAGAAGAGATCTATTGATCAATCTAGGAATGGAAATAAGGGGAAGAAGGGAAAGGTTGAATATCTATCATGTGGTAAATGTGGGAAGAAACACCCCAGTACTTGCTTAAAGGGAATGGGTGTTTGTTACAAGTGTGGTGAAAAAGGCCACCAAGCTCGTGATTGCAAAGGGAAGAAGGAAGCTACCAATGTTCAGTGCTACAATTGCAGGGAGATGGGACATTATGCAAATGAATGTCCTAAGCATCAAGGGAACTTACCTCAGAAAAGGCCAAGGGATCAAGGCCAAGCTTATGCTATCACTACTACTGAGATAGAAGCTCCGAAAGATGTGGTGGCAGGTAATTTAATGGTTTCCTCAAGTTTAGAAAATGCATTATTTGATTCTGGATCATCGCATTGTTTCATATCTTCCCAGTTTGCTAAGAAAATTAGATATTTACAATTTGATTTAACAAGGGAGTTGTCAGTTAAAACTCCTAAGAGAAGTATCATTGCAATAAAGTTTTGTGAATCAGTCCCCATTAGAGCACATAAATGTTCTTTATCTGCTGATCTCATCGTCATACCTATGATTGAGTTTGATATAATCCTCGGTATGGATTTTATTTTGGACTATGATGCGAATATTTATTGTAAGAAGAAGGAGGTTACGATTTTTGATGATGATGATAAGGAACACCTTATCTTTAGAGCAGAATCGTCACCACCTAATTCTTATCTAGATCCACCACCAGTATCTCAACTAAATTCAATTATTGGGGAGGAAGAGAATGAAATGACTATGGATGAGGAAAGTGATGTTCAAATACAGGATTTACCTATTGTGAAATAATATGTAGATGTGTTTCCGGACGATTTACCTGGACATCCTCCAGAACGAGAAGTTGAGTTTTCCATTGATTTAATTCCTGGATCAAGGCCCATATCGAAGACCCCTTATAGAATGGCCACTGTGTAATTAGTCGAACTAAATAAACAACTAGAGTAATTGAGTAATAAGGTATTTATTCTCCCTAGTGTTTCTCCATGGGGAGCCCCTGTTCTTTTTGTTAAAAAGAAATATGGATCTATGAGGTTATGTATTGACTACAGGGAGATCAATGCTATAATAATAAAGAAAAAGTATCCCCTACCTCGCATTGATGATTTATTTGACCAACTACATGGAGCTCAATACTTTTCAAAGATTGACCTTCGATTTGGATACCATCAGTTGTGTGTGAATAAGGAAGACATTCCGAACACATCATTTCGAACCAGGTACGGGCATTACGAGTTTACAGTAATGCCTTTTGGATTGACTAATGCACCCTCTATATTCATGGATCTGATTAATAGAGTTTTCAAGGAATATATCGATGAATTTTTGGTGGTATTTATTGATGATATCTTGGTATAATCCAAAATCTATGAAGATCATGAAAATCACTTGCGCATTATACTGAAGACTCTGAGAAGACATGAATTATATGGGAAGTTTAGCAAGTGTGAATTCTAGCTTCAGGAGATTTCTTTTTTTGGCCATATTGTCTCTAAAGATGGAATATCTGTTAATACTTCTAAGACCAAGGTAATTCAAGAATGGCCAGCACCTATGAGTATAACTGAGGTACGCAGTTTTATTGGTTTGGAAGGTTATTATCGACGTTTCGTCCAGAATTTTACCCGGTTGGCTAACCCATTAACAAAGCTCACATGTAAAGGGGTTAAATTTGTTTGGAAAAAAGAGTGTGAAGAATGTTTCGAATAACTGAAGAGAATATTATTCAATGATCCTATATTGACTCTACCATCGGGGAATGATGGGTTCGTTATTTATAGTGATGCATCGAAGAAAGGACTTGGTTGTGTCCTTATGCAGAATGATAGGCTTATTGCCTATCCATCACGACAGTTGAAAACTCATGAACAAAACTATCCTACTCATGATCTCGAGTTAGAAGCTATGATCATTTCTTCGAAGATATGGAGGCACTACCTCTATGGTGAAAAATGTGAGATTTATACTGATCACAATAGTTTGAAGTATATTTTCTCATAAAAAGAACTCAACATGAGGAAAAGGAGATGGCTTGAATTACTCAAGGATTATGATTGTACAATACACTACCACACGGGGAAAGAAAAAAAGGTGGAAGATGATTTGAGCAAAAAAGATCATGGAGTTTTGAACAATATGAGAATTGAAAGGGATCCAATTTTCATGGATCTAGTGAAGATGGACATGGGAATAACCAGGGAAGGTGAAACATAAATGATTTTTCAAATGGTTTCCAAACCATATTTACTAGAAATGATTAAGAGTTCTCAGACCGATGATGAAGAATTTCAAAAGAATATTAAAGCTGTGAATGATGGGAGATTGGGAGACTTTGTGTATGAAGAAGGAATTTTGAAATTCGGGAAGAGACTTTGTGTTCCCGATATACCTAATCTAAAAAGGGAATTACTGGATGATGCTCATAGTTCCAATTTCTCTATACACCCTGGTAGCACCAAAATGTATAGAGATTTGAAGGAACAATTTTGGTGGGACAACATGAAGAGGGAGATTTCTGATTTTGTGTCAAGATGTATGGTTTTTCAACAAGTGAAAACCGGAAGGCAACAACCTAGAGGAGTCATGCAACCTCTTCACATACCTGAGTGGAAATGGGATAATATCACAATGGACTTTGTCATGGGACTACCAAAGACTCCTAGAAGGAACGATGCAATATGAGTTATTGTTGATCGTCTTACCAAGTCAGCACATTTTCTTGCTATAAGAGAAGATCTACCACTGGAACGTCTAGAAAGACTATATATTGATGATGTTGTGAGACTTCATGGAGTACCCCTATCGATTGTTTTTTATCGTGATCCCCATTTTACTTCAAGATTCTGGAAAATTCTTCAGAAATCCTTGGATACTGAACTTTGAGCAATGCCTATCACCCTCAGACAGACGGACAATCAGAACAGACTATTCAAACCTTAGAAAACATGTTGAGATCTTGCCCACTTGACTTTCAGGGTATGTGGGATCAATATTTACCTTTGGTAGAATTTTCCTATAACAATAGCTTCCATTCGAGTATTCAGATGGCACCATATGAAGCATTATACAGAAAGAGATGTCGCACACCAACCTGTTGGGATGACGTTGGTGAAAGAAAACTTGTAGGTCCAGAACTGGTGGAGGAAACGATGGAAAAGGTGAAGGTAATCCAAAATCAAATCAAAGTAGCTCAAAGTAGGAAAAAGAGGTATGCCGATAATCGAAGGAAGGATTTGGAATTTCAAGTCGGTGATCATTTTTTTCCTGAAGGTATCTCCATGGAAGGGAGTCATACATTTTGGTAAGAAAGGTAAATTGAGTCCCAGGTACATCGGACCTTTCGAAATTCTAGAAAAAATTGGGGCTGTAGCTTACCGATTGGCAATGCCGCTAAGTCTCTCCAAAGTTCATGATGTGTTCCACGTATCTCTATTAAGGAAATACATGCCTGACCCAACGCATGTACTCACCTACGAGGAATTAGAACTGGAACCCGATCTGTCTTATTACGAAGAGCTCGTCAAGATTCTTGATACGAGAGAACAAGTACTGAGAAACCGAACGACTCATCTGGTAAAAGTTTTTTGGAGAAACCATAAGATGGAAGAGGCAAAGTGGGAACCAGAGGAACTTATGATGAAGAACCACCCGAGTCTTTTCATGTGGTAGTATTCTAGAAATTTCGTGGATGAAATTATTTGAAGTAGGGTATAATGTAACACCCCAAGCTTCTACGGTACGCTTCTCTTTGAATAATGTGATAGCGTGTGTTGTACGCAACATTGAGTTCTAACACACCACAACCAATAAAAATAGCCGTTATGAATAGTAATACCTACTTTTTGAAATTATATATATGTTATATTTCAAAATGGACTTTATTTTTGGATTCGGAATATCGAAATTATCCTAAGTTGAATTTTTGGTATGTTTCTGAGAACTTCCAATTTTTATGAATAGTGAAAAATACTTAAAAACAACTTTTTAAATAAAAATAATTTATTGTGATAAATTAGATTATTGAGTGGTTTTAAACTATAATTAGAATATATTTTTACCATTTTATCCAATGGTTTTCATTATAATTAATTTCACTTTGAAATTGGACATAAACAATTTTCAATCTTTTGATATATATTGTTTCTTAAAAACACGCTATTTGTTGTGACAGTGGGAATTAATTATAAAATTAATTAATGAAACTTATATGTTTGTAATTTTGTAAGATAGACATCATTTTTGAATTTGGAATATCAATTATAGCTTAGGGTAAAATTTTGGCATTATTTTGAAAAACTTCAATTTTTTATTAATAGTGAAACCACTAAGTGGTGGTTAAAAAACTGAATTTTTCATAAAACTTAATTTTACTACTTTTGTGAATGGAGTTTCAAAAATCCGAGAGACACGGTTAATATAAAGTAGTAAAATGTGGTTCAATGAGATGGAAATAATTTTTGGTGAATAGTAACTTTTTACTTTTATTTACCACGGTTAAAAGTAAATAGGGTAATTAAGGGTAAAAATGATATTAATATTACCCTAACACATGTCCTAATTCTATTGGACACGTGTATATCGACAAAAAACAACCTTAGGAATAAAATATTATCATTTAGGTCCACATGGATTAGATTAGGACATTTATTATTATTTAATTCAAAGAAGAGTTAAAAGAGTTAAAATCAAAGTTTATTTACTAAAGCATTTTTAATATGGGGTTCTACATAAGATAAATTAGATTGTAATTATTCATTAGAAAGATAAAAGGATTTAATACATAATGATATTTTATTTATAATTTTTATACATTAATGAATTTAATTTATTAATGACACAATGATGATGTAGTAATTACCATAATAGTGAAAAATTAAAATAATTGATATTTTAAATACCCAAATAAATATAATTTGAGACTTGTTATGAATTAAACTAATTTTATAGGTTAATATGACATGTTAGGATTGACTTAAGTAACTTTATTCTAAGTAATAATTTTGTTATGATTTTACAAAAATCAATTATTGAATAGTTTCAAAATTGACATAAAAGAGTTTTTAAAACAAATATTATATTATTAATTGATATTAATTCCTAAAAATATATGGTTAGGAAAAGAGACTTATATAATGATTGTTGTATCATTAATGGACCACTTAGGGGTCTCTTGGATGTATATAATAAGTTTATTAACAATATAATATAAAAATACAAAGATACATTGTAAAAGTGAAACTAATTAACTAAGAGTTAATACTTAAAGATAAGGTTAATATAGTAACCCAAACCTGTCTAAATTCTATTGGTTGAGTGGTTTTCGACCCATCCCCACCTTAAACTTTAAATAATCTACTTTGGAGACATTAGAAACCGAATATGAATTTATTATAAAATAATATTTCTAGCCTTTCCAAAGGTTCCCCTCACCCCTCTTATAAAAGGGTACTCTTCTTTATCATTAATTCACACCTTCAAAGCCTTTTGGTTCGGCCAAACCCAGCCCAAATAATCTCTCAAATTCCCTCACTACAACCTAGAGGCATTATATTGATCATAAAGCCAACCTAAAGATCCCTTTTGATCAAATCAAAAGGAAGAACCCGAAGAAGAGGTAATGTTTTCACCACCCTTTTTCAAATTCATTTCTTCTTCCACTTCTTATTTCTTTGTTATTCCCATTATAAAATAATGAATCCAGTATCTATTATATACAGTAATATTATTATAAGTATGGTACAAAAATATTCAGTATTCTATCCATCCTTTGAATGACATGTCACCATACGTGCGTACGTACGGCTTACCGTCTCCACGTCGTGGTGTAATTGTTATTCAATATATTATTATTTGGATGGGTATAATAATGATTTTTAATTCATGTAAATAATAAATATAACATGATAATTATTCTGTATATATGATATACCATCCAATTATATATTATTTTTATATCAAAAGAATGATATTGTCGCTCGTGCATACGTACGGACTACCGTCTCCAGGAATACGATGAGATTCATTATCCATCGTATCCATTCAAGTATAATTATCATTTTATGATTTAAAAATAATTTTTAAGGACTTCATATCATCTTGGATATTAATAATATACAACCTATCCATTACAAACACAGCTTATGTAACAAAACATATAAAAGAAAATGAGTAAGTTAACACCCGAAACGACGATAATACTAAGATATTATTAACAAATCAATGTTAAAAGATCATATATGATATCATATTAATGTATATGATTCTTGTATAATTTAATAACAATTATTTCACCATTATACAGGAGGTTAACCTACCTCAACCAAGGAAAAGTACAAGGTAATGGTTATTTCACAATCTCTTCATTATCCGAGGTTGTTTATATGTAATAATCTACTGGGATCTCTTTATCATCCACATCCATGTTTCTTAAAAATGTATTTCAAAATAGTTTTACTATTTACAAGAATATGTGTTAAAGTCATTTATACCCTTTTTTGACTTTTTATAAGAGTTTTATAAAGGAATCTTTCTGTCTTTTTCCAAACAAGGTGTTTTTTAACCTTTTCGACAGAATTAAGGTAAGAATGTTTTTTTTAACTTATACGGTGAGTGAGGCTATTTTCCGCCATTATAAAATCGTTGAAGCTTCCCTTACAAGCTTATAAGAATATTTTCAAAGAACATGTTTTATTTTATATGAATCTTAAATGATTTCAAAATAAAAAGAGATATTTCTCTAAAAGAGTTTTGATTTCATCTATGTCAACATCCTTTGATGGATTTTAAGCTTATTTGAAGCTGATTTATTATGAAACAAAACTTCTATATTTTATTGAAGGTTTTGTGATATGTTTGACTATGGATATGTTATTTTTATACCCTTCATGGTTTATGGTGAAATTATTGACATTTCGTATTCTAGTTTTAATACGAATGTTTATGTTATGTTTAAACCTTTTCATATAGGAATGCATTGGACTTAATATGTGATGGGTGGAGCCCGCTATAGCTCCTTGATGCATCGGTAGGTCTCATGAGAAAAACTAGTGTCTTGGAACAAGGCCTTGACAAAATCTTATTTGTAGTCTTGGCACGAGGCCTTGGCTATGTGGTTATGATAGTCTGGAATTATGCATTCCATCATTATGAAAGTGGTTATTGATATTGCATGTGATTCTTCAATTATTAGAATATCCATGTGAATAAGTAAATGAAATTATTTCATTTTAATTTTTTCCATACTATTTTGAAGTTCAAGTTTAAAAGGCTTTTTTTTAGTTATACATTGCCTTAAATTTTTATTCTTATTTATGAAAGTTTCCGCTATATTGTCATCATTACTGGGCATTTGAGCTCACCCCTTTCAATGGTTTATTTTTCCCAGGATGTGAAGAAGTAATTTATGAATGACCTGCAGGGATAGTATGTGGGGATATGAGTGTGGAGTATGAAGAAAAGATGTTGTTGTAGTTTTCATTTTTATGATGTAATGTAAGACTTATGAATATATCTAGTGTTTCCAAGGCTACTAAACTAATCGGTCTTTCGAGACTTGATCTTTCTTGTGATCATGTCAATGTTATGTAATAATTCACCGACTCTGGGTAACTAGGGTCGGGGTGTTACATAATGATCCTTTTCTCTTCATTTTAAATGCCTTGTTATGGCCTTATGTAAATTCTTAACATGATCATGGGTGTTTTGGAGGTGTTTGAGGATTTTTAGGAGCCCTAAACCATGTTTTGGGCTGAAAATGGCTTGGCGCACGATTTGTGCCATACCAGCGCACTGTTAAGATAACCTTGCTGGTGTGGATAGTAGGGTCTTCATGAACATGAAAGATGTTTGAAAATATTCAGGTTCTTATCAAATCATTTTCACATGGTTACTGCATGATTAATCACACTGTGTGGGGTAACCATGCAATATTCCATTTTCGGGGCAGTGAGATTCACACTGTTGCCGCACAGTTTTAGAAACTGTGAGGCTAAAATATGTGAGCATGCTGGATGAGTTTTTTTTTAAATTTTATTAAAAACGTTATATCTTTTTAAAACCCATTTTGGTTTTCTTCTTCTATGCACGGTTGACCTCCCATAATGTTCTCTCATGAGGCACCTAACCTAGGATTTGATCCAGATTCACCATACGACCTCCATTTCAATCACCAATTGTCTTATTGGATCCGTATCAGTAAGGTAAACGTTCCTTTTTATCCATTTTTTATTCTTCTAGAAATCTTATCTGCTATATGATTTTAGGATCGTATGCCCTAATTTTCCATTCTTCATCTGTTATTTATATTTTTCTTGAACCAGGATGAATCTGGACATGATACTAGATAAGCTATCTACTACTTTGATGAGGTAGGTGGTCTGTAGATTCTTTTTCCTTTTATGGTTCTTTTAGGGCATTCATAATTTTCACCATCTGTTGGATTATACGTTGATGTCTTGTTTTTGGGAAAGTTGCTTTTAGTAGCTATCGTTGGACCTAGTGAGGATTCATGTAGGTTCTGTTTAGGTTAGTTGGCACTCGTTGCTTGTTTTGAGGTCACCAAAGGGGCACACCTTATGGGTTTAACCTATTTATGCCTATTTAAACCACCCATGTGGTTTGTTCTTATGAATTCCTAGGTATAAGAATCTCGTTTATTACTTGACAGTTATGAATAATTTTTTAGGAGATTCACTACCTTTTATCTTAGTGTTATCTAGTTATTCTATGCTTATTATTAATTATAAGGATCGTTAAAATGTGTTGATATGGGTGGGTATGCCTATATAAATGACTAATTACATGTTAAATGGGTATTATAAGTGTGTAGGACTATATTCTAGGTAAATTATTACTGGTTTTCATGAGCGAGTATACTCATGGCTTGTGCTTGTTGATGTGAGTGGGTATACTCACATGAAACTGAATGTTTAATATTGAATTCTTAAAAGAATGGTTTGATAAACTCCATGGACTGCTCTCCATGCATCTGGAACATGGTAATTCTGTGGATCCGGTATGCTTGGGCTCACATAGGAAATTCCATTGTCATACTCCTAGGACCCCAACCAGTTCCTAGTCCATGTTTCCACTAGGATTCCCATGGGACCCGAAGTGTATGACTTGGAAGGGATCCTTGGATCCATCAATTCATTTTCTATATTTACTGTATGAATGCCCCAGTATGTGACCCCTTGGATCCATCCATTACTGGTCAACCATTCACTATATGATGTGACTGTGAGACTCTTGAATTATTTATAAAGTGTGGTCATGACATGCTTGGTATTGATGGATGTACAGCGTGGCAGTGTGACTTGTTTACATTTTTATAACCTCTTTATTAGGAGATGAAACTTTTTGCTGGTAGCCTTGACATTCTATTCAGTACTACTTATCATAGTTGAATTATTCCAAGGGCCTACAAACACACTTTACTAGTTTATTTACACTTGATAGCACTTCATATATTGCAATAATAATTATATAGACCTAGGTGGTTTCCTACTGGGATTTTTATCTCAGACACTATTTGGGTCTCACTGAGGACCCAGACAGATTATATAGTTGTAGGTAATGATAGGGGAAAGCGCCCTGGTATAGATTTTTGTTTGTGTATTTGGAGGAGGAGATTATAGGACCATGATGAAGCTTGTGATGCAACTGGGATACCTTTTTGTCCATTTGTAAATTTTGGGTCATATGTTTTGTATTGTGTTCACATGTACTATTTAGGCTACTTTTGAGAAACTTATATCCTATATATCATTGTGTATTTGAGATTCTCCTGGTTATTAATATTTATTTCTGTATTGTCTTACTTTTAGTGGACTACTGTTTATTTTTCTTCCGCTATTTATTATATGTTTGGCTTCTATTGTCATACTCTGGTAATGATGGAATATTCTCACTACAGACTCTCCTAAGACCTTACTGCTCATCGGTAGCATATTTTGTTTGGGGAGATGCACTTGAGTCCATGTAACCAATCATCCTTGGGGCACAGTTGAGTTGATTCTCGTCCTGGGATGTTATAGAGTGGTATCATAGGGGAGTTTTTCTTTAAGTTTGAATTACTATTTTGTGACAATAGACAAGGATATAAATGAAATAGAATTTGGTATAAACTATTACTGAGAATAGATACACCACGTATATGAAAAAACCACATTTCCTAGAATGTAATTTTGTTTTTCTGGATTTTGATTATTACAGTTGTTTTTAGTTCAACGTTGGGTGACACGCTTGATTTTTATTATTACTATTGATGTAATTATGGGTTCTATTTCTATTGAAACCTAATTAGATGAGGGTATTCCATATCATTCATTATATACACACTTTTTTAAATCACATGTCATACATTATGGCATGCCAACTGGGATTCATTATATATTACATGTTTTTATGACAGTTGATGTGATAGATGTGCCTCATATTATGTTCATTTGGGTGCAGCAAACATAAAGGTGTGACGTCATATTTCAATTCAAGTGTAGTATTGGCCCTTATGGATTGTGAAATGATGAACCAAAAGAATTTATGTGGTTAAAATGAATCTAATATATGTGTAATATATGGGCATCAAAATTTGGTTCATGAGAAGTTATGGACCCTCAGGGATTAGAATTTTGTGGACAATCAGTTAAATCAAATGTTGAAGAGGATGTTAAATTAAATGTATTAGAAACATGAAATTATGGATAGAGACTTGACCTAAACCCTACATTTGAGTTGGTAAGAAGAAAATTTTCTAGTGGTTTAGTGACTATTATTTATACGGTTACAGATTTAGGAGGAGGTTGTGGGTTTGATTTTCTTTTAGGACGGTTTTAACCTATCCTGTGACTTTGAGCTGCAAGATTTTTATATTTGTAGAGGCCATTGTTTAAATTATAAATGTTTGTAAAGTTAATTGGTGATGTGAAATGTTATCAATTAATGGGAGCCAAATGTCATTTGTATGTTGTACTGGTTCCTTTTGGATTCACAGATGGTCGCCCATATTACTGAGTCATTACTTAACAGTGGTATATTCGATAATGTTTATGATAATAAGAGATGTTATGTTGTAAATTTTGAGGGTCGGTAAACTTTTAAAATTCTCAAATAGACCCATGTAGGTCAGTTGGGTCATGCTGTTATATGACAAACCATTATGGTGTTTATGGTTTCTATGGATAAACATCTATTATGGGGTTTCTTTTGAAGAACCTGAGTAGAATAAATGGGAAAATCAATGGAATCATTTTGGTTAAAAGGAATTTAGATTCTAAATTTCCAATTTAGGTGGGACTTCCTTTCAATGATAAATGTTTAAAGAGGTACTTTTTTATAACATGCATGTTTTTGTCATGGTGTTGATTAAAACCATGTTCCTTGTTTGTAAAATGGTACCGGATTTTTTTATTAAAATTTTATAGGTTAATTTCATTTAATGTAATGGTTTTATATTGAATCCTCAAGTGGATTCCTATGTCTGAACACTCATGGAAGGGATGTTTTAAATGATTTGATGAGATACCATGGAACTAAGATAAGGAAAATCATATGTAGGTGACATCATTTATATTTACCTTAATTAAAATGGGATCTTGATACAGGTGGAATAAGTTTTTTTTCATGACCTATTGATGGGGGTTGATAATAATTATTCATAAGGGGCTATCCCGTGGTAGGTAGAAACTATAGATCTTGTTGTCTTGCTTTCCGCTTTGATCTTTCTGACATTGCTTCTGCTCAACTAAAATTATCCCTAGTTGGATGTTGGTTGTTAAATAGGATACCATTGTTCGGATGGGTGATCCTTGTATTTTGACCCTTGATATGGGAATGATCATTGAGGAATTATCAGTTCATAAGTTTATACATTCCTCATGAATTGTCACCTGGTTAGGAGGTTATGTGAGCCTCTCTTTCCTTAAGTGATATGAGACTTATTATTTCATCATCCATGCAAATGGCTATGTAGATGATGTGATTTTGATCTATTTTCCACGTTATCCATGTACTAAATGGATAAATAGGATGGAAATCCTATGAATTGTACCAAGGATGTTCCATTTTCTATTGCAAACTCGTGGTATTATATGTTGATATACATGGTTCCCATCAAGTATTAAATATTAAAACAAGCCATTGAGTTCGCTTTTAATTATTGATATTTGAGCTATTTTGTATTTTCTCATGTTATCTATGAAGTGGAGTGACCTGATCCTTATGAAACCAAGTTCATCCCACTACTCAAGAGGAATTTATAGGACTTTGGAGTTTTGAAATGCTATTTTATTCAATTTTGGATTTTTTTTTTCCAAGAGATATAATGTGGTACTCATGGTTCATGGAACAACACACACACCTTTAAGTTGGTTCTGATGTAGAGACCCAAAGCTTTACGTACATAGATATTACATTACTTTTTCAGAATACTTGATACATAACAAAAATAGACACACAAGTTCTGTAATAGTTTAGTGTCTTTGGAAACTTGGAACGTAATCTTCTAATCGTGGTGAAAGATCTTCAACATCTCCCATAAAGATCTTCCACTTTTTGTTTCCTTATCTAAAACATTTATTTTAATCCTGGGGGAAAATAAAACATAAAAGGGTGAGCTCAAATTCTCAGTAAGGGTAAGCATGGATAAAATAAATTATACCATATACATTTGAACTTAAAAACATGAACATAATGTTTAAACATCAAAATCTTGAGCAACGGCATAAAACATGGCAGTACAAAAGGCATAGATCATAATAGAACATAAATCATGATAAAATAGCATGGTAATAAAACATGTAATTGTGGAATCCATTAAGCACATGTAATGATTTCCATAGTAGCCAAGGCATTGCTGCCAAGACCATCTTAGTGGACAAAGTCCCTTTCTGAATCGAGTTCACTCCTCGTTCCAGTCCTGTAATACTGAACCAGATTAACTTACCATTCCAGCCATGTCTATCTCATGAGATATAAATCTTTACCCAATGCATTGGAGGTAGATATATGTCCCACCCATCTCATAATTAAATCATTCTTACTTGTTCCAAAAAATAAACATACATCATTCATAAAAACCCAATAAATAAAATGGGTTTCATAAACATCATCACATAATCCATATAAAAGAAATGGATATCATTTCATAATAAGAAAAGTGAAACCATGTAAATCATGGAGACATGATACTTGAAACATACACATATCAAATAATGTCATCTTAGATGGAAAATGGTTTTGATAAAACACTTGAAATGAATTCTTGAGGAAAATATCCTTTCTCCTTCAAAATCAATTTCTTTTCGCAAAACGTCATGAAATTTTAAAAGAAAAAATTTTGTTTAAAATAGTCATGAAATCTTTTGGAGGAAGCTTCATGAAAATAAGGATTTATAAAATCGTAAAAATCTTTTCATGCCGTATAAGTTAAAAAAACAGTATCCTCGTACTTTTGTCGAAAAAGTCAAAAAGTACCTCGTAACGTAAACAAAAGAAAGATTCCTTACATACCATGTAGTAAAAGTCAAAAGGGGTAAAAAGGACATTAAAAATACGTAAAAAAACTTGTATAAAACATGTACATGGATAATAACAATAACCCCAGTAAATACTTACGTATAAGCAATCTCGGATAAAAATGAGATTTGCCAAATTATCCCTTACCATAGGTCCGATATGCTTAGTACGTATCCAAAACTCATGTATAATGGTTTAAATAATATCATTGAATTATTATAGAATCATATTCATTGTTATTATATCATATATGGTTCACTTATGACTTTATATTACCCGTTCTTTTGTAAATTCATGTTAAGGTAGCGTTTTGGGTAAAATCGTTTCATTTGTCGTTCGTATTTTAACTTGTAATTATTAATATTATTACTTAGATCATGATTAATTACATCTATAATGTAAAACATGATTTATATATAATATATATTCAGAATATACATATATATAATAGATTGATAAATGGAAATAAATACACCGTTCATGGAGACGGTAGGTTGTACGTACGCATGAACGCTGTTTTCGTTTCCTTATTGAATTGGATGGAATTAAGTAGATGACATAAATATATATACATAAATCCAGTAGCATTATTATGTCATATATTTCATGATTACTTATTATATATACTTTATAATCATTCTTGAATGGTTAACAAGGAGAGTGAATCTCATCGCGTCGTGGAGACGGTAGTCCGTACGTACGCACGAGCGATGATATCATTCCCATGATCATGGAATTGTATTAAAGTGTATGTATAATATTACAGAATCAATATCACTTTACAATAATCATATATATTCATTAATTTCACCATTATACCCATCCAAGTTAGGTGGTGGTGTAAAATAGATTACACCACGGCGTGGAGACGGTATTCCGTACGTACGCACGTGCGGTGATTTCGTTTTCTGTAGGGTGGATAGATAGTGAAATATGGTTGTTTCATACTTATAATAACATATCAGTATATGAGTGATACTGATGTTATTACTTCATAATTAAACAACTAAAGAAGAAGAAGTGGAAGAAGAAATAAAGTTGAAAGAATCGGTAACGGACATTACCTCTTCTTTGAAGCGCCTCTTTGAGACCTCCTCTTAGGGCACTAAAATTGGTCTTTGAAGAATACCAGAACCTCTATAATGTTTCTATGGAAGTGTAAAAGAGAATTTTACAGGGTTTGGACGAGCTTTAAGGCTCAAAGTTGTGTGGGGAAGAGAGGGAGGAGGTGCCCTTTTATAAGGGAGGAGAGGGGCACCTTTGGAAAAACTAAAAATATTATTTTATTATAAAGTCATATTCGGTTTTTAATAGATCCAAATTGATTTATTTAGAAGCTAAGGTGGTGATGGGTCGAAATCCTCTCATCAAATATAATTTAGACAATTTTAGGTTTCTATTTTAACCTTATCATTTAGATTTAACTTTAAGTTCAATAATTTAACTTTTACTGTGTCTTCTTGTTTTCTTATACTATAAGGTTAATAAACTTACTATAACAAGCCAAAAAAACACCAAGTTGTTTATTATTAATATATATAACCTTATCTAAGTCATTTTACTGAACCTTATATTTTTAGGAATAAAATAACAATTAATAATATAATATTTGTTTTAATAACTATTTTATGTCAATTTTGACACTATTTGGTAATTGATTTTTTTGAAACTCATAACAGAATTATTAGTTCTAAAAACATTAATTAAATAAATTATAACATGTCATATTAACCTATAAAATTATTTTAATTCATAAAAAGTCTCAAATTACATTTATTTGGGTATTTATAACATCAATTATGTCAATATTTCATTAATGAGATAATTACTGCATCATCATTGTGTCATAAATAAATTAAATTATTTAATGTTTAAAAATTATAAATAAAACACCATTATTTAGGAAATAGTTTTATATTTCTAATTAATATTTATAGTTGAATTTATATTATGTATAACCCTATATTAAAAATGATTTAGTTATTAAACTTTGATTTTAACTATTTTAACCCTTCTTTGAATAAATTAATAATAAATGTCCTAATCTAATCCAAGTGGGCCTAAATGGTCATATTTTATTCCTAAGGTTGTTTCTGATAGAATTACACTTATCCAATAGAATTAGGACATGTTTTAGAGTAATAATAATATCATTTTCACCCTTAATTACCCTATTTACTTTTAACCATGGTAAAAAAAGTAAAAAGTTACTATTCATCAAAAATTATTTTCATCTCATTGAACCACATTTTAGTCCTTGATATTAACCTTTTCTCTCGGATTTTTTAAATTCAATTCACAGAAGTGGTAAAATTTAATTTAAATTAAAAAAGTCAGTTTTTTAATTACCACTAAGTGGTTTCACTATTCATCGAAAATTGAAGTTTTTCAGAAAAATACCAAAAATTCAGCCTAATAATTATTTGATATTCCGAATTCAAAATTGATGTCTTTTTTTCCAAATTCATAACATATAAGTGTAATTAATTAATTTTAAATTTAATTCCCGTTATCAAAACAAATAGCGTGTTTTTAAGAAACAAAAACAATCAAAAGATTGATACTTGTTTATATCCAATTTCAAAGTGAAATTAATTCCAATGAACAACATTGGATTAAATGGTAAAAATATATTCTAATTACACTTTAAAACCAATTAAAAAGATATTCTAACCATATAAATTATTGCGATGAAAAAAGTTTTTTTTAATTAAAATATAGCGTGTTTTTACTATTCATTAAAATATGAAAGTTATCAGAATAATATGAAAAATTTATCCAAAGTAAATTTTTATATCCTAATTCCAAATAAGAATTTTATTTTGTCAAAGTGAACTTATAGACATGTCAAAAACAATATTTAAAGTGGGTGCGCCATCAAAAGGCGGCAAAACTACATTTTTTGAAAAATACTTATTTTACTCGAAAAATTGATTTTGTTCTCATACCATATTCTAGAAAATGTGTAAGATGAATAATAATGTTATAAAATTAAAAATGTAGTTGATACTATTCATAACGGGTAGTTCATATAACATATCGTTGTTTAGCGAAACTCAATATTGCGTACAACACACGCTATCATGGAAGGTCGTGATTGCGTGTAATGCAAGCCAAGTCAGGGGTGTGTGTTGTGAAAGCTCCCTTTTGTGTAGCGTACAACACAAGACATTAATGAAATTAAAAAGAATATTTTTCATAAAATCTCGGGGTGTTACATTCTACCCCCCTTAAAATGAATTTCGCCCTCGAAATTCGTCGGGGTTATAAATGGTTTACTACTCAAAAGTTTCTTTAATAGAAACCCACATCGTAAAAAGAAATACCTAAACTTGGATTTAAAAACTAAATTATGAAACGTAACGGTTACCCAAATTAACTCATCACTGGGTTTCCACATAGGAGAACATAGGTAAAAATATTGATATGGAAGAAAAATCTAACCATCAAGTTCTGATGGAGAGTGGTAGAGAACATGGCTATGAAAAATCCAACAATCACAAAGCCATAAATTTGTGATGATCTAGGGTACCATCTGATTCATCGGATATAAGGGCACTAGGACAACATTTTTGGTTTTCAAGATCATTTCCCTAAAGATGAATAATTTTAATTAAAATAATTACTTTATTTTGGTACAATATCACTGTTGTTCATGCCTTGAACAATTTCCACCTCATCTCTTAAAGAAATGAAGTTGAATTTGTTATTTGTGAAGTGTTAGCAGATCATGTGATAGAATGACGGGTCATTCCATCTGTCTCAAACAAAAGGTTAGCAAAAGTTATTAAATATACATAAGTCGATCTATAGTGAGATTAATCATATATGGTTCCTAAAATGGAAACATACTTCATATATCATACTGCTTAATATAATAAAACTAGTTTCTACTAAACAGGGACTTCATGTAGTCCAGTGGTAGGCAATAAAGGCCAGTCACACTTCAGTTGTGCGTTTGATTCCCACAGCCTTGTCTGACGCGATGGGTTGTCGCTCGTCCTGCATGTTGTCCTTTTTCTAAAACTACATTAATATAACTTCCCATCAATAATATCGAAAAAAGTTCTATCCTTAAACAATAATAACTTATGTACAACATATTCCATTCCAATCTTTATCTAAAATACTTCGGTCTAAGCTTATAGTATAAAGAAAATGATTACTTGAAATGTTATCAACCAAGCATGTTAATACCATCATTTATACCCCATATATCTTGTTGGTCACATTCCAATCATGTGAATACCTTAATCATGTATTCTCTTGAAAAATGAATACCCTTTAAACCTTAGTGAAAACATGAATGCTGTCAAAAGTTAACTCTTTCCACATACCAAAATCCAAAAAATCTATATACTCAAACCATGATATAACCTTCTCCTTATATCAGTCATGAGCTCATGAATACTATCAAACATTTAATTTTCTCCTTATCCCTTCATTATGCGCATATCATCTACTTTCCAAAAATATCTGAATAACCTTTCATGGTTACTGGTACCATTCATCATACACTTTCAAAACATAAGGAAAGACAACAGTGTAACAATCCTTATATGTCTCTTTATTCCATAGTACCATGAGATTACTTATACAACATTACACTTGATAAACATGTAATCATTCCACTACCTTCTTAAACCATTGACCGAGCTTCAACAATTCTTTCATCTCACATATCATTTTTAGTCTCTTCATCATCATCAACATAAATACTACCCATACGACCATACTGATTCTCTTCATGAGACTTTCCCTTAGGGCATTGGTTTTCATAATGCCCGTACATTCCAAATTTAAAACATTTAACCATTGTTGATATCGTAGCAATACCATTATCCTTATCCATGGTGTTAACTGAACCTTTTCCTTTGCACTTACTGGCTTTGTGTCCTTCTTTTCCACACCCAAAGCATCTTCCAGTTCCTTTGAAACATTCTCCTTGATGCCTCTTCCCACATGATTTACATAGGGGAAATTGAACTTTCTTTACTCTATGATCATCATGAAACTCCATCTTTCTCTTATTAGCCGAGTCAGGAAACTTACCAAATTTGAGTTTATTGATCATATTATGAGATTGCTGATTCGGCATAATAATGATGTTTGGACTTCCAAATCCCATTTTATTTGGTTTCTCATGAAGAATATCATTTCATTGTCCATCATATCCTCCATTATCATGAATCATCTTGTTTCCATCCATTTTCTAAAACCCAAAAAGAATAGTGTGAGAGGAAAAAATCATATTATGGAAAACAACATAATAAAGGGGGAGTACCTTCAAAATCTAACATCTTAGGTTTAATTCTAAGATCATTACCATAATTCTAGGACTATAACCTATACTTATACTTAGCCTTAGGGACATCCCTAGACATACCTTAGAAATATCTCTAGGGATCTCACTAAAGTTTTCACATCCTAGTTTCCAAAGGTTGACTAAACCTTTCCTCTGATACCAATTGTAGAGACCCGAAGCTTGAATTACATAGATATTACATTACTTTTTCGGAATACTTGATACATAACAAAAAAAGACACACAAGGACCATAATAGTTTAGTGTCTTTGGAAACTTGGAACGTAATCTTCTAATCATGGTGAAAGATCTTTAACATCTCCCATAAAGATCTTCCACTTTTTGTTTCCTTACCTAAAACCATTCTTTTAATCCTGGGGGAAAATAAAACATAAAAAGGGTGAGCTCAAATTCCCAGTAAGGGTAAGCATGGATAAAATAAAACATACCATATACATTTGAACTTAAAAACATGAACATAATATTTAAACATCAAAATCTTGAGCATCAACATAAAACATGGAAGTACATAAGGCATAGATCATAATGGAACATAAATCATGATAAAATAGCATGGGAATAAAACATGTAATTGTGGCATCCATTAAGCACATGTAATGATTTCCATAGTAGCCAAGGCATTACTGCCAAGACCATCTTAGTGGACAAAGTCCCTTTTTGAATTGAGTTCACTCCTTGTTCCAATCCTGTAATACTAAACCAGATTAACTTACCGTTCCAGCCATGTCTATCTCATGAGATATAAATCTTTACCCAATGCATTGGAGGTAGATATAGGTCCCACCCATCCCATAATGAAATCATTCTTACTTGTGACACAAAATAAACATACATCAATCATAAAAACCCAATAAATAAAATGGGTTTCATAAACATCATTCCATCATCACATAATCCATATAAAAGAAATGGATATCATTTCATAATAAGAAAAGTGAATCCATGTAAATCATGGAGACATGATACTTGAAACATACACATATTAATTAATGTCATCTTAGATGGAAAATGGTTTTAATAAAACACTTGAAATGAATTCTTGAGGAAAATATCCTTTCTTCTTCAAAATCAATTTCTTTTCACAAATCGTCATGAAATTTTAAAAGAAAAAGATTTTGTTTAATATAGTCATGAAATATTTTGGAGGAAGCTTCATGAAAATAAGGCTTTATAAAACTGTAAAAATCCTTTCATGCCGTATAAGTTTAAAAAAACATTCTCCTCGTACTTTTGTCGGAAAAGTCAAAAAGTACCTCGTAACGTAAACAAAAGAAAGATTCCTTAAATACCATGTAGTAAAAGTCAAAATGGGTAAAAATGAAATTAAACATACATAAAAACACTTTTATAAAACATGTACATGGATGATAACAATTACCCCAGTAAATACTTACATATAAGCAATCTCGGATAAAAATGAGATTTGCAAAATTATCCCTTACCATAGGTCAGATATGCTTTGTACGTATCCAAAACTCTTGTATAATGATTTAAATAATGTCATTGACTTATTACAGAATCATATTCATTGTTATTAAATCATATATGGTTCACTTATGACTTTATATTACCCGTTCTTTTGTAAATTAATGTTAAAGTATCATTTTGGGTAAAATCGTTTCATTTGTCGTTCGTGTTTTAACTTGTAATTATTCATATGATTACATAGATCATGATTACTTACATCCAGAATGTAAAACATGATTTATATATAATATATTTTCAGAATATACATATATATAATAGATCAATAAATGGAAATAAATACACCGTTCATGGAGACGGTAGGCCGTACGTACGCATGAATGATGTTTTCGTTTCCTTATTGAATTGAATGGAATTAAGTAGATGACATAAATATATATATATACATAAATCCAATAGAATTATTATGTCATATATTTCATGATTACTTATTATATATACTTTATAATCATTCTTGAATGGTTAACATGGAGAGTGAATCTCATCGCGTCGTGGAGACGGTAGTCTGTACGTACGCACGAGCGATGATATCATTTCCATGATCATGGAATTGTATTAAAGTGTATGTATAATATTAAAGAATCAATATAACTTTACAATAATCATATATATTCATTAATTTCACCATTATACCCATCCAATTAAGGTGGTGGTGGAAAATAGATTACACCACGGCGTGGAGACGGTATTCCGTACGTACGCACGCGCGATGATTTCATTTTCCGTAGGGTGGATAGATGGTGAAATATGGTTGTTTCATACTTATAATAACATATCATTATATGATTGATACTGATTTTATTAGTTCATAACGAAACAACTAAAGAAGAAGAAGTGGAAGAAGAAATAAAGTTGAAAGAATCGGTAACGGACATTACCTCTTCTTTGAAGCGCCTCTTTGAGACCTCCTCTTAGGGCACTAAAATTGGACTTTGAAGAATACCAGAACCTATAGGATATTTCTATGTAAGTGGAGAAGATAATTTGGTAGGGTTTGGCCGATCTTTAAGGCACAAAGTGGTGTGAGGAAGAGAGGGAGGATGTTCCCTTTTATAAGGGAGGAGAGGGGCACCTTTGGAAAAACTAAAAATATTATTTTATTATAAAGTCATATTCAGTTTTTAATAGCTCCAAATTAATTTATTTAGAAGCTAAAATGGGGGTCTAAATCCTCTCATCCAATATAATTTATACACATTTAGGTTTCTATTTTAACCTTTTCATTTAGATTTAACTTTAAGTTAAATAATTTAACTTTTACCGTGTCTTCTTGTTTTCTTACACTATAAGGTTAATAAAATTCCTATAACATGCCAAAATAACCCCAAGTTGTTTATTATTAATATATATAACCTTATATAAGTCATTTGGCCAAAAATTAGATTTTTAGGAATAAAATAACAATTAATAATATAATATTTGTTTTAAAAACTATTTTATGTCAATTTTGATACTATTTGGTAATTGATTTTTTTGAAAATCATAAAAAAATTATTAGTTAGAAAAAAGTTAATTAAATCAATAATAAAATGTCATAGTAACCTATAAAATTATTTTAATTCATGAAAAGTCTCAAATTACATTTATTTGGGTATTTATAACATCAATTATGTCAATATTTCATTAATGAGATAATTACTGCATCATCATTGTGTCATAAATAAATTAAATTTTTTAATGTCTAAAAATTATAAATAAAACACCATTATTTAGGAAATATTTTTATCATTATAATGAATATTTATAGTTGAATTTATCTTATGTATAACCCTATATTAAAAATTATTTAGTTATTAAACTTTGATTTTAACTATTTTAACCCTTCTTTAAATAAATTAATAATAAATGTCCTAATCTAATCCAAGTGGGCCTAAATGGTAATATTTTATTCCTAAGTTTGATTTTGGTCGAATTACACGTATCCAATAGAATTAGGACATGTTTTAGGGTAATAATAATATCATTTGTACCATTAATTACCCTATTTACTTTTAATCGTGGTAAAAAAAGTAAAAAGTTACTATTCACCAAAAATTATTTTCATCTCATTCAGCCACATTTTAGTCCTTGATATTAACCTTGTCTCTAAGATTTTTAAAAGTCAATTCACATAAGTGGTAAAATTTAATTTAAATTAAAAAAAATCAGTTTTTTAACTACCACTAAGTGGTTTCACTATTCATCGAAAATTGAAGTTTTTCAAAAAAATACCAAAAATTCAGCCTAAGAATTATTTGATATTCCGAATTTAAAATTGATGTATATTTTTCCAAATTCATAACATATAAGTGTCATTAATTAATTTTAAATTTAATTCCTGTTATCAAAACAAATAGCGTGTTTTTAAGAAACAAAAACAATCAAAAGATAGATACTTGTTTATATCCAATTTCAAAGTAAAATTAATTCCAATGAACAAAATTGGATTAAATGGTAAAAATATATTCTAATTACACTTTAAAACCAATTAAAAATATAATCTATCCATATAAATTATTGCGATGAAAAAAGTTGTTTTTAATTAAAATAAAGCGTGTTTTTACTGTTCATTAAAATATGAAAGTTATCAGAATAATATGAAAATTTTATCCAAAGTAAATTATTATATCCTGATTCCAAAGAAGAATTTTATTTTTTAAAATTGAACTTATAGACATGTCAAAAACAATATTTAAATTGGGTGCACCATCAAAAGGCGACAAAACTACATTTTTTGAAAAATACTTATTTTACTCAAAAAATTGATTTTGTTCTCATACCATGTTCTAGAAAATGTGCAAGATGAATAGTAATGTTATAAAATTCAAAATTTAGTTGATACTATTCATAACGGGTAGTTCATATAACATATCATTGTTTAGCGAAACTCAGTATTGCGTACAACACACACTATCGTGGAAGGTCGTGATTGCGTGTAATGCAAGCCAAGTCAGGGATGCGTGTTGTGGAAGATCCTTTTGGTGTAGCGTACAACACAAGACATTAATGAAATTAAAAAGAATATTTTTCATAAAATCTCGGGGTGTTACATCTAAACTAGGATGTTAGAGAGCATCTAGTCATTCTTCATGACTTCTACGAATATCTTAGGAGGGGAGCATCATGTCAGTTCTATCTAAATGAGTCCTTAAAAGTATAAGGATCACAATCAAGGACCATATTGAAATGGTAGATTCTTCTTATATTCCTCTAGGGATTGAGAGTCTTGTTTTATGTTGGTTCTTTCATGTAATAATGATGTTGATGTGGTTTTCTATATGCAAATCCCTTATGTAGAACCGATTATCATGGATTGACCTCGGTGGTTTAGTGTGATCTCTCTCGAAAATGCCTTGGGATATATGAATTGGAGTCGGTTAAATGATGATGCATCAATAAGTGAAGATGAGTTTCTATGAAGACATTGATCAGTAGTGGTTCATCTATCCTTTTTTGGTAAACCTTAATATCTTCATAGTGTGATCTTTCCTTATATATGAGAATGTACCCTATATTTTCATTGACTTGGATGCACTAAGAGAGCATCATGAATATGTCTCTCTATAGTTGAGAGCAGTTTGAATAGTTTGTGAACTCTTTCTATGTTGTGCGTAGGAAGCATGGATTATTGGAGGCTTTGTTAATCATGGGTGATACATGGGTTCCCATGTAAGAATTACTTGGATGGAATCATGGATTCCTACAACATTGTTTTCCATGGACACTAGGTGGATGCCACTCTTGGTTTCATCAGTATTCATTTGTGGACTTACAGCCTTGTACTAATGTGTCGCTTTTAATAGGGAGAATGGACCACCTTGGTGAGTTCCATGGACTCTAGTTTGATGAATCTGAGGTTATCCCGAGCATGTTGTTGGGCTTGGTGTGATGTTTAAATGAGGTGATGATTCCAATGGGATAGATCTAGGTTACACTTTTTCTCATGTTGTTGAATAAACTTTTAAATGACTAGGGTATGGTTTGACAAGGAGTGTCACCGAGATTCAGGTATGGGCATCAATGAATGCGATCGTTGTGTGAGTGTGGTGCCTTGGGAGAAGGTATTGTGTCTCTGTTGCAACACATCATCCTTCTATGCCAGACATTTTAGAGATACGTCCTCTAGTAATGGTTTGACTCGTTGTCCTTCATGTTCCTTGTGTATGGTTTAAGTGAACCAGTTTGAACACTATTTTAGTTTATGGTGGGTTGGGTGTGATAGTCTATAATGTATTTTGTGGGAAGAATACATGACTGGTTTTGATGAGGTCGATCAGGTTTCCACCATTATTTGTTGTCTGGCTAAGGATAAGACCTCAGTAGTGTTCGGGTTATCCCAATTCAAGGAATTCATGCTGGTATCATCACTGGAATGCTCATGGGCATGATTTGGGGTTTTTTCTATGGTGGTGGTGTCTTGTTAATAATGTTGTGTGAGTTTTAGTTGACACAATTACAAAGGTTGGTCATTTCATGCTAATCAAGGGGAACATCAGTGTTGATGAGCTCTAAAAGATATATATCTTAGGGGTAGTATGACTACATGGGGTCACGTGCACTATCATTTTGGATTGGGATGCCCGCTTTATGTATTGTTTCTTGTAGGTTTTTACAAGGGGACATGGAAAACTTGTTCTTCTGAGCACAACATACAACCCTCAGACTGACAGCCAATCATAGCGTACGATACAAGTGCTAGAGGACATGTTGTAGGCCTGCATTGTGGATTTTGTGGGATATTGGTAGATTCATATTCCCATTATTGATTTCAACTAAAACAACAGTTATTAGGTCACGATATAGATGGAAACTAACAATTATTTATATGGTAGGCCATTCCATTCTCTCTTATGCTAGTTCGAGGCTGGAGATATAGCTTTACTAGGACCGTGTCTCATGAAGAAGTCTTCTAGGTATGTCTTGTTGATTTAGAGGTGGAAGGCTACAACATAATCTCATCAGAAGTCCTGCATCGATAACCTAAGATGACCACTTCAGTTGATATCATGGATTTGGTTTTCTTGTGTGTTTCACTGAGTTTGGGACATAGGTGGATTAGGAGGCATGGTATGATTTCAACGATATATGTCGGGGAGTTTATGATTTTAGAGGGATTCGGGTCTGCTGCATATTGGTTATAGTTACCTTAGGAGAATCAATTCATAAATGATGTCTTCCATGTATCTCAGTTATACCGTTATCACTCATACATATCTCATGATTTTTAGCTTGAAGAGGATGAGCTTAGGGTTAATGCATCCTTTGGGGAGCATCTGATACATATCGTTGATAGGATCATGAATGTTCTCTGAGGCCAGTCTGTTCCTATAGTATGAGTAATATAGAAACATATCTATTTACTAGACAGGACATGGGAGCGGGAGGCCAACGTACGTGGCCTATCACCAAAGTTGTTCTTGGATGAATCTTGACCACCCATCAGAAGGAAATTTGGAGACGAATTTCTATAAAGGGGGAATATTTTAAGAACATGGGTTTTTGTACAACAAACAAATCCTTTTCTTTTTGTTTTAGATTCCTTGTTATGAACTTATGTGAATGCTTAACTTGATCACAGGTGTTTTGGAGGTGTATAAGTCTTGTTCAAATATTAGAGCCATGTTTTGGTCTAAAAATGTCATAGAACACAGTTTTCACATGGAATACGCATAGTTAAGATAACTATATGGTAGGGGATAATAGGTTCTATGTAGTTAAGGAAATCGTCCGCTAGCGGCCGCATGACCATGAGAGATGTATGAAATGTTTCAAGTTTTTAACAGAGTATTTTTTCACAATTACTATATGGTTAGTCAAACAATGTGGGGTAACCATGCGATGTTCCCTATTATATGTATTGATCCTCGTATGATTTCCCCATGGTTTGGGAAACCGTGTGGGTAAACCGCGTGAACTTACTAGATAATATTTTTTAAAAATTTAATAAATTTTTTTTAAACCTATTTTGATTTTCTTTTTCTACGTACAACAGCCCTTATTTGTATATCTCCCTTAAGGTGCCTATCCTAGGCATTGAAAAAAACTAACCAACCAACCTTCATTTTGATCATTGATTGACTCGTCGGATCCACCGAGGTAAGGCCTACATTCCTTTACATCCATTTTTTATTCTTATGGAAATCATTTTCACTATTTGATTTTGGGCTCTTATTCCCTAATTATCCATTATTAGTCCATTGATTATATTTATCTAGAACCAGGATGAATCAGGATGTGATATTGGATGAGCTCTCTACAACCGAGTCGAGGTAGGTGGTCTATACTCTGTTTCAGTTTTTATGGTACTTTTTGGGCATTCGTCCTTTTCTCCATCCATCAAAGTTTCCATCAAGCCCTTAATTTTTGATCTAGTTTCATTTAGTATCTATAGTTGGACATTCTATGGTTTCTCGTATATTCTATTTAGGTTTTTTGCACCTGTTTCTCGTTTTGAGGTCACCTGAGGGGAGTGCCTTATGATTTTTACCCTTTCGTGCATGTTTAATAATACCAAGGGTTGTGTTCTTCTGCATTCCATGGTAGAGGAATCCTGTAAATGCATTAATTTTTTTAAATAATTATTTAGGAGATATATTTCCTCCTTGTTTAGTGATATATTGTAATTCCAGGCTAATTATTTATTAGTTGGTATTGTTAAAATTGGTTGATATGGGTGGGTATACCTATATTAATGACTAATTACAATTTAAATAGTTTATATAAGAGGGTAGGCCCATATTATTTGTAAATGATTAATGGTTTTCATGAGTGGGTATACTCATGTATTGTGCTTGTTAAAGTTAGTGGGTATACTCACATGAAAATTAATGTTTAATTTTGAATGCTTGAATGAATTGTTTGATAGATTCCATGGACTACTCTTCATGGTTTGGGAACATGATATTGGATTCCTTGAGTTGAAACTCCCCTTGGGTCTTCATTCAGTGGTATGCCTTGGTCCATTCTACAACGTGGATCCAGATTGCTTGGGCACATGTAGAACATTCCATTTCCATGATCCTAGGTCTCCAACCTGTTCATTGACCGAGTTTCCACTGGGACACCCATGGGAATTGATGTGGATGCCTTGGATGAGCTTAATGGATAAAGCCATATATGTCATAGTTATACTATATGGATGCCCTTGTGCGTGAAACCTTGGATCTGGCCCTTGGGGTTATACCTTTTACTATAAGGCATGTCCTTGAGACTCTTGAATTCCTTATATAGCATGGATGTGGATTGCATGGTATTGATGGTTATATGACATGGATGTGGGACATGATTACTTTATTATAGCTACCTTGTTTAGAGATAACACTTTTGAAGGTTTCCCGGAGATGCAGTTTAACACTACTTATGATAGTAGACTTATGCCATTGTCTTACACACTTACTTTACTGGTTTCTTTACACTAGATAGAACATCAAAAATTGAAACTAGAACCATATAAACCTATGTGATTGCCTACTCTTATAGTTATCTAATACCCAATGTGGGCCTCCTCGAGGACCAAAATAGATTATATGGTTGCAGTTAATAATAGGGGAAAGTTCCATATTATGGGTTGTTATTGAGACTTGAGAGTAGGGGAGCATATGAACACAATGAGTCTTGCGATGCTACTGGGATACCTTTTTTCATTTCGTTCTTTTTCAGACATTTCTATTGAATTTTATTTCCATATACTATTTTGGATTCTTTATATATACTTGTACCATCTACTTTATTATGTATATTATATACTCTATGTAATTAATATGTATTAATGTATTATCTTACATCTAGTTTACTGCTATTTATTTGGCTAATGATATTTAATGTATGTCTGACTTCCACTGTGATACTCTGTTAATTAGGGAATAGTCTCCCCACTAAATCACATAGGTCCTCACTTCTAGTTGGTAGCCTTTGGAATTTGCGGAGATGCTCTTGAGGATATGTAACTATCCTGTCTTAGGGAATTATTGACTTTCATCTGAGTCGGGGACGTTACATGTACTCATAAAAGATATTCTATCATATTCTTAAGTAACGTTATAAATCCCCTAATTATTTCATTACAGAATATCCATGATCTACCAAACTATTTTCTTGTATCTTTTCAATTTAAAGATAGTTATTTATATTAATGGAGTATTCTTTGAATTGAAGTTGCAAAATACACTAGAAAAGAATTGTGCATTATTTTGTATATCATTGGTATACAAATATGCTGCAAAAAATAATCAATACTTTTTTATTTGTGAAGGATTACTCACATTGAATTTTCTGCATATTTCAACCTCATACAACTGTAAGATTACTATTTTTGTTTTTTTCTATGAAAATTGAAGATCATTTGAAACCAAGATTGACTAAGAGTTATTCATTCTTTAAGGAATTCATTTCTAAATAAGAAGATCCATCTACTTTCAGTTTCATCTTAACTTTTGATGTACATCACAAAAAATAAAAAAAATAAAATCTCTTTAGATTAATTGGAGTATCAACTGCTCATACTAATATGTGGTTTAAGTATAAACTTATTGCTCAAAGTTGTGGATAACTGGTTCCCTTTAAAATAACTAGAGGGATCTTTTTTCCTTATTCTTAATATTTTAACTACCTAAACTCAGTTGTATATTTTATGATCTTCTAATAATAGTGCCTTTCTAGTGTAATTCACCAAGCTTGTAGAGTGAGAATTTGTGGAGTGGACTAGGGGATTTGTGTTCCCTGAACCACTATAAAATTGTTGTGTTAATTCTTTCTATTTTATACTTATCCTACATATTATAGAAGATAACTATCTATGTATACATAAATAAAAAATACATTTAAAATCTGAAATCTATTGAGTTTTTAAAAAATACACAATTCACCCCTCTTGGGTATCTTTTTTTGACCTTACATATAGAAAATTAAAATCGACTATTGATAGAATTCTAAAATTTTTATGTCAAAAATTCACATAAATATATATATTAAATGTGTTTTGAACATTAGATATAATCATCATTCTAATAAAAAAATTATTAAAAAATGACTTCATGTTATAGAGGTGGTGATTTTTTGATTTTTCCAAAAATTCTATGTAAAAATGAGATGGTTTATTAAAATGAAAATAAAAAACTTATAGTTCTATAATGGATGATCAGTGTATCTTACACATCTTCATTTTTGAAATCCCCAATAGTATTTATGACTGGACATAATTTCCTTGGTTTCAATACTCTTGGGATTTAATAATAATTATTACCCTTTTTATTTATGTTAATACGGAATGGACTATGATAGTCACTATATTTCTCTCATTTATCAAATTGAACAATAAATACTACCTTTTGATGAAATGTATTTATTTTCATTAGGTCAACACATCTATTTATTTCCCATTATATTTTTTTCATTATTCTATCCACTCCCACTCATAATACATCTTCCACTTCCCTTAATATATTTACATGGGTACTTGTTCCCCAATTCATAACATGTACAAAATTGAATCTTTTTTCCTCTATGGTATATATCATACATACTTTATAGAAAATGATTTTTTCTCAAGTTTTTAATTTCTTCTATTTTGATGTTTTTAATAAAATATTGAAATATATTACTATAAATAACCAAATTATTTCACATCCCATCTCCCATTCAATTTAGTTTCTCAGGAGGAACATCATTACATTGGTTTCCACACCTATTATTTACATTATTCCACACAATACCATCCATTAACTAAAAAAAATTCTATGAGTATCATTATACATTAATTAGTTCATGAAATTGTATAAAAATAAAAATAAAAACTATGATATCAAAATTTATTGAAACTCCTCACCAACCAATAAAACATTAGGACAATCCTATATCACATTTTTTTTATCACATGTCATCATAGTTTATATAATTTGATTATTTATTCTTACTACTAAAGAGAATTTAAATTATCCAATGTATATCCAATATGTGTGTCAACCAATGTATGCAGTTTGGCTATTTTATCATGGACAATGTAAAGATTGATTTGATACCCAACTGGCCTTTTCAGGGTTATCAATCCAAGGTGAATATATTCCAGATAATGTATCCACTTATTTTTATCTTTAAAGAGGTTTCATTATGAGGAATCCCAAAAATCTATACCTTCAAAAAATTAAAGGAATTAGTCCTATAAAAATACATATCCCACATTGTTTCAACCAGTTTACTAATCCTAATCTCCAAAAATAACAAAACCATTCTATAATACAAGCTTATGAGACCCAATTATTTAATTAAAAATCATATTAAATGAATATAATATAGATATCATAATAATATGAATTCTATAAAAATAAATTCTTTTTTTATTTAGAGTATGGATAAATATTTAACTTATTTCATGAAATTATTTCATCTCACATAGTTTGTTTTAGACATACCCATTCTATAATTTCTCCCCATAACCTGGAGAAATTGAAAAAAAAGAATGTGTTAGAACATATACTCAGTATGTAATAACATTGGAGATATAAACCAATGACCATAAGTGTGAAAGATATATACAAATTGTTATGATAACATGATGATAACATAAAAATTCATTGATAATAAGTCCAATATCATTAATTATAAATCATGGAGTAAGTCATTGGGCTAATAAAATATATAGGTCAAAAACTGTGTAATAATCAAAAATAAGTCAGGATCCATGAGAGAATATCATAACCATAAGACATATGATTTTATCATAAAAATAAGTATACAAATTCATTTCCTTAGTTACATTTCACCTCTAAGACTGCTATAGTGGAATGTGTCACGTAATTTATTGAGTTCGCTAACCATTCCAATCTTTTCCAAAGTCCATGCAGAGTACCATTACTAATATAGTGGATAGAGTCCCATAATGGGTCAGTTTCACCCCCCATTCCATAATTTAATTAGTCAAGGCTCCCTAAAAAGTATACCATATTGAACTATGTGCCTTTATAAACCCGTTTAAATCCCCATTACAATTTATATTATCCATCAAGAGAGTATTCATTACACAATACATTAGATCTATATATAATTCCAGTGCCAACGTTAACTTAATGGAAACTATGTATAATTATGAAATAATATCATAAAATCTTTTACCAATTGATATTTTCATTAACTATGTAAATAAAATATATTTTTTATTTATTACATCATCATACAATCATAATATATATAAATATAAATTAAGTTAATGGGACTTTGAAAATTTAATTATTTTACCATAACTAATATGACATAAGGAATGGAATGGGATTCAATAAAATATGAAAAAAATTCATCATCATAAACCAACTAGAAAAATAACATGGTCAGTCTCATTATAATATATCCCTAGTAGAGTATAATATACATTGATACATGTTTAAAAAAATGAACAATAACTTTAAAAAGGAATAATCTCATTTCATTCAAAATAGTGTAAAATATTGTTTTCCATTATTATCTTTAAAAACTGAAAATATATAGAATTTATTGAAAAATAATTTCTTTGAAAATATCCATTTAATGTTTTAATGTAATCCTCATTGAATAAATGATAATGACAATAATAATATCAATTTATATGAAAATATATAATATAGGGATCCTTTTTATACATTCTTAATGAAATTCAAAGAAGACTCATAAAGAAAAGACATGGAAATATTAATTTCAATAATTTATAAATAAATCAAATGGAGA
Organism: Viscum album; assembly: GCA_963277665.1. NCBI lineage: Eukaryota > Viridiplantae > Streptophyta > Magnoliopsida > Santalales > Viscaceae > Viscum > Viscum album. The sequence continues at coordinate 891,908,376 of OY728138.1, forward strand.
TACCAATTAATATTAATTAGCATTTATATATAGGTAAAAAAATTTCTAAAATGTTTTTATGATCATGCACAATGAGATAAAACATTTCATGCCCAATGAATTGAAATAATGTCAGTTTTTCATAAAAACCCATAAATTTTTAAGTTAAAATATTGGAATTACTGTAAAATCATTTATGATTATAGAATAATTCATCATCCAATAATATTAGTGGGGTTATTAAGATAATAATATTATACTTTCCTTCAATGTAAATTTAATATAGACCATCCCGAAATGTAACACCCCAAGCTTTCACGATACGCTTCTCTTTCAATAATACATTAGCGTGTGTTGTACACAAGTTTGAGATTCTAACACACCACAACCAATCAAAGTAGCCGTTATGAATAGTAATAACCAATTTTTTAAATTATATTAATTTTATAATTCAAAATGGACTTCATTTTTTGATTCGTAATATCGAAATTAGCTTATGTTAAATTTTTGGTATTTTTCTGAGAACTTCCAATTTTTGATAAATAGTGAAAAATACTTAAAAACAACTTTTTTTAATAAAAATAATTTATAGTGATAAATTATAAAATTGAGTGGTTATAAAGTTTAATTAGAATATATTTTTACCATTTTATCAAATGGTGGTCATTATAATTAATTTCACTTTGAAATTGGACATAAACAATTGTCAATCTATTGATTGATATTCTTTCTTAAAAACACGCTATTTGTTGTGACATCGGGAATTAATTATTAAATTAATTAATTCAACTTATATGTTTTCAATTTTTTAAAATAGACATATTTTTTAATTAGGAATATCAAATCTATCTTAGGGTTAATTTTTTGTGTTGTTCTGAAAAACATCGATTTTTTATGAATAGTGAAACTACTAAGTGGTAGTTAAAAAACTGCTTTTTCATTTAAATGAAATTTTACCACCTCTATGATTTGAATTTCAAAAATCCGACATACATAATTGTCATTAGTAATTAAAATGTGGTTCAATGGGATTAAAATAATTTTTGGTTAATAGTAACTTTTAAGTTCTATTAATCACGATTAAAGGTAATTAGTGTAACTTAAGGTAAATATAATGTTATAATAATATGAAATTACCTTTACACTTGTCATAACCTTATTGGTTGAGTCATGTCCGACCCTAAAAATCCATGGGTAAACTTGGGGACCCTATGGAGCCACTTGGGTAAGAAAATGACATTAATAACTTTTTATTTAAAGTAAAAATAAAATTAACACAAACATGTGTTGTTTTCCTAAAACAATTATTACATGGGGTTATATAAGTTAAATTTTAGACTATAAATATTCATTGGAAATATAAAAATATTTCCTACATCATGGTAATTTTTTTATAATTTTTTTGTAATTAAATAAATAAATTTATTTATCACACCATGATGATGCAGCGATTACCTCATTTTTAAATAAAATGAACAGATAATGTAAAATCTAAGAATTACACTTGTCAAAAACCTATTGGATGGGTATATTTAAATCCCTTATCACCGTATCCTAGAAATATATAATTGTGGGACCTTTTAAATCTGAAAATTACTTCATAATAATGTAACATTTCATTACTTTCCAAGAGTGCCCCTCTTCTCCTCTTATAAAAGGCCCCCACCACTACCACCTTATTCACACCTTCAATCCATTTTGATCGGACAACCTCTTTCCAAATACTCTCTCAACTTCCCTATCTTACTCTTATAAGCCTCACCTTGGGCATAATTCTTCCCAAGGAAGCCTTTGGCTCAAATCAAAAAAGAGTTACCCGATTTTAAGGTAATGTCTTCTCTTATGTTATTTTGTTTTATTCATTTATTTTGTAACAAAAACAGTATCTTCAATATAATAGTATTTTTTTATGAGAATTATTTGATTTACACTTACACACACCTTCGTCTAATGGTTAAAGAACATACTATTCTTGTGGGTGGTGAATTACTGCCTCACGAAACGATGATTGTTCAATCTTCTTTTAACACATCTCATGGTGGACATTAAGATGAAACTATTTTTATATATGATATATATTATGTTTATGTATTACTTATTATTCTTTATTATTTATTTATGGCATACCTTTATGACTTCCATTATGGGTAAATGCGATAATTTCATTTTAGGAAGTGCGGACTACCGCCCCCTCAAAGTGATTTGAATCGTTAATGCCATATGTGAGACATGTAAAGGATGGATTAAATTATATTATATATGATATTATACTGGAATTATAATACACCTTTATATCATTATGATTTCATTCCCTTAAATATGAAATAGAAATGAAAGTATCATTCATGCCTACGTACGGCTTACCGTCTCCATGAACGGTGCATTTCATTTCTTACCTCTAAATGTTATGTAATATTATAAATGAATGTATATAATGGATATATATGATATATATGATATCTAAATAATTAATATAATTCTGGATATAATGGATATTTTACCACATGAACAACTTGTAATTATAAGAATTTTATTTTTAACTCAAGTACCAAAGATCAACAAAACGACGATTATTAACTTAAACAAATAAATAATGTTCATAACATGGTAATAAGTGATATAAAAGTAATAATGAACTTTAAAAATGTTCTTAAGCAAGTATAAATTAACTCTATTATATTTTTCAAGAGTTTAAAGAACGATCGAGTCAAGTCGTACATGAGGTAAGGGAACTTCTTAACACAATTTCCATTCTTTGGGTTAATCTCCTACTTTCAAATTATGTCATGATATTATTATGTCCTATATTTTATTTGTACTTTATTTATGTGTACTTATATTTAATACACATAATAGATCTATTTTATTTAAAAAATGTTCTTTGTAAGGGACTTCGTCTCAATCTCCTTTCATTGAGGCATATTTTTTTTATACACGACTTTATTTTATATGGTGTATAAAATTCTTTTACTTTTACTTTTATTCAAAAGGAATCTTTTTATATGAAGAGTTTTACTAAATGACAAAAAGGAATGTTTTTTTTGTCGTACGTATGCGGCGACAATGACTTCTCCACCACCATGACCATTATTTGTGTTTTGGATTCCTCTACAAGACATAACTTTTTTTAAATGAAAAAATAAATACCAAGTTTTAATTTCCTTTTATTTTGGTATTGAAAATGGTTTTGATAATGTTTTTATCAATGTGTTGTGTTGATATCTTGTGATTGAAATGTGGAAATTTTATGTTTCCTTTGTGCATGTTTTATGTGATACGATTATATTATGGTTTATGATATGTTTAAACCTATTCATATGAGGAATGTATTGGACTTAATAAGTAATGGGTGGAGCCCTCTATAGCTCATAGATGCATCGGTAGGTCTCATGAGACAAACTAGCATCTTGGCACGAGGCTTTGACAAAATCGTATTTGTAGTCTTGGCACGAGGCCTTGGCTACATGGTTATGATAGTCTGGCATTATGCATTCTATCATTATGAAAGTGGTTATTGATATTTCATGTGATTATTCGATGAGTAGAATATCCATGTGAATAAGTAAATGGAATTATTTCATTTTATTTTGCCATATTATGCTAAAGTTCAAGATTAAAAGGCTTTTGATTCAGTTATACAATGCCTTAAATGTTTATGTTTATTTATGAAAGCTTCTGCTATATTTTTATCCTTACTGAGCATCTGAGCTCACCCCTTTCAATTTTTTAATTTTTTCAGGATGTGAAGAAGTATTTTATGAATGACCTGAAGGGATAATATGAGGGGATATGAATACAAGATGTTGTTTTAGTTTTTTATTACTTTATGATGTAATGTAAAACTTATGAATGTATCTAGTGTTTCAAGGATACTAAACTAATCGGTATTTCCAGACTTGATCTTTGTGATCATGCCAATGTTACGTAATAATGCACCGACTCTGGGTAACTGGGGTCGGGGCGTTACAGTTGGTATCAGTGGCAGTTTAGTACTAAACTTGGAAGCTATATTTAGATAAACTCTGATTAGAGCACATAGCCCAAAGATAAAATTTGAGGATTAGTATAGAAGAACTTCCTAGAATTTTAGTATTATAGAGATTTTGTGAGTTTTCAGAGCACTACATCCTTGTCTAGATACGAGCAGGTAGAGGCGGCTCGGGCACATATTTAGCTAGGGGTAAAACCTGAAAACACCACTTTGAGCTAGACTCGAATAAGAACTGGTGCACGACAACAGGTCTTGCTGCACTCTTGGTTACGACACTCCCGGGGGATATGCTTAGGATAATTCTCATTTTCTTTACAAACCACTATAAAGGGTTATGAGTATATACTTCCTCAAAGAAAACATTTTTGTGATTATGGATTATATCAATAAATAGTTCAATTTATGTTAAGTGTTTTTCAAGTTTGTAATTATGTATTTTGATTCATAAACTAGCCTAGTTTATGCCATTGTATAGAAATGGCGCCCAGTAGAAGGAATGTAAACTCCAGCAATACCTATGATCCAAAGAGTAAGAAGGATCATATCTTTCATGGTATTAAGCCTAAATTTAGAAGGGAAATAGTCTCCCATGTGTTCTCAACATATGAAGAAATAGTATCATGTGTTAATAAGATAAGTAAATAATTTTCTGAGTCCTATGGATTTGAAGGTAATCAAGAGAAGAAAAGGATGGAAGAGAGAAAGATGGATAAAGGGAAGAGGGAAAAGAATAATTTTCCAATATGTGATAACTGTGGGAAGAAACACCTTGAAACTTGACTGAAGGGAATGGGAGTTTGTTATAAGTGTGGAGAAAAAGGACACCAAGTGTGTGACTACAAGGGTAAGAAAAAGGTTTCAAATGTACAATGCTTCATCTGCAAGGAGTGGGGACACTACGAAAACCAATGTCCAAATCATCGGAGTATACCCCAAATGATGCTATTGGATAATAATCAAGTTATGATCCTACCACAGATGAGGGAGAATGATTAGATTTCTTATGGTGTTATTAAAGAATTATGTCATTTGAGTGTTGTATCAATGATGTACTGGTTATAAGAATAATGTGATATATAAGGATTGTACTACAGTACTTGTTGTTTTCATTAAGGTTTTAATATGATGAAGGTAATCATATTTTTGTATATGACAATAAGAGAAACTTTACTTTGTTTGAGGAATCTGATGATACAATTGATTGTGGAATTTAGAGACCTTTTAGAGAAAGTCTGGACGAAGGTATTTTGGATAACTATAAAGGTTGGAATGGATTAAGTTGAACATTGGATAGTATTGTTTAAGGTTAAAAAAATTATGAAGATTATTTTTGGAATATTATAATACTATAGTTTTAGGAAAAGGACAACCTGCAGGTTGGGGGATAACCCATCGCGTCGGACAAAGCTGTAGGAATCGAACCCACAACCATAGTGTGACAGGCCTTTATTACCTACCACTAGCCTACGGGAAGTCCTTGGTTATTACAAAATAGTTTTCCTAATCTAAACGGTATGTGTTAATATTTGGAACCTTATACAATTATGATAAATAGAATATTTTGAGTTATATTACCTTTTGGAGTGAAAGATGGGTTTGTGGTAAAAATTTATTAAAGAATGAAATTATACATGACAAGTAAGTATATTTCCTTACATTCTAAGTAAATCTCCTAAATAAATTCCTCAACTTTATGAAAGGTAACTTAAAACAAAAATGTTGTCAGCTAACTTTTCCAATTGGGGAATCAATGACCGTTTAACCAATCACAAGTTTGTGATTTTTTTGTAGTTAACTTTCTCCTAATCATGTTTAATACAACTCTCTATCAGACCTTGATGGTTTTTTTCTCCTCCATATCCATATTTTCATAGAATCCTAGTATGGGCCATCTCGGGTGACCTTTTTACTTCTCTTTCTTTCTTTTAAAGTTATATTTTTATTAACCTTATTATCGATGTGGGTTTTCAACCAAGGTATTTTCTATTTTCAACCATTTATTTTCAAATAAAAATTTTAAATTGCGAGGATGCAATTTATTGAAGGAGGGGAGAATTTAACACCCCAATCTTTCACGATACACTTCTTTTTCAATAATACAGTAGCATGTGTTGTACACAAGTTCGAGATTCTAACACACTGCAACCAATCAAAGTAGCCGTTATGAATAGTAATAACCACATTTTAAAATTATATTAATTTTATAATTCAAAATGGACTTCATTTTTGGATTCGTAATATCGAAATTATCCTATGTTGAATTTTTGGTATTTTTCTGAGAACTTCCAATTTTTGATGAATAGTGAAAAATACTTAAAAACAACTTTTTTTAATCAAAATAATTTATAGTGATAAATTATACAATTGAGTGGTTCTAAAGTTTAATTAGAATATATTTTTACCATTTTATCCAATGGTGGTCATTAGAATTAATTTCACTTTGAAATTGGAGATAAACAATTGTCAATCTTTTGATTGATATTCTTTCTTAAAAACACGTTATTTGTTGTGACAGCGGGAATTAATTATTAAATTAATTAATTCAACTTATATGTTTTTAAATTTTTAAAATATAAATCATTTTTGAATTAGGAATATCAAATATATCTTAGGGTTAATTTTTGGTGTTGTTCTGAAAAACTTCAATTTTTGATGAATAGTAAAACCACTAAGTGGTAGTTAAAAAACTGATTTTTCGTTTAAATGAAATTTTACCACCTCTGTGATTTGAATTTCTAAAATCCGACATACATAATTTTCATTAGGAAGTAAAATTTGGTTCAATGGGATTAAAATAATTTTTGGTGAATAGTAACTTTTAAGTTCTATTAATCGTGATTAAAGGTAATTAGTGTAACTTAAGGTAAATATAATGTTATAATAATATGAAATTACCTTTACACTTGTTATAACCTTATTGGGTGAGTCATGGCCGACCAAGACAATCCATGGGTCAACTTGGGGACCCCATGGAGCCACTTGGGTAAGAAAATGACATTAACAACTTTTTATTTAAAGTAAAAATAAAATCGACACAAACATGTGTTGTTCTACTAAAAAAATTATTACATGGGTTAATATAAGTTAAATTTTTGACTATAAATATTCATTGGAAATATAAAAATATTTCCTACATCATGGTAATTTTTTTATAATTTTTTTGGAATTAAATAAATAAATTTATTTATCACACCATGATGATGCATCGATTACCTCATTAATTAACGATTTAAATAAAATGAAAAGATAATGTAAAATATAAGACTTAAACTTGTCAAAAACCTATTTTATGAGTAGATTTCGATCCCTTATCACCTTATCCTCGAAAAATATAATTGTGGGACCTTTGAAATCCGAAAATTACTTCATAATAATGTAACATTTCATTACTTTCCAAGAGTTCCCCTCTTCTCCTCTTATAAAAGGCCCCCAACACTACCACCTTATTCACACCTTCAAGACATTTGGCTCGGCCAACCTCTTCCCAAATACTCTTTCAACTTCCCTATATTACTCCTAGAAGCCTCACCTCGGGCAAAATTCTTTCCAAGTAAGCCTTTGGATCAAATCAAAAAAGAGTTAACCGATTTTAAGGTAATGTCTTCTCTTATGTTATTTTGTTTTATTTTGCTTCTCCAACCCCTTAAACTCTTTTTATTCCTTTATTTTGTAACAAAAACAGTATCTTCAATATACTAGTATGTTGTTATGAGAAGGATTTTATTTAAACTTACACACACCTTCGTCTAATGGTTAAAGAACATACTGTTTCTATGGGTGGCGAATTACTGCCTCACGAAACGATGATTGTTCAATCTTATTTTAACACCTCTCATGGTGGCCATTAAGATGACAATATTTTTATATATGATATATATTATGTTTATGTATTCCTTATTCTTCTTTATTTTTTATTTATGGACTACCTTTATGACTTCCATTATGGGTAAACGCGATAATTTCATTTTAGGAAGTGCGGACTACCACCCCCTCAAAGTGATTTGAATCGTTAATGCCATATGTGGGACATGTAAAGGATGGAGTAAATTATATTATATATGATATTATACTGGAATTATAATACACCTTTATATCATTATTATTTCATTCCATTAAATATGAAATAGAAATGAAAGTAGCATTCATGCATACGTATGACTTACCGTCTCCATGTACGGTGCATTTCATTTCTTACCTCTAAATGTTATGTAATTTTATAAATGCATGTATATAATGGATATATATGATATATATGATACTAAATAATTTATTTAATTCTGGATATAATGGATATTTTACTGCATGAACAACTTGTAATTATAAGAAGTTTATTTTTAACTCAACTACCAAAGACCGAAAAAACGACTGTTATTAACTTAAACAAATACATAATTTTCATAACATGGTAATAAGTGATATAAAAGGAATAATGAACTTGAAAAAGGTTCTTAAGAAAGTATAAATTAACTCTATTTTATTATTCAGGAGTTTAAATAACGATCGAGTCAAGTCGGACACGAGGTAAGGGAACTTCTTAAGCCAATTTCCATTCTTTGGGTTAATCTCCTACTTTCAAATTATGTCATGATATTATTATGTCCTATCTTGTATTTGTACTTTCTTTATGTGTACTTATAGTGAATACACATAATAGATCTATTTTATTTAAAAAATGTTCTTTGTAAGGGACTTCGTCTCAATCTCCTTTCATTGAGGCATATTTTGTTTTATACCCGACTTTATTTTATACGGTGTATAAACCCCTTTTACTTTTACTTTTATTCAAAAGGAATATTTTTATACGAAGCGTTTTACTAAACGACAAAAAGGAATTTTTTTTGTTGTTGTACAAATGCGGCGACAACGACTTCTCCACCGTAGTGACCATTATTTGTGTTTCGGCTTCCACTACAAGACATAACTTTTTTAAAATGAAAAATAAATAACAAGTTTTAATTTTCTTTTATTTTATTTTGGTATTGAAAATGGTTTTGATAATGTTTTTATCAATGTGTTGTATTTATATCTTGTGATTGAAATGTGGAAATGTTATGTTTCCTTTGTGCATGTATTATGTGAGACGATTATGTTATGGTTTATGATATGTTTAAACTTGTTCATATGAGGAATGCATTGGACTTAATAAGTGATGGGTGGAGCCCACTATAGCTCCTCGATGCATCGGTAGGTCTCATGAGACAAACTAGTGTCTTTACATGAGGCCTTGACAAAATCTTATTTGTAGTCTTGGCACGAGGCCTTGGCTACGTGGTTATGATAGTCTGGCATTATGCATTCCATCATTATAAAAGTGGTTATTGATATTGAATGTGATTATTCGACTAGTATAATATTCATGTGAATAAGTAAATGGCATTATTTCATTTTATTTTTCCATATTATGCTGAAGTTCAAGATTAAAAGGATTTTGTTTCAGTTATACAATGCCTTAAATGTTTATGTTTATTTATGAAAGCTTCTGCTATATTGTTATCCTTACTGAGCATCTGAGCTCACCCCTTTCGATGTTTTAATGTTTCCAGGATGTGAATAAGTATTTTATTAATGACCTGAAGGGATATTATGAGGGGATATGAAGACAAGATGTTGTTGTAGTTTTGTATTACTTTATGATGTAATTTAAAACTTATGAATGTATCTAGTGTTTGAAGGCTACTAAACTAATCGGTCTTTCGAGACTTCATCTTTGTGATCATGTCAATGTTACGTAATAATGCACCGACTCTGGGTAACTGGGGTCGGGGCGTTACACGAAATGAAATAAGAATGTAATACAATTTGGTAGCATTTCAGTCATAAACCCCATAAAAGAAATAACATAAAATTGAAATATAAATAACATTAATATTTATATATTAATGATATAATTTATATGATATGTATTATATATACTACATACCCAAAAATTGGTGCATAAAAAGAAGCATTTATCAATGATTCAATATTGAGGTGAAAATTCTAACATCAGGCCCCACCTTGCTTCATACTTTCTATAAAATTAGATATAGTAAATTTATATGTATTATAAATATATTCTAGAACAATATTAGTATAAATAGAAATATATAACATTTCTATAAATTCATAATTTCCATTTTACTAACAATTCGTAATTAAAGTCATTATTCAAGAGAAAATAGGTTAGTTCTAATTCATATTTTTTGTTAATAGTTCTGATCCATGAACATTTATCATGGTTTCATCATATCTATAATATAAATAATTTAATAATAATAATATAATTATAAAAAAAATTCTAAAAATCATATAATTATATGATGAAAAAATAGTTACATCACTTCGTGGAGACAACAGATCATTTGCACGCATGAGTGATTTTTTTTCAATTTTTGATTGAAAGAAAAAATGGAATATACATAATAATTCAACATCATAGGATCTTAATAAAATAATAAATATCATATATATATATATATATATATTTCAAACATATTCTTATAACACTTCATGTAAAGTAGAAATGAAAACGAATCAAATTACCTCATGGAAGTGGTAGTCTACACGTACACGTGTTCATTGTTATCATTTTCCAATACATATGAAGGAGAGGGAACATATATATATGATTAATATAGAAATATATAATCATATTAATGATGTTAATTACATCATGTTAACATGGTTATAAAATATTTGTAAGAGGTTTATGAAGAAAAAAACACGAACACCATTGGTAAGAAAAAATACTTTTTCTTTGGGTACCCTCCTTTGAAATTAACCATAAGGATTATTGGATCGGTCTTTTGAAAGAATAGAACAAAATATTCCCATATAAGGATTTTGGGATAGTATTTTTGTATATATTTCTATATAAAAAAGGATCCAAATATGTGGATAGGATAGAATCGGTGGGTCCCTTTTATAAGATAGGTGGGTGGAAAGCGTGTAAATATTATGAACATTAAATTATAATAATGTCACATTCCTTGAAATGATTCAAAAAAACTGAAAATTATTTTTATATAATAAATAACTTTTCTAAATACAGTGACCCAATTAGAATAATTTATGTGTTTAGTTATATTATAAACATCATCTCTTAGTATAACCCGTAGTTTAACCATTTTAACCCTTATTGTGATAACAACATTCTACAAACATTACTATTAATTTGACCAAAAACTAATCCAACCATATAACCTAACAATAATTATTTTTATTCCAAATATGGAATAATATTTCAAATATTATATTTATATTATCATATTGAACTAATTTTAATATTTTCACTAAAAAACATAATACCCATTTTTAAACAAAATATAATTTTAGGCATAAAATGAATTTATTCAAATAATTTTACTTGTAAAAACCATTTTTGGGATATTAATATATTTTATTTAAAAAAAATTATAATAATTTTCTTCAGGTAATTCTTTTTTTTAGAATATTATGATATAAATAACTTATGAAAACAAAATTAGTATACAAAAAATAACTATTTTCACTATCATATGTTTTTATGTTCACTTTTAAATAATAAATAATCAATTTATGAAATATAATTTATTTTTTATACTAAATAAACTTATATTTCATCCAAATGTTTATTTATTTGTCACCAAATAACATAATATATATAAAATATAGTAATTTTAAACGTTTAAATTTTAAAATAAAATTATATAATTTTTTACATTTAATGTTGTATAATTATTTCAGTGACAATAATTAATAAATTATCATTAAGTAAATATTTTTTAAATATATTATTCACTATTTTTTTATCCAAATTCATACATTCCAATCAAATTTATTTATGATACCATTCAAGTTGAATAATTATATTTCAATAGTATATTGCAATTCATTTATGCTTGAAGTTTCATGTATATAAAATTATAAAAGACATAAAATATTTTTATAGAAAGATATGTCATTAAATTATGGAGTGTCATAATAAACATCATAAAGAAAACATTTTTTTGATTAAAATTTAAAAGTGTTTTCAAATTAATGAGAGTGTGGATTTTTAGGTAAGATATATATTTAATTTCATTAGATAATTTACCTAGGTCTTGACAATTTATTTGTATATGATATCAATAATATAAACCTCTATTCATTTGTAAAATTATTATGTCGGGAGTATTCAATGTGGAATGAATCAGATGGTGATCTTTATAATCTTTATGACCTTTATGAATTGTTGATGGTATTATGATTACTATTTCAGTGATATCTATTACCTTCTGTCACTTATTTTGGTCACCACACATTTCATGGATTTGTTGATTTTAATTATATCATTATTAGGAGGAGGTGGAAGGTGGAATACCTTGGTTCTTGAAATATTTATACTGAACATCCTTTTTAGGGATGAGATAATCTCTAGAGAGGACGTTCCGTGTGACATAATCTCTGAACGAGGAAAATGATATAATTGTGTATTCATTGGGATAGGTTATAGAATAAATAATTCTATATTGGACCTTAATTATTCTCATATTGATAGGAAAACCACTTTTTGAAATAAAAATATTATAATTATTATTTACCTACAAGTGATAAACTTTTGTATAAAATTAATATAATTTATATCAATAATTAAATATTAATTTATTTAAATTTTATTTAATACTGAATTTATAAAGAACCTGATAATAGAGTCCACACTTCCTCCATATTTACCAATCCTTTAATAATTAATATTATTCATTTTTTAAATAGAATAATTATCTATATTATTCATTATCTTGAGAATGAATATTTATTTGTATTCTAATAATAATATGTAGTTACTGAATATGTGTGTTTAATAATATTTATTTATATTCTAATAATAATATGTAGTTATTGAATATGTGAGATTATTCCTTAGTGAAATTAGGTGGGTTGTCACGAACCAACCTGGGTCGACCCCGAACCGGTCACCTGAGCCAATCCGCGACATCACCCGAGAGGCGTTCCCGATCCTCTCGGTCTGGCGACAAGCGCCAGGGCATCACAGAGTACACATGGGAACGATTTCGCCCAATAAAAATTTACTAAGAAGCAGAAATAAATAAACGACAAAAAAAATAAAACAACCAAAACATAACTAACCTGACCATGAACCAAACTCCTTGTGACCCCGAGAGTTGATCGTCAAACTATAACCAACTCTCTTCCACGGCAAGCAAGCTTGAGGCAAACCTGCAACAGAAACTAAAAACAAGAAAACACTATAGGCGTGAGTATTAAAACTCAGTAGGCTAGCCCGATAAATCTATTCCCAAAGCACTACCATTAAAAGAAGAATTTACCAACTTCAAGTTTGAACTACATTATAGAAAATATGGATTTTCACACACGCACACTTTCCATTTTGAAAACAAGTAACCGCCCATTGCCCTTTTTAATTTAGAACAAGTTTAATGTTGAAGGAAACAGGTGAATTCCATTTTGAAACATTTTGCGAACAATTTAGAAATCTAAACTTTAGTTGTTGGTCAAAAGGAAAATCACACACAACACACACTAAGGGTAATGGGAAAAAGTGGCACACAAGGGTCGGCATCCAAACTCGACCTCTCAATCGCCTGCCACATAAAAATAAACACTGAAAGAGACATGGGTCGAACCTAGGAGATCGTGAACAATCCAGAACATACTATAGATCTGACTCATCCTGAAGGCATGCACTAACTCGATGACGTCATAACGCCCTAATGCCCGGCATATCCCTGCATGGCCTAACCAAGGGGCACAATCCCCATATCAGCAATAACTCAGTATTCCCCTACTATGGGGCCACTAGCCAATGCGTAATATAAACTAGTGCAGTAATCGTTCTCAGAAGATTCACTCACTATGCCAGGTTCCCATGTCAACACATGCAATAAACAGGGGTGCGTCCACAATGTAAATCAATCAGTCATGATGCGCAAACATCACATAAAGCTCAAACAATAAACACACACCAAAATTCACCCCTTAGTGGGTTTTCCAAAATAATTTATTTTATTAAAGTTCCAAACGGGCCTTCACTAATTTTAAAGAAAAACCTCGTTTCTCAAGAAAACCTGGAACACTTGTTCAGAATAAATAATTTATCTTTAAAACCAGAACCACATTTGAAATTCCGTAAATTATGTTTAAAGTCCAAACGGGAATTCTTTCAAAGATGGGTGTCCGCCCATCAAGAAAATGTTCCAATTGTTCGGTATAAAATAAACAGCTCTTTTCACACTAAATAATCATTTAAAATTTTATTATCTAATATTATTTATCATTTATTAAAATTAACAAAACATCAAGAAATTAATAAATTATAAATTTAAAGGTGAGTGCAACGGGGGACCTACCTCGACTTGCATCTTGGTTACGACGATGACGTGGCACCTCTCACGCTCACGCACAAGTACACGCAACCTACTGACGACTACAAAAACACAGAAAACCTTGCCAATGCGCTGCAATGATGCAAGGCATCTAAAAACATAGAAACATTGACTCAAAATAATTCAAATGAATAAACAAGAGTAAAACTCACCTCGACACCGGTGCAGGCGAAACAAAATGAACCCAAAATCATTCACCTTTAGCGGTGGGCGTTCTTCGTGCGCCCGATTGAGGATAAGGTGCACAGCTGCCGACAGGAGATCTGCGGCCAGTGTTGAGAAGGGTAAAGTCATCGGCCCGCTGCGCTGCTGCTGGCCAGAGAGAAGGGCCATGCAGTAAGAGATCGCACCAAGGGGCTATGCGCTGGGGAGCGGTTAGCCACACCTGGTGTCGAGGCCGACAGGAGGGCTTCAACAGGGGGTTCGCCAGGCGGAGTAGGGCAGTGGCAAGCGAGCAGGGAAAGGGGTGCCGCACTGTGCAGATGGTTGTGAGGGAGGTAGGGTGCAGCGAGAGAGGGAGAGGAGCTGCGGGAACTACTGCAAGGAGTTGGCTGAGATCTGTTGTGATGAAGGTGGTTGGCCAGGGAAACGCTGGCTGGTGGCCCAACCTCGACAGGCGACAAGGGTTGCGTGACGGCCTAGATCTGGAATTTGGGCCATGATTTGCATGAATATGGGTGGCGACGGTGGTTAGACCTCACGACGGAGGGCTATGTCAGCGCGGGATGTCAACAAAGGCAGTGAGGTCCCGTTGTAGTGACGTCGTTTCCCGATCCAGAAAAAGTAGAGGAGGCCGCGATGGTCTCGAGTAGGAGGGCAGCAACGGGATACATACTCATGAGGGAGGAGGGAGGGAGGAAGGACCGGTATGGAGAAAGAGAAGCCTGTGGCTAGTGCTATGCGGGGTGAGCAGGGAAGGAGCGGGTTGGCCGATGCAGTGGATGCAGTGCTGATGGCAGGAGGAGGGCTCAGCTACTGGACGAGGGGGAATCTGGGTGCGAAGACTGCTGGAGCGGGTGTGGGGGACTGGGCACTGCCGAGGGGAAGGAGAGGGGTTCCCACAAGGGTGGTTCGGCGCTGGGTGATGCAATAGGAGAAGGCTGGACGGGGCGGTCCTGCGAGAGAAACCACTGGAGGGTGCTGCATACAAGAAAGCTAGGGGGAGGCGGCAAGCAGAATAGGGCGACAGGATTGGATGAGGCCGAGGGTGGACGGCTGGTGTAGCAAAGGAGCTGCGCAGGAAGTTGGCTGAAGGATGCGCGAACAGTAAAAACAGGTTAGAGGT
The DNA here is from genome assembly GCA_963277665.1 of Viscum album. Lineage (NCBI taxonomy): Eukaryota > Viridiplantae > Streptophyta > Magnoliopsida > Santalales > Viscaceae > Viscum > Viscum album. The sequence continues at coordinate 891,923,995 of OY728138.1, forward strand.
GGCCGACGCGGAGAGAGAGAGATAAACGAGAGGGGGGTGGCGGCGCATGAAACTAGGGTAACGGGGCCAAAAAAATTAGGGTCTGCTAGGGTTAAAAAAAAGAAGGGAGGGAAAAAAAATCTAATAAAAACAAAATAATAATCATAACAAAATATTTATCATTTCATATTTAATAATAATTATAAAATTATTACCAACAATAAAAAAATGTTAAAAAAACAGTAAATCACAAACACCACTCATTTTAAAATTTCTGAAGGCCGGCGGATCGTTCTGATGTCTAAGCGGTGGCGCGCGGGGTATCCAAAACAGGCTCTGCCCGGGTGTTCAGCAATGTCACTAAAAAACGCGCACTTTTTAACATGACTTAAAATTTTTCTTCCTGGACTCAACCCGAACCCCAACAAAATTTTAAAAAAGTCAAAGAAAATTATAAAATAAAATAAAAGAAGAAGTGGGGTGTGACAATTCTCCCCACCATAATGCTTTCCGCCCTCGAAAAGCCAAAACAAGATCAAGACCCAAAGATGATACTCCTTAAGTGTTACTCACCCCCAAAAGTTTAAGCGCCTCTAGTTGATCAATACAAACAGACACTGAAAACCCATGACACACAACTCATCTAGAAAACAAGATCACCTTAATCATCACCAAGCTAAATTTAAACCATCTGTTTCAACCAAGGAACGAACGAACTTAAAACACCTCCAAGACTTATGCCTATAATCTTAGTCCAACAAAACTATTGGGTGTACTTCAAACTTAATGTTTACTTGAGAGGACGACTCAAGTTTAGGTGGTTCCGCACGAGACCACCTGTCACCAAACGATACATGAAAAGAAACTTTGATACTAACACGGGGAGGCCCGAACAGACTCCCCACCATAAGGATCGGCCTAACCCTAAATTAATTTCGGTGTAACTCTGCGAGACCCATTGTGGGTCACCCCACTATAATAACTGATGATATTAAACGAACTTTAAAACTTTCCACATGGACCAGAAACCCCCACTATGAGGGGGAAGAAGGTAAGGGCCTGACTGATAGAGCATAAAAACTATTTTTTGTCTCCCCATCAACAATGTCGCACCCTCAGAAACACACATACCATGCCACACTATGGACTGAGATTAAACCAAGGCCCTTCTTCACCACTGGGGTTCTCTTGACTACGCGCCAGCTTCACTCCAAGGCCTATGGCTGGAGCACCGATGATTGAAGCATCTCCTGCCTCGCAGTCAGGCTTCAGAAATCCCCAAACATAACACAAAAACCAGAACTTCACCAAACACATTCCAATAAAATAAAAGTTTTAAAAAGTTTCAACCACAACCATTCTTTCAACTGAAGAAAAATAAATACTGCAAAATGCTACAAAAGATTATTACCACATCCAAGAAACAGTACAAAGAGGAAACCTCAAACTGATCCCCAAACATCTCCCTACTCCCGCTGATGGGCTGAGGTGACCTTTGACAAACCAGGTCTGGCTTCAGCGCGCTTCTTGAAAACACCGTGGCAGAATCGCTGCAAGTGACCCCAACGTCCACAGGTGTGGCAGAGTCTCGGAGCACTCGGACATGTCGGCCTCTTGTGACCCTGCCTACCATACTGGTGATAGATCATGGAATTGCGCTATGAAGAAGATGACTGAAGGTCTGAAGGCCTCTTGATTCATCTATTAGAGCCACCAGAGTCAGGTCGCTTAACATTCTTCCTATCGTCATCCTCTGCACTGTCACCCAAGGTCGGGGAAGGATTTGCAACCTCATGTCCTCCTGGTAACTCAGATTCATCCAGAAAGGCTTTCTCCACAACATCCGAGAAAGTGGTTAGGTTGAGCTCTTCCACTTTCGATCGCAGTTCAGGTCGAAGCCCCGGCTCGAATTGTCGAGCCTTCCCGGGATCATTTGAAATGAACCATTGATCGTACGGAACTAGGTCTATGAAATGTCGATAGAACTCCAGTACCGATTCAACTCCCTACTGAAGACAACACAACTCCATCCTCTTCCTCAGCTTCGTCAACTCAGAGAAGTGTTGTTGGATGAATGAGGACTTGAAAAACTCTTATGTTAGACCTTCCCGAGGCTTGTTCCGAGACATGGACTTCCACCATTTCCAGGTTGGGCCTTCAAGCATGAAGGTATCCAACTTCACCTTTAATGACTCATGTAGCCCAATGAAACTGAACTTCCTCTCAATCTTCTGCAACCACTCCTCTGCCTCAAGAGGCCCTGCTTGTCCATAAAAGAGAGGAGGGTTCAACTTTCGGAACTCTAGAACATAATCGATGGGCTGATCAACTGGAAGATTAGTTGAGGATGCACCACTTAAAGCTGCACCTTGATCATCCATCGAGCCTTCGTGGGGGCGAACACTATGGAACAAAGAAACGAGGAACTTGATCAAAACATAATCAATACCATTTTAAATTCAACATTGCTCAATGACCTTAAAATGAAGGAAAAAACCATTCACTAAAGGGGGAAACTATTAATGATGGGTGACTCGACCATATGGTTGGCGGCCATACGTCAGCCATACCATCGTCACTAAGAGAATTGTAGGGTGAAGTCTCTGACTCCACAAGGCTTGCCAGGCCCTACGAGCTCATGGAGCTACTTTCCCAACTCCCTTTTCATTTCCCAACATAAAACAATCCAAAAGACCCAAAAGACACTAACAACCCGGACATCTCATGGTAACTTGAGGTTCAGAACGAGCAAGGGTTCATGACGTCCTTCCCATTCCAACGCCTCGAGTCCGAGCAACTTTACTCCCTTTACCATGACAACTCCAAATAGCAATTGGCGTTCTGAAAAACAAGGTCTGCTCAGGAGCCGACCCCCTCTAATACCATTTTGTCACGAACAAACCCGGGTCGACCCCGAACCGGTCACCTGAGCCAATCTGTGACATCACCCGAGAGGCGTTCCCAATCCTCCCGGGCTGGCGACAAGCGCCAGGGCATCACAGAGTACACGTGGGAACGATTTCGCCCAATAAAAATTTACTAAGAAGAAGAAATAAATAAATGACAAAAAAAATAAAACAACCAAAACATAACTAACCTGACCACGAACCAAACTCCTTGTGACCCCGAGAGTCGATCGTCAAACTACAACCAACTCTCGTCCACGGCAAGCAAGCTTGAGTCAAACCTGCAACAGAAACTAAAAACAAGAAAACACTATAGGCGTGAGTATTAAAACTCAGTAGGCTAGCCCGATAAATCTATTCCCAAAGAACTACCATTAAAAGAAGAATTTATGAACTTCAAGTTTGAACTACATTATAGAAAATATGGATTTTCACACACGCACACTTTCCATTTTGAAAACAAGTAACTGTTCATTGTGCTTTTTAATTTAGAACAAGTTTAATGTTGAAGGAAACAGGTGAATTTCATTTTAAAACATTTTGCGAACAATTTAGAAATCTAAAATTTAGTTGTTGGTCAAAAGGAAAATCACACACAACACACACTAAGGGCAATGGGAAAAAGTGGCACACAAGGGTCGGCATCCAAACTCGACCTCTCAATCGCCTGCCACATAAAAATAAACACTGAAAGACACATGGGTCGAACCTAGGAGACCGTGAACAATCCAGAACATACTATACATCTGACTCATCCTGAAGGCATGCCCTAACTCGATGACCTCATAACGCCCTAACGCCCGGCATAGCCCTGCATGGCCTAACCGAGGGGCCCAATCCCCATAGTAGCAATAACTCAGTATTCCCCTGCTATGGGGCCACTAGCCAGTGCGTAATCTAAACTAGTGCAGCAATCGTTCTCAGAAGATTCACTCACTATGCCAGGTTCCCATGTCAACACATGCAATAAACAGGGGTGCGTCCACAATGTAAATCAATCAGTCACGATGCGCAAACATCACATAAAGCTCACACAATCAACACACACCAAAAGTCACCCCTGAGTGGGTTTTCCAAAATAATTTATTTTATTAAAGTGCCAAACGGTCATTCACCAATTTTAAAGAAAAAACTCGTTTCTCAAGAAAACCCGGAACACTTGTTCAGAAGAAATAATTTATCTTTAAAACCAAAACCACATTTGAAATTCCGTAAATTATGTTTAAAGGCCAAACGGGCATTCTTTCAAAGATGGGTGTCTGCCCATCAAGAAAATGTTCCAATTGTTCAGTATAAAATAAACGGCTCTTTTCACACTAAATAATCATTTAAATTTTTATTATCTAATATTATTTATCATTTATTAAAATTAACAAAACATCAAGCAATTAATAAATTCTAAATTTAAAGGTGAGTGCAACGGGGGACCTACCTCGTCTTGCAGCTTGGTTACGACGACGACGTGGCACCTCGCACGCTCACGCACAAGTACACGCAACCTGCTGACGACTGCAAAAACACAGAAAACCTTGCCAATGTGCTGCAATAATGCAAGGCATTTAAAAACATAGAAACATTGACTCAAAATAATTCAAATGAATAAACAAGAGTAAAACTCACCTCGACATCGGTGCAGGCGAAACAAAATGAACCCAAACTCATTCACCTTTAGCGGTGGGCGTTCTTCGGGCGCCCGATTGAGGATAAGGTGCACGGCTGCCGAAAGGAGATCTACGGCTAGTGTTGAGAAGGGTAAATCCATCGGGCCATTACGCTACTGCTGGCCAGAGATAAGGGCCCCGTAGTAAGAGATCGCACCAAGGGGCTATGCGCTGGGGAGCGGTTGGCCACACCTGGTGTGCGAGGCCGACAGGAGGGCTTCAGTAGGGGGGTTCACCAAGCGGAGCAGGGTAGCGGCAAGCGACCAGGGAAAGGGGTGTCGCACTGTGCAGATGGTTGTGAGGGAGGTAGGGTGCAGCGAGAGAGGGAGAGGAGATGCGGGAACTGCTGCAAGGAGTTGGCTGAGATCTGCTGTGATGAAGGTGGTTGGCCAGGGAAACGCTGGCTGGTGGCCCAACCTCGACAGGCGACAGGTTTTGCGCGATGGCCTGGATCTGGCATTTGGGCCACAATTGGCATGAATATGGGTGGCGACGGTGGTTAGACCTCACGACGGAGGGCTATGTCAGCGTGGGATGTCAACAAAGGCAGTGAGGTCCCGTTGTAGTAACGTGGTTTCCCGATCCAGAAAAAGCATAGGATGCCGCGATGGTCTCGAGTAGGAGGGCAGCGACGGGATACATACTCATGAGGGAGGGAGGGAGGAAGGACCGAGATGGAGAAGGAGAAGCCCGTGGCTAGTGCTATGCAGGGTGAGCAGGGAAGGAGCGGGCTGGCCGATGCAGTGCATGCAGTGCTGATGGCAGGAGGAGGGCTCAGCTACTGGACGAGGGGGAATCTGGGTGTGCAGACTGCTGGAGCGGGTGTGGGGGACTGGGCACTGCCGAGGGGAGGGAGAGGGGTTCCCACTAGGGTGGTTCGGTGTTGGGTGCTGTAACAGGAGAAGGCTGGACGGGGCGGTCGTGCGAGAGAAACCACCGGAGGGTGCTGCGTACAAGAAAGTCAGGGGGAGGTGGCGAGCAGAATAGGGCGACAGGATTGGATGAGGTTGAGGGTGGACGGCTGGTGTAGCAAAGGAGCCGCGCAGGAGGTTGGCTGAAGGATGTGCGAATAGTAAAAACATGTCATAGGTGGCCGACGCGGAGAGAGAGAGAAAAACGAGAGGGGGGTGGCGGCGTATGAAACTAGGGTAACAGGGCCAAAAAAATCAGGGTCCGCTAGGGTTAAAAAAAGAAGCGAGGGAAAAAATTAAATAAAATATAATAAAAACAAAATAATAATCATAATAAAATATTTATCATTTCATATTTAATAATAATTATAAAATTATTACCAACAATAAAAAAAATGTTAAACAAAATAGTAAATCACAAACACCACTAATTTTAAAATTTCTGAAGGCCGGCGGATCGTGATGATGTCTTAGCGGTGGCGCGCGGGGTATCCAAAACGCGCTCTGCCCGGGTGTTCAGCAATGTCACTAAAAAAACGCGCACTTTTTAACATGACTCAAAATTTTTCGTCCTGGACTCAACCCGAACCTCAAAAAAAAAAAAAGTCAAAGAAAATTATAAAATAAAATAAAAGAAGAAGTGTGGTGTGACATGGGTTTACTAAATATACAACATTATTGTTTAGAAATATGTAAATGAAAACAATATGTAGATGTCAATAATGAAACATTGACAACCATATATGAGTTATTAATTTTTAATATAATATTTTTCTTTGGATATCTCCTTAATAATATCTCACACTCATATCATCAAACTAAATGCATAATATATTATTCTATGATAGTATAAATTGATCCTATTTATTACCATTACCATGGAATTTAATATGAATATTAAATTTCAATTAAGGGGTACATATATCAACTTCCATAAATTGAAGGAAAAATTCATCCTCCACTTATTCATAAAAATAATTTCATTCTTCTTGTCCCCATAGTACGCAATTATAGCATGGAGATTTTCACAAAAAATTACGAAAATACATATATTTGTCTAAGTAATGATACCAATTAATAATGATAGTAATGAAAAATAGTCAATACACACACTCAAAGATAGAAATATCAAATAGCATGTACACATGTAGAATTATTATAAGTGAGTGTGTTATCATTAACTATTCTCTTGGATATTACCATGGGAAAAAATCATGGGGTGTTATATCAATGTATTATTAGTGTAAACCCCTGGTATATTAAGATACTGGTTTTCAAAAACCAGCATGGATACCCTATAACCCTAATAACTAAAGTCGTCCTAACATGTTCCTAAGGGAATTCTTGATCCCCATGGGTTGGTTCCTTACACCTGGAATCCAATAAGATAATGGTGTAAATGTTTTTTCAATAATAACAGCTGAAGTAACAAATACCATTCAGTATGATCAAAAGATTAATCCACATGGAGAACCATACAAGAAGTAAAATAATTATATAAACCCAAAGTACAACAAAAATTTACCAGAAAATAAAAAATAAAACCGCACAAGATCCAATAGACACATCACTCCAAGACCAATGATCAACAACAACCACCTCATAGTGGTGAATTTCCCTTTCTCAAACCTTGTGTAAGGAATAATACAAATACTTGAAGGCCCATGTTAGGTTTGAAATAAAATCCTATTAGGGTTTCAAAAAGGATTCCATAATAATATTCCAATAAAATAAACTAATTCATTCTTTAAATTTTAAATAAAAGCAGTATGACAATAAAAATTAATATTTAAAGCATAACATGTTATTCATTTAATTTGAAGGATTTTTTAACATAATAAATTAAAAAAAATTATATAAAATAGTTTAAATAAATTCAATAGTAAAAATATTTTATTTTATACAAATAATGTAATATATATAATGATAATCACAATTGAGAAACATGGTCATCTTAAAAGATGTATGATATTTCTAAGAAATGGAATCCTCACACACTATATAGTTGATCTTGAAAATATGTGTACAAATTTCCCCCAAACATTGGTTTAAGTGTATTAATCAAAATACCATCAGGGATAAGAAATGCTAAACTATGATTATATTAGTGTTGTAAATCTTGAAACCAAGAATGGTTATCCCAAATAACTCACTCACTATCTAGGGTCTCAGGTTCCTAAACAACTATCTATAATGTTATAATTATTTATAAAATGTTAAAAATACTATTTCCCCATATTCCATTTCAATTTTTAAATTTAACTTTAAAAACCCATACATGGGTTTTTAATAAATTCGGTATTTTTATAGGAAAATTCCATTGGGTTATTATCAAATAAATTTAATTCATTTTTAAAAAATCAATTTCAAAAATAAATATCCACAAATCAAATTCCACAATTTCCATTAAATCAATATGACACACTAATTCACTAAAATTTTTGGTTTTCCCCAATTTCTATATCCTTGAAATTGATAATCGTAATTAAATTGGAATTGTATTTTTCAAAATTAAATTTTATATAATTTCATTTAGATCTTGACATAGAGGTTTAAATCAATTTCCCAAACTTATATGAATCCACCTACTATGGGATCATGATTTCAAGAATCACAATGCATATAATGGGAAGCTCCAATGATGAATTTTGGAAATTATTATTTTTGAATCAATCCTTGATTCGATATTTAAAACAATGGATATTAGATCCTATAGAAACATATAGATCTATCAATCCCAAATTAAGAGAGAGGAAGAGAATGGGGGACACCAATAAGAGAAGATTCACATTACCAGAGGAGATCAGATGTGATTCACCGAACATTGATCCACCTTGAACGAGGTTTGGAGGATCCATATAGGGTCTTTGAGAGACCCATAAACCGTTTAAATTGTGGTATATGTAATTTGGGCTGATCAGGTTGTTAAAATAGGGTTTAGTATGTTTTTTAAGAATTTTTTTAAATAATTGTTCATAACTGCATGGTTAGATGGGTAGGTCACACTATTTTACAAACCATGTGCTGAAACATTGCACACCACTAAAGGATTTCACAGTTTCTACTAGGTAAGGGCACAAATCTTCCAAATATGCTCCAAACATGTTTACCCTCAATTCATGGGTTTTTAAGGTTTCAACTAAAAGGGCGCATGGTTTGGTAAAACTATGTACCAATTGTACGTAACACAAGATCCTTCCAAAATTTTAATAATTCTTCCTAAAACCATGTGAGAAAAACACCCACTAATGAATGATTAAAAAAATGGAAAACAAGTAAATGAAAATATTAGTTGGATATTACAACCTTGAAACTATGGAAACTTGTTATCCTTGTAAATCTTGTTATGACGTATCCATGATAAATAGATGAGGCCACTATTCTCTCATCAGTTCCTCTATCCCCCATGTATCATGAGTATCAAAATAATTCTTCCATTGAATGCTAACAAAAGGTATCATACTCCTTTGAATTACATGAGTTTCAAAATCAACTATCCTGGACGGATGCTTATTCATAAATAATTTAGACTCAACCAAACAATTACTCCAACATAGAACATGATATGGACCAGAATGACACATTAACAATTGAGATACATGGAACATGTTACATTTCATTTTCAATTATGTATTAAATTCTAAATGATTAGAAATGTTTCCAACCTACTCAATAATCTCAAAAAGCTCCCACAAAATGAGGATCAAGCATCCTCCCCCCCAAACCATCGATGTGAAAAATGATGTGAACGTCTCAAGAACACATAATCACCAAATAAAACATCCAATGGTAAATTAAGAAGAGATTTATAAGACTTATACTATCTTTGATTGGTAAAAATTCTCTAAAAAATAACTGAATTATTGTTGTCTTCGCTTGAACCCTATTTTATCTTACTAAGAAACATTAACTACTCTCTAACCATCCTAACTGAGAATTTAAAGGGATATCATACAAGGAATCATAATACAATATTATGATCATATAAAAACAACTATTATTATAAGGGTACTCAAAGAGTTCAAAATGGTCAACTATAGATCCAAAAAAATCATGGATATTGGAAAAAAAACATATCCCCATGAATATGTATAACTCTTTTTATCTATCCATCCAATAATAGATGGTATGATGTACTCAAAAAAAACATGATATCCATTACCTCCTGATAGAATATCCAAAAGTGAGAAGTAAATTCGGGATATCTATTAAAGACTATAGAAAATAGTGTTGGGACCAAGTTGGATGGAGAAGGGAGTTTGAAGAGTTAGCCTTTGCAGACTGTTTTATTTTGTTTTCAAAGAAGATAAATCAATTCACTTTGTAAAAGGACTAGAAAATATGACGATGCTTTTCTAATTTTTATTTCACAAATATCATAAGTTTGGAGAACTTTTGATGCAACCCTTATGAAGAGTAGAGAGAGTGAAGAAGTGATTTTGGAAAAGGAAGAAAGTGGCGCGCAAGTAGTGGCGCACAAGTATTGGCACACAAGTATTGGGGCGCAAGTATTGGCATGATAGTGAAAGTGGCGCATAAGTCATATTTCAATATCATCACATCAAAATATGACAAAGGAAATAAAATGGAGTGCAAGTTAAAAATTGGCGCGCAAGTCAAAAAGTGGCACGCACGTATAAGTGGCGTGCAAGTGTGGCACGCAAATGAAAGTTGCGCGCAAGTCATATTTCAAGATCATGCCATCAAAATATGAAAAATTAAATAAAGTGGCGAGCAAGTTAATGCTTGGTGCGCAAGTCAAGTAGTGGCACGCTAGTATTGGCACGCAAGTGTAAGTGGCGCGCAAGTCATATTTTAACATCATCATATCAAAATATGACAAAGGAAAGAAAGTGTCGCACAAGTGATGGAGTAGCATGCATGTTCTAGAGTAGCGTGCAAGTGCGGGAGTGGTGGGAAAGGGTATGTGGTGCGCAAGTCACCAAAATACCTATAAATAGATAACTTGCCTCCTAATTTTTTAATGCTCCACACTTAAGAGAAAATTAGAGGTCTGACCATGAAAGTAGTAGATGGAGGTGCGCAAGATGAAGTGGCGCACAAGCTGAAGGTTATTTATAAGGAATTCAAGTTTTTCCACGCAAGTTTTTCCGTGAAAGTTTTTCCGCGCATGTTTTGCTGCACAAGTTTTTCCGTGCAAGTTTTTCCGCGGAAGTTGCCAAAGGCACGCAAGTAGGGAGTGGCGCACAAGCTGTCTGCACCAGGAGGTTCTTACCAGCTTCTAGGTAGGAAAGTGATGAATTGTTTTGAAAGATTTGATTTGTGAGAGTTCATTAAGAACCACATAATCATTACATTACCCTATTTGTGCTAAGAGGGAGCACACGCACTATTGGATTGTTTTCAATGTGCTGCCTGAGTGTAAGGGTATATCCTACTCATTGTATTCCACATCAAAGGATTGTTTTCTAGTGGATTGTGTGGTACTATATTTTTTCTGTACCATACCAAGGATGTAGATACTCTTGTTGAGTAGTGAACCTTTTAAATCTTGTGTTCCTGTGGTTTTGTGTGTTCAACAGGGAAGAAACTCTTTAACAGGAGGTGAAGGTTGTTTTAAAACGGGGAAACATAAAAAGAAAAAGATATTACTGATTCACCCCTCCCCTCTTAGTTATACTTGGATCCTGACTGGGAACTTCAATTGGTATCAGAGGGACAAGTTCCCTTCATTTATTTTTTGCTGGAGTGGTTGAAGAGAAGTTGTGATAGAGAATCTAAATTTTGAGAGTAGTAAGGGGATTCCGATTTTTGATGGAAAGAACTATCACATCTAGAAGGAAAGAATGATTCCTTATCTTATGTCTCTTGGATATGCAGTTTTTGAAACTACAACAGATGGATTTCCTGCTATTGATGACAAGTTTCCTCTTACTCTTGTCGATAAGAAGAATCTTGAGAATGATGAAAGAGATAAAAATGAGTTACTCTCATCTCTTTCTAAGAGTGAATTTTTAAGATTGAATGGTTTTGCTACAACCAAAGGAATCTGGGACAAACTGAAGAACATCTATAAAGTAAATACAAAAGTAAAGAAGTCTAAACTACAAATCTGGAGACTAAAGTATGAAGACTTGAAAATGGTAGAATCTGAATCTGTTGGGGATTTCATTACTAGGATAAATGATATTGTCAGTACAATCAGATGTCTTGGTGAAATGTTGGAGGATTCTATAGTTTTCGAAAAGATATTGAGAATTCTACCTGACAAGTTTGATGTTAAAGTGTCTTCATTAAAAGATAGAGACCCTGAAACATTATATTTGGACGATTTTCATAGCACTATAATTACTTAAGAAATGAGAGGGTAGAATACTTTGAAGGGAAAAACAAAAGGTGATATAGAAATGTCATTCAAGGCTACAAAGAGAGAGAAGTCAAAGAAGACTCTTATTTAAGATGATTCTGTTGAATTCGATTCTAAAGAGGAGGTATGTAAAAATTTTGATGAAATTTTATCCTTGTTTTCTAAGAATGTGAAAGGTGGAACTGGGAAATACAAGGGTAAACTTCCCTTGATATGTTTTGAGTGTGGAGCCGTTTTTCACTTTGCGGATAACTATCCTCAAAAGAATAAAGAAGACAGTGATGATGAAAACAGAAGGCTAAGAAGGTTGTGGAAGAAACAAGCTGACAAATATAAATATTTTTCAAAGGGAAATGATAAAAAGTTCTTAAAATAAAAAAGAAGAAGCCTTTTATCTAAAGATGAAGATGAAGAAGACAACAAAGATGAATTCGAGAAATTATTTGCTAAAAAAACTAGAGAGAATACCTTTATTGCTGCAATGAATAATGAAGAGTATGAGAGAAATAGTTCAGAAGAAGAAGAAACTCAACATGAATATCTTATGAAGGAAGAGTTGAAAGAATGTCTTAGGAAGATCAGAATACTTGAGAAGGAAAACAAAAAGATGATAAATGAAAATTTCACATTAAACAATCCATAAGGTTTTACTGATGAGAAAATCAAGATGGAAAAGGAGATTGATGATCTGAAAAATTATCTTGAGAATACAAAGAATCGTAATGATCATCTTGAAGTAAAGATGAAGGGAAAAGAAGAAGAGTTGGAACTTGTCAAACAAAAACTTTATAAATCTAAATAAATGAATATATGTGTCAAAAATTCTATCTCAGAATTTGGTGAATGTTCAAGTAAGAATGAACCAAACAAGGATCCACAAAAGTTTCCTTTAACGGTCCAAATGAAAGATAGAACTAGTTCTGATAAGAACAAGTCTGGAAATACCATGTATGTGGTAAAATTCATAAATGATGAAAAATCAGAAGAGCATAAAAATCAGGATTCAAGAAAGACTTCTAATACTTCTGGTGCTATTAAATCTGAAATTAGAAAGGGAGTTACCAATGAAAGCATGAAGGTTGATGGTCAGCATAGTTCTATTAAGAAGGTTGTTGAGAAGCGTGTTCACAAATCTGGTTAGTATAGAAGTTTTAGAGGCAAATATTCTTTCTATGGTTATTGCTGGTATTGTGGTGGATTCGGACACAAGGAAAATATGTGTTGGTTCAACCAACAACATTTCAACTATTCCACAAGTTTTGAAGGACATGGATTGAGGGGGAGTTAATCATTTCAAAATATAAAGTCTCCAAATAAATTTTAGAAGATATCTGAGAACACTGATGTGAAAGTTGAGAATAGGTTCCAACCACTAGAAACTATTTTTGAAAGATGTGATCGACCTGGAAATATTGCCAAAGGCTGACTTAGTGTGTTACCAGAGCAACAAAATATTCTTAATAATTCTCAAAAGCCAGAGTTTTTAAAATCTAAAAGGGACAGTTCTGATAAGTCTGAAAAGAAAGAGTGCGTGGTTGTCTGGATAGAACACATTGACCTAGCTAGGAAATTGGAGGAAGCACAACAAAAGTGAAGGAAAAGGAAGAACAAAATGCTCTTATTGTCAAAACTTCTTTGAAAGCTAAAAAAGGAGAAAATCCATGGATTCTTGATAGTGGGTGTTCTTCTCATATGACAGGAGACTTAAAGTTGTTGAATAATGTGATAGACTTCAAAGAAGGAACCGTTACATTTGGAAATGATGAATCTCTGAGAATCAAAGGTGTTGGATTAGCCATCATCAGAAAAGAAAAAATGAAATCTAAGAAAACATTATATGTTGATGGGTTGAAACATAATCTTCTATGTGTTTCAAAACTCTGTGATGAGGGAAACAAAGTTATATTCAAAAAAGATGTATTTGTTGTGAAATGTGAAAATGATGGAAATATAGTTACAAGGGTCCAACATACAAGAGGAAATTTGTTCCAAGTTGGTGATGTACAGAACTCTTGATACATGGGTGTAGTGGATGAAAATCAGCTATGACATAAAAGGGTAGAAATATGTGTCAGAGAAATATGTACAAGTTATCAATGTGAGATAGTTTCTGAGATATTCCTGATTTATCAAGAAGAAGAGATTGGTGTGGCACTATTTGTGAAAACGGGAAGATTACAAACTCTTTTCATCAGAGAGTTGAAATTAGTTCATAAAAACCCTTGGAACTTATACATTATGATATATGTGGAACAATGAGAAAGAAATCAACAAATGGAGATAAGTACTTCATTAATTTAATTGATGACTTTAATCGCATTACTTGTGTTATGTATATGAGACATAAGTCAGATGCTCTGATAATGTTTAAGAGTTTCAGGAGGAAATAAGAAAAGGAATGAGAGTATTTAGTGAAGAAGTTGAGAACTGATAATGGTGGTGATTTTAAGAATGAAGAGTTTAAAAGTTACCTTGAGAAACATGGAATTTAGAATGAGTTCAGTTCACCAAACACACCTCAACAAAATGGGGTTGCTGAAAGAAAGAATCGAAGTCTGGTGGAAATGGGGAGAACTATGTTACTTGAACATAGTCTTTCCCATTATTATTGGAGGCAAGACATGAGCAGTACTATTTATATTCAGAACTGATGCTTCTATAGGCCAAACTCAGATATGACTTCATATGAAATGTTTTATGGAAAAACTGCAAGTCTGAAACATTTAAGAGTATTTGGGAGTCCATGCATTATAAAGAAGAAAGGTGGAAACCCTGGAAAGTTTGATCAAAGAGGAGATGATGGAATTTTTCTTGGATGTGCTTCAGAAGGAAGAGGATATAGATGTCTCAAAAAATAAACAAGATGAATTATTGATTCTTCAGATGTAAAAATTGTTGAAAATGTTGAGAGAAAAAAAGTAGTGATATGTTGATGTGGAAGTTGAGCAAGATAGAGAATCTTTTGTTAATGATTCTGATAATTCTACAGAATGTGTTAATCCTACAGTTGAAGAGGAATCCAATTAAGAAATCTCGAGTGATGGGGATGAAGTTTAAACAACTCATCCTAGGTTAAGGAAACAAGTGGACGCTTAGAATATTATTGGAGATAAACATAAGAGGGTTCAAACAAGAAGAACAACTGATGCTATATCACATACTTCTCTTTATTCGAATGTTGAACCAAACGATGTAAATGAAGCATTTGAGAATCTAGAATGGGTTCTTGTAATGAATGAAGAGCTTGATCATATAGAGAAGAATGATACTTGGGAACTTGTACCCAAGCCGGACAACAAGAACATTATTGGTACAAAGTGGGTTTTCCTGAACAAGATGAATGAATAAGGTAATGTAATAAGAAACAAAGAAAGATTGGTTTGAAAAGGGTATTCACAAATTGAATGCATTGATTTTGAGGAAACCTTTGCTCTGGTGGAAAGATTAGAAACAATCAGAATCTTTCTTGCTATTGCTGCACAACAAGGTTACAAAATCTTTCAAATGGATGTAAAATATGCATTCTTGAATGGTGACATTGATGAGGAAGTTTGAATTGATCAACCTTGTGGATTTGTTATTGGAAAGGATGAAAGTTGTGTGGTAATATTGGAGAAGGATTTTTATGGGCTAAAATAGGCTTCGAGAGCTTGGTATTCTAAATTAGATACTTTCTTAAAGAAGATGAACTTTAAGAAAGGGAGAGTTGAAAGCAATCTCTACATCAAGGAATGTAAAGAGTTTTCACTGGTCATTATTGTTTATATTGATGATATTATATTTGCTGGAAATGATGAAAGATCATGTGAAAAATTTTCTGAGGAGATGAAGAAGTTATTTGAGATGTCCATGCGGGGAGAAATGAAGTACTTTCTTGGGATACAAATTTCACAGAAGAAGAATCACATTTTTTCAACTCAAGAAAAGTATGCTAAGGAACATCTGAAGAAGTTTGGCATGGAAAATTCGAAAGCAGTTTCCACACCAATTTTAGTGGGATCCAAGTTTTATAAAGATGGAGAAGGCAAGGAAGTTGATCAGAAAGAGTTTCGAAAGCTGATTGGAAGTCTGTTGTATTTGACTGCCTCAAGACCCGACATCGTCTATGCTGTCACTTTATGTGCAATATTTCATAGTGCTCCAAAAGAATCACATTTTATTTCTAGAAAAAGAATTATCAGATATATCAAAGTCACAACAAATTTTGGAATCAGGTATTATGGCTCAAGAAATATTGATCTATTCGGGTATTCTGATACTGATTGCGCAGGAAATGTTAATGATCGAATATCGACATCTGGTGGAGTTTTCTTTCTGGGGAAAAGTTGTGTTAGTTAGCATACCAGGAAACAGAATTCTAACACTCTTAGCACAAATGATGTTGAGTATGTTGCTGCTACTCAAGATGCAACTCAACTAATGAGGATGAAGAGTCAGCTGGAAGATATACTTGTTGAATTAAAGCTACTATTGCTCTTGGGTTGTGATAATCAGAGTGCAATCAATCTTACAAGAAATCTAGTACAACATTCTCGTTCAAAACACATTGATATAATGTACCAATTCATCAAAGATTAGGTGGAAAACAATGAATTGAGGCTGGATTATAGTCTTACATCTGAACAAGTTTCTGATATATTCACAAAACCGTTACTGAAGGAACCATTTTCAAAATTGAGGTTGAACATGGGTGTCCAACCTCCTTCGCATCAAGGTTAAGGTACACGTTTCTATCCCCACTCTCATATTTCCTTTGGATAGTGTTTTCAAGGGGGATAATTGTTTCATAAATCGATCCTTATAGATGCATGCATAAAGGGGGAGTTGTGGGTAGCTGTGAATCTAGCATATATGTGTGTGAACTATTCTAACTGTTTGTTGGAGTGATTGTAGAAAACAATTTTTTTTGTTTTGTATTCTAGGAATGTTGAAGAAGTAAATAATGATAAATTAGAAGCTTGAAAGATGTTCTGAATGATGTTCTGAAGAAGGCTGAGAAGATATGATCATGAGATTTCATAGTCACTACCTTTGGACAACATGGTTTTGGCTATCAATATTTCTTGTTTCATACAATGATTTAGCTCACATAGGCTTATAATTGTTTATATGTAATCCATTGCATAAGGTTACAAAGTTCTGTGATTTATGGATCTTGGTTGACAACAAAATCTAAAGGGTGAGACTTTTGGGACCAATTTGGATGGAGAAACAAGTTTGAAGAGTTAGACTTTGCAGAGTGTTGTATTTTGTTGTCAAAGAAGATAAATCAATTCACTTTGTAAATGGACCCAAAAATATGACGATGCTTTGATGATTTGTATTTCACAAATATCATAATATTGGAGAACTTGTGATGCAAGCCTTATGAAGCATAGAGAGAGTAAAGAAGTGATTTTGGGAAAGGAAAGAAAGTGGTGCCCAAGTAGTGGCGCGTATGTATTGGTGCACAAGTATTGGTGTGCAAGTGAAAGTGGAGCGCAATTCATATTTCAAGATCATCACATCAAAATTTTACAAAGGAAATAAAATGGCGCGCAAGTTAAAAATTGGCACGCAAGTCAAAAAGTGGCGCACAAGTATAAGTGGCGCACAAGTGTGGCGCGCAAGTCATATTTCAAGATCATGCCATCAAAATATGAAAAAGGACATAAAGTGGCGCACATGTTAAAGCTTGGAGTGAAAGTCAAGTAGTGGCGCGCAAGTATTTGCATGCAAGTGTAAGTGGCGCGCAAGTCATATTTTAACATCATCATATCAAAATATGACAAAGTAAAGAAAGTGTCACAAAAGTGATAGAGCGGCGTGCAAGTGATGGAGCAGCGCACAAGTGCGGGAGTGGGGCGCAAGTGTATGTGGCATGCAAGTCACCAAAATTCCTATTAATATACAACTTGGCTCCTCATTTTTTTAATGCTCAACACTTAAGAGAAAATTAGAGCTCTGATTGTGAAAGTAGTAGAAGACGGTGCACAAGCTGAAGTGGAATGCAAGCTAAGGGTTACTTATAAGGCACACAAGTTTTTCCGCGCCTGTTTTGCAGTGCAATTTTTTTCACGCAAGTTTTTCCGTGGAAGTTTTTCCACGCAAGTTTTTATATGCAAGTTTTTCCGTGCAAGTTTTGCCACACAAGTTTTGTCGCGCAAGTTTTGTGGCGCAAGTTGCCAGAGGCGCACAAGTAGGGAGTGGTTCGCACGCTGTCTGCACCAGGAGGTTCTTACCATCTTTTGGGAAGGAAAGTGCATAATTGTTTTGAAAGATTTTATTTGTGAAGGTTCAATAAGAAGTACATAATCATTACATTACCCTATTTGTGCTAAAAGGGAGCACATTCACTATTGGATTGTTTTCAAAGTGATACATAAGTATAAGGGTATATCCTACACATTGTATACCACATCAAAATATTGTTTTCTATTGGATTGTTTGGTAATGGATTGTTTTCGTACCATAACAAGGACGTAGCTACACTTTTTGAGTAGTGAACTTTGTAAATCTTGTGTTCCTGTGGTTGTGTGTGTTCAGCAGGGAAGAAACTCTTTAACAAGAGGTGAATGTTGTTTTAAAATGGGGAAACATAAAAAGAAAAAGATATCACTGATTCACCCCTCCCCCTATCAGTGATACTTGGATCCTGACTGAGAAATGCAAATAAAACTCTATGAGAATTAATAATACCTTTCACAGAGAGATGACCCAACTCCTCAAATTTGGTTTATTCATGAGTGGGTATGAAGTGATCTGATTTATTCATCAAATAAACCACAACCAATATCACATTATTTATTTCTATGTATGTAGAAACCCAACCAATAATCCATAGATATATCATCCCACTTTCATGTCGGCATTGGATGTGGCTTAAGAAATCATAAAGGTCTCTAGTGCTTGAAATTGACATGTTGGAAAGTATAAAAAAGTATAAAAAATTCAGAAATGCATCATCTCGTTCTTGGAAACTAGAATCATTATAACATGTCAAAGAACATATTTATTGTTCCTAGGTGCACAAACCAAAAATAAATTTGGAAATACCCCCATACGATATTTTCTCTCAGAAATAGCTAAAATGAAATGGTTCTAAAAACACAAAATACCCTTTGATTGGAAAAACCACTCATTAATTGTATCCCCACCATAAATAGTATCTCTAATGATTCAAAAAACATCAAGATGATTATCTTGAAGAATCATCTTGATAAGAGTGGACTTCAACTGAATAGTAGAAAAGGATTCCTCATCCATATATTCCCAAAATCATGCACACAACTGTGCAAAAGGATCCATCAAGATCCACTATTCTAATGATTCTAACAAATATTGGGTTGAAAGTTTCCTACTCAAATCATTTACAATGACATTAACTTTCCCCATGATATATGAAATATCAAAGTAAAAATTATTTTGGAACTCTACCCAATCCTCTTAGAAGATATTCATATATTTTTTGAAGAATATGTAACTAAATCACTAGTGTTCATAATACGATTTAAACTATTCTCTAAAAAGTTAATGTTACAAACTATTAAGTTCATGAACTACATTTTTCTGTTAATGTTCCAGGGTTGGTTAATTATTCTCATGTAGCCTAAGTTGATGAGATCTATAGTCTATGATGTGAACACCCTACACAAGAATGTTGCTCAAACACAAGCCCAATTCCTCATATAAGATCACATAGCCATTTTGGCCACTAAATGCGTTAACACTAGTGTGATAGTCAAAATAAAATTCCACTCAACAAAATAACTTTTACATTTTTCATCACAATCCTACATTACTCCCTTCCAATTTATAGCAGTAATTAGAGAATCCAGCATTGAGAAATCCATTACAAACTGGAGATAATATATATCTAAACAATGGAATCTCAAAATCTCAATCAAATTTCCTATTTTCTCTAATGTATTGATATATTTCAACTTATTATGATCAACTAAGATACCATGTCCTAATCCACATGTACCAAGAACATAATTTCGAAAATTTTGAAATAACATTTTGATATCTTGGAATAAATTTAGAGATATATCAAAAAATCAAATAATTCTCTCACATTTCAAACAAGATCCTCCAAGAAATTATAGAATAAAATGATTTCATTAAAAAAGTATACCATAAAGGTAACAAGATACTCATGGAAAATAATTTCCATTAAATACATAAAGACCACATGAGCATTGGTCAGATCCAATGACATAAAAATGTTTTCATAATTTAATACCTTTTCGGAAAGGTCATTTTCTAAATTTCTTATTCTTTTATTCTAAATCTATGATAACCAGTTTGAAGATAAATATTCAAAAAAAAATTGTTCCCTATCATTTGGTCATATAGATCATCAAAATGTGGAAACAGATACTTGATGTTTATGATAATTCAATTTAGCTTTCGGTAATCAACCTAAAGGTAATGTATCCCATCAGATTTCATAGAATAGAGAACATGTGTTGAATAAGGTGACATAATCGGTTATATAAATACATTAAAAATAATTTCGTCTAATTGATTATTCAAATCCTTCATTTCAGCTAGTTATATGAACTTATAAGGAATATTTTTTGGATGGGTACCCAACAGTAAGTCAATAGGGAGATCCAACCCTCATACCACTGGAAAATTAGAAAATTAAAAAGAAAAATTATCGGGAAACTTGAAGATAACTAGACAGAGATCATAACTAAAATATTCTCATCCTAGGGAAAAAGAAAACATAGATATCACATCCCCAACTCTAGATAAGATGGTGTGGTTCTATTCAACCTGAGGTCCCATTATCCCTTATGATACTGCACACCCCATCGAGTGTAGTAATAGAGACCCTCCAAAGATAGAAATCAATTAAATATTTTTTAAAAATGTTCCAATCTATCCAAAATATTATTTCAATTGGTTTCATGATGAAAATCAAAAAATCAAAGGAAAACAATCATTGACAGGGAGAATACACAATAAGGAAATTAGATGCCCTACCTTTACTTTATTTCAATGGGTATAGTAATTTCTATTATAGAAGAAAAAATCTCCTATGAAGATTTACCAGAATAACAACATTGGTTGAAATGATGAATGATATGCACAAGAACCAAATAAATAAGTCTCTAAAGAAGATTCTATAGTGATGGTACCTCTCACCATCATTGGATCTGCATCCGCTTCCACTATAGACTCATACACTATATAAAGAATCTTAATTACATATTCCTATGGATAAAAACCCTTAGTCCATGAAGATAATGGCAGTACATAAACAATTTTTGGGCTTGATGATCACATTCATCTATGGAGAGTAGAATGGATATGACAAAGCATTTTCAAGTGGATTGAGCATCAACAAGAACCACATACATTAAAAAGCTCAGTGAAACAAATTTTAAGTGCTCAGTCATTCCAAAATGTTTTCAAATCAATGGTATTATTCTAATCATTACATAATGTATATAAGAACCCTACCATTAAATACCACCATGTTAATAAACATGTTTTTTATCCCCTTTAGAGGAACTCATATAACTACCACTTTGAGAAAAATTAACTCCCAATAACCATGAAATACCATGCTTACCCATTTCAATAATCAACACTAAATCCATTAACTCAACATAAGAAGATTGATTTAACAAGAAAACATAAGAAAAAAAATAATATATCAAAGTCTCATCTAGAACCATTGAGTATTCATTTTCTCATTCAATAATATCTTGGGTGGAAACTTAAAAAAATATCTACAATGTGATTTCCATATTCTATTACATTCCTATGAGCGGACTCATGTTTGAAAACCCCTACAGCCTTATCTAACACTATAGAATCCATATATAACTAGTCAATGAAAATAGAATTAAATTCCTTCAACTGTAATCCCTCAAGATTATTATCCAAAACCGTAGTGTCACACCATCTCTTGTTATACCCCTCCACCTAGAAGGTGGAAAATTTCACCTTGATAGAATCAAGTATTTCAGAGTACCCAAATAAAAGCTCAACACTTATAAACCAATCATCATCCTCTTGAGTATTGATTATGTTTCGAATACCATTGGATTTTGTTAATGATTTTTAATAAAAAAATCTTGAAATCTTACTTTTGATTTTCAAAAGATTTAGTCTAAAAGAGAACAAGTGCAGGTGTCTATCCCAGATCTTGTACAACACTAAAAACCAAATCCTCCAAATTTAAGTCCATAGGATGATTTCAATCTTGTGGTTCATCAGAAAAATCATCTAGGATCTTTCTCAAACATCTTATCAGAGGCATTATACTATAAAAGGTCATTAGAAAACATTGAATAAATCATAAAGGAAACTCATATTGACACTCAATAAGAGAAACATGGAATATTAATCCCATGAGATATATAAACAACAATTTTATTTCAATCCATCCAAATCAATATCATGGAAAATACTTGAACTAATCCTCAATATGTCTTTCCCAAACACCCCATGGTGACTTAAGGATCATTATGATGAGATATGGCTAGTCATTGAATTGTAACTACCTCTTAATTCCAAAAATGAACTCAAATAGTATACTAAAATCATGAAAATATGATTTAAATGAACCCTTGATACCATATTATCATGAACCATGTTAGATTCCCCGGTACCCTGGTAAAAAAAATAATATTTAAATGGACATAAATCATATAATGAACCCAATGTGTTGGATAATAGAACTAGGTATCATAAAAGATAAAGGATAGATGGGTTTCCATAAAAAAAATGTGGAAGAAATAGATAGAAGTCAACAAGCCCCAAAAAGTAAACAACACAGAGATAGCAGTTCAAGAAATAAAATAGGTATAGAATCCCAAAGTATTACCACAATGTTCTAGAAATAACAATATAAAACAACCCATGTCCAAATGGACATAATTTTCAAATTCCAAAGATCAACAACCCCCTCTTCCAAGTAGTGCTTTTCCTTGCTCGAACCTATGAGAATAAAATCTATAAACACTTGAAGGCAGAAGTTGGGTGTAAGGTAAAATAATAATAGGGCCTCAATAAGGATTTGATAAAAAGAAAACAATAAAAAAACAAATTCATACATCAATTTTAAAAAAAAAAATAATGTCAGTAAAAGAGAGTAATTAATGAAAAACAATATATTCATTTTAATTGATGGAAACATTTAAAACAACTCCTTAATAAAAATTGTATATAAACCAGATTATATAAATTCTAAAGTTATATATAAAATAGTTTTAAAATCAATGTAATATATATCAAGATAATGTAAATTGAGAAAGATGTTAATTTTTAATTGGTATGGTTGTTCCAAGTTACGGGATCCTTACACACATATGGGAGATCTTGGTAATATGTGCATAGAGGTCCCTCAAACACTGGTCAAAGAAGACTAATTAACATCCCATCAAGGATAATATATGATCAATTATGACTATGTTACTATTTGAAATCATCAAAACATGTGTGTTTTTTCCAAATTACTCACTAACTACCTACTCCATCATCTTATAAAACAGTAATCAATAATGGTATATTTGTTTGAAAACGTTTCAAAATACAATTTCCCCTTTTTCCATTTAAATATTCTAATTTAACATTAAAAAATTTACATGGGTTTTAAAAAATTCATGAATTTTCCATGATAAATACAATGGGTTCTTATTAAATATATTTAATCCATTTTTTCAAAATCAACTCATAATTCAAATTCTACAAATCAAATCCCATAATTACAATCAGTCCTCAATCTAACCCAAATTCATTGCAATTGGGGTCTCACCAAATATTCATTCCAAATAAAATTTAAATTCCAATTATATCTTCATTTTTTTCCTTATAAACTAATTAATATCAATTTAATCTAAATCATGAAATTTAGTGTTAATTTGATTGTCCAAACTTATACGGAACCACTTACCAAAGGATCATGGAATCCCGAATCACAATTCCCACAACAATTATCTCCATTTAAGTTCATAGAAAATGAATTTCCAAGAATAAAACAAACATTAAAGATATAAAACAACTAATATTATATTTTTCAACAACATGGAGATATATCAAACCCTATGGAGAAGAGAGGAAGGGATTAGAAGAGACCAATAAGAGAAGATTCACATATTCAAATAAGACCAAATATGATTATAAATGCTTCAGTTGGCCTAGAAAGGGGTTTAGATGAGCCAAGGAGAGTCTTGGAGATCCTTCACAACCTAGGAAATCATGATATGGTCAGTTTGACCTAGGAGGGAGGTAAAAACAGAGCTCAAAAATTTTTTGAATAGTTTTCTGAAATAATTTTCCCCTTTTATGGTTATCAAGGTAGGACCACACCTCTTTCATAATAGTGTTCCCTAACTGTGCAAACCTCTAATGGGTGGATGGTATCTACTAGGTAGTAAAAATGTTCTTCAAACCATGTACCAACCATGAAAACCCTCACTATCTAGGTTTTAATGGTTTTCACTAGATGGGGAATGGTTTGTGAAAACGGTGCACCAACTATACCCATCCCAAGAGCCTTGAAAAAATTTCAAATTTCTTATGGAAACCACCCAAGACAATACCCAAATAATGGATTATTAATAATAGGGTATAGGGATAGATGATAATATTAATAAGTAGTTACATTTTTTTATATAAATAAAAATGAATTCGTTGATGACATACATTAGACACAACACTGATAATAAATGAACCTAGATACCCTATTGATATATTATTATTCAATGTGATAGTTATCACCTAACTGTTGGATTAGAAAGAATGAAAATAATAACTAAATTATAAAAAACAACAATCACTCAACCAAGTATAAAATTAATTCATTAATTATCAATTGACTAGAAATTAATATTAAAATCATTTAAAATTTAAAAAATAAGTATTTCTGGAAAAACAATTATGCACACAACGTATTTTTATCATAATAATTCAAAGAAATAATTATTAGTGAATTATTTTAATAATATATATATATATATTAAATTAAATTAAATTTTATAAAATTTATCACCTGTTTTTTCAAGGCATGGGATCAGAAGAAATTCAGTTTTATATTTTAAAAATCTTTTTTCTAAAACGGTGTTTTCTTCGTTATTTTTAGACATATTTTAAAATGAATTTACTCCACATTAATAAATATAATCCTTAAATAAGGATTCCATATTTTGAATCATAATGATCAAATTTAGTAGTTAGTAACGTTTTTTTTAATATAAAGAGTAACCATAGTAAATATTTTTAACCTCATAAGGGAAAATGAGTAAAATTACGTAAAAAATAATGGCTCGACTTTAAAATTCATATTATAAAAATCATTATTTTATTTTGTGAGTGGATTTTGGCCTTATTGATCATGATCTTGAATATATGGTCACATTTTGCCTTATGATAATGACTATAAAGATTAAATTAGTTTATGATAAGAATAAGTACAAAATACCATTCTCTTAAATTTAATAACTATAATTTCTTTTACATACGTATAAAAACGGAATTTTTTTTATTTGTTTATACAAAATAAAAATTAATATATTTATAATATAA
This sequence comes from Viscum album, assembly GCA_963277665.1. Lineage (NCBI taxonomy): Eukaryota > Viridiplantae > Streptophyta > Magnoliopsida > Santalales > Viscaceae > Viscum > Viscum album. Next base: position 891,949,304 of record OY728138.1, read on the forward strand.
ATTTAATTATAATTTTTATTTATTGGATAATTATATTAAATTCTTAGAAAAATTTTCCACAATAATTATTAAATTAATAGAAAAATAAATTAAATTATTTTACCATTATTAAAAACAATTAAATTTTGTAGAATAATCTTGTTCCGTGAATTTTATATAAAAAAAATAAAATATTATAGTTATGTGAAAGTATTATAACCAATTTACATTATTTTATTGTTATCTTTAAAGTCAAATTAAATGAATTGTGTTAAAAATAACATTAATGATATTTTATAAAAGTAATATTTTATTATATTATTTTAATATCATAAAAATGTTAATGTTGAAAATTTGAATAATATATAGTTAAAACATCCAGCCCATTGGCAATTATTAGAATATTATATCTGTTTACCTAAAATTATAACTATTTAATTTTGAAAATGTTGTTACCATGGTTAAAGTCAAAATTTGTTAATCAGTGTTTTAATAAAAATAAAATGATTGGAAATAAAAAAACCTACATATATAAATTTCTTTGATGCTATTATTGTTTAATATAATTTTTCATAGAATATATGGATCTTTTGAAGAAGTTTTCTTGGTAACTTATCAAATATATTTAATCTTTTCTAATGTTCCCAAAGTGTCTCTCTACACACTTATATAAGAATACTCTCCTCCTATATTCTTCACACATTTTGAGCCTTATATATCTCCAATGTTATACCATAATACCTTCCTAGATTCAATTAAAACATCATAGATCTTCTAGTTATTCCAAAAGTCTATCAGTTCATGGTTTTTATTCCAAAATAAGGTTCCCAATGAAGTGGTATAAATATTAATGGAGTGTTTTCAATTTTATTTTTATATCAAAAACTAATAAATACATATTATTGATATTATAAATTATAATATAAATACTTTAGTATCTTTAAAACATCTAATTGTCATTATGATGATGGTAAATCTACTATTTTTCTTTTTTATATCTTATGGAAATTGAAAACATCACTCGTGCATATGTTTGACTTACAATCTTTATGTAGCAGTGTAATTCATTTTTCATCAACACATTACATAATTCGTTATAAATATGGATTTAATAATTATCATTATTTATATATTATTTGTATTATATAAATTAGAATTATTATTTACCATTATTTTATTCAATTTTTTAATAAATGGAAAAAATATTCGTGCAAACATACGACCAACCATCTCATGGTATAGTGTAATTATTTTTTTTCTATCAATAACTTTTATAGAAGTCACTTTATATATATTTATATATATATAATAAATATATATAATATCTCTATAACTTTCAAATCCAAGATTTTATTGAACAATTATAAAATTATTAATATAGAGACCGTCAAACTAAAATATACATGGAAAACAAATAAGTTATAACCCATAAAAGTGACTTTAAAAACATTTTGTTAAGAGAAGGATATTAAGATATTATAATAAAATAATATATAGTATTATATATTTTAAAAGTTTTATGTAATACATTAATAAAAATTCAATATTTATTATAATTTGTTTGAACTTTTTAGTAGAATAATGTGACTTCAAGTAAGTGTTTTATATTACAATCTCATTATTTTATAAGATTGTTTATAATTATGTTAAATATAACTAAATTACATTATTTTACTATCACAATTTCACATTAAATTTCATATCATTTGTTAATTAATCTACTTTAATTGTTTCCTTTCATTATCCACATTTTATGTATCGAAGATATTGAAAGAATAGTTTTTAGCAAAATCGGCTTTAAATAACTATTCAATCTAAAAGAATTTTCATTCCATGTTCATTATTTTCAAAAAAAAATATTGTAATGTTTATATGTAATATTAATAATTTTTAAAGTCATTTTTACACATGATCGAATTTATATAAAATGTTTTAAATGATTGCATCTTTTCATTTTATGAATGAGTTTCATTTGACATTTTTTTTAAATGTAAATGGAATATTTGTTTTTACAAACATTGAATGAATGGAAATTCCCAACATCATAATAAATCAATGAATTGAAGATTAATTTAAATTATTAAAAGGTTATATTCAATAAAAATATTTTCAATAATATCTTGGATTTTTTTTAATATAAGTGGTTCAAAGAAGAAAAGGAGAAACTATTCATGAAATATTCCATGTGATATTTTAATGAAAATATTAAATAGGATAACCTCCTTTTATGTTACCTATAATTTATTTTGGGATATGATTCATTGATTGAATCATTATTATCTCTCTAGATTGTTTACTATTTTCATAATGAAAAGATGAAATTTATATGAAACTCATATCTTTTCCATGGGTAATTCCATCATGAAATTATGAAATGTTTATGAGGACCATTTCCATTAAATGTTTAATGAAATGAGAACTATTTTATGATATATTGGAACTAATATATATGAGTTCCATTATGTTATGTCTGTGACTAGAAATATATATCCCTCAAATTAATTGGGAGATGATGTATAACTAATGATATTAATAGGAATAGAAGGGGAAATCGTCAATGTTGACTAATGGTATTTGTACACTATGATAGTCGTAGGAGTGAACATTAACTAATATAATGGAAAGAGGAGTGAACCAAATAAACTATGATAGTCTTATAAGTGAGACATTAATATTAATAAAATTATTTTCTATACTTATGTGTTTGCTACAAATCAATTTCTTATGCCATTGTCACGCTCTATGGGATCATATTCATTTATTCCTTTATGATTAATTTATTTTAATCTATAATTCTTAATATAATGACTCAAAATTATAATCTATGATATGCACGGTGCAGTTTTAAAATGTTAATATCCAAATATCAAACCCTTATTCTCAAATTTTAACTATTTTATCATTTATACCTAATTTTATTTCCCTTACAGAGCATCTAAGCATACCCCTGTATAGGTTTCCCTTCACCATGATAAGAATTATGTTTTTAAGCATTACATTGTATTGGAAGGATGAGATTTTTGAGTAATTAAAAAGGATATGATATAGATCTAACATTAAAAAGTATTTTTTTATCAAATATTATGAACATACTATACCTATATGATTCAACTATGAAATGTTATGATATATAATTAATATTAATCTAATAATATTTAATATCTATGTATAAAATATATGGTTCAATATAACAAATCACTACCCCCAATAGCCTATAACATCCATTTGTTGTTAGATGATGTTTTTACCATCTATCATCTTCTCATATTCTTGAGAAGGTGGAAGTAGGTTACTTGGCCTTAAGAAATATCTGGAAAATGGAATTGTGGATAATAAATGCTAGATGGCTTAATTTACAGATGGGGGATAATTTTCACTTTGATAACATAACAAACAAACAAAAAATCCATTACCAAATAACCCACTACATGATGCATGAAATAAATGAACGAAAACCCAAAGAAACACATTGATATTAAAATCAAAATAAAACCAAGTACTAATGTAGAAGACTATAACATCAAGGTACATAGCACATGAAACATTTCAAAGAAACCAATGACAAACTCTAAATCATAAAATATTCCCAATGATCCAACTCCACAAAACACCCCATTTATTATGAAGTACTGATAAAGATATGTGATAATTTACCTTTTCCGATGTATCAATAAACCACAATAAGAAAAGCACCTAAGTGCCAAATTAGGGGTGAGTAATTAAACTCACTATATTTTCCCCCAATTAATTTCTCACTCATAAAAATATTATACAACATTTTATAACATTCATATTAAATATTTTATATGAAAAAATTACAGAAATAGTGTATATCAGAATATAAAAAATTTTCATATCAAACATTTTTCCTTCAAACATTATTTTATCAAAGAAATCAACCAAAAAAATCATTAAAACCATTTTAAAACATCCATTTTCCATAATCTATTACATTCCACATATCGACAAAACCAACCATGCATGCATCCTAGACCTTCCTATACTCATGAGTGGTGAGTCATCTTTCACTAAGGTGTCACATAATGAATCATTTTATGAGGGAGATCCCTAACCCTTATCCATTCCACTATTGATGGGAGAGAATTATTTCCCTTATCCATACCTAATTCACTTGAACACACAAAAACATTATTTAAAAACCCAATTCTAGAAAAATCCATTTCAATAAACCATTTTTATTGAATCCACTTTTTCAACAATAATTGAATGCATTTCAATAAAACCATCATTTTATTGATAATATCTCAATTAAAAAATAATACCAAATTCCATAAAATTCACATTTTAAAATCCCTATTTTATAATCAATAATTAAAGGAACATTACACAACCAATTTAACAAGACTCTTCAATTCCACCAAAAACTCACAAACCATCACTAAAGAGGATTATACCATGCTTTGTACAAAAATTTCAAAGATAGTTAAAATAACTTAAATTAAAAACTAACCATTCAATTCTATACAAGGGAGTCAAAAGTTATGTCACATACATCATGAAATTGGAAAAAATAATAAATGGTAGAAACTTCCAATGAAACCGGGTTGGATCTATAAAAACCCATCTTATGTCAGTTCAGTTATCAATAAAAGAAGAAAACAAATCATATTTGGTATCAACTACCTTATATATATACACAATGGATAGGATCTATGAAACTAGGGTAGAGGGAGAATTATATCTAAGTAGAACCAAGAATATCTTGGAATAACGACAAAGAACGATCACTTACCATGAGAATCTGTCTTCGAAACACAAAGGAATGGCTCTGGATGTCTTCCAAAATGATGTGGATAGGTTCTCCAACCATTCAGAGGGAAAATACCAAGTTAAGGATATTTGGGGGGGATCCATTTACACATTAACCCAATCTAGATCCACTTTTTATCTAGTTTTTAAACCGTGCATGGTTATTCACACGATTACGTCAATCGTGTGCTAATAGTGCACTAGCTTCTGCCTAAATGGTTGAACCTCGTATGATTGGCTCACATAGTTTCCAAATCATTCCCTAACTATAAAAAATGAAATTGTCTCAAGTTACATAGTTTTTCATAAGCTTCCACATGGTTTGAAGAAACCATATGCAGCCTATGGGCCTTCCCCTTAGCCTCTATCTCACTATGCATGGATTCCTATAGGAGTTTCATAGTTTTCCAAAACTCTTCTCAAAATATTCACCTATAGAAATACACAAAAACATTCCAAAATGTCTCTAAACCTTCCCCATTGTATACTAAATATATTATATACATAAAATATGTAAATTAAGGGTTACATATTTGAAACTGAGGGTGTTACATTCTACCCACCATTAGCTTTTCAGTCCCCAAAATTTCAAAGACCATCATTTCCCTAAAAGAGTTATGGTAATTACTCATTCATTTCTATCTTCTTTTCATATGTCTATTTCTAAATCTAACCATGTTTCCAAAGAAACATGTACTAGACTGATTATTTTTCAAGGAAATACATTCTCTTACCTATCCATAACCCGCACTGGAATGTGAACAAATTAAGCATCCGGATAAAGTTCTACATGGTCCCATCAAATCATATGGTTAGGATTCAGCTTATACATTTTCTAATGAGGTAAATGAAACAAATTATGCCCCGCAATAAACTATAGTGGAAATTTTAATCGATATTCCAACTCACTAACTAGTTCCAGTATCACCTACAAACTATGTATCTAGAAGATAACTGGCCTTGCTTCCCAAAAAATCAATGTCCAAGACTTGGAGAGATACATAAGAACACATGATCACTCACATCGAATGAAAAATACCGTTAATGAGGATACACACAACATTTCTAAAAACATTGAGCCATCTCCTTTCATTTTCATATTAATTGAGTATTCTCCACTGTTTCTTGGACATGGTTTGGCTGAACTAGGGAAGTCTCACGTGTTTCCACCCTAAAACTTATAGAACGACATGGATACACAAACAATATTTCAAAAGGATCCATGTGTATCGAGGCATGATAACTATTGTTATATGAGAGCTCCACTAATGGAACATGCTATTTCCTTAATCCACTAAAATCTATTACTCAATCTTGTAACATGTCTTCCAAATATTGTATCATCCATTCAGATTTACTATCTATATAAGGCTGATATTTCATATTCATGGTCAAAGCAGTCCAAAGGACATTATATAAGGATTTATAAAAACAAGAAATAAATCTAGGATCTCTAGTATACATTATTTAAACTAGTATACCATACCAATTTACCACTTTTCTTATATAGATTTTTAAAATTCCTCCACTTTATGAGATTCACTAACTAGAATGAAATGAGCTAATTTGGTGAGTCGGACCACTATCACCCAAATGGAATTGGGTTTCTTAACCATTCATGGGATACTTGTTAAGAAATTCATCTCTATGTATTCCCATTTTCATAGAGTAATAGGTAAAGACTAAAAAATGCCTTATTTTCATAGACGCTCTACCTTAACCTGCTGATAAAGTAAGTATCTCTAAAAAAACTCAGAAACTTTACTTTTAATTCCATCCCACCAAAAAATTTCTTTCCAAGGCTTATACTTTTTTTGTATTCTTGGATGAATATACCACCATGAATGGTAATAATCATGAATAAGGTTTTCATTATAAGTAATAGGTACAACCATTTTATTTCTAAACCACAACAGTAAACCCCCATCCCACCTCGAGCCCTTAATGGTCTCCCCAAAATTGTGTTTGGACCACATTGCTAAGCATTTAGTATCAGATGAATATGATTCTATAAATATATTTAATTAATCTGGAATCTATGAAACTAGAATTAAACACAAAACACCACCTTGGTCTTCACATTGAAAGTTCATATCGACTAGGACAGACCTCAACTTCCACCCATCTGAAGCATGTTTTTTCAATTGAGTATATGATATTCTACTTTCCACGGAATTTCTTTTACCCAGTGTATACAAATACTCAAATTCAAACATTTAGAGACACTTCATTCTTCCTCTTTGTATCCTGTTCAAATCCCATTATAATAGAATATTTTTCAAGCTCTAATGAACCATGAACATAGTAAATTTCTCACCAAATAGTAATGATGACATGTATTGAATGAATAGGCTACAAAATCTAACTCCAAATCGTGTGTTGGGTAGTTATTATCATTAAACCATAAATTCCTTGAGCCATAGAAAATAATGTGATCTCTCTGCATGATAAAACAACCTCAACCTGATCTCGAAGCATCACAATACACCACACACCCTTGTACAGATTCCAGAAAAATCAATATTAGTGCTTAAGTATGGTGAACCATAAGAACTAGAAAATGCATCCAACATTCCTCGTTCCATTAGAATAGAACATTAATATTTGTGACATGAATCATATGTGATTTTAGTTGTGAAAAATACCAAACCAAACATATATAATAACTTTCCAGACCGAGGATACTCTATATCAAGAAGACATTTTTTGACGGTTTCTAATAGATAATGACGTCTATGATTTATAGATCTTCAAAAACAACTTTTTTGAAAGTAGATAGACAATAAAGAATACATTTTGTATCTATAAATAAATATTTGATAATTTGGAATACAACTGATGGTCCCTGAAGATTACCTACAGTTTCACCATGTGTTTTTCATCCTCATCCCTTGTCCTTGAATACACCAATATGTCATCGACAAACACCACCACAAAAGAATCTAGATACCCATGAAATATTAGATTCCCCTATTCCATAAAAGACAGTTGGTTCATTTGTTAAGATGAAAGGCATGACCACATATTCATAATTCCCATATCTTCTTGCGAATGATTTCATCGTAATATCCCCCTTCTAAACCCATAATTGGTGATATTTTGATCGCATGCAATCTTAGAGAACCACTAGTATCCTTTTAATTGATTGAATAGTTCATTTATGTGTGGAAGTGGATAGAGATTACTAATTAGAACTTGGATAATCATATGATTATCAACACACATCCAAATAATTTCATTCACCTTTTTCAAAAACAAGACGGGTGCATCCCAAAGAGACATGCTAGACTGAATAAACCCTTTAATTTCCATATTCTCCAACATTACATTAAAATACTTTAATTATATTCATTAAATTTAATATGATAGAAGGAAAATAGGATAGGTCCCCTAATGATGATCAACTGTAAACTCCACTTCTCTAAAAGGTGTTATACCTAATAATTTTTTGGGAAACTCATCTTGAAATTGACTAAAAAATTCTAAAATACTATTATTATTGTTGGGCCAAAATCCCTCAAGGTATCATTGAAGAATTCTTGAGGTTATTGTGTTTTTTGACAAAGTAGACAATTGTGATGTGATTGTTGACAAAGAAAACCATGACATACAAATTTTTTGACAAAGGGGATTTCATGGTGGAATGTTGAGTTCAAGAGATGTGATCAACAATCCATGTTTGATTCAAGAATGTCAATAATGGAATGGATGATCTGGAGGTGGCATAAAAAGAATAGATACAAGGTGACGCTGTTTTCTAGTGTTTGCCAAATTTTTGGGCCTGAAAATCGACAAATGAAGAAAAGTGGTTTTGGAAAAGGGACTTGCGCGTCGTGTACTTGAAGACTTGGAAACTTGTGCGCCATATATTTTTCAAGATCAGTTCATCAAAATAAGGCAAATGGACAAGGGTTGTACAAGTATTGAGTTGGTCTCGCAAGTGACTTGTGCGCCATGAAGAGACTTGCACGCCGGTACTTAGGAGGCTTGGGAACTTGCACGCCTATTTTTTCAGGATCAGAACTTCAAAATACGGCAAAGGAAGGTAGGTCACGCAAGCATTGGTTTGGTTATGCAAGTGAGTAGCGCGACAGAGGACAGGGCGGTTGAGCTGCGTGCTGAGACTTGACCGCCGAGGGGAGACTTGCACGCTACCATGTAGGTTTACCAAATGCCTATAAATACAAGACCACCCCTCCTTATTTCTCATGGAGTTCAACACATAGAAAAATCAGAGCTCCCGTCGCACTGGTGTGGAAGTCACGCAAGTAGTGTGTGGTCGCACAGGTGAACTTGCGCGCCCGTGTTTGAAGCTGTGCGCCGGTTGTGGGTTATGCGCCCAAGGCGGTTTGGGCGAGAAAGGAAGTGAGTCGAATATATGACAACCCTGCTTTTTATTACAAGTTAAACATGCTTTATTACATAAAACTTCACTTGATACAACAAATAAGATCGAGAGGTTTAGTGTCTTTGGGGCTTAGGATCATTACATAAAAACTTTAAACTTGAAATACAACATCCTTATTGAAAACTTCCTTTACATGACCACTACATTCCTTCATACTTAGCATTGCATGGGATAACCTGAGGACATGCATAAGAAAAGGGTGAGCTATAAAGCCCAGTAAGGGAGTAAACAATGAATAACATGAGGAGTGAAATACATGTTAGGCAATAGGCATATCAATAGAGCATAATAGAAACATGAACATAAAGGCATGATAAAGCATGATAATCATAACATGGAAATGTGGCAACAACACTTAACATTGAATTAGCATGAGCCAAGGCTCATTGCACATGAAGCATGAGTAAACCCTCATTGCACTTGAAGCACGAGTAAACCCTCGTTGCACTTGAATTAGCATGAGTCAACACTCATTGCACATGACGTATCATGATACTATACTTTACCCAATGCATTGGAGCGCTATAAAGGGCGCACCCTTCTTAAACATTTCATTTCATGCATAAGTGTGCCACATGGATCATAAAACATGGATTCATAAAACATAATCATTTATTCCACGATAAAGGAATGTGGAATTCATACATGAAACTTTATAATCAATATGTAAATGTGCATAAAGGTTAATACCCTTGATGGAGAAATGGGCATGGTATTCAATACACAAAGACATTGGCTTAGAAAATCGGTGCGATTTCGGCAGCGTAACGGCGTGACATAAGAATTCATAAAAAAGGTTGATGAGAGGGAAAGGGGTTCCTCATCATATTTACATGTAATGGACAGTAAGGAGATCATATATATACATGTCCCAACAATAGAAATGGAATTTAGATTCATGATACAAAAGTATTGCTTGAATGTAAAAGAAGAGAGAGAAGTTCCTTTCGGAATTTCGGCATAGTAACGGGTGTACATGGGAGGCTTTTAATGAGAGAGAAAGGGTTCTCCCATCATTAAAACAATAAGAGGGCAGTATGGGAGAGGTGAAAAACCATACCCCAACATTCATAATTGGAATTAAAAGGGCAATACAACTTAAAGAAAATTGACAAAAATGAGAAAGGAAGAAAAACCCTTACTTGGAAGTGTGCTTCCAAAGGCTAGAGAGAGGCTTGTGAGAGGCTTCTTGGGAGCTTGGGGCACCTTGGGAGGATTATAGAGAGAGTAGGGCAGAGGTTGGACGAACTTCAAGGGCTTTTAGTGAGGAGGAAGTGGGATCTTGGGTGGGTTTATATAGGAAAGGTGAGAGAATTCTTTATTATTTAGGTTTGGGACCCCTTATATTAAAATAATCCAAACCACAAACCATCCCATGGTATTAGCCCATGGTTTCTGGAAAAGGAAAGAGGAAAACAATATTTTACAAGTCCAAGGTCCGAACTTATTAAAAAATTAGGGTTGCTTATGTGGAGGTGAGTCACACTCCCATGGAAATTAATTTAAAAAGGCAAAGTGTTGAATAAGTCTTGAGGGCTCCATTAATGCTTTGAAAAGTGAGTCAAACAAACCCAAAACCTCATTATTTTAATGATAAAACATATATTGGCCGAACATAAGGATTATGGTATTTTATTACATCACCATTGGGTCATTATGATGTCATAAAACACATTATATATTTAAATGGTATTTAATTTTTACCCAAAAATTGGACTGTCTCAGAAAATTATGAAAAATTCACCGTTGGATAATTTCGACGTCCTGATTCCAAAAATAATATTTATTTTATCTAAATAATTTTCTAAATATGTGAATTTTCACTTTTAAAATAAAAATCGACATTTATAAAAAAATTCACGGGTTTTGACAGAAATGGCTTTCAAACCTTAATAAACATTTTAATTGCATTCATAAAATTATAAGATCATTTATATTTAATAAAAAATTAATATAATATTAATAATATTATTTTATTAAAATATTATTTAATTCGAAAATCCTTTAATTTAATAAAATATAATTCTTAATTAAATAATAACTAAAAACACCATTTGTACTTTAAAAACTAATTACAAAGTATCAAAAATGACTAGAAATTATATTCATTATTATATACAAAAATAATGTACATGAACATGGTTCTACTTATTTGTTACATAACCCCTTAAAATAGCCGCATAAGACCTAAGGGTAAGGTGCGCGATGGTGACAGACTCTTGGGGCTGCTCGGATAACATCGCTCGAGTGGTAATCTCTATCAACTTCCATTTTTCCCGTAGACGATCACGTTCGAGCTTGACTTGATGAAGCTCAGCTTGGGCTTGGTCAAGGGCAAAGCCCAAAGACGCCACCTCCTTTCCGAGCTCCGACAAATGGGCTTCGTAAGGGGCAATTCTACTGGATGAGGCCATCGCTTCCTTTGTCTGAGTAGAAAATTGGTTCGTTAAAGCCTTATATTTAAACTACCCAGATGATCACTGTTCAACGGCTATAAAAGTAACGGTCACAAATATTAACGTTAAACTAAAGAAGTTGACATCTTATAAAAACATAAAGAAACATTTAACTGGATCAAGAGGGATTTTCCATTAATGAAATTTTGGGTCGTTACAACATTCCCCCCTTAAGAAATTTCGCCCTCGAAATTTTCCTTTTCCCACACTAAAACAAATGTGGGTAACTTAGCTTCATCATATCCTCCGACTCCCAAGTTGCTTCTTCAAACTTGTGGTTTCTCCACAACACCTTGACGAGGGGCATTGTCTTATTTCGTAGAACTTTTTCTCTACGATCTAAGATCTTCACTGGTTGCTCCTCATAAGAAAGATCGTCTTCTAATTGTACCACCTCAGAAGAGAGTACATGTGAAGGGTCTGGTATGTACTTCCTTAAGAGGGATACATGGAAGACATCATGCACCTTGGCCATAGTAGGTGGAAGTGCTAGTCGATAGGCCACAGCCCCAACACGATCAAGAATATCGAAGGGGCCGATGTACCTTGGACTTAACTTCCCTTTCTTTCCAAACCTCATGACCTTCTTCCACGGAGATATGCGTAAAAACACCATGTCTCCGACTTTAAACTCAAGGTCTCGTCGACGATTATCTGCATAACTCTTCTGTCGACTTTGGGCTGCCTTGATATGCTGCTGAATGGTTTTCACCTTCTCCACCATTTCTTCGACCATTTCTGGTCCAAGTAGCTTACGTTCACCGACCTCATCCCAACATGCCGGTGTTCTACACCTTTTCCCATACAGGGCTTCATATGGTGTCATTTGGATGCTCGAGTGGAAACTATTATTATAAGAGAACTCAACTAGAGGAAGATGTTGATCCCATCCTCTTTTAAAGTCCATTGAGCACGCTCTCAACATATCCTCAAGTGTTTGGATAGTCCGCTCGGATTGGCCATCAGTTTGAGGATGATAGGCCGTACTGAAGTTCAGTTCAGTATTCAGAGCATGTTGAAGACTCTTCCAAAACTTAGAGGTAAATCTTGGATCTCGGTCAGACACAATAGATAGTGGTACTCCATGCAACCGTACCACTTCCCTGATATATATCCGTGCCAGTTGATCCAAATAGAAATCCTCTCGAATAGCAATGAAGTGTGCAGTCTTTGTAAGACGATCCACAATAACCCAGATTGCATTGTTGCTTTTGGATGTCCTTGGAAGTCCAGTGACGAAGTCCATGGTGATGTTCTCCCATTTCCATTCTGGTATGGGCAATGGTTGCATCATCCCCTTAGACTTCTTCCTCTCTGCCTTCACTTGCTGACACACAAGGCACTTTGATGTATATTCGGCGATCTCCTTCTTCATATTATCCCACCAAAAGTTTTCTCGGAGATCTCGATACATCTTTGTGCTCCCTGGGTGAATAGAGAAATTTGAACTATGTGCATCATCCAAAAGTTCCTTCTTCAGCTCTGAACTTGATGGGACACATAGTCTTTTCCCAAACTGCACAATTCCTTCTTCATTAACATTAAACTCTGAGGATTTTCCCTTTTTGATAGCTTCCACTTTTTCTTGGATTCTCACATCATCCTTTTGAGCATCCTTTAACCTTTCCAAAAGAGATGGTTGAGCAATCATTTGTGAAAGGATTGATGATGTTCCCTCCTTTATGATTCCCACGTCCATCTTCATCAAGTCTAAGAAGATTGGATCCTTCTCAATTCTCATCATTGATAGAATTGCTGGATCCTTTCTACTTAGGGCATCCGCTACCTTGTTCGCCTTCCCAGGGTGGTAATGTATTGAACAGTCATAATCCTTTATGAGCTCTATCCATCTTCTCTGGCGCATATTAAGCTCTTTCTGTGTGAATATATATTTAAGACTCTTGTGGTCAGTATATATCTCACATTTCTCTCCATAGAGATAATGCCGCCAGATTTTCAAGGCAAAGATCACCGCCGCCAACTCCAGATCATGCGTTGGATAGTTTCGCTCATGGATTTTCAACTGTCTTGAGGCATAGGATATCACTTTATCATTCTGCATCAGCACACATCCTAAGCCCTTCTTCGAAGCATCACTGAATACCACAAAAAGCTCCCCACTTGTGGGTAAAGTGAGCACAGGTGCAGTGATAAGCCTCCTTTTCAACTCCTTGAAGCTTTCTTCGCATTCATCACTCCAAGCAAACTTTACTCCCTTTCGAGTTAGCTTGGTAAGAGGGTTGGACAATCGTGAGAAGTTTCTCACAAATCGTCGATAATATCCAGCTAACCCTAAGAAGCTACGGATATCAGTTACCGATGTTGGCCTCGGCCATCCCTCAATTGCATCTGTTTTGGAGGGGTCCACAGATATCCCATTGCTTGTGATGATATGGCCCAAGAATGAGACCTCCTTCAACCAGAACTCACACTTGTTGTACTTGGCATAGAGCTTCTCCTTGCGCAAAGTCTCCAGTACAGTTCTTAAATGCTCCTCATGGTCCTCCTTGGTTTTGGAGTATATTAGAATATCATCTATAAAGACTACCACAAATTTATCTAGGTAATCTCTAAAGACTCTATTCATCAAGTCCATGAATATTGCTGGAGCATTGGTGAGTCCAAAAGGCATTACTATGAATTCATAGTGCCCGTACCTTGTACGAAAAGCAGTCTTGGGGATATCTTCCTTCTTCACCCTTACTTGATAATATCCTGACCGCAAGTCGACCTTGGAGAAGTATTGTGCTCCACGCAGCTGATCAAACAAGTCATCGATTCTTGGGAGAGGATACTTGTTCTTTATCGTGATTTTGTTAAGTTCACGATAATCGATGCAAAGCCGCATTGACCCATCCTTCTTCTTTACGAAGAGGACTGGTGCACCCCATGGTGATGCACTTGGGCGTATAAACCCTTTATCCAAATTCTCCTGTAGTTGTTTCTTCAGTTCTTCAAGCTCAACCACAGCCATTCTATATGGAGTCTTGGATATTGGTAGCGCCCCAGGTATAAGTTCAATTGAGAACTCAACATCTCTTCTTGGAGGAAGACCAGGAAGTTCCTCGGGAAATACTTCAGCGAATTCCCTCACAACAGGCATTTCTTCAATGGTGGTTTCTTCCTTGGACTCAATCATCTGAGCCAGATATGCGTGCTCATAAGGCAGTAATATCCATGCTTGAGATGATGGAGCTAAAGGAGATTCATCTTCCTCCTGGCACTTGTAAAGAATCGGGGGTCGATTCTCCATATGGAGTGTGATTTCCCTCTCCCGACAATTTATGTTGGCTCTATATAAGGAAAGCCAATCCATGCCAAGAATTGCATCAAATTCCACCAAAGGGAGTATGACGAGGTTCGCCGGGAAATTCAATCCACAGATTATAACAGGGGAGGACTTATACTCATGGGATGCAATGATTTCCCCATTTTCCGTACTCACCGACATCTTTACTTCCATGATTTGTGGTGGTGCAGGGATTGTTCTACTAAACTTTTGAGATATAAAAGAATGCGTAGAACCTGAATCAAAAAGTACGTTCGCTATTCTTGAATGAATAACTAGCGTACCTGTCACCACTTCGTTGTCGGGGTTCACTTCGGCAGAAGTGATGGAAAAATCTCTTCCTTGCTGTCTTGGAGGTTGTTGATTGCCTCCGATAACCCTTGGATTAGGGAACTGATTCGCAAAATGACCCGGTTCTTTGCATTTGAAGCATTGAACAACGCGTTGAGGTTCGAACGGAGCGTTCTTCCCCTCCGTCGCAGCCACGGGTCCTTCTTGCTGACAGTTAACAGCTAGGTGCCCTTCTCTTCCACACTTGAAGCATTTTCTTGTCCCCCTAAGGCAATTTCCAGGGTGCTTTTTTCCACACTTTTGGCAAGTGGGGTGCTGGAATTTCTTAGCGCCGTTGGATTTATCCATCGGACCACCAGCATTGAAGTCCACCTTCCGCTTCTTGTCCCCATGATACCCCTGTGATTCTCCGATCTCCATTTCAACCTTGAGGGCACATCGGACAATTTCCTCATAGCTTTCGAAGTCACGGATCGCTAATGCTTTCCGCAAGCTAGGTTTCAACCCACCAAAGAAGCGGTCAACCTTGCATTCGGGGGTAACGACAAAGCCGTAAGCGTATCGTGCAAGCCTTGTGAAGTTTGCCTCATACGCTCCCACATATTCCTCATCTTTCTGCTTGAGGGAAAGGAATTCCCTTTCCATCTTAAGACGGAGGGTGCGTGGAAAATATTTATCGAAAAACATCTTCCGGAATACCTTCCATTCCAAAGCCTCGATATCCTCCTCAGTCTTCGTATTTTTGATCAACGTCCACCATTGATCAGCTTCACCCTCCATACGATAAGCCGCCAGGAGAACCTTCTCTTTTTCAGAGCATTGGAGGATGGAGAATATCTTTTCAATGGAGTTGATCCATTGTTCAGCAATCGTGGGATCGGATGATCCACTAAAAGTAGGAGGCCTTTGTCTCATGAAGCTTTCAATAGCGACTTGTTCTTTCTTAGGGGGGGTTGAACGTTCCTCTTGACCAGTGTTTCTATTCAAAACTTGAGTTAGCTGAGAGAGAAGCGTGACAAAGTTCGCGATTCCCGCTCCCATTGGATTGGGCATCTCATAAGTACAATCATCACACTGATCTTCACAACGGTTGTTAGCCCGAGTTCTCCTATTACCGACCATTGGCTGGAATAAAAGGAAAGTTAGGGGTAACACATAAAGGGTATCCAAAGACAAAAGTTGATGACTTATAAATAAACTTTAATCTCTTTAACTCATGAGTCTATAGGATTCAATCCAGGCTTTTCATGATCTTCCTTCTAACATATATTCTTAGGGGCATTTTTCCCTTAATAAGGGTTCATACTAAGATTGTGAATTTATCAAAACATATCCCCCGGGAGTGTCGTA
The DNA here is from genome assembly GCA_963277665.1 of Viscum album. Taxonomy (NCBI): domain Eukaryota; kingdom Viridiplantae; phylum Streptophyta; class Magnoliopsida; order Santalales; family Viscaceae; genus Viscum; species Viscum album. The sequence continues at coordinate 891,965,847 of OY728138.1, forward strand.
ACCAAGAGTGCAGCAAGGCCCGTTGTCGTGCACCAGTTCCCGTTCGAGTCTAGCTCAAAGCGGTGTTTTCGGGTTTTACCCCTAGGATACATCTGTGCCAGAGCCGCCTCTACCTGCTCGTATCCAGACAGGGATGTATTTGTTTAATAAAACACTTACTTAGTATTTACCAAAACTTAGGGATGTTTTTATTATGCTTAGTCTTGTATCTAAGGCTTTACTAGGGTTTCCTAATCCCAAAAATAACTAAACCTATCCTCTGATACCAACTATGACAACCCTGCTTTTTATTACAAGTTAAACATGCTTTATTACATAAAACTTCACTTGATACAACAAAGAAGATAGAGAGGTTTAGTGTCTTTGGGGATTAGGATCATTACATAAAAACTTTAAACTTGAAATACAACATCCTTATTGAAAACTTCCTTTACATGACCACTACATTCCTTCATACTTAGCATTGCATGGGATAACCTGAGGACATGCATAAGAAAAGGGTGAGCTATAAAGCCCAGTAAGGGAGTAAACAATGAATAACATGAGGAGTGAAATACATGTTAGGAAATAGGCATATCAATAGAGCATAATAGAAACATGAACATAAAGGCATGATAAAGCATGATAATCATAACATGGAAATGTGGCAACAACACTTAACATTGAATTAGCATGAGCCAAGGCTCATTGCACATGAAGCATGAGTAAACCCTCATTGCACTTGAAGCACGAGTAAACCCTCGTTGCACTTGAATTAGCATGAGTCAACACTCATTGCACATGACGTATCATGATACTATACTTTACCCAATGCATTGGAGCGCTATAAAGGGCGCACCCTTCTTAAACATTTCATTTCATGCATAAGTGTGTCACATGGATCATAAAACATGGATTCATAAAACATAATCATTTATTCCATGATAAAGGAATGTGGAATTCATACATGAAACTTTATAATCAATATGTAAATGTTCATAAAGGTGAATACCCTTGATGGAGAAATGGGCATGGTATTCACTACACAAAGACATTGGCTTAGAAAATCGGTGCGATTTCGGCAGCGTAACGGCGTGACATAAGAATTCATAAAAAAGGTTGATGAGAGGTAAAGGGGTTCCTCATCATATTTACATGTAATGGACAGTAAGGAGATCATATATATACATTTCCCAACAATAGAAATGGAATTTATATTCATGATACAAAATTATTGCTTGAATGTAAAAGAAGAGAGAGAAGTTCCTTTCGGAATTTCGGCATAGTAACGGGTGTACATGGGAGGCTTTTAATGAGAGAGAAAGGGTTCTCCCATCATTAAAACAATAAGAGGGCAGTATGGGAGAGGTGAAAAACCATACCCCAACATTCATAATTGGAATTAAAAGGGCAATACAACTTAAAGAAAATTGACAAAAATGAGAAAGGAAGAAAAACCCTTACTTGGAAGTGTGCTTCCAAAGGCTAGAGAGAGGCTTGTGAGAGGCTTCTTGGGAGCTTGGGGCACCTTGGGAGGATTCTAGAGAGAGTAGGGCAGAGGTTGGACGAACTTCAAGGGCTTTTAGTGAGGAGGAAGTGGGATCTTGGGTGGGTTTATATAGGAAAGGTGAGAGAATTCTTTATTATTTAGGTTTGGGACCCCTTATATTAAAATAATCCAAACCACAAACCATCCCATGGTATTAGACCATGGTTTCTGGAAAAGGAAAGAGGAAAACAATATTTTACAAGTCCAAGGTCCGAACTTATTAAAAAATTAGGGTTGCTTATGTGGAGGTGAGTCACACTCCCATGGAAATTAATTTAAAAAGGCAAAGTGTTGAATAAGTCTTGAGGGCTCCATTAATGCTTTGAAAAGTGAGTCAAACAAACCCAAAACCTCATTATTTTAATGATAAAACATATATTGGCCGAACATAAGGATTATGGTATTTTATTACATCACCATTGGGTCATTATGATGTCATAAAACACATTATATATTTAAATGGTATTTAATTTTTACCCAAAAATTGGACTGTCTCAGAAAATTATGAAAAATTCACCGTTGGATAATTTCGACGTCCTGATTCCAAAAATAATATTTATTTTATCTAAATAATTTTCTAAATATGTGAATTTTCACTTTTAAAATAAAAATCGACATTTATAAAAAAATTCACGGGTTTTGACAGAAATGGCTTTCAAACCTTAATAAACATTTTAATTGCATTCATAAAATTATAAGATCATTTATATTTAATAAAAAATTAATATAATATTAATAATATTATTTTATTAAAATATTATTTAATTCGAAAATCCTTTAATTTAATAAAATATAATTCTTAATTAAATAATAACTAAAAACACCATTTGTACTTTAAAAACTAATTACAAAGTATCAAAAATGACTAGAAATTATATTCATTATTATATACAAAAACAATGTACATGAACATGGTTCTACTTATTTGTTACATAACCCCTTAAAATAGCCGCATAAGACCTAAGGGTAAGGTGCGCGATGGTGACAGACTCTTGGGGCTGCTCGGATAACATCGCTCGAGTGGTAATCTCTATCAACTTCCATTTTTCCCGTAGACGATCACGTTCGAGCTTGACTTGATGAAGCTCAGCTTGGGCTTGGTCAAGGGAAAAGTCCAAAGATGCCACCTCCTTTCCGAGCTCCGACAAATGGGCTTCGTAAGGGGCAATTCTACTGGATGAGGCCATCGCTTCCTTTGTCTGAGTAGAAAATTGGTTCATTAAGCCTTATATTTAAACTACCCAGATGATCACTGTTCAACGGCTATAAAAGTAACGGTCACAAATCTTAACGTTAAACTAAAGAAGTTGACATCTTATAAAAACATAAAGAAACATTTAACTGGATCAAGAGGTATTTTCCATTAATGAAATTTTGGGTCGTTACAGAATAGGTTAGAAGTTGAGGAAGGCAGTGTCGCGTAGGTGTTTAGGTGATACTTGCACACTAGTTTGGACCTGCACGCCGAAGACTTGTGCGCCATATTGGGACCTGCGTGCCAGGCTTAGAGAAGAGTGCCAAGTATTGTTGGAGCTTTATCGTCTTTGTGGAGCTGCACAAAAGCCAGAAGATTGCCCGATACATTCAGTGCAACGGATGATGTATTCATTTACAAAGATGGATGAACAGGGAACATTTTGGTTCTTCGAAGGGAAGTGTTTCCGCACACACTTGACTGGTGTTTAACACCCTCGTTGTGCTTTGAGAAGAGAAGAAGAACGGTTCGTGCAATTAAACTCAGATCTACTCAGAAAGAGAGGATTATTTCAAAACACTCAGGTGTCGGTATTGGGAATCAAAGGAAAAGAAGAAGAAGATACAGTGCATTCAGTTATTGCACTAAAGAAGAAGATTTAATTCAAAAGATCATAAACTCAGTACTCTGATGAAAGCATTGTCTCATGCTAAACAGGAGACAAATACTTCAATACAAATCTATTTAAGATACCTTCACGTCTATAAACTGAGTGGGACTTCACCAAGGGCAGTGAGCCAGGGGGAGTCAATGGGAGTGACCCAAAGGAAGCAGTGAGTTATCCCTGAACCTTTGTAAATGCAGTGAGTCTGGGATAGAGTGATTATTCCCGAACCATTGTAATCTACAACTAGTGAAGATTAGTGGAATTTGGTATGATCGGCGACTTGCCGGTGTATGCTCCTTGGACGTAGCCCTTAGTGGTGAACCAAGTAAAATTTTCTATGTCGACTCTTTGCATGTGAATGTTTTAATACTGATCATATCCATAATACAGGTTTAACAAGTTCCTACCAACGTGGGAACAAGATCCTTGGTTTTAATAGAAAAATTTGACACCCTGATTCACCCCTCCCCTCTCAGGGTGTCCCGGGGTCCTACAAGTGGTATCCGAGGGAAAGGTTCACGTATGTTGGATACTCTACAGTAATTCTATTCAGAAGAGATTTGATTTTCTTTCCTAGATTCAACAATGAAGTGTAGTCTTGATGAAGATTCAGTCATTTCTGAGCAGAATTCTACATCCAGCAAGACCACGACAAACAGGAAAAAGAAAGAGAAGAAGCAGTTGAAGTAGTCCCTCTTATCCAAAGAATATGTAGTGTCTGTTTCACCATGCCCTTCCAATAATGAAGAAATATCAGTCTTGTAAAGTATTGAGTAGGTGGCTCAGGTTCCTACAATAAGAAAGTAAGACACATCTATCGCAAGTGATTAGGAAAAATTAATAATCTATCTGCGTGATATTCCTGAAGAAATAGTTGCTCCTGTTTTTAGAATAGTTCAATGCATGCAGACTGAGATCAATCGATTGGAAAGAGAAGCTGACAATTTGGAAAAGGGCTTGGAAGGAAAAATTCTTGAATTCTTAAAGCTCACCAAACAGATTAAAGTCTTTGAAGAAAAAGAGGGAGTCAGTAAGACTCTAAAATAAAAGATCCATGCACTTGAAGTTGAGCTGAAGAAGAGCACTGAAGTCAAGAGTTTTTGTTTGGAAGAAACTTCCAATAGATTCAGAGAACTTGAATATTTGTTACCAAACAAAGTTAAGATGAATTAAAATGAGGTTGAAAGATTGAAGAAGACTTGTGAAGATAAGATGATCAAGATTGAATATCAGAAGATCATCCTCAATATTTAAGGTCAAAAATTGGAAGCCCAATTGAAAAATATTGAGAAGACACATATTGAGACTTCACAAAAGAATGAAACATGTAACGCTTGTACTCAATGTTCAATGGAGGATTCTAATGTCAAAGGACCTCCAACATGTGATAAGAATATCATGACTTCACTCATTGATCTATCACAAGTAGCTATGAAGGTGAAGGTACCGTCTATGAAAACCTGTACCATTGTTTCTAAAAATGTTTCTTCAAAAAGTGCAGGTTGGAAGAAAAACTCTAAAAATGTATGGGCGGGGAAAGAGCAGGATAATAAACCTACCACTATGGCTAGGTTAGAGGGGAATAAAAAGGAGGAAGTCGGTTCCTCAAATAGAGCACAAAATATTGAGAAGAAGGCCCAACAACCTCATACAAGAAGATACAAAGAAGAAAAGATTGGTGGGTCAATGTTGGTGCTGTAACAGATTTGGGCATTGTGCATTGGATTTTTGGTACAATCCCTTTAATAGAAAATCACAAAGAAATCATGTATCAAAGGGAAGAAATCCAGGGAAGAAAAAGAAACATCTGCAGGTCCAGAAGCATCTGTTTATAGAAAACAGATTTAAAATCCTTGATAACATCTTTGATGTATGCAACGGAAGTGGTCACAAGGTAGGTACATTCCCATCTCAACATGCTTTCACTATTGATAAGAAAAGAAGACCTCTGACGTTGTCTAAGTATGAAGCAATTACCTTGGGAAGAAATCAAAAGAATAGTGCGAACACACATTTCCCCAAGAAGATCTCAAGTAGGGAAGCTGATAAGACCCAGGATTTTAGATCCATAAAATTGAAGGGTCATTCATCCACAAGAGAAACTAAGAGAGATGAAACTCCGATGAACCGATGTGGAAGATCCAAATCAGCTTCAATAGTTCCAAATGACTTGTTGGTTATATGGCTAGAAGATTTGAAAAGAATGCGGGGACTTGAAAATGAAAAGGCCAAGGCTGGTGACAAGGGAAAAGGAAAAATTTCACGTGTTAATGATGTTATGTGTGAGAGATGTATGAGATCTGGTCACATTGAAAAAGGTTATCTAAACTTAATACCAGAGCAAGAAACAGTCCTTAAAAGGAGTAAAAATGTATCATTAATGATGGTTGTTAAGAAGAAAAATTCTCCACATAAAGAAGAAGATAATGTGAAGAGAGTCATGCCACATCAACACATATCAGAGCATATGTTCAAATGTGCAGGCATGAAGACTGGAGTGAATAGAGAAAATTGGTTGAGAAAAGCACCTCAACCATGCAGCTCATGTTGATGAAGTAAGGAGGAACCACCTTATTCCCTTAATCTTTTGTGTATTGTATTTGTGCTAATAATGCTGGGAATTGAAGGTGTTGCATGCTCTTAGGGGGAGAACCTGAGAAGAAGTGAATTCTGTCAACTCTTGATAGATAATATAAAGACACGTCCATCCTTGGTATATGCTTCAATTTATATTCAATGATTAATATTATGAAGGATCAATATTGATGAATATGATGAGGAGTGTTTACCTTGAGGGGGAGAAAAATGAAGAAGCTTCCAAAATCATTGTTTCAATCGGTATCAACTCCAGCTGGTATTTAATGCAAATTACTCTGTAAATTTCTTCAAGAACATATCATTGGAAAAGGTATGTCATTTCTCAATCTCTAAAACTTGTTTAATCATAACAAAGATCATTCTACAAAGGGGGAGTAACTGAATTGATCAGTGACATAAGAAGAATGGAAGTGCCCCAAGGACACTTATCTTGCCAATTGCACTTGAATGTTTTTGATCTGTTTGCTGATGTGAGTGTAAGAGTTTCAGGTTGATTATTCCCTATCACATTTTATTTCATTAACCTAAAATTAAAGTGGAAGACCCTTGAAGAAAATGTACATGAGTTCTCATCTCATGTGGTATCATGACCAGTGAATAATGGGCAGCCTTGTTGACTAAATCAAATCCTCTTGTTTTATACATCGAGCATTGCTCAAGTAGACTTAGAGTGAAATGATTAATGAAACATTGAATAAGTATAGATTGATACCATCCCTTCCATGAGATTTGTATTTCTTGTCAATAAGGGGGAGAGAAAGTGAAATGAATGTTTGAACAGAAAAGTTGATTGAAGAGAAGAGTCTCATTTTGACATTGACGAATTCATTTCAGAAGATATGTAAGGTATTGACAACAAAATACAAAGGGGGAGATTGTTGGGACCACTTTGTGTATAAGGTTGTGTTTGTTGTCAATAGTTGTCAATGAAGTTCAAAATGAAGGAGATCAAGAAGTACTCCAATGAAATGGAGGAATGGAAATTCAGATGATTGTTGTACTGATCATAAGTTCAAAGAACATGTGTCAAAGGTGACACATTTTTTACAACAGTGAAGAATGGTGAGACATAATCCATCTATGGATGAAGAAGAATACATGACGGTGGATGAAGACCATGCAATTCTTCATGATTGCATGATAACCATGCAAGAGCATTCTTGAAGAATAGAATCGTATGATTTTCATGAAGTAGAGGAATGACGGTTGAAGAAGAAGACAATGTGGAAGGGATTGGAATTCTGAGATGGCCATGCACTTCACATTGTCTCAAAATCTGATGATGCTAGAAGTGATCGATCAAAGAATATATATCACGACAGCTGAGGATTGTGATAAAAGTATAAGAGTGGTGTTGTAGAGTGGTAAGAATATTTCCAAAAATTGGTATCAGTTTGGCAACAATTGGTATCAGTTAAGGTGTAAACAGAGGGCGTCATAGTTGAAGTGATTCATTGATGAACTTTTCATTTACTCTTGTTTCTCATGCCAAGCATTTCTCATGTGGGCTTAGAGTATGTGTTGAGTAAATCCTTGATCGCTATCAGAATCGCGATAGGCGAATGGTGGATGAAGAATCAATGACGTATCTTTTTATGGAAGAGTGGTCAACAAACCCAAAGGGGGATATTGTTGGGAAAAAATCTCTCAAGGTATCATTGAAGCAAGCTTGAGGTGATTGTGTTTGTTGAAAAAGTAGACAATTGTGATGTGATTGTTGACAAAGAAAACCATGACATACAAATTTTTTGACAAAGGGGATTTCATGGCGGAATGTTGAGTTCAAGAGCTGTGATCAACGATCCATGTTTGATTCAAGAACGTCGACAAAGGAATGGATGATCTGGAGGTGGAATAAAAATAACAGATACAAGGTGGCGCCGTTTTCCAGTGTTCGCCAAATTTTTGGGCCTGAAAATCGACAAATGAAGAAAAGTGGTTTTGGAAAAGGGACTTGCGCACCGTGTACTTGAAGAATTGAAAACTTTCATGCCATATATTTTTCAAGATCAGACCATCAAAATATGGCAAAGGGACAAGGGTCGTGCAAGTATTGATTTGGTCGCGCAAGTGACTTGAGCGCCATGAAGAGACTTACGCACTGGTGCTTAGGAGGCTTTGGAACTTGCGCTCCTGTTGTTTTTTAGGATCAGAACATCAAAATACGGCAAAGGAAGGTGGGTCGCGCAAGTATTGGTTTGGTCGCGCAAGTGAGTAGCGCGACAAAGGCCAGGGCAGTTGAGCTACGCACCGAGACTTGTGCGTCGAGGGGAGACTTGCACGCCACCGCGTAGGTTTACCAAATGCCTATAAATATATGACCACCCCTCCTCATTTCTCACGGAGTTCAACACATAGAAAAATCAGAGCTCTCGTCGCGCAGGTGTGGAAGTCGCGCAAGTAGTGTGTGGTCGCGCAGGTGAACGTGCGCTCCAGTGTTTGAAGTTACGCACTGGTTGTGGGTTGCACACCCAAGGCGGTTTGTGTGAGAAAGGAAGTGAGTCGTGCAGGTTAGCAGTTGAGGAAGGCAGTTCTGCGTAGGTGGTTAGGTGATACTTGCACGTCAGTTTGGACTTGCACGCCGAAGACTTGTGCACCGTATTGGGAGCTGCGTGCCAAGTTTGGAGAAGAGCGCCAGGTGTTGTTGGAGCTTGCCCGTCTTTGTGGAGCTGCACGAAAGCCGGAAGATTTCCCGATACATTTAGTGGAACAGATGATGTATTCATTTACAAAGACGGAAGAACAGGGAACATTTTGGTTCTTCAAAGAGAAGTGTTTCTGCACACAGTTGACTGGTGTTTAACACCCTCATTGTGCTTTGCGAAGAGAAGAAGAACGGTTCGTGCAACTAAACTCAGATCTTCATAGAAAGAGGGGATTATTTCAAAACACTCAGGTGTCGGTATTGGGAATCAAAGGAAGAGAAGAAGAAGATACAGTGCATTCAGTTATTGCACTAAAGAAGAAGATTGAATTTAAAAGAGCATCAACTCAGTACTCTGATGCAAGCATTGTCTCTTGCCGAGCAGAAGACAAATACTTCATTACAAATCTATTGAAGAGACCTTCACATCTATAAACTGAGTGGGACTTCACCAAGGGCAGTGAGCTAGGGGGAGTCAACGGGAGTGACCTGAGGGAAGTAGTGAGCTATCCCTAAACCATTGTAAAGGTAGTGATCCTGGGACAGAGTGACTGTTCCCAAACCATTATAATCCACAACTAGTGAAGATTAGTGGAATTTGGTACGACTGGAGACTTGTCGGCGTATGCTCCTTGGACATAGCCCTTAGTGGTGAACCAAGTAAAATTGTTGTTTCGTTTCTTCGCATGTGAATGTTTTATTACTGATCATATCCATAATACAGGTTTAACAAGTTCCTACCAACATGGGAACAAGATCCTTGGTTTTAATAGAAAAATTTGACAACCAGATTCACCCCTCCCCTCTCAAGGTGTCCCGGGGTCCTAAAATTATCAATCTCATCCATTAATGACATGGTTAGATATCTGAATTGGTATGGGATATTTCCAATTTTGGGTGACAACAATCCCATTGAATCTTTGTTTACATTCTATTCCCCTCAAAAGAAATACTTGATGCCATATTCAGTTGTGAAACTGACCTTTTTGGTATAATAGTGGATGTGCACCTTGAACTGTAACATTCCAGTTCCAGAAGCCACAAAACGGGTGCCCCGAACCCGGTTGGTCACATGACCTCAAGCGCATTTCCCCCAACGCCAGAGGCTACCGACTAATAGTGAGGTCCTAGGTCTGATGGTGGGGAAACTATGACCTCATTTGTCAAAGTGTAGCACAGTGGAAAGATATAAACATACCCAAAAGCAGAAGCAGTAAACAATATAAACCTGAAATGGATAATGGAGCTGAAGTAAAAGATAACCAGTATTCATATATATGATGATGCAGCATGTCACTAATTCTAAGAAAGAAACCAAAATAGGATACACTGCAATCTGATACAATACAGAACAAGGAACAAAGTACAACAAAACTAAACCAAAATAGTGCAATAGGGATAGAGTAGCCTTGCAAGCCTAAGCTCGGTCCCATGCTCTCCTACTCCTCTGCAATAATCATGTACATGTTTAGGGACCCTTTCCCTTATCGACACCTGCAACAATATAATCTATTTGGGCCCAAGACATGACCCAAACAGGGTGTGAGAAATAAATCTCAATAGGCAACCACCAAAGGCCCATTCCCAACTATCAGTGGAAATGTGAAAAAACAGTATGCAATAAATAAATACAGTAAGCTATGAAGTACTCAAAAGCATCTACTCCTACCAGTTGCATTACCATTTAATTATTATTTAACAATTCAAAATAATTGAATTATAAGTTCTCGATACTCGGCTTCGACCGACAATCTCATATACAATGCCGCATCAAAAACCACATCAGGAAATCTAATAAGTAGAAGGTAATAACAATACCAAGCATGTGTTTTAGTTTGGCAGATAAAACAAAAGAAACCACACAGTGAATATTCAAAGTAAATAGTGTCCTCGGACATGAAAATCCTTACCCTCAGGTAATCAGAATCAAAACCCTTAGGTGACTACCCTCAGGCATAACAAATATTGCCCCAGGCACACGAGATTTTTCCCTTAGGCACAGAAGCTACTGCCCATAGGCATAAGAAAAGTTTCCCTCAGGCTAAATGAATCACTTCCCTTAGGCTAAGAAAAACACTTCCCTCGAGCTAAGTACATAATCGGGCTGAGCCCAACATATAAGCAAGAAATTTATATATATTTCCTCTCAAGAAAACTAAAAAACTGCAATAATCATGGCATACCTATGGGTATCTTGGCCAAATGGCTAAACAAGGGAAACACACCCACAGAGTGGCCCTAGATCAAGGAAATGATCCCAAACAACAGTTATACTTGTTTAATAAATTACCTATGAAATTCTAGATATCTTAACAGTCAAGGCCTCATCTATACGACACCTCAAACATGGGCAGATAACACAAGAGTACAAAAAATCAGTACGATAGTTGGAAATAAACACCAGACCACCTACCTCGATCTCCTCTAATCGATATACGTGAACGATGCCTCCTGAAACAACTGAGAAGGATGTATATTTGGGATAAACATTTATCTGTTCAAACTCAAATAACTTCACTTATGAAAATAATTGGAAGGGAACGTTCAAGAAGAGGGAAGACCTTACCCGCATGGTTCAAACCATATTGACGACGGAAGAATCTGAGTTCCGGTGTGCGATCGGGAGCTCCTCCAAGTGCCGACCTCCTCTCCCACAGCTCCCATCGAGTTCTATGCCTCCTCTTCCAAATGAGGAGGCTACTATCTATTTTTATTGAAAAAACATAACTACATGGCGTGTACTCTCAAGTACAATGCGTGTAAGTTCTTTTTAACTGTTCACTAGCAGCAACTCTCCACCGCCTTATTGTTCATCTACCAATAGATTACATGGTGTGTAATACTAAGTACACAGTGTGTACTATCCATTTTACTATTCATATGGTAGCTACTGTTCACCACCTTACTATTCACTTACCGACTGATTACACGGAGTGTATTACTAAGTACATGGCGTAAAGTTAGTTTTTACACCCTGAATTGACAACAAGTTTTCACATCCTATATTCTCATCCCACAAGACCAAAGTACATGACGTGTAGAAAGGTACACGACGTGTACCCATAAATTTTGGATTTTCCCCATTTTCCTTATTTTCTAAAAAAAATTGAAGGAAAAGGAAAATAAGATACCCATACCTCAAGAATAAGTATAGGGTTATTAAAAACATCCCCCCTTAAAGAAATTCATCCCCAAATTTCCCTTCCAAGGGTGGTGAAGATAAAGATGAGAACAACTCTAGCCACTGAGCACATACGTCGGTCTCCCGCTTCCAGGTTTCGTCCTACACTTGGCCACGCTGCCATATCACTCGTATGAGAGGAACTAGATGGCCTTAGAGGACCTTAGTGCTCCTATCATCAATATGAATCAGATGATCCTCAAAGGATGCATCGACCTGAAGTTCAACCTCCTCAGGCTGAAAAACATGAGATGGTTCTGTGTGTTGACGGCGCAACTGAGATACGTGGAAGGCATAGTGCATGGCCTGGTACCTCTGTGGTAACTGCAACCGATAGGCAACTGGCCCGACTCTCTCGAGAATCTCTAATGGCCCCATAATCCTCGGTGAATGTTTACCCAATTTCCTAATCAGCCTGTGTCCCAACCTCGGTGAAACACGCAAGAAAACCTAATCCCCGACCATGAACTCCAAGGGTCATCTACAACGATCAGCATAAGATTTCTGATGAGACCGTGTAGTATCCATCTACTTCAGAATCAACTGGACCTGCTCTGAAGTCTCTTGCACGAGACATGGTCCCAGTAAAGCTGCCTCACCTACCTCCAACCAGCACAAGGGTGATCGGCATGACCTACCATATAAATCCTTGTATGGTGCCCTCTCAATAGTTTCCTAAAAACTATTATTATAGGAAAACTCGAACAGGGGTATGTTCTTCTCCCAATAGGCCCCAAATTCTAGGATACATTCACGCAACATGTCCTCCAACACCTGTTTCGTACGCTCTGACTGGCCATCGGTCTGAGGGTGCTAAGTTGTGCTCAGAAGCACCTATGTACCCAGTGCGCTCTGAAAACTCTTCCAGAAAAGAGACATAAAATGGGCATCCCTATCTAAAATGATAGAACGAGGGACTCCATGAAGACGTACTACCTCTCGAATATACAACTTCTCGAGCTCGTAAACATTGAATGTCTCCTTGATTGAAAAAAAGAGAGCTACCTTCGTAAGTCTGTCCAAAACAACCCAAATGTCATCTGTAAAGAACCATAAATTTCAAGGAATTTTTTTTAAAAAATACTTTGTAATATTATGAGTCCGTAGTATTTGACGGCGCTTGATTCTGAGTCCTGGTGTGCCCAGAATAAATTTTTGAAGTTTAGCTCGGGTACGTTCAGGGAACGAACGAGCGGGTTTTTCTAACTTTTGAACCGGTGCTCGAAATTAAAATTAGAGGGAACCGATGAACTCGCAGCACTGATAATTTCTTAAGGGAGTACTTACCGTAGTTGTGTTCGCAAAAGAGGAGAAGATAAATTTTCGGGGTTTGTTTAAGAAATAAATAAAAATTGACGGAACAATTTTTATTATTTTTGTAAGGGTGGTTTTTTCCTCCCTTGGGTAGTTAAGGGTGGGGCTCGTAGCCACTTAACTACCCAAGTGTGGGTGTTAGAGAGGTGGGGTCCACACAACCCCCACCATTTATTCCCTCTAAACCCATTAGTAAAACCCCCATTAATTTTGACAACCTCCATTAATTGTCACCACAACCCATTAAATTATGTCAACCCATAATTTAATGAGGAACCTTCCTTTTCCCCTTTTTAATTTAAACTGACAATGTTTTTAATTATGGGGAACCTTCTTTCTCCCATCCTTAATTAAATTACAACACATTTTAATTAAGGTGGTGATTTAATTCCGAGGGAGTTTCTTTGCGTGGATAATAAAAATAATAGGGAAGCCTATTATTTTGGTGATTTAGGGAGAGAGCTTCGTTGTGCGATGAAGAACACTAGCCTCTGACGAAGAAAAACGAAGAACGCTAGCCTCTGACGAAGGACGATGAAGAATGATGGTTCCTCAGTGATCGACGACGCAACACTGTGTACCGCGACGCCTACGATCCTCTTCTCTGTGATGCTGTGTACCGCGACGCCGATGATCATCTTCTCTATCGAGGTTGGGGTTTATTTTTGAGAATGATAATACTCCCATGTTTGTTTTACTCTAAAACATGAACACGGATCAACTAATTATCAAGTTGATCCACGAACTCTTAATTGCGTGTTGGGGATTAATATTTGTGGGAAATTGTTGGGAGTTGTTTCAAAACCACTAACGCAGTGGGTGCGGATTAACGAACAATCCCGACTCACCGCTGCTTTGTTCTTGTTGTGCGGAACTATTGGAAATGGTGAAGCGAGGTCTTAATGGCGATTGGAGGCATTCACAGTAATCTACGGGTCTCGGGGAGACTGCAGACGCATTCGGGAGCAAGAACGGACCACCAGAGCGGCTCCGGTGGCCCACAGACATCTCCGTCGGCGCGGGTCGCCGACGCGGCGGCAGCCGGCCGCCCGAAGGCTTCGGCTCCCTGGCGCACCACCAGGAGGAACCGCCGTGGCTGAAGTCGCGGCCGCAGGCGGCCGGATCCCGTGGCCGCGCAGGATTTGGAAGGGACGCGACGACCGCGTGCCGCGTCCGTGGAGCGCAAGGGAGGGGGGACCGTATCCCCCCGGTCGGGCCAGGGCTGGTCGCACGGACCGGGTCGGGCCGCGCCCCGCCGGGCAGGACCTGGACCCAGGTCGGGTCGACCCGGTTCGGGCCGACCGAGGGGGGCGGGGTTGGGCTGGGCCCAGACCCCCCACTTCGGACTGTTTTCAGTTATTTGCCCATAACATGGGTTGCAGAAATTTGATCGACGCACCGTCAGTTGCGTTGGGATCCATGGATTGAGATGGTATTTTCGGTATACTACACTCAAGGTTTTGGAGAACTTTGGGTACATCCATGTTGGTTCGAACACGAAACCAACCGGGTCCTCGGAGCGGAAACACTTATAACTTAAGCTCCGGATGTCTGATTGACGTGCCGTTGACTTTTTTGAATTTTTCTTAGTGAGACGGTTCTTTTGGCTTACTACGCTCGAGTTTTGTATGTAGCTGGAGTATGGTCGGGTGGGTTTTAACTTAAAAACCAACCGGGGTCCCTGGGATAGAAAAACCAATATCTCTCAGACCGGGCGTCCGATTGACACGTCGTCTGTTGCGTTGAGTTCCTTTTGATGAGACGGAACTTTGTGATAAATAAACTCTAGACTTTGTGACAGTTGATGTATTAAACCCTTGGCTCGTGGAGTGGACCCTCCTGGAATCGAGCATGCTGTGTGCGGGAACCCTAGAGCTGGCTGTAACTGTGACGATGATGACTACACTTGGATCCTCCGTGGGTTCGATAGCAAGGACGATTGTACATGGATCATTCGTGGGTTCGGTAGCGACGACGACCGTACTGGGATCCTCTGTGGGTTCGACGGCGATGACTACTATTCTTGTGTCCTATGTGGGTCTAGAAGTATTTAACTCTGTACGTGTATCCTATGTGGGTCCGCCAGAGTAGATGGTCTTGTATCCTTTGTGGGTCTGACAGCTTAGCTGGTCTTTTATCCTATGTGGGTCTGATAGCTTAGATGAATCAGTGGCTACATCTGATCATCTCTATCGCCTTACAAAGTGTATACCTGTGTGAGCTGAGTCTTGAATCTCAATCATTATCTTTGATGTGGTTGACTTGCTTTTCCTGTGTGGATTGGGTTGTGCTTTCCTATGTGGACTGGGTTGTGCTTGGGCTCGAGAGCTAGAGCTAAACTGTAACTGATGACTTAGGTATATGTATGGGAATATACCTATGTAGTGTTATTGATACTTAGTGATTGTATCTTTCCCTTGTGGTTTATCCTTCGTGGATTCTGAAAGACCTTCGGGGGTCTCGGGGTCCCTACTGAGTATCGTATACTCACCCCTACATGGGTTATGCCCGCACTACATTGTTTTGGATATAGACAATAGACAACACTGAACATGGTTGAGGCTTGTGGAGCGGGATAGTACCCGAAGGTGGACTATCAGGTGGGACGTAGACAGAGTGGACGGCCGGACCCAAGGAGCCGACGAGACTATTTGTACTCACCCTTCAGGTGGGAGTTCTGGAAGATGTCTTGGTGGTTGCTGCCCTACTTTCAGTTGTTGTACTTTCTTTTATCAGTTGTACTGTACTTTCAGTTGGGTTTGTATACTGGCCCATTTACTTTCCAACACTCACTTTTCCACCTCAGTTTACTTAGTGTTTACTTCAGCTTTCGTACTTTGTGGTGTTTTTTATCTTATATAAAGGCAATGCCTTCCCTTTTTTAGGGATTTATACCTTTGGTTCTAGTCTCCAGCCCCTGGCCTATGGAAGGCGGGCTTGGGGTAGTCACGGAACAGGCCCCGAGGACGGGTCGTGACAAATTGGTATCAAAGGAGTCGGTTCTACCGCAGAACTTAGGACTTTGATAATTTCTTCTCTATGAGGCATGATGTACATGAATTTTTCATGTATTTGTATAATTTTCCAAATTAGTTTTAATTAATTAGTTGAACCATTTTTATATTTTTAGTATATTTTTGTAGCTTTGTAGTGGTTTAGAAATTTTGATAATTTTTAGTTAATTTATATACTTATATTAGTAATATAGTATTTTTATTAGTTATATTAATTTTATATATTATATTTAACACTATTATTATTATTAGTTTCGCTAAGGTTATTTTAGTTTATTTTATTAATTATTATCAGTATGTATATATTTTATTTCTATATTTATATTTTATTTTATTTCATTATTTTGTTGTGTTCATAAAATGTTTTTTTATTAGTTTATTATCATATTTAATAGTAGTGTTATATTTAATTTCATGTGCATAAATAAATAAACAAATATATGTAAGTATATATGAATATGTATATGTATTTTAATTCTTATTACTATTTATTATTATTTAACTTTTTAATAATAAGATTTAATTTTTAAATTTGAATTTGAATTTAACATGTTTTTATTTTTCATTTTTTTCTCTACTATCTAACCAACCCCTTCCCATTTTCCCCCTTTCTCTCTCCAATCTCCCCCTTATCCCTCCACGCCACCCCACCTCCCTTTGACCATTTCTCCCACTTTTTACTCAACCTCCACTCTCTCCTATGTCACCCCTGTACACGGGGTAGCTACTCCCGGGCATAGTTTATTACCGAATCCCTTAACAATCTATCTCTTTCCCATTGTCGCCAAATAATAAAATAACTCAGAGAAATGAAAAGGCTCTGATACCAATTTTTAACGTCCAAGCTCTGAAAGCCACACAACGGGGTCCCCTGAACCCGGTTGGTCACATGACCTCAAGCACATTTCCCTGAATGGTAGAGGCTACCGACTAGCAGCGAGGGACTAGGTCTGATAGTGGTGAATCTATGCCCTCATTTTTTAAAGTATAGCACAATAGAAAAATTTAAACATACCCAAAAGAGGAAGCAGTAAACAATATAAACCTAAAATGGATAACAGAACTGAAGTAAAAGATAACCAACAGTCATATATATGATGATACAACATGTCACTAATTCTAAGAAAGCATCCAAAATAGGATACACTGAATCTGATACAATACAAGACAAGGTACAAAGTACAACAAAAATAAACCAAAACAGTGTAACAATAACGCAGCAGCATCTCAATCCTAAGCTCGATCCCATGCTCTCATACTCCTCTACAATAATCATGTTCTTGTGTAGGGACGCTTTCCCTTATTGACACTTATAACAATATAATCTGTTTGGGCCCAAGACATGATCCAAACAGGGTGTGAGAAATAAATCCCAATAGGCAACCACCAAAGGCCCATGCCCAACTGTCAGTGGAAATTTGAAACAATAGTATACAATAAAGAAATACAGTATGCTAGGAAGTACTCAAAAGAAGCTACTCCTACCAGTTCCATAACCATTTAATTATTATTTAACAATTCAATATAATTGAATTATAAGTTCCCAAGAAATATCTTCGACCGAAAATCTCCTATATAGTGCTGCCGCAAAAACCACATCAGGTTATCTAACAAGTAGAAGGTAATAACAATACCAAACCCGTGCTTTAGCTTGGTAGGTATAACATAAGAACCCACACAGTGAATATTCAAAGTAAACCATTTACTCAGATATGCAAATCCTTACCCTTAGGTAATCACAATCAAAACCTCAGGTGACTTCCTTCAGGAATAACGAATATTTCCCTCAGGCACACAATATTTTTCCCTCAGGCATAGAAGCTACTACCCACAGGCATAAGAAAAGATTCCCTCAAGCTAAATGAATCACTGCCCTTAGGCTAAGAAAAACACCTCCCTCAGGCTAAGTAAATAATCGGTCTGATCCCAACACATAATCAATCAATTTATATATATATTCTCTCAAGAAAACTCAAAATATATGATAATCACTGCATACTCACAAGAATCCTGGCCAAACGGCTGAACAAGGGAAACAGACCCACATGGTGGCCCTGGATCAAGGGAATGATCCCAAATAGTAGTTATACTTGTTTAATAAATTACCTATGAAATTATAGATATCTAATAGTTAGGGCCTCAGCCATACGACACCCCAAACAAGGGTGCATAGCACAGCGGTACACAAAATCAACTCAACAGTTGGAAATAAACACCAGACCACCTACCTCGATCTCCTCTGATCGATATACATGAACGACGCCTCCCGTAACAAATGAGAAGGACGTAGATCTAGGATAAACATTTATCCATTAAAACTCAAATAACATCCCTTAGAGAATTAATTTGAAGGGAACTTTCAAGAAGAGGGAAGAATTTACTCGTGCGGATCAAACGAGATTGACGGCAGAAGAATCCTCATTCTGGTGTGCGATCGGGAGCTCCTCCAAGTTCCAGGCTCCTCTCATGTGGCTCCAGTCGAGTTCTATGCCTCCTCTGCTAAATGAGGAGGCTACTTCCTGTTTTTATTGAAAAAACATAACTACACTATGTGTACTCTCAAGTATATGACATGTACTTTCTTTTTAGTTGTTCACTGGAGGCAACTCTGTACCACTTTACTGTTCATCTTCCGATTGATTACACTGTGTGTAATACTAAGTACATGCATGTACTATCCATTTTACTGTTCATCGGGTGGCTACTCTCCACCGCCTTACTATTCACTTGCCGACTGATTACACGGTGTGTATTACTAAGTACACGATGTGTAGTTAGTTTTTACACCCTTAATCCCCAACAAGCCTACACACCCTATATTCTCATCCCACATGGCCAAAGTACACGATGTGTAGAAAAGTACCCGGTGTGTACCCATAAATTTGGGATTTTTTTTGATTTTCATTATTTTCTCAAAAATATTAATGGAAAAGGAAAAGAAGAGACTCGTACCTCAAGAATAAGAACTGGGTTATTACATGAACATTGTCAACTAATCCACACCCAGGATTATATAAAAAGCATCTATCTCAATCACAAAAAAAAAATCCTCTAAGATGCATCAACAATTATAAGCATTTATCTACAAACGAAATCTCTACATTCTCTTTGACCTAGTGGAGTTTGATGTTTTTTCATAGAATGCACCATCTCATATTTTAAAAATAGAAATTATTATAAATCATGAGAAGTAATAAAGGAATGGTATACACCCATATCAAACAAAACTTTCAATGGGGTTTAAATCAAAAGAATTTAATCTCTCACAGATGATGGTCTAGACAAGTTATCCTGAATAACCTACCCATAACCATATAATTTCTGTATTGTCGCACATTGTTCCTTATTTCCATGTTGATATTGTCCTTGTGGAGGAGTCATGGTATTCCTATAATCCAAATGGATGGGTCAATAATTTAGATGATACTAATTCTTATGAACTCATCATGTCCAATCATTTTATGCTTGTAACTCTTAAAAAGTGTCCCAAACACCCAGCCTCAGAGCTCTACAACAACAGAACTAAATATTCCAAATAAAATTTCAAATTTTTCATGCTCTTTGAGGTGATGTACACTACCATTTCATGTGTTTGAATGAACTACATTGAAAAAATCTAGGCTCGCTCTTTGGTTTTGTAGGAAAATTCATAGATCCAACTATTTGATTTTGATCTGTACTCCAACCATGGAATTTTTCTTACCCCTCCATTCTCTACTAGAATTAGAGTTTCCAAAATTTCGCATGTGTATCAAAATACTTCCTCCTCATATATCTCATGAGCTTCCCCATTCTTCCACTATTTCTATATTTACCTTCTCCATATAATCTGTAACACACAACACAAAAATATTTGAGAAATTCTCATTCCTCACCCCTAATTCAAAGATGTGTGCCTTCAATAATGCATAAGAAACATCCTCAGGTGAATCGAAAAATAAATTCATTAATTTTTTCACATACTTTATAATTGAAGGATTTACCCACTTCATGTTGAAAAAGACCACCGTTCTTTGAATTTTGAATTTCTAAGGATATAATATTTTTTAAACAATACCTCAGAATCCTCCAAACCAATGTCTTGATCTAGCTTATCATGTATTGATAAATCCCACCACTAGTGTGCAATATCTTATAATATATAAGTTTCCATAATGAAATTAATCTCTACTAGTGTGCTGATGAAAAAAAATATATGAATCATTCTATTAAACTACACCACTATATTTCTTGTTCTATATCACCTCGAGAGATGAGTGGATTATTTTTATTTAATTGATGGAATGATCCACTTTCCATGTCTCATTGCTACTATTATCACTATCCATATCCATAGATGCTTGGAAAATAATCTAAACCAATTTTTGGATCACTAATGGCTGGGGTGAAACCATGATCAAAATAGCCTCTTACAACGGGTTTCAACAAAACCTACAATGTACCATTTTCTAGAAACATAACAAACGCCAAATCTATCACTCTCTACTAATTGAAGGCTTATTATTTAAAATTATATTATATTATACTATCACAAATGTACCTTCATAAATTAACCTTTTCCAAATCAAATAATTGTTGAAATTTCCCCCTGTTTTTGAAAATCAACCTATTTTAAAAATACCACAATCATGATCTTTTTCAAAATATCAAAATTAAAAATAGCATTATCCATTAAAAAAACTTTTGACACAATATCATAGATCATTAATCATAATTAAATATGCACTCCATTGGGGAATTTCATTTGTCTAAATCAAGTCATGGTCATCACATTGGCTATATCCATGATAATGAGATTCCAAATCCTATTGGTGTCTCCAAAACACTTATATACCCAACTCCCTCATAACATAAAGTTCATAATAAAAAGGTTAGATATATATTTTAAATTTAATGGAATGAATTTTCATCTCCATGATCGAAAACCAATACCATGTAAAATACCTGTAGTTCGAGAGATATATTTTGAGGGAAAAAGATGATACCACTTGTCTCAAATATATTTTTGGAATGAACAAAACTAATAACACTTCTAACATCCCTCATATTCTAATTGTATTGAGAAGGGGGAAGGATGTTAATTATCCTTAAAAAACATCCCCAATAAGCCAATGGATAGAAATAGATGTTGTAGGTCTTCCATTACAATTAGGGGACAATTTTCCCTTTGAAAAAAATTACCAACAAAACAAGACATAACCAAATAACCAACTACATGATAGATAATATAAATGAAAGAAAAATCTTATAAAACTATTAATACTGAAAAAAATAAAACCAATTAATAAATTGGATGGATAAAATATCAAAGTACATAGCAAAAGAAAAAAAATCTGGGACTCCAACAACAAACTCAAAAGATCAAAATATGCTCTATGATCTAACTCCACAGAACTACACAAGAATAAAAAATAATTTCTAATGATGTGTGATAATTTTCCATTTCCCATGTCTCGATAAAAAAATCTACAAAATCAAAAAAGTTCCAAAGTAGGGGTGAGTAATGAAACTCATTTGATTTTTCTAAATTATTTCCCTACTTACCCCACTAGGATAGAACATGATAGCACATTCAAATAAAATATTTTATATAAAAAAAATTCTAAAACAGTTTATATCAAAATATAAAAAACTATGACATGAAAAAGAAAATCCAAAAAAGACCATTTTAACATGGAATTAAACTGAAAAATCATTTAAAACCATTTGAAAAGTTCGATTTGGCATATTAATTTCTATTATATATATCCACACAAACAACCATGCATGCAACCTAGACCTTCCTATACTTATTAGTGCTGACTCATCCTTTCACTAAGTCATCACATAATGAACCATTTAACAGGGGTGAGCCCCAACCCTTATCTATGCCACCAAGGATGTGGGAGACAATTAACCCTTATCCATCCCGAATACACATGAACACACATGACCATTGTTCCAAAAACCAATACCAAAATAAACATTTCAATAAAACCACATTTTATTGAAACTAATTTTTTAACATTCAATTAAATACATTTCAACAAACCCATATTTTTAATGAATGCACCTCAATTATACCATATTACATATATCAAGAAAATCCACATTTTTAAATGTACATTTTAAAATCCTGAAAGCAAGGAACATTGCACAACCAATTTTTCACAATTCAATAATTCCAGAAAAAACTAACAAATCATTACTAAATAGAATTATACCATGCTTTTCAAAAAAATCATAGAAAATTTTCATACAAAAAATTTATAAACTATGCCTTCATGTTCTATATAATGGCATTGAGAGCGAATCCACCATCATTAAGAAATTATTGAAAATGATAAACGACAATAAAAATTCCAATTAAACTGGGTTGGATATCTAAAAACCATCTTATATATCTTACCCTATAAGTAAAAAGTCCAAAAATAAACATATTATCCATCAAATATTATATATATATTCATAACAGACATATATCTATGAAACATAGATAGATTAGGGAGTAAATAGAAGGAAAACCAAACAAACCCACCAAGAATGACCAAGAACAATCCCTTACCACGAGAATCCAACATCAATACACAATAGAACACCACCAGATCACTTACAAGATGATGGGGATAGGTTATATATCCTTTTAGATAAAAAGTACCATTTTAGGGCTGTTTTGAGGGAAAATAAGCATTAAAACCTTAATCTATCCAAGATACAGTTTTGTAGATATGGTTTTTTAAATTTTGGACAGTTATTCATATGATTAGGAAAAATGTGTGATAACCATGTGCTAGTTACACCCTCAACAGTTTAACCTCTCACGGGTGGCTTTCACAGTGTCCAAACCATGAACTAGCAATCCTAGTACCCGCTTTCTGATGTATCATGGTTTTTGCTAGGCCACTACACTGTTTAGACAAACCATGCATAGCATGTGTGCCTTCCCTTTTGCCTATGTATCATTGTGCATGGTTTCCAATAAGATTTACATAGTTTTCCCAAACCATGATCAAATGATGAACCTGTTGAAAAAAACTAAAATTTTTCCAAATGGTGGCCAATCCTTCTCAAATGTAAGCGAAAAACATAATATACTTAAAATAAATAAATGAAGTGTTGAATACTTAATGTTGTGTATTATATAATGTCACCTAGCCATATAACATATATTTTAAAAACTTCAACAATTAATATCATGGATTTGGTCATAATGGGGAATTACTATAATCATTTCAAAGAGACTAATATTAGTGGAAATTATCACATTAGATTTATACTGAAGAATAAAAAATATAAGATATGTAATTTGTTAATATTAAAATAATTCAATAAATAGGGAATAAAATGTAAAATAATGGATTTTTATGGAACCAACTCCTACTTAATCCCTCATTAACTAGGAAAACTTTCTAATGGATTGGACAGTTCTCACATGATAAAACGTCAACTAAAAATGGAAAATGATTTTTGGAATACCATGTTTCATTGGATAAGGTTACTATAACCACATATATGTGTGAATAATCTTCTTACTATGACATAATTACCTTGAAGAAATCCCACATGCAATATTATTCCCAACTATCCATTTCATATTCCCCTATCATAAATTAGAATTCTTATATAATATAGGGGTGAAATATTTTCATAGTAAGGATAATAATATTACAATTTTGATTATGAAAAATTGATCTTCCCATTGTTTTAAAAATTACTTTTAAACATCATAATCAATATTGTACTCAGTTAATGTAGTCATGATAACCGTAAGTTGTAATATATTTTTTTAACATTTACATTAGACTCTATGTTATATTGGATCAAAATTATCTAATAAAAAAATAGTGTGATTCCCAATAAACATTAGAATCCCCATTTCACCTTTTATTAAAATATAATCAAGTTGAATCTTCATTGTTACAAGTGGAGAGTTTTAAATAAAACATTATTTTATTTTTATAGTTTTCATTGGTAGTTTCAATCCATGGAACATGTATATAATAAAATAGTACAGGTCACAACATATAAGATAAATTCCTATCATTTATGATTTCAGAATCATATTCATAACCATCTCATATTCCCACGCATATTATCATGGAGATATTGTATTCCCAAGGGAATGGAGAATTATCACATCACAAATTGTTTTATAATATCAATGTCAATATCATGACTGGATAAAACTTCCCCATATGTCTAACTTTTTAAATCCCATTCATTAGAATTTGGCATCTTTTTAAAGAATAATTTGTGAAATTAATTATTTATTCTTTAAAAAGATGGTAAGGCTGATTATTTGTTTTCAATATGATTTTAACCCATCGTATCATAAAAAAATTTCACTCCAACTAAAATATTTTAGAAACATGGTGCCTACTCATTCTAAAAATATATTCTATTGTCAAAATCCTTAATTTTACCCATGGGTGGAAGTAGGTATCTTTTTTATATTATTATAATTTATTTTTATTTTCATAATTTTTATGCCATTTGGACATGTTCTATATGATCTCAATTAATTAATCTACACTACGACTCCAAATTCTCAATAAATGACCATAGAATATTTTGACGGAAAGTTTAATTTTAATTTATTTTATCATAATGATTGAAATAAATATTTTTTTCATAGAATATGTATTATAAATCATTTAATTAATAAATATCTATTTTTTAAATAATCTTGTACTATCCATTTATAGTTTATTTTGAATATTAATCAGTTGTTTATAGTATAGGAACAATCGATATATGGGTCTTATGAATTTTGGTAAAAGGGAAACACTTCAAAGTTCAAAAAATATTATCATTATTTTATTATGTGTTCATTGAATAATTTTTTGAAGGATTTTTTTATTCATATATAATAGTATGTAGAAAGTCAAGATGAATACTAGATTACTTTTTTTAATATCCTATTATGTGTGTCATGGAACAAATCCTCCAATTAAGGATCAGTGAATAGTGGGTTCCTATTCCAACTTAAATGAATCTATAGCTCATAATTATTTTATGTTTATCCGGATCCAACTATTTCAAAATATATTTTCAACCCTCTTATAGAAATATTTTCATTTTGGAGTAATAATGGGTGTTAAAATGCACAGATCCAATATGATAATTAATATAAATTTATTTACTATTTTATTTATTTTTATTTTTACATAAACCATGATTTTCAAAAACAGTTCCAATTATAAAATATTAACTCTACATTATGGATTACTTATCATATTATAGTTAATGTGATTTCCATTAGTTAGTTTAATTAGCACATAGTTAATGATTGGATGTTTTTAAATATATCATAAAAGAATTTATTGGAATACTTAAAATACATAAAATAAATTTAATTGATCCAATTTTATTACAATAAACCTATTCATGTATAATGTATTATTACCTAAGGATAACCATCAATCCATATACTAACAATATATTAATACTTAGTTATTTCACATTTTAACATGACATCCTGAAGAATCTTGTACCCTTTTCCAAGTATATTCATTTCTTTATTGTGAATTCCTATAATCTATTAAAAGAATCTCATAAAATAAATATACATTCTTATTAGTTAAAACACTCAAATATTATATGTGGTTTTTTTAACTAACAATAGTAAATTTTTTGTATGACACATTTTCAAGACATTTACTTTCATAAAATGAGATAGTGAATTAGTCTATATACCTAGTGTATTAGCTCAAATGTGGATTAGATTTACAAAAAGATTTAATCTGTTTAACCAATATTATATTTTATTAAAAAATAATTATCCTAACATGCTTAAATATTGTAATTATTATAATTTTATTCCTAATTAATTTCAAATTTTATATATCTATCACTCAATAATTATTTATCTATTATTAATGTATAAAATTATTTGGACTATATCCTTTACAAATTATAAAACAATGTATAATTTTCACTAATTGTAAACATGGTTAAACCTTTTAGGTAATAAAGGATACATGAAAATATTTTAACATCAATCCATTATTAAACCATGAATTAATGATCTTCTAGATACGGATCTAGGTATCACCTGTCACTGGATTCTTTAATTCATTACATAATTCCAAGGGTTCCTCTTTACCCATATATACAAGGAAAACTCATATCCTTTCTTCCTCACACTTATTGATATAATTATATTGGAAAAACCATTAAAATATATATTATAATATTATTTATCTATATTATAGTTTTTTTCTTCTCCTTAAAAGTACATCTCTAGGGTCTTTATGGATAGATCTAAAAAAGGTTCTCCAATAAAGAGGTTGTCATCTCAGCCGAGTATTTTAATTTTAAAATGTTTACAACCAACATTAATCCCCATATGACCATTCAATTATCATATCATAAATTTATATCATAAAATTAT
Organism: Viscum album; assembly: GCA_963277665.1. Classification (NCBI taxonomy): domain Eukaryota; kingdom Viridiplantae; phylum Streptophyta; class Magnoliopsida; order Santalales; family Viscaceae; genus Viscum; species Viscum album. The sequence goes on from OY728138.1 coordinate 891,992,360, forward strand.
ATTTTATTATTTTAATTTTGTGACTTAATTTTCAAATGTTTCCATAAAATGAGAAATCTATGTATCATATATGTGTATTTGTGGACTATCCCCTATATTTAGCGATGTGATTCATTTTTTATCACATTCAATCATGGATGTTTATTATGATAGATTTAATTATTATATATTATATTTATGAGATAATTATGTTATTTTGATTTTAAATTTTTTTCTACCTTCTTACCTTCTCGTCAATTACAATATAAAAATGTCACTCTTGTATATGTGCCGACTACCTCCTCCACGAAGCAATTTGATTTTTTTTCACTTCTAATATACATAGATGTTAATGAGGATATGTTTAATTAATATATATGATATAAATTATATAATATTTATTTTATAAATTAGAATTATTATTTACCTTTCTTTCATTCAATTAACAGAAAGTGGGAACATCACTCATGCTTGTGTACTGATTACCAGCTCCATAGAGTGATGTAATTTATTATTCAACCCCAATTTATATGAATATTTATAAATGTGTATATAAAGATTAAATATAATAATTATTAAATTATTAACCTGATATACATTATGGAAACGTGATAAAATTACATAGATTAGAACTCATGAACTTAAACATGTATGAAAATTAAATAGTGTCACTCTGAATAATGACATTTATTTATACTTGTTAATAAAAAAGTAATAAAATTTAATAAGTAAATTATATAGTGAATAAAGATTTTTTTGTGATATATTTATTAGGAATAATTAAATATTATACAGAATGATTGAAACCTTATGAATCATGACAAAACATGAGGTCAGGGTATGTCATGTTCTCTAATTGTATCTTTAATGGGATTTAAATTCTACGAATGAATGGATTTTATTATTATTATTATGAAAACTATGATAATTTGGAAATAATTATATGGTTACCTATTTCATGAGGATTGTATTTGGATAATACCAATGTGATTAGAAAATTATTATACAATCTCATTTTTTTCGGTATTTTTTATGCTAAATTTCTGTAGAGGAGCATTATAAGATCATAATATTTTCAACCCCATCTATTTTATTAACTTTTGGTTATATAAAGGTTATTCTATTTTAATACCATTTCATTGCATTTCTCTATAAAAATGGTCATGAAAAATTTTTTATGCTAAGTCGCCCATATTTCATCATTGCTCGGAATCATTTTCTTCTTTATCCATATTTGTATTAAAATATTTTCATGTATGATTTTACAATTCTACACTGATTGAATAAATAAATTTTTACCCACATTTTAATTTCTATTAAATGGTTTTAAAATGATATTCTTGTATATCTTTTAATGATTTACATGTTATTGAAGGTCTAAACTAAATCTTTATCTTAACATATATTACAAAAAATGAATTTTCTCACTCTCATGACTACTCCACACTTTGTACCATCCATTACAAGAGTACATGATTCATTAAAAATGAAAAAATTCCTAATATTCTATGAAAATTTAGTTACTAATTATGTTATTTCAAAATAAACAAGTAATTTTCTTCAGAAATATTGTAGTGATATTTTAAATGTATTTTTACCTATAATGATATCCCTTGATGTTACTAATAAATCACTTATGATAGGATCTAATGGTATAATGAATATACTTTATCTAGATGGTTATTTATTAGGATAACTAAAACACGAATAAAATTGGGTTTTTAACATGTTAATCACTGAGGAAATTATAAATTTTCTCATGACTTTATGGAATATATATATTAATAAATAAATATTATGTTATGTTTTGGTCCATTGTACCCATAGAATTATTTGGGTAATGTGCAATATATATCCCATGATATATTGAAAATAAGGGTCTACCTGAATGAGAAGATATATTATCACATTTTTATACATAAGATTTATTTATTTCTCTCTATTCTCAAATGATTATAATTGGAAATTATGTCACATATCTATGTTAACATTTTTATGTGTGACATTAATTGATTATAAATATTCTCATATGATTATACATGTATATTATTGTGAATATATATGACCATTATATTATGATTTCATATTTTTATGATGTCACGTCATTATGATATGACTCTTGATTGATGATTTTTTATTTAACACAATTATTCATCATGATTCAATAAATGAATTTATATTTTATTTTATGTCATAAGATTTTCTAGTTATAAGTATTTTATATTGATATCATGTATATGGATATGTTATCACACCCTTTTAATCACTTTATGTACACTTTTGATTTATATCTTCGATGTTTATCACTATTAAGCACCTAAACTGAAACATTAATCTATTTCCAATTTCCTCAGTTTATGAAAAATGAAATTATATCATATCAGTATAAAAGGGTAGCATGTGTGTATAATTTTCTGTTAATGTTAAATTATACATATTGGAAAATTAAATGTAGTGATAATTGTAAAAAATACCATTTATGAATAAATAAATTATATTTGTTACATAATTTGTTTTACTAATCCTTTAATTCTATAAGCATAAAATGTCATGGGTATGTCAATGAATCAATGATATCTATTTGTAGTTTAATTTTTAATGGTTATAATTGGGTACATTTATCAGTATAAAATGATAAATTTTTATCATTTTGATTTTATTTTCAGATATGGGATTACAGTATATGTTCCATTAATACATTCCTTCTCATGTATAGAATATTATTCATACCATTTCATTATTATCTCAATCATATATTGTTTTGGTTTCGCAGTAATTTTCAAATAACTTAATGAGATATGATTCAACATTTTTCTTCATTAAATTCTATCTTTGACTAAAATGATCAATATTTAATTACTCATTCACCTCCTTCAACACCTTAGACTTCAATATATCACTCCTTTTATTTATCAATATATTTTGAGGACTCAATTCTTTAGTGTTGGTTGGAACATTACCTGCTTCATTTGAAAATTTATCAGGGGGAGAATCCACCTTACAACCCATTACTCATGAATCCCAATTGGCTATGCCAATGAGATAGAACCATTGATTCCCCCCACCAATATAGGGATTTAATTGTAAAAACTAATGGATAAGATGGATATAATATACCAATATAAAATTCATCCATATAATAATTAATAATAGCATTGGTGAACCTATGAAATACGTCTTTGGTTATCTCTATGAGAGGAAATTGAAGGAATATCTATGTTGAATGCCAATACTATTACATGTAGAACATTCTCACACCAGGGTACATATTATTCCACTTGATAGCACTACTAATCCTCTTCAATATCAATCTATATTAACTCTTTTGGAGACTTAAATATATCTATATTAACCTAGATGTATAGTGAAACTGGGTGACAAAGGGCTATGGTCCCACTTTCAATGCATTGACAGCTCCGTTGCAAAATATTAGGGATTATTTGTTAAATTATTGAAATATCTCTTTTTCTTATCCAAAAAATCTAATTCATGGTAGAGATATTTAGTGGTTGGGTTCATTTGTGGGGATTCATAGGGAAATAGAACATCATGTTTTACTTATGAATGGTAAAGGAGGTATCCTTTTGTGTACTAGTTTGAATGGAATATTTTCCAAAAAAACATTCATTAATGGTCAAGGAATAACATTCTAATTTTAAAAGTGGCTCATACGGGGAAAATAAATGGAATTTTCTATTTTAAACTTTTAATGGATGTATATTTTTTGTGTTTATACATAATTTTTACCATATATTATATTTTACCATTTTTAATATTTAATAACCCATGTCATAATTCACCAAGGTAAAAATTTCCTTTTCAAAGCAAAAAATTAAACTTTTAACATAATATTAAAAAGTTCATGGAACATATAAATTCTATTATTTAAATTTAATATTTTATTGTATTAAATTTTTCTTTTAAATAAAATAAAGTATACATTAGAAAAAAGACATTAATGAAATCAATTTATTATTTAATGAATTTATATACTGAAATCATTATCATTACCTTATTATTAAATAGATATTAAATCTTTACTATAAACATTGAATATATAAATTATTCATTTCTATGAGAAGATTATATTTTAATAATAATATTTCTAGTAATATACCCATCGGTTAAATGAAATTGTAATGTGTCAAATAATGATATAGCCCATGGGAATGTAATGGATGTACTAAATATTTCCATTCTTATAAATAACCTTACAAGATTAAGCAATATTTATCTATCTAATTAATTATTTTATTTCTCAAAATATCTATCATATTTATAATATTTTATATTTCTTCTATAGTAATAGTAAACTGTATTATATTCATCTGTAACCATGAAAATGAATAATTTAATCTTATAATATATTAATTTATTTTTTTAATTCCACTTATTATTTTTATAATTTTTAAAATTTTTATTCGTATAGGATTCATCAAATGATAATTTTTCTTTAGTTTAATTTAGAAATATTATACCAAAATTAAATAAAATGATTTCATCTTACTACAATATTGGGTGTGGAACATGATATGAAATATATCAATAGAAACATTATTAAAAAATATGGTATATTACAAAGCGTGAATCTTATGATCTTATATTTTCTTAGCCATATCATATCAAAACATTCAACATCACAATGTTGATTCCTTACAATAGATAAAAATGGTCCTTTAAAAAAGTGAATGAAATAACAGAACATTGAATGCAGGAGCTTCTGGGATTAGAATGTTAAGGTTGGTAATTTATATGAACACTATAAAAATTGTAATATCCAAAATAAATCAATTCCAATCAATTCTTTTTTTATTTGGGTTCTTTGAGAAAATTATTTTTCTTCAATATTTATGAAATTTCTATAACATGAATACTATTTACATGAAAATATTTCTTTATATCCATGTAATTTTTATATTGATATTAAAAATTAATTTTTTACGTCCTCTCTAAAAATGTTAGTGGTAGTTGAAAGGGTACTCTACAGTTAATTTTTTTATAATGTCCTATATGTTCTCATTACATATAGTGTAACTTATATTGAATATTATTTTGTATTATCCTTTTTAATTCATTATTCTATAATATCTACATGTCTTTCATCTTCCATATCGTTATATTTTTTCTTTTAATTTATCTCCTTTATAATCCTCAATTTCATATTCATCAGTTCCTCCCTTTAAAACTTGATATTACATAGTAGTGTACCAAGGGGTCTCTCAGATATATTTTGAGAAAGTTATCCCAAATTATTCTTATTGTTTATAAGAGTGGGTTGGTGATTACAATATTTCAACATTCATAATCTTCATCAAATCATTAGTTTGAAAATGGAAATTTATTTTTGATATGTTGATTATTAATACATCGAATTATAGTTGATATTCTAGGGACTTCCAACAAAATTATTGAGGTAACTAATGCGATTTTTGATTTATTTTATGTTTGAGGATCATTATTATTGGCCTACAAGACAAACGACCTATTTTATGTGTCTCAATTAAAATAGACTATAGGTACAACTAATATATTTCTAAACTCATGGATTCATCAAAACATGTTTTGGATAACCCACCCGATCTAGTTTATAAAATAAAGTTGTGGTCATTTAGACACTAGAAAACTATCTTTTCATTTGTTTATTATCCTATTAAATGGAAATAACATTCTAAAATTTGTTTGGAACATCAAAAATCTAAAAATAATGTTATTTTCTATCTTTATTAGTGATCCATAAATTGGAATGGATACTATTGCCTCCCATTTTTTTAAAAAAAATCAATTTAGGATACCAACATATTTTTTTACTTGACTTACTGAATACATCTTCTTGTATTGACTCACTATATTTTTAATTATAAATTCTTTCTCAAATGTTCATTGAATATCTTTTAAGATATAATATTTTATTTTTCATATGGTCTGAATGAGCAATGTAATCCACTATGACTCACGATTTGGGTTAAAAACCACATTTTTTCGTACATATAATGAATGCATTATCTAAAGGTGCTGAAACTGCTTAAGAGTCTTGTTAATGAGATAGTAGTCCATTATGGGAAAAAAATTTCATTATTTATCATGTTTTGAATATCATTCCAATGTTTCATGATTTTTTAGTGTTGAAAGTACTTCTCCAATAAATTCATTTAAATCTCAATGCATGACTTGATCAAACCACATTTCAATCCTCTCAACTAGTCCATAACATTTTTCTTTAGTGAAAAAGGAAATGTTCTGTATATTATAGCCTTAATGAAAAACATATTATCCATAAAGGTATAAAATATTTAATGATAATTATATTGTCGTCATTTAGGGTCCTCACATTGTATGACACTACATAGTACTTTTTATCATCTATAAAATAATACATATCAGCTCAATATTCATGGTACACCTTAGTTATATTATTATACAAGGAGAATATACTTTTATTGATAGTCATATATATTATATTATATTTATCTCCCACAACATTATTGGTAATTGATTGAATTTTTTTCTATTTCATGAACATTTTCCCTAGGACCATGTAATTATACAATATTTGAACATTTGTAGTGAAATATAAATATCATAATATCATATTTATAATCATTATTTCAAAAATAGTTATACTACAAGATTGAGTAATGATATTTCTACTCATAAATTAGTGAACTATGAATATAAAAAACAATTAATATAATTTTTTAACAAAATTTGAGAAAAAACAATTAGAAAATACTTGATTCATTCAACAAATGTGATTATATTTTTTCGCTTTTAATGATACTTTTTTTATTCCACATAAATCAAAGTAATGACTTCACCCACTTTTATGGGTCTTCAACTCAAAAGGACAAATGTCAATGTTTTGAATTTATATATCTTAATGCTTTACTAAAACTACTTAGATTTACTATATTTTTATATCTAATGATGAGCCACTAATAATGTATAATATTGACAAAGCCTAGATGATATCAATTTCCTTGTTATTGAATATTCAATTTCTAATTTCCAATATCAACTGGATGTAATGAGTCATATTATAAAAAAGTTATTATCAATCAAATGAATTGATAGTAAATTAATTTTAATGTATATTTTAATAAAATATTGATAACTCCTTCACTTGAGGATTTAATTTATTTAACTTGTTACAAGATTCCTAAAGTAATCAATATCCATTAGAATAATTTTTATCCACATTTTAACAAACCATTAAATTCATTATGAGTAAATGAATAATCATAAAATAATATATATTAAAACCCAATGTGGAATAAAAAATGAGGAATAAATTTAATTCTCATAAAATATATTTCTTTTTCATATTGTTTTTCCTTTATTATTCATTAATTTTCTCAAGTAATCAATAAAAAAAAGAAATAGTAAATATTAATTTGATAAATAATAAAAAAACGTATTTTTAAGAAAATTATATCATTCAAAATATATTTATATATTACTATGAATATTTTTCCATCCCTTAAGAAACTACTAATGCATTAATGATCCATGATAAATTATTTGAATATAATAATTTATTAATTAATTATAATATATAGAAAAAATAATTAAACAAAATTACTTTTTTCATAACCATGACTAGGAACCTCGATGAAAATTTTCTTGTAATCCTATCCACTTTTCAAATATGAAAAGTATCAATATATCTCTCAAAATTGTAAATCTTTTCATTAAAATTAAAAAAAAATTGTATTAAATAGACTAATAAATCACATTGTAATGTTAATGTAACATTTTAGTTAGTTATTGTTCTTAATTTCATTTATGGAACACAAGTTTATTATTTAATTATAAATATAAAATTCAAATAATATCATCATAATTTTTTCTATAATTCAAAAATTGGTTATTTTATATATTATTCCAATGATATAAATTTCAAATATACAAATCAAACATATTAAATTATTATATGTGTAACATTCTTGGATATGAAAATTTATTTTTCCATATCCACTCATTTGTGTTAATGTAGTATAGCCTTGATTAAATAAGACATAACTAAAACATCACTAATGTATATGAATTCAATATTATTTTTAGATTTATCATTATTTTCAATGTTTTCCATTCTACATGGGTATATTTATCTTATTATGAGTGTTAGAATGATCTCCCATTATTAAAAGGTAGTCTCCCCCTCAATCACCTTGGGTGAGGATTTTGTTAACATATTTAGATGAGAGAATTAATGGTGAACGCATACCTGAAGTGGTGTTGTTTCATATTATAAGGATCTGTTATATATTTAATTAATTTTCATGAAATATTCCCAAGTAAGAATATTAGAGAAATTAATTGACCAAAAAGTGATTTTAAGAAGAAACTAAACCAGGTGATAATGTTGTAACTCATTTTATAAAAATATTTAGTTAATCTATATTTTATAACCAAAATATATGGGTCTCCAGAATTTATCACCATCAAGGGAGGCAGTGGACTTGTTCAAAATGATGTGGTATTTGTTGTGAAGTTATAATCAATCCTATAAAATTATATTCATATGTATACATATAAATGCGAGAGGTGGAAGTAGGATCATCCTTCTCACGACGATGACCTAAATATGATGCTGAGGAGCCAGGCTCCCCCCTCTCAATTGGAGGGGGGAGGTTCACGATCTGAACACCATGGAAAGAGTAATTCCATCTTTCCGTTCACAAATCCTGAATATCTTCCTTCCATCCCATGGATTCAGCTCTCCCTAAAAGTCCATGACCTATTTTAGGGAGCGCCTCAACTCATGCTCTCTCTGGCGGAGCTAAATGGTGTCATAGGTCTATGCAATATCACGCTGGTGGCTCGATTTCGATTTCAACGTCCTTCGGTTGACGAGTTTGATCGATTTGTTTTCAACTCGCGGGATCTTAGAGAGCGTGTGGTAGTCAGATTAATTGATAGAAGGAATTTGATTATTCGGTTTGAGATGGAGGAGGATCTGATTACTGCTTGGTCTCGTACCCCTCAAAGATGTAATGGTGACTCTTTTTTCTATTTCGATGGAGTTTCGACTTCCACATGCGGCAGGATCATCCGACGATGGCGACATGGGTAAGTCTCCCTGGTCTTCCACTCTCCTTCCAGAATCCCTCTATTCTGTGTGCCATTGGAAACATGATTGGCTGGTTTTTGTGCTCGGATCATCAAACAGAGGTTGTATGCCATCCAATCTGTCCACGCATTTGTATGGAGATTGATGTGGGGAGGCCGCCTGTAAATTGGGTTTGTATCATGGATGGGAAGGAGTTTCGGTGGAAGCAGGAGGTATGTTTCAAAGTCTGGATGCCATTTTGTATTGCTTGTATCTGATTTGGACATATGGAAGCGTCTTTTCGCAGCAAGGGATGGGTTGGGGTTTCCTCGGGGGTGAGAAGAATGGGTAAGGGTGGCTGTGGAAATTCGGCGTTGGATGTTCCATTGGGGGATCCACCAAGGAGTACTCTGCCTTGAATTAATTCTGATGCAGGTCTGCAAACTGAGAGAGTATGTGTGAATGCGAAATCCACTGGTCAGGCAGTGGATGGGGAACTTTTGTAGGCAGTAGTGGTGTCTGCTATGGGGAATAATGCTCCCGAGTTCACAGTTCACAATAATCCTTAGAAATAAGTGCAATGGGGGCCAATGATCTCGACGGTGAAGCAGGTTTTGGAATGCCTAAATTGTGATCTTGGTATTGAGAAGGACATTACATTAAAGAATTCTGGTATTGAGAGAAACATTATAGTGGATAATTCTTGTTCCTTGCGGTTGGACACTATGACTGAGCAGATTTTGGACACAGTTGTGTCTGAGGATGGTGTCTTAGGGGCTGGAGATGCTGATGCTAAAGGTGGGGCTGGAAGTGTGTTAATCACAGTCCCCACTGGTAATAGATTTCAAGGGCTGGTGCATGAGAGGGAATCTTATGTAGAGGAGGGGTCTCCAATGCAGGAAGGTGACAGGTTGCAACATGTTACTCATAATGTTGCAAATGAAGAAGGTTCTTTGAAGGGGCTTGTGGAACAGCCACATTTCCTTTCCATGATTGACTCAAATAGATCATATCAGAAGGAAAGGGGAGTGCATGAGAGTTACCAAGAGGTGCACATTTCTGGAAAATGGGGAAACATATCTGATAGTGATAAAGAAAATGACGGTTGTATCCGGGCTTCCTACAGTGATGTTGTCCAGGGTGGGAGGAAGGTGTCTGAGAATGAATAGTCTGGCCCAACATGAAGAAGGTCAAGGAAAGACTATTATTCTCTACCAAATCTAATGCCTACAAGGTCTTCTGTTGGGAAAGAGGGATGGGCTATACAGTCCTCTAAGGAGTTTATTTCTTTGAAAAAATTGAATCCTTGAGGGAAGTATGCCAAGATTCTGAAGCACTATGAAAGATAGGACTGGGAATCTACCACTGCAGAGGATGTTATATCTCATGGATGTGGTGATGGACATGATTTTTATGAACTGTAGTTGTCCTTTCCTTTTTGTTGTACTTTCATGGTTTTTTTCTTATGTTTTAATAAATGGTCAGCGGACTTGCCTCTCACTGAGCTTTTCGGGTATAAATGGAATTAGAATCCATATTTATTTTTTCATTTAATGAGGCATGATGTTTAATTTGATTTGATAAAATAAAGAAATTCCATTTCCCCAATATAAAACTATTGAAGTAGAATGAAGGGTTAAAAAACATAGGATGATCTGTGTGAAAAATCAATGAATCACAATTGAAATTATACAAAAATGAAAATTTGGGAACTGTGATACAAAAAATTAAATTTAGATTAAATAATAAGTATGTGAAGAAATAAGAATAAATCTCTAAAAATATTGGAAAATTTTATATATCTAGAAGAAAGTGGAAACATGTGAAAAATGTTAAAGGAAATATTGATTTTCCATTCCTCCTAAAAATGGAAGATGGGATTGAAATAATTAAAGGTGTTATAAACATATCCTTTCATTCATAATGAAGCAGAACTGAAATAATTTTTTATTATTTCAAGTAATGTGTAAATAAAGTGAGAAAATGATTAATATTTTCATTTTCTATTTCATATTTTCATTTCATTTTGACATGAAACAACACAGTTGAGTAAATTATATTAGAGAGGGGTAAATGATTGAATAGAAAAAAATCTTATTTTCCCAAAAAAGGTTTATTCTAAAACTATATTTTGACATCGGAATAAAAATACAAGTAAAATAGTCTAGACAATGTTAAGGAATCTAGGGGTATTCTCTATTCATCTATCTCCATTTTTCTATATTTACTCTATCCCTCGCTTCCTGGTTCCAATATATCATGTAAGCGGTCAGCCCGATGGTCATTCACTACAGAATTAATTCTTAATTCTATACAAAATTATTAATAACCTTTTTAATTCATCTACATTCTTATATAAAAGATCTAAAAGATTCATAACATCCATTCGTCTCCCCTTGTTATACAGATTGTCTCTGTATGGTGTGGGTTACTATGGATTACATTTGTTATTGTTACATGATAAGATACCCTATAATAGATATCAATAGGCCCACCTCTATATTTATAAATGTTATGAGTTCTTGTTTCATCTTATTATATCTTCCTTAGAAATCATTATAATTACTACATTGTTCTCCGACTCAGGGTAAATCTTCATTCGTCCTTTGATTTCAAATTTATTTGAGAATTTAGTGCTCTCTATGTTCAATTAATCCTTTTTAATGCCTTATAATTTCTCATATAGGCTCATATAGTACCATTACATAGGATCCATGTCATCTAAATACCAATACACATCAATTAATAGTCTATAGGATCCCTTAATTTTTTCTTAAAAACCACTAGATTCCTGTCACGTGGGAATTATATTACCCTTACACGGCTTCAAAGGCATTAAATGGCCTTAATCGGGAAATGAAACGAGTTTATAAACATATGAAGGTAATATATATCCTTTATAAAACTACTAAATCAAAAAAAAATCCATTAATGATATTAATCAAATAAGAATTTACAATTAATAAAAATAAAAAAACAGTTGTTTTCATTAAAAAATATATTCGAAAATGAATTCTAAAAATTGATTTTACATGATAAAACATGGAATCTAAAAATAATAATTCCAAAACGAAATTCCACAAAAACTCTTCTAAAAGGTTAAGTCAATTAAATTTTTACATAAAAGACTGATTATTTATTCTTAAAATATATATTAATTGTAGAAAATAAACTAATATCATATTAGCACCAAAATCATACTTTTAAATAATAAATAATCAAATTTAAATTTCAATAGAATATAGAAAATATTCATCTATAGTCCCTTATATGTATTTTTTGTCATGAAAACAAATGTTTCTCATAAAATGGATATGGAATACATGTATAAAATCAAGCCACATACAATTTTATAACACATAGAATATTTATTATCCAAGGGAATTCAATTTTACAAAATTAATGGTAACAACATTATCTAAAATATGAAATATATTCAATTAAAAAAAGTGATTTTGAAATATGGTTTTCCTTATGTAGTATCACAAGCATGTTTGGATGATTTAACTATAAAAAATGAGATATTTCTTCTTCTTGTTTTATAAAAATGATTGAATTTGTAATTTTTTAAAAGGCCTGAAAAAAAACAATATAAATATAAATGTTCATGAAAAAAAATATTTATCTCAATGAACAGATCCAGATAGTTATTCAATATCATAATTTTACACAACTATTGGATGATTGATTTTAATAATTAAAATACATTTTAATTATCTCATCTACCAGTTTTATCTTGATGGATAAAAATTTCACAAGGATTAAGAGGCCACTTCATATTCAATTAAAATTCATACATTATGAGTTTAAAATCCATTCAAAGTGTATTAAAATAATTACTTTTCTTAATATTATACAAATTTTTTTACTAAATGTAACAATTATAATGAGATTAATGAAAATAATGTTTCATGTTTTTTCCAGTGGTATTATAGAAATGATTGATCACCTATAAGAACAAAATTGGCACTAAGGTCAAGAAAAACTGAAAACAATAGTAAACAAAATAATCATGAAAATACAATATTTTGGTAAACATTTAGGTGATTTCTGATGTCTTCTTAATGAAATGTAGTTTCTCACAAAAACATACTCATACCCCACACTCAAAACTCAATATTTCCCCAATGTAGAATCTCAATTTAGAGGAACAAATTAATCAATTTATGATATAAATTATGTTCAAATAAACATCCTTACATTCTTTTCTTATAACATAATAATGTCCCAAAATATGTTTTCCACTAAAAAAATAATAGTGAGTTCACATTATGAAAATGAATATTCCATCTAATTATTATATGATATATATCATTCTTATTTCTAATTTATTTAAAATCTAATGATAAAATGTTGGGGGTGTATTAATATTTTCAATGATGTTTGGAAACATGAATTCCTAAATAAAAATTCATAATACCATGATCATCAATATCATATAAACAAATAACAACAATTTAATGAAACATATATATGAATTTTTTTTCCAAATAATATTTTTTTATTTGTCTAAATTAAATATTAAATGTTGAAAAAGATATTATAGAAAATTTAATTGAGAATCAAATTGTTGATGAATATAAATAAGTCCCATAAATGAATCATTTCTCTCTTAATTACACTAAAAGACACATTTCCCATTTTTTATATGTAGAATCACCTTAAATTGAAAATTTTCAACTAAAATTGGAAAATTATTATCATTAGATTTCTACAGATTACACTCGGAAGAGATATAAACTATATTATGGCTTTGAATAAGATGATATTTATGTTTTCCCAGCATAAAACAAATTTTTTAATTGAAGACAATAAAATTATTCTATTATTTTAATATAACACTTAAATTAATATTTTAGAAAGTATAAGGACTCCTAGAAAAAAAATCCTATAGTTAATGTATTGAATAATTAGTATATCACAAAAAAAAATTTATTCCTATAAAAAATAGAAATAAACACATAAAAATTTCCATTGGTTTAATCCCCATAGGAACTAGGTTTTATGTCATTTGTTAGAATCCATTTTTCTATAAATCATCATTCAAATAAATGATTTCCATTTCCTTTGGTTTCCATTAAAATTAGAGTTAATCGATTTTAACATTGTTTTAGAATGGCCAAACCTCTTATCTACTAGGTTAATCATCAAATTTCCATAGGATTGTGATTATCCTAGAAAATATAGTTTTGGTTTTGAGAGGGAAAAACATTGTTTTATGTCATTGATAAATTATTATATAACCCAATAATTCTTATGTAGAATCCCAATTGTTAAGTAGCATGATTCCCCATAAATAAACATATAGTGAGATATCTAAATGATGGTTTTAAATTTAGTTTGATATGCCCACTGGCCTCATATAACTACATAGAATAGTATTTCTTTAATCTATTCATATATTTTTAAAGAATCTATTTCTATCTTCTCTTATAGTTCTCAAATTTTCCACTTGACGATGGATGATAATTTTATCATATTATATAATGAAAACTATACAGTTCTATTATTTCTATGAATTAAATGAAATATATGTGTGTTATTGTAATGAACCCAAACCAAGAAGCCTGGAGCCAGTGCCTTACATTATTACATTAGAATTTATAAAAGTTTCAAATCTAAAAGGACCAAAAAAATCGTTTTGGAAAACCAGATTACATACATTATACCCATATTATTTTGGTAAAAGGAAATTAGATATCAAAAAATTTAGGCTTGAGATCCTTGAAACTCATTCCAAGAATTCATATTCATATCCTAAGTAAATAAAATAAAATAAGGGTGATCTCAAATTATAGTTAAGGATTATGTAAAATGGAATATATCATTAATGAATGGTCATAATAAATATGGAAAAGTATATAACTGAACACCCATTCCACATAAATATCGAGATATGGAGTAAATAATGTTGCAAGGTAAATAACCGCAACACTTTCAAATTAATCAATAATATTAGAATGAAATTAATTGATAGATAATTTCAATGTAGAAATTCCATTGAAAATAAAAATAAAAAAATTTCAAATGAATTAAATTCATAAATCTTGAAATCTATGTTTTCCAAGAACACAATCCCTATACCATAAGTACATTTCAATAGATGGTTTATAAGATACTATAGCCAATACTGTTCATAGTATAGTTTAAAATGTACTAGTTACAAACACGTTGGGTTTGTCCAACTGATTTAGTCTCATGAGACTACTAATGCATTGAGTGTTGTACTATAACAGGTCCCCATATCATGACATACATGTCCAAAGAATTCTTTATATATCGAATAATCGACATAATTCATAAATAATGTTCCATAACTAATATCCCTATTTAGTAAAGTAAATGAAATTATAAATATTTCCCTAGTTAATCCAATAACATAAAAATTAAACACAATTTTTAAAAATGAAATATGATTTAGTAAATAAGAATATCCATTATATAAGAATATGGATATTTAAAAGTAATATAATTTCCAACTAAAAATTATTATAATAATGTGATTGTTCTAAGAGAAAGTTATCAATCAAAAAATATTGTAATATTATGTGATAAATTTTACCCCTTAATAATTTTTATGTCAAACACACTTGAATGAGATAAATACAATTGATACTTAAACACCCTAATGTATGATGTATTCATGATATGAAATTTCATATTGCTAATATATACACCATATAAAAGTGAATTTGTGTATAATGACAAATAAGAGTCGATGCAATGTAAATTGAGAGGAAATACATTTCTTTACACTCCATTTTGGTGGAATTTTCATTAATATCTTTTACACTCCTTTAAAAATGTTATTAAATTATTAAAAACCTTTTAAATAGTTATGATATCATATTTGAATCTTTTATACCATCTTAATACCTTATGTTAATAATATTTCATTATTTTCATTGTTTTGACTGTTAATTGCCATGTTTTTCAAGAAAAAAATGCAATTTTCATATTTTCCCTATAACATTGATCATGATTTTATAATTTAATGAATTTAAACCTTCATAATAATATAATATATATATATTATATATGTATTTAGACTGATTCACAAAATTTTGTGATATGAAATGTAATACACCATTCATAGAGATGGTAGGTCATGCGTACGGATGAACATCCTCCAAATATTTGCTTTTGATTATGAAAAACACTTTTAAGGAAAATTGAGATTCCAATTCAGTACACAAATAGGCGATTAGTCAAAATGATTTGGAATAGATGAATCTATGAGTTGCAATTTATGACTTTTAGAGACTTTACCTATGAGGAGGCTCTAGTGGATACCATAATCCTTCTCGTCTGGAACGTCATTGAGGATGTTGTCGAAACTGTAAACCATCTTGTCCCATGTCCTTATGAACTCTTCCACAGTAATCTTCTGCCTGTTGAATCCACGTACCAAAATTCCATGTTGTTATTGGGACCAAGAAGTCTTCTCCATAGATAGGTCGGCCTAGAACCTCCTCCCAACTAGTATGTCAAACTCCACTTGCGTAGTGATGACCTCTGAGCCCTTGTCCAAGAATTCTTCATTGCATTCAATAATGGTTTCCCACACATCACATTCCATCAATTCATTCCCACTTAGGTGGATATTTGTAATGATTAGCTCCTTTACTTCATTCACTTGGTCGGTGTAAGATGACTTCCCAGTAGGTGATTCTAGCTCCTTTGAAGAAATTGTCCCCACCTTCTTGGAACCCCTCTGATGGGGCTGCCCTTTGCTTGAGGATCTGGTGACAGAAGGGCTTGGTAAGAAGGAATAATCTTTTTTCTTCTGCAGCCTCCGAGAGTGATTTATAAAACCTTCCAGGTCAATGATGTTGTTCTTCCCCTTCTTTAAAGAGAATTTGATATATTCCTCCTCAAGTTCCACTTCCATTAGCTCAACCAAGGAATCTGAATCATAATCTTTATCCACATAAGGACCCTCCAGGTGTGAAGGAATGATCTTTCCATGGAAAACCTCCTCTTAATCCCCTTCCTCAACAACATGACACTCTTCATTTTCCAACACTGCAAAACGATTATGAGAATGGGTAGCCATTACACCAAATTCCACCTTGTCTGCATAGGTTGAAGTGGCCAGAAAGAACTGCTCGGACAACTCTGAACCACTAATCTACTCAAAACCACGACTCATATACTGAGGTTGTTTGTTTGTGTCTTCCCAACCCACACATTGAAGAAGATCGCCAGCACCTGGAGAAGAGATCTTGTGCACAACCAGTTCATTAGTCGGGCTGGAGGGTTCCAGAAGACTGACTGAGACAACATCTAGGGGGGGTCCTCTACTTAATCCCATCCTCATGCACCTGCCCAGCCACCCCCACCCCCTAGACGAAGGACTAACACCCAAATCCCGTCTCAGATGAGCCAAATTGTCTGCGACATGAGGCCCTGATCCTGGAGGAAAAGCTTTCTCCACTACGCCTGAAGAACCACCGAACCCCGAACTAGAAGGAACCTCCACCTAGTGTAGGACCATCCTAGAGTGTTCCTCACCTGAAGATTTAGGTGCCACATGCCCCTGGACACCTGAGGTCTTCTCTGCATTGGAGGGCTGTAAGAGGGGGATACTTGTGTCTCTTGAGGCATCACCACACACCATCTTATTCCCGACTGAAGCAGAAGCACGAACCGAGCATTCCTCACCGATCACAACCAGAGCTACAAGCCCTACGAACGTGGAAAGAGGATTGACCAAACGAACACCCGAAGTCCTTTTGCAGCACTCCAGGTGACAGTGGCCCTGCCGAAAACAGTTTGAGCACAAATTTGTCCACGATTCGTAAACAATGGGTTGAGCATACTTGTATTCTTCCTGAATCATGATCCCCAAAACATCAGGCGGAGGCTGTGAAAGTTCCATTTCAACAAAAATGCACGCCACAATTGGGTGCTTCAGGGTAGAGGTCCTACAATCGGTGCACATGAAATAGACGATTGAGTTTCCTATTGACCGCAGAAGAGCCGGATTCTGGAAGGGTAGTGGAAGACCAGGAAGCTTGAGCCAGATTGCTGATGTAGACGGGTCCTGATTCATGTGCATGTCGAACGACCAATAAAGAAGATGAAAATGAAAGCCACAAACTGATTTGTAGGATCTAGACCAAGCCCGCGCCAAATCTTCCTCATCAGCGAAACAAATAAGAATCTGTGGCAGCCCTAGGAGCCCGACCACCACACACTAACATAAACCCCATTCCTCATTCAAAAATCGGTCAAACATCTCCATAGGAGGTCGGTGCCGAACGAACTTCACAACAAGATATGTAGAAATAAGTGTGAAGGCATCAGTGATTTCTAGAGGAGAAATCAGAACCACTGGTTGACCCTGAAGGATCCTAGGAACCTTCGGCAAGACATTGATGTTGGGGAAGACCGGGAGAGATTCAAAAGAAGAGACCGGGAAGGAGACCATACCCCCACTCCGAGAACCATGAAAAAAAGTACCGAGAGATAGTTGAGGGCCCTCCTCTAGAGAGGGAGGGTCCGCCAGAGCCTCCATCAGCGCTAGGGCATCACCCGTCTGATAGGGAGAGAGGGAAATTGGCATTCACCCGCGTACGGATGAACATATTTTCCATTTTATTACCATATTGAAATAATGAAAAGTAAATGGAAATTATATATATATATATATATATATATTATCATTATAGTATCATTATTATATTATATAATTCATTTATTTTAATTAAAAACATTTTCAATACATTATATGTAATGCATGAATGAGTCACATTGCTTCACATTGTGATATTCTGTCGTACACAAGAATGGGGTTATCGTAATCCCAAAAAAATGAAAAATATGTTATGTGTTATAAAAAATTATAAGCATAAATAAATCATAAATACCATATATAAATTTATATTCCAATATTATTCCCAACCCTAATAAGTGGAAACAGAAAAACAAACAATAATGGATCACAAGGGGGTAGTCTGCTGTACACACGATAGATGATTTCATAACAAATTTGACTGACGATTATGAATTTTTAGGTGCTAAAATTAACTTGAAAACATAAATGTATATTTATAATTACTATTTTATTATATTATCTTTATATAAAAATAATTTAAGGATGTGAAGAATGAAATAACATAAAAACGTTTTTAGAAAAACATTAACTCATCTTCAGGTATCCTCCTTAGGATTTTACTAATACATTCCTATGTTTTATTTCATCATAATATAATGATATTAGTACGAGGATAGGGAATTTTGGGAGTGGTTTGGGAAGTTAATTTATGATCCAATATGGTTTGATAAGTGTGAGGAAGGGAAAGAGGGGGATGCCTTTTATAAGTGGGGTGAGTTTAAAACTTGTAAATTTTTGAAAGGGGGAATTAAAACCACATTTTACATTGTAAAATGGCCCCAATAATTCCCAAAAATCATTAATTTTAGGGATAAGGTAGAGATATGGGTTGATAAATGGTTTTAGAAAATTTTCTAGGAATTTTACTCTCTTAAGGTTAATCTTTAGTCCATTGTTAAACTCTTTTTTTATTAACGTCATTCACTAATTATTTTTTCAAAACATTAAGTCCAACATATTAGATATTATAAATTATTCTAACAAAAAATATGTAATCCATTATTTAAAAATTAATTCCACATAATTGGTAAGAATTAATTTAAAATTAATCATGTCGATGGGATGAGAAAGTTGGTTTTTTATTTAAAAATGATCAACATTTTACTATGATTTTTCTCAAAATTCAACATAAAAATGATTCAAAGGAACAAATTTATTTTAATATTTTAGAAAATTATTTAATTTTTATTTGATTACTATTTCAAATATAATTTATCAATATAAACTATTTATATGAAATGTTAATTTTCAGTTAAAATTAATTTTTTTGAAAAAAAGGCAATGCCTTGGTTAAAGACCAAGGCACAATTTATTAAAAATAATGCATGAGTTACAAAAGTATGAAATGAGGGATTTTATTACAATATTTAACATATAGAGGAAGAAGATCAACTGGAAGGTCGTCATTCCAAGTAGTGCGTTGGTTGATTCCTTTGTTGGAAAGACCATCTTCCACCGTGTTTGCTTCACAGTAAGTATGAGTGACATTGTCTCTAATATCTTTATGAAAATTCAGACAGTTCATCCATCGGGAGGTAAGCTTCCAGACGAGATGGGTCGTACTAGTCCAAATGGCTTGAACAATGGTGGTAGAGTCACTCTCAATCCATATGTCGTTCCAGATTTTAGTTTTAACATAGTCAATGGCTTGGATAACGACCATCATTTCTTCTTCAAGAGAGGAGGCATTACATAGCTTCTATAGAAGCATCTGGGGCAATGTCCCAGGAAGTCTCTGAAAATAGGGCAATATCCTGTTGGACCTGGATTTCCTTTGGAGGCGCCATCAACATTGATTTTGATCCATCCAGGGATGGGAGCTTTCCAAAAGACTTCAAGAGTCTAACGTGGTTTTGTGAAGAGTCCATCAATGTGGAGTCAACAAAGGATCATGATGTCACCAACAGGGTTGTCACAATGTGCCTTTTGGATCAAAGCTGCGTCCTTGATGGCTCTCACTCTACCTGCATTCAGATTGATTAAGCATTTGTTGTGAATAATATTATTCTTATCATACCAGATAGCGTGGAGGAGTTCAGCGACCACAGAGAGAATAAATTTTTGATTTGCTTCGATGTGTCGCGCTCCACACAACGTTTCAGTTGGTCGAGAATAGAATCTGAATATATCCATCTGCTGTCAAACAGGTCAGTAACATAATTCCAGAGTGCAGAGGTGGTGGAACAAGATAAAAGAAGGTGATTAGTATCCTCCCTGTGTTGATGGAACATGTGACATTGTGAGCAAAGTTTAATACCAAAATATTGAAGGGTAACCTCTTTAGGAATACGATTATGAAAAATATTCCAAATGAGGTTTAATCGGGAAGACTTGATCCAAGGTTTGTTAAAATATTTCAACCAATTAAAAATAGGATGAGAGTTAGAAAAATTGTGATTGTAAAAGCTTTTCAAATTCAAGACTCCATTGTGGATAGGTTCCCAAATGAGGCACTCATCCGAGAAAGAGAAGGAATGATTATCAATAATATTTATAATGGAATTAGGTAGGTTAATATTTTGAGAGTGCATCACCTCACGAATAGTGTAGTTAATGCTATCAGGAGGGGGTTGAGAGGGAAGCATAGAAATTAGCGATGTTCCAGTCCAATTAGCAGTCCAAAAGTTAAGAGTAGAGTTCACATTGACTAACCATCTAGAATTGGCCATGATGTTGGAGAAGTAATTTTTGATGGAATGCCAGATTGAGGAATTGACATATCCAAAATTTCCATTTTTTAATTTCTCCATGAATTTATTACGGAGGAATTTAAGGGAATCGTCATTCTGATTAATCATGTTCCAATTAAACTTGGATTGGAGAGCTTCATTAAAAAGTTTAAGGTTCTTAATGCCCATCCCACCATTTTCTATCAGCTTACAACAAGTAGACCAAGGGATGGTGAATAGCTTTCTTTCAAGGATTCTACCTGTCCAAACAAAGTTTTTGATAAAAACATTAATTCGTTTTAGAAGAGAGACTGACCATTTATAAATCATGAGGGAGTAAACCATTTTAGAGATGATAGTAGATTTAACAAGGCAGATTCTGTCAGCCATAGAGAGGGATTTTCCTTTCTAGGAGGATAACTAGCTTAAAACTTGGTCAACAATAAAATTAAAGTACATAGATTTGGGACTACCCCAGAATAAGGGGACTCCTAAGTAGGTGAAAGGAAGGGTACCTTCCTTGATACCTAGGTTCTCAATGATGTTAGCTTTCTTGATGGAGGTAAAGGATTTCACAAATTATATTTATGATTTATTCCAACTAATGTATTGTCCAGATAGATCCTTATAGTCTTATAAGGCTGATTTAAGCTGAAGGATATTTTTTTTGCTCCCATTAAGAAACAGAATAATGTCATCAGCATATAAAAGATGGGTATGAACATTTAAACCACGAGCTTCTTGTATGGGTTTTAATTTATTTTTTGAAACCAGATGAGAGAGGAGTCTGCTAAGATAGTCTTCTACAATGGAAAAGAGAATAAAATAAAGGGGGTCTCCTTGGCGCACCCCATTTGAACATTTAAAATAACCATTGGGCATGCCATTAACAAGGATGGAAAGGGATGCAGAGTTGAAGAGAGTGTGAATCCGACTTATAAAAAGATCATTGAAACCAAATCTATAAAGAACATTGAAAATAAAGTTCTGGTCTATGGTATCAAAATCTTTTTTGACATCTAGTTTAATGGAAACATTCCCACCTCTTGAGACTTTTTTAAGGGTGTTGGTGCATTCTGAGGCAAGACAAATGCAATCCTGAATGGACTGACCTTTGATGAAGCCAAATTGGTTCCAAGATATGATTTTGTGGCATAGGGTTGAAAGTCTAGTAGCTAAAAGTTTGGTGATGATTTTATAAAGAGAATTTATGAGAGTAATAGGTCTAAAGAGGTGAATTTCCGAAGCATTAACAACTTTAGGAATAAGAGTGAGAAATTGAGCATTAAGACCATGAGGGAGATTACCTGTAGAAAAGAAGTGTTTAACAATATTACAAACATCAACATGGATAAATTCCTAGTGTTGCTGATAGAAACCATTGTTGAATCCATCAGGACCCGGAGCACTATCCGGATTAAGGGAGAAGATAGTGTCCTTAATTTCATGGTCCATAGGAATACCCAAAAGGTGAAGATTATCCTCTTCAATCACAAGGGAAGGGATGATCTCAGGGAGAATATCTTTATGGATATCTGTACCATTGAAAATATTATGGAAATATGAGACAACATAATCAGAAATAGATATTTCAGAGTCCATGAGGGTGTCATTATCTTTAAGAAGAGCAAGAATTCTATTCACTTTTCTGATACGTTGAAAAGAATTATATAATTTTTTATGGATTTTATCCTTAAAGATGAGAAGAGCGTTGAGTTTCGAGGTGATGTTGGTTTCATTTTGGGGATCTATGGAGAAATTAGTGTGAGTTACAGAATTTTGAATTAGATTAAGTTCAGCCTCAAGAGTGGCTATGTCATAATCAATTTGCTTGGATTTAGCACTACACCAACTATTGAGGCTTTGCTTAAGATGTTTAAGCTTGGTGATGCAAGAAAAGGCATCAGAGTGATGTGACATGGGATTCCCAGGACTTTTTAATAAGCATCGAGACCAAGCATTGTTAAATTTGAAAAGAATGCTTGGTTTGCAATTTTGGGAGCGACAGCTCACAAGAATCAGATGGTGGTCCGAACTTAATTTGTGGAGAGTGATGCATGAGATAGAGTCCCAGAGTCCAGAGCAGAAATATTCGCGAGGGCTCTGTCAAGCTTACTAGCTACAGTCCTATTGTAATGCCGGCTGTACCAGGTGAATTTTGCACCCACAAGGTTGATTTCAATTAGGATACAATCCTCCAAGGCAGCACAGAATTCTTTATATGAAATAGGAGAGTGGGAGGGACCAAGTTTTTTGCTATGGTAAAGGATAGAATTGAAGTCGCCAATGACTGACCAAGGATCATGGATGGAGTTAGCTAGAGTTGCAAGGCCTTGCCAAAGGGGACGACGATCTTGATAATTTTTCTTTTCATAGACAAAAGTGCAATAAATATGCGGTTTATCTAAATTAAAATCACATGTGAACAGTTGATCAGAAAAATTATAAACATTAATATTTCGCACAGAGATATGATAAAAAATCCAGAGCAACCCAATGGAACTGTTAGTATTACAAGATCCAAGAAAAGAATAACCAGATATAATAAAATGATTAAACTTCATATAGAATCTAGTTTTAGGTTCCGCAATATAAAAAGGTAAAGGTTTATGAGTCAAGACCATTTTTTTAAGAACAGAGAGAGTTTCAGGGTTTGTTAAACCCTGACAGTTCCAAAAAATCAAATCCATTTAAAACATGGATCTGGAGCGAGAGCCCCCCTTCTTTTTTTTGACCCAAATGAGCCCTTATTCCTCTTGGATCTCCTAAGAGTAGAGGAAGACGTTCAGGTGGACTTCAGAACCAGGTTGCTCTTCAAAGAAACATCAGCTGTGTTAACAGCACCAGATATAATAATAGGCAAAGTATTATCCTTCAAATTGATCTTAGTGGGTGTGGTCATGCTACCATCCGCTATGTCATTTGAATTATTCAAAGGCTGAGGAGCAGTGGGCGATAAAATATTATCACCTATTTCTCTATCCGAGTCAGGAGGAGAATTCACTATTTTTTTTAGATAAACTATTGAATTATCAATAGTATGCAGAGTAGCAGGGGGTGAGTCCAATCTTAAAACTGGATCCCTTACTATAGAATGAGCATCAAGTAAAAAAGGCAGGGAAGCAGGAGAGAAATTTTCATTATCCATTCCCCGTGTTTGAAAAGAACCATTCTTAGTTATCTGAGCATCTATCTAGGTAGAGTCCAGTTGAGTCTGCGATGCATTTATGCAAACAGCCACAGCTGAACATTGAGTACCATTCATTGTAGCATTACTCAGAGGGGGAATGATAGGAGAAGGATCTTTCTGACGCTCAGAGTCAGAATCACAGATGTCCGAGACCATTTTTTCCATTTCATCCAGTATAGTATTATCCAGATCCTCCATTGATTCTGCTTCTACTTGGTCTGCCCAAGTGATACCCGATGATTCACCCAGATGAGAAGATTTTTTCACCCAGATTTCATCCTTATTTTTCAGGGGTTCATGAACAACTTTGGACACAGCCTTAGCCTTCTTCTTGCTCTTGACATCCGTCTATCCATCGCTCGCGAGCTGTGATACCTGGCTCTTGACTACACGGCATTTCAATAAAGAATGTCCAACAATCTTACACAACTCACAGAAGAGCGGCATTCTTTCACATTCAACACGCACCCTCTGCCATTTAATCGTTAGCAGGGAAGATGATTACTTAGGGGATTTTCTCAGCCATATCAAATTCGACCATTACCCGAGCAAACATACCAAGGTCAGCATTGAGAGTTCGCTGATCTATATTAAGAGGAGTACCAATACTGGATGCAAGATCTTTAAGTATCTTTGGATTCCAAAAGTACCAGTTCAGACCGTGGAGACGAACCCATATCTGCACAAGTGTATTTTTTGTGCTGTACGAGTTAAAGGCCAAATACAATTCAGAAATATGAAGAATACCTGGCTTGAGAAGGAGATTTCATGATTTCCAAACTCTGTCAAGCTCATCTTGTGATTTTAGAAGGATATGAAAGTATCCCTTTCCGAGTGGCACAAATTTCCAGTCGGCAAAACACCATATGTGAGCAATTCGGGCTTTGAGTTCCAGATTTGCCTAGGGTTTTTCACATTTTAGATAAGAAATACGCGCTATGACCGAGAATTGACAAAGTACTGATCTCTGTTGGAGTGCATCTGGGTCAGCCTCGACTGCAAATCTACCATCATCTAATTTCTTGCAGCGTGATACTCGTGTCGTAGAAGCTTTACAGAGCTCAACACCTTTGAGAGCTTCAACAAAGGAGACGCCCTTAGGTCTGTCAATGAAAGGGGTTGCATCCTTTTGAACCTTGGATCTATGGTCTAAAAAAGTGAAATCGCACTCTGGGTTGAAGCCAACCATTAGAAAATGATCAATTGAAGCTAAGGGAAGCAGACGTTCTCGTCAAGGTGAAACCCTAGGGTCCCCGTCGGTGGCATCGGGTGCTCCCCCATTTCATCCCCATTCATTCATTCATTCATTAAAATTGATTATTTGTAACTATTCTTAAAAAAACAACTTTTTAGAAAATACCAAAAATTAAGTCTAAGATATTTTTATAGTCAAAATTCATAAATGATGTTTATTTTTTAAAATATAATTTTTAAAAGAGTAAAAATTTTGTTTTAATGAAACTGAACCACTAATAGGTGGTAAAAAGGCCTTTAGACAAAATACATCATTTTATTTGTTTATTTGGATTTGATATTTTCTTATGCCTATAAAATATATTGGACAAAGGTAAACAAATTTGATTTAATATATAATATATAAATTTCATTATTATCATTCAATAATATTAATTAACTTAATTTATCAAGATAATATTCATTTGGTGCATAATTGTTTTTATATAAATTGTTCCTTTATATTCAATTGGTTTTCATATTCATTGTTAATTAATTAGTAACTAATGAATTTAACCATATATTTTTATAAGTTAATTAATACTATTAATAACCAAAAATTTAATGTCTAGGTTATTCTTATTTTTTTAAATAAAAATATTAATTTTATTCAGTAAACCTCGATATTTTGTGCAATGTATGTTGTCGATGAATGTCATTGTTATGTGTAATGCAAGATAAATAATTTTTTCATGAATTGAAATCCTTATCATAGATATAATTTTTTTAATAATAAATATATTATATGATAATAGAATTTTATATTGCCTTCTATTATTCGTGTTCTATATCATACACTTTATTGGACAAAATGTAATACTTTTTGAATTTCAGGGTGTTATATTCTCCCATCATAAATACATTTATTCCTTCAAACTTAAAACTGATCATAGTAGTCTATGGTATGATATTTTAAAATTACATTGATTAAAAACCCACATAATAAATGTTTTAATAATGCAACCTCTTAATATGTGAAGAAAGGGAGTGTAAAGATCACCTAGAATAATCAAAAAATTAGTTTTTTTGGGTAGAATAGCATTGGTGGGAAATGAAAACATGGATATATAATAGAAAACACGAA
Source organism: Viscum album (assembly GCA_963277665.1). NCBI lineage: Eukaryota > Viridiplantae > Streptophyta > Magnoliopsida > Santalales > Viscaceae > Viscum > Viscum album. The sequence continues at coordinate 892,019,183 of OY728138.1, forward strand.
CCCAAATGCAGATGATGAATGATTGAGATCATAGATCACAATAAACTCTACGATCAATGGAATGTTAAGGGGCTCAAATCGATAAATCCATGACAATCTAAATGGCCATATGTTCATCATTATTGAAAGTATTAGAATAACACTTTTGTTTTAAAATAATTTTCCTAGAGTTGAGGAATTAATTTACTACCTTAAAATATAATGAAAAATATTACAAGATACACTTCTAATTCCTAAGAACAATATTATCATTTTGTTGTTCCTTTAACTATTCATACTTCAACTCTTAGAAAAGGTTGCATCATTTGTTGAAGTAATACATTAATAATTAAACTCTTTCCAAAGATCATCCTAAACCATTTCATAAATGGTGAACCTTATGTCGCATCCAAAATATAATGATCCAAAACATTAGAAAGAAGGTCATTGAATTTCTAAAATGAAATTATCAATAATCATCAATCTACACGAATTTTCATTTAATAGTTACATACTAAACATGTAAATATCGTCGTCATGTAATTTATTTAATCATGGTAATAACTTGAATTGAAATTAAATATTATTCAAATGATAAATTTTTTTATTGTTTGAATAAAAAACATGTTATTAAATATAATCCCTGAATCCAAAAATTTTACAAACTCCATAAATGATAGTATAAAAAACTTTTTCGACAAAACATTAATTAGTTCAAAGGATGATAGGACTATTAAATTTAATTAATCCATAATAATTATTTTTATACCAACATAATTATCTCAACATCTGGAGAAAATTAATGGTTATATTTCCGTAAATATTGTCTTTTCCTTATAGATAAATTTTCTAATGAGTCATTTTTCATGGTCATTGGTACCATTCAGTATATTCTCTCAAATCATAAGATAAATAGTACAAAGGTAGAATACATATGGATTTCATTATTCTCATGTTGAGAATATCATCAATAAAATTATTCTACAATATATTCCATGGATCCAGATACATAATCACGTTAATCATTACCCTTCAAAAATATCAAAAGAATAAGGTAGACTTGGAAACCCTAGCTTCTTATGTGAAATATACCCTGGACACTTGGGGAGTTCATTTTCATAGTTCCCAATATCCTTGAAGTTTAAATACTTAATATTAATGTTTTCTATCTTCCCTTTCCATAATTTTTCCTAGTGACCCTTTTAACTTCACATATTACAAACACCCAATCCCTTCAAAAAAATTTCACGATAAATCATTCCATAGTTATCACTTGTGGGAATATCCTTCTATCCCTTTTTCATTTGATTCATTGTTTTCACCACTTTCTTCTTCTTCTATTGGTTCAATTTGAATATATAAGACATAAATAATTTTTTCCCTATCATGATAGTACATAACACCATTTCATTCAAAACTAAAAAATAAGGCTATATCCATGGTTTAAAACCATAGATATAGATCGTAAAACCATGTATATATGTTATAGACACGATTTTACGAATCATGGAACCTATTGGGGGGCAATAGGGTAAAGACTATATCCAAGGTCCTAAACTTTGGCTCTATCCATATAGACACTATTCAATGCATGTAAATATATCTATTGACCCAATTTAGAATTGTAGCAATAGATTCAGCCACACCAACCTATAGGCATGGTAAGAATCCATGGCTATAATCCACCAAATATCATTCAAAAAAGACTGGTTGTAGCTTCCTAATCTATAGCCTCATACTCAATTTCTCACTTGATGCCTCATACCCAACAACCCAAATTGTTGATACCTCAAATGAAAAACATTACTCATTCTTAAGATAATAAAAAGGGGGAGTGAAATTTAAATCATTAAAATCCATATATTAATATAATTAAATGTTATACATAATATAGTTAACATAATGCATGGTTAAAAAACAAAATTTCATTAGAGAATTGAGGGAGACACATTTTAAGAGTTAGGAAAACTCATAATAAAGATTACAATGAATCATACCTACAGAAACATATTTACATAAAAGAAAACAACTCCAAATAAACACCTTAAGGGAAAGAAACTACAACTTCCAAGAGACGCATGAAAAGGGAGTTCTGGTTTCCTTGACCATTTAATTTTGGCTATATGAGTCTACTGTACTAGTATTATCATAAAAAATCTTTTGTAACATCCTTCCTTAAATCCTACATATCCCATTCATAACACTTTGTGACTATTTTCAACCAAAAAACCCATAATGTGTAGTATATTTGTGATGACCCAGACTCTATTGGTCCTTCCCTTTGCCAAAATCCGGGTTCTAAAGGAGTGGCGTCTCGGTGAGACCGATCGGCGAGACCGATCGGTGAGACCGATCGGCGTCACCTGGCCTTTTCAAGTTGTTTCCAGAAGTGCTCCTTGCGTAAATAGGGTTTTAAACCCCATTCTGACTCGTTTAACCATGTTTTTAAGACTCGTAACGCCCATAAGAGTTTTAATTAAATGCTTCATCAATTCATGAGTCGGCTTAAACCACCCGACCCCCTTTTTGTGACGAGTGGAGCCACGTGATCAACCCACGACCCCCGCGCCTTACGCGGTTTCGCGTTTTCACCTCAACTGTCCCCGACTCTTATAAACTAAGGGTTAGTCGTGGTTTCTCCTTTCCTCGATCGTGACCTTTCACAAACAGCTTCTGGTGCATCGGGCCCGCCGCATCATTATCCGTAAAGTTCCGCGCCCCCGGCCTAAATGTCGATCATCTATCAACAAGTAGGGAATTTCTCCTTCATCTCTCTCTTTTGTGTATCATGCGGGGTGGGCGTGCTTTTGATCCTGTAGAATTGGGTAAACCAGACCTAATTAGAGATAAAGAACGAATTCTATAAAGAAAGAGGGGGGGGGATGTGATCGTTGATGGTGTTTTATATTTTGATGTTGTTTCTTCTATGACCATCTTGTTGAGTTGTGCTGGCTTATGCCTCCTGAAAACCAAGGCCGTTGGTGGTCGTTGTTTGTGCACTAATAAACCCTGCTGATGTTTTAAATGGCTTGTTTGTGGTTGTAAACTCCTTCTGTGAAAAGTGAATTGGTTAATCACGTATATCCGGCTGAATAATTGAAAGCACCAGGATCAACCCTTCTATGATAACTCCTGGTTAGAACACACGGAATTTGAAATCATGGAGTGTGTTAAGTCGTTTAAATCTGAAAATCCCTAACTTGTGTTGGTGGTGGTAGTTGGTTGTTTTCCTTTCGGGCCGATTGCTGGAAATGTGGGAGGGGATGGGATCCCCTGTTCTTTTATACTCTCAGTGGTTGTGTGAATTTGGGGGATGGGATCCCCTGTTCTTTTATACTCTCGGTGGTTGTGTGAATTTGGGGGATGGCATCCCCTGTTCTTTTATACTCTCGGTGGTTGTGTGAATTTGGGGGATGAGATCTCCTGTTGGTATGGATTCGGTGGTTGTGAGTTTTAAATCCGGGTGGTTACTTGTTTGTATCACAAATTGGGGTGGAATCCTCTATTGTTCAGAACCAAGTGTGAACGTTTTGGTTGATGTTTGACTGTTTACTTTTCTGGACTTATGCCTATGCCTACTAGTTGCCCAGTAGTGCTTAAATGTAAACATTATTACTGAACGTGAAATAAGAAAGGGGACAAATGGGTTGTCGGCGTGAGTCGTGACTCGGACTTGAGTGTTGTTTTGATCTGTAGGCTGTCTGAAGAAAAACCTAGCTTTGGGTGAGTGCTTGTTATATATATATATATATATATATATATATCTGTCACTTTGTGTTTCTTATTCGCGCCCCACCCAAGTTGAGCACTTAGTGCCGAACATCCCCATTTCACGGGGGAGGGTGTTTTTCCCAACACTATTCTTAGTGGCTGGTTATTAGCTCCTTTTCTGCTCCCTTTCCCGGATAGCCCAAGTATCTTCGGGCAGGCTGTGATGGCCTGAAGTCCATTATTAGCCCAAGAACCTTCGGGCGGGGTGGTGTGGTGGTTGTCCAGGTGTGTGCGGCAGGTGGTTTCCCAAGTGTCTTCGGGATTAGGCCCAGGTGTCTTCGGGCGTGGTAGTGGATCCTTTAGCCTAGGTGTCTTCGGGCGTGGTGGTGGTTTTTCTGGCCTAGGTGTTTGCAGGCATGGTTACATGTGACAGTTGTGGCCCAGGTATGTGCGGGCGGGATTCAGCAGTGGGACTGCGTGCGGTTGAGGCCCAGGTGTGTGCGGGTGGGATTTCGGCAGTGGGACTGCGTGTGGTTGTGGCCCAGGTGAGTGCGGGCGGGTGTTGCAGTGGGACTGCGGTGAGAATGGCGAGATTGGTCCGATGGGTAGGATGTCTCAATAACCAGTGGGAAAGTGGCACGGGGTACCCAAACATCGATGTGCTCTTATTATATATATTACTTGACTTGCGTTATTTGGGGAGTGAGCCTTGGTGAGGCCTGGGATGGATAGTTTGCCTTGTTAGGTGTTTGGTTTACTCTTTTTCTCACGAGACTTTAGTACGTTCCCCCACTTGTGCACGAGAGTCTTGGTTTTCCCTACTGAGTGTACTTGTATGCTCACCCTACGTATATAAAACTGATTTCAGGTTTCTAGGAGGACTTCGGGGATCACGCAGGACCGTACTAGCTCAGAATTTTGGAGTAGTTGTAGTTGTTGTTTTTTTCTTTTTGGTACTTACCTTGTAGTCACCTTTTTTGCACTTTGTGGCTTTTACTTTTGAAACATGCATGTGGGAATGGTTTACTTTTGTCTTTACTTTTCTTTCTACCTTGGTGTTGTTGGGTTTTCTTCTCCTTTTCTCTCGATCCTATAAAATAAAAAGGGCAATGCCTTCCATTTGTGAGAATTTTCTATACCCTTGGTGCTAGTCGCCACTCCGGGACCTATTGAAGGTGGGTTTCTGGGGTCATTATCTCTCCTTCAACTTAAAGAAGGAAGGGCCTGACAATCTGCTGACCCTTACCTCCTTTTGGTGAAGGTGGGTCGTGACAGAATGGTATCAGAGGTGATGGTTGAGAGATAGGATGGAGTCTGGAGTTAGGCACAGTGAGGATTGCATGGGATGGTAAGGAAATGGTGTTGGGTGACCTTGGAGCGTGAATTAGGCCAGGGAAGACCGGCTAGGACACGGGATTTTAGGACCCCCCGTGATCCGATGCAAGGACTCTGGACCTACCGAACGACCAAGTGAGGCCACACTGATTGCAGGGTAGAGACCCTAGGAAAGGTACATGAATCATAATGACTTGTGTTCTTGTGTTTCTGGGATGTCTTGGGAATTAAGAATAAATTTAAATCTTAAGAAGTTTTAAGAACGATATTCTGCACTACTTGGGCTTAGGCATTCCTTGTTTACCTTGCAGCTACGGCATCTGGAAGGCGACCACGTGTGGTACAGGCGATCGAGGACCCTGAGACTACTTTGGCCAATCGAAAGAGAGCTGATCGAGAGGAAGAGGACGACCAGTGGCAGAAGACTCTTCGAGCCTTCCAACGACAGGCCCTCGAGAAGTATGAGGGCAGCACCTCCGATATGAAGACGGAAGGCTGGCTAGAGGATCTAGTTATAGCCTTCGGCCTGATTCGGGCCCCGACCAAGTACTGGGTTCCCCTGGCCGTTAGCCAGATGCGGGGAGCAGCACGTCAGTGGTGGATGCTTTACCTGGGGGAGAGGAGAGAGTCTGAGGTGGCTTGGGTGGATTTCGAGAAGGAGTTCCGGGCGGAATTCCTCTCCTCAACGATGAAGGCAGAAAAGAGGCAGGAATTACTCTCCCTCCAGCAGGGGAGTATGTCTATGAGGGAGATAGGGATCAAGTTCAAGGACCTCCTATGTTTTTCTCCGGACCTCTTTCCCGGCGAGGAGTCTCGGGCAAGACGTTTGGAGGAGGCACTCCGACCCTCCCTCCAATATGTTGTTACCCCCTTTACCCTGCCGACGTACTTGGAGGTCCAGAAGAAGGCCGAAGTGGTGGAGAGGATGCATGCTCTAGGAGGAGTGTCACGAGAGGGGATCCAGCTGGGACCATCAAAGGGGAAAGCCGTCAGCACCTGGCCTCCAGCGTCAGGACCCTCTAGGTTCCGACCCGCAGGGAGTAGGCCGCAGCAGTTTCAGTTTCGATCCCCCGGTCCTCGCCGTTTTCCTACGGGCCCAGGACCACGGTGCTTCATCTGTGGGAGCCCTGGGCATCTCCGGAGTCAGTGCCCAGCCCGGGTGTAGTACAGCAGTGGCAGTCAGCCCCAGCACCCGCCCCAGCAGCAGCTTCCATCCAGACCTTTCCAGCAGCAGCAGGGACAGCGAGCTCCCGCTCCTCCGAGGGCAGACGTAGGAGGAGGCCGACCTCAGGGCGCTCCACAGGGACCTCGACCAGGGCGTGGTCGGGGAGGTGGCCGACAGCCGAGGGGTAGGGGATCTGGGCGTGGACAATTGCACGCTGCAGAGGCAGCAGTCCCAGCAGGGCCAAAGGTTGTTCGAGGTACGATCAGTCTGTTTAGCACTCTTGCTTATGCTTTGTTAGATACCGGAGCTTCGCACTCCTTCGTTGCACCCAGTATAGCCCGTGCCTTGGGTCTAGATGCCGAGAGACTTCTAGTGCCCCTGGTGTTGAGCACACCAGTTGGAGGTCAGACCGACTTGTTGTTCGTTTGTCGGGGATGTAGACTGATGGAAGGGCCACATCAGTCGGTTCGGGATCTTCTTCTGCTACAGATTCAGCCATACGATGTCATCCTAGGCATCGACTAGCTATTTTCTGTGTGCGCCGTCATCGACTGTTTTCGAAGAAGGGTGGTGTTCTCAGACTTGGACAGCCGGCGTGTTACCTTCACCGGCGAGCGGAGCAGTCCGAAGGGAAACAGGAGAGAGGAACCTCTCCTCTCCTTGTTGACCGAGCTGACGGTAGAATCAGTAGATGCGGAAATGGTGGAAGTGCCAGAGATTGTCTGTGAATTTATGGACATCTTTCCTGAGGAGGTGACGACTCTACCCCCTCGACGTGATATCGAGTTCGGGATAGACCTGCAGCCCGACGCTCGTCCAATCTCGATGGCTCCTTACCGGATGGAACCTTCGGAGCTACAGGAGTTGCAGATACAGATTGACGATCTGATGAAGAGGGGTTATGTTCGTCCGAGTGCGTCACCGTGGGGTGCTCCGCTCTTGTTTGCAAAGAAGGTAGATGGAGGTCTTAGGCTATGCATAGACTACAGAAGGTTGAATCAGGTGACGATCAAGAATCGCTACCCTCTCCCAAGGATAGATGATCTTTTTGACCAACTGAAAGGGGCATGATGGTTCTCGAAGATCGACATGCGGTCTGGGTACCACCAGCTGAGGGTGAAAGAGAGCGACATCCCGAAGACAGCGTTCAGGTGCAGGTATGTACACTTCGAGTTCGTAGTCATGCCCTTCGGTGTTACGAACGCCCCGGCTGTGTTCATGGGGCTTATGAACTCCATCTTCCGGGAGTACCTGGATTGGTTCGTGGTTGTGTTCATTGACGACATACTGGTCTACTCTAGATCAAAGGAGGACCATGTAGAGCACCTGAGGACAGTTTTGGAGGTCCTCCGACAGCACCAGCTATATGGGAAGTTGTCAAAATGCAAGTTCTGGACACGAGAAGTGCACTTCCTCGGGCACGTGGTGTCTGAGCGGGGGGTAGCTGTCGACCCATCAAAGGTTGAGGTAGTTGTTTCTTAGGCAACACCCAAGAATGTGGCAGAAGTCTGAAGTTTTCTCAGGCTGGAAGGTTACTACCGGAGATTCATACCCAACTTCTCCCGAGTAGCAGCCCCTTTGACGACTCTGACCAAGAAGGACCAGGCTTTCGTATGGAGTGAGCAGTGCCAGTCAGCCTTCAGCTATCTGAAGGAGAAGTTGGTCAGTGCCCCAGTGCTGAGATTACCAGAAGAAGGGGTGGCCTATGAGGTATTCTGTGATGCTTCGGGACAAGGCCTGGGATGCGTGTTAATGCAGCGACGAGGGGTGATCTCTTATGGGTCTAGGTAGCTGCGTTCCCATGAGCGTAATTACGACACCCATGACCTAGAGCTTGCAGCGGTCATTTTTGCACTAAAGTTATGGCGACACTACCTCATCGGGGAACGCTTTGTGGTCTTCACGGATCACAAAAGCTTGAGGTATATCTTCTCCCAGCGGGACTTAAACTTGAGACAGCGGAGATGGGTGGAGTTCCTCCAGGATTACGACTTCGAGATCTCTTATACTGAGGGAAAGGGAAATGTGGTGGCCGATGCATTGAGCAGGAGGATGCAGAAGGATGCGGTCTGAGAGTCGGCGGACGCCTGGAAGGCAATGGAAGAGTTGGCTGCCTTACACCTGGATGCAACGATGGATAGCGGCAGAGGCTGCCTATATCAGATGACAGTGCAGTCATCCCTGTTTCAGCAGGTGGAAGAGTCTCAGTGGGGAGACCTAGAGTGCGAAGTGATGCGTGACCAAGTTGACCAGGGCAATGCTTCGGAAGGATGGACCGAGGATGGTCAGAACCAGATGCTTTTCCAGGGAAGGTTGTTTGTCCCAGAGGCGATGCACAACAGGGTTCTCAGTGAGTTCCACAACTCACCCCTGGCGGTACACCCTGGAGTTTCCAAGATGTACCAGGGTTTGAAGATGCAGTTTTGGTGGCCCGGAGTTAAGCGAGCGGTGGCAGAGTTTGTGGCCAAGTTCCTAGTGTGTCAGCAAGTGAAGGCTGAACACCAAGTTCCAGGCGGCCTACTACAGCCCCTAGGTGTCCCCGAGTGGAAGTGGGATGACATCTCAATGGATTTCGTCACGGGACTACCCAAGGCCCAAGGAGGGTACGACGCCATCTGAGTGGTAGTGGACAGGTTGACGAAATCGGCTCACTTTCTGGCGATCAGGGAGTCGAGTGTTGTGGATGCTTTGGAACGAAAGTACGTGGATGAGGTGGTGTGGTTTCATGGAGTTCTGAGGTCTATAGTCTCGGATAGGGATGCACGGTTTACCTAGCGGGTCTGGAGAGGATTGCAGCATGCGTTTGGCACCCAGTTAAGCCTTAACACTGCTTTCCATCCCCAGACAGATGGAAAAACAGAGCGCACCATCCAGACCTTGGAGGATATGCTGCGAGCTTGTGTTCTGGACTCAGGAGGGTCATGGGTGCAATACTTGCCTCTGGTAGAGTTTTCCTACAATAATATCTACCACTCTACCATTGGCATGGCCCCTGTTTGAGGCTTTGTACGGGAGTCCATGTCGTTCGCCTGTGTGTTGGACTGAAGTAGGAGAGGCAGGCATCCTTGGTCTGGAGGTGGTGCAGAACACGACAGAGAAGGTTCAGCTCATATGGGAAAGGATGAAGGCAGCCTAGTACCAACAGAAGTCGTATGCTAATACCAGGAGGAGGCCCTTGGAGTTTGAGGTTGGGGACCACGTGTTCTTGAAGGTCTCCCCTCGGTGTGGGCAGCAGAGGTTCAGCAAGGGGAGTAAGTGTTCCCCTAGGTTCATCGGACCCTTCCAAGTGTTGCGGCAGGTCAGCGAAGTGGCTTACCAGCTAGCGTTTCCACCGCCGCTACTAAGGATACATGATGTCTTTCATGTGTCCCAGCTCCGTCGGTATCTGCACGATGATTCACACGTCCTTGATTGGGGCGAGCTGGACATCGAGGACGACGCGACCTTTGTGGAGAGACCAGTGATGATCGAGGATCGCAAGGAGAAGGTGCTTCATGGGCGAACCATTCCCTTGGTTCGCGTGTTGTGGAGACATGGTGGGCTTGAGGAGAGTACATGGGAGAGGGAAGCACAGATGCGTACCCAGTACCCAGAGTTGTTTTGAGTTTTGTTCCTTGTTGTACCTGTTGTGATAGAACGTTTTGTCTTTTGGCTATGAAATGTACTGGTTTCTTTCCTCTGCTTGTGTGTGAAAACCCCCAGCTATAGGGAAGGAGATAACCCGACCCCTAATCAAGACGCATTAAGGTGGATGTGATTAAACCCGTGCAGGAGAGTCAGTGCCACCCAAAGCGGATAATATCTTGACATGGGGGAATAGACTCCCCAACCCACGTGCCCTGGCAGTTTGGCATGGTATGTTGCTTGGTTCGTGATAGGAAGATGTTCTTAGTTAGCGATGAGGTTCACTCTTGAGAGGTATCTTTTGGGGTGGTTGTTCGGACCCTCCCTTTCCTTCTGGGTTGTCTTAATTCTCGAGGATGGGAATAGTTTGAGAGGTATCTGATGTGATGACCCAGACTCTCTTGGTCCTTCCCTTTGCCAAAATCCGGGTTCTAAAGGAGTGGCGTCTCGGTGAGACCGATCGGCGAGACCGATTGGCGAGACCGATTGGCGTCACCCGACCTTGTCAAGTTGTTTCCAGTAGCGCTCCTTGCATAAATAGGGTTTTAAACCCTATTCTGACTCGTTTAACCGTGTTTTTAAGACCCGTAACGCCCATAAGAGTTTTAATTAAATGCTTCATCAATTCATGAGTTGGCTTAAACCACCCGAACCCCTTTTTGTGACGAGTGGAGCCACGTGATCAACCCACGACCCCCGCGCCTTACGCGGTTTCGCGTTTTCACCTCAACCGTCCCCGGCTCTTATAAACTAAGGGTTAGCCGTGGTTTCTCCTTTCCTCGATCGTGACCTTTTAAAAACAGCTTCTGGTGCATCGAGCCTGCCGCATCGTTATCCGTAAAGTTCCGCGCCCCCAGACTAAATGTCGATCATCTATCAACAAGTAGGAAATTTTTCCTTCATCTCTCTCTTTTGTGTATCATGCGGGGTGGGTGTGATTTTGATCCTGTAGAATTGGGTAAACCAGACCTAATTAGAGATAAAGAACGAATTCTATAAAGAAAGAGATGGGGGGGGGCTGTGATCGTTGATGGTGTTTTATATTTTGATGCTGTTTCTTCTATGACCATCTTGTTGAGTTGTGCTGGCTTATGCCTCCTAAAAATAAAGGCCGTTGGTGGTCGTTGTTTGTGCACTAATAAACCCTGTTGATGTTTTAAATGGCTTGTTTGTGGTTGTAAACTCCTGCTGTGAAAAGTGAATCGGTTAATCACGTATATCTGGCTGAATAATTGAAATCACTAGGATCAACCCTTCTGTGATAACTCCCGGTTAGAACACACGGAATTTGAAATCATGGAGTGTGTTAAGTCGTTTAAATCTGAAAATCCCTAACTTGTGTTGGTGGTGGTAGTTGGTTGTTTTCCTTTCGGGCCGATTACTGGAAATGTGGGAGGGGATGGGATCCCCTGTTCTTTTATACTCTCGATGGTTGTGTGAATTTGGGGGATGGGATCCCCTGTTCTTTTATACTCTCGGTGGTTGTGTGAATTTGGGGGATGGGATCCCCTGTTCTTTTATACTCTCGGTGGTTGTGTGAATTTGGGGGATGGGATCTCCTGTTGGTATGGATTTGGTGGTTGTGAGTTTTAAATCCGGGTGGTTACTTGTTTATATCACAAATTGGGGTGAAATCCTCTGTTGTTGAGAACCAGGTGTGGACGTTTTGGTTGATGTTTGACTCTTTACTTTTCTGGACTTATGCCTATGCCTACTAGTTGCCCAGTAGTGCTTAAACGTAAACATTATTACTGAACATGAAATAAGAAAGGGGACAAATGGGTTGTCGGCGTGAGTTGTGACTCGGACTTGAGTGTTGTTGTGATCTGTAGGCTGTCTGAAGAAAAACCTAGCTTTTGGTGAGTGCTTATTATATATATATATATCTGTAGCTTTGTGTTTCTTATTCGTGCCCCACCCAAGTTGAGCACTTAGTGCCGAACATCCCCATTTCATGGGGGAGGGTGTTTTTCCCAACACTATTCTTAGTGGATGGTTATTATCTCCTTTTCTGCTCCCTTTCCCGGATAGCCCAAGTATCTTCGGGTAGGCTGTGATGGCCTGAAGTCCATTATTAGCCCACGAACCTTCGGGCGGGGTGGTGTGGTGGTTGGCCAGGTGTGTGCGGCAGGTGGTTTACCAAGTGTCTTCGGGATGAGTCCCAGGTGTCTTCGGGCGTGGCAGTGGATCCTTTAGCCCAGGTGTCTTCGGGCGTGGTGGTGGTTGTTCTGGCCTAGGTGTTTGCAGGCATGGTTACATGTGATAGTTGTGGCCCAGGTGTGTGCGTGTGGGATTCAGCAGTGGGACTGCGTGCGGTTGAGGCCCAGGTGTGTGCGGGCGGGATTTCGGCAGTGGGACTGCGTGTGGTTGTGGCCTAGGTGAGTGCAGGCGGGTGTGGCAGTGGGACTACAGTGAGAATGGAGGGATTGGTCCGATGCGTAGGATGTCTCAATAACCAGTGGGAAAGTGGCGCGGGGTACCCAAACATCGATGTGCTCTTATTATATATATTACTTGACTTGCGTTATTTGGGGAGTGAGCCTTGGTGAGGCCTGAGATGGATAGTTTGCCTTGTTAGGTGTTTGGTTTACTCTTTTCCTCACGGGACTTTAGTACATTCCCCTCACTTGTGCACGAGAGTCTTGGTTTTCCCTACTGAGTGTACTTGTATGCTCACCCTACGTATATAAAACTACTTTCAGGTTTCCAGGAGGACTTCGGGGATCACACAGGACCTTACTAGCTCGGACTTTTGGAGCAGTTGCAGTTGTTGTTTTTTTCTTTTTGGTACTTACCTTATAGTCCCCTTTTTTGTACTTTGTGGCTTTTACTTTTGAAACATGCATGTGGGAATGGTTTACTTTTGTCTTTACTTTTCTTTCTACCTTGGTGTTCTTGGGTTTTCTTCTCCTTATCTCTTGATCCTATAAAATAAAAAGGGTAATGCCTTCCATTTGCGAGAATTTTCTATACCCTTGGTGCTAGTTGCCACTCCGGGACCTATTGAAGGCGGGTTTCGGGGGTCATTATCTCTCCTTCAACTTAAAGAAGGAAGGGCCTGGCAATCTGCTGACCCTTCCCTCCTTTTGGTGAAGGCGGGTTTCGGGGGTCATTATCTCTCCTTCAACTTAAAGAAGGAAGGTCCTGGAAATCTGCTAACCCTTCCCTCCTTTTGGTGAAGGCGGATCGTGACAATATCAGTCTAAAAAAAGTAGGAAATCATTTCCAGCATTCTATAAGTCCAACCATATGCCTTCTGTTCAACACGCCCTACACACAACACCAAAAGAATTACTATACTCGAAGATATTCAAAAAATAAAATATAACATGTAGACTATTTAGTATTAATGAATAAAAGTCCCATTGAAAATGTCTAGAAGAAAACCGAACCTTTTCATGGAGAAGGTCATTTCCAATGATTAAAACAAGAAGCTCTAGAGGGATTATTCTAGAGGGATGTTATTCCACAAAAACTACAACATCCAACATGATGTTCAAGTAATTCAGCAGATCAAACATTGGTTCATCCACAATGGTATTCTAATGCGTAAAATTTCATATTAAGGTCCACCTCTTCCAGAAATGTGCTAATAGGGATTACAACAACACACATATAAAGGTGTTGATATTGTAAATAAAACATAACCAAAATAGAAATATAAAATTTTTATTATATGACAATTCCTTGAAAAAAGTCTCTATAGTAAATGGATGATAAAACTCATGAATCATATTTATATTCCCATTTATTCCTAATATATCATTAGACAAATTTCCCACTTCAAGATGAGGCATGGAACAACACACTGACACCAAAGCCTCAACAGCAACATCCCTACAATTACTATGAGTAATACTATATGAATCATGGACTGAATAAAAGATAAACCAGATATCATGTCCATAATAAATTTGAAAAAATTAAAAGCAAAACTAAAATGATTTAAATTATAATATGTTGGGTGAGAGAATATAAATTAAAATAAATAAAATAGTAATAATCTATATACAGGTAACAAGGGTGGTCCACCTAGTGCTAACAATGTCACAATGATACACAACTATGTTACCATTAAAATAGTCTATAGAACCATTTCAATTATAAAGGAATCATTTTTTTATTGTTTCCCGGTTCTTATAAATTCCATCCATATATTGTAATATTGAGAAATTATTTTGGGAATAGGACTTGTATCCATATGGATGTTTAAAAATCATTTGACTCTACAAATTGGGACTTCATGCATGAGGTTATTCAATAGCTATGGTTCAAAGAATACTTTTTTGTATTGTTGAAAATTCTCTTCAACTCTATCAGGCTATATTTCCTAGTATATGGTACCCCAAAGGGATAATTCCCATGATCATGTAGGGTCGATCAAGGTGAACCACTTCATAATGTTCTAATTAGAATTGTTGAATACTATCTATGTAGATCAGTTTTGAAATGTTCTCATAGGGATTGATCAAACATATCCAATAAATCATCATTTTAACTTAACTACAAGAAACATTTAAATATTGTTAATATGGCTATTTTGATGTTTATTTGTTTAAGAGAATTATCATATACACTACATGGACATTATGGTCACAAAATATTAACATATAAGATAAAAAATTCATTAAATTAATATATAAAATCACATTTCCATGAAAAAATTTAAAATCGAATCACTACAATATCAATAACTAGACATAAATAAAAAAGAAAGAAATCTCTATGAATGAGTTTTTAATATGGAAGTAAATGATTCATGAAATAAATTATTACATAACATATGGACAACACACTCCTTAATAATCTATAATATAGAATATTAAGCTTCAAACTATTACTAGAAATCAATACACAACTATAGAGGCCACTTACAATTACCAAAAACATAATGCATTCATTTTTTACACAAAATTTGAGTTATGTGTAGTGAGTGAGAATGTAATCCTAGATAAATATCACAAAAACCTCTATTAACTCAAGGAACTAGTATGTTAATATATAAATAATAGTGTAATAGAAAAAGGGACAATTTTTTTCATGTCCAATTATGTCATACCATGAAATGCTCCCATTAGATCTCATGATTTAGAAGGAACCTCACCTGGCGCGCTTGATCAATTCATTTAAATTAAATATAGAAACACCAATTTAAGGGTGTTTAAGGTTCATATTCAAGGGTTTTAAAACACAATCACTTTTTACACACCCCACATTAGGCCTAGATTACACTAGGTATCACATAATAATTAACAATCATGGTAAAAATTTCTGAGGCAGACTAGAAACAATTCATGGGCCAGTTATTGCACATAGAATATACTCGGTATAAGGAATCCATTGAAGATTAAAAAAATTATCATATTTTAGGATGGAAATTATTTTTCATAAAAAGTACAATGACATCAGTGGTGAGACCACACGTTTCGTGCACCATAACCAAAATTTAAGAATCCCTAGTGTGATTACCAAACACCACATACCTTAATTGAATCTTTTCCATTTATTTTTGTTAGAAAATCATTGTAGACCCAACCTCCCAAGATTTATCTAGGAGGAAGCTCATGTTGATGCCCAAGACTCTAATTAATTCCCAATAACCAATTTCAATAAATTATAACCAATTCATAATAAATTAAAAAATTATAATTTATTTTAAAATTTATCAAAAAAGGGGTTATTTTATAAATAATTCACTGGAATTCCTCAAAATTCCATAACAACAACCAATAACCCATGTGAGGTCTGTAGTGGAATACTAATCACATCGAAGGAGAAATTCCAAACACATGTCTCTATTTCCACAATCCTTTACTTTTAATTTTAAATAAAGAACATAAAAAAATTCATTCCATGACATAACTAATCTAAAACGATGTGAATACACATGTTGACGATGTCAAGTTATGTCCCCTTACTAGGAAGAGAGGAAGAGCCATCATACATTGTTGGTCCCAACATACAATTATAGAATATGTATGAAATCATTTCTATTGAAAGGGAAAAAAATTAGGTGGATTAGATTAACGGAGGCTGATAAGGTCATATACATACCTTGAACCATAAAGAAACATTTTTTAGAACCCACAATCTGAAGTGTTTAAAGTAGGAGAACCAAGTAGATATTTCTCTGTAGCCTGAATTTTTAAATAAGGTTATGAAGAGTTTTCCCCTCTTAATATTATAGTTGAAAAAACATTCATTTTCTCTATTAAATACATCACAATCATGCTGGTGGAAGCCATAGGATGGGTGCTATCCTACTACAATTTTGGTCAACATTTGAACCCTGACTGCTATTGGGGCTTCTATGAGGTTCCAACACTCAATGTGAAGCTCATTTGTAATCCCAAAACATGATATTGATATATGAATTTAATTTTGATTCCTGATTCAAAACAAACTATCCAATAAACTCAAAAATAGATATTCCGGTTGGAATTTCCATGCTTGTACAAACATTGGGTATTACATATTCCCCCACAAATACACTTCTCATCCCCCAAATATTTCAGTGGTCATCTAGATAATCAACTAAAGCCTTCTATATTATTAATTCAAAGAAGAAAAGTTTTTTTTGATTCAAAAATGTTTGACACACACCCAATGTTCCATACTCAATTCCAAGAACCCAACCAACCAATACCCAATCCAAAACCAATGATTATAGAAAAACACTAAGATGGAAGTTACGTATATTTTGAAACACCCAATGAATCCTCATCTAATTAATCATATATACTATTGTGATACAAAAAATTGTTTTTACATTACTAAGGCCAATTCTGATACCTCATAACTCCCCAAAAATAATTATGGAATGATACTATGGAGCTTTTACTCATGTATGAGTTATTGTGGCAGGGGGTTCTTTCCCCATTATGTGAATATCTTATTAACTATAATTATATACACATTATAGTGTGGTGTGATATACACCTAGACACAGAATTTAATTCCCACACAGATTCAAAGAGGACATTAATGGGTTGGAATTGCTAATTATACCAATGAATCCTATGGTATGTTATGATTTTATCATTTGATTGTTAATACTCTATGGATTTTTATACTTCCACAGATGTGTCACTTCTATGGAATGATATATTTTTTCAAATATAAAATTCAATATAACTAGATATTAACCAATGAATATTAAAAAGATTATCACTTATTTGGGTGTGAATAATTTCACCTTTAGAAATAAAAAGTACATTAGATAAGCTATTGTGAGTTATTTCACATGGATCGTTAATTCTGAGATATTATTTTTCTTAGATCTGGATACGGAAAATGCCATTAACATTTCAATTAATGTAATGCACAATGCCTTTTATATTGTTGTGCCTCTTGATGATGAAATAAAATATGATATCTTTTTCTCAAACTCAATGAGGTTTGTATAACCAAATGGTCTCTACAAAAAATGATTCATTAACTTCTAGGATATCATATAGCAGGATGTTACACAGACTATTTGGTATGACTTCATTAGAGAATTTCTACCTCCTGGTATCAACTAACAATTTCTCAATCAAATACCAAAGACTAGCCATGATATGGATGTGAATGATTATAGGAATATTTTAGTTGGTAACACTATTCCCAATATTGTGGGTAAAATTATTTTCATTTAGGTTAGGTAGTTTTTTCAGTGAGTTTGGGTCTCCCTACCAGTTTCAATTTATTCTTGAAAGGAAAATAGAGGACTACCTCTAAAGGGGTTGACCTCCTTCATAGAAATATAAAGAATATAAACATTGCATTGAAACTATACATCACTAAGGTAATTGATACACTCACCATCACCCCACCCCTACCCCCCCCAACCGCACCCCTCCCCCCCCAAGAAGAGGAAACTAATAATTCAGAATCTTCATTACTGATGTTACATATAACCCAATTTTCCAATATCATTCATCAATTTATTATAATAATTTTCAATGTTATTCATCTTTTAAAAATATTCATAAAATAGGTTTACTTTTCAAATAAATAAAAATTGACAAACTAATGAATTCCTTAATTAAAACAAATGTGAAACTATATATCATGTGCATAAAATAGTATTCACAATCAAGGGTGTCAATTATTGACTCATATTATCCAATATATTAATAATAAATTTAAAACATCATTTATTTATTAAAAATGATTCTGTTAATATGTATCACCAATAGGATCCAACAATAATGTAAATAGACACATACTAGAACATGGAATGTCATGTTATACTAACATTTCCTACATATTCAATCATCTGTTATTGGGGATACTCAAAAGATATCCAACTCTTCCAAACACCATTTCCATTATTTGAGACGCCTTTTGTAATTTTATGGTAGTCTGATCTTCTTATTTAACAATAATTCAGGGCTACATCTCATGGTTTCCATTGGTTAGTCTAATATTACTATAATACCCTTTTCTATTTGAAATATATTCACATGAACAATAATGATAAAGATAAACATAGTCAAATGAGAACAAAAATATATATATATATTTATGGAATGCCTAGAAACTACTATAGTTGACTTGGACAACTCTTTCATTGTTTTCTGTTACCTGGACTATTAATGTGGAATGTCGATAATATTACATTTAGGTTAATTGAATCCAAAGAATAAAATGATTAAAACATCTAACATGACTTCACAAATCTTCTACCTCTTTAGTAAGTCCACACATTTTTGGCCGATCATATATTTCTATAGCCCAATTATAATAAGCCTTGAACAAAAAAAGAGCATATTATCCTATAAAAAAATTCAGTTACAAGTTAACAATTAAAAAAATTTATGGATCTTTTATATTTGAAAATAGGTCATTGACATTGATGTTTCTTGTTAAAAAAAAAACATACCATCAGAGGTGCATCAGAATGGGTTCACCTACAAAATAAATTAAAAAGGTAAACAAATGAGGGGGAAAACTAATAGTTGAAAGAGAAAATAATTATCAAAAACTGTAAAATTAAACTACATTCCACCAGAGGTGAGCCAGGGGAAGTATAAGGCCCGCCTCACATTAGTGTTAGTGATGATGTACGATGGTCGTGTTAGAGGAGGATACAATTCAATATAATATTAAAGCTTAATTACTACATAAAATCCTACATCTTAAAACAATAATTAATTATATGTAGAAACAGATAGAAACACCGCAATAAAATTCAATATTACAGTAATCAAACTTAACTACATAATGAAGTTCCACATATTAAAAACCAAAAAATAAAATTTACATCAATAGTGAGTGTCAGTATCAGTATTATCAGAATCATGATAATCCACATCCATGTTTCATATAGAAACACTATCACAGCCTCTCACACCACCAGCATCATCATCAACATCGGCCTAAGTACAAGCACCAACACAAGGTCTGAATTTGGTTCTAGCTCCGACTTCGACTTTGGCACTGGCTCTGGCTCTAGCAGAGGAATCTATATAATCAAAACACATCGACATAAAACAAGAATAAACCACTACAACTGCTTCTGGTCTATGTATTGATGAAAGGGAATACATAACATTCATCTTATTTTCGGTTATCTCCTTTTTTGATTTTTTTTCTTCTTATTATATAGCAGCATTCATTTGTTCTACATTGAACAAACCAGAACTGGTACATAAATAAATTTTGTTGGAAGACTTGAGTCGAGATGTAACAATCTTCTTCCTAGGTCGAAAATGCACTCTACCCTAATGCTCATATCTTAATACCTGATGTAAATGATCGTTTGGGCCAAAAATTTTCAGGTTCTTTTTCTAACAAAGCCTCTAAAGAATTTTTTTGATTGATATATAACATAAATTAAAATGATAACATAATATATGGAATTAAATTCATTTGAAGTAAATGAAATTATATATACTTACAGTCACCTTCTCAGTGTCTGTATTTATCACAATACTATCTCTATTTTTTATACTCGTACAAAAAAATGTAGAGTGACGAATGTGACCCTCAATATTCAATGTCATTTTATAGGAAAAAAGTAATAAATCAAAATTAGATGTCCAAAAAATTACACTAAACCAACGGAAATATTTTATATATTAATTAACTAGTTCTTACTCTTGATCTAGGATTGAAGTGTGTCCACTAGTATAAATATGTTTCATTCTACTATTATTTTTTTATTTCTGTCTGATTTATCCTATAAAAAAATACTTATATAATTCTATTAAAATAAATAAAAATAATAATTTATACTTTAAAAATCATTTTCAAATAAATAAATGAATATATATATAAAATTATCTAATACATTAAACCATTTACTCTTCCAATAGTTGCTAATCTCTTTGTATTATGATATTGGGAAATCATGAATCAGTAGTGTTTCATAATACTCCATAAAACTCACTTTTTCCAACCAACATATAAGTTATACTTGTATACTGACCACATTTCACGTAATTCCCTTAACCTTGCAACCTTTGCATTTTGTCCATCATGAAAATTATATTGGAGCTACAATGGACTAAATATTTGTTATGAAAATATTATAAATAAGTATATATAATAGGTGTTTAATATTACATAAGAATATATCTGCCTAGGAATTGTTCTTTATTTTTATCACCAACATCCCTACAACATATTGGTTCAATAGGAATGATACTATTGTGTCTAGAAAGTGTTCACATAAGGCATTAACATTATGTACCATTTTTTCAATTATAACACTCTCCTTGTTGTATTCAACCGTGTTTTTTGTGTTTCGATTCCAATCCTCTCAAATTTTTGTGTAGCATCATCATCTGGTCAAGGATATAGATCATAATGAAAAAATAATAATGAAATATAATATTTATGAATTTATCATTAATCACAAATAGTAATGTTTAATCACAGACCAGAAGATGATGGACCGGTTTACCCCTGAACAGATGCGTCTAATGGAGGGGGTAAGCCTTTATGGTAGGTTGGATATCTACCATAGGAGTACTCTATATAGTAGATAATGATAAGTGTAATGATAGAGGGATTAAACTTGATGGATAAACCTGTATAGATAAGGGAGGATATGGATATGGATATGGTTGTGGGATATATGGGGGCGCAATGTCATATACAGTGGATGGTGGGAATGGAATGTTAGGAGAGATGAGAGTCTAAGAACAACCATCTGATATGGGTACTGGAAGAAAGGGATATGAAAAAGTTGGGTATGGATAATATAGAGGTAGAATAATGGGAGGATGATGTCCTGGTGACTCAAGCGGCATAATAGTAGGTTGAACTGTAGAATCAGTTGTAGTGGTACCCCATCCATACTATCAGCCTTAGTTAAATCATCGAACATTCTCCTTGATGATGTAGCCTTAAATTTCATAGATGATAAAATTAACAAAAATTATAAAAAGATAACTAATTTGAATGACCATAATAATAAAACATAAATTGTACTTATAGTGGTGACCTTAGGAGACATACATTCTTTATTTCACTATATTATTATACTTCTTCAAGTATCAGCGTACTAATAAATTTTGACCTGAGAATTTAAAATAATATTCACATATAAATAGAAATAATGAAAAATGTTAAATGATACAATTGTATCATAAAATAATGAGACACGTTTTCATGTGTGATATTTATATTGATAAAATATCATGACTAGTCTATGTTCAAGATTACAAGATATATGCTTAAACATAAATTGGTCAGGAAATTAATAGTTTTATATACAAAAAATGATATAAAATATATAATAGTTAATTTGATATCATTTATCAATGTTAAAAAACATTCAATATTGTCATAATATCAGGTAAGTACTTACAAATGAGTCAATGCTATGGGTGATGTGTGACAATTTCTGGTTCACAATCTATTCTAACAACTGAATCATCTATGTCATCAAATGAAACATTCTAATAAATATTGATAGGTTCATCTACAACATCATTTTCATCCATTCATTCTTCAAATATATATATAGGAATGAAATCAACAATAACTCCAAATTTTTGTTGTAATGGGTTAGTTAAATAAAACACCCAACTAGCTTGTGATGCAAGAATATAAGTTTCATCAAAATGAAGCCAGCAGTTAATCTCAATCACTTTATATCCACAGTAATCAATATTCATTCATTGTCATGTCATTGAATCAAACCAAATTCATTTCATCATTGCGACACAACCATGTGTATAGTAATCCAATAAAATTATTTTTTCAATAACACCATAATATGATATATATTTTATCGAGGTTGTCTATCTAATTCACTCACATTAAAATATGTTGGGGTGCTTATCATTCCCCCTTAATGTTAGGTTTCCATTTTCGTTTCACAACTATTTATAACAAATTTAAATCCATTGAAAACCATTTCCTAAAAATCACGTACCACATTTTTGGACCAAAAGAAAATGATCTTACTTCATCTGTTACTTCATTCATTATTAAAGTAAATACCTAAAAGATAAAACATCGAATATTACATAGATAAATGTGATTATATTATGAGAGGAAATAAAATAATTCTATTACCCTTGACTTTAACAAAGCTACAAATTCATTGTTGTGCAACAACTCCTTCATATGAATAGATAGAGAGCGATGTCTCTTTTTTATAATTTCTGAATGTTCCATACAGATATAAAAATGTTAAAATTTTATAATACATACTGAAATCTCACAACGACAAGAATGTAAATTTATATGTTTAATTACTAGATATAGTCATCAAGCACTCCACAATTGAAAAATATTGTACGATTGACCATTTCTCACTCTTCCCTGCTTTAAGTACACAATGAGTACGATCCCGACATCCCCCTTGATTGAGGCAGTGCATGATATTCTTTCTCATTGGGATCATATTACACATCTTCAGTTCTCATTAGTTTATTGGACCTCATAGCGACATTAGTCATGTATGATGAACATAAATCCATGAATTATTTTACTAAATAGTATTTCACAATAGAGACTTCGAGATGATATTTATTTCTCACACATTATTTCACTGTTAACATAAAAATTTAAGTAAGATACAACCACAAACTTGAAATAATACCACCAAAAAGAACTTCTATGAGAAGATTCACAGTCAAATGAAAAGTACATGTGAAAAATGACGGGGAGAAAATTTTCTCCGATCCACAAAGAATAATTTATGCATCTCTCTGCAAATTCTGATCAACACTTCTGCTTGGTCTTTTGAATCAATGTTCTCAATAAAATTGACATTACATAATCACAAGAAATCTATAATTATGTGAATGTAATTGTTGAATGGAAAAGGGAATCAACTCGTATAATAAAAAATTGTAATCATTAGTTTTAAGAGAATTTAGTTTCACATCATGGGTATTCACCATTTTTGAAATATTGCATGAATAACTATATGGAACCTTCAAACATTCCAAGACCTGATGACATTGTTTCTTCTCCCCATTTTTCATAAAACAATAGGAAAAATGGACTTTCCACTTATTTTGACCAACTGACACAGGATGAAGTCTTTCTATTATTCCACAATCAATCAAATCATGATGAATCCACAAATCATATTTTATTTTTCTTTTAAATTTTAAATAGTACCATGTAACATATCCAAAAGGTTTTTCTCAATATGTATTACATCCAAAAAAGGATGCAATAAATTTAATAACCAATACAACAACTAAAAGAATATGATTTTCTTTCCCAAATTTTTATTGGAATTCAAATTAATATTATTTCTCTTCCTGATATTTGATTTAATTTTTACAAGAACATAATTCAAATCATCACATTCTTTAAAAATATAATTCCATGTCATTCGTTGAGGTGTCTCAGCTATCTCGACTACATTATTGAACTATCTATGATTTTTCTTCTATGTATGATCCATTGATAGAAATCATTATTCCCAATGAAGCTAAATGTTTTTCAAAACATTAATATTTAGTAACATTTAATTATCATACCAAAAGGAAAGAATAATTTCACTTTATTACTCGAACTAGACATCATTCCATAAGGAGGGAAATAATTTATCATCCATAATAAAGGATCATGAAACATAAAGTACCCCTTTTTTGTTTCATCGTACGCTTGTTCACCAAAAATCCAAAGCTACTTTAAATCATCTATTAATGGATGAAAGTATATATCAATAAAAATTCCAGTATTAATGGATCTATATATCAATATACTCATGATAGTAAATGATTTCTTGATAAAAATCCATAGAGGAAATTTATAAATGTGAATGAAAGCATGCCAAGTACTATATGCGGTATGCATTTTGAAAAATGGGTTAAAACCATCACAAGATAATCCTAATATAAAAATTTGTGGGTCAGGTGAAAAATCAGGATGTAACCTATAAAATTTCTTCTATGACAATTCATATGTAGGATGCACTATTTCATCATTATCCTTATTTCTTTCATCATCATGAAATCTCATATTCCATTCCTTTTTTTTCTATAATAAATTGATTTTGAATCCTAGGAATTAATGGGATATGCCAAATCAATTTATATGGAATTAGATATTGAGTTTCATATTTATTAGTATTCCACCATGGTGTTCCACACTATTTTCACTAACTCAACTCTGCGTTTTCCTTCTATAATAGAAAACTATCTTTAGTTAAAGAATGAATCTTAATGGATGAAAATAAAAATATTTCATCTAACATTGATTCCATGTTATCATTTTTTGGAATAAATTCATCATCATGCAATAAATCCTTAATTAATATAAGGGGATAGTTGATCGAAGTTTTACTAAATCCATACATTATTTTCCCATGATATAATCTCATTAAAAAGTCTAGTGTGGTCATTTTTTCACACATATGATATAATGGGATATTCTCACTATCCATCCGGTTTCTAACACTCTCTACATCAACATAATGATTAAAAGGCTAAAAATATGTTCCGATATTAATTTCCACTTCCATTGGCCTATATGAGGTTCTAGATTTAGAAAATAAAGGAATACAATTAGAAATTATATTTTTCATACCAATACTTTCATTTTAATCGAAGTCATTCAACCCTTCAGATTTTTCTCCATTGTGATACCAAACATGTTATTTTTTTTGAAAACCTTGTTTAGTTATATGGTAACTCACTTCCCCATGAGTTAATGACGGTCTTACAACATAATGAAAACATGGGCATAAACTCAGTCCTCAATATCAATCATTAGTGAATGTGAAGTCCAAAAAAATCATAACTCCTAATGATATTTATCAGTGATCCGATCAATGTTGTACATCCAGTATCTATCCATCCTAAGGAATATAAACATTCATTTAATAAATAATCTAGAAAAGGACTTAATATTAAATGTATTATTTCAGAAGATAATAAGTAATCATCCATAAATTTTTTAAAAAAATTATAACAAATATATTAATCTTATGGTTTTGGTAATTAATAAATATTTTAAATTATAAAAATACACGAATAGTCAAACATATGTTTCAAGAATGATGAATTATTATAGTAAAAAGTGTTTATCTGAAATATATGATATAATAATATCAAATTCTCAAAAGTGTTTGGATGGATTCACAATGAGTTATGATGTTTTTATTAATTCGAAAAATATTTATTGAAACTTTGAGGCATTTCTAAAATAAAATCCATACAATATACTATAGTGTGTAGAAGAATGCCAATATACCATATTGTGTTGAAGGACACCATTCCATTGTTGATTTTTAATCATCGTGTCGAATAACGCATCCTGGTGAAAATGGGAATGATATTGGATACAATTTGATCAATTTTTTTAATATGATTATCTTGTGTTCTTAAATTTTCAACACATAAATTAGTAATGTATTCAAGAAAATAAATATCTAAAAAAGTTGTGGAGTTTTTTTAATCAATGATGTTTGAACCATTATATGAATTTTATGTATGTGTTCAATATAAAGGGAAATGATCTTTTCATAGTTTAGATACTAGAAACTATTGTCAACTAACAAAATTCTCCAATATTTTCAATTATCTATTCTCCTATGTAGATGATCGATAATAGAATTTATATAAAATATCTTCTACCAA
This sequence comes from Viscum album, assembly GCA_963277665.1. Taxonomy (NCBI): domain Eukaryota; kingdom Viridiplantae; phylum Streptophyta; class Magnoliopsida; order Santalales; family Viscaceae; genus Viscum; species Viscum album. The sequence continues at coordinate 892,045,037 of OY728138.1, forward strand.
TGATTTATGTGATTCCAGTGACTTTTTGTTATAATCAATAGAAAAAAATCATCAACTTATAATATGATGAAAGTAGCAATGTAAATGATAATAAGAATGGATTTAGGAAAAGAATAAATGAACTAACTCTTTAAGGGGTATAATATGATATTAATTGTTAATCCCAATATAAAGGGAGTAAGGTTCAAATATTGAGATAAAAATAGATATTTGGAAGAGATCTATATTTTGGTAAGAGAACCACATATTTTTTATTGATCCTTTATAATTCTTTAATGAATATATAAAGATTGATTTTTCTAGCCTATTCCTGAGTAATACACTAGCACTACATTACATTCATAAGAATTATTGTTCAATGAGATTAATAGATTCTTGAAGAATTGTTTTTGTGTCTGTATATTATGTAAAGAATAATTTTTTCATGTAGAGTTATTACATAAAGCATTGTGATTTGAATGTGTGTAATAGAGAGATAAAAATCATGTTATTTTTTTAATAACATGAATGCAGTGCTGTGATATACATTTACAATGTCCTGATGTGTTAGTGTTATCTTATACAAATTATGAGGAGTACTAGGCCAAATTGCATACAGTATTGTTAATTAAATTCAGAGGCAATCAATGACATATAGTGGTGTGATGATGTGATAAATTCCAGTGATCCATATAGAAGATCAAGACATGTGAACTATATATTGAAGGTGAGAAACCCTGATTTTACTAAAATACAGATGATTAGTGAGTCCCAAATTAAAGAACAAAGATAATATATCCCCACATCGTAGTCTAGTGTATATTGAAGACATATTCAGTGGTGGTTTGAAATCCATTGAAGGAATAGTGGGATTCTAGTATAATAAACCAATTTTTTTGGAAAATATAGCTCAAACTGGTAAGATTAAGTATAAGGAACATAGGTGGGATACCAGTATAAAGAACCTAATATAAAAATAACAGACAATTATCATTTATATTCATTCATTTTTTGAGATTTTCAATCGCTATAATTTTTTTACAAGTGGAGAATCAATGGATTTATTATTTACATGATCCAATGTAAGACATAGTCACTCACCTTGGGGTGAATAATGTAAAAATACTATATATTGTGCTTCATTTCATTTATTATTGTTTTTGGTGTATGTGATAAGGAAATATAAACAAATATATTCATCCTAAAATGTGATAATGTATTGAAATAATTGGATTAATGGTATATGTGATAATGAATTACTAATATTTAGTTACATGTAATTTAACCCTCTCTCAGTGTGACCATATGATCTAATTTGTACCTCAATTATTATCAGAGAATAAGGTTACTACTAACTATATCTACTTTTTATCTTAATTATATCACGTCCTTCCATGTATTCCTTGATTTGATTAATTTTTCTATCCCATTGTATTTTATCAAATTATATAAAGTTTATATTTTAAGGGTTTACATGGGTGATTTTGATAGAGAATATAGTTCCTACTCCCATTATATCTAATGTGTAAGTCTCATCTAAAAAATTGGAAAATAGAAAAAAGAGAGAGAAAAATAAATTGATATAAATATAAAAATCTATGAAAATGGAATCATTAGTATAATTAATCAATGTGATGAGTATCAATGTAAAAAAACTTATGATAGTGATCCTCTTGAAGGGGACGTTCATGTTATAGAGATTCTGAGTTAGATGATTCTATCAAAAAACATTAAAGAATTCTACATTCAAGTTAAAGATTATTTGAAGAATTTACCTACTGGGATAGTAACCAATATACATGGTTTTATGAAGGAACTATTTTATAAAAAATTATATATAGAATAAGAGGATAAATAAATGGAGAATTATTTGACCAATATGTTTCCTAGATATATGTCTTCACACAACATATGGAAGCATAAGATAAGAAATTAAATCTAAAAGGAAAAAATCCACATATTTTAAATATTTAAAGAATAAATATATGTAAATTTTAAATAAAAATATTTAACTAATTATTCAAGGAACAAAATTCGATTTGATAAGGAACTGGTTGAAAGGGTTTGTTCAAAATTTATCATGATAGAGTGAAATATATATATGTAATCTCTAGAAAGTCTAAGAATGATCAACTTGAAATTAATTTAAATAGGGTAAATATTCTTGAAAAATCTCTATTAGAGACAAAAAAATGTGTATTATTATTAGACATAAAATATAAAGAGTGAATCTAATGAAAGGTTGAAAATAATTGAAGTCTAAAATATCTCTCTAAATTTGAATTGTATTGATTTAGAGGTGAATTTGAGAAATCCTGAAAGAACCCATGTTTAATCATAAAATGTTTTGGAGAAACAGAGCTATTAACATGGAACATATTGAAAAGTGTCTTTGTTAAAAAAAATAATCAAAAAATTAATTGAGAATATTGATATTATTTTCTAAAAATACCAAAGTCTCATCAGAGAAGGTACACTTTTATTCCAATTAAATCTGTTGGTACTAATGTTTCTTAATCTTATAATGTAGGTTTCAAATAGAAATATAGGCACTTATGGGTGAATAAGGGTGATGATAGACTCCCCATATCATGTAAGACAGAATTAAATATGTATATATGTTTTTTTCCCTAAAACAATTCTCAAAATAAGATGAATAGTTTCAAAACTATCAAGAAAATTACCCATAAAAAGAAACCGAGATTAGTTTTCTCTTATTATTACCTCTAGAAAGTTGGGCATCATGCATTAATTATTGGTCTTATGTCTAGAAGGCCTATATCTTGTTTTATGGTGATAATGAAACTGAGGGACCCAAAATTGAATAAAAAACTGTAAATACCTTTGTGGGTAAGCCAATTTAAGAGCTATAACATGCCAGGATTCGCAAGGAGGAGGATGTTCACCTGGAGGGGAAAACCATGTCGGAGGCGTACTGGAGAAGGAGGTGGGGGTCACCTAGGATAAATGTTAGAAGGCAAGGTGAGTTTTCCAAATTTTGTGGTAGTGTTCAGGAAGGAGGGTTAGATATGAGATCTCACGGTGGGGTTTCCCATTCTATGGAACTGAGTGGTAGCATCGTGAAAGGCACCGTCAGGGGGGGGGGGTCGAGGAGAGAAGTGGATGCAAGGAGCACCATAAGGGATGGAGTGTCGCACACAGAGGGTAATGTGAGTGGGGGTTTCAAAGAAGAAGAACCCACAACTTGATCATACCATAACCCCACAGGTTTTATTTTAACTATGACTATTAATTAACATATAGCCACAGAACTCTAAAATAGTGGCTATTGGTCTATAGCTATAAGCCATTTTTCAATTAGTCATTGAATTAATAAAATGTTTGAGGGATCATTTCCCTTCAGAGAATTTGATTAATACCTTCAATTAAATGGGATATCATGTATTCCAGGTTGCATATTTAACCCGTATAATACCTATATATCCATGTGATGTTATATTCATACTCTACAACACTTTATTAAACAATTTTTTTTAAAATAAGGACCTTTATCTTCATCTCGGTTTATTTATCACGTTGGAAATATTTCTCAATGAATGTCTACTTAAAATCATTTCAATTCCATAAGTTTTATTTCATCTACCTCTCTGGAATTCTATATTATTGACCACCATTGATCAACATCACTGTTGAGATGATACACATTAGTTTCAACCTTTTCCTTTTAACCAGATCTCAATTCCATAAATATATTCTCTAACGACATTATCCAATTCTCAACATCTATTGAATAACTAGTCCTACTAAACTATGGGAGCTTCTATTTCATAAATAGATCTAGTATAGGATAATCACATTGTTATTCAGGTTTCTCCATCTCAGAAAGATTATTTTTCATAACCTTGTTAATATTCCCAAATATAGCCATAACATTCTCTATCCCAATACCATTTTTAATGATTTCATTAGAAATGAAATCCCTATATTTTCCATGTGTAATGATACCATTCGTTCATCTAGGATCCATTTCTAAACCATAGAAAATTTTGGATTAGATCATAAAATTATGAATTTTAAATCGTAATTTAAAATCCAAAATATAGTGAAATGCGCAATATAAATTAAAAATTTGTGAATTTTTAATATTGAAATCATAAATTATTTTTTCTCTAGGGTTATATTTTAATTTAAATCCTTTTAATAGGTTGTAATGATTATTTAAATTATCCTTGGAATGTCCCCAAGGAATATCAAACCAGGTTCACCATAAGGCCCATTCTCATGTACTAGGTTACACTTGAGTCAGGTCTAGAAAATCCTTATCAGAGTTAGTTCCCCGCAATATATAAGTGAAAGTACCACATCCACTTATAGTATCTAGATATGGATGCAGTTATTATAAGAACCATATAATATCTATCTAACCAAAACCTTAGGATGTTCTTTTATACTTATCCTCAAATAAGACATTAGGGTTATGTTCCCTAGTCTATGTTTTATTAAATTTATTTTCAATGGTTTATATTAAACATATTTTAATTGAAATTTTAGTGACCATGACCCCCGAAGGCTATATTTGGTGCCTTAATTTATTATATTGGAATATATACATTATTTGAATCCTAAAGGACCAAATAGATTAACAATATTTGAAAATGTGATTACCAACATAATACATGTATTTCATTGAAAAATGAAAATAAATCACACAAAAATTATATTATCAGTATCTATGAAACTCATTCTATGGATTCCACTTCATATAATGAGAAAAGGAAACAAAAAAGGGGTCACCTCAAATAATTAGTATGGGTTAAGTAGTACATAATCTATCATGTATCAATAATCATAATCAGTATAGAATGGTAGATAACTAATAACACAATCCAAAAAAATATCTGGATATGGAATAATCAATATTAAATGGTAATTAACAGATACATTTCATTTAATCAATAAACTGATAATGAATTTAATCCATAGATAATTTCATAGATAAAATCCAAAGGATAATAATAAAATCTAAATTATTAATGATGGATATTATTAAACATTGGACACCATATTTCCTTGGAACATGATTGCATTACCATGAATACCATTTACAATATGGTTTAGAATATACAACTTTCAATATTGTTAATAAGATAGTTTAAAACATACTGGTTACAAACTCAGAGTGTGTGTCCAACTGATTTCATCTCACAAGACTATTGATGAATCAATGGTCTTTGTAACACCTCAGATGTTTTTAGGAAATATTTTATTTTAATAATTTTTATTCTTTAGTAGCTTGATTTTTATGCAATCATGAGTTTAAATGAACCATGAAACACTATTATTATAAAATTAACGTTATATCCAAGCTGTTATGTTAGTATGAAAAATTATAACTCACTGATGAAAATGAATTCTGAATTCATTGGCTATCAATTTATGTATAATTTTTTTTAATCAATTAAAAATTTACATTTTTGAGGGAATTAAATTTAGATGCTTAGATAAAGGTGAAACAAACCTCTTAGGATTTCCAAGATTAAAGTGAGGGTATAATTCATCCACACACCCCATTTTTACCTTTTGAAAATAGCACGGTTGTGAACACATTACCTACTTCCGACTTGTGAATGGTCAATAAGACACCCCCACTGAATGAGAATTTAGATAACCAAAAAATTATGAACATGCCCGTTTGATATGATGGAGAAATATGTCTGCAGTCTACTCATGTATTTCCATCTTCTCCTCCGATATTGAGTTCATCCAATAATTTAGAGGATGGACCTTTGACCACTCCTGGGCATTCTAAACCACCTGATAACACTCCTATTTTTAATAATTTTGGTGATAATAAAATTAATGATGTTTCTTCTATGAGTAGCTAGGATATGAAGACCAACCCATTATCTTCATCAACACTTAGAAGATCTAAGAGGAATACAGTCTTGGGCAATTTGGAAAAGAAAAAAGGGATCTCTCGCTCCAAATATAGGTTCTAAATGGATTTTAGTTTTTAGAACTATCTGGGCATAGTGAACCCTGAAACCGTATTGGTCCTTAAAAGATTTATTTTGACTCACTAAACTATTTTTTTTCTATTGAAGATCCCAAAATTAACTATTCTTTGAAATTCATGCATCTTAATACTTTTGGATATAATTTCCTTGGTACTTGCAATAATGGTAGTTTTGTTGATTCACATTGGAGTTTTTATCATAGCTCTCTATAGAATGTTAATGTCTATAATTTCTCTAATCAATTGTTACCTTGTGACTTTAACCTATAGTTCACATTATTTTTGTACTATGGATTATGCCGTGAATAGATATCAAGACCGTAGATCTCTTTGGTTTTACCTCTTTGTTTTAGCTTCCACCATTCACGAACCTTGGTTGGTGCTTGGTGATTTTATTGGAATTCTTACCCCTAATGAGAAGATTGGACCATCTCACTCTCATATATCTTCAATATAATTTATAGTCACTCTAGAATATTGAAATATAATTGAAATTAACCTTACATGTGATAAATTGAGTTGGTACAGATGTTATTACAATAGGGTTGTTGTGAGAAAACTTGATAGGGATATCACAAATGTCCCAGCTCTAGATTCCCGGGACACCATCTCTAGGATCACTTTACCCTAGCTTAGTTCAGACCATCACCCAATTCTTGTAAGTCTTATCTCTAAAATATCCAAACCCAGTATTCCTTTCAAATTTAATAATGCCTGGTCTATGGATGTTCTTCCCTCATAAAAAATTGTTGGGAATCTATGAAACACCATTTTGATGCCTTTTCCTGTATTAGTAAACTAAAACATCTTAAACCATTTCTCAAGGGTTGGTGTAGTGCTAAAGCAAAACATATTGATAAATAAATAACCACCCTTGAAAATTAGCTTAATCAGATCCAAATCACTACAAAAAATACTAATTTCTCTTTAGATCCCCAGAATAGAATGAACATCTCTATGAAACTCAATATTCTTCTGGTTCTTAAAGACAATATATGCGTGAAAGTCTTCAATACCAAATGGATCTATGATAAAGATAGGAACCCTAAATTCTGCTATGTCGTGAAAAGAATTAGAAAATTATGCAAACCTCAAATTTTTCTGAAAGGCAATGATATCTTTTATGACATTGAGGCATCCATTTATAATCATGTGGTCTCATATTTTGAAAATATTTTCAATAGTCCAAAAATAAATAAGGATCTCCTTCCTAAAGTCATCCCGGTTTCTGTTAGTGAGGTAGACAATCTCTTTCTCTTGGAAATCCCTCTTGACCATGAAATCAAAGATACTATTTTTAGTCTCAACCATGATAGTGCCCTGGGTCCCGATGGCTTCAATAATTGGGTTTTCCAACATCACTGGGCGGTTGTTCATTCATATGTTTGTAATCTTTTCAATTGTTTTATCTCTAATTTATCCCTTCCTCGTTGTCTTAATGCTCAATTTCTTACCCTTATTCCCAAAGTGGATAATGCTTTGGAAATCCATTAATTTCGTCCAATTACTCTCATTAACTATCTTTACAAAATCATTACCAAACATTTATCCAACATGATTTCTTCCACATATATCATAATCATATCATGTAACCAATTTGGTTTTATCAAGGGAATATCCATCCAGGATAGCATTTTCTATGCCGCGTAATGAAACAATTCTCTTAATAATGTTTCCGGAGGTGGGAATGTGGCCATTAAACTTGAAATTAAGAAATATTTTGACACCATTGAATAGAACTTCATTTTCAATGTTATTTAGAGTTTCTAGTTTAATGATGTCTTTATAAGAATGATAAAATACATTTTTAATTAGGAATCTATCCACATACTTGTCAATGGCTCCCCTAAAGGTTATTTTAAGTGTACTAGGGGGTTTCGACAAGGTGATCTTTTATCTGCTATTCTTTTTTCCATCATGGAGGATTATCTTAGTAGACTTCTTACTCACCTTGTTGATCAAAATAAACTCAAATCTATTTGAGCTACTCAAAACCTAAATGTGAAAACCCGTCTCTTATATTCCTATGATATAACTCTATTTATGAATGGGGGGAAAGGAATATTCTTAACCTTAATAATTTCTTATCTCACTATGAAGTGGTCTCTGGGTAATATATTATTTGGAATAAATTGTTTGTCTACTTTGGAAAATGTTTTTATCTAAATAGGGAATCAAACATCATTGAAAGCCTTGGTATCAAGGAAGTATCCTTCTCCTTTACCTATTTGGGTGTGCCCTTATTCCGGGGAAGACCTAAATCCATGTATTTCAATGTAGTGTATGAACAGGTTATCAATCAATTATCCTCTTGGAATTGGAAATCTCTCCCAATGACTGGTAGGATTTTTCTAGTAAAACTACCATTATCTCTAAAATAGTCTACTCATTTATGATCTATAAATGGCCAACTTGTATTCTTAAGAGAACTAATGGTTACATCGAAAAATATGTTTGGACTGGCATCATTCTTGAAAGAAAGATTGTTACCATCCCCTGGTCTACCTACTACAAACCGTTGGAAAGTGGAGGTCTGGGCATCAAAAATCTCAAGCTCATTAATGATGGCCTTCAAGCTAGACTCACTTGGAGATTGATCATTCATAAATATTATTCTATTGCTATTCTTAGAAATAAATTCCAAGAGAAATAAAAAAAAATAAATTTGAGCTATGTTAACTCCCCGATCTGGCCTTCCATAAGAATTTCTTTTACAAAAATTATGAATAATTCTAGATGGATGGTTAGCGTGGACTCCTCCATGATCTTTTGGCTTGACCACTAGATTGGATCCACCATAATTTCCCTGTTTCCTCTTAAATCCCCTCCAGAAGACATCAACTACACTATTAATGAGATGACACACTCTCATAACTTAAGTCTCCCGATACCATAATGCATGTCATTGTTAACCACCCATTATCTAGCGCTGATGATTTTCTTATTTGGGAACCTGACCATATTGGTATTTTGGATTCCAATAGTTTTTACAGTAATAAATTCACAAGCTCTAATCCTAGTTTTGGTTAGTTGAAACCCTTTGACAAACCCTAGATTAATCCCTCAAGACTGAACCTTATTTGGCGTATTGCTCATAATCATATCCCTATTGAGGTTTCTCTTCAAATTTTTGGAATCCATATCTTCACTAAATGTTAAATCTGTCATCAGCATAGAGAGGATACTAACCACATATATTTATCCTGTGCTACTGCATCTGCCCTTTGGAACTTTATTAATGACCTGTTTGACTACAGATGGTTACACATTGACCCTATTCACTCTAAACTAAAATGTGGTTTGGAGTTGGATTCCTCTTGGGAAAATAAGAATCATATACTTTCTGCTATTGATAAGATCCTCTATGTTATCTAGTATGATAAAATTTGATGATTCACAACAACTTCTCATTCAATCTTAATACAAGTTGGACGAGAATTCTCATCGCCATTAGGGATGCCACCTCCCTAAAAAAGGTTCATTGTGATAACTATATTGGGGACTTTGTGATCCTTCGATTTCTCAGAATTTAAGGGATCTACAAAGAACCATGACACTCATTGGGGGTGTTTTGGCAAGCCTCGCTTTTAGGATGGATCAAAATCAATGTGGATGGAGCTTCCAAAGAAAATATGGGACCTGCGGGCTATTTAGCCATTTTCAGAGATTTCCTGGTTCATTGTCATGGTCGTTTCTATGGAAGCTATGGTACTGCCTCTTCTCTAGAATCAGAATTGATGGCGGTGATTCAGGCTAGTGACTTTGTGAAAATAAATGGTTTTAATGACATCTAGATTGAAAGTGACTCTACCACCATTATGCAAGCTATTTGGATAGGGGTGTTACACCATGCCTGGATGCTTACAACTCAATGGATGAGTTTCTTTGATTCACTTAAGGTGCTCAGATACATGTTCACCCATTCATATCACGATTCATATATTGTGGCTTATGGTATTTCAAATAAAAGAATCAAATAGGGCATTTCGTGGACTGATGATCTACTGGTTGATCTTCTCCCTCTATATGAAAGAGATTGTAATAATATCACCTCATTTAGACTCATGTAGTTCCTTTCATGATTTTTAATAAATTTTGTCTTGTACTTTGACCAAAGAATTACCTTTAAAAAACATTCAATGGATATTTTTGTTAGAGGGTATGAATAAGACCCTAGTTGATGTATACAAACCTATTTTTTTAAGATTAATTTACACTTTGATTGGAGGACCATTTTAAATTAATATCTGGTCACATTAATAATTTTAATATGCAATTATAAACATGATATTTTGAATCGTGTTATAAAAATTTACTTTAGATGAATTTATGTTATTTTTTTTAAAAAAATTCATGTTTTGATGAATAGTAAAAATACGCTAAATTTAAATTGAAAATAAAATTTTTCATTAAAATAACTTATATGGTTAAATTATATTAATAAATGGCTTAAAAGTATAAATATTATATATTTCTACCATTTAAAATAATTTAGGTCATTGGAAATAATTTATATTGAATTCAGAGGTAACATCATTTCAATCATTTGAAATATTTTAACTTTTAAAACCCATTTTCTCATTTCAACAAAGATATTAACTTTAAATTAATTACTGAAAATGTAATGTTTTGAATTTTCCAAAATTGATTCAATATTTATAATTAGTAGGTCCAAATTATGTAAATATATTTATTTTATTTTTGGGAAATATGAATAGTAACTTTGTTAAATTTTATTAACTTGGTAAAAGGTTAAATACGGTAATTAAGGGTAACAATAATATTATGAAATTATCATAACACTTGTATTAAAATAATTGGATCATTATAAATTTTCCTAAAATACACTTGGGTCGAAATGGTATCCATTGGAACCCACATGGATGAGATTAGGTGACTTAATTTTTTTAATGAAATGTGAAATATGTCTCATTCAAACATTAATAATTAAATTATTTTTAATATAAGGTTATATAGTATATATGTTAAATTATAAATACTCATTTTAAAGATAAAAGTTTTTTATTTATCATGAAAAATTATTTATAATTTCTTGGAAAAAATTATTACCTTAAAGACATATACTTGGATAATGAAAAAATAAATTAATTGATGGGAAATCAATAAATAATATTTATTAAAATAATAATAACAATAAAAAGGTCAAAAAACTTGAATAAAACTTATTGATAAAGTATAACTATACCATAAGCATCCAAGAGTCTACTTATTGACTATTTGGAGGCTTATAGAAGAGATTATAATACTTATATTATTTTATTTAAAGTGAAGACAAATTTGTCAAATTCATGTTTTAAATGAGTATAGAATTTTTAATGTTGGGTTTTTTAGAATATAAATTCTACTAAAATTATTCTTATAAAATATAATGGTTTTATATTAATCATAATATATTATTTTTAATTTTTATTCAACAAATAAGCATATTAAATTAATACAAAAAATTGAGGTAGTAATTATTTTATTAATGAAGAGATCAAAGAAATGTTATTAACAATATATTAATAAATATTATTTCTGATAATAATTGTGTAAAATTAATTTTATAGATTACCATGGACACATAAAGATATAATAAAATATTTGGATTGAGGTTCACTTTTTTTATATTTTTAAAAATCTATGAAATAAATACTATCAAAATTGACAATATTGTTATGTTGTCAAAATGAGGTTTTCTTAAATTATTTAAAAATAATAAAACATTTCTAAAAATATAGAATAATTATGATATGTTATAAAATGTTATAAAGTTTTCATTTACGGTCTAATATACTTCATATAAGTAAATAGGTCACCCATTAAATATTGAATTATTTGTTAACCTAGTTTAAAATTAAATAGAATAACTAAGTGTCAATAAAAATGATAATGATTAAATTGAGATAAAAAATTATCTAAAATTTATTGGATGATGCAATTACAATCCTATATCATCTAATATACTAAATTGGTACATTTTTAAGGTTTTTATGCATGGTTTTATTTTATTATAAATTAATATTTTTGAGGATTACAAAAGTACCCATCACCTCAATTATAATATAGAACTTCCTCCCTCAACTATTTATATCATTTTGAGTCTTTAAGATCCAACATAAACTATCCATTTTCCTTATAAAATTATCTAGAAACATTTTTTGGTCCATAACTTCTTTAAATACCCACTCTATCTCCCTAAGAGGTGATTTAGAGGAGGCACATCGAAGAAGAGGTAATATCATTTACCAATTCATTCAAACAACCTTCTTATTCTACATCCACCTCATGAGTTATTTAATTATGACATAATAAATCTAGTTGTACATGTATAATGAAATCTTATTATTATTATTAAACAAACATATTCCTCCTTTTACTTATCCTATGAAAAATGAAATCACCACGCGTGCATACGTATGGGTTACCATCTCCACACTACGGTGTAATCCTTTTTAACCACCTCCATATATGGATGGATATAATGATGGAATATATATATATATATAATTAATATAAAATGATATTCATTTTGAGATAATATACACCATCTACTTCTTTACCATTCAACAATTATGGGAACAATATCGTCACTCTTGCATACGTACGGCTTACCGTCTCCACAGTGGGATGAGATTCGTTCTACAAAATCTTTATTAAAGCATGATTTTGAAAATGAATTGAATGAATATATATGATATATATTATACTAATTACATTATTTAATTTGTATAACTATAACATAAAATGAGTAATAAGAACTTAATTGAAAAAACATGCATAGGAATATAAAGCAGTTAATACCAGAATAACGAGTAATAATAAATTTTAAAAAAAATGTTAAAAAATATGATCATAAATATTGTCATAAAAATTATTATTATTATGAAATAAATAATTAACATTATTTAAATCATTTTCATTGAGTTTTGGATAGATACAAACCATATAGGACCTAAGGTAAGGGATAACTTTTCAAATATCTTTTTTATCAGAGATTGTTTTTCTGTAAGTATTTACTGGGGTATATTTATCATCCACATTGATGATTAGATAATATGTATTTCAAAATATTATTTATATCTTTATATAATTTTTTAAATTTAATTTTTCTGTTTGGTTAATTTTTACTAAATAAAATAAATGGTATCTTGTATCATTTTTTGTATGAGGTACTTTTTGACTTTTCTGTAAAAGTACGAGAAGATTGTTTTTTTAACTTGTATGGAGTGAATGGGTTTTTTTACTCTTTAATAATTTATTATTTCCGTTAAGATTCCCCTTTAAACTTATAGGATTATATTCACATAAAATTATTTCTTCTATAATTGTGTGTCATTTTGATAAAGGAAAATGTTTTTGACGAAGAAAGAATACATTCCTTAGGAATTAATTTCATGTGCTTTATCAGAATTATTTTCAATTTATAATGAAACTATTTATATAGAGTTATATTTATCTACTTGTTGTTACTATTTTTTAATTGTGTTTATTATAGAAATATATTTAAAAAATACATTAGTTTTATATTAATTATAATGGAATGATGTTCAAGAAACCCATTTTATATCATGAGTTATATTATGTTGAAGGTTTTTTTGTGTTTTTTTGGAATATGTAAGTGTGGTTTTATTAAGACACGGTTCAGACCTATATATCCCTCTAATAAACTGGGTAATGAATTATATCTCATGATATAGACATGACTGGAATGGAATGTAAATTTGGTTCTGTAATACATGGCTAGAACGAGGAGTGAACTAGGTTATATAATGGATTTTTTTTGCTATGATGGTCTTCGCAAGGAGCCTTTACAGATATGAAATGATTTTATATGATTTTGTGTGTATTCCATGAAATTTCATGTCTTATGTTATGAATACAAGGATTACATTTCACTTTTATGATTTATCCCATGACATGATATTATGATCTTGTATATGCAGGATAATATTTCTAAATGTTATTTTTTATGGTTATGATGTGATTGATATTTCCCTTGTTTACCCTTACTATGAATTTGAGGTCACCCATTCATATGTTTCTTTTCCCTAAGTCATAAATAAGGTAATTAAGTTAGATGTGTCAAAAAGAAGTCTAGTTATAAAGATTTATGCTGGAGATAATGTAGAATTTTTATGAATAACTTAGGATAAAACCTAAAGTGTAAAAAATTGAAATTTTGTTCTTGAATTACGTGGTTTCCCCATTATGAGTTTTTGTTTCTCTCACTATGCTTCTTGGATATAGTCAATGAATAGAACCTGAAGGAACCATGTTAATTCTGAATCTGATGGGCAATGAAATTATTCTACCCCCACACAACCAAATGTTATGAGACCTAGAATGAAATATCATATAACCATGATCACACATATTTTTTAAGTTATGAATCATTATAGACATCCAAATGAGAAAAGGATTGAGAAACATTCTATTTAATTATTCATAAGGTATCATCCTCTTTCATTCAGTGGGTTATCTAATCCATTAGAGGATAGACAATGGATAAGTACCACTAAAAAGATATTTTCAGTTATACAATGTTATGAACATGATAAAGTCATATTATCATTATATCGTTTGGAAGGTGAAGAAGATCATTCATGGAATCTTATCATGAATATGAGGGAAATATATGAAATTGAGTCAATGGAATGGGATGAGTTCAAGAAATTATTTTTCAATAAGTACTTTCCATGTATTCTTCAAAAAATGATGGAATAGGAGTCCCTTTAACTTACGCAAATGGATAATAAATCTGTTGGTACCTACAAAGAAAATTTTTCAAGACTTTTATGGTATACTTTTGAAATTATTATCCAAACTGAGAGTAAAATTTATCGACTCTTTAGTGGCTTAAAAAAATGTCTCCAAATTGAATTATCTATAGGGTACTCTAATAGATACGAGGAAATTGTTCAATGTGCTCTAAAGGTGGAGATGGGGATTGAAGTAACCCATCAATCCTACAGGTTTTATGAGATGAGGAAAATGGAATTACAAGGAAAATATAGAGACCACACTGAGAAGAATATGAGTTTTTCCTTATGATCAATGTGTGGAAAGAAACATGGAGGGAATTCCCTTAAATGGACTATTAAATGTTTGAAGTTTTGAAAATAAGGTTATCGGGCAGTTGAATGCCAAAGTGATGGGAAAATGATTTCTAATGATAAGAACAAAGAATAGGATACAAAGAATCCACCACCTACACTTCAATTATTCAAATTAATGGAAATTGGAAATTATTATAATCAATGCTCTAATCCAAGGTTTATTGATGATGATCGAAATCAACAAAATCCTAAGGACAAAGACAAAGGAATGTCACATGCAATCACTATCGATGACGTGGAATACGATAATGAAGTGGTGAAATGTAAACTTTCCATCCACATTAAAGTAGAAAATGTTTTATTTGATTCTGGATCCACCCACTCATTTATTTATAAATAATGTTCTCAAGTTATCTCTGTATTATCTCAAAAATTTCATGTTGATTTAGCTGTGACAAATCCTAATGGAACAATAGTTACATAAAAAGTATAGAATCCTTATCTATTTTAAGTGTGTGGGAAAGTATTTATTTCAAATATTGTTATCCATCCTATAGTGAAATTTTTTGTGACTCTAGGAAAGGATTATCTTTCTATATATGTTGCTTATGTCAATTTCTAAGAAAGGGAAGTCATATTTCATATTATAGATCAATCTATGATCATCTATCGATGTAAGGATGAAAATAAACATCCAGTAGAAATTTATTCCATCTTATGGGACTTGATTACTATAAATGAAAGTTATTTATCTCAAATTATTAGGGTGAAACTCATGATTAAGAATACACCGATTTTATGGGAGTTTGAGGATGTCTTTAACGTAGAATTTCCAGGTCTTCCACCAAATTGTGATGTTGTGTTTTAAATACAAATCACACTAGATGAAATTCTTATTTCAAAGAGACCATATAGAATGGCCCCAATTGAGTTGAAGGAAATGAAGAATCAACTCTAAGTGAATATTGATAAGGGACTAATATTCCCTAGTGTGTCACCTTGGGGGAACCTGTTCTGTTTGTTAAGAATAAATATGGATCAATGAGACTCTGCATTCATCATCCAGAACATAACAAGATCACTATTAAGAATAAATATCATCTTCCATGCATTGATGACTTATTTTACCAACTACACAGAGCTAAATACATTACCAAGATTGATATCCATTTAGGAAATCGTCAACTATGAAAAAATGGAGGATATAAAAAAGATGGTATTCCATACAACGTATAAAAACTATGAATTTATAGTGATGACTTTTTTCATACTGATTCCCCTAATGTATCTATGGATCTAATGAATAGATTCTTTAGATACTATATTGATCAATTTTGGGTTGTATTTATAGATGATATTAGTGTCTATTCGATGAACAAGGAAGAAGATGAAGACCACTTGAGTATTGTAATGAATACCCTAAGAAAGGAGAAGCTTTATGCATAATTTAACAAGTGTGAATTTTAGATTTAGAAGGTTTTATTTTTGGGTGACATAATCTCAAGAGAAGGGATATCTATGAATACATCAAAAATATATGATGTAGAATGTTGGAAGAGACCAAAAAACGGTAACTAAGTTCCAATGTGTTTTTGGTTTGGCTAGATATTATTGACGTTTTGTGAATGGTTTTCCATGATTATGTAATCCACTTACCATTAAGACTTAGAAATGAGTTATTTTCATTTGGATAAAGTAAAGTTAAAATAATTTCAATGAGAAAAAAATAAGGATATCCATTGCATCTATTCTCACACATTCTTATTGTGGATAATGTTTTGTGATCTACAGTGATGCATCCATGAAGGGGATGGGGATTGTTCTCATGAAAAATGATATAGTGATAATGTATTCCTCATAGAAGTTGAAAATCCATGAGAAAAATTAACCAACCAATGACTTGGAGTTAAAATCATTAATATTTTCATTAAAGATATGGATGAATTATCTTTATGGTGAAAGGTGGATATTTATAAAAATCACAAAAGATTAAAGTGAGTCTACAAGACCACGTTATCCTATCTATGATGAGGATCACAAAAGATCCAATATTAACGAATTTCTAAATATGGATCATGAAATTTTAAATGATGGGGGAAATTTTATCTTTATCAAATGAAAGATCAAACATCTATACTATTCAAGATTAAGGATGCACAGATGAAATATGTATATTTACAAAAGAATTTGGGAAATGTTAATGAATTCAACCTTGATTGTGATGAAATAACAAGGTTTAGGAATAAGGTTCGTATTCATCCCAAACCAAAATTAAAGAAGGAGCTGTTTGATGTGGCCCATAGTTCTTCATTATCTATTCACCATGGAATCAAAATGATATATAGGGACCTGAAAGAGTATTTCTAATGGGATTTCTTGAAAAGATATGTTTCCATATAGGTCTCTCGATGCTTGGTTTTTCAACAAGTTAAGACTAGGAGACATAAGTATATGTTTATGTTACAACCATTACCCATACCAGAATTTAAATGAAAAAACATCACTATGAGATATATTTTTGGAATTACCAAAAAATATAAAGGCCATAATGCTATATGGGTTATATTTTATCACCTTACGAAGTCAAAACACTTCATTCTATTAGAGAGGATTTCTCCCTTGATCATCTTTCCAAGATATATGTAAATGATGTGGTAAGATTGCAAGGAGTACCACTTCCCATTATATCTGACCAGGATCTGAGGATTATATTAGTGTTCTGGAAGAGTCTTCATCATGATCTTGACACAGAGTAAAGTTTCAGCACTACTAATCCTCTATATATATACGGTTAGTCTTAGAAGACAATTCAAACTCTTGAAGATATATTCTGAGCTTTCTGTATGTATTTCAAATGTATATGGGATCAACACCTACCACTGGTGGAATTTTCATACAATAATAGAGTTTAATACAGTATTACAATGTCTCCTTATGAATCCCTCTAATGAAAAAAGTGTAACTTTATGGGATGAATTTAGGGAATGAAATCTATTTGGACTTGATATTGTTGATGAAATGGCATAAAAGGTCAGATCAAATCAACAACACATAAGAGCATGTCAGAGTTGACAAAAAATTTATACTAACAATTGAAGAAAATACCTAGATTGTGAAGTGGGTGAAAAGGTGTTTCAACTAATATATATTGGGAAGAGAGTACTGAGATTTGGAAAAAGGGAAAGCTGATCCCAAAGTACATCGGTCCTTTTGAAATTATGGATCATGTTGGGAATGTTACATACTATTTGGAACTTCCATAGAATCTCTCTCAATTTCATGATGTGTTCCATGTATCTCTCCTGATAAAGTACATAACTAATCCTTAACACGTACTATACTCAGAATTCGTACCACTAGAGCTAGATAATTCTTATGAAGAAAAACCGATAGAGATTCTAGAATGTGGTGACAAAGTTCAACAAAACAAGACCACTCACTTAGTTATAGTTTAATGGAGGAACCACCAATTTCAAGAAGTAAATGGTAACTTGAGGATATTATGAGGAGTGGTATCCACATCTATTTTCTACCACATGATGAATTCTGAGGGCGAAATTCAGTTTAAGGGGGGTAGAATTTAACACCCAGATGTTTTTAGGAAATATTTTATTCAAATAATTTTTATTCTCTAATAGATTTCTATGCAAAAAATCATGAGTTTAAAAGAACCAAGAAATACCTTTATTATAAAATCACTATTATATCATAGACATTAGGTTATTGGGAATAATTATAACTAACTTTTGAAAATGCTTTCTGAATTCATTGGCTATCAATTATATATGAAAAATATCAATCAATTAGTTATTTGTATTTTTGAGTGAATTATGTTGGTAATGAAATTAATGAGATATACATGTTCTATATACTTAATTAAATATTTTTTATTTTTATACAATAGATATTTTAATCATAGGATAATAATAAAACCCTATTTTACATATAAAACCCCATTTTTTAAAAAGGTTAATTTTATACCATTGAATAGAGAACCCATTTTAAATTAATATTTGGAAAAATTAAAAAAAATTATATAACAACATAAACATATTATTTATATGCAATATATGAAAATTTACTTTGGATGAATTTTTGATATTTTCTTGATAACTTTCATGTTTTTATGAATAATACAAATATGATAAATTTTAAATGAAAATAAATTTTTTCATTGAAATACTATATATGGAAAAATTATATAATTGAATTGTTTAAAAGGAAAAGTAGAATATTATTTTTTATCAATTAATATAATTTTGTTCATTGGAATAAATATTTAATTAAATTCAGATGTAAAAACATTTCAATCTTTTGTAATATTTTAACTTCTCAAACCAGTTTTCTCATTTCAACAACGAGATTAATTTTAAATTAATTACATCAAATTATATGTTATGAATTTTGAAAAATGGATTCTATATTTGGAATCAATATGTCTAAATTATGTAAATATCATTATTTAATTTTTGGTAAATACGAATAATAACTGGTAAATTTTATTAACACGGTAAAAGGGTAAATCTGGTAATTAAGGGTAAAAATAATATTATAAAATTATACCAACACTAGTATTAATATAATTGGATTATTATAATTTTTAATTAAGAATAATTGGGACGAAATGATATCTTTTTTAACCCACAAAGGATGATATTAGGACATTTAATTAATTTTATTTAAAAAAAGTGACATATGTATCACCCAAACGTTAATAATTAAATTATTTTTAATATTGGGTTATAAAGAATATAAATTAGATTATAAATAGTCATTGAAATATAAATTTTTTATTTTATCATGAGAATTTATTATTTACTTTTTAGGAAATAAATAATTACCCTAAACAATTATACTTGGGTGGTGTAAAAATTAATCAAATGACGAGAAATCAATAAAACAATGTTTATTAAAATGTTACTAATCATAAAATGACCAAACACAAGAACAAACCTTATTGGATGAGTATATATGGACTATAATCATCCAAGGGGTGACTTATTGACCATATAAAGGCTAATAGAGGAGATTATGACACTTATATTACTTTTTTAACATGAAGATAATTTGTCACATTCCTGTTTAAAATGAGTATTTCATTTTTAATGTAGGGGTTTCCAAAAGATAAATAATACTATAAATATAATTATGAAATAGAACGGTTTCACATTCATTGTATTATTTTTTTGTAATTTTTTATCAAAAAATAAGTATACTAAATAATAACACAAAATTAATGTTGTAGTTAATTAATTAATGAAGAGATGAAATAAATGTTTTTAACAATATTTTAATATATATAATTTGTGATAAATATTATTTCAAATTAATTATATATATTACTTAGACCCATTACGGATATAATAAAATATTTTTTTTCGATGTTCACTTATTTCTTTATATTTTTAAACATCCTTCAAATAAATAGTGTCAAAATTGACACTGTTGATATTTTGACAAAAATAATGTTTTCATAAATTATTAAAAAATCATCAAACATTAATAAAATATAAAATAATTATGATATGGTCTAAAATGTTCTAATATATTCATTTATAGTCTAATTTACTTCCAATAATATAAATATTTCACCCATTTAAAATTGAAATATTTGTTACCCATGTTAAAAATGAAACAGAATGACTAAGTGTTAATTAAAATGACAATGCATAAATTTACATAAAAAATTGTATAAAATTTATTTGTTTATGATATTATATCCCTATATCACATATTCTTATAAATCCAGATATTTTAGTTGTTTTTAGGTGGGTTTTTATTTTATTATAAATTAATATTTTTGAGATTTCCAAATGTACCCCTCCCCTTTATTATAAAAGCAAACTTCCTCCATCAACACTTAACATAATTTTGAGCCTTAAATATATACCCTCTCCCCTCCATTTTTTTAATAAACTTCCCTAGAAACATTATAGTGGTATTGGGTTTCTAAAAAGATCTTCACTAGTGCACTAATAAGATATTTAGAGGTGGTACGTTGAAGAAGAGGTAATATTAGTTACCCATTCTTTCTAACTTCTTTATTCTTCAACATCCCCCTCATGATCTGTTTCATTATTAAGTAATAAATCTAGTAGTATTTACACACTGATAGGTTATTATTATTATGAAACAACAATATTCCACCTTCTAACCATCCTATTAAAAATGATATCACCACACGTGAGTATGTACGACTTACCGTCTGCACGACGTAGTGTAATCCATTTTTCACTATACCTTACATGAATTGGTATAATGATGGAATTAATATATATATATATACACATTATTAATATAAAATTATATCAATTCTTATATACAATACACCTTCCACTTCAATATCATTCAATAATTCTGGGAACGATATCATCACTCATGCTTTTGTATGGCTTACCATCTCCACAGAGCAATGTGATTCGTTCTACATAATATTCATTAAATAATGATTATATAAATTAACTAAAGTAATAATATGATATATATTATACTAATACCATTATTTAAATTATATAACTTTGTCCTTGAAATAAAAATAAGAACTTATCTGAAAAAAGATACAGAAGAACATGAAGCAGTTAATGCCAGAATAAAGAGTAACAATGAAATGTTACTGACAGATGAGTGAAATTATTTTCATAAATTTTATCATAAAAATGATTATGATTCTTAAATAAATCATTAAAATTATTTTAATCAATTAACATGAGGATTAGATTCATATAAATCATATCAGACCTTAGGTAAGTGATATCTTTGTAAATCTCATTTTTATGTGAGATTGTTTATTCGTATGTACTTACTGGGTATATCTATCATCCACATATATGTTTACTAAATATGTATTTCAAAATATTATTTATATACTTCTATATTTTTTTAATTTAAATTTTATCCATGGTTGAATATTTACAAAATGGTATGAATAGAATCGTTTTTCTTTTTCACAACATGGTACATTTTGACTTTTCCGACAAAAGTATGAGAAGAATGATTTTTTATCTTGTATGAAAAGAATGGATTAATTACGCTTTCATAATGCCATATTTCTGTGAAGATTAACCTAATATCTTAAATGTTTATTTTTACATAAAATTATTTCTTCTAAAATTGTGTTTAATTTTGAGAACGGAAAATGATTTTGAAGAAGAAATGATATTTCCCTCTGGATTTAAATTCATGTGTATTATAAAAATTATTTTTCATATAAGATAAAACTATTTAAATAGGGTTGTATTTCTATCCATGTTATTACTATTATTTAATTTTTATTTGTTATGGAATGAAATTTAGGAAATCTAGTTGTTTTATATCAATTATGATGGAATGGTGTTTACGAAACCCATTTAATTTCATGGGTTATGCAATGGTGAATGTTTTTATGTTTCTGTGGATGATGCATGAACGATTTCCTTATTCTATTAGTGGGAACTATGTCTCATTACAATGAAATGGGTAAATATTTATATCTTATGAGATAGACTTTATTAGAATGGAATGTAAATCTGGTTTAGTAATACAATGTTGGAATGAAGAATGAACTTAGTTCGATAATAGAATTTTCCCTCTTAGATGGTCTTGGAAATGAGCCTCGACTAATATGAAATGATTTTATATTATTATGTATGTATGCTAAGAAATTTCATGTCATATTTTATGACTATTGGGATTATATTTCAATTTTATTATTTATTCCATTACATGATATTATGATCTTTTATATGCAGGGTTTGGTCCATTGCGGTCATTAACAACGACTCCCCTTGCAGCTTCTCGGTGACGATTACCCCCTGGGCTTCTTCGACGGCGGCTCATGTTGGCGATGAGCTGTCGCGGAGGGTCTTCGAGTTGCGATGGAGGCGTGGGCTTGCTTCGGTCAGCGGGGCTGCGGACGGTGGTCTTCGAGCTACGACAGAGGCGTGGGATTGATTCGGTCAGTGGGGCTATGGACGACGACCTCTGAACTGCGAAAGAGGCATGGGCGGGGATGTAGACGGTGTGGGATCTCATTGGAGGCGTGGGATTATCTCGGCCAAGCTTGATGGTTTTAGATCTGGTTCGGATCTGGGTTCAGGCCAGATCTGGTTGGAATGGATTTTCTGGCCGACGGATTCTCACAAGTATGCAGAGGGCGGTGATGGTGGTGTTGCACTCCGATGGCAGCGGTGTGGATTGGTTGGACGGCCGGTAGCACCATGGTGATCCATTGGGTTCCCCGGTCATAGAAATGGGACTAGCAGTTCTAGAGTCTTCTAGACAGTGTGGGTTGCGGTGTTGTGGGGGCTTTGGGCTTTTGGACTTGGTCTGCTAGGACTTGGGTTGTGTTTGGTATTTTTTGGGGTATTTTTTTCACTCACTTATTATGGAATTTGTTCCACTGGGATTTTTAGCCGCTTGAATTTGGTTGTGTGTATTTAATTGGGATTTTTTCCTCTAGGCGATTGGGTTACACCTATGTGTCTCTGGTCCTAGAGACCTGTATCAGGTCTTCCTTTACCCCTTCAAAAGGAACTCCTACTTTATTTTCTTTTTTAATAAAGGGGCTTGAACCCAAAGTTTCTGATATTATGATATTATTGATATTTCCCTTATTTACCATTTATATGTATATGAGCTCACCCTTTCATATTTTTCTTTTCCCCAAGTCATGAAAATGGGTGTTACGTTAGACATATCAAAATGGAGTCTAGTTATAAATAAATAAGTGGGAGAAAATATAGATGTTTCATAAACCAATTGTTTATGCTTCCCGTTTTCTAAAGGCACTAAACCTGTACGGTCCTAGCGAGGTGTTTGATATGATATATAATAAATATTCTTCAATGTGGAATTAAAATCTACATCTAAAGTATGGTTCATTATAGGATTACTTTAAATGGTCCCAAACACATTTCCTACCAATCCATGTAATTTTTAATATATTTGATAATTGATTTATTTCATAACCCATGTGACTTATGAAATATTTATATTGTGTAATGGGTATAGATTATTCAATATTTCCCAATTCAATATGATAAATTACAAAAAAAAACAAATGTAAAAATAGAATATGGTTATGGAAATAGGTAGATATAATACACATTAATATTTAAATTTAATAGGTATTTAATGTCCGTTGAAAATTTATTACAATAATTTGATTGTTTTAAGAGAATATTAACAATAAAAAAATGAGAGTGTATACTAACATTTACCAGTAGGTAATTTTCACATAACATAACCTATTAAATGATATAAGATATATTAATACATAAAAAACCAAGAAGGATTAAGAATCCATTATATTAAATATAATAGGGTATGTTTATACACTACTCAAATTTTAATTGATATATAATAAAAAATAATTCTTAATAGAATTTAAATTAAGATGAAATACATTACCTTTTGCTCCCTTATGATTAAACATTATTTAACGTCATGTATAGTGGGTTTAAAAATGTTATTATCTTATTAAAGGAATATATTAATATTTATGATATAATCAATAATTCAATTATAATATCATATTAACTTTTAATTAATAAATTTTTAGTCTTTTCATCGTTTCCAGTGTAAATTTCCATGTTTTCCAGGTATGTTTTGAGTTATAATTTGTGTTCCTGTTACTTTGATAAAGATTTTAACAATTCAAGAATGTAATACATGATGAAAATATGAATTACATTCACTTTATATGTATTTAGAGTAGTTCAAAAAATTCATAGTAAATTAAATACATTACTCAAGGTGACAGTCAGTCATATGTATGCTTGAATGAGATTTCAATTTTCATATCAAATTGTAAGGAATAAAATAAAATTATATATATATACACACATAGAAATATATATATATATATTCATTAAATTATTATTATTTCATGTATGTAACATATTTTTATTAAAATCATCTTTAATACATCCCATGTAAGGAGTGAATAAATCACATAACATCGTGAGGTGGTAGTCCACCATACATGTGAACTCTATTTTCATATTCCCATATTATTTAAAGCATGAAGTTATGGGTATATAAGACTAAAAAGCTATAATGAAATAATATATATCATAAATATAATATATAAATATAATTTTTTAATTATTCAATACCCAGATAAGTGGTAATGAAAAAATGAAGTACATTAGATCAGGAGGTGGTTGTCTTCCATATATTGAAATGATGATTTCATAACCAATTTAATGGATGTGTGTTAATTATTAGGTCATACAAAAAACATAACCAAATAAAAATATATTTTAGAAAATGAGGTAATTATATGATAATTATATTCAAAAAATATTGTATGTGAAGAAGGAAATAAAATCAAAATATTTTTAGAAAAACATTTCCCCTTCTTCAGGTATCCTCTTTATGATTACTCATATGCATTCCTAAGTTAAAATTAATTAAAATATAAGGATTGGAGCAGGATATAAGATAATTTGGTGATTTATTTGGTTCTGGAACTACTAATCCAATGTGTATTTAGGGTTTTTAAAAAGGGGGAGAGGTGGAGGCCTTTTATAACTCGGGTGAGTGGAAAACATGAAAATATTTTAAAGACTGAAATCCACCCAAATTTTTTTCATTTTAAATATACCCAAAAAAATGAACCAAACTAAATAATATAGGTTATAATGATGAAATATTTTTATTAATTGGATTTTGGAAAAGTTTCTACATCATTTGGCCTCTTATTTTTAATGTTTAGTTCCTTCGTAAACTCACTTTTTTCTTAATCATTGTAATTAACGTTATATTTATTCACTAATAAGTTTGTTCAAAAATTACGATAAAATTATAAGACATAATAAATTATGATGATATAGAATATATAATCATTTTTCAAAATTCTAATTACATTAGTTGAAATTATTAATTTCAAATTAATCTTACTGAAGCAATGAGAAAGCGTGTTTTTAATGTAAAAATGTCCAAAATATTACTCTATTTCTGTATTCAAATTGTATATAAAATGATTCCAATGAACTCAGTTAGACTAATAGATTTAAAATTGAAAAAAATATTACTCTCAAACATATTTATAATATAATATAAAATTATAAATTATTTAGAATAAAATTCAGTTTTAAATAAAAATTCATTATTTTTTATTATTAATCAAAAAATGAAACAACTCAAAGAAATACCAAAAAATAACCACGTGCTAATTTTAATATTACTCATTAAAAATTTAATTTATTTGGATAAATAAATTTTATAAATGTTTAAATATTTATTTTTAAAATAAGTTCATAATTAAAAATAGACAAAACTACCTTTAGAAAAAGACATTTTTAAGTGTAACATTGTATTTGTTATTATCATATTCCTAAAAAAATATTTAGATGAATTTTAAAAAATAATTGATTAAATATTTTTCATATAAATTTCATTACTATTATTCAAAAATGTTAATTAATTTATTTTTTTAGGATAATACACATTTGGCGTATAAAATAGTGTTTTTATTAAAACATTTCATTTATATTCAAGTGGTTTTAATATTATTTTTCTAATTAATTTGTTACCAATTAATTCATCCATATATTTTTATATCTAATTTAATCCAATTAATAACCTTCAATGTAATTTATTGGAGATAATTTTCATTTTAAATAATTGTGTAAATAGTATTTGATAAAACCCAGCCCTGGGTGTAAGGAAAGTTATTGAAGAAATTCATTGTTGTATATAACAAAATCTAACTCAGTGTCATGTGAATTTCAAGTTATATAATAGATTGAATTTTTTTAATATAGTATATATACTATATGGTTCTAAAATGTTTTATTGTCTCCTATTATTGTAGTTTATTTTTACACAAACTGTTGAAAAAAATGTAAATCATTTATAATTTCGTGGTGTTAAAATTATATGGTCAATAAAAAATGGATTTATGAAATACATACTTGAAAATATATTCATATTTATTATTTTGAACTCCCTATTTTAATGTTTTTTATGAATTACCAGATATTTATCCCAATTGGAAATAAATTCAACACCCACTAATATATATTCATTTTCACTAGAATATTGGAATTATATTATAAAATCGAATCCCCACATGTCTAAAATTCCATACAAAAAAAATTGTTTTTAAGGAAGGTATTTTCTCATTAAAACATTTCTCATAAATTAACATTTTTTGAGAACAAAAAACACTATTTATACCATTATTAAAAATTGAATGCCAATAATATCCATCATGAATAACCATTTGGGTTATCCTTTATCTCCCATCGTATCCTTCTCATACCGAAGAATTATATCATTCATGAATAGACAAAAAGTCACCCTTAAAGAGACAACTTCTCATAATTCCATCAGAACAGCTTTCAGAGAAAGGTTTCCATACCAAAACAATTGATTAATGTCGTATAGGAATTCCTTTCATATATTTGGTTTCAAATACTCCGATATCACCCCTACTACATGGATTGGAGAAAAATATTTTTACCATGATGTTTTATTACCTAAAATAAATAGTTGTCCTTCATTAGGTAAAATGGAATTGATCTCTCTTAGTTCACCACTTTAGGTTTTGGGTAGCCTATACTGGTGGTCAAACACTATTTTAGAACCTTTTTTTCTATATTATCCAAATTTAATTATTGTAAAAAGAGTATCCAACTTAGAAGTCATCTTTTTTATTTTTCATTGTAAGAAATATTTTTGTATAGTGTGGTCAATAAAAACTATAACATTAGATCCAATTAAGTAACATATGATCTTCTATTTGGAAAATAATTGTCGATAGTTCATTCCTAGTGGTGGTTCATTTTCATTATTATTTTTCTAGTAATATACTTGTATAATGCACTAGAAGTATCCTTTTATGCTACTTTTTCATCAAAAGAATCCCAAAAAAAATTCACTACATTTGCAAAATAACTAAAATGTTTGATCCCCATATGGGCTATTGAATACTAGTTCAATGGTCAGTTTCTCCTTGAGAATATTGGATGACTCTAAAAAAATTCATCAAAAACAAATGGAACATACATTATATGTATTTATTAAAAGTGTATATTGATACTTGAAAAAATGCATAATAAATCATTGGAAGAAGCTGAAATGTCCATGAAAACTCTTAACCCATTAACATTTTTTAGATGGATAGGATTTTGAATAACCCTAATCTAAAAATATTAATACTCTATTTCATTAATTGAAATATTATGATAAAGAAATATTCCCAAAATGCATAAGAGTTCACATATTTTCCAATTAAGAACTGATTTGGTCTCTTGAAATATTTGAAAAACAAAATCCATATTTTTTATATAGTTATTAATATCACATAAAAAAATTGAAAGTTCATTCATAAAAACATAAATAATACATTAAATAATTTATTAAATAATATACATCATACATATTTGAAGGCATGTATAGTGCCACACAACCCAAATAAAATTCATTTCCAAGAAAATGAATCAATATGACATGAGAATATAGTTTTCTTTTGAATGTATGGGGCTATCAAAATCAAGTTGTAAAAGAATTACCATCCAAAACACTAAATAATTCTTTCCGAGTAAGCCTCTAAATTATACGATTGAGAAATATAATAGAGAAACAAACCTTAAATTCATCATCCTAAAATCCAAACAAATTCTTTATTTAGTCACCATTCTATCCAAAATTATCTCAACCTTTTGATTGGTGGTTATAATGAATCCCACGTTTTGTGATCCACTTGGATAGGACTTGCCCAAGGTATATCCATAATGGGATAAATAATACCATAATAAAATAACTTCATGACTAAATCTCTTACAATATACTTAATATTGGGGGATAATATTCTTTGTAAATCAACCCATATATGGTTTAATTCATTGGTTACCAATTAATAGGAAATATATTTTAAACCCAAATTAATATTAATGAAATTTCTTTATAAGAAACTTTTTCTTCTTCAAATTCCACTTATCCAAATAAAATAAATTAATTACTATTACTGAATATTAATAATTTATTTTATATATTCTATATTTGATAAGTTTATTTCAAATTGAACAAATATATTTTATAGGAATATGATAATATCAAATCTTATTTTATACATAAAAGCCATTATTTTTCTAAAGGTTATTTTTAATCCTTTTAATGGAACAATTTATTTGAAACAAAATAATGAAATTTTTTTAAATTATATTTTCTAAATTAAACTTAGGTTTTCAAATATTAATTTAACAGCTATCATAGGATGATTTTTTGTATTTTTTTTGATAATATTAATTTTTTGATGAATTGTGAAAGTGTACTAAATTTTAATTGAAAACAGATTTTTCATTTATATAATTTGTATTGTGAAATTATATTTTTTATTAATTAAAGTCAAATTAAATAAATTATATCTAAAAATCCAATTTAGACCATTAGATTAATTTTTTGGTTTAATTTTGGAATAAAAACATTTCAAACATTAGAACATTTTCAGTTTAATAAATTGTTTTCTCATTACTTATAGAGAGATACTTCTAAATACAGTTATATCATTTTTGATAGTTTAATTTGAAAAAATTATTCCATATTTGTAACTACCATAACTTATAATTTATAATAAACCTAACTTAATTTATTACCAATGTGATTTTTGAAAACAGTTAAAATTTATTGCATTTATTACGGTAAAAAGTAGTTTACTTAACAGTTAAACATAGAATATAATGTATAAAAATGACTCAAAAAATTTCCAACACTATTTTTATGGAAATTTGTCGACCATTATAACCATAGGATAGAAATATTATTTTTATCTGGAACCCATTTTCATTAATGTGTCCCGTATAATATGTAATTAATAGAAAAGGAAAAAAATGTTCTTTTCTTTATTCTTATTTTTAATGATATGGGGATATTGAAAAACCTCATATTTTATTACAAATATTATTTTTCAAGTTAAATAAGTTTTTATCATTGTAATTTATTTTAATATTTTATAGATGATATAATTAAATTAAATGATTAATAAATTCCATTGCAGAGATTATTTAGTTATGAATTATATTAAATAAATGATATTAAAAATACTAAACTTTTTTTAAATAGATTGAATTTTTATGTTTCACTATTTTTATATAAAAAAAATATCATGATATAGAGCTTTTAAATTAATTAATTTGAATTACAATATTGTCTTGTAATTTTTTAAATTTAAATTAAATAAATTTACTTTAATGTTAATTTATAATAATTGATATTTTTAAAAACATTTAATATTAAAAAATACAATAATATGTAAATATATTTTAAAATGTTAAAAAAATAAAATAGTTCCCATAAATAAACCAACTTATCATTTGTAATGAACATATTGACCTCTAAATAGTACAAAAACATTATTGGAAATGTTAAGGTTACAAAAGTGTTTTTGCATTACTTGTGCTTATATTAAAATTAATATATGACACACATTGAATCATTGTTTTTTAATTAGGATTTAATATTAATAAGTGGGTATAAATTTTATTATATTCCTCACATTATTTTTTTATTTATGTATGAATCACATTGGTTAGAAAACTATTTGCCATAATGTAAAACCAAAATGAAAATAATTAAGAAGCATAAGAGTTAATGAAAAAATGTTTAAAAGTTGTATTTAATTTTGGTAATAAAGGAGTTTCATGACCAGTCCTATATACCCTCCATTATTAATAATTGTTTAGGAACATTATGTAAGGGATACATCCTAATAGTAAATACATTTGAATATTTAATAATTCCACTCCTCAACTATAAAAGACACTCACTCTCCCCATTTCTTAAAACCTATTAATAATTTTGGCTCATCCAAAAAATCACCAAAAAACTTCCTAACATCCATAACCTAGTCATATAAGACTTAGTTTTGTATGTTATCACATAGTTCATGTTTTTAGTGAAAACTAAATGAGGATATCAAAAATTATGTAAAGTTCTTCAAATAGTGTTTTTATTTTATTTCCATATGTACCTCATTAAATTAATTTATATGTAATTTTTATATCATAACCATAGTATCTTCCATATACTTAGAATTTTTTATGTTCTGTTTATGATCATAAATGACACAAACTTCCATAAAATTAGTTATGAAATCAACCTTTCTATGTATGGCGGACTACTGCCTCACAAACTAATGTCATTTGTCTTTCGATTACTACCATTAAAAGTTGGAAATAATAATAGAAATACTATTTATATATGATATATATGATTTTTATGTAATTATTTAATTATAATTATTATATAATAGGTACTTTCATTATTTTTATTTTGTGGGAACAAGATAACAATGTTCAAGATTAGAATAGACAACAACATCGCGAAGTAATGTGATTCATTCACACATTACATAGAATGTATTAAGGAAGTTTTTACCAAAAATATGTGATATATATGACATAAATAGTATAACACAATAATATTTATAATAATTACACACACACACACATACAAACATATATATTATTTTCATTTGATTCATTAAAAATGACCAGAAAAATGAAACAGTGTTCTTGCCTAATTACATCATAAATACTCCATGAACATTATATTTAATTTTCTATCACTAAATATTATAAATAAATTTAAATACATATATACAGAATATATTTGACATTTATATAATTTTTTAAATTCTAGATATTATGAATCAATTTTTTATGTAAGTGGACAAAAAATTGAAATTCGAAACATATATGATAAACAATGTTTTTATCACCTGAAACCTAAATATAACATATCATTTTTAATAAATGGGTAATGAAATGTCATATGAAAATAATATATGTTTTTTAAAATATTAATATGGTTCTCTAATAAATTCATAACATTTTTATAACCATATTACATGATTTTAAATCATGTTCGGAAAAAATGAAGCATGAGGTATTGGTTCTTCTGGAGTCACATTAATTTCTAGGAGTTATATTATGCATTCACAACTTATGTTTTCTTGTATAGTGTATATAAATCCCATTTCACATGTTATGACATTAATATACCAATTTTTATGACATTGTAATTTTTTTGTTTTAATTATTTCACGGGGCTTATGATTCAATGTTACCGAGGTTGTAAGAGTTTCATGTTACAGTATTATTGATTATCTGGATTATTTCTGATCAAGTCTCCAATATAGAAATATTATTATCTTCCTTTAAATAATGATCATGACACTTCCTAACCTCTATTTATGGCATTATAATACATATTTCCCTTCATTTTACTCAATTTATGAACATAAGAGTTTAAAATAATGTTATTACGAAAAACTATTTTTTGATCTAAAAAACATTTTCATAAAAAATCATATTTTTAAAAAATGTATTCAATGAAGTTTTAAATTTTTTTTGTTAAATCATCAATTATATTTTCCTCAAGAAATCTATCAAATTATTTTTATTATCTGAAGATAATTCTCAAATGAATGTATTTTCAAAATTTAGTATGTTTTAAAAAGTGACTTACAAAATAAAAAGGGTATAGTCTTTAAAATGTTTTTAATGATATTTGAAAGTTATTTCCATTAAAAAATTTTAAAAAAACATGTTGTTACTTATGATCAATTGAGGATATTTTTTAATTACACAATCTATTTCATGTCTCTATATTGATTAATATTATTTTAATGATATTTTTGTAGAATCTATTTCTTTTACATGGGTTAATAATGTATCAACGAGATTGTCATGGAACTCATTTATTCCCCACTGGTTAACCATATTACAAATATTTTTTTATGAAACCTATTTATTTTCCATGGGTTATTCACGTTTCAATGAGATTGTTATGCACCCAATTTTACATTCAATGGGTTCAGGATGTTTCAATGATATTAGTTTAAAAATAGTTTCTTTTTAATGGTTTAATCATGTTCCAATGAAATTTTTGTGAATTTTGTTTATTTTCAATGAGTTATCCATGTTTAAATGTATTTTTATGGAATAATTTTATTTCATGTCTTAATCAAGTTATATAAATAAAAAATCATGTCTCAATTTTATAGGATGAAATATATTCTCAATATGATTCATTCATTATTTGGTTCATGGAAATTAAAAATGATGACTACAACCAGATATCATTGTGTGATCCCATTATAGGTTAAACAATAGGTGCACCTATAGTATGATATAATGGACTGGGTAATGATTATGTTCCCTAGATAATTAAATTGGATTTTGGATGTATGGCCATTCAAATTATTATCATTCAATAAGTGTTTTGAAAGGATTTTGTATCGGTTCTATGAAGATGATGTCTGAAGATACCAATATGATTTAACTATACATTCTATGGGTTTATGAGGATTAATTTGATTAGGATTAATATACCATGGAATATGATTGTTGAATATTATTATATTAATTCATTTTTTAATGTTTTTATGTTTGATTATCCATGTATTGATGGATATTAATTTTATTATGTTATACGTAGGTAGTTTGATTTTTTCATCATACCCTTAAACACTCCTTATGCACCCTGATGACAGTCATTTTTTAATGCTTAATTTATCCCTTACTATGAAATTTAGATCACCCGTATAATGATTCCTTTTACCTAGGTTATAAATAATGATGTGGAACACATTATTTCTAGAATGGATTTCATATGGATGATGTTGATGTCTTAATGTGAAAAATGAAAATATTGGTTCATTAGGAGATATGATCATTTAAATTAATGTGATTTGTTTATGAATGAGTTTGTCCAAATTATCTAAAACTATAAGTCTAAAATGTCCACAAAGTTGTAAGGGATACAATTTTTCCTTTTTATGTTGTATGTATTTAATGGAATAATTGGGTCACTACTATCGACCCTAAAGCCATTAATATGAATTTTATGATTCATCATAGGATTAGGGAGTGTGGGTCATAGGATATAATAGTTTGTATTGAAGTTCAATTTATATAACTTTGGAGACTAGTATTCTTTCATTCAATGTTCTCCTAAGAGTTATGCATAACATATTAGGTAAATAATATTATGGGTGATCACAAGTTCAAATTATAAGACAACACATTGAGGTTATAAGTGATGAGATCATAACTCTATTTATAAAATATTATAATACAATTTAATAGGTTGAATTATTTTTAAATATAAGGATTAACATTATGTAAGAATTTAAATTTATAGGAAATGATATTTTATGTTATTATTAACCTTTAGTGTTTATATGAAGGTTGATATTGATAATGTATGGATTATCATATAGATAACCATAGGATTGAAAAGTGATTTGGAGACAACAATAGTAACATTCATGTGGTTCATACATGTCCTGATGGAAATAGGGTGGCTGATCTTCTTGCTTCCATGGCGGTAGAAAATTAGGGTTCCAATGTCACATGCTTATCAAACACACTTATCTTGAAAACAAAGGGGTTATACTTGATCATAGGGGATCAGTTCGAGCTTTATTACTTTAGGCATCCCTAGGACATTGTGTATTTTGTCCCTATTTTGGGGTGAAAATTATTTCTTAATAAATATATAATGATATTATGATGATATCTGAAAGGTATGAGAAACCATTTAAGGTTACAAAAATCTTCTAGTTTGGGGTTATTATTGTTATTTGGGATATAGGAATATAGAAGTATTTAGTTTTAACATTGGGTATTACTATTTAATTTTTTAGATTATTGAATCATATGATGGTTTAATAATTTTTGGAATTATCTTACATAGTTCTAAACATTTTTTTGGTTAATGTTTAAAGATAAGTAGAATTTCATGACTGTACTTTTTATTGTTATATGGTATTTAAAAGTTTATTTATTTCATCAGCTATTAAAAATTTGTCTTAAATACACAACATTTACCGAAAAGATGATCTTTTTGTGGAAATTGACAAAATGATTAAATTTTAATCATGAAGAAATTATATATCCATATTTCTATTAGTCTTTATGGTTGCAAAATTCATCAAATATATTGAAGGGATACTGAAAAAATATATTATCATAGTACCTTAAATTGTGATGAACTGATGGAATTTTCTATCATCATATTTTAATGGTTTTGAGTCCCTTAACATTCAGTTGATCATTCACTTGTTATCAGTTAAATCAATCACTCATTATAATTATTTTTTATTTTCCTATATTCCCACATATATTCAATCATTTTAAAACCTAGTTATATAATACTATAAATGAACTTCATATGCCATTTTTGTAATGTTTATAAACTCTCTAATGCATTCCTTCATTGAAATATGGTCATTGAGGTGTTCTAAGAGGTCACGGTGACTTATTTCTTACTCATTGAAAATTTTCTAGTTTTGAAAAAAGTGTTCCTAGAATGGTATCTCATTCCAATGGAAAATATGGCTTATTCCAACAACAATGGTAGCCCATTCCAATGACAATAGTAACTTGTTCAAATGGTGACTCATCTAATGGTGACTCATTCTATAGTGACTTGTCCAACAGTGAATCATCTGATGACGACTCACCCAATGATGACTCTCCCAATAGTTACTCGTCCAATGACGACAAGTGGCGACTTGTGAACAGTGTTTCCAACTTCCTATATTTCACCCCATTTATCATTTTATTTTATGTGAAACACATTAGAAGTCTTATTTTAAGGAATTTAAGGCTGATTCAAACCCCAGGACTCCTATCATAATTTTCTTTAGAGACTCAGTGTTTTTACTTTGTCAAACCATGGGATCTTTGATAGATCTGATTTTAATGGAAAATCCAATATATCATAAACCGCTACTCCATTTAAATCTCTCCAAAGGATGACCCCTGTTCTATAATCATCTCCCCTAGTTGGAGATTGTAAAACCTTTCCTTCCTTACCCTAAGAGTCATGGTTGTGGTCCAGCTTTTGATCATTTTTCCTATGGAGAGATGTTGTATGCGCACCCCCTATTTTGGTGCCACCCTGAGGTATCGATTAGTATTTGACATATGTTGATGTGGGAGAGGTGATCGTCATCTATTTTTTTGGACTATTCTGGTGAAAATAATGTCATAAACATTTTGAGGTAGGGTATTCTTGGTTTATCTCTTCTATTTACTTTTAGTAGTAGAGTTTGCTCGTTTAATCCCACTGGATCACAATGGAATTAAGATAATAAATATTTTATCTAGATTAAGGAATTAGTATCAATAGTTTGTTTTTCCTCTTGAATTTATATATATTGTGATATATATCCATTTCTTTTTAGGATTTTTTTCTTAAAGGAAATAGGAAAATAACGTATGACTAGACTTAATTATAAATTAACTGGACAAAGATAAATAGGAATCATAATGAATCTGGTTTTTGCGGTTGAAAATTGATGATAATAAAATTGATGATGTAATCATGTTTAATTTAATTGATTGATAAAAAAATAATGTTGATTCTTTTTGTTTAAAGACATGTCAAATTAATTGTTTAGTTAATTTGTGATAGTTATGATAGCTTGTTACTTGGGTTTCCCACAGTTGGAACCTGAATAATGAATTAGTTAATTCAAGATGGAATACGGAACCAGTTGTTTTATAAATATATTTCCTTATAGAGTTCTGAGTTTCATATTTTTTTTATAAATTCATATTACCTTATGCAATGAATCTATGAGTTCTCATTGTGTGTGAATACTAAATGCCTTGATTTGGGATAAGAGCATTGTTTCTATGTTTTTTATTTCCTGCTTCTTGTGTTGTGATGTGATCTTAGGATGGATTAGCCTGAATGGTTATTATGGTAAGTGGGGGAAGGGAGTCCTAGTGGTCATGGTAGTATTTGATGCCTATAGTGTCAAGATGTAATGGTTTATGCATGTGGGTGTTAGGGAGGATACCAAGGATAATGGAATAGGTTGAAGCTGGGCATTCTTGTAGTTGTGAAAGTTGAATACTTGTTAATATTTTTTTTATCTTCTTTAATTTCCATGATTCATGAGGTAGATGGTCTTTCATACACTCCTTTTAAAATAGGTGATGACGTTTAGGGTAACCACATGCTTTCCATGTTTTATTTATTGAGGATGGACGGGCTTGCACACCAGCTATAGCTCACAAAGACTCGATGATTAGTTCATCTACTCACTACATTAAGCCCCCTCTGTTAGGAAGCCTATAATGATTTTATTGAAAACCAATAATAATTTAACAATTATAATTCTATTATTTAATAATTGAATAAATGATGTGAACCCATGGGTTTGGAGATTGATGGGATACAATGATGAGGTTACAATATAGAGGAACTGTGGGCAAGGTTTGGTTATGCCAATAGGGAGTGGAACTTTGTTGTGATGCTAATGAAATGTAACGTGGAAATGATAATGTTTATTAAATGGTTATATAATTAATTAATGTAATTTACAACTGATAAAAATGAATAAAGTAATCTAATATATCTCATTAAATGATAGTGAGCTTTTAGGATACATAGTCTTAGAAGCGGTAGCTGAGAGTCCGAGAGACATTAGTTTCAGTTGTGTATGAGACTAGGTTTATCTCATAGTTTGGGTTTGAGGTATATTATATCATGTACGTTTTGTGTTTCTAGATGCTACCCCACTATTTTGGATAGGGAGACTGACACCCTAGGGATTCTGAGCCCTGGGGGGTTTCAACATCATCCCAGTGGGGGGATGGATGGATGAAATCCCCTTTTGGCCCCACTCTATTCTCTAGGTAGTTACCATTAGTGTTATATACAATGGTTAGTTTTCCCCCATATATATGTTTAAAAATCTATAATGGATTGTGGTTAATTCACACACATATATTCTAGATATAGTTTCTTATGGACTACTATTTGTATAAAATGTATATGATGTGAAGGATTGAGGATCCTTATTCAGCATATGAGATGTAATGGATTGAGGTATAATACATGACATGTGATACAAGTTATGTGGGTTATAGTTTCTAAAAAATATTACTTGGTTACTTATTGTTTTGTGGATGGTGTGGTGCTTCACGTAGGTGTCTATGTGAAAGACCTTGTGTTGCACTAGGAGAATATTTTGGCACTTTTCGAAGTTTCATGAGGACAACCTTTTGGAGAGAGACGCTAAAGATGTGCAAGGGTGGGGAAAATAGAAAACCAGTAGTGAAGTGGCAGTGGGGTACCCATAACATTATTATTATATTAAATAATATTGTACATGATACTAGGGTGATAGTAGCCACGGTGACACTGGGAACATAGTATACCGATTTAGGTGTTGACTTAGTTTCACTTGTTATTCACTATTCTTTATCATGCTTTCATTACTTTTTCACAAGAGGCTTCAGGGAGGATCCTACTAATTATACTATTATACCCCAATAGGTTATATAAACTGTCTTTTAGGTCTGTTGGAGTAGGTCAGAGGTCATGATGGTTACTACAAGCTTGGGGTTATAGGAGCGGTCCAGGATTCATGATCACTGCCATTTTACTTTCTTTTGGTACATAGAGTATTTTTTTTCAGATTTAGTAGTCTTTGTATGACATTAAATATGTGTACATGGTTTTAATTTTATATTATTGTATAAGAAGGATTTGGTTGGTTTCTATCATATCTCTCTCTTATGTATGTTTTCTCTTAGAGGATAATTCCTCCCATCTATGTGTTTACTATGTCACCAACTTGAGGCCAACTAGAGGAGGGACTCAGGTGTCATTATCTCTCTTCTCACATTGCCAGCCAAGGAGGGGTACACATTGTGTGGAGGGGGTCCTGGAACTTTTCCATTATATCAATAGTATGTTTTATTTACTTTTTATATTATGTGTGTTTATAAAAAGTATTTTTAAGATTGACCATCCATTTATAAATGAGGTAATGTTCAAATTATGGGGATGCAATTTATTAGGGGGCACGTAACACTCGAAGAATTTAAAAGTAGAAAATAATTATAATATCTTGTTTTTTACATTGAAGATAAACCCTCTTTTGAGATATTATAAATATCATTGGTTGGATAAAAATATTTATAAGAAATTTTTTGATAAATGTTATAAAGACCTTAAATACCATTTAACATCTTGGAATATTCTAATGAATATTTCTAGAGTTCGACATGAGTTATTGTGAGATTTCTAGGTATGAAAAGTCTCATTGAAGGCTGGATAAAAATATTAAATATAATTCATTATGTAGATACGTTTTTAATTTTTTTTTGAATAAATCAAAAATAGTGCATCATATGAGAAATATTAGACCACTCCTGGGTCTGGATTATGGGGTTTACCCAAGCTGGGGTATATCATTTGTAAGCATCAGATGTTTGGAATTCTCACTTGAAAAAATAGAACTTTTATTTTAATTAATAATATGATCTTTTTTTTGAATATTATTTAATTAATTTCTCTAAAATTGTCTGTCATATAGGAAATCAAACACCACTATTATGTCCGAAATGAGTTGTTTAACCTAGAAAGGGCATAACATCGCTGGACAATATAAATTTCAACATATATCCAGTTAATTTTAATTTATTTAATATAAATATAAAATAATAACAATTATAAATTGATTAAATCATATATTGATCATCTTCATAGAAAAAAAACTTTCGAACATCCATTAATGCACACATATGGTTTCAAATCCATCTAATTTTCAATCGTTTTGACTCAAATAAATTTCTAAGTCGTTACTATGTCAAAACTATTGACTCTGTAATCAATTATTGGGTAAAATATTGTCTAAAAGTGGTGTTTAAAATTATTGTTTCATTACATAAAATTTTTAGGGTTTTAGAAATACCAAAATCACAATGAATTTGGATTAGAATATCCTATTGGTGTATGGTGACCCTAGATCTACATTACACGTGATCGATAATACTTGGTTTATTTGATTCATATTGATGGGTGGTGTCCTCTTACATTGTGTTCCACCCCTATATGAAGAAGTTGATTTTATTTATTTTATTATTTTATTATTATATTTCAATACTTTCTATTCTATAACTTCTCCCTTATTGATTGTAGTTACACATAGTCAGTACCATTGTATTTTTCTTGATGAGTAGAAGAAAAATAAATATTTTTATTTCAAAGGAAACAATGTATTTCTTGATCTAATTTTTTACATTATAAATGGAAATTTTAAAATATATTATTAGAGGATAATATATTTTTTTATTGAGATATAATTTTAAAAAATTCCATTCAATAATTGATTTGAATCATCAAAAGACAATGACATGTTTTTTCAAATGAATTATAAAAAAAATTATTAATGGATAATTATAAGGTAATTATCACTTGACATAGATTATCGAACTTTTCGTGGGATAATTATGTGATTTATCAAAGGGTAAGTATCATAATTTTCAAATGAAAATATCATTTAATTATCAATGTTAATCCCACCAGATTATCAAAATAAAATTTTAAATAAAATTGTCAGATGTTATTTATCTGATTATCTCATGTAATATTTTTAAAGATAAATTTGAAATTATCCTAGAGAAATAATGTTTCATCACATGTGATATTTTATATCCTTTTGAAATAAAAAAATTGGTATTTGTTCTAGGAACCCTTAACGAACGTCGACCATTGGTACATGGATTCTTACAATAATAATCCCTTGAGGAGGTGTATTAAACCACATAGGGTGGTTTATGAATTACATTAACATTGATGACCTTGAGGTAGTTGGTACCATCTCAATTATCCAAATTCATAAACATATAATTTCTTGACTTATTTTAATTATTGAATTCAATTAAATTTCTCAAACATTCATTCAATTGATTAGATAAAACCCAATTCTAGTGGAATGGGTGATTTGAAATGGCCTTGGCATGAAAATTGGGGAAACCCCTTCAATTAAATTGAATTGGTGTGTGATTGTGGATATTGGTTAAATTAAAATTTTAAATTGAAATTATAGATTGGATGGAAATAATTTAAATTAAGTTTTTTAATTTAATTGTAAAAATTAATTGTGAAATGATATAATTTGTTTTGAATGGAATTAAAACTTATGAGAATGGATTAAAATGTTTAGATAGAAATCGAGTGGTTTATCATGTTAAAAGGCATATTTTTGATTAAGGCATGTTTTGTTTTTAAATGGAAAACAAGAATTTGAAATGGGGGAATGGGATTTAATTATATTTTATGTAGTTATAAAATAAATTTCACATCATTGATTGTGTAAGATAACATTAAGGGAATAGGTAGATTGTGAGTTATTTGGACACACTCTATGATTATACATTGTTCTAAAATGTCACGACCCGTCCTCGGGGCCCGTGCCGTGACTACCCCAAGCCCTCCTTCCATAGGATAGGGGCTAGATACTAGAACCAAAGGCGTATCCCCGTTAAAAAGGGAATACATTTCCTTTAAACCTGTAACACACACCGTCTGAACAGAAGCAGTAGATGTAACAAGTACAAATATAGAAAAGAAAAGTGTGCTGAAAGTAAGTGGGCTAGTATACAAACCCAAATGAACAACAAGTACAAGTAAAAAGGGAAAACAGATCCTGGATCTTCCACCAGGGAATTCTACCTTAAGGGTAGGTAAAGAACTCGAACAAATCATCCCTACATTATGTCTCGTCTAGTCCAGCTCCAAGAAGCCTCCTGTCCATCACCCTCAGCCTTGATCACTGCTGACCATCGTCTGCACAGAACACAAAAATGTGCGGGCGAAACCCATGTAGGGATGAGTATAACAATACTCAGTAGGGGACCCCGAGACCCTAGAAGGTCTCCCATAATCCACAAAGGAAAACCCACAGTATAAATTTACAATCACGAAGTATCAACCAACTCTACTTAGGTATATGCCCATACATATACCTAAGTTATCAATAACAGCCCGGCTCTAACTCTTGAGCCCAAGCACAAACCATTCCAGAAAGGATGTAAATTCAATACCCATGAAGATAATGGTTGAAAGACATGAATCATCTCACACAGGTATACATATTTTTTATAGTGATAGAGATGATCAGATGCAGTCACTAATTCATCTAAGTAGTCGGACCCACACTGGATATAGGACCAGCTAAGCTATCGGACCCACACAGGATACAAGACCAGCTATTCTATCGGACCCACACAGGATACCAGAACAGAAGTCATAATTGTCGGAACCATTGAGGACCTCGGTACAGTAGTCATTTCTGTCGAACCCACGGAGGATTCTGGTACAGTAGTCATCGCTGTCGAACCCACGGAGGATTCCGGTATAGTATCATCGCAGTCGAACCCACGACAGATTCTGTCATCTCAGTCGCAACCATCTCTAGGGTTCCCACACACAACTTGCTTGATTTCAGGAGGGTATTCTCCTCGAGCCAAGTTTTGATACATAAAATATCAAAAATTCCTTATTTTAGGTATCCCGTAGTTCTGCCTCATCATAATTTACCCAATGAGAAAGACGGTGCGTCAATCAGATGCCTGGTCTGTGAGTTATTGGCATTTCCGTTCCCGGGGCTCAGTTGGTTTTTAGGCTCAAACCAACCCGATCGTACCCTAACTGTGTCCGAACCTCAAGTGGAGTATGCCAAAAAAATAATCTCGCTCCAAGAATTCCATCACCACATGCGGTTCGTCAATCGGACACCCAAAGCCCAAGATAGGGGTGAAAAGATGAAAATGGCCGTAGCAGGTCCAGGTCCGGTCCGACCCAGTCGGACCGACCCTACCTGACCCGGTCCAAACCGAGGTTTGACCCGGTCCGCGGGTGCGGCCCGACCCGAGTGGTCGGCCCGACCTGAGTGGGCGGCCCAAACCAAGAGAGTGGGCCAGCCCAAAGGGGCGGTCTGACCCGAAGGCGCAACCCAGCTCGAAGGCGCGGCCCGACCCGAAGGCGCGGCCCGACCCGTGGCATCCCAGCATAGGGGCGGCCCGGCTGGGGTCTGGCCCGACCGAGGAGGCCCGGCCGGGGGGCGGCCTGAACGAGGGGTAGCCCGGCCGAGGCGGCCCGGCCCGTGGCTGCCCAGCAGGCCACGCGAGTGAGGGGATGACGCGCCCCTCCCGGTTCGTCAAACAGAACCTACGTCTTACGCCAGTTTAGGGCCTACGTGACCTGGATGGTCCCGCATGTTCGACTCCATGGCGGCCGGCCCGACCGGCTACCACCGCACCCCCACCGCGGTGGGATGACGCCGCGATCCTCTAGCTCTCCACGTGGTGCAATGGCACCGCGCCATCAGTGCTGCGGCCCGACCTGGCCGTGGGCTTCGGCTCCACCGCGTGGTGCAACGACATCGTGCTTCTCCATTCGCCGCAGCCCTCCCGGGTGTGGTTCCTTTCCGGTGTAGCATGATGGCTCCACACTCCTATGTTGCGGGCGACCATGGTCATGGTTCCGCACCTCCGGTGTGGCGCTGCGCGACGACACCGTGCCTCTTTCATTTTCCATGGTTCTTCTCCGGTGTGGTGCGATGGAACCGTGCACTTTCGGCTCCGCCTCCAATGTCAACCAAACTAGAATAAATGGAGAGATGTTGGGACATGTTTTTTTGGACCGCACCCTCCACATTAGGTGATAACAATTGGCCACCGTCGAACCAAAATAAATGTCAAAGAACGATGGTATAATTCATACATTAAAATAATCAAATCCCCCTACCTTGATTTGATGATGGTTTGTTGACGATGGCATCGTTTATTTGATGTCGGGGAGCATCCGTGGAAGAAGCTTCATCGACGTTCTTCACGGGCGGCTCCTTCTCTTTTAGCTTGGTCAAAGATCGAGAACGGTCATTGCCATTCATCGGATATGAGGAGCATTCTTCGTTGGGAGGATGTCGTGCTTCTAGGAGATCTCCCAAAGCTCCACCAAAGATGAATCTCCAAGCCAAAATAAAATAATAGCTCCACCATTATTTTATTATTTCCATGCAATCA
Source organism: Viscum album (assembly GCA_963277665.1). NCBI lineage: Eukaryota > Viridiplantae > Streptophyta > Magnoliopsida > Santalales > Viscaceae > Viscum > Viscum album. The sequence continues at coordinate 892,088,878 of OY728138.1, forward strand.
AAATTAATTCAAAATAATTCAAAACAATTCAAATTAATTAATTGGTATTAATTAATTCCTAGGTGTGATGACACCATAACGAGGGAAGGTGGAAAGTGAAGAGGATCCAAAAATTTATGGGGAGTTCCAAGAGTTAAAGCGGGGTTAAGGGGGGTTTATAATCATGTGGGTCCCACCTAGTTATATCCTCCCACGAGAGGTTATGCGCGGGTGGGCCCCACCTTCAACCTCACCTTGGAGATTCTAACTACCACCTCAAATAAAAATATTCTAGCCATATTTTTATTTATTTTGTTTAGAAACCCCAAAAATTAACTTCCACTCATGATAAAACGCAACGACGGTGAAGGTCTCTTTAAGCGAACACCGGCACTGCGAGTTCAATGGTCCCCTCAGATTTCAATTCCGAGCACTGGATCAAAAGATATAAAATCCATCATGTATGTTTACTGAATGTACCCAAACAAAACTTCATAAATTGATTCTGGGCACACACTGCCTCGGAATAAAGTGCCGTCAGAAACTGTGGACTCATAAAATTCCATTGTATTTAAAAAACATTCCACGGAAATTCTGGTTCTTTTCATTCTCCCCACCTCAGGGCTTTACGTCCCCATAAGCTACAACTCACAATAAAGAAACTAATGGGAGTAATGAGCATGAATCAGAGCCTCCCACTCCCATGTGATCTCCTGGAGGTTCCCGTGCTACCAGCAAATGCGCACCAGATGTATCGACCATCCACACAGGACCCGCTCCTATCGATCGTCAAACTCCACTAGAACCTCCGTGAATGTCTCCCTGTAATCGATGTCCAGATCTCCATGGTAAATGATGTGGGACGGGTCGTGTACGTATCTCCTCAACTGGGATATGTGGAAGATGTCGTGCACCTGGTGCAACTAAGGTGGAAGAGACAAGCGATAAGCCACCTCGCCTACCCTGCTGAGGACCTAAAAAGGTCTGATGAATCACGTAGATAACTTGCCACCTCGGCCAAATATCTGTATACCTCATCAATGTGGGACCCATAGAAAGACGTGTTCGCCATCCTCGAACACCAGTGGTCTCTGTCTCCAATCAGCATAGGACTTCTGCCTGCTCTGTGCAGTCTTTATCCGCTCCTAGATGATATGCACCTTCTCCATCATAGCCTGCACAATATCTGGTCCTACAAGTCCTGACTCCCCTGGGTCAGTCCAACACAGAGGTGATATGAAAGGTTGCCCATAAAGTTCCTCGTAAGGTACCATCCCGATGGTGGAGTGGTAGCTGTTGTTATACGCAAAATCTACTAAGGTTAAGTGATCCTCCCAGCTACAAACTAAGTCGAGGACGCATGCACGAAGCATGTCCTCAAGAGTCTGAATGGTCCTCTCATTCTAGCCATCCTTCTAAGGATGGAATCCGGTGCTCAAGAAAAGATATGTCCCGAAGGCCTCCTTCAGCCCCTTCCATAGTTGGGAATTGAAACGGGCATCTCGATCGGAGACGATCATCGATGGAACACCATGAAGCCGTATGATCTCATGTACGTAGAGGCATCCCAAGCTCTCTACTGAGCCCTGCTATCTAATTAGTAGGATGTGGGCCAACATAGTGAGTCGTTTGACAATCACCCAGAGAGAGTCGTGTCCTCTGGATGTACATGGATTTACCATCACGAAATCCCTAGATATCCCTTCCAACTTCCACTCTGGGACCTCTAAGGGCTGAACCAAGCCTGCTAGAACCTAGTGCTCCACCTTCACTTGCTGAAAAGTGAGGCATCATGAGACAAACTCTGCTACTGCCTTCTTCATACCTGGATACCAGTGATGTCGTTAGAGGTCCTGATACATCTTTGCCACTCCTGGATGTACTGCTAAAGGAGACGTGTGTTACTTCCTCAACACTTCCTCCTAAAGTGAAACTGGTACCAAAGTACGTCTTCTGAAGAGAATGAAATGCTCTCCACCTTTAGAAAATCCATTAGGTGCCTGCCCTGAGGATATCTGAGCACGTTGCGTCTCATAGTCAACGTCCCCACGCTGTGCCTCTATGACTCGCTGAAGAAGTGGAGGAGTGACTACGATAGACTGTAGAAAGGATGCTCCATCACTATCCACAAAGGATATCTGCAACGCGGCCAGCTGCTCTGTCACCTCTCCTAGCATCTGAATGCCTAATCTCCTGATGATAGCATCTGCTACAACGTTCCCCTTCCCAGGAGTGTAAACTATCACGAAGTCATAGTATTGGAGGAACTCAAGCCAACATCTCTGTCTTAGGTTCAGGTCCTTCTGTGAGAAGATGTTCCTGAGACTCTGGTGGTTAGAGTAGACTGCAAAAAGCTCTCCCATCAGATAGTACCACCACATCTTCAAGGTGAATACCAATACTGATAACACCTTGTCATGGGTAATGTAGTTATACTTGTGTTGTCTAAACAACCGAGAACCATATGCGATCACGACTTTCTCCTGCATTAGGACACACCCGAGTCTGGTCCCTAATGAGTCGCAATAAACTATGTACCCAACACCATACTATAGAAACCTCAAGATGGGCGCACTAGTCAACCTCTACCTCATCTCATGAAAGCTCTGCTGGAATCTCTATGACCACACGAAGGGTTTCCACTTCTTCGTCAAAGCTGAAAGTAGTGCTGAAACTCTGAAGAAATCTGGCACAAATCTATGATAGTACTCATCCAGTCCCATACAACTTTGTACCTCCATCACACTCCTGGGTGGCTCCCAAGAATGTACTGCCTCTATCTTCACTGGATCCACTGCAACTCCAGCCTCTAAGATGACGTGTCCCAAGAAGTGAACCTCTGGATTCCAAAACTAGCACTTCAAGAGTTTACCATAAATCTGGTGATCTTAGAGTGTGTCAAGTACTACCCACAAATGGTAGGAAATCTCCTCCTCAGTAGTTGTGTTGATCAATATATCGTCGATGAAGACTACAACAAAGTGATTGAGGTAAGGCTGGATGATCATGTTCATGAGACTCCTGAATAACACTGGAGCGTTTGTTACACCGAAGGGAATGACCAAGAACTCATAGTGTCCATACCGTCACCTGAAGGCCATCTTCTTCACATCCTCGTCTCGAACTTTGAGCTGGTGATAGCCTGACCATAGGTCTATCTTTGAGAACCATCGTGATCCCTTGTGCTGATCAAAGAGGTCGTCAATCCTCGGGAGTGGGTACTTGTTCATCACGGTCACCTAGTTCAGGTGACGGTAGTCGACACACAGTCACATGCTCCCATCTTCCTTCTTGGTGAACAAAATCAGGGATGCCCAGGGTGAAACACTGGGTTGGATAAATCCCTTCCCCTGCAAGTCCTCCAGCTGTACCCGCAGCTCACGAAGCTTAGTGGGAGCCATCCGATATGCTGGAGTAGATATCAGTGCCGTCTCGGGGTACATGTCAATGTAGAAGTCTACCTATCTGTGAGGAGGTAGTCCGGGAACGTTGTTAGGGAAAACATCTGCATACTGATCCACCAATACAGGAAAACTCGGACTCAGCACATCAACCGCTCCAAGGATGAGACTATCTAACTGATGTGTGACCGGCTATCCCCTCCTCTGTGTAAGTCCATCCTGCACTTCAAAGGATCCCTTCTCACCGGTGAAGGTGAACCCAGTCCCATCCATGCAGATACACCACACTTTGCGCCTAATACAGTCAATTTGAGCATGAACTGTGTATAAACAGTCCATACCAAAGATGACTTCGTAAGGCATCGACGCCGCTATGAAGAGATCCCAGCTGAAGCTCTTTCCTCCTAGAGTAAGCTCACACTGTTGACACTAGTGTGTAATCATCAAGTCTTCTCCCGTAGGAGTATCTAGTCATAAAGATCGAGTTAACGACTCCTTCAGAATCTCCGAGATCTGAATGAGAGCAGTGGCAATAAAAAAATGACATGCACCTGTGTCTATAAGTACTACAGAAAGGGTGAAGTAAACACATATAGTACATAGAAACATCTCAGGTGCACCGTGGTCATAGGCCTCAACTACCTAGAGCTGAGCCCACCTCTGTCTTCTAGCTCCCAGTGGTAGGGGTGGACCTCTTGGAGGTGGTGGTGGTAGAGGCTCAAAACGTCATCCACCACCTACTACTCGGACAGCTCCTCTGCCATGTCCGCTAGCTCCAGAAGGACCACCATGGTCGAACCTCTGCCTCTGCCTGGGAGGTCCCTCTACTGTCTACTGCTCATCTGCTTGGTGGTTCTGGAAATCTCGAGCCATGTGACCCTGCCCGCTGCATGCATAGAATTACCGCTCCTCGTATAACTGGCTCTGTCTCGTGTGACCCACACAACTGAACCTGTATACTGTGGTCGACCACCTATTGGCCTGGTCCGGTTGGACCTCTGCAAAATCTGTCTACTGCCGGCTGCAGAAGACTCTGCTATGTGTCGCCCTGTGGTGGGTCTCGCAACTGGTGACTGCTTAGTGAGAAAACTATCCACTAGAAGGGCTCACTCCAGCGCCCCCGCCTGCGTCGGGATCCTGACGGGGATCATCGAAGCTCTGATGTCATTCCTGAGTCCCTGATCGAAGGTACGAGACCTCAAGAATGGGTCCCGTACCATATCTGTGGAGTAGCGCGAGAGGTCGGTGAACCTCGCTGAGTACTGAGCTACTGTCATGCTGCTCTGCTGCAGATGAATTAACTACTGAATCCGCACCTCACGAAGGGTGGCTGGAACAAACTCTAAGTGGAAGAGACTCTCAAAGTTTATCTAGAGTAATGATGACTCATCATGCACCTAGAGCATCATGCTTCACCATATGTCTGCTGCTGCATGCAGTAGACTCGCAGAAAGAATCACCATGAGGTCGGCTGGTGCCCCTACCAATCTGAAAACTCTCATGACAGCCTCCAGCCAATCCTCAGCTGCCTGTGGGTCCTTCTCTCCTTGGAACTTGGGAAGCCTCTGGCGCTGGAACTTGTGCAACACACTCAGGTGGTGTGCACTCTCTACTACTGGAGCTGGTGGTATCAGTGACCCAGTAGGTAGTGGTACCACTAGTACCTCCGTTGTGATGGGGCCCTGCACTGAGGCCTCATCACTCGGTGGGCTACCATCTCATACAAAACATGGAACCCTAACTGGCTGCCTTCATGGGGCCATCCTGAAAAGAAACAGGCGCGCCACGGTTAAAAAAGTATACCTGGTTAGCTAACAAAAAGTAATCACAAATAAAAATTTTTCAAAGGAAACACACATGCAATCAGTTTTTTCATGCAATGAGTCAGAGATCAGAAGTCAGAGTCCTAGTGTATGGATACGTCAGCCGCCGTACCAACATAGGTTTCCCTAAATAGATAACCACTCCCAAAACACATAACACTGTTGATATTAAAAGAATCAGAGTCCAAGTTCTGCGGTAGAACCGACTCCTCTAATACCAATTTTTCACGACTGATCCTCGGGGCCCGTGTCATGACTACCCCAAGACTGACTTCCATAGGACAGGGGATGGCGACTAGCACCAAAGACATATCCTCGTTAAAAAGGGAATCCATTGCCTTTAAAATTGAAACACACACAGTATGAACTCAAGTAGTAGAAGCAACAAGTACTAATATAGAAAAGCAAAGTGTGATGAAAGTAAGTGGGATAGTATACAAACCCAACTAAACAACAAGGACAAGTAAAAAGGGAAAACAACTCCGGGATCATCTACCGGGGAATCCTACCAGAAGGGTAGGTACAGAACATGAACAACTCGTCCCTGCGATACGTCCCGTCTAGTCCAGCTCCGAGCAGCCTCTCATCCATCACCCTCAACCTCAATCACTGCTGACCGTCATTTGAACAGAACACAACAAGGTGCGGGCGAAGCCCATGCAGGGGAGAGTATAACAATACTCAGTAGGGGACCCCGAGACCCCTGAAGGTCTCCCAGAATCCACAAAAGATAAACCACAATAGAAAGATACAATCAAAAAGTATCAACCAACTCTACATAGGTATATTACCATACATATACCTAAGTTATCAATCACTGTCCGACTCCAACTCTCGAGCCCAAGCACAAACCATTCCACAAAGAAGTAAAGTAAATCACCATAATGATAATGGTTGAAAGACATAACTCCGATCATACAGGTACACATATTTTGTAGAGTGATAAAGATGATCAGATGTATTCACTAATTCATATAAGCTGTCAGAACCACACAGGATGTAGGAACAACTAAGCTGTCAGACCCACACATGATACATGACCAGCTATTCTGTTGGACCCACATAGGATACAGGAACAGAAGTCAGAACGGTCAAACCTAGAGAGGATCTCGGTATAGTAGTCATCGCTGTTGAACCCACGAAGGATTCCGGTATAGTATTCATCACTGTCAAACCCACAGAGGATTCCAGTACACTATCATCGTAGTCGAACCCATGGAGGATTCCATCATCTCAGTCGTAGCCAACCCTAGGGTTCCCGCACATAGCTCGCTTGATTCCGGTAGGGTCCGCTCCTCGAGCCAAGTGGAGATACATCAACTATCACAAAGTATTGAGTTGATGTATCTTGTAGTTACGTCTCATCATAAGGAACCCAACGCGATAGACGGTGCGTTAGTTGGACGCCTGGTCTGTGAGTTATTAGCATTTCCGTTCCAGGGGCCCCGTTGGTTTTTAGGCTCAAACAAACCCGACCATACCCCAACTATGTCCGAACCTCAAGTGGTGTATGGAAAAATAATAATCTCACTCCATGAATTCCATTGCCATATATGGTTCGTCAATCGGACACCCAAAGCCCAAGATAGGGGTGAAAAGGTGAAAATGTCTATAGCGGGTCTGGGTCCGGCCCGACCCAATCAGACTGACCCAGCCCGACCCAATCGGCTCAAACCTGCCTAACCTGGTCCGAACCGGGGTCTGACCCTATCCGTGGGTGTGTCCCGAACTGAGTGGTTGGCCCGACCCAAAGGGGCGGCCCGACCCGACCCGAAGGCGCGGCCCGACCCGAAGGTGCGGCCCGGTCCAAAGGCGCATCCCGGCACGAAGGCGCGGCTAGGCCCGAAGGTGCGGCTCGACCCGATGGCGCGGCCTGGCCCAAAGGCGCAGCCCGTCTCGTGGCAGCCCGACCAAGGGGCGGCCTGGCCGAGGGGCAGCCCGGGTGAGGCGGCCTGGCCTGTGGCGGTCGATCCGACCATGCGATGGAGGGGGTGTCGTGCCCCTCCCGGTTCGTCAAACCAAACCGGTGCCTTGCGCCGGTTCCGGGGCTGCGGGACCTGGGTGGTCCCGCGTGTCTGGCTCCACGGCGGCCGACCCGGTCGGCTACCACCGCACCTCCACCGCGGCGCGATGGCGCCGCTGTCCTCCAGCTATTCACGCTGTGCGACAGCCCCACGCCATTCACACCGCGGTCCGACCTATCTGCGGCCTTCGGCTCCACAGCACGCCGTTACGGCGCCACGCTTCTCCATACGCGGCGGCCCTACCGGCCACGGTTCCTTTTCGGTGCAGCGCGACGGTTCCGCACCCCTATGCTGCGGCCGACCTTGGTCGTGGTTCCGCACCTCCGGCGTGGCGCGGAGTGACGGCGCCACGCCTCTTTCATTTGGCGCGGTTCTTCTTCGGCGTGGGGCAATGGCACTGCGCCCTTTCGGCTCCGCCTCCGATGTTAACAAAACAAGAATCAACGGAGGGACATAGGTGTAACATACCATGTAAGTAATGAATAATAGATATTTTTATCTATGTCTATTAATGAATTAAATAGTGTTTTAGAGGCTTAAAATGAGAATAAATCCAATCTTAAGCATGAAATACACTAATATTTTTAAAAGATTGTTTTACTGCCTTTTGATGGAAAACCATTTTTAAATCAAACTTTTAACAATTTTATAAGCTCTATTTGTCTAAATAAACTTATTCTTTATTATTGGGACATTGAAATTTACTTTGGGTAAATTTTTGGTATTTTTCCGGTAAAGTTCATTTTTAATGAATAGTGAAAAATGTTGTATTTTAATTCAAAACCTCTTTTTAATATAATTTATTTATATGATTATATTATCTTTTGAATTAGTTTTAAAGTGAAATTAGAATATATTTTTACCATTAAATCCAATAGTGGTCGTTGGAATTAATTTCACTTTGAAATCGGACTTAAACTAGTGTCAATCTTTTGATACTTATTGTTTCATAAAAACACGCTATTTGCTCTGACAACGAGAATTAATTATTAAATTAATTAATGCAACTTATATGTTTTGAATTTTGTAAAATAGAATTCATTTTTGAATTCAGAATATCAAATATATCCTAGGGTGAAGTTTTGGTATTTTTCTGAAAAACTTCAATTTTTGATGAATAGTGAAACCACTAAGTGGTGCTTAAAAAACTGATTTTTCGTTTAAATGAAATTTTACCACCTCTGTGTTTTGAATTTCAAAAATTTGACATACATGGTTTTCATTAATAAGTAAAATGTGGTTCAATGGGATTAAAATAATTTTTTGCTGAATAGCAACTTTTATGTTTTTAATCGCGATTAGAGGTAATTAGTGTGGTTTAAGGAAAAAATAATGTTTTAATATTATGAAATGACCTAGACACATGTCCTACCCTCATTTGATGTGTCATGGCCGACCAAAAAAATCCATGGGTAAACTTGGGGACCCCATGGAGCCACTTTGGTAGGAAAATGGCATTAAAAACTTTTTATTTAATGTTAAAATTAAAATGTCACAAACATGAGCTGTTTTACTAAAACAATTCTTAAATGAGGTTATACAAGTCATATTTTTGACTATAAATATTAATTAGAAAGATAAAAAGATTTCCTACATCATGATAATTTTTTTATAATTTTTAGACATTAAATAAATAAAATTATATATGACACTATGATGATGCAGTGATTACCTCATTATTTAACGATTTAATTAAAATGAAAAGATAATGTAACATATAAGAATTACGCATGTAAAAAACCTATTGGATGGGTATATTTGGAACCCTTATCACCTTATCCTATAATTATATCAATGTGGGGCCTTTTAAATCCTAAAATCATTTTAAAATAAAGTAACATTTCTTTACTTTCCAAGAGTGCCCCTCCTCTCCTCTTATAAAAGGACCCCACCACTATCACCTTACCCACACCTATCAAGCCTTTGGTTCAGCCAATATCTACCTATTTATTCTCTAAAAATACCTATATTACTCTTAGAAGCCTCAATTTTGGAAGAAGTCTTCCCAAGGAAGCCTTTGAGCTCAAATCAAAAGGGGTTACCCGATTTAAAGGTAGTGTCTTCTCCTGTGTTATTATGTTTTATTTTGATACTCCAACCCCCTAAAATCTTTTTATTCCTTTCTTTTGTAACAAATAAAGTATCTTAAATATACTAGGATGTTGTTATAATAAGGATTCGAGCTACACATACACACACCTTCATCTAATGGTTAAAGAACATACTATTTCTGTGGATAGCGAATTTCTGCCTCACGAAACGATGTTTGTTCAACACTCATATAACACCTTAAAAGGTGTCCATTAAGATGTCACTATATTTATATATGATATATAATATGTTTATGTTTTACTTAAGCTTCTGTATTTTTCAATTATGGCATACCTTTATGGTTTCCATTATGGGTAAACGCGATATCTTCATTTTAGGAAGTGCAGACTACCGCCCCCTCAAAGTGATTTGATTCGTTAATGCCATATGTGGGACTTATAAAGGATGGATTTAAAGTTATTATATATGATGTTATACTGTAATTATTATATACCTTTATATAATTATTATTTATTTCCATTAAAGTATGTGATATAAATGAAAGTAGTGTTCATGCGTACGTACGGCTTACCGTCTCCATGAACGGTGAATTTCATTTCTTATCCCCAAATGTAATGTACTATTATAAGTACATATATATAATGGATATATATGGTGTATGTTACATCTAAATGATTAATATAATTCTGGAATTAAAATATACATATCTCTCATTTAGTTTTAATTCCATTATTATGACATAGAAATGAAAGTAGCGTTCATGCGTACGTACGACTTACCGTCTCCATGAACGGTGCATTTCATTTCTTACCTCTAAATGATTATGTAATATTATAAATACATGTATATTCTGGATATGTATGATATATATGATATCAAAATCATGAATATCATTCTGGATATAATGAACCTTTGACCACACGAACAACATGTAATTGTAAGAAGTCCACTTTCGACTTAAGAACCAAGTATCGACAAAACAAACATTATTAACTTAAATGATTACATAATGTTTATAACATGGAAATAAGTGATATAAAATGAATAATGAACTTGAAAAAGTTTCTTAATCAAGTATAAATTAACTCAAGTTTATTATTCAGGACGTTAAAGAACGATCGATTCAAGTCGGACCCGAGGTAAGGGACTTTGTCTCAATCTCCTTTCATTGAGGCATATTTCGTTTTATACACAACTTTCTTTTATACGGTGTATAAACCCCTTTGACTTTTACTTTTATACAAAAGGAATATTTTTCTATGAATCATTTTACTAAACGACAAAAAGGAATGTTTCTTTTAACATACGCGATGACAACGACCTTTTCCGCTGCCACGAGTATTATTTGGTCTTTGGCTTCCTCAACAAGCCATTATGTTTTTAAAGTGAAATAAATGCCATATGCTCTTTTATGTATTTTGGTATTGAAAATGGTTTTTATAATGGATTTTTTATGTCAATATATTTATGTGATATATTGTGATCAAAGTGTGGAAATGTTTTCTTTCCATTATATTTGTTTTATATATTATGATTTTATAATGGTACTTGGACATTTGACGGGTGGTTACGTGATAAACAATTTGACGGGTGGTGCCGTGAATACCAGGACGGGTGGTTATGTTATAACCTCCAATGCATTGGGTATGGAAGTCGGCCGTATGGATATTCCATTAAGTGATATGTGTGGAAGTCGACCGTATGGTTATTCCATTTAAGTATGTTTATGTCCCAAGTTACCTTTATATGTTATATGAACTTTATATGGGTTTTATGGTAATATTTGGGTTACAAAAGGGTAAGTAATGATCTTTTAATCATTGAAGAGTTTTTACTACTTCATAAAGGTGAAAAGTATTACTTTGATAAAGTATACATGGTTTAATTGTTGTTTTGAAAAACTAACAGTTTTCATTCATTGTGTATCCCTTACTGAGCTTTTTATGCTCAACCCAAGTTTTTTTGAAATGTTTTTCACATGACGTAATGTGGAATAGGGTCAAGGATGGGATCAAGGGAAAGTCATGCTATCTAAAACATGGAACTAGACATGTTTCCTTTTAAGAGTTTTTATTTTATGGAAACTTAGTAGAAGTTTCTACTTTGTAATCTTTGGAGATTTAGTAGTAATGTCCTAATTCTCTAAAACTCTAAACCGTGAAAAGATCATCAATGTGAATTATTAATTTAATTCAATATCAAGTAACATTTAAGGCCGGGGCCTTATAGTTGGTATCAAAGGTCGGTTTAGACAACTTTAGGAGTTAGAAAAGTGTAAAATTATAAATTAATTCATGGTATGACTGAAATGATATAGCATTTAAAGATTACCATGTTGCTTCGCCTAATATATTTCTGTGTTAAGAATGGTTTTTCATAGAGGAAATAGAGAAGTTTTTTTGGGAAGGCATACTGAGGGAAATGACCTTCCAAATCAGCATACTGAGATGGTCAGAATCAAAATTGAGCAGTTTACTGTAGTTATGGCTCAGTTGAATCAGGTGATAAATGGTGGTTGTGTTATTGATGATATTTTGGTGTTTTCTAAAAGTAAAGAGGAGCATGAAAGTCATTTAAGGGTTATCTTGCATACCTTAAAAGAATAGAAACTATATGGAAAATTTAGCAAGTGTGAGTTTTGGTTACAACAAATTTCTTTCCTTGGTCACATTGTTTCAAAAGATGGCATAACTGTTGATCCTGCTAAAACAAAAGTTGTTGAGGAATGGCCAAGACCCACAAATGTAACCGAGATCTGTAGTTTTCTTGGTTTGGCAGGTTACTACCGAAGGTTTGTTGAAATTTTTTCACGGTTATCTAGTCCAATGACTAAGCTAACTCGGAAGGGTGTTAACTTTATCTGGACAAAAGAATGTGATGATTGTTTTCAGGAGTTGAAAAGAAGATTGGTGAATTCTCTAGTTTTGGAACTTTCTTCCATGAATGGTGAGTTTGTTATATACAGTGATGCTTAGTTGAAGGGACTTGGTTGTGTCCTTATGCAGAATGATCAGGTAATTTCATATGCTTCACGTTAGTTAAAAACTCATGAGGTAAATTACCCTACACATGATTTAGAATTAGCTGCTGTTTTTTTTGCTCTAAAAATTTGGAGGCATCATTTGTATGGAGTAAAGTGTAAAATATATACTGATCACAAAAGTTTAAAGTATATATTAACTCAGAAATAATTGAACATGAGACAGAGGAGATGGCTGGAATTAATCAAGGATTATGATTTTACAATTCATTACCATCCAGGAAAAGAAAATAAAGTGGCTGATGCTTTGAGTCGAAAAAGTAATGATTCATTAAAAATGTTGCGTTTGGAACGTGATCCTTTGGTTTTTGATTTGATGAACTTTGGCATAGAAGTTTTTGGTGTAGGAAGTTCTTCTGTTTTGTTTCAGGTATCAATGAGATCATCCCTATCAGACAGAATTAAGTAAGCACGGAGGGAAGACAGTGAGTTGCAGAAAAAGGTAGAGATGGTTCAGAAGGGTAAGTTTACTGAATTCAACATTGATAATGATTGTGTTTTGAGATTAGGGAAGAGATTGTGTGTGCCTTGTGATTCACAGTTGAAGAGAGAGTTGTTATGTGAAGCTCATAGTTCTCCATTTTCTATTCATCCTGGAAGTACTAAGATTTATAGAGATCTGCGAGAGTATTACTGGTGGGATGGAATGAAAAGGGATATTGCTGATTTTACTGTGAAGTGTTTGACTTGTCAGCAGGTTAAAGGAGAGCGGCGGTTACCTAAATGGATGCTTCAGCCATTACCAGTGCTTGAGTGGAAATGGGAAAATATATCCATGGACTTTGTTGTGGGATTACCGAGGACATCTTTAGGTAATAATGCAATCTGGGTTATTGTTGATCGATTGACTAAATCTGCTCATTTCCTTCCTATTTGAGATACATTCTCTCTAGATCAACTTTCTCGATTGTATCTTAAAGAGATATTCAGGTTGCATGGAGTTAACCTCTCCATTGTATTTGATCGTGATCCCAGGGTTACTTCTAACTTTTGGAAAGGCCTTCAGAAGTCATTGGGTACTGAATTAAATTTTAGTACAGCTTTTCATCCGCAATCAGATGGGCAGTCAGAACGAACAATTCAGACTTTGGAGGATATGCTATGAGCTTGCTCTATGGGTTATCAGGGAATTTGGGACCAACATCTTTCTTTGGTTGAGTTTTATTATAATAACAGTTTTCATTCCAGTATACAGATGGCACCATTTGAGGCATTATATGGGAAGCGGTGCCGAACTCCAGCTTTTTGGGATGAAGTGAGTGAAAGGAAGCTGATGGTACTAGAATTGGTAGAAGAGATGGCAAAAAAGTTCAGTTGATTCAGAAACACATGAGAATAGCTTAGAGCAGGCAGAAGAGTTATGCGGATAACCGGAGGAAGGATCTATCTTTCGAGGTAGGTGATCATGTTTTTCTCAAAGTTTCACCATGGAAAAGTGTGATGCAATTTGGTAAAAAAGGAAAGCTGAGTACAAGGTTCATTGGACCATATGAAATTCTGGAGAGAGTTGGATCAGTTGCATACCGAGTGGATTTACCTCCGAGTTTATCTCCGTTACACAATGTTTTTCATGTTTTGATGTTGAGAAAGTATATGCCAGATTCATCTCATGTTTTGATCCCAAAAGTAGTTTAGTTGGAAGAGAATATCTTTTATGAAGAACAACCAGTACAGATTCTTGACCTAAGAGAGCAAGTGTTGCGAAATAAGGTAATTCACCAGGTAAAGGTTTTGTGAAAAAACCATATGGTTGAAGATGCAACATGGGAATCTGAAAATGCAATGAGGGCTAAATACCCCAACTTATTCGATAAGTAAATAAATTGCGGGGACACAATTTTCTAAAGGGGGGAAGGATGTAACATCCCAAGTAAGTAATGAATAATAGATATTTTTATCTATGTCTATTAATGAATTAAATAGTGTTTTAGAGGCTTAAAATGAGAATAAATCCAATCTTAAGCATGGAATACACTAATATTTTTAAAAGATTGTTTTACTGCCTTTTGATGGAAAACCATTTTTAAATCAAACTTTTGACAATTTTATAAGCTCTATTTGTCGAAATAAACTTATTCTTTATGATTGAGACATTGAAATTTACTTTGGGTAAATTTTTGGTACTTTTCCGATAAAGTTCATTTTTTAATGAATAGTAAAAAATGTTGTATTTTAATTCAAAACCTCTTTTTAATATAATTTATTTATATGATTAGATTACCTTTTTAATTGGTTTTAAAGTGAAATTATAATATATTTTTACCATTAAATCCAATAGTGGTCAATGAAATTAATTTCACTTTGAAATCAGACTTAAACTAGTGTCAATCTTTTGATACTTATTGTTTCATAAAAACACGCTATTTGCTCTGACAGCGGGAATTAATTATTAAATTAACTAATTCAACTTATAAATTTTGAATTTTTTAAAATAGACTTCATTTTTGAATTTGGAATATCAAATATAGCTTAGGGTGATGTTTTTGTATTTTTTATGAAAAACTTCAATTTTTGATGAATAGTGAAACCACTAAGTGGTAATTTAAAAACTGATTTTTTGTTTAAATGAAATTTTACCACCTCTATGTTTTGAATTTCAAAAATCCGATATACATGGTTGTCACTAAGAAGTAAAATTTGGTTCAATGAGATTAAAATATTTTTTGGTGAATAGTAACTTTTAAGTTTTTAATCGCGATTAGAGGTAATTGGTGTGGTTTAAGGAAAAAATAATGTTTTAATATTATGAAATGACCTAGACACATGTCCTACCCTCATTGGATGTGTCATGGACGACCAAGAAAATCCATGGGTCAACTTGTGGACCCCATGGAGCCACTTTGGTAGGAAAATGACATTAAAAACTTTTTATTTAATGTTAAAATTAAAATGTCACAAACATGAGTTGTTTTACTAAAACAATTCTTAAATGGGGTTATACAAGTCAGATATTTGACTATAAATATTCATTAGAAATCTAAAAATATTTAATACATCATTATATATGTTTCATAATTTTTATACATTAAATAAATTAAATTATTTATGACACCATGATGATGCAACGATTACCTCATTATTTAACGATTTAAGTAAAATGAAAAGATAATGTAACATCTAAGACTTAAACATGTAAAAAACCTATTTTATGGGTATATTTAGAACCCTTATCACCTTATCCTTGAATTATATCAATGTGGGACCTTTTAAATCCGAAAATCATTTTAAAATAAAGTAACATTTCTTTACTTTCCAAGAGTGCCCCTCCTCTCCTCTTATAAAAGGCCCCCACCACTATCACCTTACCCACAGCTCTAAAGCCTTTGGTTCGGCCAAGCTCTGTCCATTTTATATCTCCACATCCATCTCTTACTCTTAGAAGCCTCACTTTGGGAAGAAGTCTTCCCAAGGAATCCTTTGAGCTCAAATCAAAAGGAGTTACCCGATTTGAAGGCAGTGTCTTCTCTAGTGTTCTTATGTTTTATTTTGCTTCTCCAACCCCATAAACTCTTTTTATTCCTTTATTTTGTAACAACTATAGTATATTAAATATACTAGGATGTTGTTATAATAATAATTAGAGCTACACATACACACACCTTCATCTAATGGTTAAAGAACATACTGTTTCTGTGGATGGAGAATTTCTGCCTCACGAAACGATGTTTGTTCAACACTCATATAACACCTTCAAAGGTGGCCATTAAGATGTCAATATATTTATATATGATATATAATATTTTTATGTTTTACTTAAGCTTCTGTATTTTTCATTTATGGCATACCTTTATGGTTTACATTATGGGTAAACGCGATATCTTCATTTTAGGAAGTGCGGACTACCACCCCCTCAAAGTGATTTGATTCGTTAATGCCATATGTGGGACGTATAAAGGATGGATTTAAAGTTATTATATATGATGTTATAATGGAATTATAATATAACTTTATATCATTATTATTTCATTCTATTAAAGTATGATATAGAAATGAAAGTAGCGTTCATGCGTACGTATGGCTTACCGTCTCCATGAACGGTGCATTTAATTTCTTATCCCCAAATGTAATGTACTATTATAAGTACATATATATAATGGATATATATGGTGTATGTTACATATAAATGATGAATATAATTCTGGAATTAAAATATACATATCTCTCATTTAGTTTTAATTCAATTATTATGACATAGAAATGAAAGTAGTGTTCATGCGTACGTACGACTTACCGTCTCCATGAACAGTGCATTTCATTTCTTACCTCTAAATGATTATGTAATATTATAAATACATGTGTATGCTGGATATGTATTATATATATGATATCCAAATCATGAATATCATTCTGGATATAATGAACCTTTGACCACACGAACAACATGTAGTTGTAAGAAGTCCACTTTCGACTTAAGAACCAAGTATCGACAAAACAAACATTATTAACTTAAATGATTACATAATCTTTATAACATGGAAATAAGTGATATAAAAGGAATAATGAACTTGAAAAAGGTTCTTAATAAAGTATAAATTAACTCAACTTTATTATTCAGGACATTAAAGAACGATCGAGTCAAGTCAGACCCGAGGTAAGGGACTTCGTCTCAATCTCCTTTCATTGAGGAATATTTCGTTTTATACACAACTTTCTTTTATACGGTGTATAAACCCCTTTGAATTTTACTTTTATACAAAAGGAATCTTTTTCTACGAAGCATTTTACTAAATGACAAAAAGGAAT
This sequence comes from Viscum album, assembly GCA_963277665.1. NCBI lineage: Eukaryota > Viridiplantae > Streptophyta > Magnoliopsida > Santalales > Viscaceae > Viscum > Viscum album. The sequence goes on from OY728138.1 coordinate 892,105,940, forward strand.
GTTTCTTTTAACGTACGCGGTGACAACGACCTTTTCCGCTGCTGCGAGTATTATTTGGTCTTTGGCTTCCTCAACAAGCCGTAATGTTTTTAAAGTGAAATAAATGCCATATACTATTTTATGTATTTTGTTATGGAAAATGGTTTTTATAATGGATTTGTTATGTCAATATATTAATGTGATATATTGTGATCAAAGTGTTGAAATGTTTTCCTTCCATTATATTTTTTTTATGTCTTATGATTTTATAATGGTACTTGGACATTTGACAGGTGGTTACGTGATAAACCATATGACGGGTGGTGCCGTGAATACCAGGACTGGTGGTTACGTTATAACCTCCAATGCATTGGGTATGGAAGTCGGCCGTATGGCTATTCCATTAAGTGATATGTGTGGAAGTCGACCGTATGGTTATTCCATTTAAGTATATTTATGTCCCAAGTTACCTTTATATGTTATGTGATATTTATATGAGTTTTATGGTAATCTTTGGGTTTCAAAAGGGTAAGTAATGATATTTTATTCATTGAAGAGTTTTTACTACTTCATAAAGGTGAAAAGTATTACTTTGATAAAGTATACATGGTTTACTTGTTGTTTTGAAAAACTAACAGTTTTCATTCATTGTGTATCCCTTACTGAGATTTTTATGCTCACCCCAGGTTTTTTTGAAATGTTTTTCACAGGACTTAATGTGGAATAGGGTCAAGGATGGGATAAAGGGAAAGTCATGCTATCTAAAACATGGAACTAGATATGTTTCCTTTTAAGAGTTTTTATTTTATGGAAACTTAGTAGAAGTTTCTACTTTTTAATCTTTTGATATGTAATAGTTATGTCCTAATTCTCTAAAACTCTAAACCGTGAAAAGATCCTCAATGTGAATTATTCATTTAATTCAATATTAAGTAAGGTTTAAGGCCGTGGACTTATATTAGGGCTGTGTTTGTTCATCCCGCGCCCTCCGCATTAGGTGACAACAATTGGCCACCGTCGAACCAAAATAAACGTAGAAGAACGAGGGTATAATTCATACATTAAAATAATCAAATCTCCCTACCTTGATTCGACGATTGTTCATTGAGGATGGAATCGGGGAGAGTCCGAGGAAGAAGCGTCGTTGATGTTCTTCACGAGAAGCTCCTTCTCTTTTATCTTGGTCGAAGATCGAGAATGGTCTTTGTCATTTTTTGGAGATAAAGAGCGTTCTTCTTTGGGAGGATGTATTTATTCCAAGAGTTCTCCCAAATCTCCACCAAAGATGAATCGCCAAGCCAAAATAAAATAATAGCTCCACCATTATTTTATTATTTTCATGAAATAAAAAATAATTCAAAAGAATTAAAAACGCTTCAAATTAATTAATTGGCATTAATTAATTCCTAGGTGTGTTGACACCATAATGAGGGAAGGTGTAAAGTGAAGAAGATCCAAAAATTTATGGGGAGTTCTAAGAGCTAAAGGGGGGTTAAGGGGGGTTTATACTCGTGTGGGTACCACCTAGTTATATCCTCCTAAGGGAGGTAATGCGTGGGTGGGACCCACCTTCAACCTTACCTTGGAGATTCTAACCACCTCCTCAAATAAAAATATGCTAGACATATTTTTTTTAATTTGTTTAGAAACCCCAAATATTTTCTTCTACTCTCAATAAAACACAACTGCGGTAAAGGTCTCCTTAAGAGATTAATGGCACTACGAGTTCAACGGTGCCATCAGATTTCAATTCCGAGCACTGGTTCAAAAGATATAAAATCCTGCACGTACATTTACTGAACGTACCCAAACAAAACTTCAGAAATTGATTCCGGGCACATCGGGCCTCTGAATCAAGTGTCATCAGAAACTGGGGACTCTTAAAATTCCCATGTATTTAAAAAAACATTTTTCTAGAAATTTTCAGGTCTTTACATAAAAAATACATGCAGAAGGTCATATCTCTTATGCAATGATGAGAAGTCCTCTTAGACCACTTCTGTGTACACATATTTTCCTAACCACTTAGACTATGTAGAGTTCTAAAGCATGGATATTTTGTACCTATTTGGAAGATCACCATGTTGCTCACTAAAGTTTATATTTAACATATAAATTGTATAAAAATATTATTAAACTTTATTACATGCCCTCTCTGAATTTATATTGACTTTTTTATATGAAATGTTTTTTCGATTCCATTGTTTTAGAAATATTCAATCACATGTAATGAAAATCATGCACTTAAAGTATTTTAAACCATTGGAATTGTATATCATGATTTGTTAAAAAAATTATTTGAAATTCCAAAAGTGTCTACATTTAAATTAGAATCATTATTTTTGTTAACATTTCATTGGAATATGTAATTGAATCATTGGTGAGGCCATACAAGGTTTTTTAGATAACCCTACATTTTCCTTTGGGTGTTTGTATACTTTCTTCTTCTAGGTTAGATAAAGGGGATATGATATCTTTGAGGGAGATATAGATTTTGAACCTTGACATGGTGAGATATGTCCTTACATACATGGGTTGTATTTTAACTATTTTGGTACTTGGGTTGTAGTACTTTGGGCTTGTTTATGCTTTGTTGTATTCTGATAAACCGGTCCTAGTTGAGTTTCTTTTGTTATGAGTATTATCTTTCTTCTTTTTCTTCCACATTATTAGTGAAAAAATCATTCCCAATTATAGTTTATATGATTCCATTTTTATTCTCCAACCATGGGAATCATCAATTACCTTCAAGATATGTCTGAGCTAGATTAGTTATCATGTTACCGGTGTACATGGACTGGTTTGTGACAATGTGGAATCATAGATCCATGTGGACCTTTTTTATTAATGTTTATATGAATTTGTGAAATTTTGATATGACTCAAGAGGTAGTTGGGATTGAGTGCCTTTCCATCTCTCACTATAAATATCCTTTTGTCTCCAAGGGTGGCTAGGGAAATATATCTTATGGATTTGGTCTAGTCTTTTTCTATTTTTATCTGGATAAAGTGACATCCAATTTTTTTATATTGGGATTAATTTCAATCATTGATCCGTTTGACCACTACCTAATGTATTCAAGGTTTTATATTGATTTTTTGTAATATCATAACTCTAAGAATATGTATGATCAAGATCATGGAGAAGGATGGTGCTGAAACTTTCTAAGAAAATCCTATTGTGGATCTAAAACTAGTTGAGGTGATCGTGCATACTTCCCATGCTTTGGGGAAGGCACCACCACCAATCCTTGTTTAGCCTCCAACTATGGATCCTCAAGGATATGTTCGTCGTAATTGTAATCAATATTTCCTTCCCCCAAAGACATAGGTTTTCAAGGGATCCACCGATTCTCATCAAGCTTAGGAATGTTTGTACATGATGGAACTTATGTTTGAGTTCATCAAGATAACATATGAAATCAGGTGATCTTTTCCAAATTCATGATCGAGGGATTAAGAAGGAGATAGTGGGACATGATGGTGAAAAAATAGAAACATGAGGGATTAAATTTGAATTATATCAAGGTTCATTTCACTGACTTTTTATATCCATATTCATTGTTGTTGGTCAAGGATGTGGAGTTTTGGAAGCTTGAGAAGGCTGAAAAAACTATGACCAGGCATTCAAATCTATTTAATAGGTTGGTACAATTTGTTCCTAACATTGTAGATAATGAGAGGATAAGGGATATATGGTTGGAGTTGGTGCTTTGATTAGATATTCATTATCAGGTTTTCCTGCTAAAGCAACCCAATTATACTCATTTGGGGGATTGGGTGATGATGGTTGAGAAGGACCATGCTGGAAAGAAAAGGATTACTGGAGTTCCATTTTCTCCTAGTGGTAGTGTGAGTAATTTTAAAGGAAAGAATATGTGTGATGAATATCATAGTGTTCCTTGAGAACAGATTCGTCTTTGACCTCCTACAGCGCCTAGATGATTCCCTTTTATATGCTACTTGTGTGGTCATCTAGGGCAATCAAAGAGGGTCTTCACTGATGCATCCAAAAATTGTGGCTCTTGCGGACATTTAGGTCACTTGGAAAAGTTATATGACATCCGTTCCACACAACATTGTGTAAAATGATCCTCATCACCTCAAAAACTATGGGTCAATCAAATTATTTTGGTACATAACGGTTCCATCCAAAGGAATCCATAACGAAACTTCTTTACATAGTAGAATATTCTCTAGAGGAATCTTATGAAGGTCCAATGACTATGAGAGGTTACATTACTATAGATTCATCTTTAGTGATGACTATATTTGATACTCGTGCATGTCACTCATTTATTTTATCCCTTATCATTATTCTTATTATTATTTATATGGAGATTTTCTCTTATCTAATGGATATTACTACACCACTTGGTACAATGAGGGAGAAGGGTATATTTATTCTGGATCGATCATCTCTCTATCTGATGTCGAGCATTCTTGGAATTTTATGGTACTTGAGATGGAATCTCTTGATGTCATATTTGGGATGGATTGGTTCATTGAAAATAAATCCTAGATCTATTGTTATATTCGACAGGTCTACCTTACTACACCTAACGACGTTCCTATTTTCCTTCAAAGAGAATGTAACAAAATTTCACAAATATCCAGACCATCTAATATGGAGTTGGGGAAAGTGATATGTATTTTTTTTGATCTGGAGTGAGAATTAGTTAGTGGTGATCTCCCTCCAGCCATCATCGAGTTTTCTGGTTTTTTCCTTCTGACTTCTCTAGTGTTACATTGGTAAGAGAGGTTGAATTTTATATTTACATGACTCCTAGTACCAAATAGGTTTCAATTCCCTCTTACCACATCTAACTAGATGAAATGAAATAGCTGATGTCCCAGTTGTATAATTTTTTAGAGATATGATTTATACGCCAGACTGTCTCACCTTGGGTAGTGCTAGTTCCCTTTATTAAGAATGATTATGGTTCTATTTGCTTATGTATTGATCATCGATACATTAATCAAGTGATGGTAAATAACAAGTATCTGTTACCACATATTAATGATCTTTTTGATTATATTAGAGGTGAAATGTTGTTTTCAAAGATAGATCTTTGGTTTAGTTTCCATCATCTGACAATAATAGAATATAACATTTTTAAAACCACCTTCCGGAGCAGGTACGACGATTCTGAGTACCTATTTTATCAATTTTTTCTAACAAATTCTCATATAGTTTTCAAGGAATTAATTAACAGAATTTTCCATGAGTATTTGGAAACCTTTTTGGTAGTATATTTGGAATAGATCCTTGCATACTCTATGTTCGATGGGGATCATATGCATAATATGAGAATTGTTATGAGTTTTCTAAAAATTAACCAACATTTTATCATAATTCAAAGTGAGATGTGCACCCCGAAACCACTAAGAAGATATATGATATGTGGTGTAAGTTCTAGTGACCATTTATAATATGGGGCATTGCACAGTATGCTTCTCATTTCTATAGATGCCAACATGTGAAATCCAAGAACCAAAAACCTTTTTGTTTACTTCAACCACTTCCAGTCCCTACATGGATGTGGGATTAAATATATATGTAAAATTGTGGTTGGGTTTCCATATACCCAGGGCATGAATAATGCGATATAGGTTTTGATTGATAGGCTGACCAAGTCGGCTCACTTTATACCCATTTGAGATATAACCAATGTAGAGGAGTTAGGAATTTTCTCTGTGAAATATATTTTACATTTTCATAGTGTTCAGTCTACTATAGTCTCAAATAGGGATCCTAGGTTTACTTCATACATTTTGAGAGGCCATAAAGAGGTATCAGGAGCTTAGAACCTTTTGAGCATGGGCTTATATTCACTCTTAGATGGATAGATAGAGAGAACTATACAGATCCTTAAGGATATTCCTTGTGCTTCTGTTCTCGAATTTGGTGGGGCTTGAGATTATCATTTTGGGATTATTGAGTTTTATTATAACAACACTTACTAGTCTGCAATCAGAATGATTCTTTTTGAGGCCTTGTATGGCCACCCATGTAAATACTTATTGTGTAAGTCAGAGACTAGAAACATTTCCTTTGTGGGACAAAGTTTGGTCCAAGAGACGATAGCATAAAATTAGTTGATTCATTATAAAATATTAAGAGCATTGAGATAGTATAATTCTAATTTTTACTTTCACTATAGGAATTTGGAATACACATTTGGTGAAAAGGTATTTTGGGAAATATCACCCTGGTTGGGTCATCAATGTCTTGGGAGGCAATGGTGGCATTCCCTTAATTTTGTGGTACATTTTGAGGTTATTGATCTGGTGGGGAAAGTTTTGTACAATTTTTCACTACCACCATAGATGATGTAGATACCTAACATGTTCCATGTATCACAATTGCAAATGTATCTATTTGATCCATATCAGATTTTGAGCTGGAATGATCTTGATATTGAACCTGATTTATCATTGTCAGAGATGCCATTCAAGATAGTTGATTTTGAGACCCTGGTACTTCTTTTGAGGGAAATACCATTGGATTGTGATCTATGGAAGCAGGGTTCTAGTAATCAAGATATATGGGAGCATGAATATAATATTCAATCTTAGTGTCCTGAGTTGTTTTTGCATGACCCATAGTGATGCTTCTTGAGGATGAGAAGTTGATAGAGGGGGGGGGGGAATTGCGATATCCTATTTTTAAATGTATATAAAATATATCGTGTTAAAATTTTAATATCTTAAGTTCAAAAAAATTATTTATCTACAACATTTTAATATATGTGTAAAGGGACATAAATGAAAGTTAATAACATGGAATATTGAAAAGAATATTTTTGGAGTGCAACGCTGAGATAGTGTGAGATCATGAGGCTCAATATGTATCAGTGAAGAATGAATAAAAATATTAAATATAATATATCAAACACACATTTTTATTAAAAATAATTTAATAAATCTAAAATAATGTGTCACATGAGAAATCTAAGACCACCGCTAGGTCCAAAATGAAGGGTTTACCCTAAGAAGGGTATATAATTTTAATGTTTCGTGTGTTTGGACACCTCCCTAAAAAAATAACCATTTTTATTTTAATTATTTATTTGATCCATTTTTTGAATATAAAATAATTAATATATCATAAACGATGTTCCCTATGAGAAATACAAGACCATCACTTGGTCTATAATGAGGGATTTGCCTTAGAAAAGGCATAACTTCTATCCGCAACAAACATTTCTTCTAATCAGAAGTTAATTTTAATTAATTTAATATTTATATTAAATAATAATAATGATTAATTGATGAAATATAGAACCATTCATTTTCATCCTCCAAAAAATGTCGAACCTCCATTAATAAACATGAATGGTTTATAATCCATTATTTTTTAATCATTTTGACCAAATAAATTCAAAAACCTTTAAAAATTAAAAACTAATGAGTCTGGCAACATTTATTGGGTAAAATGTCAATTAAAACGGGTGTTTAAAATTAATGTTTCATTCACTATGGTATTTTTCGGTTTTTGAAATACCCAAAAAGTTTAAGCATTGGATTGAAAGATCCAATCAAGTTATGGTGATCATAGATCTTCCTTGGATATGATCGATAAACCTTAGTTTATAAGATTTAGATCGAATGACAGTCTCCTCTTATTTAGTGCGCCACCCCTAGATGAAGAAGGTGACTTTTTTTTATTTTATTATTTTCTTCAATCTTCTATATTTTATAACTTATTCTTTATTGATTGGAATTACACATCAGCAGTACCATTGAATGCATCTTGAAAACTAGAAGAAAATAATATTTTTGTTTCAGAGGCGGCAAGGTATTCCATGATCTGATTATTCACATTTTAAATAAATCATTGAAAATATATTATCAAATTATAAATACATTGTTTTATTGTGATATAATTTATACATTTTAATAAAATAAATGATTTGAATTATGAAAGGAAAATGAAACGTTTTATCAGAAAAAAATATTGAAATATTATTAATGGATAATTATAAAGTAATTATTAGGTGACATACATCATAGAAATTTAAATTATATAATAATATGTTTTAACAAAGCATAATTATTATAAATTTTAATTGATATTATCATAGATTTATTATTGATAATTCAATCAGATTATAAAAAAAAAATTATATAAAATTTTCAAATGTTGTTTATTGGATTATTGAATGTAATATTTTAAAATTTATACCAGAAACTATCTAGGATAATGAATGTATCACAACCTATGATATATTATTTCCTTTTGAAATAAAATAATTGGTATTGGTTCGAGGAAACTATGAAATTTTTTGACCATTGGCGTGTCGATGGGGATGATAATAAGTTCATGGGGAGGTCTATTGAACCACCCAGAGTGGTTTATAATTTCCACTGACATCGATAAACTTGATGTAGGTGGTTCCATCTAGATTAGATAAATTTAGTAACACTAAATCTCTTGATTTATATAAATTGTTTATTTAAATACTATTTCTGAAACATACTTTTAATTGAATTTATAAGACTTGATTCCAGTGGATTGGTAGATTACAATTGGGTTTGGCATAGAAATTGGGGAAACCCCCTAATTTCATAGAATTGGGCTGTATTTATAGAACTTGGTTGATTTAAATTATTGAACATATATAATATATTCTATGGAAATAATTTGAATTAAGTTGTTGAATTTAATTGTTGAAATGAAATGTGAAATAATGGAATTGGATTGGAATGGATTTCAAACTTATATGAATTGATTAAATGATTTTGATAGAAACCCTGTGGTTTTTTCATGTTAAAATTCAAATTTTTATTAAATCATGTTTTGGTTATAAATGGATAATTGTCATTTGAAATGGGGAAATGAGATTGAATTATCATTTAATAAGTCAATAAATAAATTTCCAATCACTGATTGTGCAAGAGAAAATGCAAGCCACGGGTAGATTTTCTGTTATTTAGACACACTATACGAATATAAAATGTTTTAATACATATATACAGCAGGTCACATCCCTTATATGATGGTGATGAGTTCTCTCTAACTAGTTTCTATAGGAAGTATGTGTACACATATTTATATGATAACATAGAGGGTGTGGTGTCCTCTAGCCTATAAATTTCATACATATTTGGTAGATGACCATCTGGCTCAATTTTGTTTATGTTTGAGATATAAAATGTATTAAAATAATGTTAAACTAGTTTAAATTTCCTTTATAAAATTATATAAACTATTTTATTTTAAATTATTTATTTAATATAATTTTTTATAAATATTCCATCACTTTTAATGAAAATTAAGTGATTAAATTATTTTCCATCATTTTAATTGTAAATAATAATTTGTTTAAAATATAATTTGAAATTCCAAACCTATTTACCTAAAAATGGGTATCATTATTTTGGTTAATCTTTCATTGGAATCTATTATGGAATCCATGGTGAGACCCTATTGGGATTTTTATCCCACAACCTAATTTTTCCTTTGGGTGTTTTGAGAATTTCTTCTTCTAGGTCTGAGAAAGGGGATTTGATATCTTGGAGGTAGATCCAGAAGATGAACCTTGGCTTGTTGAGTTGTTTTGTTAGGTACATGGATTGTTTCCCCCATTTTGACTTGGGTAGTCATACTTTAGGCATGTTTATGATTTGTTGTATTTTGGTAATCCGCTACCAATAGAGTTTCTTTAGTTATTCATATTGTTTTACTTCTTTTTATTTCGTATTGTTAGTGTAATTTTTTCCCACATTCAGTTTGTATGATGCCAAGTGCTTGTCACTGACCCATGGGGACTAGAATTCCCTTCAGGCATTGTTAGGGTCAGATCAGTTATTAGGTTACCAAGGTAACCAGTATGGATCGTGATAATTAAACGGGTGGTTATGAATAATATCAAATATCTTGTTAAAATATATAGTTTATTTCATTGATTATTAATTAATTAGAAATCAATATGAAAACCAAATTAATATTTGGTAAATGTTTATCTACATTTTCTATGTACCGAAGAAGTTTTATAATAATAAAATATGTAAATTATTACGAGTGAATTATACTAAATAAATTTAAATATTATATATTATTTAATTTTTTTTTATATTCATCCAATATATTTGATACACATAAGCTTATAACATATCATATTTTGTGGATAAAATCTCTATTTTTCTAATGGTAGTTTTGTGCCATTCAATTGTGCACTTGTTTTAAAACTTAATTTTGAATGATTTATAAATTTTATTTAACAAAAAACATAATATATCAAATAAGAATGAAAGAATTATCATTGGATTATATTTTTTTTATTTTTATGAGAAGATTCATTTTTTGAGGAATATTGAAAAATAAAAAAAATTATTGAAAAATAAATTTTCACCAAAATAATTTATAATGTTAAATTATATTTTAAATTAGTTTAAAAGTAACATTAAATAAATAATAATCCAATTAATCCTCTTCATGTAATTAGATATATATTAATATTGATTTTTGATATAAAAACATTTTATACCATTTAATATTTATACCTTAAAAGCATACTTTCTTTTCACATCTCTGAGAGAAATTTTAAATTAAATTGGTCAATTTATTTGAGTTGAATTTTGAAAAATGGAATCTATATTTTCAATTTTAATTATTAATTACTTCTAAAACCACCAAAAATAATTTTTTACATATGGGATTAGTAAAAATAGTTAAAATTAATTACATTTTTTGAGGAATATACCAGTTTACATAGTGGTTAAATGTAGAATATGAGTATAAATGATCTAAAAAAATTTAAACACCATTTTTCTGGAGAAATTCAAACCCTTATGACTATATTCTAGAATCATATAAGTTTTTTGGAAACATCTAGAATAAAGTGACCAATATAATAAGTTAATAAATGAAAAAAATACATTTCTTCTATTTAATTCCCTTAAGAATTTGGGTATAGGGAAAATAACATATATTCCATTATAAAAAATATTTTTAAAGGAAAATTACTTTTTATCTTGAGAATCTATTTTATGTTTTTTGATATTATTCAATTACAAAAAATATATTAATTAATTCCAATGAAAATATATTATCTAATTAATTATTAAATTAGAAAATTGATTATAAAAATATTAAATGTTATGTAAATATGATGATTTTTTTATGTTCTAATATTTTTTAGATCAATATATACAATTAAAAAGTTGTGAACTTAATAGATTTGAATTTTTTTTATTATCTTGATATTTTATAAATTCAAATAAAATAAATTTACACTAATGATATTTTATAATAAATGATATTTTATTAAATGATTTAAAATTACTAAGATTCATATCTTATGTAAAGTTATTTTTAAATATTAATAAATATAAAATAAGGTACATTCATAGACCAATTTATCTTTTATAATGAACAATTTATCCCCCAAATAGGAAAGACATTGATGTCATATTAATGGTTAAAGTATTTTTTCCATGTTATATACGAATTGGTTAAAATTAATATTCAACACACATGAGATTATTTAAATTTTTATTTTATAATAAAAATAAGTGTTATATATTTTATTATAACCCTCACATTAATTTAGTCTTAATGTATTATTTACAAAATTTATAAAACTAGTTACCATAATGGAAAACCCGAATGAAAAAATAAGGAATAATTAGATTTAAGGAAATAAATGTGTAAGAAAATGTTTTTATTTTGTATGGTGGAGGTGTCTATCAACGAAATCAACCATCACCTCCATTATTATTCAATTTTGGAGGCACATGATATGACATTCCTACCCTTTTCACTAATTGTGCGAATGATTTTGAGCATAATTAACCATGAAATACTACCAAGGATCATAAATTCTCGTGTCTTTAGATTATTAGGTACATAATTATAAAACAGAAAAATAAAATAAAATAATATTTAATTTTACATCACTCGTGATATCCAAAATTTCCTGGAGCACTCAAATCATCATATGATAACTTAAAAAATACATCATGATAGGGATGAACTAAAAAACCAATAAAGGAAATGATCATATTAATAAGTCAATGGAAATTGGTTGTAAGGAATAAAATCATGGCATAAAAAGTCATGGAAAATGAATATACATATGGAATGATGATATATTGAACATGGAATCATGTAATCATGGAATCATAGGAATGTGGAAACATCATACAACATGGCATAAGAATGAGTACAAACTAACCACCAAGGCCATTTCACATGGAGGAGAATGAGTCAAGTATAACCACCAAGACCATTTCACATGGAGTATCATGGTTCAAGGATAAACATACAAAATAGTACCCATATAGAAGAATGAGTAAAGGCTACCCACCGGGACCATTGAACATGGGGGAGCATAATTTAATGCTAACCACCAATTAAATTGGACATGATATCTCGTGAGACTAAACATTACCCAGTGAATTAGAAATATATCTGGGTGAACCCATATCTATACGACTAATGAGGAGTCATACACATGGAATCAAAATAAGGGTTACCCATGGAAAGAAATTTGTTTCATAATCATGTCATATGGCATAAAAAATGGCTGTACCAAAATGGTGTCCAAGAAAGAATGGATTTAAATCATACATGGAAATTAATAATGTAAAATAGGAATACATAATGAAAAATTTTGTCCAATTTAAGTGAAGACAAGTATAAATTATGTTTAAAAAATATTAGAAATGAAACATTTTAGAGAGTCTTAATGAAAATGTTATAGATCATTTAAAGAGGATAATGATTATTTTCTTTCATTAATCCTAAAATTAACCAATATATTTTTAAATTATAAAATGAGTGATTTTATAAATATAACATTGGATTAAAATATTTTATGGATTTCACCTGAATATTGGTGATAAATTGAGATGTCAACTTTAATCATGCTTTCTTATCAGGAATAATTATTAAAGGGAATTTTTTAGAAATATGTATTTCCACAACATTGAGAATGAAATAAATTATATAAATGTGTTTTTAACATATACACAAAATTTAGAAAAATAATTCAAAAAATATTTAATAATTACATTAGGGTAATGATAGAGGAATCGTAACCCGAAGGAAAAATTGAGGCTCGAAATGAGTCCCTTACCTTATGTTTTAAAGTGTTTTTCACTTGATCTTAATGTTCTGTATAATCAAATAAAATCCATTAATTAACTCATAACCTTTTATACATGTATATGTTTTAGTGTAATTTTATTAAGTTAAATAATGATTTTGTTGTTGTTATATGATACAATTTTATCATTTAGGAGTGTTCATTTCTATAGTTTTCATGATCAGTTCACTTGTATAAATGTATGAAAGATCATGTAAAATGAGAATAGTAGTCTAGAATTAAAATTATATGTTATTAATTAACATAAATAATATTAAATGGTATTTTATATAATTTTTTCATATTTTTGGATGATTAATTATAAAAAAATATAGTGATACTCATTTAGAACATTTTGTTATTTTTTAGATAATCACAAATTAGTTTGGTTTTATTAATAATTATATTTTATACAAAAATTTTCAAGAACATAAAATTTGTTATAATAAATATATTATAATATTATTTAATAAAAAAATGGTTTTATGACCATGCTTGAATGCGGTAACTTAAATTGAAAACTCATCGTCCTTGAATAAGATAAATTAAGACAACCGGGATGTTGCTTTCATTTTTAGAAAACAATGGGTGGGATGAAGAAATGATGACGAATTTTTCAATAAAGAAAATTCCAATATAAAAAAGATAATTTAGATAACACATAACATGGTTATTTGAAGTTTATTAGAAGAAAATCATATAAATTAAAAATTAAAGAAAAAGGAAGTGTTTTTGCCTCTTAAATTATTCCCCTTGAGAATCTCCTTGAGGAACTTGAGTTTGGACTTATATTAAGAGAAAAGGATCCTGGATGCGGGGAAGAGAGTTTAGAATAGTATTTGGTAGAATTTAGAAAAGATTCAATTTTCTTGAAGTGTGAGGAGATAAAGAGGAGAGAAGTGGAATTTCTAGTGGAGGAGAGGGTGGGTTTTTATTATATTATTCGATCTTTTATTAATTTTGATCCAGACTATGAATAATGCATATTATTGTGACTAAATATAGTAACTATTTCTTTTTATTTTGATTTAGTGGTTCTTAAATCATTCGTATATCAACCATGTATAATTAATTCATGTATTTAGCATATACAATAAATTTTCGGCATTCACTATTCCCCCAAAAATATACTAATTTAGAAAACTTTCAAAAATTCACCCCAACTATTTTTAAGCATGTAGAATTAAAAAATGGATTAAATTTTATGAAAATAAATTTTAAAATATTAGAAATTTAATTTTTTAAAAAATTTATTATATACATGAGAAATACCAATTTCAAAAATATAATTGGTTTATAACACCTGGAAAAATTAATTAAGCTCTCATGAATTTTTATTATAATCATAAAAAAATCAAATATTAATTTATGAAACTATTTTATGAATATAAATATATTTTAAAACCAAGATATTAATTAAAAAAATGTATGTAAAGGATTATTTTTTATAAAAATACCAACACATAATTTGTCATTTTAAAAATATTTATTTACATATACTATGATATAATTATATCATATTTTCATTTACAAGGGAAAAAATTTAAATTACCTATTCATTGGAGAGGTTAATATTATATTGGTAATATTATAACTCATAATATTTATATTACTATGCCAACAATCAAGTTTCTATTACATTGGTTTAGGTTATTTAATTTCTATAAATACTTTTTATTTCATTCATTTCTCATTTATAATGATTTTATTGTGATACAAGTGTGATATTATTTGATTTATACAATATAATATAAATATAATAATGAAAATTCCCTTGATACAATTATGGTTCATTACATTCTTCCGCCCTTATGAATTTCCCCCCTCAAAATATAATTTTATAAACTACGGGGAAAACGAGTGAGGGTTCTTATACTTCAATACTTCATATGGTTTCCATGTTTCCACACAATACTTATGAATCAACCATAATACTTTAACTAGGTGAGTAGTCTTTTTGTGAAGAAAATTATCTTTATGTTCCAAGATCATTAATGGATACTCCTCCTAAGAGAGAACATTTTCTAGCTGCAACACCTCTGAATTCAGTGTATGTGAGTGGTATATTAAGAAAATATTCAAGAGGGATACTTGAAATACATCATGTACTTGATACATGGTTGGTTGAAGTTATAACAAGTGGAAAATGGCTCCAGAAAGATCAATAATTACTAAAGGGATGTTGTATCTTTGATGTAGTTTTCCATTTTTTCTCAAATACAATGATCATATTCCACAAAGATATGTAAAGGAATACAATGTCCCAAAACATAATCTCAATATCTCATTGACGAATATCCAAATAGATATTCTGTTGAATTTGGGCTTCCTTGATTTGATGTTGAGTTTTTTTCACCTTTTCAATGATTTCATTGACCATTGATATCTAAGCATCTTTTGTTCACTGATTTCTTCCCAACATTCCATTTTTCATAATCTTTTCCCATAAAGGGATTCATACAGAACCATTTCAACTCTTGATTATAAATAATTGTTGTCGTAGAACATGCCTAGAGGTAGATGTTGGTCCCATCCTCTATTGTAGTCCATAGAACACCCCCTCATCATGCATTTTAGTGTCTAAATATTTCACGTATATTGGCCATAAGTTTGTGGATTATTATCCATTAACAAGATCATTATAGTGTTTAGAGCATATTGGATACTTTTCTAGAACATGGATGTAAATCTCAGTTATTAATCCAGTATAATCGATAGTAGTACTCTGTGAAACCTTACCACTTCTCTTATGTATATCCGTGCAAGCTGATCTCGTGATAAGTCCACTCAAATTGTTATAAATAGATATTCCATTAAAAGACAAACCACAATAACCCACATAACATTTTTTCTCTATATTTCGTTGGATTCCCAGTGAAAAAGTCTATGGTGATGTTTTCCAATTTCCATGTTGGTATGGGTAATAGTTGTATTATCACCTTAAATATTTTCATTTAGGCCTTTATTTGCTAAAATTTCAATCACTTTGATTTATATTCATTAATATCCATATTCATATTGACCCCCCAATTGTTCTCTTAAATATCTTGATAAATCTCTGTGTTGCAATGGTGAATTGATAAGGTTGAACTATATGCATCATTCAAAAGCTCTTTATTTTTCTCTATATTGTATAGTGCACATTTTCATACCCCAAATCTCATGACTCATTTCTCATCAATTTTAAACTTATTTAATTTCCCATTTCTATCATATTCTACATTTTTCCAAATTTCCCTAACACTTCTTTTAGAATCCTTAGTTTTCTATAAGATATATGGTTGAGTAATCATTTGAGAAATTATTAAAAATGTTAGTCCCTTTAATATTCGGATGTCCATCATTTTTATGTCTTTGAAGATTAGATCAATCTCAATTCTCATCATAGATAATGTTTCATGATCGCTTCAAAATTTAGAATCTTCCACATTATTTACAATACCAGGATGGTAGTGGATTGAGAATCCACGATTTTTGATGAGTTCTAACCATATTCATTAGTATATAATGATTTATTTTTTTAATATATATTTGAGGCTCTTATTATTACAATATATGCTACACTTCTCCACATAGAGATAATGCTTACATATTTTCAACAAAAAGATCACAACCACCTATATCTAATCATGCGTGGGATATTTTTTCTCATGAATATTAAAATTCATTGAGGAATATGCTATCATGTTATAATTTTTAATTATTACACTACCTAATCACTTATTTTAAGCATCACTTTACACTAGAAAGCATTACCCACTTGTCTGTAGTGTGAGAACTGGGGTAGTGATAAGGTTCTTTTCAACCCATTGAGGTAGTCTTCACATTAACTAGTCTAGAAAAACATCACCCCTTCCATTAAATCATATATAGGGGGATTGAAAATAATGATAATATCATAAAATATAACCATTAATACCCTACTATTACATGGAAATTAATTATATACATTAAAGATATTTTCATGGGACACCGATTGATTTACTTTGTCTTGGAAGGGTCCAAAAATTATCTTTTGTTGGTGATAACATTCCCTAATAATCATACATCCTCCATTGAGAACACACATCTAATTTACATTGCATAAGGTTTATCACTTATCCAAGTCTTCAGCATAATATTCAAATGCTCATTGTGTTCCTCTTTGCTGTGGGAGTATATCAAAATGTCATCAATAAGGACTACCAAAAAAATACTAGGTAATATTTAATTACAATATTTCTTAAATCTAGGATTATTACAATAAAATTATTGAGTCTGAAGGGAATAACTCTGAACTCATAGTGTTCTCACCTTTTTTGAATGGTAGTCTGCGAAATATCTTCTTTCCTCACTATTAATTTTTTATATAATGATGGAAGGTCCACCTTAGAGAAATACTTGTCCTCATATAGTTTTCTGAATAATTCATCAATCTATGGCAGTGGATAATATTTATTTATTATGATTTTTATCTCACAATAATCAATGCATAACTGAATTTGTCAATAATTGTTTTTGATGTAGTGGACTGGTGAACTCTATGGTGAAGCACTCAGGAATATAAAACAATTTTCTAGATTTTCTTGTAACTTTTTATTCAGATCTTCCAACTAAATGGTGCCTATTCAATATGGTGTCTTTGATATATTTATAGATCCATGAATAAGTTCAATTGAGATGTCAACTTCTCGGTCTGGAAGAAGATTTAACAACACTTAGGGGAACACATCATTGTAACCCTCACAATAGGAATGTTTTTTTATCATGACCCTCTCCTTTGTCTCAATCATTTGGGAAAGATATTCATTCTCATAAAAAATAATATCCACAATTGGGAAAATGATTTGGTTTGAGATTTACCCTCCTTAAACTTTTACAATATGGGGGATACCTAAGGATGTGAAGAGTGATCTCCTTTTCATAACTGTCGATGTTGGCATTCTATAAAAATATTCCATTCATTCCCAAAATAGCATCGAAATTCAAAAATGGATGTAAGAAAATATTTGTTGGGATGTTCAGTCCACAAAAATTAACCAGGGAGTAGTTATATATGTTGGATTCAAAAATCTCTCCATATGTTGTTCTCCAAAATAACTCAGCCTCTATATTTTGAGGTTGGGATTGAAATTTTCTACTAAAATAGAAATATAAAAAACATTGTGTATAAATATAATCAAATAGTGTGTTCTATATTCAAGAATGAAATATCGACATACATGTTAGCACATAATTTTCAGGATCCACCTTATATGTAATGATAGTATATTCCTTTACATCTTTCCTTGGATATTGTTGTGGTTGATTTCCCCACGAACCCTTTTTTTAGGGAAATGGTTTGCATAATTCCCAGACTCCTTGTAGTTGAAACACTGAACATCAGGATAAGTGTTGTTATGAACATTCCATTATTCTTCCTTTTTTGTGGTATTATTTAAGTCCCTTTTATTGTTATTAACCAGATTCTCCATTCTTTCACATTTAAAGTATATTTTAGTTCTCTTTAGATAGTTCCTATGAATCTTCTTCCGCAATTTTGACACGTGGGATGTTGGATTTTCCTTTCACCATGGATATTATCTTCATATACTCACATATTAAAATAAATTATTCTCTTTTTATCTTTAGCCAGATAAGACCACTAAGAATATCCCATCTTTATTTCAACATTTGTGGGACAATATAAAATCTCCTCATAACTATCAATGGCTCGAGTTGCCTATTATTTTCTTAGAATTAGATCTAGACTGATAAAGAAGTAGTCCACCTAGCTTTTAGTGTACATGACAAATCTAGGTGTGTATCTTACAATCCATGTAAATTTTTCCTCATATTCCCAGAAAGACGCTTCTTTCTTTTTCATTATTATGAGGAACTCCCTTTCAATCTTATGACAAAGAGTTCAAGGAAAATATTTATTGACAAGTATTTTCATGAAATATTCACATTCCATGGAGAAACATTCCCCATTGAACATCATGTTTTTGATTAGTTTCCACTACTGATATGCATACCCATTAAAATGATAGGCCAACAGAAAATAATTTTCATCTTCTTAGCATTTTAGGATAGAAAATATATTCTCAATAGAGTTAATCCATTGATTAGACAGATGGGGATAATAAGATCCACAAAACATGGTAGGTTTTTTTTTCATGAAGTATTTTCCAACAAATTTTTTTTTCATAGGAGAATGATGGAGTTCCACCTAATTCATGTTATTATTCATAAAATGTTCTAGTGGAAAAATTACTCTTATGATATTTTGAGAACATTTTCACATCATATTGGGCATTTCATTTGGGAAATAGTCACATTTCAAATAACATCTACTTTTATCATGATTTCTCATATTTAATACCATTAACCAAGAAAAATAAAGTACAATTAGGGAATATTTAATACATAGGTAATAATAATATTAAAAAGAAAAACGTCAACATATAATGATAACATTGTAAATGAAAACTAAATTATAAAATGTGATTATATGTGTTTCAATCTAAGATATCAATGGTGATGGAATAATCCATAGGGTTATTTCTAAAGTGATGAAGTCCTAATATCCCAAAAAACAAAATAATCCCCTAATACAAACTAATGTGGACCTATACATTTGCACATATTTTTACATGATTTTATGCATAATTAACCTTGAATGAAAACTAATGACCCTAAATTGTTGTGTCATTATAAGATTAAGAACATATTTATAAAACATGAAACAAAAATAAAAAAATATTTTATTTAATCTCCATAATGGGATCAAAAAATCCAATGAGCTCCCACATCAATATAGAAAAACCAGGGGAATACATGAACAAAGGGATGAGATAAATAGCCCAGTAAGGAAATAATCATGTTATTGAAGCGTATAACAAGGGTCAAAAAGAATAAAATGTTGATAAAAAGGAATTGAATAGGAATAAGAATATGGAATCATAAAATTTAGTAGTTGGGATCATTTAATGATGGAGTCATCCAAATGTGGCAACAACATACAACATGACATAAGCCTGAGTCCAGGATAACCACAAAAAATTCCACAATTAGGATCATGAGTCAAGGATATCCACCAAAACCACTGCACCTAGAGGAGAATGAGTAAATTTAAACCACCAATCCCATTTCACGTTGAGTATCATGAGTCAAGTCTAACCACCAAGACCATTGCACATGGAGGGGCATGAGTTAAGGATAACCATCAATACCATTGTAATTGACGTCTCATGAGAAAATACATTACATAATGAATGTAAGAACCATCTTGGTGCACCAATATTAACTTTTTCTAAAATATGTATGCCACATGAAGAACCATATATATTGAATAAATATAATTATTTTACATGGAATGAATTGGGTATCATAATCATGTCATAAGGTATAAAAAAATGGTGTAACATAAAATTATCTATAAAACCGTAGATATATATCATTCAGGGACATTAATAAGATAAAATATAAATATATTGTAGCTAATTATGTCCAATTTTAGTGGAAACTTGTAAAACTAATTTTTAAAAAAAAATTATAAATGAAACATTTAGTGTTGTTTAAGGAAAATATTAAATATAATTTAATGTGGAAAATGAATATTTGTTTTCATAAAACCATAATTGAACCAATATTTTTTTCATGATAATAATTTTGGTTTTATTAAAATGATGGTGTTTTAAAAGAAATATTGTAGTGCACTTGAAAATTGGTGAGAAATTGGGAATTTACATTTAATCGGGGTTGCTTATCAGGAAGAATTGAGAAGGGAAATTTTCTAAGAACATTTATCTAACCATCAAGAAGGATGAAATTATATGGATACATTATAATATAACATATTAAAATAATTTATAATAAGTATATAAAAAAATAAGAATTGAATTGGGGTAAATAGAGTTAAGTGTAACTTGGAGGAAAAAATGGAGGTTCAAAAAGAACCCCTTACCTTATGTTTGAAAGTGTTATATAGTTGATATTAATGTCTTGGATGATATAATTATATCCATTAATTAATTAATAACATTTCATGCAAGTATTTTTGTTATTATAATATTATTATGTTCATTCGTAACATATTTTAGGAGTTATAAGACCCAATATCATCATTTAAGAGTGTTTTTTTCATTACTTTTCATGATCAGTTCACTTGTATACGTGTGGGGAATATCATGTAGAAGATCAACAGTTTAACATAATTTAAATAATATTTTATTAATTTAAATCAATAATATTTAATTATCATGTATATCATTTTTTTATATGTGAGGATCTTTTGTTAGATAAAACATTAAGGAGGACAATTTATAGTATTTTGGTATTTTTTTGATCATCACAAACCTATTTTTTTATTAATTATTATTATGTATATATATGTGTGCAACATAATTAAATAATATATAATACAAATATTATAATCTATTTCATCCATAAGAATTGTTTTATGAACAGCCATGAAGGTGTTAATGAAATATAAAATCATGTGATCCTTGAATGCAATAAATTTACACATCACCAATGAGGTTTTCAGTTTTTGAAAAAAAGGAAATGGAAACAGAAATGATGATGGATTTTTAGATTAAAAAAATAAAATTTTAGTATAAAAAAATTATTTTAGTCATCATGTAACATGGATAATGGGATAATAGGAGAGGAAAACAAAAGAAATTAATATAAAAATTAAGAGGTTTTTATGTCTTGAATTCTATCCCTGAGAAACTCCTTGAGGAACTAGATTTCGGATTTTCATTGAGTAAAATGGTTGTGGAACTTGGGGGAGATACTTGGTAATAGTATTGGGTAGAATTTAGAAAACCATGATGTCTATTTAGGTGTGTGGAGTAGAGTTGGTGAGAGGTGGTGTATACAATGGAGGAGAGGGGTGTTTTTTCTTATAATATTCATTTTTATTATTATTTTGGATATAGAATAAAAATAGTTAATATTTGTGTGATTAAATGTTTTAATGGATTCATTTGATATATAAAGAGTGGTTCTTATATCATCCTTACATCAACCATGGCTCAAAAATTCATTAATTTAACTTATACAGTAAATTACTATATTTCACTAATCAACAACAATCCATCAATTTTAGAAAAATCCATAGAATCCAACCTAACTATTTTTTGATGTATATAAATTAGAAATGGAATCTATTTTATGAAAATAATTTCTTAAATATGAGAAATTTAATTTTTAATCAAAATCAACATTTACTCTAGAAATACTAATTTTAAAATAATAATTGATTTTATAAAACTTTTAAAATTAATTAATATCTAACAAAATTTTATTATAATAAAAAATATAAATTAATTTATAAAAATATTTTATTAAAATAATTTTTATTTTAAATTAATATTTTAACTATAAAATTTTAATTTTACAGTTTTATTTTAAAAAAATACAGACACTTAATTTATCATTTTCAAAACATTAATTTAATTATACTATGATTTAATTATTTTATATTTTCATTTATAAGTTACCCAAATATTATATAATTATTCATATGTGAGTATACTATTCTATTGGTAATGTTACTATTTATAATGGTCATATTACTAACATAATGGTCAAGTTACTATTTTGATGGTTTGGGTTCTTTAATTTCTATAAATACTTCTTATTTCATTTATTATTCATTTATTAAAAAATTATTAGTTATATAAGTCATTTTATGTGATCTACACTATATAGAAAATTTATAAGAAGGGAAATTTTATTGATAAAATCCTTGTTCATTACACATGAGGTAAGGGACACATCCCACAAGTAAATAAATTTGAGTATTTACATGAATGAAACTACTCTTATACTGTAAAATGGAACTCATTGTCCGCACTTATTCGCAACTCTAATGACATCTGTATCATCCAAAAAAATTCCAAAATCACATTACAACTACTCTCTCCTCATTTTAGAGACATTATTTTGGGAAGAAGGAAAATGTTTCTCGATTCTGTGCAAACCTAAAGAGGATACCCAAAGAAGAGGTAATGTTCATCAAAAAGTTTTATTTTATTTTATTTCCCTTAACTTCTCATAAAATTATTTTTATATCAAAATAATATAGTAACCTCATTATATTTCAAATTCTGAGATGTTTTTATGTTACAGTTATGACCTAAAACTACACATAGTTCCATGAAATTCGTTTTCAAGTCATCATTCGTATGTACGATAAACTACCTCCTAACAAACACATGTTTGTGATTTTTACATTAAAACCTCTCATGGTTGGGAACAATTATTGAAGTGTGATTTTATTATATTAGTATGAGAAATTTTAATTTGATAGAACTGATACTATCAATGAAAATGTGGGAGAGGCCATTGTAACCTTTGCTGAATATGAACTGAGTAAGAAAGTGTAGACATGTATTCTTCTTTATACCCTCGAAGAATGATTCTAATTCATTGATCATTTTATTTAAATACTTTAAAGTTATATTTTGGTTAATATTATTGATATATTTGATTTATAAGTCGCAAAATTAGTTTATAAAAACATTGAACTATGAATAATTCTAGGGTTTGAGTAGCATGTTCTCTACATGACGGAATTTTTCATGGCTGTGACTTTGATGCAAGGAAGAAGGTTTGATTATATTATTATAAAG
This sequence comes from Viscum album, assembly GCA_963277665.1. Classification (NCBI taxonomy): domain Eukaryota; kingdom Viridiplantae; phylum Streptophyta; class Magnoliopsida; order Santalales; family Viscaceae; genus Viscum; species Viscum album. The sequence continues at coordinate 892,129,616 of OY728138.1, forward strand.
AAACATAGTGATTAGATTAGTTCATAACTACAAGTATAAAGGAATAATAAAACCAATGGGTTATATATTATATAATAGTTATATAAATACATCTTAACTGGGATCATATGATGGAGTATTATCACATATGTACTATGGTGACAAGAGATGTCCAATATTGTTTGAAGATGTTTTATGATGATCCATAACCACCCATTATAATGGGATATTATGTTATAATCAATAATTTATTATGTAATTTTAGTTATCATGATAAAGAGTACATTACCCACATTGGGACCAAACCTTGAAAAAAAATACATTTTCCATTTTTTAAATTTATCATATAGAGTAAAAATGTTTTTGGAAGGGTAAAATATATAAAATATGAATTCTCATACTAAATGGTCATAGTGGTTTCCAAAAAGGTGTTTGAAAAAAATTAAAAGAACTTGTTTTTGTAAAATATTCCCACACATGATTCACCATCCTTCCTCCCCCCCACCCCACAAGTTTTTTTGTACAGACCACTAAGACAGTACACTATAATCTTCAATCAAGATGAAGGTGGAAAAATCATAAAAGACAATTTTTTATGGGATATATTTTTGTAATGAAACAAATATGACAGAATGTAAAAAAATACTAATGAAATAAAATATTAATTTTTATCTTCTCAAAAGTATCATGGAAATAGAATAATACGAGTTCTAGAATGTTTTCTTAACCATTTGAGGGAATGGGATGACTAAAGAAGGATTATTCCAAATAGCACAGATTGCCTCAAATATATCCTGAATATTTTCCTTCCTTTTGTATTTATTAACCTAAAAAAGTGGTATTATTTTTTTTATATAGACTTGATGGTATTATCTCAGTTTCTTCATGGATATCCAAAAATTTTGATATATAGATTATAAAAACTAAATTCATGAATGATCGAAAATTTAAATTTTGACAAGTCTACAATCATTTATTTATTATTTAGGTGTTTCTAAGACACTAATGGATGTTAATTCCATGGAATTATACAAAGGGTTCATTTGTTTTATGGGAGAAATCTTACCTTTGTCTCTTATGTTAAACTATCTAGTTAGTTTCCCCATTTTAAACAGAATGTTTTTTATCCAATCATATGTTTGGGATTCATGTGAATCATTTTAAAAAAATTTGAATAAAATTAGACATTTTTATGAACAAATGTTCTAATAAAATATCTAAATAAACCCCTTACATTAACATGGGAATTAGGGGTCTCAGTATTTTTTTGGTTTTGATACTGGGCCCTCAGAAGTTGTATGAATCCATTGGTAGGTTGTATCATCAATATATTCTATATTTATGATATCATAGTATTATTGTTTTAACCATTATTATAGTTACAGAAAAATATTCTTGTATTGCATGAATCCTATTACCATACCCAGAAAAATTATTAGTTTCTACATTTTTGTGAAAAAATGTCAAATTTCATAAAAAAATTATTTGAGTGATAAAACATTCAATATGGATCTCATTTCTACATATGTTAATTGTTTGACATAGGATTTGGGTTTTAATGAAATTTCCATGTAGATTTATGGTTCATTAGGGATTGCATTTTTTCTTTTATTTTAGTAATATATGAATTTAACTACATAACTAAATTAGTGATAAAGTCACTCATGTTCACCTATATTGTAACGACCCAAAATTTTGAATAAATCTTATTTCCTAATTTTGTGTGTTGTTCTATTTTTTTTATACTCAAAAAAACTGTTTCATTTGATAACATGAGTATAATTAAAATGAGACCGTTGGGTATTGACTGTTATACGACCATTGGTCAATATGACCGCTGGAAACTAAACGTTTCGATTTTTGACTCTAAATACAAGTAATCTTGGTTAATTAATATAGAAAGAAGATTTGATGGCCTCACCCAGTAGTCTTGGACCGATCGAAGCCCATCTAACAGAACTTGGGAAGGAGGTAGCACCACTGGGCTTTGCTCTGGACCAAACCCAAGCCGAACTTCATCGTGTGAAGCTAGAACGGAATCGCCTTCGCGAGAAGTTCAAACTGATAGAAATTACTACTCGTGCAATGTTGGGTGAGCCTCCCTCAGATTCTATCACCTTAGCACACCTTACACTTAGGTCCTATACTGGTGTGATAAGGGGCTATGTAAGGAGACCGTAACTGCCTTGTGTAATCCTTTATTTTAAATAAAAATTGGGATTTCTTCTTATGTTGATGTTTATGAATTTTCAAATGACCGGATAAATATAGTATGCATATTTTTGGTGAATTTTAGAAAAAGTATATTTTAAAAATGTTTATGTAAACATTAAATAATTAAAAATGTGTAATGATTTTCAAAAAATGGTCTTCTAAAATTATGTTCAGTACGAAATTTAGAGTCTAATAATATCAACATAATTTTTGATGAATAGTAAATTATGAATAGATATTTTATGCTTAGGATTAGTAATGTGACCAAATGGATTAGTAATCTCACTTAAAGAAAGTATTAATATAATCCAGGCACCTTGATTAAGTAATGTGATTCAATAAAATAGTTAAAAAACGGTTTCATAAATTATTATTCAAGTATTAGTTTTTTCGGATGAATAGTATTTTTGAATTAAAAATTAAATTAAAAATATTTAGAAAATTATTTTTATAAAATGGATTTCATTTTTGAACTCAGAGCATCAATATTATGTTATGGTAATTTTTGGGGATTTTTCTGAAAAAAATGAATTTTTGGTGAATAGTGTATTTATTTAAAAAATAAATTAAAAAAATTTAGAAAATTATTTTTATAAAATGGAGTTCATTTTTTAAGTCAGAGCATTGATATTTGGTTATGGTGAAATTTCTGGATTTTTCTGAGAAAGTTGATTTTTCAGTGAATAGTAAAAATACAGGTTTAGGGTTTCTGTATGTTTAATGACATCATAACTGTGTCATGATGATGTCATGAGATATTTTAAGGGTTTTCCGACAAAAGGTGATGAATTATTGTATTGGGGTCCCCATGTGGCCTAACTCCATGGTAAATTCCATGGGAGAGCACATGGTTTTGAGAAAAGCACTTGTGAGGTGTCCCTTGGCCATTAATGCCATGTCCCCTCACTTTCCCTATAAATACCAAGACCTCCTTTCATCCATTCGACTCCAAAACCATCCTCAACGAAGTTCTAGTCTCCTTAAATCCCAAGGAGTCCTCCCAAGGTGCCCCCAATCCCTCAAGGTCCCAACCTTTGAGTTTTAAGAGTTACGTTTAAGGTAAGGGATCCGACCCCCTCTCTTTCTTTTCAAGTGATCCCTTTTATGTCATTTATTTTATGATCCATGTTCTTATGTTGGAGGATGTTGTTTTATATTCATTATACTGTCCTTTTTATGTTCATATGATGAGATACCCCCTATTACTATCATCATTTCTTTTTATGAATGTTTAAGTGGCGCTGTTAGGCTGCCAAAATTTTTGTAACATATTCTTTCACCATTTTCATTTTCAAGTTCTATTTTCTTGTCAAGTCTTTAAAGTTTCATTTTATTATGTTGGGGTATTATATATATATCTATCATGCTGATATTTTATGATCATATTATGAGAGACCCCATTTGATCTCTTCAATTCAGTATCTTGAAGTTTTAAGTGGCGCCGTTAGGCTGCCAAATTTTTAAGTGGTTCTTTCACCTTTCTCCTTTTTCAAAGTTCGAATTCCATGTCAAGTCTTGAAAGTTCATTTTTATTATGTTGGGGTATGATCTCTAAATCTATAATAATGATATTTTATTTTCATATTATGAGAGACCCTATTTGATCTCATCAATTCATTTTTGTTTAAGTTTAAGTGGCGCAGTTAGGCTGCCGAATTTCTAAGGGGTTCTTTCACCCTTCTCGTTTTCAAGATCTAATTTCATGTCAAGTCTTCCAAGTTCATTTTTATTATGTTGGGGTATAATATCTATATATATCATACTGATAATTTATTTTCATATGATGAGAGAACATATTTATTCTCATCAATTCATTTTTGGAAGTTTTAAGTGGCGCCGTTAGGCTGCCGAATTTCTAAGGGGTTCTTTCACCCTTCTCGTTTTCAAGATCTACTTTCATGTCAAGTCTTTCAAGTTACTTTTTATTATTTTGGGGTATTATATCTATATATATCATACTTATCATTTATGTTAATATTATGAGAGACCCTATTTGATCTCATCAATCCATTTTTGGAAGTTTTAAGTGACGCCGTTAGGCTGCCGGATTCTCATAAGAGAAATATTATTTTTGTCTTCCTTTCAAGTTTTTCATTTCATATGGTATATCTTTCAAATTTCATTACCATGTTCTTAAATACTATATATTATGTTCCCCTACTGTTTTATGTATCATTTTTGAGTGGGTGACCCATGTCCCCTCTCTTTTCAATGTTTTCTAAAACCATGTATCGTAGACGTTATGCTGCATAGTTTTCGTCTCAAAATGCCTCCCTCTTTATCTCAAAATTATTTTATGTTATTAAGTGAATATTCAAAGATCTTATTTCTATAGGGGTATTCACATATATATCAAAATGTTATATTTTAAATTCTAGGATTTACATACATGAAACCCACTTTCCCTTTTCTGTGGGTTTAAAGTGACATAAAGATCATGTCTTTAAAGCAGTTTTTAAAACGTTATGATTATGAAATGAAACCAATTTCATTTATGCTATATGGGTTGTTTATGAAATGATTGATGATGATATATGTGGCTCACATGATAATAAAGACATGTCAAGGGTGCGCCCAGATAGCGCTCCAATGCATTGGGTAAAGACTTAATCTCTAGAGATGACCTTTTAGACTGATACCTTGGTGAATAACCTTGGTAATTTTTTAATGACACCTTGGGGATGGACCTTGGTGAAACGAAATGATTGTCAATATTAAATGTTGTATCCAAATCTTCAAGTTATGAAAAATGTTATTTTTATTATGACATATCTCATGATTTCTTTCTCATGCCTTAAAGTTCTTTTCATGACCTTATTGAAGTATCTCAAGTTCACATGTAAAAGTTTTCTCTTATTTCCCTTACTGGGCCTTCTGCTCACCCTTTCTTTTTATTTATGTCCCCAGGTTATGAGATGCAGTAATGAACCTAGGATGAACATGAGGAGAAGCCTTTAAAGTGTTTAAGAAGAATGTTTTATGTTTTCATGTTTTAAGTTCCTGGTTTCCAAGACACTAAACCTTAAAGATCCTCGGTTTTGTAAAATGTAATGAATGTTTATGTGATAAAAAGGCAGGATGCTATAATTGGTATCAAAGGATGGTTTAGTTATTTGTGGAAATTAGGATATGAAAACTTTAGGAAGAAACCTATATAAAAGTTTAAATATAGGAAATCTCCCTGGTATTTTGGTGAGTATTGAGTAAGGGGTTGCCAAGCAAATACATCCCTGTCTGGATACGAGCAGGTAGAGGTGGCTCTGGCACAGATGTACATAGGGGTAAAACCCAAAAACACCACTTTGATCTAGACTCGAATGAGAACTGGTACATGACAACGGGCCTTGATGCACTCTTGGTTACGACACTCCCGGGGGATATGCTTTGGTAAATTCATAAGATTAGTATGAACCATTGTTAAGGGAACAAAGATAAAATAAAATAAAGATTCACATAAGAATATATGATCATGGATAACCTAGATGGGAACCTAGGGGATCAAAGTTAGGGTATACTTTTCTTCTACAAGTTATCCTTATATGCTTCAAGTTCCTTTTCATGATTATTGGCTAAGTATTCAAGCCCCTAATTGTACTTTGTTTTTGTAGTTAATGGCGGGAAATGGAAGAACATGTCCCAACAACCAATGTGATAGGAAATGCGATGATTGCCGTATTAATATGACAGAGATGATTATGGGATTAAAAGATGATTATTATTTTTGAAGACGTTCACTATTTTGGGGACCCTATATGATCGAGGTAAATAGATTACTACGATATTTTCATTGAGAAGTAAGGTTGACTTATATTTTAATGAATCGATGAATTTAAGGCAAACTTATAGTAATTTAGGCTACTTATGGGAATGATTAACCTATCTTGGGTAAAATATGTTTAGCTTAGCTACTTTTGTTATAATATGTTAGGAGTGGTTTATGTTGTTTGGAGATGAACAATGAAGTTTAATTTGGAAGACTTTGTTATCAAATCCCTCTTGTATTTGGGTTTCAATCTTAGTTTGGTTTATTTTGAGGAATTTTAAGGATCGTTATTTATGGAATGGTCTATGATGAACTTTGGGTAGTACCATGGAACTTTGAATATTTAAAAGTAGTTTCTATTCCTATGGGATTCTTTCTTTTTGAAGAGTTGTTTTACCTTATCCTTTCTATTTTTGGGATAATGTTTAAAGATAGAAGAAATAGATAATTAATATTTTGTGGATTATGTGATTCTCTAGAAGATGATTCTTGTGTTTTGATGAGACCAAGTAGTTTTGAATGCTCATCGTTTGGAGAAAATATTAGTTTTGGTAGAAACTTATTAAAGGATGAAACTCTACATGAAGGTAGGTATATTTTCTTATGTTTTTGTTCTATTTAGTAAATGAATTCCTCAAAATTATGAAAAGGAACGTAAAACAAAAACGTTGTTGGTTTACATTTCCTACTAGGTAATCAAAGACCATTTACACACATCATAATTTTGGGATTTTTCTTATGGTTAACTTTCTCCTAATCATGTTCTGTATCACTCTCCCTCAGAACTTGACCCTTTGCTTTTCTTCCATGCCCATGTTTTCCTACATGGAATCCTAGTGTGGGTTAACTCGGGTGACCTTTGTACTTCCCTTTCTTTCTTTTAAAGTAATAGTTTACTAACTCATTTTCCGATGTGGGAATTTCAATGAAATTTTGAAACCTAATTTTAAATATTGCGAGGACGCAATTTCTTAAGGGGGAAGATTGTAACGACCCGAAATTTTGAATAAATCTTGTTTCCTAATTTTGTGTGTTATTCTATTTTTTTATACTCCACAAAAACGTTTCATTTGATAACATGAGTATAATTAAAATGATACTGTTGGGTATTGACTGTTATATGACCATTGGTCAATATGACTACTGGAAACTAAATGTTTCGATTTTTGACTCTAAATACAAGTAATCTTGGTTAATTAATATAGAAAGAAGATTCGATGGCCTCACCTAGTAGTCTTGGACCGATCGAAGCCCATCTAACAGAACTTGGGAAGGAGGTAGCACCACTGGGCTTTGCTATGGACCAAACCCAAGATGAACTTCATCGTGTGAAGCTAGAATGGAATCGCCTTCGCGAGAAGTTCAAACTGATAGAAATTACTAATCGTGCGATGTTAGCCGAGCCTCCCTCGGATTCTCTCACCTTAGCACACCTTACACTTAGGTCCTATGATGGTGTGATAAGGGGCTATGTAAGGAGACTGTAACTACCTTGTGTAATCCTTTATTTTAAATAAAAAATAGGATTTCTTCTTATGATGATGTTTATGAATTTTTAAATGACCGGATAAATATAGTATGCATATTTTTGATGAATTTTAGAAAAACGATATTTTAAAAATGTTTATGTAAACCTTAAATAATTAAAAATGTGTAATGATTTTCAAAAAATGGTCTTCTACAATTATGTTCAGTACGAAATTTAGAGTCTAATAAGATCAACATAATTTTTGATGAATAGTAAATTATGAATAGTGATTCTATGCTTAGGATTAGTAATGTGACCAAATGGATTAGTAATCTCACTTAAAGAAAGTATTAATATAATCTAGGCACCTTGATTAAGTATGTAATTCAATAAAATAGTTAAAAAACAGTTTCATAAATTATTATTCAAGTATTAGTTTTTTTAGATGAATAGTGTTTTTTAATTAAAAATTAAATTAAAAATATTTAGAAAATTATTTTAATAAAATGGATTTCATTTTTGAACTCAGAGCATCAATATTATGTTATGGTAATTTTTGGGGATTTTTCTGAAAAAAATGAATTTTCAGTGAATAGTGTATTTATTTAAAAAATAAATTAAAAATATTTAGAAAATTATTTTTATAAAATCGATTTCATTTTTGAAATCAGAGCATTGATATTTGGTTAAGGTGAAATTTTGGGATTTTTATGAGAAAGTTGATTTTTCAGTGAATAGTAAAAATACAGTTTTAGGGTTTCGGTATGTTTAATGACATCATAACTCTGTCATGATGATGTCATGAGATATTTTAAGGGTTGGCCGACCAAAGTTGATGAAGTATTGTATTGGGGGCCCCATGTGGCCTAACTCCATGGTAAATTCCATGGGAGAGCACATGGTTTTGAGAAAAGCACTTGTGAGGTGTCCCTTGGCCATTAATGCCATGTCCCCTCACTTTCCCTATAAATACCAAGCCCTCCTCTCATCCATTCGACTCCAAAAACATCCTCAACGAAGTTCTAGTCTCCTTAACTCCCAAGGAGTCCTCCCAAGGTGCCCCCAATCCCTCAAGGTCCCAACCTTTGAGTTTTAAGAGTTACGTTTAAGGTAAGGGATCTGACCCCCTCTCTTTCTTTTCAAGTGATCTCTTTTATGTCATTTCTTTTATGTTCCATGTTCTTATGTTGGAGGATGTTATTTTATGTTAATTATACTGTACTTTTTATGTTCATATGATGAGATACCCACTCTTACTCTCATCATTTCATTTTATGAAGGTTTAAGTGGCGCCGTTAGGCTGTCGAAATTTTTGTAACAGATTCTTTCACCTTTCTCATTTTCAAGTTCTATTTTCTTGTAAAGTCTTTAAAGTTACATTTTATTATGTTGGGGTATGATATCTATATCTATAATGCTGATATTTTATGATCATATGATGAGATACCCAATTTGATCTCTTCAATTCAGTATCTTGAAGTTTTAAGTGGCGCCGTTAGGCTGCCAAATTTTTAAGTTGTTCTTTCACCTTTCTCCTTTTTCAAAGTTCCAATTCCATGTCAAGTCTTGAAAGTTCCTTTTTATTATGTTGGGGTATGATCTATAAATCTATCATACTGATCTTTTATGTTCATATTATGAGAGACCCTATTTTATCTCATCAATTCATTTTTGTTGAAGTTTAAGTGGCGCCGTTAGGCTGCCGAATTTCTAAGGGGTTCTTTCACCCTTCTCGTTTTCAAGATCTAATTTCATGTCAAGCCTTTCAAGTTCCTTTTTATTATGTTGGGGTATGATCTATATATCTATCATACTTATCATTTATGTTCATATAATTAGATACCCTATTTGATCTCATCAATTCATTTTTGGAAGTTTTAAGTGGCGCCGTTAGACTACCGAATTTCTAAGGGGTTCTTTCACCCTTCTCGTTTTCAAGATCTACTTTCATGTCAAGTCTTTCAAGTTACTTTTTATTATTTTGGGGTATGATATCTATATCTATCATACTGATCATTTATGTTCATATTATGAGAGACCCTATTTGATCTCGTCAATCCATTTTTGGAAGTATTAAGTGACGCCGTTAGGCTGCCGAATTCTCATAAGAGAAATCTTATTTTTTTCTTCCTTTCAAGTTTTTCGTTTCATATGGTATATCTTTCAAATTTCATTACCATGTTCTTAAATACTATATATTATGTTCCCATACTGTTTTATGTATCATTTTTGAGTGGGTGACCCATGTCCCCTCTCTTTTCAATGTTTTCTAAAACCATGTATCGTAGACGTTATGCTGCATAGTTTTCGTCTCAAAATGACTCCCTCTTTATCTCAAAATTATTTTATGTTATTAAGTGAATATTAAAATCTCTTATTTATACAGGGTTATTCACATATATATAAAATTGTTCTATTTTAAATTCTGGGATTTACATACATGAAACCCGCTTTCCCTTTTCCGTGGGTTTAAAGTGACATAAAGATCATGTCATTAAAGTAGTTTTTAAAACATTATGATTATGAAATGAAACACATTTCATTTATGATATATGGGTTGTTTATGAAATGATTGATGATGATATATGTGGCTCACATGATAATAAATACATGTCAAGGGTGCGCCCAGATAGCGCTCCAATGCATTGGGTAAAGACTTAATCTCTAGAGATGACCTTTTAGACTGATACCTTGATGAATAACCTTGGTAATTTTTTAATGACACCTTGGGGATAGACCTTGGTGAAACGAAATGATTGTCAATATTAAATGTTGTAGCCACATCTTCAAGTTATGAAAAATGTTATTTTTATTATGATATATCTCATGATTTCTTTCTCATGCCTTAATGTTCTTTTCATGACCTTATTGAAGTATCTCAAGTTCACATGTAAAATGTTTCTCTTGTTTCCCTTACTGGTCCTTCTGCTCACCCTTTCTTTTGATTTATGTCCACAGGTTATGAGATGCACTAATGAACCTAGTATGAACATGAGGAGAAGCCTTTCAAGTGTTTAAGAATAATGTTTTATGTTTTCATGTTTTAAGTTCCTGGTTTCCAAGACACTAAACCTTAAAGATCCTCGGTTTTATAAAATGTAATGAATTTTTATGTGATAAAAAGGAATGATGCTATATATATTCTCCAATAATATTAATTAAATGAATTTAGGTCAATATTGTTAATTATTTTTCTTATTTATTAATCTATTTTTTCCTTATATCTAATTGTAATAGATTAGTAAACAATATAATTCTAAAATGGTTATATCCCATAAAAAAAGATATTGATTAAGATGCGAGTAGAGATCTAGTGGTTGGTAAAAATAATAATCATTTCCATACATATATATTAGGAATCCTTGATGGAAACACCATAATTTTGGTGGAAAATGGTTATTTGGATATTAAATTATACAATAAGTCTATATATATAAAATTGTATAAAAATATTAATATTATGATTAAAATGTTTCAAAATTTTATTAAACGTATAATAAGAAACTTTTTTTATAATTTCCCTAAACATTGAAATGAAAAAACTATCCTTTTCATTTCATTTTTAACACTCCCATAGAATGGAAATAAATGTAATATATTGTAAGAGTTCCTAATGAAGTCTATAGAATCCTCATTATGTAATACATTATAAGTGATTTCATAGATAGATGTGACTATTTTAGTTGATTATTTGGAGCTCCTTATGATATCATAATTGAGTATGGGTTGTTTCGAACATGGTAAAATTGAACCACCCCCATATGAGGCCTTTTTATGTTCTATTTAAGATGTTTATGTTGATATGTTTTCATATATTTTATATAAACTATCTCTCTGATTTAACTTTATTTCTCTATTATTGTATTAATGGTAACATATATGGTTTACTATCTTACATTTACTTCTCTCTAAAACATTATAGATTGATCTTTTCTATATAAAAAATATAGATTTTAGATATATTCAATAAATACATATCATATTTTAGATGATTTAATTTTTATTTTTTATCGCATGTTTCTTCCACTAAAGCAATGAGAAAATTTGACCAGTTATCAATGATTCAGGTCAAATTATTTATTAATTTTCCCCATATAAAACAAGGAATTATGTAAAAAGGTGTTGAATATATAATGATGGTTTATGTGTAAAATCTAATAAGCACATCTCAAATTAATCAAAACAAATTGTGGTGGTGTGATATCTAAAATAAAGGTATGGAGAAATGAAAATGAAGTAAAAAATCAAGTGTCAAAGAATGAAATATCTTATAACTATAAGAAACATTTCCATATTATAAACAAGTGAGGTAATAAGGGTGAAATTTAGTTTTTTGGGGAATCAAATTACCTTTTTTCATATGAAATATTAAAACTGTGTTTCTAATATAAAATTTTGTAACCAATATATCGTATTAATAATAATTGAGAGCATCTAGGTTAATTTACTAGTCTATCAATTACAAAATTAGAAAATAAATATATATATGAATGTTGGTTTTTTTATGATAAATTTTTTATATGATATTGAAAACTGTATCCTTGTAGGAGAAATGATAAGTGTGAGAACTAAAATATTAATTAAAAACAATATTCTTTCCCCAAATATGTTTATTAAAAAAATGTTCATGTTATAAAGAACGTTTTAATTCAAAGTTGTGGTGAAAATAAGGATAAGTAAATTTGGGGTCTTCTCTCTCAATTTGGCTCCCTTATACTAGCATCGTTACCTCTACTTCTTCCACATTTAACTATTTCATACTACTTCCTCCCTGAACATCCTTCATTGTATATAGATTATTTTATTCCCTATAAAATGATAAATATACCCAATACATTGTACCATTATTACTTCATTTAATGACTCCCAATTTTATAGCTCATAGTCCGCTCCTCAATTTGAAAATCCAGTCTCCACATGGTTCAAGTTATTTTGGGTCATCTTATTTATGGTAAATCAAGATAAACCCATTATTCTTATTTTTAAGGACCCTATAGTTTTTATTAAATAATGTGGGTTATTTTTCATCTATTTATATCATTATGGGTATGTTTTTAATGCATCCCATTGTTCTCATTTATTTCTTCGAGCTCAATCCACCCATTGAATTTGAAATGATATGAGAATTTTATGTCTCTCTATATTAAATAAATAATTTAACATGCCTTTATATATCTCATATCAACATCTTTGGTACCACTATTTAGGTTTCTATCCACATAATTAATTTATAAATCCTTATAAATCATAATTGCACCCTTATGTAGGTCTTCAGATCATCAAAATTAACCCTGCGTGAGAAATCTATTACCCTTATGTGGGTTTCTAAGTGATGGGATGACCTTTAACTATCACTAAAAATATGTTTTACCATTATTTAGCTCTTATTGGACCTTTAATAAGCTTCTATATTATGAAATTATTTTACCCTTAATGATATTTATAAAATCAAATATTTGAAATAGTCTGAGAACTGTAATAAATGTTTTTTTGTGTGTTCAAATTATCATTTAAAAATAGATTCCAATAATTTATATCATATATAATGTTATATAACTTCAAAAATATAAATTCAAATCCTTACATGCACTAATATTACTTATAAAATGATATCTTAATTAAATTATCAAAAAAATAACCAAATTATTGTAATATATATTTATATTTATAAATTATAGCAAAGAACCATTGGACATTTTAGAAAAAAATTATTATTTACATAAAATAATTTAATTGATTTCAAGTTCAACTAAAAATTTACTAGTGTTCATATATTATTCATTATAAAAATATTTATGCATTAAAAATTTTGTCTCAAAAAATTGGTTTTGAAAACTTCTATAAAATATTACCACCTGACATTTCATTCCTTGTAGGTTCATATGACAAGGAACATAATAGTGAATATTATGGTCTTATATAAATGACCATTATCATTTATTTTAATTTAATAATGAGTGGAAAACTATGATAAAGATTCCAAAAAATGGTTTGTTTTAATCTGTTTACCCATTAATCCATCTATTGGTCTGTTTGGAAGATTATACCGGAGAAGGTAATTTTGGGAAACCATTATGATGTCTGTGACTCGAGTAATTTAAGGATACCCATATATTTATCTTAACTCATGATATATTTTTAATCAATGATGAATATTTAAACAAAATTAATTTATTAAAATAAGAGGAGGATATTGAATGATGTATTAATATAGGTAATCTAAACGGAGTATCTCATCTCATGTTGTTTATGGAGAAAAATGAGGATATATATAAATTCATTATAAGAAAATAAAAAGAATTATCATGAATCATGTAATTTATTGAAATAAAGAGAAAGAACTTGAATTAAGATGATTTAGGGAACCAAAAGAAGTATCATAACTCAAGGAGATTTTAAGACACTTATATGAGGTTATCAACTCAAGGATCCTAATGAAACCAAGTGGATAATTTAAATTGGGATAATTCCATGAATATAGTAAGAGTGCCTCAAATATAAGCATTAAAATAAATACTTAGGGGGATCATGACTTAAGGTTCATGTGGGAGACATATGCATGAGATTCCAATTTTGGAAAGGTTTTATAGAATATGTTACCCTACACCTAAACATATATGGTAGTGGATTTATGAAAAGTGGGAAGCATGTTCTATAATATTTAAGAGCCCCATTAATGATTTTTTTCATGATAAATATTGTTTGTAAATAAAAATTTGTATTTATTAATGGAAATAGAACCATTCATGAAATAGATTACCAAAGGTAAAATCATACGTGAAGATAAACCAATGGAAGGAAGGTAATACACTCCTTTTAAAAAGATAATTTCATAAATTTTTGGAATTCTATGTGATTGGGAATGGTAATCCAATTATATGGGTTTTTGGTTCATTCTATGAAAATGTATATGTATGATAATTATACCTCTATAATGTAATTACACAATATTCATTTTACAAGACCCTAAATTTAGTGAAGAGGAAATGTGTGATTCCATTGAATAAGGGCATCGATAAGAGAAAAATAAATCATTTACAGTGGGGAATAAAAACTATTATTATTTTATATGAGATCTATCCATTTAATTTACATGGATTGTGATGTTACCAAAGAGACTCTTCAAATAATTTATAAATCCAAATTCTTTATAAATTCCATGTTTTTTTCATATCAGATATCATGTCATGTAAATGTTATTCTCCTTGATGATCTATGTGTGATAAAAGGTTAATTGGGGGGTTATTTATATATATTATGCATAAAATATTTCCATGAAATTTGTGAAAACATTACCACAAATGAGGTTTATGGTGATGTAAGAATTCATCGTTGGATTAAAAAATTTCACGTTAATAAATGTTTTAATGTGATATGGCCCCAAAAGATAATATATTTAATCATACATGGTTAATGATTTAATAAAATAGGAAAATTTATTTGTTTAGAAACACATAGTTCATTAATCTAATTTTATGAACACATTAATCTAATAAAGAGAAATATTTTATCTGATATGGCCTTAGAGGAAATGTGGTATGATCTCACACTTACATAATCTAATGGTGAAGAAAATAATAATTTCCTCATTTTCATTGAGTTACTACTAGTTCATTAAGATGTCATTAATCTACAATGCGTTGTCACTATTATTCCAAAAATGATATTCAATTCCATCCTAAAAGTAATTTTGTAGTTCCATCACAAATTGTGATTCCACTATATTGTTTTCACACCATGATCATAGTTTCGACATGATAGAATAAATTAATTTGTGGAAAAGAGAATACCAATGTAAAAAACTATAAATTTTTAATACAGTGCCTATTAAGATCCATTATAATTCAATTTGAATCCTATTAAGAAAAATATACCCTTAGATATACATAATAACTATGGAATGTGTTTTCCAAGGACAAATTGTGTCTAGAAAAATCATTAAAATGGCACTATGGTTTGGAAACAAATTCATCTATAATGGATAAAATATATGGGATACTCCCAATGGGACATCTTCATCACCATGTAACCATAATGGTAATAATTTTTAGTAATCTTCATCAATTAATAACTAGAAAATTATGAAATATATAGAGATCTCATTTTCATCATTAACATTCATGAAGATAAATTTATTCCCAAAGATGACTTGTGTTATCTAAGGAATAATTTTATCAATTATTCTAGGGAGAGTTTGAGGTTCCTGTTTCCTATAGTAAATAAAATTACAACATAATATTTGGATTATTTTTGAAGGATTAAAAATAAATTTTAATTTTTGTGATATTTTTTTACAGTTTTCATGAAAATTATGTAGTTTCAAAGGAATGAATCTTCAATAAGAGCCTCACCAAGAAGATAATATGAAATCTAATCATTTAATATCATTAAATAGGGTATGATATGGTAAAAATAATTTTGTAGGAAAATATACTAGGATGTTAGGGGAATTAAATGAAATAGAAATTTGTTCCCATTCTTGTATATGTTATGTAGACATTACTATGTGACTTGTGAAAATAGAATTAAATCCATAAATAGTTATTAAAATGGAAATTTAATTCTAAAATAATATCATGACCACAAAAATATCCATTCTTCTACCAAGGATAGGAGTTTAAGGTTTCAGTATATAATATCCTAGTGTATAGAATATTGGGTTTTCAGTATATAATAATCGGGTTTATATCACTCAATGTAAGGATCAATCATGAAAGTGTAATTTACATATGGGTATATGTTATGAGAGTTTTATGCAACAATGTGTCTTGTAAGATAAATAATCAAGGGGCATTTAGTTTTATTTAGAATTTAACAATGAAAATTTTACATAGATATAAGTGAACATGAGGTGTAATTAATGAATTATATTAGATAATAACTAAATTATAGAATATAAGTGAAACATATTATCCTATATAATATTTTATTATATAGGAGTTTCATTTTATGTGATTTCTATATTTAATGGAATTTAATAATTCCATGATGGTTGTGTCATTTAGTTGGATATAGAGATATCAATCCCCTTAATATATAGGGCACCCAAACATTATATATTATCATTTAGAAATAATCCCCTTATGTCTATCAATATATAAAATATTTATATGAAGAAATAGTAGGGAGTTTTATGTATTCATAAAATGGTTTCACGAATTTCTTATGTTTAATTTATGAATGTTTTATAATTCCTAAGTACTTTAATGTTTACATAATGAGTGTGTTGAATGGAAAAATATAAGGTAGCATAATAACCTATGATGAAACTACGATCAAACATGAATTCTTATCTATATATCCCATGATATTATATATCTCTTCCTCATCACTCTAATGTCTAATGAGGTACAAATAATCCATGTTTGGTGAGAGGATACCAATCCATCATTGAGGGATTTATAATACAATGTAGATACCTTTAGTGGAGGGATGCATATTAGCTCCATCTCATGTGATCATAAACAAATAACACAAATATGAATATCGTTGAATTAGAACTATGGTGTGAGGTACAAAAATTTTATTTTATTTATTTAACTTTAGCGTGGTCTTTTTCATACATGGTCATGTATAGATTGAGGATTCTTATTACTTTATATATCATTACATAATAGTTATACAATCCTATGAACCCCAATACTAGTATCTAATAATTAATATGAATTTGATACTTGAAATTGTGTTTTTATAATTAAAAATAAGAATTTCATAATCTATTATAGAAAATATGATAATATACCGTATGAAATTGAAGAATATCTATTATTGGATTGCTCTACTAGATATAATATATGGAATATTGTATTGAATGATTCTATTATTTATTATTCACAAGGTACTACTATTTTGTACTATAATGTATGAAATTGTATGTTCTAATGGTCTTATACAATATTATACATATAGGTGACAAATCATGCTATGATTGAAACATAGGTTGTGAAAAAAATAGAGCATTGAATCATAATTATGATATAGGTTATTGCGATGATTATAATTATCCCAAAGGAAGAGTCACTATTATAATACATTTGGGTTACACCACTATATATAGTAATATGTATGGTTCATGAGCTGATGCATAAGGGTTACACTATTAGTGACCATTACATATTCTTTTAAGTGGTAACATTTATGTATGACTTTTCTCATGTGTAATAGTGAGTAATATAACATTTATATATTTTTATGACTACAAGTAAAGGTTATATTGTTTTCACCCATTTTACATAAGTGTCTTTCCCACCACTATAAAAGGGAAAACATTGATATATAGAGGTATGTATGAGTAAGGGTTACATCATTGGAGCCTTGAATTTCTAAAGTTCCACTCATTTATGGAGGAGAAGAAAAGTATGATAACTTCTAATCATTAGTGGTGACATAGTTATTAGTTGAAAAATAAGTTTGATAACACTTAAATAGTTTAAACACTGCAATGCTTCCAATCATATTTTGTGGTACCTCCAATATTATATGATACGATTTTAAGGGAAATTATTTTTTCATAAATTTAAATTAGAAATAATTTAATTAATTTTTTAATTTTCAGTAAATAAAAAAACAAAATTTGGGATGTTTAGAAATTTATCAACATTGATTAATTAATTAATTATCATATTTTTTTAATTAATTAAATAAATATTTATGATGTATTCAATAATATGTATTACATATATATAAATATCATGATTTAAATTAAATATATTGATTATATGTTGTGCCTTATAATGTTTAAATAATATTTTTATTTAGAAATTATATGCATGATATATAATGTATTTATTAGTTAAAACATAATGGTGAATACAAATGTTTATATATTGTTATTATGAATTTTTCGTAAATATTTCATTTGAATTATTCAAATCGAAGACCATATTTGAAGATAGTATTTATTCTTAATCAAAATGATTGATGTGTTATTTATATGATTATATTCTAAATAATAATTATTATAAATTATGTAGACTGTATGAAAATTTTTAAATGATTGATTTTTTTGGTCTTATCACACTCCCAAAGGCTAATTCCTAATCTAGAAAAGTCAGGGTTGAATATTCGTCCCTCCAGGATTTCTCATCTATGGATTATTGATTTTTTATATTTCTAATTATTTACATTAAAGGGTTTTATATACATCGATAATGGAATTTAATAGAATCTAAATGATTTTTTGGGATTTTATTTTGGGTTATAAACACATGTTATGAGTTCTATGAATATTTATTGATCAATATTGTTTGAACATATTGATTTGGTGGAAAGAATGTGCTTTCAAAATAAATAACTAGAAGTATGTATACATGTAAATGGAATAACATAAGATAACATGGTAATATTTAATCTTATTTAATATACTATGTTTTAAATTATATCATAAGAAAACTCATGTTAAAAAATTTATCATCCAACTTTGTAGGATCAAACCAAACATGAGATGAATAAATTATCTTATGCGAGGCATAGAGGAACTGGAAAACCCAAACTATTAGATAAAAAAATACCATTTTTATATTTTTGTTACACATAACTGGAAAAAACAAGGAGTTTGGAATCCAAATGAATAGAGTTGGGTTTATCTATATGATTGAATATATAGTGTCTTATCCACTAAACTATAAACGTTTCATTTAGGAAATTACTGGGATAAATCCATAAAAAATATATAGGTGGTGAGGTTCACACCAAATTGAATTCATTTATATTGTGAAATATTGATTTGGAATGATAATTGATATGATATTTTAAAAGAATCCTTATTTTATTGGGGGGGAGGTAGTTTAAATAAATTCCTTATTAAATGTCTGTAAAAACATTGTACAGATCTAGTAGAATATTATATTTTTGAAAATTTAATCATTATAATCAAATTAAATATTAAGAACCATATTTTCAAAAGAGTGTCTTATTTTAGGAAATTTCATAATAATAGTACAATACATAATAACTATTATTATGTAAAAAAATTATATTTTTAAAAAATGATTTCATGGATAACCTAAATTATAGATTTCTTCAACACATGGATATAGAGTATTATGAGAACATTATAAGGATAAAATTAATATTTAAATTTCCTTGGATGAAAAATCACCTCAGAAATTTTTTTCTTTATTCATATGATCAATATGATAGGTATTGTTTTTGAGTTATTGAGACTAAATGTTTCATTGAGTTTCCTTTTAACTATGGGATTTATTATATTTTTATGATTGAGATTCTCAAAAATATTAAATTATTTTAAGAATTTTTTTAAAATATATAGTCAAAATTTTGAGGATAGTTGAATAGGTCATGTTTTTTCTTGATATTAGTGATGTATAAGAAGTAAATTTTTATAAATGTTTAAATTAAAATAAGAAAATTTGGTTGGGAATTATATAAATGATTCTTATATTACCATGTCAAATAAATTTAATTCTAAAAATTTTATTAAGAAGGAGGTGAAATTATTCCATGGTATTGAATTATTCTTAACATTAGATGAAATTTTGTAAACACCAAAAAATGTATTCAATAGATATAAGTTTTATTGAAATTATTCATTGGATTTGAATGGTTTGGGATACCAAATGAATAAATCATAAATGTTGTCTGTATGAATGAATTCAAAATAAATGGAATTATTTTTAATTCATGTTGTATGAATTTCTGTGATGAAATAAATAGTTTTTTTTCATCTATTATTTAATTATAATGAAATATAACAATCTCATATAGTTATAATTAGTGAATTTTAATATTCATCTCCATTATCCAATGTAATAAGAGACATTTTTATGATAAATTTCAATGTAATGACAATATCAGAAAATATAAAAGAAAAATCTCTAAATTCATTAGATTATTTGACATGTTTTGAGAAAACTATTAGGATAAAAATGTTTTAACAATAATAAAATAATTTATAATTTTTTTTAAAATATGGGCAATTGATACCCCTAGTAGAGTTTATTAATGAATAATCATTATCCATGAAAATTCTTCAAACACATATAATATCATATATAATGTCTTATATAATATTGATTGAATATTTAATTTGTTTTATATTCCTAAAAAATAAAATGATAATTATATTTTATACAAAGCAGTCTATGTATGTTTGAAATATATTCTAAAAGGAATATTGTCTCCAAAAGTTGAGGTGCAGTATGTTTAAACTCTGAGAAGACCCATGTTACATGATAAAAGGTTATCTTAATAAAAATTTAAATGTGAAGGTAATTTTATATCATATTGGGTTTTTTAGATATCTATTTATAAAGTACTAGTGAAATTATTTATATAGTTTACAATGAAATTTCATGGAATAATTTTGATGGAAAGGGCTTGAAGAATGTCGATGGTGTACATAGAAATTTTTCACAACTGTAATAAAAGTATTCATCACCGTAAAATTATATACTTTGAAGTTAAGTGTCTTGATTACGTTTAAGGAGTTATATATTAGGAATATGATTCTTAAATATCTCAATTATTCAAATTAACTCGTAATATTTATGTTGCTCACTAAACAGTTTAGTGGGAGGGATTTATCATGTGGTCATATAGATATATTGTATAAATTATATAGAGTAATACTATGTTTAGGAAAACACCTAAAAGTGAGGAAACCAAATGTCTAATATAGTAGTCTATCATATATGATATTTTATATAGGACATATTTTTTGGTTTTGTTATTTATTCTCAAAGGTGTATAGGAATAGAAAATTAATCGTGTTTGGAAAAGTTTAATCACTACTTTGTCCTTCATTAATATTTATTGTATATGTATATATATTGATATATTAATTGTAAAGATAAATTATAATTAAACTATTAGAGAATGAAAATTACTTATCAATGATTTATTTTTATCATAGAGTGTTTTGGGTTTGGATGAAATGTTTTGGTTAGGAAAATTTTGATTCTAATAAATGGATAGAGAATATGATCATAAGAAATAAATTGATTTTTGTGCACAGGTTGACACATTTAACATCCCACATTAAATTTTATAAACTATGTATTTTTTATACTATGGGTTCACATATCATATTTATAATATTGTAATATACAAATATACACAAGAGGGGTGAATTGTGTTTTTCAAAATCATCCAAAATTATCCATTTTGATGTCATCTATAGATTATGTAGATAAGTAGTGTTTATCTTCTGTATAAAAGTATGAGCAGCCGATAAAACCTAAATATAAAACATGAAAGTTTATAGTTGTTTAGGGCATAAATATCCCCTTTTCCACTCCACCAATTACTCTTTATTCGAGTCTGGTGAATCTCATTAGCCAGGTCATCATATCATAAGACCAATCCAAAAATATGTACTATGAGTTGACACCTTTACAAGTAAGGCAAAATAAAAATCATTTTGGTTCCATAACAGAGAACCAAATATCCAAAACATAGATCAAGAAGATGATACTTCTCTATAATGGACTACGATTAGTTGAACCGATCAATAAAAGTATATTGATTAAAAATATATCGATTGAACATAATAATTGTAATAGTAACTGATAGTAGATGGATCTCCTTCTTAAAAAAATTGTTTCTTCAAGAAAGAGTAGTTCTGAAGAGATCAAGTTTCAATTTAACTTTGAAATAAAATCACCGATTATTAGCAATAACATACTTACAGAAAGTATGATATTAAATACATGTATATCTTCAATGTGTATCCTCCTCTATAGATAACTTAGTCTCATTGATTGTGGCTGTATATCTGTAAAATATCATCACAAAAATGTAGTTTGAATAGAAAAAATGTGACAAAATATTTGTCACAATATATTTCAAAATATATATCTCAATATATGATTATTATTCATTGAATCATACACACAAATATATATTGAACAAGTACATAGTTAAAATAAATAAAGTATAGTGGCTACTTTGAAATTATAGATCAAAGAAAATCACTTGATAAATTGTGAGAATTCCAATTCATAAGATATATCAGAGTAGTAGTAACATCCCTTAATAATAAGAGAATATTTTTCTATGGAATATGATTCTTTGGATCAATAATAACGAGCTTTGAATGGTTCAAATAAAAGCATTAAATAATCCTGATATTCTTAAAAGTCAATTTCCCGAAACTTTGATAAAATCATTAATTAAAATATCTAATGATGAAATGTCAAATGTAGGGTTCCTTCATAAAAAAAAATACCAAACATAGGGACTAACTATGTAGCATCCATTATTTGAACCTAGGGTTGAAAATGTAAGGTTGATCACAAAAGTAAGGTTGATGATCCATACATTTTCTTCTCAATCATAGGGTTCCATTCTTATGTAGGGTTCTTTAACCATAATTTTTCTCTTTGTCAAATGTAAGGTTCCACCCAAACATAAGGTTATTAATCCATATGTTTTTGTTAATATAGAGTTGATTAACCATATGTGATGATCTTTTAACAGAAGGATAAATACAAACGTAGGGTTTTTACTTACGTTACGTACATCAACCTAGGGTATGAACAATGTTTCCATAATACGCTTAAGGGAATTTCAAACACTTTTATGAACATTCCACATGAATAAAAATCACGAATACAATTAAAAAATAAGGATTATTAAAAATATTAATTTCCTGAAGTAAACTTAAGGTAATATCATTAGTAAAACAATAAAGGGTTTTTGTGAGCATAAAAAACAATAATATTTATAGAGTATTGTTGAGACAATATTTTCCCAATATTCTTCGCCATTTTGATGATCACAAAACCCCTAAAAGTAGTGACAAAAATTTATTATTTTTCATACATTTAAAAGAAAATATGTCAAAATCCGATTTCACAAAATTATTTTGATAACAAGAAATGTGGTGTTTATTCGAATTTCTCCACCTTTTGTGAGATATAAAATAATTTATAGAAAAACACATTTAGTTTTTCATAGATCTGTAAGTGAATGTTATAAAAATATGTTTAAATAAATAAGACTGGATTTTTGGCTATATAAATAAACATATATGAATATGAAATAATGAAAATAATAATAATAATAAAGAAACTTTATTTATAAACGCATGTCAAAGTAAAATAGTTAGTATGACTAATAAACATGTTAGACAACTGATATGGTTCGAGAAGAAAAGGTTCGGTTGGATTATTCTTAGTTTATGGTTCTGTAGGATTTTGAGAAGCTTGAAACATGTATTTGTGGTACTAAATATATAATCCCAACCTTTTTCATAAGATAATCTCCTAATTTTATAATTAAAACATTGAAATATTAATTAACATGAAATTTTCAACTAGATTGACTTTAAAAAAGTCCTGAAAACTCTCCTCTTGTGGCATAAACTGGTTCAATTTATCTGTGAATTTTCTCAACAGAAATATGATACCTAGTTCATACTGAGTAAATTGGTCAACTAGAAATTCTTGATTGTCCAATATAAAATTAAAAGTATCATTGTTGAACTGAAGTTTTTATAGACAATCATTCATGTGATCTATAAGAGTTTTGATTGCATAAAATCTACGATTCAGATATAAAGAGGTAGTAGGAGCACATGTAGATGTATTGGTCTGACTAAGACTACATATTATTGACTCAATTTGACTCCCCAAATATCACATTAGATATATAAAGTTTGACAAATAAATAATTTCAAACATAATATTTCCAACCTCATCCAATATTTTTCTTTTGAAGGCATCACACTCCTTTTTAGAAATATCACTTTTTTTATGATCTTGTAACATTTACATTAAAAATTGATCACTTAACAAAGATTTAAATTTTCTTCATGAGATTTATAGAAATTAATCACAAGTTATTCAACATGATAAGTATGGGAATCAGATGTCCCTTTATCTAGATGTTATAGCTGATCAACTGACACAATTTCTAAATATCTTCAAGTAAACATCTCCACTGACTTCTACACTGGTTTTTTCATAGATTTGATACATGAACAGTATATACTATCAAGAACATCTATTTTTTCTTTAGAAGTATATTCACGTTTCTCACCCAAATGATGAATAATAGAGTAAATAATGCTCTCAAAAATTTCTGTAGCTATATTTTCAAATATGAGCAACTATTCTTATTATTGAATAGCTAGATCTTCCTCATGGACATCTAGAATAAAAACTCTCTAGAAATATTGAATTTGAATTTCAACCAATTTGTCTTTCTCAAATATAGGTTCTTCCAAATGAACTGACCAAGTAGCTTCACCTGAACCCTACACAGGTTCTTCAGTAATTGGATCTACTATTTTTCTTGGTTTCATAACCCATTATTAATTCACATCTTCTTATTTATCTAATTTTTATTCTAAAACATTATATTGAAGCCGCCTATTAGTGGGATTACAATCCCATATTTTCTTAATTTAGCTAATCCTACTTTTCCAATAGACACTGCCCCCCCCCCCCCGAGGAAGAGCTACAGAACCTTGGTTCTCATCAGCACAATGACGTAACAAGTTTCCTTGCATATTACTCCATAAAAATCTTAATTACATAATCTTGACACATTGAGTACATCGTGGTTATGAAATTTTATTCAAGAATCCATTAATCAACTCATACATTTCTCAAATAGAAGCTGTGAAATTATCCACCTATAAGGATAACATGTCATCCTTGTATCTGTTTAACTGTAGTATTGAGGATATCAGAACATATACCATCGAAAATTCAGCATTATTTAACTTAATAACAAAATCATGATGTACATGTTGAGATATAAAATTTTCTCCATTTCATCCATCCTTGGATAAATTATTGTTTGAATAAACATAACCAAAATTTTCTGATCTACCTTGAGATATATGAAAATAATTATTCTTTTGTTTGTTAAACCAAAAAGGAAATAAAAAATTATTTTAAGATTTTGATCCTTATTTTTAGTAGATCATAGATCAAAATGAAAGACTCCCTCATAAGGACAGTTAAAGATTTGTAAAATTTCAATAGATGAAATGGAAAAATATGTATCTTATATTCTCCCAAAAAATAGTATCTACAGAATCACCAAAACTAAACTGTAAGATGTTGTCGAAACATTTTAGTTCTAACTCATAAAGAAACTCTGAGTATGCTTCATTACACACAGAATCCAAACCTTGAAATGCTAATGATTGTTTCAGGAGTATATTTGTCTGGTAGATCCATTCAAAATCTACCACTTTTCCTTAGAGAATCCTCGTTTGGAAAACTCATTCTTTCTTCGAATCCCTGGATTCACCTTTATCGGTTTGCAAGGATTTTTTCATTTTTTAGAAATAGAAGATACAAGGTTTTGGGGTTGTAGGGTTTTGAAGGTATAAAAATGTAGAAAAATTATTTGGTATTGAATAAGGGTTTGAGAAACGAAAATTAGGTCAATTCTAAAGGTTTCTCACAACACATTGTTTCCTGTGACGTTATGTAAGATAATTAGGAAAAAAATTTGATAACACGCACCATGAGTAATTTTAAGATAAAATTAATTAGTTAAAATATATAGGAAAACAAAAATATTAAAACAAATCAAATTTACAGTTATTAGCAAATAAATTATAAATAAATAAATCAAAATAAAATAAAATAAAATAAAATAATGGTTAAAAATATAATAATATTAACATTTATTTGAATACTAAATATACCTAAATCCCCCTCAATAAAATCAAAACTTATAGTTGTAAGTGTTTTAGGGAAAATATTAGCTTGTTGATATTCAATGTTGAAAAATTCTAAAGATATATCATTTCTCAGAACATGATCTATTACAAAATGACGCCTAATATAAATATTCCTAGTTCATGAATGACTTATTGGATTTTCTGAAATATTTTTATCACTTTTATTATAACATAAAATCAATATACTATTAAAATTTAGCCCGAAGTCCATTAGTGTGTTTTTATCCACAATACTTGTACATGATAACTACATGTATATAAATTTTCTGACATAACTATTGACATGGGAATTGTGTGTTGTTTTTCACTTGACTAAGATACTAATGATTTTCCGAAAATGTGACAGGTTCCTGAGGTACATATTCTATCTAATCTACAACATCAAAAATATACATCTGAATATGATTTTAAATTAAAATCATATGTTTTTTGATAATGAAGATATTGAAAAGTAGTTCTTTTTAAATAACTAAAAATAATTTTGATAGAATTATGAAGGGATTCATTAAGTTTTGTTGGAAATATAGCTCATAAACATATATAAAACATAATGTTAGGCCATCTAGTATTAAGATATAACAAATTACCAAAGATACCTCTATATAACTTGTTGTTCACTTGTTTTCCAGCATCATCGAAATCATGTTTTATATTAGTACACATGGGAGTTGTATTTGGCTTGTTGTTATCAAAACCAAACATCTTCAATACATAAATAATATATCTAATTTAGTTTAAAACATTTACATAATATTTATTATAAATTTTATGTCCTAAAAAGAAGTTCAATTCTCTCATCATACACATTTCAATTTTTTTTGAATAATTTATAAAAAGTCATTACAATGTTTTTCATTTTATGAAATAAAAATAACATCGTCAACATAAAATTGAACTGATAATGTTTTTCAACATATGTTTTCATAAAAGGAGTCATATTTTCCAATACGACATTAACTCATTTTTTAAATAAAAAAATGTAATATTTCATACCAAGATTTAAGAGCTTGTTTAAGGCCATATATAGATTTAGTATGTTTAAAAACAAAATCTGGTATATTATAATTTTGAAAACAATGAAGTTTTTTTGACATAACTATCTTCCATTAAATATTTATTTAAAAAATGAATATTAAACACCCATATAATATAATTTAATGTTCATATAAGATTCATAAGCTAAAAGGATTCTAGATACTTTCACTCTAGCTATAGGGGAAAAGGTTTCATCGTAATCTTTGCCTTCTTCTTGATTATATCCTTTATCTACTAATCTAGATTTGTTTCTAATTATAATACCTCGATAATATTATTTATTTCTAAAGAACCATTTAGTTATTATAAATGTAAAATTTAATGGTCTTTTAACTAATTCATAGAATTCATTTATTTTGAATTGGATTAGCTCTTCTTACATTACTAACATCCAACTCTCATCTTCCAAGGCTTATTCAAAAGATATATGTTCTAGTAGAGATAGAAAGGTATAGAATTCAACTAGGTTTTATGCATTTCTACTAGTTCTTATTACTTTGTCTAGGTCACCTGTTACATTTTCTAAAGGATGATTCTTTTGGGTTGTAGACTATTAAGAAAATACGATTTTATGTTCATCCACAACATGTTCTTCTGAACATGAATAAATTTAATTTATATTATTTTCAAAATAATTTTTATGTTTTAAGTCTCATGTTTTCAAAAGAGTCAGTAATTTAATCATGTTGATTTATCTCTTTAATCAAAGGGACAATTTCATCAAACCTCACATGAACTGATTATTCAAAAATCATTGACTTTTTATCAAACACTCTATTGTCTTTAGAGGTATAAAAATATCCTAATAATATTCCCTCATCATATTTTGGATCTAACTAACCAAGATTACCCTTGGTTTTCAGGATATACACCTTGCATCCAAATACATTGAAGTACTTTACTTTAGGCTTTTTGTTATTCCAAAGTTTATAAGGTATCTATTTGAAAAAAGATCGAATTAAAACTATATTCATGATATAGTAGATTGTGCTTACACATTCTTCCCATATGTAGGTAGGAATACTATCTTCAGTCATATAGTCCAATCCATTTCATGAATAATTATATTTTCTTCTAATAATTCCATTTTGTTGAGCTGTTTTTGGTGAATAAAAGGTGTGTTTAGTACCAATATTTGAAAAAAATGAATTGAATTCCTAATTATCCTATTTTCCACCATGATCACTTCATAATGAAATTATAAGAAAACATTTTCCATTTTGAAAAATTTTACTAAACAATTAAAAATACTAAAATCATCAATTTGGTGTTTTAGGAAATAGACCCATGAAAATCTAGAATAATCAGCAACTAAAATATATACATATAATTTTCCAGCCAAACATTATACTCTTGACAGTCCAAATAGTTCCATGTAGATAAGTTATAGATGTATTGATGTGGAAATTTTGTTAATATATTTGAAGGAATAATTGTATTGCTTGCCAATTTTGCATGTGTCACAAAATTTATCATCCTCAAATTTAAAATTAGGTAAATCAAAAACTAAATGTTTCTTAGATAATTTATGTAAAGAAAACATATTACAATGACCAAGTATCATATGCCAGATCCATGAAACATTTATTGTAGCAGTTAAACAATTCACTTTCTGTTTACACAAGGAATTTAAATCCAGATTATAAACATTATTAATTCTAGGTTCTCTAAACATAAGTAATTTATCATTAAATATAGAGAAGGAATTGTTAAAAAAATGAACATAATATCCTTCATCACAAAGATTAGAGATACATTTTAGGTAATTATTCAGCCCTTCTATATATAGTATTTTATTGATTGCCATAGTTTTGGGATAACCAACTATTCCAAGTCCAATTATTTTTCCTTTTGCATTATCACCAAATGTGACTAGACCTATATCTATTTGGGTCAATGTGTTGATGTTTTATGAGTTTTCACTCATGTTCCAAGATTATCCACTATACATATACCATATTTATTTTTTTATCTATGACCTATTTCTTAGAATGAAAAAGTAGACAGAAGTTTATTATGGTATTCATATCCTTTTAGACCCAGCAGTGTTATCTAGCAGAGATCTATGAATCCAGATTTGATTTTTTTTTTCTATAACTGATATTATTTTCTTTATATAAACTTTTTAAATAAATTCTATTTCAATTCCAATTATTTGAGGATTTCTCAAATAATTTTTTTGGTTATATTTTCTTCATTTCCACAAAAATTACAAATAAAAGTTTTTGAGTTTGGAACAAAATAATTCTAATATTGTTTAGATCTTTCACGCTTACTTCCTATAACAAATATTTCCCTTTTAATGAAATTTTTACCAAGAATTTCCTTTCGAATATTTTCTCCTTTTGTTAAGAATATATCATTTATTTTATAAGTTTATACCTCATCATGTAATGCATTAATCTAATTTTTATAGTTAGGAAAATTTGTGGTAGATGAGTTAAATTTTTCAATTAACATCTGATGTTGTTTATGAAAGCATTTTCTCTCTATTAAAATATCATTGTTAATATTTTTTAATGATTTTTTTTTCTTTTATGAAGTGTCATATTTTTCTTCTAGTATTGTGCAGTAGGTAGTGAATTTCTTGTTTGAATAATGTCAATCCAAATCAGAGTTAGTATTAGATAAATAATAGGGTTTTAACTTATCATCTTCAACCTTAAAGCATATATTTTATTTCATATTCTATTGTTTCTTTTCTGAATCATATTTTGATGAGCTTCAAGAGTCTTCAAAAACACACTAATATACTTCATTTCTCATTTTCCTTTTTTCCATAATCAAAATGTTTCTTTTTTTTCTTTCACTTATATCATTTTATCTAAGGATAATTAGTTATTATATGACCTAAATTTATCCATTCATAGCATCTGACTTCTCTTGATCCTTTTTCATCCCTTTTGAAGGGTTTTCTGAATTCGATTTTATTTTTATAAAATTTTCTAAACATTTTGGCAAATTGAGATAGTTCAATTCTAGAATTAGACACATTTGAATTCTTATCTTCTTTGACATATTGATGTATTAATCTTCTTTTCTTTTGAGATGTTAACTTTAGGGAAGTGTTATCCTATTTCACAAATAATGTATGATGTTCAGATTTATCTTGAATTTCAACTTCATACATCATTAGTGTGAAAATTAATTCTCTGATTTTCATATTTTTGAAAGTTGATGATTTTCAAATGGAAACTAATATTCCAGTCCTTTTATTAGTTAGAACTCTTAGTAATTTCAAAGATTTATCTTCTTGATTGATAGGTTCACCTAAGGATATAATATTATTGATAATATTTGTAAGCCATCCATTCATCTTTGTGATACTCTCTCCATAAAACATTCTAAAAATTTCATGTTTTAGCATTGTTGTTGCATAACTCATTTGTCTTACATTATTCATTCCATCATAGGAAACTGCAACGGTTTTCCACATTATATAATCTATAGGTCATTCAGAAACACAATAAAATTTATTAGCACCAAGACCACATATAATAGCATTTATAGCTTTAGAATTCATTTCATACCCAGCCTTCATTGAAATAATCAATGTTTAGTGATTTTCAGGAATTTTATAGGGAGTAATGATTTTTTAGTAGACATTAAATCCCATATTCTTCAAAGAGATAATAATACATGATTTAAGGTTTATATAATTTTTACAATTTAAATAAGGAGAGTGGACCATTAACATTCATTCTCTTTGATCATTCATTTATATCTTTTGTATAGTCCTTATAATTTTAGCTTCTTATAGGTTGGTTCAAAATCTATCATTTGATTCAAATTTTTATGTCAGAATATAAAACTATACATAAGATAGTGGAGAATTGATTATTCTCAAAATCATTCAAAATTCTACATTTTTATTTCAATTGTAGATTATGCGAATAACCAGTGTTTTTCTTTTGTATAAAAGTATGAGAAGTGGATAAAACAAAAATATAGAACACAATATTTTATAGTTGTTTAGGGCATAAAGATCCCCTAGTCCACTCCACCCATTACACTCTCTGTGATTTTTGTGAATTTCCCTAGTCAGGTCCACATATCAAAAGACCAATCCACAACTGAGTACAAGCAGTCAACACATTTACAACTAAGGCTAAAATAGAGCCTTCTGGTTCTTTAACAGAGAACTGAATATCCACAGCTTAGATCGAGAAGGTGATACTCCACAAAATCTGAGTACGAGTTGTTGGAACCCTCAATAAAAATATATTTATTAAAATTATTTCGATTGAACTTCAAAGTGGTAAAAGTGACTTAAAGTAGATGGATATTCTTTTTCAAAAAATAGTTTCTTCAAGAAATAGTAGTTCTAAAGTGATACCATTTCAATAGATCTTTATAAAAAAATATCAAAGATTAGAAGAAGTAGAAATAAAAAAAAAATCTATATTAAAAACATGTATATCTACAAAGTGTATCCTATTCTGTAGAGAATAGTGTCTGGTCAATTTTTACAGTAGACCTGTAAAATATCTTCACAAGAATGCATTTTTAATAGAAAAATTGTATCACTATATGTGTCATAATATATTTCACAATATATATATTATAATATATCTTTCTTATTCTTTGATTCATACACATACACACGCACACACACACACACACACACACACAGATATATATATATTGAAAAAAATACACTGATAGAATAAATAATGTAGAGATCATGCTTTTAAATTCTTGATCCATGAAAATATCCTGATAAATCATGATAATTCTAATTCGCAAGACAACTCAGAGTAGTCATAACTTCCATTAAGAGTATGAGGGAAGTTCTCCACTGAATATGATTCTTTTAATCCATCAGAATGAACATTGAATCATTCGAATAAGAGAATTAAATCATCCTGATATTCCGCAAAGATTACCGCACAAAACTCTGATAAAATCGTAAATTCAAATATCCAATGTTGGAGAGTCAAATGTATAGTTCCATTATAAAATGAGAAAATACCAAACATAGAGTTCAACTACGTAGTGACTATTCTTTGAAGGGTGGGTTAATAACATACTGTTGATCAGAAAAATATGTTTTATAATCTATAAATTTCTTCTCAAACATAGGGTTCCATACATGCATAGGGTACTTTAACCATAATTTTTCTATTTTTCAAATGTATGGTTTAATCTAAATGTAAGGTTTTTTATCCATACATATTTGTTAACATATGGTTGGTTAACCATATCTTCTGATCTTTCAATATAAGGTTTAATACAAAAGTAGGGATTTTCCTTAGATTACGTTATTCAACTTAGGGTATGAAAGGTGTTTCTATAATACACTTAAGAATGTTTCAAACTCTTTGATGAATATTCCTCATGAATAAAAAGCTTTATTATAATTCAAGAATAAATATTATAAATAATATTAATTCTGAAATTACATGTAAAGTAATATCACTTGTAAAACAATCAAGGATATTATTAGCATCAAAATAAATAATATTATTAGAGTATTGTTGAGAAAATACATTCCCAAAAATCATTAGAGTCACCACTATTGAACCCCGAGAGATACCATGAAAGAAAACCATTATACTGAGAAAAAATTATTACAAAAGCCTTGTAGTTTATCTAATCAGGGGGTGTTTGTGTATGTTTTTGATAATGTAATCATTTGGACCATAAGAAAGATGTAATAAATCCTTCCATATTATTTGTATGAATTTTTTTCCCATGATTAAGAAAAAATAAGTAAGATAATTTTCATAGAAATATAGTATATATGATGTTCTTATATATTGTGGTGGGGGAAGTACAATTTGTTCATCCTGAAATGTAAATGGAATGTGAGGTATTTGTCCACAAGGGAAGTCAATACCTAGAGAGTAGATAATGTGTGAGTTATATATATATGATTAACAAGATTCATGTTCTATATTTATTAATATCATATAAAATGGGAACATATGATCATTCATACTGGTATATGATACATATGGTGGGCATAAGTGTAGTGATAAATGTGTTTAATGAAGATCATTCCATATTGTATTGTAGATTTAGTTACATTTATTATTTTACAGAGTATCTAATTTGATCATATATATGAATCTAGAAATATATATATATATATATATATAATTTTCTAATTATAAAAGGCTTATGGTGTAAGACTTCTATATTTGTATAATGAGTATTTATTTTGACTTAGAGAACCACAATAATGTTTTTAGAGTAAATCCCAAAAAAAATATTTGGATGGCTATTCACAAGGTGTTTTATATGATGGGATACACTGTGATTTTATGATGGATTTTCAATTGTTTTTAAAAGATATCGAAAAATATTTTTTATATGATTTCATGTGTTATTTTGTATTATATTAAATAACATCTAATGGAAATAAGTCTCTATGTATTTATTGTATGTGTCATATTTTTTGAAATATTCTTCAAATATAAGTATTTATAGCATCTATAGTATCCTACGTTGTAGTGTACTATATAGGGGAATCATAAGAGATGATATCCATATTTTATACAAATTCAAAATTACATGATCTGGATATCACTTATTAAGATGTGAAGATGTCATGCCCTATGAGTAGTGTGGAACCCAAATGTTAAAAGTATTTGATAGTGAATATTACAATGTTGTGTATTATTATATAAATTTTTCAAATGATTAAACATCCATATGTTTGATATATTCATGCAATTGTTTTATAAAGAACCTTAATTGAATTTAATCATGTCCTATAATTCATGATTAAATGGTTGTTCACTCTATAATAATATCATAAGTAACTATATATATAAGAATAATATAATATGATGGTTGTATAATGTATCATTCCTTATTGGTCAAAACTCCCTTTATTTCATTGATCTCTTTCCCTTTACTCATTTACTAAATGAGTCACTAGTATTCCATCCTTGAAGAGATGATCTTTATTGAGGGTTGAGGGATTCAACCAATTTTGTTGATTCCTCTAGAGGATGGATTTCATTAAGCTCAATATTATGTATTCTTAATCATGTATATAAAGATGAATATCAATGAAACTATGTTGTTATATTATCTATATATACTGCAGTTTGTTCATTTGTATAATACCATGGTTTCATTTTCATACATAATCATACCAAGATTTGATTTTTTTATTTGTTTCTGATATTTTGTATATGTGTTATACAATCCTATAAACCCAAAATGAATTTTAATTAAATTAATGGTAGAATTAAACCCTGAATAAGTTGGATATTCTTATAATAAAATGTATTTGGTGTAAAAAATGTATTGCACCCGGGTAGATCATATGTGGTCTAAATATCACTAAATATCATATAAGTGTGAGAATAAATCCATACCGAATTTAAAATAATATGTCCTTGGGTCGAAAAAGATCATATAAAGGATATAATTTTGCAGTTTCATCATAGTAATGATTTTTTTAAAGAAGTTATAACATATGATAGTAAACTCATATAGTAGGAGATCCTATATAGAGCTTGTTCATATATAAGAGAATTGTATACTAATTCATATTTTTTTTTAAAATTTATAGTCATCCAATATATCCAATTGTATTTTGTGTTTTGTAGTTATGTGATGGGAATAATGAATGTAGCTGGAATTTTCAATTTGGAAAACCTTATAATGAGGTTTTCAAGTTTCTGTGTAGATTATCTTGAATCAAGGTATGTTTTCAGAGAATATTAGCATCTCAAATCATTGTATGTAGGCTTCCTAGAAATGTATAAAGAATCATTGATTTTGGGATTCCATTAAGGGAATCATGAAATATGGATTTAGGGTTACTAATAGAAATATACCATATCAAGGAATATGTTATTCTAGTAGGAGAATATTAACTCAAATAATTTTACCATAATGAATGAATGTATATCGTTGATGGAATTTGAATAAACATGACTATTTTTGGTTATATAAGGGGTAAATAATATCATTAGAATGTATGTGTCAGTGGTATATGACAATATTTGAGAATATGTTAATAAATATAAATGATGGTACTATGCATACACTTGTTAAAAATTCGACATTGGGTTAAGGGGTGCATTTCTTTAGGTATCCAAAAACATTAACTAGGGCTTATGCAACATCCAAAGGGAAGCTATCTTGGACACTAATTATTCTAAGGGGGTCCCTTTTGGTTAGTTAACCACCTTGTTACAAGATGTTATTAATGTGGGAATAGAGAGTGTACAATAATGATTGTTTGGATTCCAAGTTGATAATTTCGACTCAATGTTGTCGATCTATGATGACTCAAAAATAAAATATAAGAAGAATTATTATGGAGAAAAGGATATGCCAAAAGTTTTCAAGGACATTAAAGGACACTCCACTAGTTATTCATCAAATTATTACTGTGAAGGGATATAAAATGAAATTTCATAATTTCATGATAATATGAATGGGAGGTTATAATCAACCTAAATAAGTATCCTTTTCAGAATTTAATTTAACCAAGGTCCTTGTATAAGAAAAATAACATTTACACTATCATTTTCTTGGACTAGTGCATTTAGTGATCATAGATCAACATTTCATAGAGCCAAGGGTTTTTTACAATAATTTTTTTGTAAATTCTATTTTATACTATAATTATTACATATTCCATTAAAGAGTGAAACTCATCGGTTGAAGACTTGACATATATTCAGGATTCCCCATATGGGTTTTCAACCTCACAAGTCTTTGCACCCTTTTTAATTTTTTTGAGTCTTTATCTATTATCTAATACATTAAAGCGGATGGATTAGTGGGGGATAATTAAATTTTTTATAGGTCAATCATTACATGTATTTAAATTTATAAGCAAATATGTTTCGATCATTTGTATATTAATGTATTATAAAATAAAAAATTAATGGATTAAGTTTAATGTTATACAATATTAATCAATACAGTCTAAAATTTATATTTTAACACAATTAACTACATGTATTGTATATTCTCATAAAATATCTAAAAAACAACATAAATGAATGATCAAATATTCATTGTACATGAAAACTAATAGAAGGGGAAGAGAAACTCAATATAAAGTATTCACCCTTAACCCTTTTATGTGAAATTAAATTTAGAGAAATTTTTTAT
The DNA here is from genome assembly GCA_963277665.1 of Viscum album. Classification (NCBI taxonomy): domain Eukaryota; kingdom Viridiplantae; phylum Streptophyta; class Magnoliopsida; order Santalales; family Viscaceae; genus Viscum; species Viscum album. Next base: position 892,165,826 of record OY728138.1, read on the forward strand.
AATTTTTAAGGCTAGTCAATTAATACTGATGGGGGAAAATGTTTAAATCCACAAATCTTAGACAAATAATGTGCTTTTATATCTAACGGTAATGGTATAATTGAGACAACATCCATGAGGAACACATTTCTAGAGCCATAAACTTTTGGAAGAACATGGTTCATGCTATTACTATCTATATAGATTGGAAAAATATATTTCTCATTTGATGGTGTGATAAAATTTTGATTATGTTAGGTTGAACATGTTCCTCTATGTAAATCAATCTCATATGATGAATAAAATGGAATGGAAAGAGGGAGGCACCCTAAATGGGGATAAAGTGACAAATCCAACATGAATTGGTAGTATAAAAATACTAGGATTGAAAAAAGGACTGAATGTGATATAAATTTGTAGTTATTAATATGATAGGAGATTCGAGAAGAATTTAGTATCATGCAATAATAGGAATCATGAAACACATATTTTTGGTGAAAATATGGCCTCCCAGGGATCAGTATAATATATAAATATTCAATGCGAATGAAAAGAGAAAATTCTTGGATGTATTTTTCTAGTGATAAATTTTATGGTTGGAAAAAATGGAGGATTTAGTGCTAACTAGGTATCCTATGGTAACATGAATTAATCAATACAAACATATTGAAATATGATGGTTTTATAATAAATTTTTGTTGATGATGTAGTCATAATATGAAATAGTAAGGCAATACACTTGGATAGAGTAAATGATTTTAAGGGAAATTTATTTTTTATTGTGCCCAGTAATAGTGAAACGGTCAGAAATATGTACACATTAATGAAACAAGTCAATACATTCATATATTTTTCAATTGGAAAACATCATTGATGTAGATATTATATAGGAGGGAAATAGATAAATGTATGGGTGCCCAACTAAGTGAATGGAGTAGAATATCCAACCTTAATTGGTAAAGGTCTTATTATAAGGGTGGAAAAGGGTTTTGAAATGGATTATGTAGTTGATCCTAGGACTATATATTGAGGTGACCCAATACATCCTAGGGTAACAAGAATCATTCCCCACATAGTTTTGGTATGTGGTTATTTTATAATATGTTAGAAGAACCATGTCATTGGATAAGGAAAATATAATCATATCCATTAAGTTTGTAAATATGTAGAACTCACAAATAGTCGAGCCCTTACTTTTGGTGTAATTTTTCAATTTTTTTTAACATAGAATAAACCAATATAAGAAACTTATGATAATAATTGATGGGACGCATCAAAAAGTTTAATAGTTAGGTGAGATGGACTATGTTATAGAATGTTTCTGATTAGATAGTAATCACTAAGTGTCACGAGTTTATGTTATTAAGTCTTGGACCTATGATGCATGTAGTTTACGGTCATAAGGATTTGACAAATTATTCTCATAGGATATACTCATGGGACATGGATACCACTTAGTTGTGTTTGAAATCAATTAGTGCATAAATAATAGAAATATTTTTCATCTATTTGATCATAGAGGACATGGATGAACTAAATCATATCTCTGATATATAAATAATATATAATGACATTTTTAATTATTGGAGTAGATTGACAAATACTAATGGAGAAACTACTGCTTCACCATAATAAAAAAATGAAGGATTTTGGGAAAATCTAATTCTCATTCAAAAGAATTCCATATGGGGTAAATTTTTGTCATAAATAATACTATGAAATTTACTATTTATTAATATAGGGTAAATTTTGATCAATTAATGATCCCATTAATAGTTCATATGATAAGGGATAGAAAGATGATACACTCAAGGTTTTATGGGATTTCAATAGGAGAATATATACTCGTGGTAGTGGGTTCTATATGGGGAATCTAGACTCAGGTATTTTGACATCACCATGATAATAATATCAAAAATAAGACATTTTTGTCGATGTTGATTATTACATAAAGGCTATTAAGTATGTCGGGTGGAAATATAGAAGTACAAAAGGTATATAATACTCTCTACTTATACTTCCTTGTATTGGGAGGAAAATTATGCCAAATTGAATAGAAGAAAATTAAATTCATTATCATATTAAATATTACAAGAAATTATGTGAGGTATCAGGATGTGTTGGGTGGAATCATATGAGTTTTTTATATAAAACCTAGCATTTTAAAGAAAAGTTTTTTTTATATTTTAACATGGATTTCAACTCTTTCAAATAAAATATTTGAGTATTTTCAATAATTATCCCTTATGAAAATGTGGGGGAACACACATTAAGGCCATCTAAGATAGGAACCATTGAAAATTTTATGTTTATATAGACTTAATAATACTTTATTTTGTTATGTTTATTTGGTAAATACCTCATGTCATCTCATTTGTGATCATGTGACTAGGACATCATATTTTTCATTTTATAGTCACACATAAAAGACATAGATCATCTATAATATTTTATCAAGCATGCTCTATTATATTTTTTATATTATAATTAGTCACCTAAATATTGACTGTGAATTGTGATTCTATTAATAGATATATGAATATTATATCTACTTTTAGATCTAATATCTAAACGTAAATAATTATTCAATCATATGAATTAAAAATTCCTAGTATAAATTATAACCGTGATGATGTTTCATAACTACATCCATGGGTATCTTTACCTCTATAAACATATGAAAAATTTTAATATTGAAAATATAAAGTATGGCATAACATAATCACACCTAATATAATTTACATAAATGAATTGTTACTTGGGTGGGAGATGACCCATATTATTTTTTACACAAAATGTGTCCTATTACAGGTGTTAACATGGATAATATAGTGATTTGGGTGTCATTAACTTTACTAATCCCTAATATCTCTAGTTATAGAGATAATTTTTAAGGATGACCAACTTCTATATCTTATTTCCCAAGATACACTATAAGGAAAAATAAAAAACACAGTTTCTTAATTAAGACAATTTGGGTCTCTTAGTACTTATGAGATCAATAAAATTATTCTCAATGAGAAAAGTGAGATTCATAGAAAATTTATTTTATTTTGAAAGAATAAATTGTATTCCACATGACACTATTAGGTTGGTAACATTTTTTTGAATGTGTGTCACAAATAAATTGATAAATATTATCACATGTCTATGTTAGAGATATAGGAAGTGGTAACCTAACCCCAAAAAACACAGGGTCATACTTTTAACTTATTGATGATGAGGAAATTGATGGTTTAATACCTATGTTGGATAACATCGACTATCTTAGGCACATTGTAGTGATCATAGAGGTCGAATGTTATGCAGAATCCCAAAAGTTAAGGGTTAAATAATAAAAAAATCGCAACATTTATATGTGTTGGATAATTCAGTTCTTAGAGATCCATTATAGAATGTGTGTAAAATTTCTCCATAGGGAAAACATATTTGATGAATATTTGTAGTTATATTTAATAGATTTTTATTTTCTCTCTATAATTGGGTGATAAATTCTATAGTAGAGATAGCCCCGATATCTTTATAGGGTGATTGGTAAAATAAATTAAAACACCATTTTTTCCTAATCACATAATAGGTTTCTAAAAACGGAATACAATGTTGGGACCTTATTAATTGGATCCTACATTAACATCAAGAACAGAATCCTTATTTGTATAACATTATTTGTGTGATTTTTTTTTAATTTCTCAAAAATGACCAATGTATTTTCATCCCCACATTGTGAATAATTAGAAGGGTTGTATAGATTATTATAATCATTTGGGGTGAATTATGAATGGCTCGTTCCATGTAGATTAAACTAATGGATCTAATTTTCAAATTTTTTCCAACTTTATGAAATTTTACATTAATCACATAACATTATATATAGTGAAAAATATTTCCTCATTAGATTATTATTTCTTTTGGTTGTATGGTTACAAGTATCTCATTTAGTGGGATGATGGTCATTCAACAAATAGTGGGCACCTAAACATTAAGAATGTTTTAAAATGTTTGGGAGTTTATAGGGGACGAAATTTCCCTATAAATTTTTAACACTAATTTCATTGGATCTTGGGAGGGAAATTAGTAAAACGTTAGTAACTTAATATTATATTAGGAATTTTATTCATAACTAATATATTTTTTCTTTCCTTAATTATATCATTCTCAAGATTCACTACATTCAAGATCACTAGTCCATCAACTATTTATGAATTACTACAAAGAAAATTCTCTCGTTCCTCTCTTCGTATTACAGGAATGGATGGAACATATTTTACATGAACCTAGGGAATATTTGGAATAAACCAACAATAAAAGTATTTATTATTTTATTTCCATTTTAAATTTTTGACTATGGTATTTGAGTTCTCATATTCACATTCAAGTTTTTATTTTTCAAATGTATTTTCTTCTCTCACAATATTAATGAACATGGATTATGGGATATAGATTGTTTAATCTTATATATGGGTATTTGTAATTCGTTTTGGTCATGAAAGATATTTTTGCATTTGTGGTGCATGATTTTACACAAACCATGTGAAATTGTGTTAAAATCATGTCAGTCATATTTTGAGGAATAGTGTTGGTGTACATCTTACACAGTGATAGTAAAAACCATTTGACAGGTGAATGAGTAACCTATAATATTTAATAAATTTATTTTTCTTAGTCAGTGCATTGTTTGGTTCAATATGTATCCAATATATGTGGGTGACCAAGTATGTAATGTGAAGATGGGCGTTTGGTTAATGGTTTGGAGAATCGTGTATCTAAACAATGAGAAATTACCGGTTTCCAAAAAAACCCTATTATAGCCATCTAGTTTTTATGCCTCCTATCCATCAATTATTCCCTCTCATGAATCCCTATCCAATGAGAACCTTGTGTTTTTCATCCTTCCTTTATTACATGGATATTTTATTGACCTCCATTTATTAATGATGAATCTCTTTAGGTTAGATCATATGTTTCCTCTATTGACACTCCTCTCTTACTTATTTACTCTTATGAAGTATATGATTCAGGTTGGTCAAACCAAGATAGTATTTTGTTTCTAATTAATTTTTGTTTTGGATCCTATGTTTTTGGACTTTTTATAAGACCTTACTTTATTCATTACTTATGTTTTTACATCATGCACACATATTCCATATAATTTTATGCAATATTTTGGGTATTCTTTAATAAGATATCATATTCATAGGTTTCAAAATTGTGATCACTTGTAATTTATCTAATATATACACCTGATAAAATTCCAACAATGTATTTCAATTTAGATGAGAAATTAGAAAAGTTTGTATTTAATTATAAGGGATCCTCCATAAGAAACAATTGGTGATTCATTGAATTTCATTTTCAAATACATTTTTAGGAGTTAATAATATTTTTTCACGATTAATATAGTTATAGTGAATGGGTTATTATTTAGTTGTTTATTACATTATAGTTTTATGTTTTTCTTAAGATATTTTGGAGTCAAATTTGGTTTTATCATAAGACAAAAATGGTCTTCAATGTTTCATGACTTCAAGAAAAAAACAATGTGAAATTAAATACATGTATATATATATTATTCCATTCATACATATATATACATATATTTATTTATCTATATATATATATTAAACTATATATATATCTACTAGTTTGGAAACCAAAATTTTATTTCAAACATGAAAATGGGATGCTCGGAATAATATTTGTTGGGAAATGGTTTTTAGAAGGAGTTTTGGAAAAAAATATTTTCAAAATCTGCAGTCTACTTAGAACTTTGTGTGAATGAATTTTCCCTAATTCCCCACACACATGAGCTAATAAACATGGATATATGATGTAATGGGTTTGATGATTATATGTGACTATTGATGTAATTTATATGAGATGGAATTTGGGATTTAATGAAAATATTGTGGGATGTTGAGTTGTGTCTTATCATGGTAATACTCTACAATGGGTTCATTTATGGGTATGTGTCTAATTTCACCACATCCTTCCTATCCCTCGGTTAATAATTTCCTTGAAATGTTCATGAATGTTACTGAGATGTTAAGGTATGATTACAATCTATACCAATTAATATTAACTAGAACCCCCATGGTATACATGGTCAAAGTCTATAGAAGAGTGCCATAAGTGGGGATATTTAAGAGAAAAAGATTGGTTATAAACTAGGAATTTATCATTAGGTCACCAAATGATTCCACTGGATTACATTTAGGATAATCTCATTGGTGTTTTTATAATTTCTCATGAATATTTAAAATTTGGTTTGTTTTCTATATCATTATCAATTGTTACATTTATGTAATTCTTGTTATATTTTTATTTATTTCATTACATGTTCAATTTTTATATCTTATTTGTTCTATTTATTTTATATATTTGTTTTTTTGATTCAATTTCTTAGATATTTTGGTAATATTGACATTTATTTGGGTGACAAATTACTTTACTGATATTTCGTTTTAATTTTGGATTATAAATAGTTTCAAAAAAAATAACTTCCAATGGGTGTTTCGAGACATGTTTTAAATAAATATAAAATTGTATTTTTAGTAGTTTATATTGATTTTTTGGGGTTTAATAGAGAGTTTCAACATATTTAGGAGTTATATACCCTAAAAATATTATAAAAATATAATTCAAAATATTGAATTTCAAGCACAAATTTCATGACTTTTTTTTGAATAAAGAAACCCTAAAATCTACTGTGATTACTTACATGGATATTGATTCTCTCATCCTATTATAACCACACATTATTTGTAGATTGAGTGGATATCATGAATGTTTTGGTAATTTACTTCAAATCACTCACAATGCAGTGTATATGGTTTCAAGGATGAATAGTGTTTTGGAGTCACATGGAGGTCAATTCTGGTATTGTTTTCATTGGGTATCATGTACGTATTAAATTAGTTTGAATATATCATATTCTACAATATATTTTATACTTTTTTTTATTTAATTGGGTGGGTATTTAATTAATGTGTTATTATTTTTATCTGAATTTTTATTTCTGTATCATGATCATGCAGGGATTTCAAATTTCTTGATACACCATCTAGAAATTTTATAGGAATTATACTACTTATAAAATTCTATATATCTATGAAAAATTATCCATAGTGAATGTATTTTGATCCAATGAATAATTTTTATAGACGATGAGATTTTTTACACCCCTTGGATATGTCGTAGGCCAGTTCAAGAGCCTAGATTAGGGGTGGCCCATGTTGGATCATGAAAAAATTGTATCATTGACATTTTTCTTAAGAGGTCCTAGGTTCTTGAAGAACATGTATAAATTGGGATGTTAGGTATAAAAGATATACGATCACCAAAGCATGTGAGGTAAGCTTTGAAAATGATCCTGATCACCACCTCTCATGAAGAACCATGAGTAATCATGGGATTTAGGGGAATAATTATTCTTTGTAAGCATTATTTTTGAATTTTATATTTGGTGTTTAGAATAAATTAATGATTTTATTGATTGTACAACATTTTCACGTTTCAGAGTTAAATGGTATAAAATATAGGGACCAATGTTTAGCTTACCCAATCTAGTAATCCATTTATAGAAAATGTTCATGGTTGTAATATTCTCTCAGATAATATGTCATTTTTGTTGAATGGTCCACTAAATCGTGAAGCAAAAATGTTCATAGTCAGTAACTCCTTATAAATTTTTTATTGATTTATTTTTTCATCTTGGACTCTTTTTATTGCAATTTTCTATTTATTAGTATGAATTATTTATAAATTTTATTTTTATTTAATGTTATATCATTGAGTTCAATTTAAAATTATTGTTTATATATCATGGTATAAATGATAATAGATCTATTCTAAGAAAAATAAATGGAATTTCTAAAATGAATCAATTTTGTTAATATTCTGAATGTTAAAAATGGGTTCAATTATTGTTTTTTAAAATTTAAAATTGAATTGTTAAATAACATTTGGGGTTCTAAAACTAATGGGTAATTATTCTATATATAATTTTAATGTTATTATTTTAAATCAATTTTTTTTGAAATGTGGGTTTGGGATGAAAATTTGAGATTGAAATGGGGAATATATGGTTTTGAAAATATAATGGAATTTTAATAAAAATTTTTGGAATGAAATTTAGGTTCAAGAAAATGATATGGGTTTCACTGATGGACCTACGAATTAAAAATGAATGCTCTAAATTTTATTGGTATTTGATCTCTATGCGTGGTGTTTGAGATTGATTTCATTGATTTTTTATCATGGATTAAGATATAATGAGAGTGACAGTTATTATTGACATGGATGTGATGATCATATTTTATGTTCTCATTTTTAATAAGAGTATTCCACCAATATCTCTCAAGGCATATCATTAATGGATTATAATCTATTTTTGGGTTCAAAATGATCAATTTTGTAGGTGGAACTTGTTATGTGTATTTAATTAGGTCCCCCTTTGTTGATTCATATAGAGTTTGATTCATTACTATTTCTTCTTGAACCTTATCGATAGGGATATGTATTTTTTAGTTTTTATGTGGTTTTGGTCATTGTGAGATTAATTTAATTCTCATTTCACATTGGACAAACCATGGATTGTGCTACATGTTTCTAGGATGATATTTAATTCCTTTAGTTTATTTCATTTTTGGAGTTGGTGTGAAATGAATTGAGACAATTATGATAATATACCTAGGTATGTTTTATATATTTACCATTATTTTATCATTGGTAAACTATTAGAGCTTATACTATTTATAATATCTGTGTCCATGGTTTTCTCCCCTATCTTATCATTACTAAAAAGAGTGTATTAGTGGATGGATTGATATTCCTTGTCTTTCAATTATTGAAGGTATTTTGAGGCCATGTTACCTTTTAGGATTCAAATTACCTCATGTTTTTAGGAAAATATCAGGTAGTTTTCATAAAATTATGGATATTACATTTATTGATTTTTTTATTTGATTTTTGAGTGGCGGGGGTGTGGTCTATGCTAGTCATTTGAAATGATTTTGTCCTATTGATCCACCACGTTAGCTTTATAAATGGTTTGGAAACCTAATGTATATATTTATTTCTTGACTATTTTCATTAGAATTTTATGTTTGTGTTTTTATTTTTTCTATGGATACATTTTTAATGACTTTATTTTGTTATCTTAGGAATTAAAGGTTTTACATCAATGGTTTTCTTATTCCTGACAAGGTTAAGCTGTTTTCTATTTTTTTCATAATTCATACAATGAACATCCATCTTAATACAGGGTTATGCTGAGGATAATTGGAACACTCCAAATATAATATTCTTTTTTTATGTAATTTTTAATATTTAATCTCTCCTTTATGTTTTCCATATTTTGGTACCAAATTTTTAGAATTGTATGGTTTTCATTATATTGTATTGATTGTGTTCACTGTTTATGGGAAACCATTTGGAAAGCCTTATGTGTTTATTTTTAAAATAATTATTTTATTTGAATAATTTTATTATAAGTGGTTCATTTTTGGAAACAATAAATGAATAATTTAGAGGTAAAAATGTGAATTCTTTTTTCATTAGGTAGTTCTTCCATGACTTGCACATAGTTAGAAGAAATCATGAGAAAAGAAAATATGTGACATGAAGGTTATAGATGAACCATTTTTCATTAATGATCCATGATTTATATAAGTTTGTAAACAAACCATGCAGGTTTCTTGGTTTTCCCAGTGAGAGATGCATTGTTGGTGCATTTTCTAAACCATGCAACCAGACCATTTGAATTACCCAATTTTTAATATTTATCAATTTATTATTATACCCATCTTGGTTTTGAGGATCCTCACCCCTATATCTCTTATATTATATTCTATTCCACCTAAAGAGATTCTTGGTCATGTACTCCTTCCTTCCTGCCATGTATTTTTTCTTCTCCATTTATTTTGGTAGTTTCTCCATAGTTAAGTTATTTTCAATCCTCTATTAGATTTCTGAACTTTTTTCTTCATTATTTCCTAGTATAGAGATCATGTTGGTTTAAAAAAACATTGAATTATGGTTTTAAATAATTAGTGTGTTTGTTCTTTGGATGTGTGTACATTTTTTTGTACTTTCCTCTTTACATTCATGATAGTTTTCGTCTTTTTTTCTTATTCGAAGTAGTTTTTTCATGTATTTATATTTTTTCTATCAATCCCTTTTTTATTGGGGATTACTAATTGATTTCATTTTGAAATTTTATTTATTTATTTTTTTCATTAAATTACAATATGTAGTGCTTAGACAGGAAAAAAATGTACGAAAGGATTCCTTCAATCATATGTGATTTTTTATCGGTCACAAGTGTTTTTTTGTTTAAATTAATTTTAAAATAAATTTATTATTTTGTATAATTTTTTTATATTGTTGTTATTTATTAATATAGTAATGTTGATTATATTAATATTTAGTAGGTATTGAACTTGTGTTTTAAGGTTTCCTTAAACTATGTTGGATTTTGAATTGGTTTTTCCCTTGATTAAAAATTATTTCTATATCATTAGATTTTCAATCCTTTTTAATGATATTTGAATACATATATTAATATATATATATATATATATAACCATGAATATATATATATATATATAATTTTATACAACTATTAGAATATATATATAATTATAGTTTAGAAATGAATGGCTTGTTTGAAGCATTTAAAATGGATGTTCAATATGGTATTGATTTGGATGTGGGTTTTTTACTGAGTTTTGAATAATAATTGTTTTTAAAATTACAAGGCTCGGTTAAAAAATCATTTGAATTGGTTTTCCCAAAATCATCCATGGTAATTAGATAATCTATAATGAATTATGATGGAATGTTCTTGATGATTTTATTTAACTATTGTAGTTTTTATTTGATTTGTAATATGGGATTTAGTGAGAATAATGTCTAAGGGTTAGATTAAAATTTTCACATTCTAGTCCTAATAAGATAGAATAGATCCCCATTGGTATGAAATGGTCCTAGACCTTAGAGAAGTAAAATTAGTGAGGTAAATGGGTGGTATCCAATTGGTTAAAAACTAATAATGCAATTATATGTCTATAGATGATTCTGCATGCATATTTCTTCGGTCACCTTAGTTGATGTTTTGGAATATTTTATTATTATATACACTATAGTTTTTATTCTTCATAATTATCCAATGTTATATTTATGTATTATTATAATTTTATTTTTCATATATTGGCATATTTTAATTTTATCTCTTATTTATTCTATTTTTATTAATTATTATTTTTTATTTTCAATTCCATAATTATTTGTAAAGGGATAAAATTTATTTATGTGATGAATTTATCACTCAGTATTATTTTCTAAATTTTGTTTTAAAATAAATATCAAAAATCATATTCCCAAAATTGTGAATTCAAAGGAATGTTCTAAATGAAATATTGAAAGGGTTTTTAGTAGATTATAATGTTACATAATTATGTTTTAAATTGAAATTGAAATTATTAGTGATTTTTATTTTATAATACAATTAGAATTATTATTTTAAAATATTTTATTTTAAATAACCAAATCTGGAATATTTTTTTCAATAGTATACTATGAATCTTTAGTGAATATCTAATGGTATATTGATGCTTACACACTACATTAACCAATTTGTGTCTACAAACGGAGTGTATTTCATTATGGTTTTTTTCATTAGATCACTCATGGAGTGTTTTATATTATTTCAAGTAGGGGCGATGACATGGAATCACATAGAGAGTTATTTATGAATTTTTGGTTTTTTATTTGAATAAAACTTATGTGTCCAGTTATCCATCGTTCATTGTGTTCTTGATTATATTGGATTCCTTGTAATATTGTGTAGATTTTTTATTCAACATTTTTATTTTTTTTATTCATTTCTATTTATATCAATCTATGATGTTCATGTATGGATGTAAAATATCTGGATGCACCCTGCATAAATTTTTTATAATTATTATACATGTTAAACGTAATTTTATATGGAAAACCTATTCCTAGTGAGAGTATTTTAATTTTATGGAACTTTTTATAGGCCAAGGGGATATATAATTCCCCTCTGGAATCTCAAGGGATGGTTCAGGAACCCAACCTAGCAGTGTTTTGGGTTGGTTTATGATGTTCTTCAATGATTCATGACCATTATCTACCATACTTTTTGTTAATATCTAATGAAAAAGTATTCATGGATTGTGTGAATCTTCATATTATTGAAGGGGAAATAATTTAGGTTATAATTCTTCCTAATATCACTAGGATTCTTGATTTATTGAAACATGACGATGTTTTTGAATATATAGAAGACGATGTACTCAAGATCCTAATAATTATTCTAAAAATAAACATATTTCTTCCAACATACAATGTCACATCACCTCACCCATATCATCTAGAGGGTGACAACTAAAATTTTCATTTTCTCTGGCATCATTATCCATGAGGGTGGTTAATACTAAAATAATTCCATGGATCATTTAATAAAATAATATAGAGGTATGAAATAGTTACAAACTATTAGAACACACAATGGTACTTCTTGGGGGAATATCCTGGTTGATAACTGATCATTTAGGTTCTCAACAAAAATCATATGTAATTGGTCTTAGGGATGCTATATTTTTAATGGTTATGTTAGGACCATCTATCATGAAACAGAATTTCTAATTGTCTCATTATATTTATAATTATAACTAGATAGTTTAATTATAATTTTTCATTTTGGGAAGATCTATTTTATTATAGATATTTCTAGCTTGTAATATACCCAACTATGAGGTTATTATGACAAAAAAATGTGGGCACCTCTATAATATTCATGAATAATATATGAATTACGACCTATATATATTATGGGGTTCCCTACATGGTATTTCAATAAAAATATGGTGATGAAAATTCAATTATATACCATTCCATCAAACATTGAGATGTTTAGGTTCCCATTGTTCTCCATAAGAGGTGTCAAATCTAGTTACTCGGGATACAACCTTCCCTCAGGTTTTATAGGTTCACAACATCCTGCCATATTATTAGTGCTATAAATAAGAGAATAAAGTAATTCTTAAGATAAAAAACCTATGCTCACAAATGATATAAAATAACTATCAGTACTTGTTATTACTGACTTGTTTCAGCCAGTGACTGATGATATCTTGAGATAGACTCTAAAAAATTGGCATAATTAGTGGATGTGTTTTCCCTAGTAGTTGTAGTTTACAAAAATAAATCCATAGTGTAGACCATTGGGTTTGATGATATGATCACATGTTCTATTATACCTTCATGGGATGCGAAATATCATATAAATTAATTGGTTTATCAAGAATCTATATGGTCACAGTGTAATACATGTACCAAATTGGTATGTTTACCTTGTTCAATTTAGAATTTATATAGTCCAGATTCATTATTCAATAACAAAATTTAGTAATTTTTTCATACACTAAAATGATTTATCCATCATCAGTTGGAGGGATGGATATAGATATAACCAAAATTTTTTCATTCATGGTATAAGAATATTTAGTGATCCATAGTGTAATATTAGAAGGGATTTCCAAATAATTTTCTTTAATTTCCAGTTTTGGTATTTATCCCTTCTACAAATATTATTATTTGAGTGAAATTCACAATATATTACACTTCATTTTCTTGTTATTCGAATGGATCATTTTTTTTAGTTTATAGTGGGCCAACTCTAATGAAATTTAATGACACAAAACCAATTAACAGAAACACGGATTCCATTAGATGTGGTATTCAAATAATCTACATGTATTTCTTCATAAAGGGATATCTTTTTGATTAATATGGGGGTAAAAATTCCCCGTGAATGATGGGGTTGGGGATTTTCATTTTATATTGTATTGGTTGCTGCAACCCTCTTCACTTATTAGGCCAATAGTCTAATAAGATCTAATTTCAAAGGGATATCACTGGAAATACCTCCATGTGTACTAATTATCTCCCTTATTGGTAAAGGGTATTCTGAATTTGTTACCCATGGTAGATTGGATGAATTCTAAGACATCATAAAAATAGTTATATGGAATTTACCAGGGGAAACATTCAAGATATATTGTAAAGCCTTGTGGATAACAGATACAATGATGACATGATCTTACTCATGAGTTTACATGGCTTGAATCCCCCTATGGGATCTCTATATGGATACCTTAGTCTAGATTATTATGTTTTATACATATTCCTCTATATATTCATATGTAATTGATGAAATATAATTATGAAAATGATATCCCTTATTTTTCAATGTAATCCTTGATGGATCTTGGAAAATTATATGGTTGTAGGATATATCCTCCTCATTAGTTTCCTGATATGGATGGAAATAATTATCTCACTTTATAGAAACTCATAATTTTATTTAATGTATATATAGATCCACCTACCCCATATTGATATTTCTACATGGATTAGGTCTTTATTCATTCAACCACCCCATGTCAGAATTGTTTATATGAAGTTCTAAAATATTCCATTCATAGAGGTTTGCTTTCATCATGGAATTCAAAAATTCACATTTTACATAATGAGTGGGTAATAGAATAATTTTGTTCCTTATATATATAGTTTTTAAAGTAATGATAGTAATATAAGGTTGAAGTGACATCGGCTGGAGGTTCGTAGAGAACATCACTACTAAGATGTTTCCACTAGGCTAGTTCGAGAAATTGATACCTCATGATATTTCTATAAAATATTATATTTGGGTTCTATTATAGAAAATATAAACCCAAAAGAAATGAATAAAAAATTTATATATGGTCAATGGACACTTTTCATGAGTAAGGGATTTACCTTCTGGATTACCATTCCATTTTTAAGGATTTTTCAGTCTAAACTAGTTCATTTTTGTTTTTAAGGTCTCACATGTCATTTATACCTAGTACATGACTCTCATACTGATTTAAGTCATGCATTTAAAATCCACTCTATTATAAATTCATATTATATTTATTGTAAAAAATATGAATTTAAGATGAATATTTACATAGAAATTATACTCTCTCTATTTTAATACTAAAATTCCATTAATATAAATATTAAATTCATATAGGGGAACTCAGGAGTCTATCTCTTTACAGAGAGGGATTTATGTCCATTGAAATGGTATGGTATGTGTTTGGGAATTGGAATTAGGCCCATTAATGGGGATTCATACATATGAATGTGAAGGTAATTATTGATTTAATAAATGATTTAATAACAACTGAGGGAGTGTAATTAGTCATATAATATTTATATGTCTTAGAAATTTTAGAATCACAAATCATCAAACCGATTAAATTTTATTACCTTATCATCTTATAAAAAATACTTATTCATAAAAATATATTAAAGAAAGTAAATAATCTGAGACATACAAGGTTAACCTTAAAATGAGAACCTACATCCATTCAATAACCACACTCATGGGTCTGTGAAAATTAAATACTATGAAGAAGTGAATAAAACATGGGCCAAATCCCATTAGAAACCTTCTATAACCCGATAAGAATTATTATCCTGACTAATTTCTTTTTTCTATTTTTACTTACAAATAATTAAGCCAAAAAATAATAATACAAACTTTGTTTAAATTCTTCAAAAATTCCATTTATGTATCCTCAGTCTGACGTGGATGGTTCCCATTCTCTCAGTGTGATGGAGTTGGATCTGATGGAATCATAATGATGAATTTTTTCTGATAGACTCAATAAGATGAACCCATTCACACTATTAATTACTCAAACTCTTCTCAAAATTTCATTAAGATCTTCTCTAGTCCTATATACAAAAAATTGTTGTCTAACCTTAAAATTACTTCTTTCTCTAGAAATAAAACAATGACATGAATTCCACAACACTTTTCATTTTACCCTTATTTGAAAATATTGAGAAATATGAATGCTATGTGATTCTATTTATAGAAATATCATAATGGAAATGGCAGAAAGCATGGAAAATTTAACCACCATATCATATTCAAAAACTCTATGATCCATGTATATTAAAATTTCTTGTTTTATCAATTATACTATCCATTAATATTATGGAATTTTAATGATTATTCTTTGTAATCGGTCTTCTTAGACATCCTACCATTTAATTAGTATGATGAAACATCTTCAACTCATTATGATGAATCTTACTTAGCTCAATATGAATAAACTTATACATCTCAATATGAAGGAACTTATTCATCAAATTATGGTACTTTCCTTAATTTATTTGCTCATATTTCTTGAACGACTATATCAAATGAATTATCAGTGTAAAGCATACTTTCTAGGATTTATCACCACTCTAAATTTCTTTCACATCTTCTCATGATATTCAAAAATACATCATGACCATTTGTTTTTAAGCATCACACTGAAAGATCTGAGGCTAATGATGTCTCTGATATAAAATTTAAAAAAAAATTCTTCATTTATATTTCTATCATCTGTAGCATTAGGTTTTTCTATTTCTAATAACCTTAATTCAAAAAATAACATTCAATTATTTTCATTCCCATTGTGTTTGGGTTAAAATTATTGTTATATTTTAAATTTATTACAGAAACTCTTACAAATGAACTATGTTTGATCCTAAAAATAAAAAATCATACTTCCAAAGAATGTTATTTTTTTTCAAAAAATACAATAAATGTTAAAAAAAACATCACAAAGGATATCTAATCTCTCTATTTGTAATTGTTGACAATCTTATTTGACTACATTATTAACTGACCATTTTTCAACCACTCATAATTTTTTTCCAGCATATGTTGTTTGACATTTAATAATAGAATAATTTCTCAATAGAGTGTGTCATGTACTAACATTAATAGATAAAGTAATAATTTTTATGGAATTCCATCCCCTTGAGACATGAAAAAATTACATTTATGTTAAGATAAACTCACATTATTTTATTATTTCCACTAACTTATCCTTTTCTATCCCCTATTTTTTGATAAAAATGAATTAGATTCATTTATGAAAGAAAAATATACCCCTTTCAATTGAATGATAAATTTGTATATATTAACCACTATTTTCCAAACAATATAATGCATGAAGTCTTTAATAACCTTATGAGTTTTAAAAACTCATTCGAGGAGGTTGAACATGAATTTTTAGAATTAATTCCACAAATTTATCTTTAAACATTTATTATGTGAAGATATCATTAAATTGATACTTTTTTGAGATATATTAAAGGAATAAACTCCAGTAGAATCGTTCCCTTTTCAAAAGTGATCTATTTTGTTATTGTGTTTCAATCCTGATTGTTGAATTGAATATCTAGAATGATAAATTTCAATTTGATTATCATAAATAATCTTTTATGGTTTAGAGACATCCACTTTAATGTATTCCACCTGAAATTTAATTGAAAACAGTTGAGTACAATCCTTTGTAAATTCAACATGTTCTGATTCTAATGTTATCAATGTTACAAAACAATGATTCTTACTATTTCAACTCACAAATCATTTTACCAAGAAAAATGTTCCTCTAGAAATTGAATTTCTATCATTAAAATCTTTATCCCAATCAAAATCAGTATAATCATCAATGTTAGTCACAAAAAACATTTTTATAAAACCCCTTATGTTATTTTTCCTTTGAGATGTCCGAGAATTCTCATTACTTCAAACATATGATATTAATTAAAATTACTTTGATACCAAGCACAAAAATATACATCATAACCAATATGAGGAACTAAGGTTGTGAAATAATGATAAACATCTATCATCTCATAAAGATATTTTTTATTCACACTTTCTATGGACTCACCTTCTCAAATTTTCATCCAAATATAAATAGTAGTAGAAACATATTAGGAATATTTCCTACCAATAATTTGTAATTCTAATATAGAATTATTTTCTTGAGGTAATAAAATGTACAATTCCTTTTATTGAACTTTTAATATGAGGAATAATGTTAATTCTATCAATATTGACATTTCAATATTCTTCTTCATTTCCTCAAAAACTTCACTTCAAAATTTTTCTTCATCCCCCAAAAAATTAAATCATTTAAATACATTGTAACAATTTGTGTCCTAAAATTAACATCCTTCACATAATAGTTACTATAAACCTTTCCTTTATAAAGATTATAAATTCTCAAACAACTATTATATTTTGAAAAAAAATTTATATGGGGATTTTTTTTACCCATGAAAATATTTTACCTATTTAAAAAATTTATTTTTATACTCATCAACTAGAATCCCAGAAGGTTTATCAGTGTAAATTTCATTTTAAATCTGATCATTTTGAAAGGATAATATTACATCCATCAAAAAGTCATTTAAATTATGATGAGAAGCCACTACTAAAATCATTCTAATAGTTTTAATCCTTTCAACATGGTGTGTTGGTCTCATTAAAATTGAAAAATTATAACAGTTCAAAGCCTTCATAACAAGCCTTTCATTATTTTTGAAACATTCCAATGTTTGTTCAACAAGTTTTTATAAACCCACTTTTCCCATTAACATATTATCCTTTCCAAAGTGGTAAATGTATCCATGTTTTATTTTTCTCAATTTTATCCAACTATTATTTCGTATCATTCACCCATTCTTCATGTTGAATAGATAAAGAATCTATTTGTTGTTAATTTTTTGAAATAAGTAATGTTTGATTTTATAATCTCATCATTCTTTTGGAATGAACAAGTGTATTCTAATTTGGAAGAGTTTTTTTATCTTCATGTTTTTTAAAGTATTAAATTTCATATTTCCCCTTCCAACAGAACTTTTCTCATTATATGATTGACCACAATATTGATATGTCTCTTTTGACTCACTATAATCTTCATTTGAATTATTCATCATGTATTCCCCATCATTCTTTTCATTTTTTGTAAAGGAATTGGGGTTTTCAATTACTTTCACATCATATGAGTAAGAAAACGTTTGTAAACATCTATTACAACAATGTAAACTTCTACCATTGGGTTAAAAACCCATAAATTTTCATTCTTAGGCTTTCTCATCAAACTTTCCATTATCTTGGTTTTTATTTCAAATACTCATTGAGTTCCAAAAACATTGTACTATTTCAATAAATGTTTTTTATTACACAAAATTTCATAAGAAGTCATGGTGTATTCCATCCTTAACAAACATATATTCTGTACATGTATAAAAATAGTAATAGCCCCCCTCCAATAGAACTTTGGATGTCTATATTATGTTAACAAAATTCTTCCTATTTCTTAAAAACTTATATTCATATGCTACGACACTCCATTATTTATGGGTTATATATATCACTATATTGATTTTCAAAACCATGAATTATATGATAATTTCGAAAATTAAAACATGATCATTCATACCATTATATATTTTAAATTTCATTATTTAATCCCAAAATTCATTCTAAACTTCTCTTCTAATGACTCTCAAAATTTATAAATCCTATGACCTATGTTTCAAAAACACGATGTTAGTCATCTGAGTGAAATTTTCAAATAAAGATGACAAATTAAAAATATCCATTCTTGATTGTTGTCTCATCAACCCACATAAATTAGAATGAATGAGTTTAAGAGGTCTGGTATATTGAATATCAACTTTCTATCACTCTTATTATTCATCTTCCCTTTCTGAATAATTACACAAAAATATTATTATCTTCCTTTATATTATGGAAAACATATTACTGTATCATCATTAGAGATTTTCATAATGTTTTCCATGTAACTTGGACATGTCTTTGGTGCAATATCGTATTTTCATCTTTCACACTTAAGTAATTAGAGTATTTAAATTAACTTATTTCGAAGAGATTCCTAGTAGTTCTATCTCATTTTTTAATAACATTTCTATATTTCAATCATTTGATAAAACAAGAATATTTTTTGAAAATCACTTATTTTACATCATCAAAAAATGAACATACACTATGTATGTTTTTATTAAATCCATCGACAAACAAAAAATCCTTAGATTTAATCATTTCAGCTTCAATATCATAAATTATAAATCATTGATTTATTTACCAATAACATTCCTAAAGGTAATAAAAATTACATCATAATTTTAAAAATATCATCATTTTTAATCACCTAACATGTGTAAAGACAAAAACTATCATGAATCAATTATTTTTAATTTTTTACTTGCTTTCAAGGTATTCTCAACAATAATGGATCTTTCTTTGTCTTTCTTCGTTCCTGGTTCAATTTATTTTCTGATATAAAAAACTTATCATGAAGAGTAGTCATACATTATTTATAAAAATCACATGGTTTCTCATATCTTCCACATATTTCTTTTTTCCAATAAAACTAATTTTTCATTTGAAATTTTCTAACATGTTGGGATTTCACTTTTATACTTTCTATAAGTTAGGAATGTAACTCATTCTGCATTCACTATTTCAAATAATCTATTAAAACCTTATATTGAGAAGAGATATTTTATGCTATAAATGATATTACATGTCATCATAGATTCTATAGTACCAAAATAGTTATGAATCTTAAATTTCTATTGAAGTATGATCTTTCTTTATATAAATTATATTGAGGTTGATAACTTCTTTTACTATAACATACTCCCTATATAGACCATATTTCCTATAGAATGAGTATTAAAATTTTAAATATGTCATAGGTTTTCCACATCTCTTTTCAACTAATTATTTCCCAATATTTATATTCTAAAAATAAATTTTAGAAAAATCCGATAAAAAATTATTTTTTGTTAGAGAGGATTTCACCTAATTATTGATTTGAACATTATCATCAACATTGGAAGTTTAATATTTTACATTTGAATATTTATTTATGTTTTAATTTATCCTCACAAGGTTCTTTCATAATCAATATTTTTTTATTGAAACTTGTTAACTTATAATTACATACCTACCATCTTTTCACTAAGATATTTAACCATCTTTACCTATTCATAAATTCTAAATTTTAAACTTAATATTACCTAGATGTATTCTTATTATTTATTTACAACATATTTTTCACCGTCAACAAATTTTCAACTATCTTTTTTTCTAATTCTAATTTCTATCTAGGGAGGTCCTATTTTTTTATTACATTCAACAAGTTAAGTTCGGATGTGATACTCTATGTAATATTCTCCACCTCCATCTTCATAACTATTAGAGGAGTCTTTAACATTCTCAAAATTATCAAAACTTTTTTGGATATTTTATAAACATTTAACCTATGAAGAATTTATTTTGTTTGAGTTTGATTCATCTTTTTACTCAACATACTAATTTTGTCTCTAGTGAAATTATTCTTATATTTATTTTTAAATTATTTTTATTAGTAATTTGTTTCCACCAATTCCATCATGTTATTTCATCCGAATCATCTCAATATTCTATAAAAATCTACATATGGAAATTTATAGAAATGTTTCTCATTCCACCAAACTCAAAAAAAAAAAAATTAGAGGAAGAATAATTTTATACATTCATATTCCTATTTGATAGTTAATATATATAAGAGACATGATTGTTTTCATTCATCTCATTGACCTATTAATATTTTGAGTCATAAGGATCAACATATTCATTATTTTAAATTTCATTTTTCTCATTTCTTCAAATTCCACTTCATCTATCATATTGTTTTTTAATAGTAAATATTTTCTCATTCAATACGAAATAATAATGTTTTGAAACTCTATAGAGATAAATGATTATTACCTTTAAAAGAATTTATTTTAATAATCTTTATATGAAAATATCACAATTTTAGTATCATACAAGATATATCTGAATCCTCTGATGTTGAAAACAATTTCATTTACTCCATTGGATTTTTCTTCAATAGTTTATTCATCTCTCATTTTTATTTCATCATATTTACTATACTAGACTTGTAGCATCCCTTCATTCACATTAATATTCCATTCATTTTTTTAGCTTTTTCTACAAACTACTGACCGCTTGAGACCCATCACCATCATATAAACATTTTTTGATCATGAAATAATGATAGAGTTTTTACACTTTTATTCAACTTCAATACTTCTCTTGTTAGAAAATTTCATAGGAGAATCTTCTCCAATAGGTGAATTCCAATTTGTATTCGCATCAAAAACCTCAAGGACAAGAGATAAGTGATATGGAATGATCATGTTCATACAATAATAATATATTTATCCCTCAAATGTATTAATTCCACTATTGTTTACAGAATTGATATTATTCATGGTAACAATTTAATAAGGGAACCATGTTCTGATGCCAATTGCAGTTCCATAAAATCAAATAACAAATGCGTGATGGGGAAGGGGTGATTTAGTTGTATAAATTTTATAAGTGGAAACACTTTTAAAAACATAACCCCTTAAACCTATTAAAGTTGATTACCTTATAATCTAATAGAAAAAAATCATGAATGAAAGTTATAGAAATAATTTAAATTACATGAGATTTATAATAATCATCCTTAGTTAAAGAATCTACAACCTTTCCATATCCACTCACACGGGTCAAAAGAAATTCACTATTATAAATAAGTGAATAAATATTATTCAAAATACCATTAGAATCCTTCTATATCACTATATAAATGATTATAATAACTCCTTTTAGTTTACATGGTCTTATAAAGAAAATGATCCTAAATAAATGAAAAAACCTTTTTTAAAACTACTCCACAAATGCTATAAGCAGATCCTTAGTCTAAGGTGGCTTAGTCCAATTCTCTCATTGTGATGGGTCTAGATCCAATAAAATCAATATAATGAATCTAGTCTAATGAAATCTGTTTGATAAACCAACTATCAATACAAAATACTCAAACTCTAATGAAATTATTGGTTTGATCTCCCTCAGTTTAGTAAAATAATTTATTCCCAACCACCAAATAAGGTATTTGTCCAAAAATATAACACTGATATAAATTCATTATTTATCTATAATTTAAACTCATGTGAAATGTTTCAAACTATGAATGTACTATGTTTTTATTTAATGGTATTTTATAATGGAAAAAGGTTTTAATATTGAACACATCCTTTCTATCTCAAATTCGAATACTCTAATATCTACACATTTTTTAATTTAATGTTTAAACACTTAATATCTTAACAAGTATTCTAGAATCATCCTAATTATTCTCTATAATTAACCTTCCCAATCTTTATAACCTTTCGTAAATATGATGGAACATCTTCATCACATTATGATGAAACTTCCTCATATCAGTATGATAAAACATTCTATACTCATTTCAACAGAACTTCCACAGATCATTATGAAAGAATCATTTATAATTTTTTTAATATTTCTTAAACAAAGGAATTAAAAAATTTATTAATGTAAAATATTTATCTGATGGATCAATGTCTATTTCTGGTATGGTGGATTGGTATTAAAATTCAACAAAATTCCTTCCTTTTCTCAAGTAATCATAACTCTTTTAGAACTTCATTCAATCGCAACTCATTTCTCAAATGATGGATCAGTTTAAAATTTTTTTGTTACTCTAATGTTCCTAACCTGATAGATAATACACTCAGACACTCTTCATACATTATCAGTTTTACTCACACATACTTCTGAAAAAAATTGATTGGTAAATCTCAATCTGATCTTCTATGTTCATGCTTCTGGATCCTGTAGAAACTATTAAGAGACCATATGAAGCCAAAATTATTAAAAATCATTTACTATGAGACTTTATCATTCTTTATGAGAACCCCATGACCAATAAATCATCATCTGATTAAAATAAGAAAATATTATAACTCCACTACCTTTTAGAAACTCCATTATTTCTTTCCAAAACACAATATTATTAACATAACTTATTATCACCATTTTATTTATAGGAGTTTCATCATAGGTGTTATAGAAAAATTATGATATTTTAGAATTAAATACTGGTAGAGAACCATATGAATCATTGTTAGAAATTAATGAACATTATAAATAACAATTACCAGAAATCTTACATTCTAGGATTCAACACCACTCTCACATTTCAAAAGATCTTCTCCAAAATTTACATGAAAAATAATATATAATTGGTCAGGAACTTCATAATGATATATATGAGACAGATGTTGTATCTGATCAACAACATTTCAATACTCTTAGCACATAACTTGAAATAAACTTTAGTTTCTGGTTCAGATCAGTCGTATTACATGTGTCCTGAAAAAAATCATTAAATACATTTCACCCCCTTTGTGTTCGGTTTAAAACATTTTGAATCATTTTACATTTATATAAAAACTCACACCAATGAACCTGGTTCTATCCTAAAAATGCATATACATTCACAAAATGTTAGTTGTCAAAAAATACAAAACATTTTACCAATAAACTATCAAAAATTATATTCAATTAGAACCCATGTAATCTGGATCCATTTAATGAGACATGTCATTCCATTTAGGGAATGTTACATATACTACAGGGTTCCTTTTATGGCCATGAATACATGAAAAATTTTATGATGTTTATGATAATTGGGAGTGGAATACTTGGTGAAAATTACCTCGAAAGAATTTTTTGTGGGAATTACACCAAAGATAACATCACTATGTTTTAAATTATAATAACCACAGTGATGATATTTTTGGGAAAACATGAGGTGGATCTTTCCAAAATCCATTAAAGAAACCAGGAAGTGATTCTTGACTCATGTCATTCTGGAAAATAATGAGGAGGTTATTGAACCAATACTTTTAAGGAAATCATGATGTGGATTGTGAATCATGTAGAAATTTAAGGAAACCAAGAGGAGAATATCACCAAAAATAATTTTTGGAAACCAAGAAGTGTATCTTCAGTCATTTAATTTTAGAATACCAAGAGCAGGATCATGAAACAATGAATTTAATGAAACCATGTGATGTATATAAAATCAAGGAATATAAAGAAAAATAGAAGTTGATTTCAAATCAAGGGGTTATAAGACACCTATAGGGGGATCTCAACTTAATGTCTTATGATATGCCAATAGTATTATATCAAATCAATGTGGTTATGAAAATGAAGTGGTGTACCTAATCACCCCATGATTCACTATTTTATTTCACCCTTACACCACTGTATTAAACCGATTTGTATATTAAATTAAGGTTTTAATAATAAAATTAACACTATGATTGATTCAATTATTTTTCATTATTAAATGATAAAAATGGTAATTTCACTTGGGTGGATGATTCCATTATCCATGGAGGTGAAGGGCCCAAAAATAAGTTTAAGAAAAATAGTTCAATCTGAGCAAGAATAAAAGAACATATACGGACTACACCGCACAATTATAATAATATTTTCCTATAATTTTCCAGAAATTTGGTTATAAGATCCAAAATTATTCAGGATACAACTCTTATATGGACACTAAATACCAATTCATTCATTAAGGATCCAAACTTTACTGATCTATTCAAGCAGGTGAATCTGAACGAATTTAAAATTGGTGTGCTATAATTCATCTATATCTCATGTGTTTTAATTATAAATGATTCAAAAATTTAAATGGTGATATTAAAGAGTTTTAAAAATTATTTTTTAGTTTTCTCAAAATTGTGATAATACTATCTGAATGTCCAATACTATGGGCCAAATGGTTTTACAAAATCTGTGATCCAAAAACCACCTTCCATTTTGCCTGTAAATTGGTACCTTGGGCACCACATTTGTTAGTTCGACCAAAGAGTGATGTTTTTCCATTTTGGAGATTTATAGGGTTCGTCTCATCATCCAAAATGTTATGGAGTCCCATATCATCATATTGGGATCAAGGATCAAATAGGAGATACACCAAATAGTTCTTCCTCCTCTCAATGATGGGATAAATAATTAGTATTTGTTGTGATAGAGCTACAAAATTGTAAAGGGAGTTTGGTCACATAAATTAGCTACTAGTTTAGAGTAATTAGGGTTAAAAAACATTTTATTCCATTTATATTATACAATATTAAATTTTTATTCATGTTTTGATGTATGTGATTGAGATGCTCTTAATTTCTAATCGATTGGTGTACGGTTTTGAGTGTGTGACTGGTGTTGTTCTGATTTAACAACACAAGAATACTTTTCATACACACTATATTGAGTTTTAAATATTATATGGAATCTATTATTCCATAAATATTTTCAGTACATTGGAAATATGATTGTTATTTCATGTTTTGTTTCTTAATTTTTTGAAATAAAATATTAGGAATTAACCTAGATTCCAATTAATTATAACCAAATAAGTAGTCCAAACCAGAATGAATATCTAAAAAAATAAAAATCAAATGTGTTTAATGAAACCAAAATAACCCCTTTATCTCATATTCTTCAAAAAACACATGGTTTCACTATTAGTAAACTTTTTTAATTATGTTATTTTCTTAAAAAAATTTCTAAAACCACACCCTCTTTTAGTACATTTTATTAAACGTAGAAATTTTAATCCAATAAATACTCTTATAGAGATGATCTAGATTATTACCTAGACTATAAAATCATATTAAAATCATATTCCATTTGAAATTTCAAGATAACACTTTCAAATTTTGTCATCACTTTTGGGGAGTTCCTTGGTTTTTAGTGCATGTTATTATAATATATTTGTAAATTTTGTGATTTTTTATTTATTTTATCATCTATCTTTTCAAATGTTTTTGTATTATGATTTACCTATTATTTTGGTTCTATGCATGATGAGTTCTACTATATTAGATTTACCTATATTTGAACCTGAACTAGAGAGGATCTTGTGTTAGCGATACAAAGACATATAGAACAACCCTTTAAAGGAGGACACACCACAACATGAGACTTTTATAAACACCTATTCTTCTAGAACCAACCATAAATTGAAGACAAAACATATAACATGGATGAAAATAAATTATCCTTAAATCAATTTAACTCACTTCATATCATTATCCATATTGTATACTTTAAAATATAAGGGAGGACACAAAATTTTGAACATAAATCTAGTTTAATTAACTTATTTCCAGGATTTCATAGACATGTGGGGGAATATCCATAGAAGAACTTAAAAAAAATTCATTATGTGTATTAAAAATTAATAAAATATAGTGTGGATAATGAATTAGTAAATATTAGTAAATTAACTTTTTCATTATAATATTTTTCAAAATATAGGTTCTATTATGTTACTGACCGTAATAGAGGCTGGGCAGAGATGAAACTCCCTTTTCATAAAAAATAATTATCTGCCACTTGAACTATAACTACATGAAAAAAATTTACGAGATAATAAAATCACAAGTTGGAACAATTCATGAATACAAGGATATATTTAAAAGGTCATGTTCAAGTTTCCCACACCACCAAAAAAGTGGTAAACATTTATTACAATATTTTTATGAAATTTTAATTCTTATTTATCATAACCTGATGTAAGCTACTGTATGTGGTTCACTAGTTTCAAAAACTCAAAATTTCTTCGAATATTTACATTGATTACATGGAACAGAAATCTCAACAATTTAGTTTGAGGTCTAGTGTCGCCATTTGCGGTTTCCATGATGTGCAATGTTTTGATTTTTAGAATAATTTACACATGATGATTAAAGAGGAATGTAACCTTCTCTGAAAAATATAACATTAGTAAGAGAAATACTAATCTAATCCGGCCATATATTGTGGTATAAGTTCATCCAAAACCCATTATTATGACTAACTAGTGCTCACGCATGCATTCAGACAGTGATATAACACAATTCTTAGATTTTTCAATTCCACGGTGATATGGTTCAATGAATTTTTTAAGAAGAAAATTCCACATTTCAATGTTAATAATGAACATTAATATTAAATATTTTGAAATCAAATAATTATGATACTTATTAATAGAATACAATTGAGAAAAATATAGAGGCATTATTATGATAGTAGATTACAAATTGGACAAGTACATTTGAAAATATGTATAAGAATCTATAAGAAATAAAGCATTATTTTTAGAATGGATATTTGAATAAAATCAATGAAAAGAAAATTGAAATTGACATTTGAAATTCAGATAATTATGATAAATAATTATCAAAATTCGAACATATAGTTAAATGTTGACATATTGAAAATGTACATTAAAAAGGATATTGAATGCATAATATATCAATGTAGTTGGATTGTAACTATATATTACAGTGTTATTAACAAAAAAATAATGAATGAACACCATTAAAATCTCAAATATGATTTAATGAAAATAAGCATAATGATTAGAAATTTACCAAGATATTTAATTATATTAAAATTAAAAAATTACAAAAATGGATTTACCAAACATGTTCAAAAAGATTAATTTCATCCATCATGAAATAAAAAAAAATCATAGGGAAATGAAAGCATTAAATTTTGAAACCTTACACACTAAATTGTTTTATTTTAAATTGAATATATACACACAGGAAAAAACAACCAAAACAACTCATACTATAAACCAAGGATGTATTTTTGTTTAGTAGAGCGATACATTATAGAAATCCAGCTTAAGCTTTATCTTAAACTCAATACACAACAAAAACTTAGTGAAATATTGGTTTTCAAACATCAAATTTGCTTTGATTTTTATAATGAACAAATCCAACCCACCCATTTAGTCATTACTAATGAATAATAAATTAAAAAAACATATAAAAGAAATTTATAAATATATTAAAATAATAAATATAATTTATCAATAATTTATATATAAAAATATCAATTTGTTTGTTAATATCGTTACAAACTCAATGAAGTTGACAATATACTCAATATAGTTGAATTTAACTCATTGTATAATATGGTATCTCAATTCTAGTTGCATCTCAGAAAATATAAAGTGAAATTTGACATAAAAATCAATAACCTAATTTTGATTCTCATTTACCCCTTGAATTTTAAAAAATAAAAATGTACAAATTCATTAACCATACAGCTTATCCTGCTGAAGATTTCGTTGGTAAAAAAATTACCCGGATCAAACCTCATTAAGTCATAAATGATATGTGTATCTTATGTTTCTCATACATAACTATAAATTGAAGACATTCATTCCATCAGCCCATGCAAAATCAACAATAGTTATGTTCTCTACAATGTAGGGATGAGAAAAACTGAAGTACATCTGGCTTCTCATAGACATGAAAAACTGATCTATACCTTTGCATCTACCAATCCATTGACTTTTCCCTTGAGATGAATAATCCCTTAATGGATAAAAATCTCACTAAATCACACCATAATCATATAAAAATACTAATTTCACAAGGTTTGAAAAATCCGTACAAAACAAAGTTGCCAGTAAAATTTGACACTAAACAAACTACAATTAATGTCACATCAATATGAAAATTACATTTAGAAAACAAAAACTCACATCAAACACTTAATGATGAAATAAAAAAATTTATAGAGCACGATTTAGAACCCATTTGATCATCAAATTGTTAATGAGGATAGAAAAGGAACATAACAGCATATAAAACTATTGATGGGGGAAGACAATAAGTATCAAAACTGCTTGAACATGAAAACACTCATCCAACCTAAACAAACCATGATAAAATATAAGTAATAACATTTGGTTGAAATGTCAAATAAATCCAAATTTTTTTGCCCTTTTGTTCATGTCAAGTTCCCTTAACATACAAAAAATTTAAGGGTTATTAGACACATATCAAGTAAAGAGATTGCAGTATTATGAAATAATCACAGGGAAAATGATTATATTTAAAGTAATCATTTAGTGTTTGGAATTAAAAAAATAGTTAAATTTAAATAAATGTAATATTATTGATAGGAATATATTCACATTTATACTATAGACATTTCAAATTTCAAGAGACAAATGGATTAATACTGCACTACACTAGGCATGGATAATAATTAGAAACCAGTAAGAACATTTGGCTGAGATTGAACTTCACTGTAACATCAAAACTGCGTATTGCTGACACATGGAATTTATACCCATTAAGTGGGATATTATTAATACTAAGTGATTGAATAATAGAGTACAATTTATCAATATCCCCTTATTTTAATGCTATGAAATTTTTAATAAACCAACAAAATGCATGAAATTAAAATAGAGAGATAATGTTTCTACATACAGTTATTATTATATTCCCCTACTTCCTGTGGTTTCGTTGGTGAAAGAAAAGATTTTGTGGATGTAAATAAATTTAAAAATTTTGTTTCATCAACTTGTTACAAGATGGTGGAAAAGGGATTAGAATAATTCCACAACAAAAACCATATGATAAAAACACAAAAAAGGGTGGATTTTTATTTGTGGAGGGGTTATGAAAAAAATAATAGTTTCATGTTGGACCTAATACTATAGTCATGTAAAATTTAAAGATAGAAATGGATTAATATAGCACATAAAACTATTAAAGAGGGAAGAAACTAAGTATCAAAACTACTTGAAAATGAATACACCCACACAACCTGTACAAACCATTATAAAAATATATGTACTAACATTTGGTTGAAAAGTCAAATAAATAAACAATTTTTACCCTTTTCCTACTAGAAAAATTCCATTAACCTATAAAAAATTTATTGGATATTAGGAAAATTTCTAGTAAATATTTTTCAATATTTTGAAAAAATCACAAGGAAATTGATTGTAAGTTATGTTACCCTGCAGTGTTTGGAAATGAAAATAAATGGTCAATTATCAAAAAATGTAACAGTATTGATGAGAATATATTCACATTACTACTATATTCATGTAAAATTTCCAAAATATCATTCAATAATAAAGTTAAATAAATATTTTTTCTGCACATTTTACAACACAGAACCACTTAAAAGTCAGAGCGTGTTAGCTAGTAAATCAGAAAGGAAAATGGAGAGGGAAAGTCTAAAAGGTTTCCAATCAAATGTTACGAACTCTTTGTCCACTTATCATTCCACTTAATCATAATGTAATTTATTTTACAAATATATACTCATGGGATGAAAATTCATGAAATTACATTTAATTTCCTATGGAAAATATATGTTGACATTTTTGGTAATGAAATGTACATGAGACACTAAGGTTGAAATCTCAACCCAAAGGTTCATGGAGCAGTATATCTTAGGTTGGTAACATGAATGTGGTTCCCATGGAACTAATTATTGATTCCATTATGTCTCTACAAATTTAATCACCACAACATTCTATCTAGTTTACCATTATAATTGGTGAATTGGTTTATCATCTACAGTTATAGAGGTTAAAGGGTAAATCGTAAACCATGAATTCATTCCATCATATGCTATATTTTCATTGATGTAATGGAATACTACTTTTTCAGGTATAATAGATGAGTTCACATCATAAGAAACCAAAACTGAAGCATACAGAATGTTATTAGTATATGGCACAAATTGATAGTTAGAGTTTCCTGAGATAAAAGACTAAAACTCTGGACAACTAAACTATATGTGTACATTAGAGTTGGAGGAATATTAATTAGTCAATGGGTAGAGAAAAAAATTGGATTCTTATATGAAAGGAACTTTCTTTAATGTTCTTATTTGTCAAATCAACCATTTTTGTGTCCTTAAATTCTTTTTCATGATTCCCCATATACAATAAAAATAAAAATAAATGGTCATAGAATGTTGGAATAAGTATATGAATGCATGAAAAAATTCATATATACATATATGAGTTTAAAGAGTATTGAGAGAGGCAGTAGGAGAGAAAAAACAATGTTTTTATTTAAAGATATTCTAATTTCCCATAATAAAGAAAATAAGGAATCCTACAGTTCTAGAGCCATTATAGTTTTTTTATAAAAATGAGTCCTCAATCAAATAAAATCATTACATAGACTTGATGGTGATCTTAATTGAAAAAAAGAGTATAATGGCCATAATAGGATAAATAAAGAGAAACATGATGTTATTTTCAACCAACAATGAAAAGAATACAATAAAAGATAAGGGTCTCCATCCTGAATTCAAACAGCAAAGTAGAGAGCTATCCCAGTTTCACGAACATGAACATTATTAAATCCATCACATTGAAAGATGAAAATATCAAATAGAAAATCAGTTTGGAAAATTTGATAAGCTTATATATGAAGTATTGAAGGGTTTCTAGGT
This sequence comes from Viscum album, assembly GCA_963277665.1. NCBI lineage: Eukaryota > Viridiplantae > Streptophyta > Magnoliopsida > Santalales > Viscaceae > Viscum > Viscum album. Next base: position 892,197,876 of record OY728138.1, read on the forward strand.
AATATCTTCAAATTAACCATCACTTTCCCATAAAAAAACTTGATCTTCAATGAGAAATCATATCCTTAATTCAATAGAATTAACATATCAAAAACCTGAAAATAATATCCAGTACGTCTATATCAAATAGAAAAGTAAAAAAATTATAGTATGTGTTTACACATTATTTAAAATTTATATTGTAATCCGACCACAATATCAACTCCATTTATATTGAAAACCACTTTCATAAATAGAAAAGAGTTCATCAATTTCATAATCATAAGGAATGAATATGAATATGAATATAAAATCAACCACTACCATGCCAATTGAACAATTAATATCCATTACAGTACTATCTTGTAATTTTAATCATTATTTTAGTTTATAAATAATGGAAAATTTTACATTGAATGAAAAATCCTAAAAATTAGATAATAATGGTATTTTTTTCAAAGAGAATAGCCTAATGGATGGTAAAACTGAACTCCTCAGTCACTTTCCATTAAGAACAAAAAATATAAGTTTTCCTCCCGCTGTGATGGCTAGTAATATTGAAGGCTGATTGAATTTACATTGCCCATATATTCCACTAATATGGTCAACATAATTTTTCATTTACAAAAGAAAAAACTATAGTGCATAATGAGAATAAGATGAATTTACATAAATCAAAAGAAGAATATAAATAAAATATTGTAATAGAAAATTAATAATCTATTTTCTAACTTATATAATAGTTTCATTTCATATATGCCACATTTTTTCCTCTAAAAATGAGTTAGGGTATCATGAAATTCATTTAAAAGAAATGATGGTACCTTTAATACCTTGATATGATTAGATCTCAATATGTTGCATGTATTTTAAGAATATGGGTTAGGTGTTGAAAAATAATTGGAAATTTATCTATCAAATATGTTATACTTTATTTGTCAATCAAGATGAAATATCATCTACATGAATATTAAAAACATATTCCATAAAAAAATAGCTCATAAAATTCTTAAATCAGAAGAAAATTATATGAATATTGAGGGATTCTCTTCATTGGCATGGCTTTCTTTTTCGGTAGCATCCCGAGAAACTGTAAAATTTCATTACACCACATTCATAACATCAGAATTAGTCAATATATTTTTTAACCTGGAGAAATGACTATAATGAATTAGTAGAATAAAATACCGACACATGTAATTAATAAAGCAGAAATAAAATGTTTAAAAACTTCTAATTGAGAAGAACAAATGTAGTTTGTTATAATCATACAAATAATTTAAATGAAATGAAAAAATCAATATTCTCTACTCCAATACTATAATGAAAAAATCATACAATGAAACACTTTCATTGAAACCTGATTACACAAATATACTGATGTCTCTGGTCACCAAGAATCACAAAAACTAAAGAGAATCAATGAAATAACCTTGAGAGAATACCAGAATGCAGTAATCATTTATTTATTAAAACTGATGGTAGTGATAAACTAATGAGTAGAGAATATAGATTATTTGTAACAGAAGAAATAAATTACATTACACATGTAATGAAACACTATTATAAAAATCAGTACTCAAGAATGTATAAAATAAACAGAAGAGGAAAAAAAATATTTTATATATATATTCTTGTGAATAAAGACAACTATCCTTACCTAAATTGCAACATGTTTTGATATTCTTGAACAAAAAGTGTGAACACTAAAAAATATAATATGGGAATAAATATTATCAAGGGATGAAATAGTTGTTTTAATTGATGAATTGGACAAATTGTTTTACTATTATGACATAATAATAATTATGAAGCAACTGGAAGTACAATAAATTTAACCGAAGACATAAAAAACTGCAGAATGTTTGGAGATGAAAAGAACTTATGCAGATGAACAATAAATAGAGAGAAGGAATGTGAAAAGAGGCTGGGAGACGATGTGTGGTGAATAGAGTTAGGGAGGCAGGGGAGACCGAGGTGATAGTAGTGAACGAAGAGCATAAGTGATGTGAAGGAGTGCTGGTGATGAAGGGTTGGATGATATTGAATAGAGACCAAGATGAGGAGATTAGGAGACAAGGATCGTAAGTGATGGGGATCATGAGGAGACAAAGATGAGGATCCAAGAGTGTAAGAGATGGGTAGCTGAGGAGTGTCGTTCGTAGGCAGAGTGCCGGAGGTGGGAGTATACACGGGGTTGGAACCTTACATGGAGAGGGAAATCATGACTTGGAGAGGATAGATATTGGGGGAGTGAAATTAGGTTGATAGGGAATATGGAGATGAGGAGACGACGAGATGAGGATTTTTAGAGACATGGAGCTAGAGGAGATTGAGATTAGGATCTAGGAGTTCCAGATATGGGGATTCGAAGGGTGGTGTCCATATATAGAGTGTAAGAAGCAGAAGGAGAGATGAGGCAGAAACAATAGGATAGGGAGAGAGATATTGCAAGATGGAGAGGATAGACATCGAGGGAGCGGTATTTGGGTGGAGATGGAAGATTTAATAGAATTGATGAGAGGTTGACATGTGGTTGAAAAAATCCATCTAGAGTAAATATATAGATTCCCTCAATTGAATGAAAATTCTAAGAGTTGTAAGGAAATATTCCAAGGATGCCTGTATGACCAACCCATTAGGAAAGAACCATACTATCCATCCCACCCTGGGAGAAAAAAAAATCCTATAAGTAATTTCATATTCAAGCCAACCTAAAAAACCATGGAATCAACTATGGAATAGTAATCATCCACCATGACCACTTAGAAATCCTCCACCACTACAAAGTCCTTTCCAACAACCCCCTACAAAATTCCTTCCTATCTTAGATATCATGATGAAAAATATGGATGAATATAATATATAATTCCAAAAAAACACTAAATAAAACATATAGGACCTTTAAATCCAATTAGGCCAACTTTCCAACTCACTAGGTGAAATCCAATGTCATGGGTCAAATAATCTACCCTCAAAACCACTAGTCAACTCTACGGACATGGGAAATGTCAGTTCTATCACCCTTTTGAGTAGAAAAAAACATTAATTCCAAATAAATCCTCTATTTGAGTTATCCCCTCCCAAGGGAACCACAATCTAAAGCACTAAAAATGGTCAAAAAGATAAAAATTCATGTCATAATAAAAATTTCACCAAAGGAAATAGTTTATATGTTGATGTGCCACCTAGACCAAACAATATTCTTACATATCCCCAAAGGTAAATCAAACCAATTAAACAAAAAAACTAAGCATTATAAATAAATATGAGAACCATTAAAAATGAAGTTTAATATCCTCTTGATTGATATAGTAACAATTTTCATGATACACAATGTTTCTCAAGGGGATGAGTATATAGAAAAGGATAACTCGAGGTGATGAAAATTTGAGCATGGGAAGGAATGTATCCTCATATATAAGGCCATAAATTCCTTCCAATTGAAACAATATTTTAAGATTCACAATTCCCTGTACCACAGGGGTTTATTTATTTTCCAATTATTTTCTTGATTTTGGAGCTTCTATAAATGTGATGCCTTACTCAATTTTCTCTTCAATCCTAGTCACTGAACTAAATACCATAGGAATTGTATTTCTAAACACAAACTGTAGTATGGTGCACCACACTGGTGTGTTGGATTATGTACCTATGAGTGTGTGAAACTTAATTTTTGATTCATATTTATATGTGCTTAAAATAGAAGATGATATGATTAATGGACACACCCCAATTATATTCTAGGGACATTCTTGGAATCCACCAAAACCATAATTAATTGCCATAATGGTAAATTATCTATGGAGTTTGGTGGGGGAATTTTCCACTTCAATATCCATGATTCCTTTAAGGATCTCTCTTGATATAATTCCTCAATTTTAGTTAATTCAATTGATGTACTATATTCCCCTAAAAATTAATTGCATTCCCCTAATCCCCCTTTTTCATCCTTAATAGACATTATAGGTATTGAATCATGCATAGAATGTTGTTCCATTTTAGAAAAATGTGATTCATTTCTTTAATTGATGATTTTGTGAATATTGAGGATCATATGACCATTGATGAGAATACTGACCTTGTAAAACTCATTCCTTATATTAATATATAATCACTGAGTAGTTATATTAGATCATTGAACTCCAACTTTCACATTCTCTCCCATAAATCCAAAATCCACCTGAATTATAACATCAACTACTGCCTCAAAATTTTGAATATTCAAATTTTGAGAATGGAAAAAGATTTAAATCATTTATTCTATTTCACTCCCTCCATACCAAGAATTTTGATTACTTTACCTTTTTAAGGAGAATAAACATGCTTTCAGATGGACACTTACTGGCATCCATGGTATTATGCAATAAATTTTCACACATCATATATTTTTATATGTTGTGTCCAAACTAATGAGATAGTCCCAATGTCGACTGAACCCAAACCACCGAGATGTTGTTAAAAATGAGGTTATAAAATTATTTCTTATAGAATCATTTTCCCAATCTATAATACCTGATGAGTCTATAGGGTGCTTTTAGTTCCTAAAACACTAGTCTTATGTTTACTAAAAACGAAAACCATTAACTTTTTCCAACTCATGGGTCGAATAGATTGAATGTCTATATAGACTATCACTAATTAAACCAACACACCATGAAAAACCATTCCCCATCAACTTTCACTGACTAGATGCTAGATCGTCTATAAGTGAAGTCCCACTACTATTTCATTAATGAGTATTCTTGATACTTTAATATCCATATTTCACCTAAGGATCAATAAAATGAATCCTTCACTTATCCCTTTGGACCGTTTTCCTCTATGAGGATTCCATTTGGTCTGTGAAATTCTCTTCGTACTTTCTAGTTATGGATGGTAATTATTTTTTCAGATTATCTCTAGAATTTCATGGAAGTTTTCATGGATGATATAATGGTTTATGGATCCAATTTTGTTGAATGTTTGAGTTGTCTTGGTTTTTTCTACATCACTATATTGAATATAATATCATATAAAATCATGGAAAATGTCATTTCATGGTGGGATAAGCAATAATACTTGTCCTTTTAATTTCTAGGGATGTTAACCTAGTCAATAAATCAGATGTTGGTGTCATTTATTCCCTACCATTCCCCAAAAAATGTCCGGTATGTGTGTTGTATCATAGTTCTTTCTAGATTTTATCATTGTTTCATTTGTGTCTTTAGTAATATTTCACTATCTCTCTACTGATTGGTCTGAAAATAAAAGGAATTTTTCATAGGTAAAGACGATAAAGAATCTTTAAACAAATTTAAATAGTGTATAACATCACCCCTGGTAATCAAACCTCCTTAGTAGTATTTACCATTTTAGATCATGTGTGACACCTCTAACCATGAATTTGGGGAAGTCTTATCACGAAGGGTCAATTGAGACCAACATTTCATAGCCTATGCCTCACACACACTAGACCATTACTTAGAAAACTAAACCCAAACTGAAAAATAATTCCTTTCTATTATGATTCCTTTAGATTGAATGAAGTTGTAAATTTTATGGTCTAATGTTGTTGTGTTCTTAGATCCCGCATCCCTCCAGTATCACATTATGAAATTAGAATCCAAACCACGTATCCTTCATTGGATGATTTTATTTTGTAAATTTCAGCAAGAAATTAGAGATAAAAAAGAAGAATATAATGTGATGTATAAGCATATCAGTCAAATTCTCTCATCCTAAAGTATTTACTCATCCACATGTGTTTCCATAAATGACATGTTTACTAATTATAAATTTTATGGAGTGATTGATTTTATTCCATGGTCTTCCATAATTGTAAATTATTTGGTAGAATCATTCATTCCTAATGATTAAAAAAACCAATCCAGAAGTCTAAAAAATGAGTCTCACCAGTATATTTGGGATGACCCCTACTTTAGATCACATGTAGTGATAAAGTCATTTTTCATTATATTCCATATAATGAGTTTCACTATATCCTTAGGTTCTAACACATGATTTATTTCGGCGGCCACTTTGGTACCCAATAAAATGTTTATAAGGTTTTCAATTCGGGCCACTTATAGCCAAAATATTTTCAGAATTCCCATGAGTTTTTTAAATCTTATCCTCACTATTAAATAATGGTAAATGTCCCTAAAATAAATGAAAATACACAATACCATTTTTTCTCCCAAGAAATTTTTTATGTATAGGGAATAAAATTTATGAGGCCATTTCATAATTACTTTGGAATCATGTACATTCTTTTGGTGGTGGATTAAACATCAAAATGGGTAGAGGTACAAGCTACAAGGGAAAATAATTTCAGGAAAGTGGTGTAATTTTTTAGAACCCAAATTTTTTGTAGGTTTTGATTAAGTATCTTCATTATTAGTGACCTAGGTTTTCATTTTTGAAACCAATAAATTTAATCAGTTTTGAATTGATATGGGGTCTGGCATCAACGATCTACTACACATCACCCACAAACTAATAGTAAATATGTGGTATCTAATATAGGGGTAAAACAGATTCATAAAAAATTGGTTCAACCCAACCTAAAAATATTTGTGTCTTAGAATCAATGATTAGTTACGGGCTTACTGTACAACAATTAAAACTCTTAGTTTAATGTCACCATATCAGCTTAAGTTTGGAAAAATTTTCCTACTTTTAAATAATGATGTTTTTTTATTCTTGGTGTAGGTTCTCAAAAGAAGCTGGAGATTAAGCAGTTAGAGGAAATGTGTAGAGATTATTATGAGAACTACTAGATCTATAATGAGAGAACCAAATATTCCCACGAAAACCTCATCCTTCATCATCAATTCAACATTGGGTAAAAGGACCTCCATTACAATGAAATGCTGAAGTTCCATCACCGTAAGCTTCATCCCTTATAGTTTGGCTCATACACAATTACAAATGTTAATCCATTTTGTGTTGTTCTAGTCTAAAGATAATAATAAAAAAACATAAATATCAATGGATAGTTGTTGAAGCACTTTCTTGAAACCATTCTAGATTCCACAATGGAGGAACACCATGTCCATGAAGTAACCTATAAATGAAATCCACATATTTTTTTCCATACGTCATATATTCTCTTTTATTATGGTGAGGAAACTACATAAACTGGGTGTGGGAGGATGGGTATATTTATGGGTTAGATATTAATTGTTAACATATTTCTTATTTTTATATTTTTATATTGCTTGATAATATTATTACCTCCTCCCTTCCCCCCAATTTTATCCAAGAATTATTATTTTATATATAAAGTTTATCATGACAAACCATTCCCACTTAATCATAGATGTTATTGAAGATTCACGAGGAATTTTTCTATTTAATTTGATTTTATTATTTTTAAAAAAATAACTGATATATTGTGTGCTTAATAAATAATTTAGCATTGAGGTGTGACATTTTTAGAAATTTGGATGATTTTAGATTATATTAATGGTTATATCATTCTGAAACCTTTTTAATGAATATTTCCTTATGTGTGGGTTGTTTATGGAAAAAAATACCTGAATATCTCTACACATATTTGCACCTAACCATTATTTTTGAATTTAAATTAGTCAATAGAAGGTAAATATATGTTACTTTAATATTTATAATCATAACCGTATTATTTTTCTATACATTCATTCCTTATTACATCTTTTTCATTACATTTTTTGATTGACATATGTGTGTGTACCTATTTCATGACCATTTTACTCCTTGAAATGATTAAAAAACTAAATAAAACACAAAAAAACATGATTTGGGCATTGTTTTTTCAAACACAATTCTTCATATACCATTAACCTTGTTATAAGTATTACAATTTTTTAGTGAGGAGATCATACAAGGGTTTAATTTTAGAGACCCTAATCCTGACTTACATGAACATTACACTAAATTTGCGGAATACTTAGTACATAACAAAAACACACACTAAAGGATCGTAATAGTTTACTGTCTTTGGAAACTCGGAATGTAATCTTCTAATCCTGGTGAAAGATATTCAATATCTCCCATAAAGATCTTTTTTTTACCTAAAACCTTTCTTTATATCCTGGGGAAAAGAAAACATAAAAGGGTGAGCTCAAATGCTCAGTAAGGGTAAACAAAAGAAATATCAATCACATCATATTCATAAGAACATAACATTTTGGAAATCATAACCTGCAAAAGAGATCATAATTTCATAACATGGGATAAATCATGGTAGTGAAATGTAATCACAATAATCATAACATAAAACATGAAACATTGTGGCATTCACACATAATCATAGAGAATCATTTCCTGTTAGTCATGACTCATTGCCAAGACTATCTTAGTGGACAAAGTCCCTTTCTGAATCGAGTAACCCTTGTTTCAGTCCTGTTTCACTAAACCGGTATAACCTACCGTTCCAGCCCTGTCTATCTCATGAGATATAAAATCTTTACCCAATGCATTGGAGGGAGATATAGGTCCCACCCATCTTATAATGAATCCTTTCTTATGTGTGCCACATAATCATAAATCATACATCATCGCATAACCCATGTAATAAAAATGGGATTCTTAAACAACATGACATCATAAAACAATTCATATAAGATAAAGGAATTCATAAAAATAATTCCATCACAACATAACCAAATCAATGTAATAATAGGGATAGAAACAGAACCCTAGGTTATCTTAGATGGAAAATAATTTTGATAAAACACTTGAACTCCATTCTTGAGGAAAATATCCTTTCAACTTCAAAAACATTTTTCCTTTCATAACATGTCATACGACTTTAAAATAAAAGAAGTTGATTAAAAATAAACTTGAAAACTTGTAAAGGAAGCTTCTGAAAAATCCATTCATGCCGTATAAGTTAAAAAAAACATTCTTCGTACTTTTGTCGGAAAAGTCAAAAAGTACCTCGTACGAAAAATAACGACAAAAGATTCCTTTCATATTCTTTAATAAAAACTCACCGAAGGGTAAAATTGGATATAAACTATTGTATAAGGATATAAATATTACATATTGGGGAAACATGTATGTGGATGATAAAATACACCCCAGTAAATACCAAAGTATAAACAATCTCGGATAAAAATGAGATTGTGATATTTCCTTTACCTTAGGTCCGACTTGCTTTGTAAGTGTCCGAACCTCCTGTATAATGATTTAAATCATGTTATTGACTTATTACAGAATCATATTCATTGTTATGATATCATATATGGTTCACTTAAGACATTATATTACCCGTTATTTTGTAAATTCCATGTTAAAGAAGCGTTTTGGGTAAAATCGTTTCATTTATCGTAGGTGTTTTGACTTGTTCTTCTTGACATTATTATTACTTATATCAAGATTTACTTACTTCCAGAATATAAAATATGATTTATATATCATATATATTCAGTATATATATATATATAATAGATAGATAAATGAAATGAAAAACACCGTTCATGGAGACGGTAGTCCGTACGTACGCATGAACGTTGTTTTCCTTTCCTTATTGTCTTGAATGGAAGTAAGTAGATGACATACATATAAATATATATATATATACATAAATACAGTAGCTTTATAATGTCATATATTTCATTATTATTTTTATATATACTTTATAATCATTCTTAAATGGTTAACATGGAGAATGAACCTCATCGCGCCGTGGAGACGGTATTCCGTACGTACGCACGCGTGGTGATTTATTTTTCCGTAGGATGGATAGATGGTGAAATAGGGTTGTTTAATACTTAAAATAACATATCAGTATATGAGTGATACTGATGTTATTACTTTGTTATGAAACAACTAAAGAAGAAGAAGTTGAAGAAGAAAGAAATTGAAAAGATCGGTAATGGATATTACCTCTTCTTTGGAACGCTTCTTTGAATCCTCCACTTAGGGAAATATGATTGGTCTTTGAAGAAGACCAGGACCTCTAGGATTATTCTAGGGAAGTGGAGAAGGGATTTTGGCAGAGGTTGGCCGAGCTTGAGTGCTCAAATTGGTGTGAGGAGGAAGGGGGAGGAGGTGTCCTTTTATAAGGGAGGAGAGGGGCACCTTAGGAATATCTCAAAATATTATTTTATTATAAAGTCAAGTTCGGTTTTAATTAGCTCCAAATTGATTTATTTCAAGGCTAAGGTGGGGATGGGTCGAAATCCTCTCATCCAATATAATTTAGACAAGTTTAGGGTATTATTTTAACCTTATCAATTAGATTTAACTCTAAGTTAAATAATTTAACTTTTACCGTGTCTTTTTGTTTCCTTTCACTATATGGTTAATACACTTACTATAACATGCCAAACGAACCCCAAATTGTTTATTATTAATACATATATCCTTATCTAAGTCATTTGGCCGAACCCTAGATTTTTAGGAATAAAATAACAATTAATAATATAATATTTGATTTAAAAACTATTTTGTGTCAATTTTGACACTATTTGATATATGATTTTTGTGAAAGTCATAATAGAATTATATGTTCGAACCAAGTTTATTAAATCAACACTAATATATCATAGTAACCTATAAAATTAGTTTAAGTCATAAAAAGTCTCAAATTACATTCATTTGAGCATTTATAACATCAATTATGTTAATATTTCCTTAAAAGGGTAATTACTGCATCATCGTTGTGTCATAAATAAATTAATTTATTTAAAGTCTAAAAATTATAAATAAAATATCATTATGTAGGAAATATTTTTATCTTTCTAATGAATATTTATGGTCGAATTTATCTTATGTATAACCCCATATTAAAAATGTTTTAGTTATTAAACTTTGATTTTAACTATTTTAACTATTCATTAAATAATATAATATTAAATGTCATAATCTAATACAAGTGGACCTAAATGGTCATATTATATTCATAAGGTTGTTTTTGGTCGAATTACACTTATCCAATAGAATTAGGACATGTGTTAGGGTAATAGTAATATCATATTTACCCTTAGTTACCCTATTTACTATTAACCGTGGTAAAAAAAAGTAAAAAGTTACTATTCACCAAAAATTATTTTCATCTCATTGAACCACATTTTACTTCCTGACATCAACCGTGTCTCTCGGATTTTTGAAATTCCATTCACAGAAGCGGTAAAATTAAGATTTATGAAGAAATTAATTTTTTTAACTACCACTTAGTAGTTTCACTATTCATCAAAAATTGATGTTTTTCAGAACAATGCCAAAATTTCATCCTAAGCTATATTTCATATTCCGAATTCAAAAATGAAGTATATTTTACCAAATTCATATCATAGAATTTTCATTAATTAATTTTATAATTAAATCCCGCTGTTAAAACAAATAGCGTGTTTTTAAGAAACAATATCTATCAAAAGATTGACACTTGATTATGTCTGGTTTAAATGTGAAATTACATCCAATGAACAACATTGTATTAAATTGTAAAAATATATTCTAAATATACTTTAAAACCACTCAAATTAATAATTTATCACTATTAATTATTTCGATTAAAAAAGTTGTTTTTAATTGTAATTTAGTAATTTTCACTATTCATCAGAATATGAAAGTTATCCGAAAAGTACCAAATTTTCACCTTAGGCTAAATTCGATACTCCGAATCCAAAAATGAAGTTCATTTTGAAAAATAAGATTTACAGAGTTTTAAAAAGTGGTTATTACTATTCATAACGGCTAGTTTTAATAATATTTTAATAGCATATCGTTGTTTAGTGAAACTCGGTATTGCGTATTACACACGCTATCGAGGAAGGTCGTGATTGTGTGTAATGTAAGGCAAGTCAAGGATGCGTGTTGTGCAAGCTCCTTTTGGTGTAGCGTACAACACAAGACTTTAATAAAATTAAAAAGAATATTTTTTTATAAAATCTTGGGCTGTTACATTCTACCCCCCTTAAAATGAATTTCGCCCTCGAAATTCGTCGGGGTTATAAATGGTTTACTATTTGAAAGTTTCTTTAATAGAAACCCACATCGTAAAAAGGAATATCAAAACCAATCTTTAAAAACAGAATTATGAAACGTAACTGTTACCCAAATAAACTAATCATTGGGTTTCCACATAGGTGAAAATATGGATATGGAAGAGAAATCTAACCATCATGTTCTGATGGAGAGTGGTAGAGAACATGGATATGGAAAAGCCAGTAATCACAAATCCATAGATTTGTGATGATATAAGGTACCATCTTATTCATCAGGTATAAGATCACTAGGACAACATTTTTGGTTTTCAAGATCATTTCCCTAAAGTTGAAAATTTGAATTAGAATAAATACTTACTTTATTTTGGTACAATCTGACTGTTGTTCGTGCCTTGAACAATTTACACTTCATCTCTTAAATAAATGAAGTTGAATTTGTTATTCATGAAGTGTTAGCAGATCATGTGATAGAATGACGGGTCATTCCATCTGTCTCAAACAAAAGGTTAGCAAAAATTATATGCATAAGTCGATCTATAGTGAGATTAATCATATATGGTTCCTAAAATGGACTTATACTTCATATATCATACTGCTTAATATAATAAAACTAGTTTCTATGAAACGGGGACTTCCTGTAGGCCAGTGGTAGGCGATAAAGGCCAGTCGCACTTCGGTTGTTGGTTCGATTCCCACAGCCTTGTCCGACGCGATGGGCTGTCGCCCGTCCTGCAGGTTGTCCTTTTTCTAAAACTATATTACTATAACATACCATCAATAATATCGAAAAAACTTCTATCCTTAAATAATTCTAAATTATGTCCAACATAATCCATTCTAATCTTTAGGCTTATCCATAATACTGCAGTCGACTCTCATAATATAGTGAAAATGATTACCAGAGATTTAACACCATCATCGATCCCCATATATCATAAGATATGTTTTGTTGGTCACATTCCAAACATTCAAAGTCCTTAATCGTGTATTCTCTTGAATACCTTAGTGAAAACATGAATGCAGTTAAAAGTTAACACTTTTCACATACCAAAATCCTCAAAATTCTATAAACTCAAACTTAGTCCTTATATCAATCATGAGCTCATGAATACTGTTAAACATTTCATTTTCTCGTTTTCCCTTCATTATGCGCATAATATCTCAATCACTTTGAATACCACATTAGACCAATACATAAATATTCCAATATTCCAAGATACAACATTATTTTGGAATCCCATTACATAAACACTTAATCATTCCACCACATCGTTGTCATATTCAACATTGCCAATAGTGATCGCATGTGACTTCCCTTTGTCCTTTTCCTTAAGCGGTTGCTCATGTCGATCATCACTAACCCTTGGATTAGGGCATTTATTAGCATAATGCCCCATTTCCTTGCACTTGAAGCATTGAAGTGTTGGTTGTACGTTCTCTGCAGTGTTTGCTTTATTCACTTCATTAGAATCCCATTTTCCATTACTTCGACACTCAGCTGCTCGATGACCTTCTTTTCCACACTTAAAACATTTTCTAGTCCCTTTAAGACAATCTCCACCATGCTTCTTTCCACACTTTGTGCATAAGGAAACATTCATCTTCTTTTCACCATTATTCTGAGTTTTCTCCTTGAACTCCATCTTTCGTTTCTTGTCAAACCCATGAGATGGATATGTAACACCAACTTCCATTTCTACCTTGATAGCACAACTCACAATTTCTTCATAGCTACTGAAGTCTCTTATAGCTAATGCCCTTCGAAGACTTGGTTTTAAGCCACTGAAAAATCGATCAACTTTACTTTCAGGTTGGATGATAATACCAGAATCGTACCTTGAAAGTCTTGTAAAATTCGCTTCATAGGTACCAACAGATTCATCATCCCTTTGCTTCAGTTCAAGAAACTCTTTCTCCATATTTTTTCGGAGAATACGAGGGAAGTACTTATTGAAAAATAAGTTCTTGAACTCGTCCCATTCCATAGACTCAATTTCATCCCTTTGCCTCGTATTCTTAATAAGATTCCACCATTGATCAGCATCTCCTTCCAAAAGATACACTGCTAGTATGACTTTATCATTTTCAAAACATTGATGAACTGAAAATATCTTTTCAGTAGTACTAATCCATTGTTCAGCAACTAATGGATCAGTAGACCCACTGAAAGAAGGTGGACGCTGCCTCATGAAGGATTCACCAGAATGTTGCTCCTTCCTTTGCTCGTTTGGAAGTCCTGCATGATTCATAGCTTGAGAAAGTTGTGTGAGCATGGCTACAAGATTTTGCATTCCGGCTCCCATATCGTTTGGTTGCTCAGGGGGACAATCATTGCATTTCCCATCACATTCCGCATTAACACGGTTCCTTCGGGTTCCAGCCATCGTCTAAAACCCCAAAAGAATAGTATGAGAGGCAAAAATCATGCTAGGGAAAACAACATAATAAAGGGGTAGTACCCTCAATATCTAACATCTTAGGTTAAATTCGAAGATCGTTAGCAAAATTCTAGGACTATAACCTATACGTATACTTAACCTTAGAGACATCCCTAGACATACCTTAGAAATATCTCTAGGGATCTCACTAACGTTTTCGCATCCTAGTTTCCAAAGGTTGACTAAACCTTTCCTCTGATACCAACTGTAGAGACCCGAAGCCTGACTTACATGAACATTACACTACATTTGCGGAATACTTAGTACATAACAAAAACACACACTAAAGGATCGTAATAGTTTAGTGTCTTTGGAAACTCGGAACGTAATCTTCTAATCCTGGTGAAAGATCTTCAATATCTCCCATAAAGATCTTTTTTTTTTTTTACCTAAAACCTTTCTTTATATCCTGGGGAAAAGAAAACATAAAAGGGTGAGCTCAAATGCTCAGTAAGGGTAAACAAAAGAAATATCAATCACATCATATTCATAAGAACATAACATTTTGGAAATCATAACCTGCAAAAGAGAGCATAATTTCATAACATGGGATAAATCATGGTAGTGAAATGTAATCACAATAATCATAACATAAAACATGAAACTTTGTGGGATTCACACATAATCATAGAGAATCATTTCTTGTTAGTCATGACTCATTGCCAAGACTATCTTAGTGGACAAAGTCCCTTTCTGAATCGAGTAACCCTCGTTTCAGTCCTGTTTCACTGAACCGGTATAACCTACCGTTCCAGCCCTGTCTATCTCATGAGATATAAAATCTTTACCCAATGCATTGGAGGGAGATATAGGTCCCACCCATCTTATAATGAATCCTTTCTTATGTGTGCCACATAATCATAAATCATACATCATCGCATAACCCATGTAATAAAAATGGGATTCTTAAACAACATGACATCATAAAAAAATTCATATAAGATAAAGGAATTCATAAAAATAATTCCATCACAACATAACCAAATCAATGTAATAATAGGGATAGAAACAGAACCCTATGCTATCTTAGATGGAAAATAATTTTGATAAAACACTTGAACTCCATTCTTGAGGAAAATATCCTTTTAACTTCAAAAACATTTTTCCTTTCATAACATGTCATACGACTTTAAAATAAAAGAAGTTGATTAAAAATAAACTTGAAAACTTGTAAAGGAAGCTTCTGAAAAATCCATTCATGCCGTATAAGTTAAAAAAAACATTCTTCGTACTTTTGTCGGAAAAGTCAAAAAGTACCTCGTACGAAAAATAACGACAAAAGATTCCTTTCATATTCTTTAATAAAAACTCACCGAAGGGTAAACTTGGATATAAACTATTGTAGAAGGATATAAATATTACATATTGGGGAAACATGTATGTGGATGATAAAATACACCCCAGTAAATACCAAAGTATAAACAATCTCGGATAAAAATGAGATTGTGATATTTCCCTTACCTTAGGTCCGACTTGCTTTGTAAGTGTCCGAACCTCCTGTATAATGATTTAAATCATGTTATTGACTTATTACAGAATCATATTCATTGTTATGATATCATATATGGTTCACTTAAGACATTATATTACCCGTTATTTTGTAAATTCCATGTTAAAGAAGCGTTTTGGGTAAAATCGTTTCATTTATCGTAGGTGTTTTGACTTGTTCTTCTTGACATTATTATTACTTATATCAAGATTTACTTACTTCCAGAATATAAAATATGATTTATATATCATATATATTCAGTATATATATATATATAATAGATAGATAAATGAAATGAAAAACACCGTTCATGGAGACGGTAGTCCGTACGTACGCATGAACGTTGTTTTCCTTTCCTTATTGTCTTGAATGGAAGTAAGTAGATGACATACATATACATATATATATACATAAATCCAGTAGCTTTATAATGTCATATATTTCATTATTATTTTTATATATACTTTATAATCATTCTTAAATGGTTAACATGGAGAATGAACCTCATCGCGTCGTGGAGACGGTATTCCGTACGTACGCACGCGTGGTGATTTCTTTTTCCGTAGGATGGATAGATGGTGAAATAGGGTTGTTTCATACTTAAAATAACATATCAGTATATGAGTGATACTGATGTTATTACTTTGTTATGAAACAACTAAAGAAGAAGAAGTTGAAGAAGAAAGAAATTGAAAAGATCGGTAATGGATATTACCTCTTCTTTGGAACGCTTATTTGAATCCTCCACTTAGGGAACTATGATTGGTCTTTGAAGAAGACCAGGACCTCTAGGATTATTCTAGGGAAGTGGAGAAGGGATTTTGGAAGAGTTTGGCCGAGCTTGAGTGCTCAAATTGGTGTGAGGAGGAAGGGGGAGGAGGTGTCCTTTTGTAAGGGAGGAGAGGGGCACCTTAGGAATATCTCAAAATATTATTTTATTATAAAGTCAAGTTCTGTTTTAATTAGCTCCAAATTGATTTATTTCGAGGCTAAGGTGGGGATGGGTCGAAATCCTCTCATCTAATAGAATTTAGACAAGTTTAGGGTATTATTTTAACCTTATCAATTAGATTTAACTCTAAGTTAAATAATTTAACTTTTACCGTGTCTTTTTGTTTCCTTTCACTATATGGTTAATACACTTACTATAACATGCTAAACGAACCCCAAATTGTTTATTATTAATACATATATCCTTATCTAAGTCATTTGGCCGAACCCTAGATTTTTAGGAATAAAATAACAATTAATAATATAATATTTGATTTAAAAACTATTTTGTGTCAATTTTGACACTATTTGATATATGATTTTTGTGAAAGTCATAACAAAATTATATGTTCGAACCAAGTTGATTAAATCAACGCTAATATATCATAGTAACCTAGAAAATTAGTTTAAGTCATAAAAAGTCTCAAATTACATTCATTTGAGCATTAATAACATCAATTATGTTAATATTTCCTTAAAAGGGTAATTACTGCATCATCGTTGTGTCATAAATAAATTAATTTATTTAAAGTCTAAAAATTATAAATAAAATATAATTATGTAGTAAAGCTTTTTATCTTTCTAATGAATATTTATAGTCGAATTTATCTTATGTATAACCCCATATTAAAAATGTTTTAGTTATTAAACTTTGATTTTAACTATTTTAACTATTCATTAAATAATATAATATTAAATGTCATAATCTAATCCAAGTGGACCTAAATGGTCATATTATATTCATAAGGTTGTTTTTGGTCGAATTACACTTATCCAATAGAATTAGGACATGTGTTAGGGTAATAGTAATATCATATTTACCCTTAGTTACCCTATTTACTATTAACCGTGGTAAAAAAAAGTAAAAAGTTACTATTCACCAAAAATTATTTTCATCTCATTGAACCACATTTTACTTCCTGACATCAACCGTGTCTCTCGGATTTTTGAAATTCCATTCAAAGAAGCGGTAAAATTAAGATTTATGAAGAAATTAATTTTTTTTAACTACCACTTAGTAGTTTCACTATTCATCAAAAATTGATGTTTTTCAGAACAATGCCAAAATTTCATCCTAGGCTATATTTCATATTCCGAATTCAAAAATGAAGTCTATTTTACCAAATTCATATCATAGAATTTGCATTAATTAATTTTATAATTAAATCCCGCTGTTAAAAAAAATAGCGTGTTTTTAAGAAACAATATCTATCAAAAGATTGACACTTGATTATGTCTGGTTTAAATGTGAAATTACATCCAATGACCAAAATTGTATTAAATTGTAAAAATATATTCTAAATATACTTTAAAACCACTCAAATTAATAATTTATCACTATTAATTATTTCGATTAAAAAAGTTGTTTTTAATTGTAATTTAGTAATTTTCACTATTCATCAGAATATGAAAGTTATCCGAAAAGTACCAAAATTTCACCTTAGGCTAAATTCGATACTCCGAATCCAAAAATGAAGTTCATTTTGAAAAATAAGATTTACAGAGTTTTAAAAAGTGGTTATTACTATTCATAACGGCTAGTTTTAATAATATTTTAATAGCATATCGTTGTTTAGTGAAACTCGGTATTGCGTATTACACACGCTATCGAGGAAGGTCGTGATTGCGTGTAATGCAAGGCAAGTCAAGGATGCATGTTGTGCAAGCTCCTTTTGGTGTAGCGTACAACACAAGACTTTAATAAAATTAAAAAGAATATTTTTTTATAAAATCTTGGGCTGTTACATTAATGATGAGTGTGATAATTGACCGACGCTCACCTTTTAATAATAATAAATGGGGAGGATGATAAAATATACAAAATATGGGTATATCTCATTAAGCAACTCAAGGTTTCACATTCATCAATTCCTAATTGATTAAGTCTTGAAATATGATTGCAATAGATGTAGGGTAGGTTCTTTGGACAAAATCATCAATGAAAGAAACATATATTTATGATATAGAAGGTGGAAATAATAACATGAAATGGTTTTCACACAGACATGGAGCGTTAGGGACATGGTTAACTTATAAATTAATTTATCATATTGGTATCATGCATCTATTATAATTTTGATCTTATACAATTTATTAGACATAAGTTTGATTTATTCATTGATCACATTGGTATCCCAGATGAAATTTTAATTTAATGGTAAATCTTCATGAATTTGAGAATATATACATGAATAATTTTTTTAAATGTGTCTTTGACAAGGAGTAAAAATGATTATATTGTGGTGTGTGATCACACTGCTATTCACTATTTTATTTCACCTTTACACAACTATATTAAACTGATTTGTATCCTAAATTAAAATTTTAATCATAAATTTCACTTCACTTTTATTCAATTTTTTGTTTTAATAACTATTAAAAAACAATAAATTCACATTTTTGGATGATTTCTTTTTAGGTGGAGGTGATTTGGAGGGCTCAGGATGATGTTGAATAAAAATGGGAAAAACTACGCATGAATCCAAGAAACTATGTGGACTCATCCAGATATTTACACCAATATGAGAGTCTAATTGGGGTGAAATTTGGTGATCAGATCCAAAAATCATTGGTATACAACTCTAATGAAGATACCAAATCCCAATTCCTCTATTTATGGGCCCAACCAAATTGATCTATCTATGCTCTATATTCTACACGAAGTCAAAAGTGGCATGTTGTGCTTTGTCCATATATCATGTTTTCGACCTCCAAATGATTCCAAATTTTCTATGGATATATTCAAGAGTAGGTTAAAAATATTTTTATTTTTATCAAAAGATAGATAAGACTGTATGTATGATGAAAACCATGGGGGAAACAGTTTTACAAAATTTGTGTGCCCAAACCCACCTTCCACTTTTCCTATAAATTGACCCCATGGTAACATCACTTATAAGTTCTACCAAGGAGTAAATTTATTAAATTTTTTTGATCCATAGGGGTCCTATAATCTTCATAGAAGATATGGATTCTCCTATCCTAAAAGTGGGATCATGGATTAAGAAAGATATCAACCTGAGCTTTCTCTCCATCTCAATTACAGGCAAAATAGTGGGTGTTCGTTTTGAGGGAGATACACACATGTCAAGGGAGTTACAACTCATATATTAGATTATGGTCTGGATTAATTTTGGGGTAAAATAATTTCATTCAATTTACCTTCCATTAATTCAAATTTTAATTCTTTTTTTATACATTTGATTGAGATTACCTTAATTTCTAACTGATTAGTGTGAGGTTTTAACTTCATGAATTGTATTGTTTTGATTGGACAACACATGAATAATTTTCATACACACTTTCATGATATTCAATATTATTTTGAATATCTTATTCCATGAAAATTTCATGCATCTTGACAATACGATTGTCATGTTAATGATTGGTTCTTCAAACAATGAAATAAAATCTTAGGAATTAATCGACATTCTAATAAATATCAACCTAATAATTACACCATACCAGAATTAATATCTATGAAAAATGAACCTAAAATGAGTGTAGTGAAATCAAAATGACCCCTTTAACTCATATTTTTTAAAATATAGTTTGTTTCTCAATTATTAAATTCTTTTAGTTATGTTATTTTCTAAATACTACTTCCAAAACCACCCCCACTTTTAGTATTTTTTTTAAAATACACTGTAAACCAATCAATTATTCATGAGAGTCAAACTAGTGTCTTCCTTGGACTATAAAATATCCTTTAAATCAAATACAATTTTACATGTCAAGATAATTCATTCAGTATCATTACTCAAAGAATGTATGATACCAAGTGGAGTATATCAAATTAAGTGATTAAAGGAAAAAAATTATGGGAATCTCCACTAATGGTGCTTTTGTGGGACTTACATGTGATCTACACATATGAAAAATATTTCAGAGGTGGTTTTACGTGACTCAAAAACATTTATTGTGAGGGAATATTCAAAAGGTAAACCACATGATACAAGATACAATAGTCCCATGAAATATTTTATTCATGTAAAAGTAATGGTTCCCACAAAGTGAGGCTTATAAACCAATAGAAATAATCTTTCATAATGTGGGTTACCCTAGGTAAAATATTATATAGAGATGGGACATTGGAAATAGGGAAACAAGCACTATAAAAACAAATTAAACATAATTTTAGTGTTCTATGATAGTATGTAGGCTCCTAAAAATAAATGAATGTTTAATGCTTACCACCATAAAGGATTTACATAGTTAGATTCCCTCTATAATGGTGTTATCAATGAATCCATATCGTTCTAAATAATTTACATAAGAAAACATCATAAATGAGTAGTCATAGGAGAAAGCATGGAGGGTTTTTATGTGGTATTAATCACTAAAATTATTTTATCCCATAACTATGCCTATTATTTTCAAAAATTAATATTTTATAACATTGTTTCGATAAATAATTTCTATAATGTTGATAATCATTAATTATATTATTTTTTCCCTCGCTGATAATGTTTTAAAGAAAAAATTATTTTAAATATTGAACTAATTTTATTGAAAGGTATAATGAGGGATCTATTTATATTCATTTTGAATAATTTATATCATTGGAATTGGTTTAAAATTCTCTACAAACAAGATATAAATACATATATGAAAAAACATAGAGTTGAAAAAAACCCTATAGAATGTTTTAGTCTCATTCACCTACAATATCACTTCTTTATTATTACATAGTATAAACATTTACCTGACAAAATAAATCCATTAATATTAATAGACATGTTATTAATTTAATGAGGTAATAACTTTTCATTGATGTAGTGGAAGATTCAATCTTACAAGGTAGTAGAGTTTTGAAAAAATAAAAATACACTGATTTAATATGAAAAGGATAGAAAGTGCATATTCTTTTCCTTCGAAGAGATAATTCAAGACTATGACAATGTCATGGAGCCATAAATATTTCCACCATTGCATAAAAAATTATAGCCAAGAGATTATTCAAAACAAATATATTGTTCCTCTATAAATTTTGATCCATTTGTGTAATTTTATATGGTTCATATAGTTTATTTTTAATAGTCTATATTTACTTATTTGAAATATAATCCCAATATAAAACAACCATATTTTCTTTGGGTGTTTTTCTGATTTGTGAATAGTCATATCAAATCTTGAAAAACATAATACACCTCTACATATAGGTTTAACTCACATTAGTTGAATATAAAGTCCAAAATAGTTCAAAATACCCTCCAAAATTAGATTTATGGTTTTGAAAAAAATTCATTAGTAATCGATGATATACATGGCCAACTATTAATTGTAAGTTCTTACCACTATGTCAACAATCAGGTTTTTTTAGGAATCTCCATCTACTGATGACTGAGAAATCATACAGCACATGGAGATCCCATTTTCATATTCTTTGTGTTTTAACATGCATTACTACCCAAACATGAAATGAGTCTTTTAATGGGAGAAGATATAATGGTTTCCATAAAAAACAAATTGGTAAACATTTATCCATATAAATAATGATGTTATTAACAAATTTAACCACACCATTTGTATATATTTATTTATTCCAAAACATTATCATAAAAAAAGGAATTATATTGATAAGTTGTGTCATATTCTAATTTATATTTCTATCCTAATATTTTTCAAAAATAAATATTTTATAATGTTATATATTGTTTCTTTCCTTTTTATAATTATATGTAGAATTCTCAAATCATCTCTAAAATCATCAAAACACTCCAGTCTTCTAAAAAACATCAAATCCAATTTTAATTTCTTGATATTTTTCTATATGGTTATATAATACTGATAAAAATTTATATATCAATTACAATTATCAATCCTTATAAATTAAATACATGAGGAAAATATATGACAGAACTAATATACATGTTATAATATTAGGAAAAAACTATTTCCTTGGAATATCATTGACCTAGACAACCAAAATAATGCACATGTAAGGTTATTATTTCACCTTAGGAACACCTACTAATTTGTAAAATACTATCTACATGATATAGGGGTGTATTTATTTTGTGTGGACACTATACCCACTATTATATTTCAATAAATAAAAATATAAATAATATTAACCATGATAAAATATTTAATTTTATAATATAGATAATATAGTGATAATCCAACCGTTGAAATATATGACACATGGTATAGTAATATATGAACCCAATGTAAATGTCATCGAGGAAAACATCAAGATATATGATCAAATGATGGGTCAATCATATACATGTTTTATCCAAAATTATACAAAATAATTAATTTATAGACATAATTACAATCTAACCCTCCACCCAAACCTATTTTTCAATCAATTAACTATTCATCCTGACAGTCAGTCATTGATCCTTTTCCCTTCCACGTATCCAAAAACCATATGATTAATCACCCAACTATGTGAATGTGTAGGTTTTAATAAATATAAAAAGTGGATTCATAACTATGATGTCTTTAATTATATCAAAAATTTGTTAGTGAATGTATAATGTGATATGATAAAAAATCAATCAAAATTAACCTATATGTTCTTTCATTTTTTGTAAACAATCAACAAAGATGGGTGGACCCAACTTCTTCATCTATTGCTTTTTTCATGTCATAACATGTTACCCATTACTATTATGATTCAACGACATGAATACTCATGATACTAAATTAACACAACCAAAAAAAATAAAATTTAAAAAGGAAAGACAATTCTGTGACCATATAATAGAATACTAAGTTTGTATTATTTCTAACTCCCCTTAATCATATGTATCAACATAGCCTATCAAAATATGAAAAAAATATAAGACCAATATCCAAGAAACAATCTTGTTTAATTCCCAATACCACTCAAAATAATAATTGATATGTATGTGTATAACCCAACCACACTAACATGAGAGGAAATAATTAAGCATCATTCATAAAATTTTAATACCCCAGTTACATTATATGGATAACTCCCAAACCATAAAACCTAATTCATTTTATTAGTGTATAATCCAATAATTCCTATAAATCTATATATTAAATCACTCTCCACCTTGATCTTCTAATTTTATAATAAATTCCCTCTCATCCAACTCATTCATAAAATAATCCACATTGCTCACCAATTCATTAAAAATTACACATTAAGGTTAAACCATCACTATCCAATCACATACACAGGTTTTTCATCATCAAGTAACACTCAAGTAAATCATAAAAGGTTCACTAATTAATTAATAATGAAATAACAACCTTTATGTGTTCAAATTTAGAGTTTCCTAATACATTAAAAATGTAACATGGTTTTTAGTAACAATGTGATTGATGCATGGAACCCAAAATACCTCTCATGTCTTTTAATATTATTAAAAAACTCCAAATTTATGACAAAACAAAAATTTACACTATAATTTAAGACATCTATTTTCACTTTTAATGACATAAGTATCCAATAAAACATACAATTCATATAAATAAAATATTAAATTTTTGGGATCATCTTCCTCGTATATATAAGAACATCATCACCCATGATTATCAAATAGAAAAAAAAATTTCTATAAATTATTAAATGAGAAAAATCATTATTTTAGAAGTATAATATCGAGATATGATAAGAAATATTGAATAAAGTGATGAAGAAGTTTAAACTCACTTGTTGTGATCCAATAGGATGAATATTTCTTGATTCACACTTAGAAGAATGATATCCCATGAATAAAATAGTGGAAAAAATGGTACAAGGGAGGGTATATTCATTGATCTATATTATATATGGATATGATGAAGGATATAACATTTTGAAAAAATTATTATCGTAAAAAATTTAATTAAAAGAAAAGGTAAGATGTCATTCGGTTCAAAATGCACCCTCCTCAGTTACCCAGGATCAACTAAAAACCTTGAGGAGGGACACTAGCCAACTAGGGGTCCACATGGACATAAATCCCTTAATTTTTATACACTAGTTACTTGGTACCATTCCATAGGTTACTTAGAATTATGTTTTTTATTTGATATATTATTATAATTATAACCATTTCCATAATTTTTAAACCACATCCTCCACCAGCCACTATAATCATTATAACCAATAAAAATACACATGGATTGTCTCTAATTGAATTAGTTTCAAACCATGGTGTTTTTATTAATTAATTATATCCCATGATATATCTTATTATCGTAAAGATTCATTATCAAGCCCCATCATAGAAGGGGTATTACAATTAAGATCACATATCTACCTCACACTCCTATTTAATCACATGGATATGCATATTATTAATTTAATATTACACTAGGTTACCTATATTTTATTTTGGAACTTCTCTATACATCCAGAAATATATGATTTTCACTCTAAGAATGATTCACTCACCTATAACTCAACATTATGGATATAGATTTCTTGGAAAGGATAGAACAGATTTATCCAAATCTGACATATTTAAAATACGATATGAATCATATTGTGTCATTGAGGATGCCCATTATGGTCTTCAACTAAATAAATCAATTAAATTATAATAGAAAATATCAAAAAAATGTTAATTTCTTCTGTCTATATAAATTTTTATGTCCTAAATGGGATAAAAATAAATATAATATTTTGATGGCTGCCAAAATCTCCTAAGATCACTGTTACCAATAACTATACAACAATTTTCTATTATTTTATTTTTCCAACAACATCCCTATTATTTTAATCTACTATTAAGTTCCTACCAGAGAATCATTATAATAAAACATAAATTTATTTCCTTTAAAAAACATATATTTGATCAATTTAATACCCATATAGTTCCATGAAGAATTCAGTCAGAATAGATTATTAATAACTACTATTATAGGAAAAATATTGAAACTCAAGTTGAATCTCCCTAACTTAATAAACTATAAATCAAAAAATCATACAGTTTCCTAAAATATTTGAATCATACACCCATATTTTCCATCCATTTATGGATATTATATTTTACATAATGACGCCTATATTTTTAATTCCCACTATAGTCCATATCAAAACTAAGACTTGAATCACACTTCCAAATCATACATGATACTCATTAGCACATCATGATTCCATAATACTGCACAGACATTCATCCTTTCAACTTATCAATGATTAGGGACCCCAACCCCAGTATCCTTGAGTTAGGATCTACTTTTTAACATTAGTATAATGTACATGGAATCATATCCTAATTGACTGAATATGATAGTAATTTTGGTAAACTTGGTACATAAAATTATAATTAAAATGTAAAATATAAAATACAGAAATAATTTTCTTTCATATCAAAATTATTACCCACAACGTGTACTTATATGTCAATCATGAAACACTTACTCATATCATAGGAAAAATAAAACAAATGAATGGTGTGAGATCAGATGACTAGTAAAGGTAAGGTATAGTGGTAGCTATGAATAAACAATGAATAATAAATATGGAATTTTAATTAAATGAAATAGATAAAATATAATCAATATCAAGATAATCATATTGATGGAATAATTGGTCGTCAAATATTTCCATAAAGATAAAAACATGAGCATAGAACATAACGATGGATATTATAAATTATCAAATAATCTCATGGGATATCAATAACTAAAATCATAATGATGGAATAAAAAATAATTGATATATAATAAATACTGTTGAGAGATACTACGGTGACACCTATTACTGTCGAGCACATATTCCTATACATCTATATAAATGGGTAAGTACTTGGACAAAACACAATCTAGTTTTTCTAATGGGACCTACTGATGCATCGATTAGCTATAGCTAGCCCCTCCCATCACATACAAACTGCAATTAATTACTTGTATGAAATGGGTGAAACAAAATGCACATAAACATTAATATTTAATGAAACATATGAAATTTAATTGCATTCTACAATCAATAAAATAATCATAAACTATATAGAGTAAAATTAATTATATCAACATAGTAAATCCCTAGCCAAACATATCAAGATCTCATTGGAAATTATAAGGAGATATCATTGGAATATATCCCAGTAAATAAGAAGTAACATAAAAGAATGTATTATTAGATGAGAAATGATTTTTAAAGATCACATGTATAATTCCTTCAGAAATTTGACCATTTTATAAAAATAATGTGTTTTTTTCAAACATTTAATCTCTTAAATTTTTTTCAAAACCACTTTCTCTAAAAAAACACTTTTAATGACTAATTTTATTCAAAATATTATTGAAAAATTATCTTAAAAAACAACTGTCTCAACATGAAAATTAATCTTCAATATAATGAAATTCATGATCAAATTTATTACCATACAAGTTGAAAATGTTAAAAGGATCATTGATTTTCCACTGTAAAGGGGATAAAGAAGTTCATAATTCCCAAAATTAAAAGAAAATTCCATTTAAAATGTTCATAAAAAATTCAAAAAATGGGAAATAATTATTTATTAATTTTTTTCATATGGTTTAATCATTTTTGAGAGTATTTTTAGAAAGCAAGGTTTTAGATGAAAATGATTTTTAAATTAAAAAAAAGGTAAGATTTTATTAAAAAAATCATATTCATTTTAATTACTAATGAGAGGAAAATTTTACTATTTCTTTAAAATGATCATGAGTATATAGGTGATAATAAAATTTATTGATTAAAAAATATAAATAACAAGTGATTCCCACTCTATGAGATTTAAACAAAAAAATCATGAAAAATGATGAGATTGTGAAATAAAAAATTACCACATTGGTAACATTTGATTCATAATCACCATGATGGAAATAAAATTAAATTGAAAAAAATAAATACAAGGATGATAAATAAATTGGTGATGTAAAAAAAAGATACTATATACTTCACTCATAAAAGTACATGGTAAATGTGGCATATATCTCTTGTTAGTAAAATTGAGATGAGAAACCCCAACCATGAGTCTGACTAATCACATAAGTTCTTTATCATCCTAAAAAATAAATTATATTAACCATTTAATTATCAATGAACATTATTTTGGTTAATTATTAATTTTTTCACTTACACCCATTTTATATATGATTACATAATATATAAGGTTTATGTAAGATGCTTCGATGAAATGTTTCATATGTGTCAAAAATGAATTTGGTAGGATAATAATGATTAAAGAGGACACTATTAAAACACTTCCTAAATAGTAATAATAAAATATTTTTCATTTCTATACATAAAATATTCTTTAAAACAAATCATGAATTATGGATATGAATAATGATCTATGTTACAATAATGAAGTTAGTAGGTTGTATAGATGCAAGTGTAACCTATATTTTTTTAATGATCATTATTGAATAATGCTAAATAATAATATATATCTTCATGATGATCATAATATATTATTATAAAATATAATTTCCTGAAATATACTTAAATATATCATCCATGTATTATTGTGGTGAAATGTGATTCACATTGCATCATGAATTTAGTAGTCCATACCTAGAGATTTTCATCTCACTTTTTATTCCTGTGAGATCCATACTATATTTGTCAATATTTACCTTGTGTGGTGTATGTTCTAACCATTATTTTCACTCTTTGTCTAATATAAATTCATTTATGGGTATTTAAATCTTAATTGAATGATCATTCTTTCATGGGTTGTATGTTTCCTAAGTTACCAAATCGGTAAGGGAACCTTTCACCCTCCTCTTTTTAAAAGACTTCTTTTTGTTATGTATTTTTATTTACATATTATTATGTTGGGATACGTTCTTATATATCCTTATTTATATAAATTTTATTTACATGTGATGAGATACCCTTTTTTTCTCTCATCAATTATTTTTCCAAATTTTATAGTGACACTGTTAGGCTGTCAAATTACGGTAAGGGAACTTCTTTACCAAACTTCAATTCTTCGGGTTAAACATCTACTTCATGACTATGTCATGCTATGAATATGTGTGAATAACCTATGATTTGTTCACACTTAATATCCACTTATATTGATTTTATTATTATTCTTTACACATTATTATGTAATTTATTTATTCTTAATCTATGGATGCAGTTTTTATAATGGATTTCGTCTTAATTTACATTCCTTTGAGACTTCATTGTTGTTATGCACCAATTCACTCCTATGTAGTGTATATACTATAATTTGGCATATTATATCATGATTACCTTTATTCTCTTGATATTATAAAGTTATGATTAAATTTTATTCCTCAATTATTTGTATTCAAGCGTGTCTCATTTTGTTAAAAACTCTTTAACTAAAATATCATTTTAAATGTTTTAAAGATTTATTATTATAAGTAATTATCATTAATGTCCATGTTTTAACAATGGTTTTTAGGATTTATTTATAGGGCCATTAATTCATTCAAATGATAATTCATTTAAAGATTCAAAGTGGTATGAGACACATTGATTCAAAATCTCTTTATTAACTGTTTTAAATGGTTTTGAAAATGGTTTGATAATGCATTGTTTATTTCAATATCCAGACATGTTATATTGGAATGTGGAAATGTTATATTTCCTTTATACTTGTGTTATGTGTTATCATAATGTTATGGTTATTGGGAATTGTTTACATATAAAAGTGGTTCTGTGATAAACCTAGGGTGGGTGAGCCTGAGATAGATCTCCAATGCATTGGGCAACGTGACAAAGGTAAACATTAATGTTTATCCTATGAGATTTAGGGAATATACTATGATGGGTGTTCCAAATGTAACTCCCTATGTAGTTGTGATAGCTATAATGTAAGTATGTTATGAATGCCATAATTTACCTTTTATGATTTATGATTTCTATATGTTATTCATAAATATTATTATTTCATGAGGTATATTATGATTGAAAAGTATGGTTTCATAGATTTGAACGTTTCTTATGGGATAATGTTTCTTTTCATTATTTTATAACCCTTACTGAGCTTTTTATGCTAATCCCATGTTTTGAAATGTTTTTCCAAAAGATATAAAGATGAATAGGGTCAAGGATGAGATCAAGGAAATGTCATGCTGTCTAAAACATGGAACAAGACATGTCTCTATATTTCAAGAGTTTTTATTTTATGAAAAATGGATACTAGGTAGTAGTGTCTACATGTAATATTCAAGTTGTTTTGTAATAGTTATGGCCTAATTCCGTAAAACTCTAAACATGAAAAGATCCTCAATGAGAATTCTTGACATAATTCAAGATTATATAATGTCTATGGTCAAGTCCTTATAGTTGGTACCAGAGGTAGGTTTAGATAACTTTAGAGGTCAGTGTGTTATTTAAGCATTTGTGACATAACCCTAATGGATAGCATATTAGAAAGAGTCATAGTAATTTTATATAAAATTAATGAGTTTAAGATAACATGGATAAGTATATATTAGTATTAACCCTCCTGATAAGAAATTATATGATGATTTTACTGATATACTTACCATGAACTTTTTTATTTTAGTAAATTTCTGGATCTAGCAGGCACTAAAGTAACAGTGGATATGATAAAAACTGTGACGACTTTCTGAATGAGCAACTGAATGAAATGGGAGATGCACTGAGAACTCTTGTGGGTATTCTCAACCAACTATATGGAGTCATGATTGACAACCTGAACCTCAGAAATTTTTATAAGGCATCATATATGCGATAAAAAAATCCCTTTAGAAGTTCAGGTAATAATCATACAGATAAGTATGTTCAAAAACCTATGTGTCAAGGATGTGGGAAGAAACACATAGAAAAATACTTCAATGGGACGGGAAGATGATATAGATGTGGGAATGAAGGTCATAAAGAAGGAACCTTCCATGGAAAAAGGAAGAATCTAGTTTAATCTAGGAAAGGGAAAGAAGTTCATTATGAGGGATAAATTGAATGTTTTAAATGTGGTGTGCGTGGTCATTATACAAACAGTTGTCATATAAAAAAGTTTCAGGAATGGGATCACCAAGATCTTACAAATTTTTGTTTATCAAAACCTAAATCCATTCCGATTGTGGATGAAGAAACTGACAATGACCAATTAAAGGTATGGATTATTTCTTAACATATGTTTTGATATTACTGAGTCTTAGGATATGAATCATGATTTTGTTTGTAGGAAAGAATTATTTCAGAATAAGTTTGTAAAGAATGGTCAATAGATCATGAATAACATTGAATGAGTAAGAAATCAACATTTAAGGGATTCAAGAGTTATGATATATTTTAAGATGAATAAATGCTTAAAAGTATTAAAGCTCTTTTGAATATGGGATTGCATTGGAATACTTTTTATAGTATATGTATCCCTGAAGTTTGATATATGAAAATGTTATTCAAGGAATAATTATCTTTTCTTATTATGAGTAATGGTGGAATTTTATATTGGAATAATCCATGTTTTTATTATATACATATGGTTATTTGTCTTATTTATGGAAATGATTAACCTATCATAGAAAATATGTGATTAGGTTAATTACACTTCAGAATGAGACTATAAGCTTAGTCAGTGTTTTTTAGAGATATATGTAAAGATTTACTGTGGGTGACTATGTGATAAAATCCTTCTGGGTTTTGGGTTCCAATCTTATATTGGATTATTTTGAATAACTTTAAGGACCATTGTATATTGAATGGTCTTTCTTGAACTTTGGGTACTTTTGGTTGGATTTTGGAGATTAAGATTAGAACTTCTTTTTATGAAGGATTATCCTTTTGGGGATTATCTAATCACGTACTAACCAATTTTGGTTTTGGTTAATGTATAAAGATAGGGGAAATATGTGGTTCATATTTTTTGGATGATTTTATTCTCTATAAGTAGATTATAGCACTTTCAATGTGAACTAGTCGTCTTGAATACTTACCGTTTAGAGAAAAGATGAGTTTTTGGTAGAATTTTATTAAAGGATGACACTCTACATGAAAAGTATGTATATTTCCTTATGATATTAGTCTAGTTATTAATAAAATTCTTCAACTTTATAAAAATTATCATGATGTAAAAAAGTTATAAGCTCTCTTTTATCATCAAAATTTTACCCAACCACAAATTTATGGTATTGTGGTGGTTAACATTCCAGGATCAAGTTCTCTATTACTCTCTATTAATCTATGAGAGTTAGTTTCTCTTCAATATCCATGTTCTCATGGAATCATAATATCAGTTGTTTCAGGTAACCACTGTACTTCCCTTCATTTATTTTAATGTGATAGTTTTATTGAAAATTTTTACAATGTGAGACTTTCAATGATGTTTCCGAGCCCAATTTTAAAATTGCGGGGATGCAATAACCTAAAGGGGGGAAGGATGTAACATCCCAAGTAAATAAAGAATATGGAATTTTCATATGTTTTAATATTTTTAAATTAAATATTAATTTTAATTTAAAGGGGATTCTATGTTCGATGGCGTACCTGATACACAAAACGAGTTTCTTTGAAATCATATGTTGCACACAACGTTGAGTTATACTGAAAAATAATAATATAATATTATTTTAAATAATAATTAATGTCTAGCCATTGTATTGGAAAGAATGGATAGAAATAACTGCAATATAAATATACATGTTGGTTAATTGTTTTTAAATTTATCCAATAAAAGTTAGAGGCTTAAAATGTGAATGAATCTAATTTTAAGCAAAAATACTCTAATATTCATTAAAAGGTTGATTTACCTATTTGTGATGGTGAAACCTACTTAAATATAGTTTTGGTCACTTTTATATGTTCAATTTGACAAAATAAAATTCTTCTTTATAATCGGAACACTAAAATTTAATTTGGGTAAAATTTTGGTATTTTTCTTATAAAATTTATTTTTTAATGAATAGTGAAAATTACTGTAACTTTAATTGAAATATTCTTTTTAATATAATATTTTTATACAATTATATTATCTTTTTAATTGGTTTTAATGTGCAATTAGATTATATTTTAACCATTTAATCTAATGGTGATCATTAGAATTAATTTCACTTTGAAATTGGACATAAACAAGTGTTAATCTTTTTATAGATATTGTTTATTAAAAACACGCTATTTGTTTTCAAAATGGGAATTAATTTTTTAATTAATTAATGAAACTTATCTATTTTGAATTATATAAAAGAGAAATAATTTTTGAAATTGGAATATCAAATATATCTTTGGCTTAATTTTTGGTATTTTTCTGAAAAACATCAATTTTTGATGAATAGTGAAACCACTTAATAGTAGTTAAAAAAACTGACTTTTTCATTTAAATAACATTTTTCCGCTTCTGTGAAATGAATTTAACAAAACCCGACGTACATGTTTGTTATTAGTATGTACAATTTGGTTCTATATGATTAAAGTAATTTTAGTGAATAATAACTTTGGACTTTTATTTACCGCGCTTAAAGGTAAATAGGGTAATTCAAGGTAGAAAGAATATCATAATAATACCAAATTACCTAAACACTTGTCCTAACATTATTGGTTGAGTCATGTCTGACCATGGGAATCCTTGGGTCAATTTTGGGACCCCATAGATCCACTTAAGAATGATAATGACACTTTATTTTAAATAACTTAAAGTAAACCCAAAAATGACATAAACAAATATCATTTAGTAAATTAATTTTTACATGGGGTTATATAAGAAATATTTTCGACTATAAATATTATTTGGAAATATAAAAGGAAATCCTAAATCATGGTATTTGTTTTATAATTTTTAGACATCAAATAAATTAAATTATTTATGACACAAAAATGATGCAATATTTATCTCATTAATAAATTATTTAAATAAATAAAATTAAAAATATTAAAATAACATCCAAAACCTCTTTAATTATTATTGGATGAATTTTTTTTGATCATGAGTCATATTATATTTCATCTTAATGATTTTTGGACCTTTATAAACTGAAACTCTTTATATAATAAAATAATATTTTCACACATTCCTAAAGAACCCCTCCTCCCCCTTATAAAAATCCCTCACTTCTAACCCATTCATCACCCCTCTCAAGCCCCATGGATCATCCAAAACCTTCTCAAATAAGCTTTAAATATCCCTATATTCCTCCTAGAATCATTACCATAGGCATAAGGAACTTCGAAAATATTTGTTACTCAAACCAAAGGGAGTTACTTGAATTAAAGGTAACGATTTCTCTTAAATTATTTTCTTATATTTTACTTCTCAAACCCATAAAATCATTTCATTTCATTATTTTATAACAACACCAGTATTCTATATATACTAGTATGTTTTTATTAGAAGTATTAGAACTACACTTACACACACATCCATCTAATGGTTAAATAACATATTGTTTCTTTGGATGACAAACTAACGCCTCACAAAACGATGATTGTTCAATCATCTCCTACCACCTCTTATGGTGTCAATTATGATGAAACTGTATTTATATATGAAATATATTATATTTATGTTATCTTTATTCTTCTTTATTTTTAATTTATAGAATACATTTATGGTTTCCATTCTCAGTAAACGTGATAACTTCATTTGAGGAATTGCGGACTACCGCCCCCTCAAAGTGATATGACACGTTCTTACCATACATGTGACATATAAAGGATTGAGTTTTTGAAATTATATATGTTATTATACTGGATTTATAATATAACTATGTAACATTATGTTTTAATTCTATTAAAATATGAAATAGAAATGAAAGAAGCATTAATGCGTACATACAGCTTACTGTCTCCGTGAACGGTACCTATCATTTATTATCTCCAAATATTATGTACTATTATAAATACCTATATATACATGATATAATTTATATATATGATATCTAAATAATTAATATTATTATGGAGATAATGGACTCTTGACCACATGGAAAACTTGTAATTATAAGGTGTTTATTTTTGACTCAAGTACCAAATATCGACAAAATGACCATTATTAATTTAAAAGATTACATATTGTTTATAACATTGTAATAAGTGATATAAAAGGAATAATAAACTTTTAAAAGTGTTTTTAATCAAGTATAAATTAAATTATGTTTATTATTCAGGAAGAAAAAGGAACAAACAAGTCAAGCCAGACACGAGGTAAGGGGTTTCTTATCTCACTATTAATTCCTCGATATTTCTGTTGTTCATCATAGATTTATTGCATGTGGTGTATTGTGTACTGAAATTTGGTATATATTATCATTATTCTATTTATATTCATGTTATTTTGTGAATAATTTGGTTATTATTAACTTTTTTTCATATGAATCGATTGATTACAACATGGTAAGAGATTTTTATCTCACTTTTTATTCATGTGAGATCCATGCTATATTTGTCAATATTTCCATTGTGTGGTGTACATACATCCCATGATTTGAACCATTTGTGTAATATAATTTAATTTATGGGTATTTACATCTTCATTGAATGATCCTTCTTTCATGGGTTGTATGTTTTGTAAGTTACCAAATTGGTAAGGGAACCTTTCACCCTCCTCTTTTTAAATGTATGCTTTTGTTATGTCTTTTAATTTACATATTATTATGTTGGGATATGTTATTATATATCCTTATTGATGTAAATTTTATTTACATGTGATGAGATACCATTTTTTCTCTCATCAATTCATTTTCTTAATTTTAAAGTGATGCCGTTAGGCTGTCAAATTTTTGTAAGGGAACTTCTTTACTCAATTTCAATTCTTTTGGTTAAACTTATACTTCATGATAATGTCGTGATATGAATATGTCTGAATAACCTATGATTTTTTTACATTTAGTATCCACTTATATTGAGTGTATTATTACTTGTCACACAGTATTATGCAATTGATTTATTCTTAATCTAAGGATAATGTTTTTATAAGGGCTTTCGTCTCAATTTATATTTCATTGAGACTTCAAAGTTGTTATGCACCAATTCACTCTTATGTGGTGTATATACTATCTTTTGGAATATTATATCATGAATACCTTTATTCTCATGATATTAAAATTTTGGATTAAATTTTATTTCTCAATTATTATTATTCAAGCGTCTCTCATTTTGTTAAAAACTCTTTAACTAAAATATCATTTTAAATGTTTTAAAGATTTATTCTTCTATGTATTTATCATTAATTTCGATGTTTTAAAAATGGTTTTTAGGATTTATTTATATTAAAATTAATGTTTTCAAATGATAATTCATTGAAAGAATCAAAGTGGTATGGGACACTTTGATTCAAAATCTTTTTTAACTTTTTTAAATGGTTTTGAAAATGGTTTGATAAAGCATTGTTTATTTAAATATATTGACATGATATATTGGAATGCGGAAATGTTATATTTACTTTATACTTGTGTTATGTGTTATGATTATGTTATGGTTATTGGGAATTGTTTACATATACAAGTGGTTCCATGATAAACCTAGGGCGGGTGAGCCAGAGATAGCTCTCCAATGCATTGGGTAACGTGATAGAGGTAAAAGTTAATGTTTTTCCTAAGAGATTTATGTAATACACTATTATTGGTATTCCAAATCGGACTACCTTAGTAGTTGTGATAGATACAATGTAAGTATGTTATCAATTCCATAAGTTACCTTTATGATTTATGATTTCTGTATGTTATTCATAAATATTATGATTTCATGTGGTATGTTACGATTGAAAAGTATGGTTTCATAGATTTGTATTTTTTTGATTGGATAATGTTTCTTTTCATTATGTTATAAGCCTTACTGATCATTTTATTCTCATTCATAGTTTTTAAATATTTTTCACAGGACATAAATATGAATAGGGTTAAGGATGAGATCAAGGAAAAGTCATGTTGTCTAAAACATGGAACTAGACATGTATCTATTTTTCAAGAGTTTTTATTTTATGAAAAATGGATACTGGGTAGCAGTGTCTACATGTAATATTCAAGTTGTTATGTAATAGTTATGGCCTAATTCTATAAAAATTTTAACCAGAAAAGATCCTCAATATGAATTCTTGACATAATTCAAGATTATGTATTGCTTAAGGTCGGGTCCTTATAATTAAGGACTATTTTTGGGCACAAGGTGATGATCAGGTCAAGATCAATGTGAAATTTTTAGAGTTAGTAAACCTCGATACATCTATTCCAATACAAATTCCATACATATTATCTAGAATGAAATTTATTTTCAATGATAATACATTATAATATATTCCATAACAAAATTTTTGGATTTTGTTATATATGTACCTGAAAATTATATCATAGGGTAATGTTCCCTAATATGTGTTTTTAGAAATATATTTCCCAATGTTTCTATTAAACATAATTTTATACCAACTATAGAGACCCCAAATATAGTAATCTAGAGTTGTTGGCTACCTTATAACATTGTCATCAAATACAAGGAACTACATAAAAAGGGATTGAATAGTTTATTATTCATGGTAAACTATATACATAATTAAAATTTTAATTATAATTAAAATGATAAAATTCAAAAGGAATTTTCATTGAAATGTTCATTATGACCTATATCATATCAAATCATATAAATAAAAAAAAACACATTTACATGGGAAATATGATATAATAATGGGGTGACCGCAGATAATCAGTAATGGTATGTGTAAAGCGAAATCAAAAATAATAATAATGACATAATCAATATGAATGGGTAAATAATAGAATCACATGTCATTTAATCAATAATATGCGTATAATATGAATAGAATAAATGATTATCAAATAATTCTACATAAATTATCACATGAGAATGAATCTTATCCAAGGATATTCTAAATTATCGAATAATCAACTTGAATATCTATAACTATTTTCATAATGATGAAATGCATAATGCTAGACAACTGAATCATACAATCTCGGTTTTCTTCAAATACATATAATAATTTCCTTTTCATTATCTAATACATCTATAAAAATTGTTATGGCCGCATTCAAATCATAATATAGTTTTTCTAACCAGACCTACGGATGCATCAAAGAGATATAGTGGGCCCAACTTGTCACTTAATAAGTCCAAAGAATTCCTCACAAGAAAGAGATAAAACATAATTCACATAAGAACTAATTTTTTAATAATAATTAGAAATTTAAATAGATTCCCCAATCAAAAAAAAAATCATAAACAATCCACAGTAAAATGAATTTTATCAAAAAAGTACATTCCCAATCAAACTAATCATAAATAATTTTCAAAAATAATATGGATTTTATCATTGAAGTATATATACCTAATAAAGAATATTTAACATCAGAGAATTTCTTCATTGATAGAAAATGATTTTGACATATTACATGAAGCCTTTTCTAAGGAAAATAACATTTCATTGAAAATCACCATTTTTATTTTAAAAAATCGATTTTCATAAAATATTATCAATATATTTTTCATTAAAAATAACTTTTAACAACTAAGAATTTAAATTATATTAGAAAAAAATTTCATTCAAAACGACTTTGAACAAAATCTAATTAAGGTTAAATGAAATTAAATTAATGAAAGTAGGTAATTCTAAAAATGTCATATATGTTTAAATAAATATTCCTCTCCCATTGTAAAATGGTAAGAAAAGTTCCATGTAAAAAAATGATAAGATTATCCCTTTCAAAAATAATTGTAAAATTTAAATCCTGGGTAAAAATTTCATTATTAAATAATTTATATAGTACTGAATAATTTTTGAAAGTATTTTTAGAAGGATTTTTTTTGACAAAAATGGATTTTTCGCTGAAGAGAGAAATAATGTAGGTTTAAAAAAAGCATTTTCTTAATCATGTTATTAACTATAGAGGGGAAAGTTTTAATATTATATTCCAAATTTTATGAAAACCCCTAGGATAAGAAGTTTTTTTTATTGAAATATCAAGTGATTCCTCCAAATGGATTCTTAAATAAAAATAATTCATAATAATGATGTGATTATGAAATAAACCTTTACTACTTTGGTAACATTGGAATCATAACTAATTAGAAATAAATAAAATTATAAGAAACCATTAATATCATCAAGATAAATGATTTTTTTATATAAAATATAGGAAGTTCCTTATATAAACCAGTAAACAAATAAGGGGTGAATATGCCATATTTCTCACAAAAGTAATTGGGACACAAGGTACCATTAACTTTGGTCCAACTCATCACTTTCATTATTTAAAATCATTAATAATAAAACTATTTTAATTATTTAATTTATTTTAAACTAATTTGCTTCTTATTATTACTTTTATTTTAGTTCTTAAATTTTTTATATGATTACATAATGAATAATTATTACATAGATTTTTTGAACATATTTTTCTTATGATTCAAAAATTACTTCAGTTGGTTGATTATGGTAAAATAAATAATTATTCAAACCTTTCATGAAACATAAAAATTAAATAATTATCATATTTATACATAAATTACTCTTTTAAAACTAATCATTAACTATGGTTATAAAAAATAAATTATGTCACAACAATGGAGATAGTGGGTCCTATGTACGCAGGAGTAACATTTCCATTCAGTGAAATATAAATATAAAAAGAAGGTAAGTAATATTTTTTCATTACAGAATGATTGTCATATATTTTTTAAAATATAATTTATTTCAATTTCCAAATATATACCATCCATGTAGAATGGTGATGAAAGGAGATTGCTTCGTGAAGGTGGTAGCCTACACATACACGAATGACATAGTCATTTTTAATGTAGGAAATAAAATGATATTTTATATTCTAATAAGGTTATATATTCCCTTAATATAATTATAATATAATTAAATCACATATATTCCTTAATATTATCCTTATAGCATTTCGGCGAATCCTTGGTAGAAATTGAATCACATCGCTTCCCTTGCTAGTAGTTTGTTGTACACACGAGCGACGTTATTGTATCTCCAATAGAATGTAATTTAAAAAAGTATATATAATATAGTGAAAATTTTTATAATATATTTATAAATATCATATATATAATTATTATCCATCATCGTACCCAATTGGGATGTGTGTTGATGAAAAACTTGTCACATTGGTTTGTGAGATGGTAGTATGCCGTACACATGAACGATCTTTTCATTACAGATTTGAGGGAATATGAGATTTATATATGACATTACATTAACATGAAAACATATTAGTATTTTTTTTATATATTTTTAATTTATATAATGAAATAAGAATATTTTTTTAATGAGGTTTATAAATAATTAATATAAAAATGCATAGTTAGGAATTTTACCTCTTCTCAGGCCACCTCCATAAGATTATATAGAAAGGATTCCTAGAATTGATTTATTACCAAATAAATGTATCATTTATGAGTATATGGAATTATTTTAGTAATTTTTAATTTTATTGGAAAATTCAAAATGATTTTATTTTACGAATAAGAGAGGGGAGATGTGGCTTTTATTTGTTGGGTAACCGACATAGTATTAATTTTGAAAATAAAAAGGTGTACTGTAATTTTTAACACATTAAAATGATAAAAAATATAGTATTATAGAAAAAAATAGTTTATATGTTTTCAATATTTTAATAAAATTAATTTTATTCATGTTTTTATGTTATTTTAACCCTTATTGTTTTTAGTTCAACCTCTATAGTAATCCCATTTTACCCTAACTGTGGTAGTTAATTTTTAATGTCTTCACTATTAATTTTGGTCAAAAACTATTTTTGTATTATTAGGTAGTATAATTTTATTTGATTCTAGCTATTCAATATATTTTTCTAAATTCCATTTACATAAAGGAAAAAATATAATTTAAAATTAAACCTATAGACATGATGATAATATGGGATTTCAGAGTGAATATGTTTAGAAGATTACAAATGTTTCATATCAAAATAACAAACAAATATTTACAAGAACTAAATTGAATTAATGGAAATATAATTTAACTAATATTACTTTGAAACTAATTTAAAAAATAAATTTACTTTACATATAATGAAATAAAAAAAATTAAAAATCAATATTTTCACATTTTATCATGAAATGAATCTTTATACAAATATCCAAAAAATTTAAATGTAAGATAATTATAACATTTAAATTTCAAAAATTATTTTTATTTTAAGAAATATAATTTCATAAATTAGAAAAAATTAATTTTAAATTATGTTTGAAATGTGGGACTAAACGATATTTTAGAAAAATTCATTTTTCTAAATAATTTTTTTTGAAATGGTTCTAATTATATATATAATCAATATATATCCATTTTTTATTGAATGTATGTTTAAATAATATATTTTTTTTTAATTTATTCGATATTATTTATACTCTCAAACCAATTGGTTTGGTTATAATGGACATGTTTAAATCATTATATTTTAATAAATTATCTTGTTTCATTCAAACCTGGTGTAACATACATTTAAAGTTATCAAATATATTTAATTTATTTAAAGATAAATATATTGAAATTTATAAAGATGTTATACTCCGTTATTTTCTAACTATTTCATTCCATGCACACTATTTAACATGATGATCATATTTTAATTTTTTTTGTAGTTACAAACTGATCATGTCTCTCTAATTGGTGAAAATCATACCATCTTAGTATGCTAATTAGGAATAACCCACATTGTATCAATATGTTTAGAAATTTTCAATATCCCCTTCCCAATGATAATTATAACCACCTCAAATTCCAAAATAGTAATGAGTTTTAGATGAAAAATACCATTGGTTTTTTAGTGTTTAACCTTCTCATTATGATAGGTGAGGGATTGTGATATAAATCATGTTATGTCCTTATTTTTGAAAGGCTCCCAATACTATATATGGATATAATTAAAAATCATAGTTAATATCATCTGATCCATTATTTTTTTTTTGAATCTTATAACTACCCCTATCACATTCTTTTAGATAGTAAAGCTCTACCTCATATACATGATTCCCTAATATATATGATATCCCTCATCACATAGAAATAAGATTCTCAAAATAAACACAACTTCACACAATTAAAAAGTGATTTGTTGATGTTGAGAGTCTTTATAAAATATCTTTGTTGATACTCATAGACATTGAGACAGAACACTGTAAAATTACTCACCAACTTCCACTCTTTAATGAACTCATGCGTTACCTATACATGAGTCATCCCATTGAGATAATTTTACACTACATTCTATTTCCCAAAAGTTCATATCATAATAATGTAAAGGGATTATAATAACACAGGACACCTCAAATTCTATTGTCTTAAAGATCAGATAGACAATACATATTTAAGGAACTTTTGGTTAGTATAAACCATGGATTTATCACCTAAAATATTGTAATAGAAACAGAGTAGTTTATAAATAATCATCTCAAATTATATATCCCAAGTCATAAAAATATTCTCATACCTCCATAAGTACCTATACCCATATGAAAATACATGACCATCCATCATAAAGTCTATATCAAGAAGAACATCTTATGCCACACAATAATATTTGTACTTCATACATGGATCAAGGAAGGTAAGAATAAGTGTAGTCATCAATCATCTATTTAACTATTTGAATGATTTTTATCATCGATCAGATAACCTAGAACTCACCAGCTTCATGATCATGGTAATCATAGGCTCTGACATTTAATATAGTTCATGAATTAATCCCATGTAATATCATTTACGTCCTGATATTTTATTAGTCTCGAACATATTATTTGGATACACCCAATATGAAATAATAATTTTTAGAGGCCACTATTATATCAAAATATAATATCACAATACCTAAAAAAATATTCATCCCAGATCCAAAAGTTTCACATTGAGTGATTATTTTAAATTAAATACAATTTTAGTGTATTCATTATGGTATGAAAAAACTAACCATGATCCTCCATTACGTAAGAGTATAAAAAGTAATCATACACAAAAAACAACATTTAAAAATCTATATATGGGTGGAATATTCTAATCATCTAATCTATATATACCATTGGCACATTCTCCAAAGTGAACAAAATCACTTAAAACTCATATAGACCATGTTTTTTCATAATGGTGGTTTGTTTTATTACATACAATCATACCCATTGTTATTAATATACAAACCCCTAATCAATACTAAATTACCATTTAAAACAACATTTCTAATCAAATATGACATAAATTTTACGAAGGGTATAGTGGTTCCTAATTTCCTTATAATTTATAAATTTTTAATA
The DNA here is from genome assembly GCA_963277665.1 of Viscum album. NCBI lineage: Eukaryota > Viridiplantae > Streptophyta > Magnoliopsida > Santalales > Viscaceae > Viscum > Viscum album. The sequence goes on from OY728138.1 coordinate 892,240,797, forward strand.
CAAACACTAGAATAAAATATCATTTTAATTCTTAGAAAATAACATCAAATAATTCCAATGTGATGTGATTGGTCATATAAACACATCCAATTCTAGGTTATATAGCTAGACCATAAACTCTCTCAGAACCATTTGTGTCATCTTATATGATGGTATTAGAATTCATTTCATTCATGGAAGTAAATATATCAATAACCATTCCAGTATCATGGGAAGTAACATAAAGATATTATCAATAAACATTCACTAATATAGGTCTATTTTAAATGGAATATCTAGTTATCTCATCTCCACATCATTCATCAAAGTGACACTCATGAACTAGGATAAGATTATAACTAGGTTGAAATGGTTAGGTAATTCAAATCTTAGCTATAAATCCCTTTTATATAAAAATACAACATAATCACCCTTAAATTATGTAAAAATTTATCATTAATTGTATAAATCAATGGGATATTAATAAAAATTCAATCAATCCATTCCAATAATCATTGTGACGATATGTGTAACTATTACTATAAAATTATATTGGATCATATAATTTCTCACCAAAATTACACATCCAAGATATCTCTTTAAACTCTTAATTTAGTCTCCAAATTGTGCATCAAATTCCATCATCCATATTGAGTACTCAAATACCAAAAAAACTATAAAAAACTAATACATAAAATATTATATCCAAAAATAATAGTTTATTTTTTATACCAATATATATTCCATTAAATTTATTCATTGAACAGTTTATAGACCTTCAATACTACACATCACCCACACATTGTAGGTTCAATAATAAGTGTTTGAATAACTTATGTGTATATGTTTTGATCCATATTATAATTTCTTTCAAAATTAACCTATGTCACCTGTTAGAGTGATCAATATCAATACTTAAATCACACACACTAAGGAAAGTAATAGACACGGATATTTATTCTTTAGGGTTCTCAGTTCAAAATGAGTATCTATTCTTTGTCATGATATTCAGTCAAAAAAGGCTAAATGATATATAAGAAATAACATCCTGGATATAAAATACTTGGAATATCATTGAAAATGTATGAAAATTTAATCAAAAATGTTGTTTATCGATACAAGATGATATGTTTCCACCTTCATCAAACATATTTTACTATAATGTTTTATTTCTTGATGAAAAGGGTTATCCATATTCCTTTGATGAATCGCTCCCAATAATATTAATTTTCCAAGACTTCATCCCTATTAAACACCATTTTTTGTTCCATCTTCACCACATGATATAGTCAATAATATTTCAAAAAAAATATAAAAATTCCCTTCATATTATTGTACATATTTGGTTTTGTAATTTTAGTTTTCATAATCATCTAATAGATCATCTAAATGTCATATACATTATTCTTCTCTATTATTGGAATTTTTTTGAACAAATCCCTTCCACTATATTTAATTATACATAAATAAAATAAAACATAGTGTTTCACTCATTTGAAAAAATATTCAATATAAATAATCCATTTTGGTAACATCCTAAGCTTCCACGGTACTCTTAACTTTGAATAGTATAATAACCTGAGTTGTATGCAAATTTGAGTTCCAGCGCACCACAACAAATAAAACTAGTCGTTTAAAAAGAAGATATGAATATTAATACCCACTATTTTTAATTTTATAAATTTTATTTTTCAAATTGGACTTCATTTTAAGATTAGGAATATCAAAATTAGCTTAGAGTGAATATTTGGTATTTTTTTTAAAACTTTCAATTTTTGATGAGTTCTGAAAAACTGTGTGTTATTGTTTAAAACAGATTTTTTATTTAAATAATTATATTCAAATTCAAATTTATTTTAAGGAAATAATGGATACATAGTACCTATATTAATCAAATTTAATTCATTACAGTCTTATTATAATAAGATTATATATATAAAATTTTATTATACTTTTTACCGTCTTTTACCCACTTTCCAGGAACATTTGAAAATTTACTCAAAAAATGAATTTATCACTTCTATGAATTGAATTTAAGAAATCCAAGAGACACGGTTGAAATCAGTAAGTTAAATGTGGTTCAATAGGATTAAGTTAATGTTTGGTTAATAATATCTTGTGAATTTTGTTTACCATAGTTACAAGTAAATATGGTTATTAAAGGCAAAATTAATATTATAATGACCCCAACCCATGTCATAATTATATTGGATAAGTGTTTTTCAACCAAAATCAACCTTAGGGAAAAATAATATCCTTTTTGATCCCTTGGGGGTCAGATTAATAAATTTATTATATTTTAATTAAACAATATTTAAAAGTGTTATATTTAAAATTTAATAACTAATCCATTTTTAAAATAGGTTAAACTTTGGATAAATTAAGCAATAAATATTAATTATAAATATAATAATATTTCCTACATCATAGTATTTTATTTATAATTTTTAGAAAATAAATAATTACATTTATCAATGACACAATGATGATGTTTTAATTACCTTATTAATGAATGATTAAAATAATTGATATTATAAATATTAAAATAACGGTTAATTGAATATTTTAGTTCCATAAAATAATTTTATAGGTCAATATGACATATAAGGGTTGATTAAATGTATATTTTTATAAGTAATAAAGTTTAATAAGTTTAACAAAAACCAAATGCTAAATAATTTCAAAATTGACCTAAATGAGTTTTTAAACAAATACCATTTAATTAAATGATATAATATCCTAAAAATATATGATTCCGAACAAGGGGCTTCGATAAGGTTATATATGTCACTAATGAACAACTTTAGGTTCTATTTTAATTTTATAGTAAGTTTATTAACCATGTAATATATAAAAATACCAAAAGATATGGTAAATGTTAAACTATTTAATTAAGAGTTAAATCTAAAAGATAAGGTTAATATAGTGACATAAACTCTTCTATAAGATATTGGTTCAAGAAGATTTAGATCCATACCCACCATATCATTGAAATATGTCCATTTTGAGCTATTATAAACCGAATATGATTTTATAATATATTAATATTTCATGATTTTCATAAAGTGCCACTCACCTCTCTTATAAAAGGGTACTTCTCCACCTCTTAAATTTACAGAACCAAATCCATTTGGCACCCCCAAACCCTGATAAAATCTCTTTCCAACTACCCAAAATTCATCTTAGAGGCCTTAATTTGATCATAAATCAAACATAATGATCCCTTTTGTTCAAATAAAAAGGAAGAACCAAAGGAAATGTAATTATTTCATCACCTCTTCCAAAGTTCTTTTCTTCTTCAACTTCTTCTTTCATTGTTGTTTCCATACCAAAATAATAACTCCAATACCATCTACATACATTGATGTTATTATAAATATGGAACAACCATATTCATAATTCTATCCATCATATCAATGATAATGTCACCATACGTGCGTACGTACGACTTACCATCTCCACGTCATAATGTAGTTTTCTATTCAACACTTTATTATTTGGATGAGTATAATAATAAGAATAATTAATTTAAATAATAAATATAACATGTTAATGATTATTTATATATAATATACCATCTAATTTCATACAAGTTCACCATCAATAGAATGATATTGTCTCACGTGCATACGTACGGCTTACCGTCTCCACAGAGCGATGAGATTTCAATCCCCATCGTAACTATTAAAAAATACTTTTCATTTGATGATTAAAAAATAATTTTTAATAAAATAATATAATTTTTTATATTAATAAAATACAATGTATCCATAACTCATATGACTTATGTTTCAAAACATATTAAGGAAAACGAATCAGTTAATGCCCGAAACAATGATACTACTGAAATATTATTAACAAAACTATATAAGAGGATCATATATGATATAATACTTATGTATTTTTTATTGTATATTTATTAAAATATATTTATCCATTATACAAGGGATTAAAATACCCTCGACTAAGGAAAAGTACCAGGTAATAGATTTTCATCTCACTTTTTCTTCCCATGAGATTCGTGCTATATTTGCATCCAATTCCTTTTATGTGGTGTATGTACTGCCCATATGGTATTATTTGTGTAATATAGTTTAATTTATGGGTATTTAAATATTCATTGTATGATATTTATTTCATTTGGTGTATCTTTCTTAAGTTACAAAATTGGTAAGGGAATTTCAATTTTCAATTTCCACTCATTGGATTTTATGCATACACCTTGGATTTGTTTACTACAAAATTATGTGTAGAATCACTATTTATTTATTTATTTACTAATTTCCACTCCCCATTGTGTGAATATAATTTTGATACACATAATAAATCTATTTATAAATTCTCAATTCATTGATATAAAATTGATAAGGATATTCTTAACTCAATTTCCATCAATTGAGTTAATCATCTAAGTCATTTCTTTTGTTTTTACAAGAACATGTGTGAAGGTCCTATGATTGATTTACACATATATAAAATCATATTGAATTTATTTGTATTTTTCACTCATAATTATGTAATTGATTTAACCTTAATCTAAGGATACCATATTTATAAGGTATTTCATCTCAATTTACATTCCATTGATATTTTTTGGTTGTTATTCGCCAATTCGCTTTTATATGGTGTATATACGATCCTTTGACATATTATATCATGAATCCCATTATTATTATGATATGATAATGTTTTTATTAATGTTATTCCTCAATTGTTTTTATTCAACCATCTATCATTTGATTAGGAACACTTTAACTAAAATATCCTTTTAAATGTTTTAAATATTTATCCTTCTAAATCACTCTCATTGATGTTCATGTTTTAAAAATGTATTTAAGGATTTATTTATATGGACATGAATGTATAAAATAAAAATTCATTTAAAAATATTCAAAGTATAATGGGGAATTTTTATTCAAAAATCTATTTTAAACAACATCTTTGATAAATAGTGCGCCGTTTAAATGTTTTCAAGAAAAAGAAGATATTTATCTCAAATAGTTTTACTGAATATTTTAATCTATGTTAATATCCTTAATTGTATTTTATTATTTATTTAGGTTGATTTATTATAATAAAATCATCTGTATTGTATTGAATGAGTTGTGTTTGACTTTAGATGTGCTATTTTTATACCATTCACGGTTTCTGGTTAGAGTAATAACATTTCATATGCTAGTTTTAATACGAATGATTAGATTATATTTCAACCTTTTCATATTAGGAATGCATTCAACATTGTATGTAATGGGTGGGACCCTCTATAGACCCTCAATGCATCGGTAGGTCTCATGAGACAAATTAGTGTCATGGAACATGGCCTTGACAAAATTTATATTTACAATCTTCGCAAAAGGCCTTGAATTTGTGGTTAAGATGTTCGGAATTATGCATTATATCATTATGAAATTAGATAAAGATATTACATGTGATTATTTACCTATTATTATATTCATATAAATAAGTAAATAGAAATATTTGATTTATATTTTCCATATTATGTTGTAGTTTAGGTTTAAAAGGCTTGTGTTTTTATTCATATAAATTACTTTAAATGTTTATGATTATTTATGAATGATTCTGCTATATTTTTATCCTAACTTAGCATCTAAGATCACCCCTTTCTTATGTTTTATATTTCCCATGATGTTAAAAAGTGTATTATAACTGAACTGTAGGGATAGGCAAAGGGATTTGAGTGTGTTTTATGGATACATAATTTTTCTTTTTCATTGCATTATGTAATGTAAAACTTATGTATATTTCAAGAACTTCCAAGGCTACTAAACTGATCGGTCATTCAGGACTTGATCTCTTGTAATTATCCCAATGTTATGTAATAATGCACCAACTCTAGTTAACTGGGTTCAGCCTATTGCAGTTGGTATTAGAGGAAGTTTAGTACAAATCATGGAAACTGGATTTAGAAAAAAAACTCTAATTAGATAACATTACCATAAGATATAATTTTAGGATTAGTATAGAAAAACCTCCTATATTTTTGTTAATGTAGATATTTTTTGAGTTATCCTACCAATACATCCCTTTTTGGAAACTACATGTGGATGTGGTTCTTGTACAGATGAACATAGGAGTGAAAACTTAAAAAAGGAGTTTTGGTCTTGACCCGGGGAATCTTGGTACACAACAACGAGCCTTTTTGCGAACCTGGTTTTACATTCCTAGGGGATATGCTTAGGAAAATTAAAATTTTCTTTACAAACCGATTTTAAGGATTATAATATGAAATGATAATAAATAAACATGGTTAAATAATAAGGTCTTTTAGAATTAAAATAATGTGTAATCATATTCTCTATGTGATTTTATGACTATTTTTACTGACCCTATGATTTTTGGTTTTAGTTGATGGTTGGATTCCACAAAGTCATAGTAACATTGAACATGATGTACAATTTGGGAACTGTGGTAGAAATGAGCAACAAAATAGAATGTTGATAGGCATAAATGATATCGTGTTCATACCGAATACGTTTTCCAAAAATATGGTCAACAACATATACATTAACAAACAATAGAACTAAACACAAAAGATAAAGGCAGATAATGATAAGATCTCTAGTAGTGGAGACCATGGAGAAAATAAATTTGTAAAGAGACACCTAGGAAAGTGTCTTAATGGAACAAAGGAATTCTTTCTGTATGGGAAAGAAGGACATACCTTAAAGGATTCAGGAGTTTAAATGAATAATACTATGAAAGAAAATAAAAATGATCTTAAGAAACCATTCATAGTTATTTGCTGTAAATGTATGGGTCAGGGGAATTTACCGAGTCAATTCCCAATTCTATAGGATAACCTCTAGGTCAGGGAAGAACCTATGTGGAAATAAATTTATGGTGAAATGTTTAAAAGTATTAATTCAATTTGTTGATGGGATTACATTGAAAGACTTTTCTCTTGTGTGTGTAACCTTGCAGTTTGTTTTGTGAGAATTCTATTTGAGTAATGATTATATTTTCTTTTGTGGATTTAATTATAAAGAACAATTTGAATTTATATGATCCTTGATTTTGAGTCAACTATAGATTATTACTTTTTTGGATGAAAATGTGAGGTATAGAATAACATTTATTGTTAGAATTTGTTATGGTTATTTTTGAGGAGCTTATCTCATTTTTGGGAATGTTATAAAATTATATATTTTTAAAAAAAGGACAACATGTAGATCCTATGACAACCAGTATCATCGAACAAAGCTGTGGGAATCTAACCCATAACAAAAGTATGATTGGTATTTATCACATACCACTGGACAACGTGAAGTCCTGGGTTAGTATGACTAATTCTTTTTAGTTAAATGATTTTATGGATCAAGTATATTTTTATTTTCGGAACTTGTGATTTATCAAATGAACATCCTTATTATAGGAAAATGATTTGGTGATTAAGTGATAAATGTTATCTTGGAATTCGTTCTCTTTTTTGGGAGCACTACATGATTACGAGAAATAGAATAATGTGGGATTTAATTTGAAGAGTAATTATGGAAATTTATTTGTAAAGAATAAATGTTTTCATTGTAGACATACATCTATTTGAGTTATTTATGGAAATGATTAACCTATCATAGGGAATACATGATTAGGTTAATTAATTTTTAGTATGTGACTTTAAGAGTAGTCGATGTTATTTGGAAATTAAAGTTAACATTTATCGTGGAAGACAATGTAATCAAATATTACTTAAATTTGGGTAGTTATTTTTTAATTTTGGAGATTAAGAATAGTATTTATATCTCTAAAGGATTAACCTTTTTGAGGATCATCGGATCTTTTACTAAACATTTTGGTTTTGGTTAATATCTACTGAAAAGGAAAATCTATAGTTCATCTTTTATAGATTATTTGATTCTCTATAAGTTGATTCTAGCACTTCAGGTTTGACCTAGTCTACTTCAATACTCATCATTTTATGAAATGAAGATTTTGTGGTAGAAATTTATTAAAGGATGAAACTCTATATGTAAAGTAAGTATATCTCCTTATGTTCTTAGTCAATCTCATAAATAAATTCTTAAAGATTATGAAAGGTAACTTAAAACAAAAACATTGTTCGTTTACTCTTTCTACTGGGTAATCAAAAACTGTTTAACCCATAACAAGTTTATGGCTTTGAGATTTTTAAATTTCTCTTAATAGTATTCTCTATCAATCTCCATATGAAGTTTATGGTTTGTTTTCTCTTCTATATCCATGTTTTATAACAATGAACCCTAGTATGTTTTATTTCCATTAACCTTCATACTTACCTTTCATTATTTTAAAATAGATACCTCATTAATCCGTTTTTCAATGTGGGATCTCAACTAAGATATTTTGGAATGTCAAATGACTAGTTTTTAAGCCTATGTTTAAATTATGAGGAATAAATTTTTTAAAGGATTGGAGAATGTAACACCTCAATCTTTCATGGTTCCCTTCTCATTGAATAATACAATAGCTTGTGTTGTACGTAACTTTGAGTTTTATCACACCACGACTAATCAAACTATCCATTTAAAAGGTAGTTATTAATAGTAATACCCACATTTTGATATTTTAAAATTTTTATTTTTCAATTTGGACTTCATTTTTGGATTCATAATATCAAAATCACCTTAGGGTGAACTCTTGTAATTTTTCTGAAAACATTCAATTTTTGATTAATAGTGAAAAATAATGTGTTATTGTTTAAAAATGACTTTTTATTTAAATATTTATTTTAAAATTTATATATTTTTAAAATTAAAAATAGACACACAATACCTATATTAATCCAATATAATTCATTGGGGTAACTTCATAATAATAGTAGATATATAAAATTTTATTGAACTTTTTAACATCTTTTACCCACCTTCTAGGAACATTTGTAAATTTAAATAAAATATTATTTTATGACTTATGTGAATTGAACATAAAAAATATGAGAGACATGGTTGACATCAGTATGTAAAATGGGGTTTAATAGGACTAAAATAATTTTTGTTGAACAATATCTTTTGAATTTTATTTACCATGATTAAAAGTATATAGGGTCATTAAAGGTAAAATTAATGTTATAATTACCCCAACACGTGTCCTAATTCTATTGGAAGAGTTTTTTTGACCAAAATATACCTTAGGAAAAAAATAAGATCATTTTTCATATTTTGGGATTATATTAGAACATTTATTATATTTTATTTAAATAAGAGTTAAAAGTGTTAAATTCAAATTTTAATAAGTAAACCATATTTAAAATAGGGAAATACATAAGATAAATTCATCTATAAATATTCATTATAATATAAAAATATTTCCCACATTATAGTATTTTATTTATAATTTTTAGACATTTAATAATTAAATTTATTGATGACACGATGGTTATTTATTAATTACATTACTAATAAAAGATTAAAATTATTAACATCATAAATATTAAAATAAATTTAAATTGAAAATTTTGATGCCATATGTGAATTTTGAAGTTGAATATGACATCATTGGGTTGATTTATAATATTTTTTTAGATGTAATAAAATTGTAATAACTTTTACAAAAACAAAATTCTAAATAATGTAAAAAATGAAATAAATGAGTTTTAAAACAAATGATATTTTATTAAATGATATAATATCCAAAAAAATTAAGATTCATTCAAAGGAATTAGATAGGTTTAGTTGTTTAATTAATTAACCACTTGATTCTCTCTTGTAATTTTATGGTATTTTTATTAACTATGTAATATAAAAATACAATAAGAGATGGTAAATGTTAAACTATTTAACTAAGAGTTAAATCTAAAATATAAGGTTAATATGGTGACCTAAACTTATCTAAAACCCATTGGATGAAGATATTTCGACTCATACCCACCTTATCTTCGAAATAAATATATTTGGAGCTATTAGAAATAGAAAATGATTTTAGAATAAATTAATATTTCAAGCTTTTCCTAAAGTTCCCCTCGCCTCTCTTATAAAATGGTTATTCCCATCCTATTAAATTCACACATCCAATGCAATTTCGCTCAGCCATCCCCTACTCAAATCTCATCTAAAATACCGTCAATTTAAACTACATGCCTTACATTGATTAGAAATCCAAAATAAGGAGCCTATTTATTCTAATCAAAATGAAGAACTCGAAGGAGAGGTAATTATTTCATCACCTCTTCCAAAGTTCTTTTCTTATTCCACTTCATCATTCTTTGTGGTTTCCATAAAAAACTAATAAATTCAGTACCTTATAAAAACTGTGATGTTATTATAAATATTAAAAAACTATATTCATTATTCTATCCATCCTATGAATGACAAATTCATCAAACGTGCGCACATACAGCTTATCCTCTCCACGTCGTGGGGTAGTTTTTTATTCAACACTTCATTATTTGGATGGGTATAATAATAAGTATAATTGATGTAAGTAATAAATATATCAATTGAATTATTTTGTATATATAATATAACAACTAATTACAAATGATTTCACCATCAATATAATGATATTGTCTCTCTTGCATACGTACGGCTTACCGTCTCCACGAAGCGATGAGATTTCATTCTCCATCTTAAATATTCAAGAATACTTTTATTTTGATGATTAAAAAATAACTGTTAATAACTTAATATAACATTTTATATGAATAAAATACATCCTATCCATAACTAAAATGACTTGCATTTCAAAACATATAAAGGAAAACTAATCAGTTAACTACCCAAACAATGTTTCTATTGAAATATTATTATCAAAACAATATTAGAGCATCATATATGATATAATATTTATTTAAGTGGTTCTTTTATAATTTAATTAAAAAAATTTAACCATTATAAAATTTATTAACATACCCTCTACTAAGGAAAATTGCAAGGGATGCAGTTTTCATCTCACTTTTTATTCTCGTGAGATTCATGCTATATTTGCAACTATTTACTTTTGTGTGGTGTATATGCTTCCAATGCTGGAATTATTTGTGTAATATACTTTAATTTAAGGGTATTTACATCTTTATTTTATGATACTTATTTTATGTGTTTTATGTTTTGTAAGTTACCTAATCGGTAAGGGAATTTCAAATTTCAGTTTCCACTCTTTGGGTTTTATGCATACTTCATTGATTCTTGTACTCCCACATTAAGTGTGTAATCCCTATTTATTTATTTATTTAGTAATTTCTACTACCCTTTGTGTGGATATACTTTTGATACACATAATCACTCCATTGATAAATTCTCAAGTAATTGATATGAACTTGATAAGGGTAATCTTAAATCAATTTCCATTCATTAATTTAAACATCTAAGTCGTTGGTTTTGTTTTTACAAGAATATGTGTGAAGGTCCTATGATAAATTTACACTAAATATCCAATAATATTGAGTGTATTTATAATTTTCACACATTATTATTCCATTTATTTATACATAATCTAAAGATACGGTCTTTATAAGGGATTTTTCCTCAATTTACAATCCATTGAGGTTTCTTTGTTGTTATGCATGAATTCACTTTTAAATGGTGTATATAATGTCCTTTGACATATAATATAATTAATCCCATTATTTTCATGATATTATAATGTTTTTATTGATTTTATTCCACAATTATTTGTATTCAAGTGTCTCTCATTTGGTTAGGAACTCTGTAACTAACATATCATTTTAAATGTTCTAAATATTTATTCTTCTAAATCATTATCATTAATGTCCATGCTTTAAAAATAGTTTTAACGATTTATTTATATGAACATGAATGTTTTAAAATTTAAATTATTTTCAAAATATTCAAAGTGGTATGGGACACTTTTATTTAAAAATATCTTTTAAACGACTTCTTTGACTAATATTGCAACTTTTAAATGTTTTCAAGAAAAAGTGGATATTTCTCTCAAATAGTTTTACTGATTATTTTTGTCTATGTCAATATTCATCATTGTATTTTATTCTTGATTGAGGTTGATTTATTATTATACAATTTTCCATATTTTATTGAATGAGTTATGCTTGACTGTGGATTTTCTATTTTTATACCATTAATGGTTTGTGATTAAAGTATTAACATTTAGTATGGTAGTTTTAATAAAAATTATTAGATTATATTTCACCCATTTAATATGAGGAATCTATTAGACTTAGTAAGTGATGGGTGAGGTCCGCTGTAGCCTTTCAATGCATTGGTAGGTTTCATTAGTCAAACTAGTGTCTTGGCACTAGGCCTTGACAAAATTGATATTTAGTTTATTGGCATGAGGCCTTGACTTTGTGGTTATGATGTCCAGAATTTGGAATTCCATCATTGTGAAATTAGAAATGTATATTAAATGAGATTACTTAACTAGTGGAATATTCATGTGAATTAGTAAATGGAATTATTTGATTTATATTTCTATATTATGTTGACGTTTAATTTTAAATGGCGTGTGATTTTAGTATTATACATTGCCTTAAATGTTTTTTCTTATTTATGAAAGTTTCCTCTATATTGTTATCCATAATGAGCATTTGAGCTCACCCATTTCATATGTTTTATTTTCACCAGGTTGTGAAGATGTATATTATGACAAACCTGTAGTGATTAGAAAAGGGATATGAGTGTGTTCTATGGAGACACAAAGATGCCTTTTTATTTCATTAGGTAATCTAAAACTTATGTATGTATCTATCACTTCCAAGGGTACTAAACTGATCGGTATTTCGAGATATGACTTCCTATGATCATTCCAATGTTATGTAATAATACACAAACTCTAGGTAACTGGGGTCAGGGCATTAAAATTTCTCTCTTTCAATAATAATATTTTCACAATGATTAAATTTGAATTTTAAATTCAAATTAAATTTGTTAATTTTATATACCTATTTTTCCATTTATATTAATTTTTTCTTTATTTTCCATTATCAAAAATAAATATTCATGTTCATTGAGACATATATCACAACACCACTATATCCATCATGGTGGGGTTAACAAGTTTTCTTCAACATGAACTCCATTTGTATTAGAACATAAGTATCCATAGTGTAATCAATTTTTGTCCATTATAAAAATCCAAACCTTAAATGTCATAACATCTCATCATTGAATGAGTATATCCTTTTATCCTTCAAGACACTGTGATCATAATGGGATATTGTTTTTACAACATGACCTTATTTATCACACTACTTGAATCATTGAATCAATTTATCATTTTTATTCTATAAAGTAACATATTTAGTACCAGTCAATTTAATAATCTTATGAAATATAATTTAATTTTTTAAACAACATTCATCTAAAAAACACCCTAGTAAATTCCAGGAACCTATGTCAACTTCAAAAATTCTCATATTTTTTACCATGACAGAAATCATATGCATTATAAATGAATTTTACAGTAACTCATAAATATTTTATTTATTCTAAAAATTATTAGATATATATATATATATATAATATTACATAGTATAAAAAAATTATATATAAAAAATAAAACCTTATTCATCTTAATTATCTTATTCAACATCCCTGTGTTTGATAACTTATCAATATTATACTCATAGACATATATTTCATATCTAATGATTTGTTACGCATTTTTGGAAAATAGTCACGAATAATAAATAAACTAAGTCCCACATAATAATCCTTACATTACCACAATTTTAGTAAGCAATATAATAATATATTAAATAACACATTGTGTGAATATTATAGAAAATATTAACATTAGTGATCAAAAAAATGAATATTACATTTTTTCTATAAAAACCTTACCCATTAGAGTAATATATTTATATATTTAAATTTTTAACTCATATGTGTACAAAATACACAATAATAAGATTAAGATATTTCATTTGTGAATTTATTGTTTTTATTGAAATAAATATCATACATAATTATAAAAAACCATAGGCATTCTCGAATTCCAAAAACCATTATAGCTATTTCTACATTAAATTAAAAACCATACAAATTTTTTTTATCATGCCCAAAACTATTCAAAACACTTCAAAAAATTTAAAAAATATTATATCTTATACTAGAATATATTTCATATGTTATTATATATAATTTAATAACTTGCATCAAAATTTAATACCAAAAACATATCCAATTATATTCTTTAATTATTCATGTCTTGGTAGAAACCATATTCAAAAGTATTCTTCTTAAACTATAGATATCCATAAATTATACTTGCAAGGGCTTAATAATCTCCCCTAACCTCTCATAGTCTGAATAATCCCAACCATTAGATTTATTATTATATCACAAAACATAAATCACTTTCAAACTCATCACAGTTAGTAATGAATCATTATTCCATAACTCTAATAACGCTGGAGTAAAATCGGTGAAGGATATTAGAATTTTTATTAATAAAATAATGTTATCCACAACATTGGAATATGTCATTATCTCTATATGCCTTAAAAACTATAAATATAAATACCTATTGATAATCACCTTTTATGCCTTTTTTTCAAAATATTTTATACAAACATGGAGTTATTTCTTCTTCCATCAATTCTCACCCAAATAGTTAAAATAGTAAAAAATTTCACAATTAGTCTCTCTTAAACACTCACTCTATATTCATAGAATACCACTTTGAAAAAAAAAACTCACTATGTAAATGATCCTTCTAAATATGAGATCTCTCCCCCATTTGGATAAATAAATTTATATATATATATATCTTTGTATTTTACCGAATAATACTATTCAACCCTTTAAAAAACCATAATTGATTAAATATATTATGGTACTTATATTTTCCTTCTCCCTTGATAAATTTAATAATCATAGAGTTAGTGATATAGTGGAAGAAACCATAATAGCATAAGATGTCATGGATGGAGGCTGCTCATTTTTCTTTTAACATCATGAACATGTATTAAACACCACATTTGACTAAAAACTATATTTAAAAAACCATGTTATTATTAAAATCCCATTTTTGATTGTGTAAACTCAATTTTTTTTGAATTAGAAAAATTTCACACTAAAATTAGTTATTTTTATTCTTTAATTATTCATTTTAAAATAATTTACATCGATATATTTAAATAGAGTCATATTATCTATCCTTCATTTTCGAATATCGTCTAGATGAGATCACTTCTTTATCTTAAATCATAAGTAGTAATTTTTTCAATCATCATGAAATATATATTCTCCAAAGGATTCACAAAATCATTCTAATTACCTTTTTAAGAAATATTCTTCATTAAAATAAAACAATTCATCTAAAATACAACTTCATGGTTTATATCATCATATTGATTCACAAATATTAATTTTTTTCTATCCCATCAAAACCTAATGGTTTCTTCAATTGAATCTTGTCTTATCCAATAATTTTTGGAATAAATTACTTTAATTTTGAGTACCCCTCAATTATCAAAATTTATCTACATTATAATTTACTTTATGAAATAATTTAAAACTATTAAATGCCATTCCATTTGATATGATCATAAAATATCCATCAATAATGCATTTATTGTTTTTAATACTTTATAAGAAAATTAAATAAACAATGTTTTACCATTTCCTTTCAATTTATTATTTTTATTATTCTGATTATTATACTTCATACTCAAGTGGGTAGGTAAAATGGTGAGGAATATTTCATCTAGGTGACCCAACATGTGAGATATTATGTAAACCACTTCTAATGGTTGAATATTTTTCTCATCTTCTGTCTAGAGTTTATGTATTTATTATGAATTTGTATATATTGAGTGGACTAAATATCCCATAAAATCTCCAAAATCATATAGGTTAATGGAATTTTTTAATTATAGTTAAATTTAATTTTGACATTTACAAAGCCTCTATGGTGTATACATTATCCATAAAATGAAATCCTTCCACTAAAAGAAGCTCACATTCTATACTTTGACACTTTGACTTGTTCCATCCTCTGAAAATTAATCTTGGATTTTTATTATGATTTTTTTTGGTAAATATCAACACTTTAAACATTAATCAATAATTCATTCATTATTTTTTTTAAATCTAAACACATAACTATTTTTTCTTTCAAATACCTATTCAATGAGTTTTCAACATTCCACGAATTATATTGGAATTCAGTAATTCTGATTTCCATTACATCTGAATTTAAATTATTCTTCTTTCTAATTATTCTGGGCTGTATATAAACATTTTAATGGGATATATGTTTGTATAATTGAATTTAATATCTCTATACTTCTTCAATACCTTCAAAAATATTATTCTTTGATCATACAACAAGTTTCAAAATTTATTTTTGGGAAATTAATTTGATATTATCTTATAAATGTTAAATATTTTACAATTTTTTTTAAAAAAATCATTATTTATATATTTTATTATAATCCTCCCAAACAATTGTGTTCTCAAAATCATCTTCCATTTATCTAGATATATCTTGAACTTTTAAATTTTTTTTTATACATTTATTTTTCTATAATGTGTATGATTTCATTTTTGATATATAATTAGAAATATTAAAAAAGTTTATTGTTATTTTAAAATTTATTGATATACATTTAAAACTATTTGAGTACCCCCATTCGTGTTAACTCTATTTCTATAAAATCCTTACTTTTATCATTTTCCCACTCATAACTTGTGAATACATCTTCGTTCACCTTTATAATTATATTTTTTCATCATTTCCACTAGATGATTATATCTCTTTTTCACCCTCACTATAATTAAATCATTAAATTATGAAATGACTTTTACCATCTTAAATATATAGAACCCTTTCCACATAGATTTAAACAATGATTTTTTCTTCATCAGGGAACATCTTGGATTTTCATTTTTATCCTCAATCATGTTTTCTTAATCATAATCTATACATAGATAGTTAGAAATAAATATCCAATACCACCATATATTAAAAACTTCAAATGTAAAATGAAAATAAAGTAACCTTTTTTTAAGACACTTATAGAGATGGGTGACATATTATTTTCAGACCAACATCAATAAACTCTTCTGAGTTGGAATCTTCACCAACAACATTATTATTCTTTTCATTTTTAAAATGTTTTATGGATATTTCACTAGAAGAATTAGTATTCTTCATGAATTTAATATACATAAAAATTTATTAAGAGACAATAATGATATAAATATTATCTATGTGATATGAACCTAAGTCATGGTGTTCAAGTTCTGGTATTGTTTTATTAAAACTATCTAGAATAATTCCGATCATCTACCAAAAAATTATTCAATCCACTAAGTTATTAACAATTCCAATATAATTACTCATAATTTTATTCATTATAGTTCATAAAACATAAATATATTACTCACTATTAATATATAAATAATTATATAATAATATCCAAATCTTATCTTTCCATTATTCAATTTTCCATTACCTTCGTAAATATTTCTTAATTTATCACAAATGAATTTTTTGTTGTTGTCTCTTTATCAATAAGAAATTTCTTTTTTAGAATGGATGAAAAAAATACAATTCTGAGAGTGATCATCATTATATAATATCATTATAACTTTTTTATAATATCATCATCATTATAATGTGAAATAAATATATTAGTAGAAATCACCAAGAACACACATATGATATGATAAGTAAAACCATATTTTATCTTTATATATGAAGTAAATATTCTTAAAGAAGTGGTAATCCATCTGTATTTCAATTAATTATTTATTTCAATGTATTAAATATAAATTTTGACACCAATTAATTTATTATAGAAAAAAATTATGGAATGATCTAAAAAATGACTTCAAAACAGTAACCATAGTAAAGTACAAACATCATGGTCTTAAATGAGAACCGTGTTACTCTACTACCAAGTTTAAAGGTATTTCAATGGTTGTTTCACTAAGAGGAGGATGAATCAATGAATCATATAATTTTTTTATAATTATTAGTTGTTATATAATCAACCTCTATTAATTATTAATCTGATAATTATCACTATTTATATCAAAAACAACAAGGGAATCCCCAAAAAAGGAGACATTATGAACATGTTTCACCACAAAAAATTTGTAATATATGGATTGGTATGGAATTTCTTGAGACCATATATTCTACTAAATTAATAATGGTGGATAAAAATGTGCTGTCAATATCCTTAAACATAAATTAAAATATTATCAACAATTAAATCTCATGAAATAATAATATTTGTTTTCTTCTTGATCAATATTTTTACATTTAATCCCGTTATTTTTTCAAGGAAATATTTCTATTCTTCCTTAATGATTATATAGATAATATTTATGATCTGCAACAGTTATTCACTCTTAGTAATAGATGTGACTACATTCTTTATCACTAGATGTACATAAAATTATAATTTCACACAAACTTGTGTTCTCTTCTCAAACTTCTTCATCTACATTATATTTTACAAGTATTCTATTACTACTTATCTACATTATATATTAAAAGTATTCAGATTTATTTATATCTATTTCAATAAAAACTATTATACATAGCATAGTTATTCCACATTTCACTATATTTCTTCAAAACAATACTCACTATTCTTCTCTATATTATATGATTATAACACAGCTTCTCCATTTACCTCCCTCACCACAAAATTTATAGAATTTTTGAATTCTAATTTTAAACACTAATTTTAACTACTAACATCCTCTAACCACTTTTCTTAATATTCTTATTATTATTTCACTTGTATTTTAATTGGACAAACAATTAAGGAGTAATAAAACGTATATCATGATATAATTTTATACAACAAGCATTGGTAAATCTATTTTTGGAACTATCAATGGGATCATTAGGAGATCACTGGGAGATGGGGTCTATCTATTAAATATCAATTTGTATACTTTTTTAAAATTCAATGTGGATTCTTATTATCAACATAGTAACAAACACACACCCACAAAGAAAGTGAAAATACATATATGTTTTACATGTAAATATAATAAAGATTGTCCCTTATGTTATATGGATTCCCCAAAGATCAGACTACCCACTTGAATAATCCAACAGGTTTATGAAAGTAGGGTATGTACTTAAAACATGAATTTCCATGTCTCTTACCTATTATTTGGTGCATCCCATGCATTTCATTGATTATATGTTTTTAACAACTAAATCACCTTCTTAAAGTTGAAAACAATCATGTTGTAGAGTGGTTTGAGTTTATAGTATCCTTCTTATTTTATTTGATAGTTCCAAAACACCACTTAAATTTGCAAGCACAATACTATATGCAAAGATATAAGGACCTCAACTTAAATATCATCAAATCTTATGTCTTTGGACTATAATTAAATTTCATTAATTTCCAATGTTCTGTTAGGTTTAAACTATTATATAATTAGTTCATAAATCATACATAATAAAAACATATTTTACAAAGTTGACACTTCTGATCAATATTAATTTTTTCCATAATATAAAACCATTAAAATGAAAATTTATTTTTGTTCATTAAAGATATTTAAGGATTTAAAATTTAACTTATTATTATCCCCTACCCATCCTCAAACCCTTGTAAATAAATTTTATTATATTGTATGAGCACACAAATCTCATAATGGGTCATAAAAAGAATGAAACAAAGTGTTACTACATGAATTCTAATTATTTTTTTCATTTACCAATATAAACATTTTTCCCAAAATAAACTTTTTATTACACATAAAATCACCTAATCTACATAAATATTTTTAAAAAAATCATAATAATATATAATTTCAAAATAATACTGTAAATATTTCTTTAAAATCATGAAAAACACATTCTATATTTTTTTAGAAAGCTCTACTTTTCAACATTTAATATTGGAAATTACATTCCATTAATCTCATGACATTAAAATATTTCCTCATAAATTATAGTGAAAATATATAAATCATGTAGGTTACTTAAGGGATCATCTTTATATCACCCTTACATACACATAGAAGAACAATCATTGTTAAACATGTAGTGAAAATTATATTTACACATGGAATACCTTCGTGATTATTCTTAGAATAAATATAATAGTTTAATCAAAAAATGTCTATGTTTAGTCAATAAGGGTTCCTTATGACTTTTCCATTTCTTTATGTTTTGAAAATAAAAAACACTCTCTCTCAAGGAAAATATATCTCCATATGTTTTATCTTAATAAGGAAAATTTTTCATTCCCCAAGGAAATTTATCCTTACCTTGTTTTTCGTCGTTCATATTTTAGTTTCTCTAAATATAAATATATTTATTCGTAAGTGTAAAACTCAGTTTCACATATAAAACCAAATAATTCTATAAATACTCAGATATAGTGTATTTTGTTTTCAGGATCATAATTTAGGTTCTGGATTCTCTAAAATTCAGGTTCCAAATTCTTTGAATTCAGACTCTAAATTATCTAAAATTTAGACTCCGAATTCCTTGAAATTCAGACTCTAAATTCTCTAAAATTTAGACTCTGAATTCTCTGAAATTCAGATTTCAACTTATCTAAAATTATGACTCCAAATTCCTTAGAATTTAGACTCTAAATTCCTTAGATTTCAGGATCTGAATTCATTAGAATCTAGACTCTAAATTCCCTAGAATTTAGATATCGAATTCCTTAGAATTCATACTCCGAATTCCTTAATAAATAAAATCTTAATATCCATATAATATAGAATCTGAATGTTCTTAGACTAAAAATTTTATTTTCCCTTGGACTCCAAAAAATGGATTTGGTTGAGGAACCATATTTTACATACCCTTGTTATTGTTATAAAATGATGTTGTGAATTATATTTCTAATTAACAGTTGTTTGAGTGACATGTGTATAGGTCCCTCCAAAATTCAAGTAAAATATGGCTGTTGGAGGAGGGATCCAACAGTTGGAAATGCACCTATAAATAGTAGCTCACCTGAATGATCTCATAACATATTGACTTTTCTACGACTCTAGAAATTACATGCTGCTGAAGTGATTTCTAGAGAGACAGACTCTCCTACTTTGTGCATATTGAACATCTTGTTCAGATTGCTTTGTGCGACTCTGATTATTGTTGTGTAAAATCTAAGGCATCTAGGGATATGAAGACAGAGGTGCTGACTACCTTTAAGTTCTAGGACTTCCTTGATAAGGAAGACAGAGGTGTTGAATTCCTTAATGATCAAGGGATTGCAGGGATAGCAAGATAGACTCTGATATTCTTATCGAGGGATTAACCTATTGTGGTTAAGACAGACATTCATGAAATTATAAATCAATGGACCTTTATCCATGGAAGTTGGATACCCTAATCTTTGGGTTAAAATATTTCTTACTTGCTACTTGTATTGTTTCAATTTTGTTTTTCACTGCATTTAACATGGATATTATAACTATCTTATACTTTCTTGTACTTGTATACTCTAATTAGTAAGATTCTATATTCTTTAAGGTAGAATCTTTGTCCTTGTAAACTTCTCTAATGTTTCATTTCTGGACCCATATTTACAGAATCTAGTATTTGTGTTTAACTAAGAGGTATTGTGAATTTACCTTGTTTAACATTGTTAAACAATAAGAAGGTTTATACCATCTTTAAAAGTTCCAAAGGAATTTTTGAAACTATACAATTCACCCCCTCTTGTATATTGAGAATCTACATCATTATTTAGATCCTACAGTCTAAAGAGAAACCTAATCAGTTAAATCTATCCCGATTCATAATTAATTGGAGAGCCATAATGGTCTCACCTAAGTTTGACTTATAATGGATCCATACATCCTCGAAAAAAATCCAATAAAACATAATAGAATACAAAAAATCTAGAATCATTAAAAAATTCATGGTACTAATTAGAATGAATTTTTAGATATCAATATATTTTTTTCTTTAGAACCGAATTTCAAATATATAATTCCTTGAATTAGGGGAATTATGATCATTGTGACATCCCATGGCCTGCCACTCTATCAAATGGCCATCCCAGTTTGGTTACGGGAGTTCAAGTGTTCCACCCTATACGATAGATGCTTCTAACTAGTAGTGGGATTCTATAGAACATAGAGTGGAGACTATAATCCCATGAATTTAATTATAATAAAAAAATAATATCAGAGTAATAGAAATGGTATAAATAGTACAACAATAGATGATAAACTAAATAGTGAAAAAAACTAATAAAATTAATAATATAAAAAATAGTGTAGTGACTTGATAGAATGTATATATGTGTCCACAAGAATATAAGAAATATATGAAAAAATAACTAACAGAATAAACCAATGACTTGAGTCCTGATCCCTGTGTATGTGCCATCTCCATGCTTTGACTCATCCTATAAGAAATAGTCAATGACATTTTCCTTTGTTATTTTCCAAACCTACATCCATGTAATTTTATTGGGTACCAAATGGTCGCCTAAATAGGGTGTGAATATAACATTGTAGTTAGATACCACATTGTCTAAAATAATCCATTCTAGTAGCAATTTCATGAAATAAAGAAACAAATATGAGTATTAATCAATAAATCGATTCAATGTAACAATCAACCTTATTCTCCACTACATAGTAATATCTCATAAAGTGTAGAAATACCATTCCAATTTTAACCACATGCCCATCTAATAATCACATAGCTAGAAAAATACCCATGTATAATCATTTCAGTATAAATGATCCAAGCCCTATAATATTTATCAGATAAATGGGACAAGCCCTCTCTACATTACAATATTATGAGGTCAATCCCCATAATACTTATAGAATAACCATGCCAGGACCTCTATATAATATTTTCAGCATAATTGTTCGATGTCTAATAAGCAATAAAATATATCTAGGAAAATTCCTATATGAATTACAACTTAATCAGGCAAGCCCATCTAAGAATTATAGAAAAATTGGGTGAAGACCTATAATAATTACAACATAATTGGGAAAATAACTATAAAAACGAATATATAACTAGAACAACACTTATATGAATTAAAGTATAACTGGGATAGACCCTATATATATAATATTCATCCTATGACGGCCAAGCCCTATAATCATTAGTGTATAAATAAGAGAATCCTCATAAGTATCACAACATAATAAGGCCAATCCCTATAAGAATTACCAAAGAACTAGGACAATCCATGTAATCATTGCAGTGTGTGATTGAACAAAAAGAATAATGGAAATAAGAACACAAAATTAACTCAATAACCAAATCAAAAAATTAACTTTTAATTTGAAATTCCCTTTCATTCATCAAGTTATGTGTTAAACCATTTTCATTCTTATGCACACAATCATGTAATATCAATATATCTACATTCATTCCAATAAAAACATAATCCATTTTTTGAAGTGATAATATAATAAGATATCATATAAGGTCTCTTGTTATAATAATTCATTTTTGTGACAATAAATATGTCATTATTGTTCAAGGGTAGTCCCACCCTATGGGTCCCAAGAAGCCATGTCTCAAAACTTTTGGATAGAAAGGGTTCCATGTTGTTCTCTAAGCACTTGATTATCATCTCCCATTTATCCATTAGTTAATTAAAACATTATGTCTACATGATATTACAATATTTCAATCACTTAAACAATTATAATCAGAAAATAGTTATTTTTTCCTGACCTCATAATTTTTTTTGAAAATAAATGAAATATCTCAATAGAAAACAACAATAAATAAAAAAATTATAGAGATGAAAAGGAAAACCTAGAAAAAACAACCATCAAGATTAAACTCTAATTAAGAGGTGGTCAACAGATCTCACCATTATAACAAATGATAGAAGAAGAGAGAAGATAATGAAAGTGAAGGAAAACACTCAAAATTAAAATGGCAGACAATTATTTCTCGGAGGTATGGCATCACACAAAAAATTATGGAATTATCCCAATGGTATGAGGAAAGATGATTCAGTGTAAATTAAATTCTTTTTAGGCATCACCATACAAGAAAACTATTTCACTTAGGGAATTCATGATGTGAATTCTCAATTCATGACCTGAATGTCCCGTGTTAGATATATAATGAAAATTATTCCTTGTTGGGTTAAAATAACTTTAGAAAACCTTTTAAAAATGTGAACCAATTTCCTAGAATGTAAAAATTTCACATTATGAACTAGTTCATGAAATCTTCTAGGCATCAGGTTGAAATCTTGTAACCCATTAATGAGGTGAATGAATCATGTAGATAAAACACTTAACATGTTATGGAAAAACTCACAAACCTCCTCTGAACCATTCCAAACCAAGGAATATCCATCAATGACATTTGAAATAGTTATTCCAAAATCCTGTTAATTAAGACAAACATATATCCTTATATATTATTTCATTTTCTATAGAAAAATCTCTCGAAACTCAAATAAAATGCATGATCATGAATGTTTATATAAAAAAACATAAAGTGGTTAACCAAAACTCAATAGTGACATATATCGAAAATGAGGGATTTTATACCCTCACCACCAAATAATAGATCATCTTCAAGATGCTCTAATCACCATAATGGGGAATCGGTGAACAAGAATATCCATAATGCTCACATATAAATTTTTTTCTATAATGTTTCCTCTTGAACGCACACAAGTTTCCCCTATTCAAAAATAATATATATGATCTTTCCAAAGGATACATCTGACTATAATCCTCAATCCATATCATTTTTTCCTCATAGGAAGAATCTAATCCAAGATAGAATTCATCAACATCTATCATGTTATAATGGTTAGATTGATATATCAGAATCTATGATATGTGAAACAAATGATGCATGGAATTTTAGCTGGCTGGAAGGCCCTATAGGTACACCACATGTATGATCCTCCCCACTATCTAAAACTTCTCAAAACACCTAGGCACTTCATTTCCGTATTTCCTAATACTGTATTTCCCTTTCCTTGGTTTCACCAAAAGGATAACATGATTTCCCACATCAAACTCTAGATTTCATCTCCAATAGTTATGGTAATATTACCTTTTCATTTTTTAGTCACAAAATATTTTGAAATTAGATAAACCTACACAAAATTACTCTACACAATACAAGTTATAACAAGTATTGACACACCTACAGATAACCAAAAAGGCAGAAAAAACAACTTCCTTCTGTAAAAAACCTCAAATGTTTCTATCTGTATAGATTCATGTAATATTTTGTTATATGAACACTCTACATGTGGTATATTATGCTCCTATAACCCAAAAAAATCAATTATATAGATTAATAAAATATCCAAAAAAAATCATCCATTGTTATTGTAAATTAGTATCTAAATGATAGTTTGTACTCAGAACAACCTATGATACCATAAACCTCTAGATAACATATTAGAACGGAGATGTGAAATGAGGATCTCTATCAAAAATGATATTTCTTAGAACACAATGTTGTCAAATTATCTTGTAGATGTAGATAATACCTATATCATCAAGAGAGAGGGTCTCCATAATGTGAATGATTTCTATTAAATTCAGTTGATCTATGATCACCAATACTACTTCATTATTATGATGTGTGTTCTGTAATGTCATTAAAATGTCATTAGATACATCTTCCCATTTAAATTTTGGAATAAGAAGAGGCTATTATAGCCTATAAGGCCTCTAATGATCGACCTTCAGCTGATAATAGGTGAATAATCTGTCCACAAAGCCTTCTATATATTTCTTCACTCTAGGAAACTATTACAATCTTTAATGATAATGATACATCTATTTATTACCTAGGAGAAACACCCATATGAAAGCATGAAGCTCCCATATAATATCCTTATACAATCCCATTGGAACCCAAACTCAACCAAGGTAAACAAGAGAATTTCAACTACTAAGAGATTATCATGATAGTGTCTCTACATTGTAAAATATTTCCCTTAGAGATATGCCTTCTAGATAAGATATCTTATCGATCCAGATATAATCCAAAGGAAAGGGTATAACAGATGAAAATGTTAGATCGACTCCACCATGAGTCTCTATAACATATATATTCATAATTATAAAATTTTGCACCATATGCCACTCATCACAATACTACCACGATGCCTCATTCTATGTCTTCCATCTAAAGTCATCAAAAATGACATTTACCTTTTTTAGTGAATAATCCTGCTCTAATTCTGAAGACTAGATAATCGACCAACAATATCTGATAATGTATTAAATAATAATGAGAAAATATGTAAATTAGTATCTTTTGTTCTTTGTACACAAACCCCTCACCGAAAATATAGTGTCTTCAGCATATCACGGTGTATACCAAAACATTTATATAACAAAACTCCTATTTATTTCACACAAAAACATGAATTATTTTTTAAGGTTATACTTAATAAAACCCAAATGATGGATATATATAGTTTATTTTATAATTAAGTAAATCAAAAAAAAATTAATATAGTAAAAATCATCTTTATTGAAACCTTCCATAATGTGTTCTTAGTTAAAATGTCATGGGATAACAGGGTGACATATATAAGTAAGGGGTGAGATATAAATCCCAGTAAGGGAATAAACTTGTAATAACATGAAGTAAATAATAAATGTTATTAAATAGAAATATCAATGGGTAATACATATTGTGGGAATCATAAATATGAATATTGAGACATGATATAACATGATAATTCTAAAGGCAACATGCGAAATTTGGAAACAAATTAACAAAATTCATCAAAAACACATGTCAAGGATGACTACCATGATATAAAATTTATCAAAATGAAATCATGTTCACTTACATTACAAACTTGATGTCTCATGAGACTAAACATTTCCGAATTAAATAGTGCGCTATATAATTCAAGGTGCACCTGTCACATTTATTTCATTCCCATGATTAATAGTGCCACATAGATCATCAAACATGGATTCATTCGTCATCATATTTTATTGAATGATCAAATAGTATAGAATAAATAAATTTATGTTCCCTTTTATATATTTATAAGTTCATAAAGGTTAACATCGTTGATAGTAAATTTGTTTCCTATTCCTTGGACAATTGTTTTGGTATAGAAAGATGAAGGTGAAATTTCAGCATCATAAAAACATCACCTAAAAATCATAAAATCGGTTGATCATTGAGAAATAGGTATCTCATCATATGGAAATAAGATTTTATGTAACAGGAAAATGTAAATACATATCCCAAAATAAGTAATTGTAAATAAAATGCATAAGATAATAAGGAAACATGCATAAATAAGATAAAGCGATGATCCCTTTGCTTGAGTGTGTGACTCTAAATGCTTGGAAATAACTTCTTGAGAGAATAAGGGTTCCATTTGAAGACTGTAAATAGGGTAGGAATAATTTTGGTTGTACTCCATGTATTATTATTGAATATAAAAGGGATCTTGGGTGGGTTTTTATAAAAAATGAGTGGGTATTTCTTTTATATTTCACAAATAATGGATTCATACTCTATATAATAAAATAACCAAAACTGGAAACCATACAAAAGGATTTTGAAAATTGTTTATGCCAAATTGAAGTGGTTTTATTATATTATATGGCCAAGGGGATGAATGAATAAAATAATCTCTTTTCTTATGAGGAAGATTGTCATACTCTTAATGAAATGATTTTAAAACATTAAAATATATTAATAGTTTTGGAGGATTTATAAAGGATTTATAAATATAACCAAATAAAAATAATATAATATTATTTTAATTGGAAAACATATGTTTCTTCCCTAAACTGATTTATTTATTTATTACATCATTTTTTTGGTCCTTATGACTTCATAATACAGAGTGCATATTTTTACAGTTTTTACTCTTTACCCAAAAATTCAACAATATTATAAAATAATGAAAAATTTACTAGTGGATAATTTATAAGTTATTATTCATAATATAATTATAATTTTATATAAAAATATTTCAATATATGTTCATTTATACTTTTATAATAATAATCGTCATTTATCAAGAAATGATGGTTGTTTTATAATAATAGTTATTGAACCCTTATAAAAATTACATTTGACTTCATAAAGATTATATGATAATTTACATTTGAAAAAAATTATTTAATAATAGTGTTTAATTAAAATATTATTTATCTCAAAAATACAATAATTGATAAAAATAAATTTTTTGGTTGAAGTGGAATATTTTCCTCAAATTCTATTTGGGTTTTATTGTATCAAAATAAAAATCAATTATAAAGTAACAGTAATATGATGAAAATGTATTCATTATTATATAAAAAATGAATATTCCATTATCTCTATAGTCTTGATACATCTATATTTAATACACCAATATACCCCCAATGAGTAATGTTTGTGATAGTGAGACATTCATGGGGTGCTTCAGTGTATATGGTTTGGGACATTATCTTGATGAGATTGAACTTCTCCCAAATACAGTTTCTCTCCTGCATTAGTTATTGGATCTCACCAGTATCTTGGTCACAAGAAAATTCTAATGATAGTACAACCCTCATAAGCTCTATTAAATAGGCTTTATTGGGTATTATCGTATTGGCCGATTCCATCATTTCATTTGTATTTTTCAATTGTATTTGTTAAAAACCCTATTTTTATACTCATCATGTGATCATTGGACAATGGATATATAACCAATGGTAATGATTAATAGAGAACATTAAAAATGATTGAATATATTAAAACCAATAAAATCATGTGTTTTCTATAACCATGTAACATATTTACATAGATAATTAAATCATAAAAGAAATTTTATTTATACATGTTTAGGTCGTTATATTTTTCACCCTTTCATAAACGTCACCATCAAAATTTCCATTTCCTACACTAAAACAGATTAGGGTAAATCTGTTTTATCACCTCCACCATTTCTCATATTGCATTTTCATAATTTTTGTTTCTCCACTTCACTTGACAAGGTGCATTGTCTTATTTTTTTAGAACATTGTATCTTCAGTCTAAGATATTCATCTAAGGCTCTTCAATATAATGCTCATTATCTAGTGGTTCCAACAATGGATTGAGTACATGTGAGGGGTCGAGTATATACATTATTGAGTGGGATATATGGAACACATCATGTTCTTGCAATGGAGATATGTAAAGTCATACCATGTCTCCAACATCAAACTTTAGGTATAGTTTAATATTGACAGAAAAAATAAGTTTTCAACACATAATATCCTTGATGTGTTGTACAATGGTCTTATTCCTTTCCACCATTTTCTTGAACATTTCAAGGCCTATCTATTTTTATTCCCTAACATTATCCCAACATGAAGTTGTTCTATATGTCTTCCCATAAAGGGTTTTATAAGGGGCCATTTGGATTTCTATGTATCAAATTTTATTGTATTAGAACTCGACCAGAGGAAGATGTTGATCCCATCCTCTCTTTATGTCAACTAAGCATTCCCTCAAAAGTTTCTAAAGTGTTTGGATAGTCTACTCATATTGTCTAACCTTTTGGTGGTGATAATTCATGTTGATGTTCAAATATGTATTCAAATAATTATGGATACTCTTCTAGAACATATAGCTGAATCTCATATCATGATCTAATATAATCGATAGTTGTACTCCATGGAGCCTCACCACTTACCTGATCTGTGTCTCTATAAGTTGATCATGTGAGAAATCCTCTCAAATCACAATGAAGTACATAGTATTTTTTTTCAAAAATCCTCTAAAACCTATATAATATTATTTCCTATTGATTTATATGCATACCTGTGATAATTTACATGGTTATGTTTTCTCATTTCCATGTACGTATGGATAATCATTTCATTATCCCCTTGGGGTTTTCCCTTCCTCATTCACTTTCTAAGATACCAACTATCTTAATGTATATTCCACGATATCTTTATTCATATTTTCCAACCAAGAGGGTTCTCAGATATCTTGAAACATATTTTTTCTTTGTGGTTGATCTAGAAGGTTGAGCTACGTGCATCATCCAACAACTCTGTTAACTTGTGATTTTATGGTTCACATTGTCTTGAAGCAAATATCACAACTCGTTCTTTATTTACTATGACATTTTAGGATTTACCTTTTCTTAATTTATTCACATTCATTTTAATACCCACATCATTTATCTTATCATCCTTTTTCTTCTTCAGAAGGGTTAGTTGGGAATATTTTGTGAAAGGATTGGTGATGTTACTTATTTTATGATTCTAAGGTTTATAATATTCAAATATAAGAAGATATGATTCATCTCAATTAGAAAAATGATAATATTGTTCTATTCATTCTACTTAGACAGTCCAACACAATATTCATTTTCCATGGATTATAGTTAATTGATTAATCATAGTCCTTGATCAACTATAATCATATTCAATGACATATATTGAGGACTTTTAATGTGAATATATACATTAATGCTTTTTGATCGATATGTATTTCAAACATCTCCCCAAATAGAGAAAATTGATATATTTTGAATTTGAAGATAATTGAAGCCAAATCCATATAAATCATTATTGAGTTTTTTTGTAAACATTCAACTGACATGAAGAATAGGCTATGAATATGACATTATGTATTAACAAAAAGACAAAGCCCTTATTCAATGCATCATAAAATACCATGAAATGTTATCCACTAGTACAGAGTGTGGTTACAGGGGTAGAGATAAGACTCCTTTTCAAATATTTGAAGCCCTATTCACATTCTTGATTCCATGAAACCTTGACTCCCTTCCGAGTTATATTGGTTATGGTGTTTGAAAATCACAAAATAATTATCAGAAATCAGAAATAATACCTAGATAATCCATGAAAAAATGAATATATTCCATAGTTTTTGTCATCATCTATCCATCAATTGCTTCAGTTATCAAAGGGTTTATAAATATCCCATTGATGGTGAAAATATCACACTACAATGAAACATCCATTAAAAAAACTCACATTTGTTGTACTTTGCATAAATATTCTCCTTTCACTAGGTTTTTAGCACCATTATCATATTCTACTCATGTACCTCTTTGGTTTTAGATTATATTAGAATATCATATATAAATACTACCAAAAATTTATTGAAATGGCCTCTAAAGACTCTATTCGTTATATTCATGAATATTATTGGAGCGCTACATAGCATTAAAGACATCACTATGAACTCATAGTTCAGGTACCCCATATAGAAAATAGCCTTGGGGATATCCTCCTTCATCACACTATCATGGATATATCGCAACCACAAAACCTCCATGGAGAAGTATTTTGATCTCCATAGTTGATTGACCAATCATCAATCCGAGGTAGATGAAACTTGTTCATTATCATGATCAAGTTGATCTCCCAACGATCAATGCAAAGGGGCATTGATCCATCCATCTACATGAGAAATAGGACTGGTGTACTCCATCATGAAGAACATGGTCATATTAACCCTGTTTCCCAATTTTCATGAAGGTGATTTTTCTGATCCTCAATTTCCACAATGATCCATTATATATAGATTCCTAGATAATGGTAACACCATAGGTATAAGATCAAATGAAAATTTAACCTCTCTCATAGGAGGAAGACATGAAAATTCCTCAGGAAACACATCAGTATAATCCATCACAATGTTCATGTCTTTAAAGATGATTCTATCCTTAGAATAATTTCTTTATGAAAGATATGATTTATCATAGGTCCATAATATACATTCTTGAAATGTTTGTTCTAAAAAAGATTCATCCTTCTCCTCACAATTGTACAGAATTAGAGGATGATTCATGACATGGAGATTGATTTACTTCTTATGGGAATTTATGTTGTCCATATATAAGGAAACCCAATAATTCCTAAAATTTCATCAAATTCACTAAAGGATGTATGATATAGTTGTTTGTGATTTTCATTCCACCAATTGTGATAGTGTATGAGTAATATAATTGGGATGAATTAATTACTCCATTTTCTATTTTTTATAACTCGACTTCCATGATTTTTTGTGGTTTTTTAGTAGTTCTATTAAACTTTTGTGATATGAAGGAACTTTTATAACCAAAATCAAAATGTAAATTATCTATCCTAGAAGTAATAATGAGTATACCTTTCACCACTTCATAATTGGGATACACCTAAGTGGTTGAGGTTAAAAAATATTTCTCTAACTTCTATAGAGGTTGATCGTTGTCTATGAAAACTCTTTTATTAGTGCATTGGTTTGGAAATATCTCTAGTTCCTTGTAGTTTTTGAAATGAACAATACACATAGGGTTAATTGGAGCATTCCTCTCTTCCAATTCATTAGTGGTCTTCTCCAATCTATAATTTCTTTCTAGGTGTCTTTACATTCTGTACATAAATCATTTCCTCATTCACCTTAGGAAATTTCTTGGGTTTCTTCTTTCCAAACATCTTGGAATGTTGTGTGTTGAAATTTCATGGCACTATTATATTTCTCTATTAGAATGATAGAATTAAACTCTGATGTCCACTTCATATTCATGTGATTTTATTTCCACTCTCTAATCATAATTTAGACTATGAGGCCACACCAAAATATTTACTCTTAGCTATCAAATATTAAATTACCTAGAATTTTCATAAATTTGTTTTTCTCCCACCAATGAAGTGGTCAAACATGTATTTGGCTGTAATGAAAATGTTGGAGACAAATCGCGCAAGTCTTGTGATGTTTTCCTCATACGCTAAGATAGATTCGTAATATTTTTTCTTGAGGGAACATAAATCTATTTCCCTTTTTAGATAGAGTGTACGATGAAAATATTTATCAAAAATATATTTTCTAGAATACCTACCACCCCATTATTTTTATATCTTCCTTGGGATTAATATTTTTTAATTAATTTCTACCACCGGCCAGTTTCTCCCTCCTTATGATAAAAAACCGGCAAAACCTTCTTTTGTTAGATACATTGTAGTTTGGAGAAGATATTATGAATAGTGTCTATCCATTTTTATATGATTAAGGGATCATATGATCCATTGATATTCAGAGTCTTTTTTTATTAAAGTACTAAAATAATGTTTTCCCTTTCATAGGGAGGTTTGTATGCCCCTAAGGTCCATGTCCCTATTCATAACCTGATTTAACTAAGATAATATCTTTCATATATTCAAATTACCACTCCCATTGGGTTGGAAATATCATTGGGGCAGTCCTCACATCTACCATTGCATAGATTGTTTACCTGTTTCCTCATATTTATGACCATTGGATAGAATAAATGGAAAATAAGGGATGAGTATTTTTGTACTATTTAGCGCATAAAAGATAATCTAATGACATTAAAGGGATAACATGTATATAAAAAATATTTCCTTAACTTATGAATTTCTAGGGTTCAATATATGTTATCCATGATATATTTCCTAACATATATTCTTATTGGATTTGTTTTTCCATTAATAATGGTTCGTAATGAGAATATGAATTTACGAAATCATATCCCTTAAGAGTATTAAACTTGGTACACTGTAAGACCTGGTGTCATGTACCATGTTATGCTGAGTCAGGGAAAAAAACCATGTCGTAGTTGTTACCCCTATGTACATCTCTTCCAGAACCAAGTCCTATTTTAGTATCTAGAAAGGGATGAGTTTTCTTGATATACCACATACTCTATAAATAACAACTACAACAATCCTTCTCTTTATTTCACATTAATTCATGCTTTATTATATAAGGTTACACTTAATAAAACCTGAAATATTGAGAAGTCAAGTGTATTTGGGAGTTAGGTACATCACATAAAAATTTAAAATAGTAAAACCCCATATTTATTGAAGAATTCCTTAACATGATCACACTTAAAGCATTAGGGGATACCATGAGGACATATATAATAAAGGGGTGGGTGATAAAGCCTATTAAAGAAATAAAACATGGCATAACATAAATAAAATAATATAATTCAGAAAATAGGCATATCCATGGGGCAGAAAAAGAGTAGTAATCAAAACATGAACAATGATACATGATATAGATTGGTAATCATAACCTGAACAAGTGAAATGTGAAAAAAACATAAAACACTACATCTTAAACATATTTAATGTCTAAGTACTAGGAAATCAGGATGGAAAAAGTACAATAAAGGATTCATTATGACTCCATGTCCCAACATGACCTCTCTAAAGACAAAACAATACACAATGCATTAGAGCCTTATTTAATTACAATCACATCAGTCATTATCATTTAATTCTCATTCTTAAGTGTGCCACATAGGTCATACAAGATGGATTCATTCATAAAATATTTTATTCCATGATCAATGAGTTTGGAATAAATACATGTACATACCATATAAATGGATTATAATTGTATAAATGTAACAACCTTGATGGGGAATGGGTATGTTATTCATTACAAAATTGTTTTGGTATTGAAAAATAGTGGTGAAATTTCAGGAGTACAAGATATTCACTTAAAATACATAAAGTGGGTTGATGAAAGAGAAGGGGGTTTCTCATTAATATTACATCAAAAAAGAAGATATAGGGACATGGGAACACATATCTTAACAAATGTAATTTGAAATATAAGTCATTATATAATAATTAAACATGATTTAATAAGATAATGTGAGGATATCTAACTTCAGTGTGTGCCTCCAAATGCTTGGAATGATCTTCTTGACTACTTAGGGGTGCCTTTAGAGGATTATATTGAGGGAATAGAGGACTAAGTATGTTATAGAATGATTTTTATTGAATATAAATTGGATCATGGGTGGGTTTATATAGAAAATGAGTGGGTATTTCAATAATATTTCTCAAAATGTAGGTTTTGGACTCAATACAATAATATAAACAAAAAAAAACCATCACATTGTTTTCTCAAAAGATATCTTATAAATGAGAGTGGGTTTAAATATTTTTTGGGGACAATGTCAAAAATTAATAAAATAACCCCTTTCATTTTTTGAAAGTTAGTCATACTCTAAATGAAATGATTTTAAAATTTTAAAATATATTAATGGTTTTGGAGGATTCATAAAGGCATTATAAATTTAACCAAATAAACATAAAATCACATTATTCTAAAGTGAAAACACATTTTTGATCATTTATTAAATTTATAGTATTCATTACATCATTATTGGGTCATTATGATTTCATATCAAACAATGAATATTTATACTTTATTTAATTTTTACCCGAACATTTGCCGGCCACC
Organism: Viscum album; assembly: GCA_963277665.1. Taxonomy (NCBI): domain Eukaryota; kingdom Viridiplantae; phylum Streptophyta; class Magnoliopsida; order Santalales; family Viscaceae; genus Viscum; species Viscum album. The sequence continues at coordinate 892,275,840 of OY728138.1, forward strand.
AAAAATTACAAAAAAATCAAGGTTAGATAATTAAGTCTTTATGATTGAAAAACTAATATTCATTTTATCTAAATAATTATTTATATAAATTTAGTTTCACTTTTTAAATAATAATCAACATTTATTGAGAAATTATGGGTTTTTTGATAATAACAGTTTTGAACCCTTATAAAAATTAATGTTGAATTCAAAAAAAATAATGTGATCATTTATATTTAACAAAAAATATATATTAATTTTTTTATTAAAATTTTATTTAATTAAAAATTACATTAATTCATTAAAATAAATTGCATAATCAAATATGAATATTATCAAAAAATGCTATAAGTGTTTTATTCTGTGAAAAAATCATTTATAATGTAAAATAATAGGAAGAAAATACATTCATTATTCTATATAAAATAATGTGAAAAATCATATCTTTAGAGTCTTGATACAAATCCCTTTTAATATACCAACAAATACCTTGACAATAAGGTGTGTGATAGTGAGACATTAATGGTGTGGGTTGCTTTACATGGTTTGGTTTGTGATCTCCATGATCTTGAACTTCTAATGTAACTAGTTTTTATCATTCTTAAGTTGTTGAATCTAATATTGTGATTAGTGATGGTAAAATCCTTGTGGTTCCATCTCCAATATAATCTCCAAGAAATGGGATTAATAGTATAACAACCCTTGTCTTTTTTACCTAATTAAAAATGATTTATTATATAAAAACCATCACTTGAAACAACATATAAGATTGAGAGGTATAATTTCATTGGGCCATACTACATTACATAATAACTTTTAACGTAAAACAAAACATCTTTATTGAAAACATCTATTACATGACCATTACATTCCCTCATACGTAGCTTTACATGGGATAACCTGAGGACATGCATAAGAAAAGGGTGAGATATAAATCCCATTAAGGTAGTAGACAAGTCATAACATGAATAATAAAATTCATGTTATTCAATTGTCATATCAATAGAGCATAAGATAACTATGAACATAAAAGCATGATCTAGCATGATTAACATAACATGGAAATGTGGAAACAACACTTAACTTGCTATTATCATGAGACAATGATCATTGCACATAGAGAATGATTAAACCCTCATTTAACATTAATTATAATGATTAAACCCTTATTGCACTTGACATATCATGATACTGATATTTACCCAATGCATTGGAGCACTATCAGGGAACACCCTTCTTAAACATTTCATTTAATGCATAAGTGTGCCACATAGATCATACAACATGGATTCATTAAACATAATAATTTATTCTATGATAAATTAATTTGGAATAAATAAATGAATCAAAATAATCAATAAGTTAATGTCCATAATTGTGAATTCCCTTTATAGATAAATAGCTATGATATTCACTACACAATGACTTTGGCTTGAAAATCGTGGTGTAATTTCGGCAGCATAATAGTGTGTCATAAGAATTCATAAAAATGGTTGATGAGAGAGAAAGGTGTGTCTCATAATGTTTACATGAAGTGAAATGTACAGGGTAATATATATACATGTCCCAACATAATAAATGTAATTTTTATTCACAATAAAAATAATGGCTTGAATGTAAATGATGCGCTAGAAATTCCTTACGAAATTACAGTATGGTAAATGGTGTACATGGGTGGCATTAATGAGATATAAAGGGGTCTCTCATAACTAAAATATAAATAGGTAAATATGGGGGAGTTTTGAAATCATATCCCAACATTTATAATTGAAATTAAAAGGGCATAAAAATATTAAGAAACATGGATAAAATGAGAAAGGAAGGAATCCCTAACTTGGAAGTGTGATCTCAAAGGCTGAAGAGATGCTTGGGAGTGGCTTCATGAGAGATTGGTATACCATGGGAGGACATTAGGGAGAGGAGGGTAGAGTTTGGATGAACTAAAATGGCATTTAGTGATGAGGAAGTGGGATCTTGGGTGGGTTTATATAGGAAATGAGAGGGAATTGTTTATTATTTAGGTTTTGGACCCTACACATTAAACAAATCAAAACCAAAAACCTTTCCACGGTTTTTGCCCATGGTTTTTTCCAAATGGGAGTGGAAAACAATATTTTATAATGCAAAGGTCAGAACTTATTTTAATTATAGGGTTTCTTATATGGAGGTGAGTCACACTTTGAGGGAAATAAATTTAAAACACTAAAATGATTTATAAGTCTTAGAGGGTCGACTAAATCTTTTTAAAATATATCATACAAACCTAAAATAACAATATTTTAATGGAAATACATATATTGGCCTAAAAAATTGTTTATATTGTTTTATTACATCACTATTGGGTCATTATGATGTCATAAAATACATTATATATTTTAATAGTGTTTAATTTTTACCCAAAAATTTGACTCTCTCAGAAAATTATGAAAAATTCACCATTGGAAAATTTAGAGGTCCTAATTCCAAAAATAATATTCATTTTATCTATATAATTTTCTAAATATGTGAATTATTTTTATTTTAAAATTAAAACCGACACTTATCGAAAATTCATTGATTTTGACAGAAAACGGATTTCAAAAGTTAATAAATATTTCAATTGTATTCATAAAATACGATCAATTATATTTAATAAAATTAATTTAATAATAATAATTTATTAAAATATAATCTAATTCAAAAAAACCATTAATTCATCATGGACGATATCTTAATTGAGAATTAACTAAAAAAACTATTTGTGCATTAAAAACTATTTACAAAGTAACAATAATAAAATGAATGTATATTATTTGTTCTATACAAAAATAATGTACATAATCATAGTGATAGGGTCTTGTAACATAACCCCTTATAACACACTCATAAGACCGAAGGGTAAGGTGTGCGGTGGTGATAGATTCATTGGGTGGCTCGGATAACATCACTCGGGTGGTAATCTCTATCAACTTCTACTTCTCCTGCAGGAAGTTCTGCTCGAGCTTAACATGTTGAACCTTAGATTGGGCTTGGTCAAGAGAGAATCCCAATGACACCACCTCTATTCCAAGTTCCAATAAATGGGCTTTGTATGGAGCAATTCTACTAGATGATACCACCTCTTCCTTCGTTAGAGTAAATTGGATTTGTTAAAGCCCTATCTTTATACTAATAACGTGTTCACTATTCAATGAATATATTAAAAATGGTAACAAATCATAATGGTATTTTGAAATCCAAAATCATAAAACCAAGGAAGTGAATATGTTTTATATATCTATAATAAGTTATTTAATTACATCAAGGGGAATTATCATTAATGAATTTTGGGGTCATTACAATCTTCCCCCCTTAAGAAATTTCTCCATCAAAATTTCATTTTACATTATAAGTAGTAAAAAGGTGTGGATACTTTTCCTTCTTTTCCTCCACTAGTTCCCATGTTTCCAATTCATACTTATTATTTCATTATTTTACCTTTACTAGGTGGGTAGTCTTGTTACGTATAACCTTATATCTATGATCCAAGATCTTCCATGACTTCTCCTCATAAGAAATATCATCCTATAACAGTACTACCTCTGAAGATAATACATGTGAAGGGTCTGGTATGTACTCTCTTAATAGGGATACATGAAAGACATTATGTACATTGGCCATGGTAGATAGAAGTGCTAGTCGATAGGATACAACCCCGACATGATCAAGAATCTCGAAATGGCCAATATACCTAGGACATAACATCCCTTTATTTACAAAACCTCATGACCTTCTTCCAAGGAGATATGTGTATAAATACCATGTATCCAACATTGAACTCATGGTCTCGTCGATGATTATATACATAACTTTTTTATAGACTTTGGGCTACCTTGGTCACCTGCCGAATAGTTTTCACCCTCTTCATCATTTCATCGACCATTTTAGGTCCTAGAAGCTTACAGTCACCAACTTCATCCCAACATGCTTATGTGATGCACCTTTCCCCTTAAATGGCTTAATATGGTGCCATTTGGATGCTCGAGTACAAACTACTATTGTAGGAGAATTCAACCAGTGGAAGATGTTGGTCCCATCCTCCTTTGAAGTCTATAGTACATGTTCTTAACATTTTTTCTAGTGTATGAATAATTCACTTAGATTGGACATCAGTTTAAGGATGACATGCCATATTGAAGTTCAATTCTGTGCTTAGAGAATGTTGGAGACTTTTTCAGAACATTAAGGTGAATCTCGGATCACGATCTGATATAATAGATAGTGGTACTCCATGCAGACATACAACTTCATTGATGTAAATGCATGAATGTTGATCCAATGAGATGTCCTCTCAAATTGTGATAATGTGAGATGTCTTCGTAAGACGATCCATAATGACCCATAAATCATTGTTTCCTTTGGATGTTCATGGAAGTCCCGTGAAAAAGTCCATGGTGATGTTCTCCCACTTCCACGTTCGTATGGGTAGTATTTGCATCATCCCCTTAGACTTTTTCCTCTCAACCTTCACATGGTGACATACAAGGAACATTGATGTATATTCATCAATATCCCATTTCATATTGTCTCACCAAATGTTTTCTTGTAGACCTCAATACATCTTTTTGCTCCCTAGGTGAATAGAGAAGGTTGAGCTTTGTACGCCATTCATAAGATCCTTATTTATCTCTATATTGGATGGTGGATATAATCAGGACCCAAATCTCACAATTCCATCCATATCAACCAAAAACTCTAAGGATTTCCCATTTCTTGTAGCTTACTCCCTTTTCAAAATTGCCACATCATTTCATTACGCATCCTTTATTTTCTCTATGAGGGATGGTTGAGAAATCATTTGAGAAAATATTGATGATGTTCCTCCCTAAATGATTCCAATGTCCATCCTCTATAAATCTAAGAAAATTTTATCCTTTTCAGTTATCATCTTTGATAAAGGAGCATGATTCATTCTACTTAGAGCATCTGTCACCTTGTTTTCCTTACTAAGATGGTAGTGCACTGAGCAGTCAGAATCCTTGATGAGAATTATCCATCTTCGTTGGTGCATATTAAGCTCTTTTTGTGTGAATATATATTTTAGGCTCTTGTGATCAATATATATATCACACTTCTCCCCATGGAGACAATGCCACAATATTTTCATCACAAAGATCACAACTTCCAACTCCAGATCATGTGTGGGATAGTTTTGCTCATTGATTTTCAGCTTACTTGAGTCTTAGGCTACCACTTTATCATTTTTAATTATCAAACAACCTAAACCCCTCATTGAAGAATTACTATATACCACACATAGTTCTCTACTTATTGGGAGTGTGAGTACTGGTGCAGTGATAAGCCTCCTTTTCAACTCCAGGAAGCTCTCTTCTCTTTCATTACTCTAAGAAAACATTACTCTCTTCTAAGATATCTTGGTTAAAAGGTTTGACAATCATGAGAAATTTCTCAAAAATCATTGATAATATCCGGCTATCCCCAAAAATATACGGATATTTGTTATTGATGTTGGCCTTGACCATCCCTCTATTGCAGTTATTCTTGGAGGGATACACATATATCTCATTACTTGAGATGAAGTGACCCAAGAATTATACTTCCTTCAACCAGAACTCACACTTTCTATACTTTTCATAGAGCTTCTCCTTTCGCAACGTCTCTAGTATAGTGATTAGGTGCTCCTCATGCTCCACATTGGTTTTGGAGGACATTAGAATATCATCTATAAAGACTGCCAAAAATTTGTCTAGGTAATATATAAAGGCCCTATTGATCATGTCCATGATGAATGCTGGAGCATTAGTGAGTCTGAAAGGAATTACTCTGAATTCATTCTATATCTTGTACGAAATGTTGTCTTAGGGACAAATTTTTTTTCACCCTTAATTGATAACATCCTGACCTCAAATCAACCTCAGAAAAGTATTGTTCTCCACGTATCGAGTCGAACAAGTCCTCAATTTTTGGAAGAGTATACTTATTCTTTATCATGATTTTTTTGAGCTCACAATAATCAATACAGAAGTGCATTAAACCATCCTTTTTCATGATAAAGTGGAATGGTGCACCCCATGGTGAAGAACTTGGGAGTATAAACCCTTTATCCAGATTCTTCTATAGTTGTTTATTATTCTCCTCAAGCTCCAAAAAATCCATTCTAAATAGTCTCTTAGATATTGGAAATTCCCAAGGTATAATATCAATTGATAAATCAACATCTATTCTAGGAGGAAGACCAGGAAATTCATCAGGAAACACATCCGTGAATTCCCCCATAGTAGGTATGTATTAAAGTATGGTTTCTTCCATAGAATCAATCATTAGAGCCAGATATGCGTTCTCATAGGGAATTAATTTCCATGATTGATATGATGGAGCTAGATAAGATTCCTCATCCTACTTTCACTTGTGTAAAATTGGGGTTTGACTCTTCATATGGAGAGTGATTTCCCTCACACAGTAATTTATGATGGATCTATATAAGGAAACCCAATCCATGCTAATAATTGCATCAAAATCCACCATAGAGAGTATGAATAGGTTCACTAAGAAGTTAAATCCACAAATTATGAAAGGGGTGGAGTTATATTCATGGGATGAAATGATTTCCCCATTTTACATACTCTCTGACATCATTACTTACATGATTTGTGGCGGTGTTGGATTGTCTACTAAACCTTCAGGATTTAAAAGAATGCATAGAACCAGAATCAAACTATATGTTCGATATTCTTGAATGAATATCTAGAGTACCTTTCAGAACTTCATTTTAGGGGTTCACTTTGGTGGTAGTGATGGAAAAATCACGCCCTTTATACCTTGGAGTTTTTTGGTTGCCTCTGAAAACCCATTGCTTAGGGAATTGATTTTCATGGTGCCCTAGTTCTTTGCAGTTGAAGAAATGAACAAATTGTTGAGGTTCAAATGGACCATTCCTCTCCTTTGTCACAAACCTGGGTTTTTCTTACCAATAGTTAAATTATAGGTGCCCTTCTCTTCCACACATGAAGCATTTCCTCATCCCATTTAGGAAATTTTTGGGGTTCTTCTTTCTACACCTTTGGCATGTGGGGTATGGGATTATCATAGCACCATTGGATTTATCAATTGAACTGCAAGAATTAAATTCCACCATACTCTACCAATCCCCATGATACCCCTGAGATTTTATGATCTCCATTTCGATATTGAGGGAACATCCGAAAATTTCATCATAGCTATCAATGACACAAATCGCCAAGTATTTACATAGTCTAGATTTCAGCCCAATAAAGAAGAGGTCAACCTTGCATTTGGGGGTAATGAAAAAGCCATATGGATATTGTGCAAGACATGTAATGTTTTCCTCAAACACTATGAAATATTCTTCATATTTTTTCTTGTGGGCAAGGAAGTCCCTTTCCGTATTATGTCGGAGGGTGCATCGAAAATATTTATCAAAAAATATCTTCTGGAAATCATTCCATTCTAATGCCTCGACCTCCCCCTCGAACATCCTATTTTTTTTTATCAATTTTCACCATTGATTGGTTTCAACCTCTATACTATAATTTGACAGAAGAACCTTATCCTATTCTGAACATTGAGTGATGGAGAATATCTTTTAAATGTATTTGATCCATTATTCGAAAATTGAGGGATTAGATGATCCCTTAAAAGTATGAAGGATTTTTCTGCTGAAGCTCTCGATAGAGAATTGTTATTTTATTATGGGTTTGAACGTTCCTCCTGACCCACACTTCTATTCAAGACTTGAGTTAACTTAGAGAGTATCCTGACAAGGTTATCGATTCCCTCTCCCATTGGATTGGGCATCTCATTAGAATAATCCTCACATTGATCTTCGTATTAGTTATTAGCTCGAGTCCTCATATTACCAACCATTAGCTAGAATAAAATGAATGTTAGGTGTAACACATAAAGGGTAATTCAAAGACAAAAATTTATGAATTATAAATTATTTTATTTTCTTAACTTATGACTCTATAGGCATCAATCTATGTTATCCAAGATCTACTTCCCAACATATATTCTTAGGTGAATTTTCTTGTATTCCCTTAAAATGGTTTATAATATGCTTGTGAATTTACCAAATCATACCCCCTAGGAGTGTCATAACCAAGTGTGCAGCAAGGCCTGTTATAGTGTACCAGGATGCCCCAGGTCATGCATGAAACTCCTTGTCAGAGTTTTCACTTCTTGGTACAACTGTTCCAAAGCTGCTTCTACATGATCGTATCTAGAAAATGATTTATATTTATGATAAAACACTTACTCAATAATTTCCAAAACATATGGATGTTATTTATTATACTTAGTCTTATCACCGAGGCTTTCACTAGAGTTTTCTAATCCAAATACCCAAAATAAATAACCATGTCCTCTGATACCAACTATAAAAACACTTTTCTTTATTACACACATAAACATGATTTATTACATAAAAACTACACTGGATAGAACATAGAATATCTAGAGTTATATTCAATTTAGGGAAAAGAAATATTACATAAGAACACTGATAATATAACAAAATATCTTTATTGAAAACTTCCTTTACATGACCACTACATTAAATCCTACTTAGCTTTTCATGGGATAACCTTTGGACATAGATATGAAATGGGTGAGCTATAAAGGCCACTAATGGAGTTAAAAAGGAATAACTTGATGAATAAAATACATGTTAGCAATAGGAATATCAATGGAGCATAATATAAACATTATCATTAAGTCATGATATAGCCTGACTAACATAACATATAAATGTGGCAACAACACTTAACATGGTATTAGCTTGAGCCTAGGATCTTTGTAGATGGAGAATGAGTAAACCCTCATTTCACTTGAATGATCAGGTGTAAACACTCATTTCACTTGATGTTTCATGATACTAATATTTACCCAATGCATTGGAGCACTGTCAGATCGCACCCTTCATAAACATTTTGTTTCATGCGTAAGTGTGCCACATAGATCATACAACATGGATTCATTAAACATCATCATTTATTCCAAAATAAAGGAATGAATAATTAATATATGAAACTATATAATCAATATGTAAATGTTCATAAAGGTTAACACCCTTGATAGAGAAATGGGCATGGTATTCACTATACAATGACTTTGGCTTGAAAATCATGGTGCAATTTCCACTGCATAACAGCATGACTTAAGAATTCATAAAAATGGTTGCTGATAGATAAAGGGGTGTCTAAACATATTTGGATTAAATAGAATATATTAATATAGACACATTTCCCAAAATATGTAATTGAATTTGGATTCAATATAATAAGAATTACTTTAATATAAATGAGGAGATAGAAATTCGTTAAGAAATTTGTCCATGGAAACGAGTGTACATGGGGTGCATTAATGAGAGAGAAAGTGGGATATAATAATTAAAATTTAAAGAGAGTTGTATGGGGAGGTGAAAAATAATAAACCAACATTTATAATTGAAATTAAAAGATCATAACAATTTTACGAAACATGGATAAAATGAGAAAGGAAGGAATCTCGTACTTGGAAGTGTGATCCCAAAGGCTTGGTAGAGGCTTTTGAGAAGATTTTTGGGAGCATGGTGCACCTTGGGAGGATTTTATAGGGAGGAGGGAAGAGGATGGATGAACTCAAAAGTATTTGAGTGAGGAGGAAGTGGGATCTTGGGTGGGTTTATATAGTAAAGGAGAGGGAATTATTTATTATTTAGGTTTTGGAGCCTACACATTAAAAAATTCAAAACCACAAACCATTACATAGTTTTTTCCCATGGTATTTTTATAAAGGGGATTGTAAAATAATATTTTATTAGGCCAATGTATTAAATTATTTGAAAAATAGGTTCTCTTATGTGGAGGTGAGTCACACTCTCAAGGAAATCAATTTAAAAATTTAAAATGTTTTATAAGTCTTGGAGGGTCCACTAAGCTTTGTAAATTAAATCAAACAAACCAAAAATCATATATTTTTAATGTTAAGACATATATTGGCCGAAAATAATGTTTATAGTATTTTATTACATCACTATTGGGTCATTATGATGTCATAAAACATATTATTTATTTAAATGGTATTTAAATTTTTATCCAAAAATTGGACTTTCTCAAAAAATTATGAAAAATTAAACATTAGATAATTTCGATTTCATGACTAAAAAATAATATTCATTTAATCTAAATGATTTTCTAAAGACATGAATTTTTAATTTTAAAATAAAAACCGACATTTAAAAAAATTCATGGGTTTTGATAAAAATAGATTTCCAACAATTATAAATATTTCAATTGTATTCATAAAAATCATACGACCATTCGTATTTAATAAAAAGTAATTTAATAATAATATTTTACTAAAATATTATTTAATTCAAAAAATTATATTAATTCCTCATAATAGATTTCATAATTGAATATTAACTAAAAACCCTATTTCTGCTTTAAAGACTACTTAGAAAGTAACAATAATAAAAAGAATGTATATTCTTTTTTCTATAGAAAAATAATATAAATAATCATAGTGCTATGGTCTTGTTTCATAACCCCTTATAAAACCCACATAATACTGAAGGGTAAGGTGTGCGGTGGTGACAGATTCTTGGGGTGGCACAGATAACAATGCTCGGGTGGTAATCTCTATCAACTTCTACTTCTCACATAGGAAGTTCTACTTGAGAATAACGTGTTGATTCTCAGCTTGGTCTTGGTCAAGAGAGAATCCCAATTACACCACCTCTTTTCTGAGTTCCAAAAAACGGACTTTGTATGGATCAATTCTACTTGATGAGTCCATCACTTCCTTTTTCTGAGTAAATAGGATTTTATAAAGCCCTATTTTTATACTAATCATGTCATCACTGTTCAATGACTATATTAGCAGTGGTATCAATTCTTAATCGTATTTTTAAATCCAAAACCATAAAACAAAGGAAGTTCATACATTTTATATATCCTTACTATGACATTTAATTAGATCAAGATGAATTTTCATTAATGAATGTTTGGGTTGTTACAAATAGGGTATGATCCTACTAGTTGAGGCCATAACTTTTTTTCCATGCCAACTGGATTTTTTAACATACTATATTTATATTAATCATGTGATCAATGTTCAACGACTATATTATTAATGAAAATGATACTTAATGGTCATTTAAATTTGATTTAATATATTAAAACCAAATAAGTTCATGCACTCTATATAACCATATTACATTATAAGGAATTTAATTAAATCACAAGGTAAAATTTATTTATAATAGATTTGGTTACTACAGGATAACTATGGATTGTAGGTAGTTTAATTCATATCATGAGGTATTTTCTTCCAAGATCCATAAGTGATTTCTCAGTCCTCATGCATCATATGTTCTTTGAGTCCAACTCCAAAAGTGTCACAGGACATGGTATATTCCCTACTCAGTATAGGTAAGGTGAGGGTCAGTGATGAGTTAATCCTTCCCATGAAATATTTAAAATATATCTCTAAACAATATAAATAAACAAACATCACCCCTTTCTTGGTAATCCCAAGAATCAGTACTTCTGAATGAGAGAAGTCCTGGTTAAAATTACATTAATTACACATTGAACCCATAAATCCTTGAATCTTAGTAAATTATTAGAAAAATCCCATTATTTCATGGAACAAACTTCTTTGAGTCCATTGAAACTCAATATTCTGAGATGACATTACCTATGAATTTCACTTTTCCAATAAAAAAACTACATCTGTAGAACTTGGTGTGATGTTTATGATCTCTCAATTTACTAAGCGTGACATCAAGATATCAGATGTGATCATATTCTGACTAGAATAACATTAAGTTTTCATTGATGATAACCACACACAAAATTATCCATAAAAAGATGACAGATCAGATTCATCAATTCCAAGAATACTGTGGCGGTGTTCGTCAGACCGACCCACATTACCATAAACTCATATAAGAAATGCATGTTCCAAAAAGTATTATTATGTATATCTAATGGTATCAATATCAACTATAAATACCATGATATTGAGTTAATATTATATAAGATCTTGTATCCTCACAACTAATTGAGAGGATCATCAATGTGCATAAGGGGATATTAGTTCTTGAACAGTATCTCGTTTAATAACTAATAAACATCATACAAGCGCACAATTTCCCATATTTTTTAGTGAAAATAATTGGATGACCCTAATGTGATGATCTAGGATGAATAAAACCATTATCTTCTATATCATCCAAATAAAATTTCAATTACTAATGATCACCTACTGGAATCCTCTAAGATGGGAGAAAAACGAGATATACATTAGGAACCAACTCAATAAATAACACAATCTCTTGCTTGGGTGGTATGTATTAGATATATCCATGAAATGAGTCATGAAAATTTTCAACCACTGAAAGAAAAGAATCCTACTTCAATACACAATCATCGAGAGAAAGACATGTTATCTTCATTTTGAGAAAATAAAATCTATACTAAATTGGCATTGCATGACTAGTATATAAGTACAAATACTTCCCTTGAATCATATTATGAAATTCCATTTCAAGTTTAAGGATTTTAAAAAACATTGTAACCACCAATTTATATAAAACATACCTTGAAATTATTTATATTCTCTAACCACACTCCCAATGGTGTGTCAATGGTCAGGACACCATCCCAGACCTCTAAACTAATGAATCCCAATTTGATGAATATTAAATATAATGTAATTTCATACTATTTGTATCAAATATAACACCTAAAGGGTAGATAATACAAGAATCACTCATCTAATAATATAAGGCCATGCATCCAAACATGCAAGAGTCAACCAAATAGTGTGTAGCTAACATTCCTCTCTATGATATTATCTAACCAAAAGTCTATCTGATTCCCCTTCAAGATGTTACTACCACTCCTAAATTGGTAGACAATTCCCCCCACATCGACCTAAACATCAATTGAACCTCCAACTACCAGACTTCTATGGGGTAGCTAATTCATTCCTAGACTATTGATCCAATTCTGATCCCTTCCACTTACCTAATTTTGCACATACCTGCAAAACAACTACATGAGGCCCAAAATACCGCATGAACAGAACTCCAAATATGGGAAAATTCATTGAGACTACTTTTGAACAACATTTCCACACTGATATCACTACAATGGAACATGGTCTTGAAATTTTTTTTAATGCCATGACAATATATCTTGTTGTCTCTCGAGAAATAACTATCACAGTATCACTTACTGCCACTAGTTGATGAGAATCTAGTTTACCCTTCTGTAAAATCCTGAACACTAAAATGGGCTTTTCTCATATTGGATTTTATGATAAGACTTGGATTCATCACATCATAAATTCTACACAAGAGAAAAATGTTCACCAATAACATAATCTCATAGATATGACCATCTTGAAAATATATCTCCCAAGAAATCTCAATTGACAATAAATATGGTGCACATAATTTCTAGTAAGTGGGATATTCATCATAGTCTATCATTTACATTCCCTCATTTGTTAGGTGAAGGAACATGTGATCTATGTTATACCTCATGGATTCTAGACAGTAGTGTCTATGAACCATTTTTTGAAGTCATTATCAAATAACTCCGCATGTTTTACATATTTCTCTTTACAATACCACAAGGACAATGAAATTCTATGAAGCATGTCTCTGCAAAGCATCAACCTTCTATATCTAGGTTTACTCATCTTATTGATGATCCTATGGATTAGATCAATTTAGAACCCAAATTCCAGGTAGCATACCTACCTAGTGAACATAAGAAAATGATATAATCTAAACTCTCTAAAAATATCATACATAAAATTAATTTTTTAAAAAATATCACATTACATGTATTCCTTGACCCTCTGGAAGATTTCATGAAACTAAACATCCTTATGATCCTTATGAGATACAAGAATATCCTATTTTATTTTGTTAGGAGTGTGTGGATTACATCTCTCCAAATTATCAATTCGAAGATGATGAGGATTAAATTTCAATTAATGTAAAATATAATCCTTAGATAACTAGATAACATAAATATAAATGTTAAAATGTGTCGAAACAAAGATCCACTAGCTCAATATCTCTCTAAATAAGGTTTTCCAAGTGAATTGGAAGGGAATAACAATTCTATCATTTCATTTATTAGAGATAAAATGGATCTCATTTCGTAGTTCATATATGAAAATATATCACATGTAATTTATATAACCATATTGTTAATAATTCATTTTAGTACATATCACAATATACCAATCAGGATGCATGAATATTTACGTCTCAATATATGAGTCCATGAATATAATACTCAGTAAAAAATAACATCAAACAATATGTGAATAACCCAATGTGACATAATATCAATCATGAAAAGTGAACTACATGAATAGAAATCCCACCCATAGGTACTCATACATTCTCTCATACATGGGTTAGCTACTCCCATGCACATTATCATGATAATTTATTCACACATTCCTATCCTCCTTTCTAAGTATACAAATTAATAAGGAAATATAAAATAAAGGCATGAGGGCTATGAGAGTACATTTTAATGTCCCCTAGACCAGTACTCTCAAATGGGAAATCTAGGTTCAATACTAGACCCCAAGATAACATCCCCATATGTTAGGGGCCTCTGACTATCAGAGGTGCAGTCAATGACATAATGGGAGACTATGTTGATGGTTCTCAGTGTAGATGAAGTGGGAAGATGTGGGAGATATATTAAAATTTATTTAAATAATTTTTTTGTGGATTCTAGAGTGAGGATATTGCATGGAAAATTTATAAATAATTTATTTCATATTTGAATAAATAAATACCTTGTATTAAGAACATTCATTGTTGGTTAAAATTCAGCATCCAAAAAGTCCTTTTCAGATTACCGTTATTTTACACTCATGATCTAAGGATAGAATCCTTCTAGCAGTGATACACACGTTCTTCTATGATATGTAATCAACACCACTAAATCTCTGGGTGCTAGCATGGTTTGTGAAATAAATTTTTTATTTTATATTTGATTTCAAATTCTTCATTCATGATGAAATATCTCATGCACTTCTCAATTTGGAGAGGCGTATAGGAGGAGTTGGGGGGAGGTTTTTTGTACGCAACAATTCATTATTCTCAATTTAGGATTCTTTATACAATAAAAATATACTCCTATTCATAGAATTTTTATTTTAGATAAAATATTATTTAATATCATTCCATTCATTAAATAAAAATTATTTCCTTTAATAAATCCAATGTCGTAAATAATAATTATATAGTTATTATTTTATGGTGTTTTTGAAATTTCAAAATAACAAATATTATGTAACATTAATGTTAATTAAAATATTCTACTATAATCAATATTAGTCTATTCAAAATCCTCTAACATTCGTCTAATAATTAAATTAAAATTCTATTCATAAAAAATTAATTTATTCATTATTTAGTGAATAAATATTTATTAAAATATTCAATAAATAAAATAAATATTTTATTCACATGAAGTCAAATAAATATTTAATAAATATATGTGATAAATACAAATTGACTAAAATTATAACTCAAACATGAGAATAACATATATTCTATTAATTAAACTCAAAATGAAATTAATAGAGATCAATGGAAAACCATAGAGTGTGACCCTATAGGATTCATTCTCATGGCCATTAGGCTGGCATTTTTAATATCTATGCATACTGTCTATCAATGCATCTAGGAACTAAATAGAAAGAACTTAATATCACAACATTGAAAACCACATAAGAATGATCACTGTGTAATATAATCTCTTTGTCATAATATCTCATCAAGAAGGTTGCACATCCATATCACCAACCTATATGCTCAATATGTCTTTCTTTGAATATCTAAAATAAACATTTAGTTGCACCATGGACATAGAATGTAATGTGATAGTTCTACTACAGTAAAACAAGTCGATATATCAGCTTCTATAAAGGCAGAATGGAAAAATCATTCCTCAACTTAATAATTAATGACACGTCATTCATGATGCTCCGAACAAATCAAACTTCACCATGAATTGTTATTATCATGGTTTATGAAATACATATAAGTATTAAAGTTATAAAATGCATTAAAAATATTCATAATGAATAAGGACCATAAGACACACTCATAGATAGAAATATACGATGACACCCAAACATGAATAATTCTAACTTGAGGGTCTGTTATCATAATCCCTCATATTGAAGATTAACAGGTGTGAATATTATGAGAAGTCACATCATTTACATATGAGTTCTTGCACATGAAATTTTATGTACTATGTGTCCCATCATAATATGTTATACAAAGATAGAACATTATTTGTGAATATTGTCATATCACATCAAGGTTCTAATCTTAGAGGGGAATAGTTGTGATCCTATCAATGAGAAATATAATCTAGGAAATTATTACTTTAGTGTCATGTTGAACAAAAAAATTCAATAATTTGTTTTATTAAAATTAGATACATCTAATATTCATGTAATCAATGTCTAAATAGTTGTTCATTGGACACAAATTCCAAAAAAAACTCCTGCTTGGAATAGAACTGACTGCCTATGACCTATAGTTCGCTAGACCTCACATGAATTTCGTGTTTCTATTGAGTCAAGAATTTAGTCAATGTGTCCACCATGTTGTCTTCCATGAAAATTATACTCACTCAACTTCACCTCCTTGATAAAAATCCCTCAATACATTATACTTTGGAATTCTGTTCCTCATCTTAAAATGTGACCTTGGATCCTTTTCAAGGGAAACCACTATAGTATTATCACAATAGAGTGTGATGTGATCATTATATTTAGGGAGAAAATCTAGGACTTGGATCAAGTTGTGAATTCATACTTTTTATTTAGCTATATTAGAAGATGCATTATACTCAGACGGTGTTTTAGAATCTACAATCACATCCTTTTTTGGGATCTTCTAGATCACATCAACTCCATTTTATGTGAATATGTATCCTTTTGTGACTTCATGTCAACTTTATAAATTTGGATACTAGAATATGGATATCGTATGATGACTAGATTCTAATATACTCCATAAAACAGTAACATATCTATAATATACCTCATATACTTATGGATAGTCTTGAATATCATCAAATAGTGGTCATCTTCCTACAACACATAATTTATAGGATACATCTAGATTATTACATATCATATCATACATTAATCACCCAATCCCTAATGTGTATGGAACCTTTTTCATTCTGTTTCATTACTCACTTGTCTAAAGAAACATTTTCCAAGAATGATGAATTCCATGTGACACTGGATTATCCCCTCTTGGATTGTTCCATACTGAATATCTTCATTATGTTGTCAATATATGTACTTTGACTTAGGTTGATCAACCTATTGGATCTATCAAAATGAATCTTGATCCAAATAATATATGCTACCTCACCCAAGTCCCTAATAGAGAATAATTTATTTAACCACACCTTAACATAATTAAAGACTTATATTTTTTTTCCAATGAGTAATATGTCATCAACATATGTATTAATAAAATGAATACACAACCACTAAATCTCTTATAGAAGAAAAGATCAAATTGATTCTTTTTTAATCCAAATTTCATTAGAGCCCCATAAAAAATAATGTTTTTTTTACCTGGATGCTTGTTTTAATCCAAAAATGGATTTTTAGAACTTAAATACCATGTTAGAATAATTTTGAGACACAAACCCTTTTGGATGTGTCATATAGACATCTTTCAAAAGGTTCTCCTTAAATAAGGCTATTTGAAACCCATTTGTGAAATCTCATAATCCTTGAAAGCTGTAATGGATTATAGAATTATAATTGATTTTCTAATTGAAACTAGTTAAAATTTTTCTTCGTAGTCAATTCCTTGATGTTGTTTCGAAACTTTTTCAACTAGCCATGCCTTATAGGTATGTATTTTTCCATCCATGTGCAATTTCTTCTTGGATAAAAATTTTCAACCCAGAGGGAATACATCTACCGAATGGTATACAAAAATATAGACATGGTTTTGGTACAAGGAATGCATTTTAGAATTCATGGTTTCATTCCAATTGGAAACATCTGTGCCAATTACTACATCCATGTAGGATAGAGGATCATTATTATTAGCTAATAATGTGTCACCATACTCAGTGAAGAGAAAACCATACCATTCAGGTTCTCTATACTCCCTAGTACTTCTATAATGTAATTGTGTCTCTAGAACAATTTCTTCTTCCATGGGGCTTTGTGGAATTTTTTCCTACCCCAACTCTTGTGTATATTGAGCCTGGAATTCTTCAATGTCTATATCACTCAGACTATCTCTATTAGAGATAATATCCTCCACATTAAACGTGCTACATATGTCAACAGAACAAATTTTTCTGAAGGTTGTTATATATAGTATCTATTTGTTTTTTGGGATGTCATGTAAAGATACTCTTTGGGACTTGGAGTGAAATATTGTTTCCTGAAAAGGCCTTAAAAAATTATTTTCAAACCCACACATATAACTAATACAACCTAGGTTTAATTACATTCCATAATTGGTATGATATATCATTTTTCTTCTTTAGTTGTTATGTGGTTTACTATATATATTGGTGTTTGTAACGCTTATCCACAAACAGATAATGGAAGACTGTCACGAATCAAAGTTGATCTAACCATGTCCATCAAGGAATGATCTCTTTTTTCCTTAAACCATTCCAATAAGGATTATAAGGATGATTGAGTTGATATACAATCAAAAACTCCAATGGATTATTAATGAATTATTCAATAAGATGTTTTCCACCATTGTCTAAGTGGAGTTTCTTAATCTTTTTACCAGGATGGTTATCAAATTCATTTTTGTATTAAATTAATATTTCAAAACAATTTTACTAATACCTAATTATGTAAACATAACCATATCTACTAAAATAATCAGAAAAGGTTAATAAGTATAATTACCCACCCCTTTACTTAGTATGAAATGGTCCTATCATGTATATGTGAACTAATTCAAGAAGCTATATAGCCCTTTCACCATACCCTCTAAATGGGTCTTTGGTCATTTTATTCTAAAATTAGAAATACTATATTATTTTTACAATTCCTGATTAAAAAAACACTTGAGATATAATAAATTAATTGTTTTGGTTTAGTTTTTTTAAATAACCCACAATTATATGAATTCTAAATAGACATCATCATTGAATTTGTAATATCTAGTTTAATTAACATTATAGTGTAAAGGATCCCCATTACTTTTATTAATGATCCATACTTTTTTCTGGGAAAATGATAATAATGTCTTTAGGTTGGCAGTCTATCTAATTGTAGACATGAAACTCCTTGATTCATTATGTGGATTCCCTTATCCTGAAATCTGGACATGGATTTCCCCAAAAATATCCTGCAAATTTTTATTGAATATTCTTTGGCCATTAAACTCAGTATAATTTTGATTAATTCAACCCAAAACTATTATGAAAACTCCTTGATAAAAGTAATTTTCCATACTTTGGATACATACAATTCATATTTCAATGTTTTAACTACCCATTGAGTAAAGGAAGGATTATTAAATCATAATATATAATTGATGGATTTTAATATATTATTCATAAATTTAATCTTCTTTTTTTAATTTACACGTTTGGTTAATATTATGTGGATGTCACTTAATTAATTAACCACATTGGACAAAAAATTATCACATAAATCAATTATTTAATATTAATATTTGTATATTAATTCATTTATTTATGTGATCCTAGCCTCACTTTCAAAAAATAAATAATATTGTGGACATAATTAATTAATTAATTAATTAATCCATCAATGATATTAATGTAATGGATGATTTATTGAGAGGACATTAAATCAACCTCTCACATCGGCAAATTAAATCTTCTTGAGTGTCTTGGTCTGAGTTATAGAATTCTACCTATCAAACTATGTATCACCTAGGTTGGAATCATTATGGTTTTAGCTTGAAGTTCATCTATGGACCATGGGATTCTCTATTAATTATAAATATTTATTACTCTCACTCATGTGACTGTAACTAATGGATTTTTCAAAAGGGAATAACATGAATATCTTTTGAAACTTATTCCTACATAATAATGGAGGGAGAGATGACTCATAGAACATAATTTAATTTAATATTAAATAATTGAAAAAACACGAAATAAATTAAATTAAATTCTTGAACACATACACAGGTCTTGGTGAATCTTGTTTATGGTCATACATCCAATTAATATGAAAAAATTAAATAGTTATCAATAATTTTTTTATTTTTTATTTTATTATTTAACAGGAAATCTCTTTTGATAACTAATTAATTAAGTCCCTTTCATATCAATGATAATATAATATTATTTGGAGATACCCATAATTAATTTAATTCATGTATAATAAATGGAAGATCGTATAATGATATATTCCTTATAATAAATTAATTTAAATTTTAAAATTATTTAAAACCATTATTAAATTTTGAAACACACAATGTTGTGGAAATCAATAAAATATGTTTATAATGCTTCAATGTCAAATTTAATTTAATTTTAATTAATTAAATTAATGGGAGACTATACAAGAATATAAATTTATCTACATGCCATGTACCTTAATTTTTAAATATCCTAGTCACCCCCTTGGGGGTTCGGTGCATTATCTCAAACACAATTCATTGTGTGTACAAGCCAATTACAGGCATTGTATCAAGATTTTGTATACCAACTTTCCCCGGTCAACATGCAGTGTGAAATAAAAACGACACATGCAATTAATAGCTCGAGGCATGTAGATATAGTTCACAAGGGCATATGGTGTGAGCTCCGACCACACAAAATGCAACCCGGTTTTACTATCTAAGGATTTGGCACTATATGATGGAATCTATGGTTCTTACTAATTTTTTTATAAACAATTATTTAAAATAAAGACAGAACGAACATGATTAATATGTATATAACACGTTATTTCTAATTATATTAAATTATTAATAACATAAAATGAAAATCAAACCACAATTTTTCATAGATAATAATAAAATAAATAATTATAAATTTAAACATGACCCCTATGATACCTCTTGATGGTTCTGGGTATAGTAGTAGAATGAGTACATGGGCGATATATTAATATATCATTTAATAATTATTGCTTGAAACTAGGAGCGTGGATCTTTCACAAAAAATTTATAATTAATTTATTTAATATTTGAAGAAATAAATACCTATGATTAGGAACAATTTTCATTGGTGAATATTTATCATATGAAAAGAGACTTTCATATTACCTTCACTAATCTATAAGGGTCCAATTATAGAATCCCTCTGGCAGTGATCTACATGTGATATTAAGATATCCTGGAAAAGTCTCTAATCTCCAAGTTCAAGTGTGGAAATTCAAATTCCATTCATTTTTCAGGCATGACTGCTCGTTCTTTGTTCTTGAATAAATCACTCTTTCACTTATTCTTCATGGAATGGAGGGATGTGTAGGATTTCAAATATAATTCATTGTGTGAAAAAATTCTCTACAATCAATTTCTAATGCTCTGTATAATAGACATAAACATAAATTTACAGAGTTCGGATTTGAGTTATAATATTATTTAATTTCATACCAGACATTAAATCACATTTATTACCTTTAATAAATATAATGCAACATAAAATTAATTAATTTTTTTTTATTTTTGTGGTACGCAGGAACATTCACTATAATAAATATTATGTGATAGTCTTTTTAATTAATAATTTTCATTAGACTCAGTATTTTTTCAATCAAACTCTTACATTATTTATTGAATAATTGAATAAATATTTTATTCATATATAAATATTTTAATCACAATATAGATAATAAATATTTTTTGAAATATTCCATAAATAAAGTAAATATTTTATTCAAAAGTAGGCGAATAAATATTTATATAATTTAGGCATCAATATAACAGGAATAAAATTATTCCTCCAAGTTGAGAATAATATTTATTAAATTAATTAAACTCAAATAGAATTTAATCTAGATCAATGGAAACACCTAGTATGTGACCCTCTTGAATTCATTCTCTTTGGCATTATGTGTTCTTGCTTAATTCCTAAGATAAATATATTTCGACAGGTCAAAGAACCCAATAAAACGAACATAATGTAACAATGTAGAAAACCACATCTTAATTCTCACTATTTAATGTAATCCCTTTGTAAAAATCTCTCATCTTGCAGGTTTAACTGTTGTGTAACCAACATATAAGCTTGATCTGTCTTTCTTTGACTATCTAAAATATTTATATAATTACACCATGTCCATGTAATTTCATGTGACTAATTTATTCTAATAAAATGTAAAAGGTATCAACTTCCATAAATATGGAAGGGATAATTCATTTATCGAATTATTCATTAATGACATGTCACTTGTGATGCACTAAACATATACAACTTTTCCATGAACTATTTTCATCATGGTTTACGATGCACATATATATAAGTGAGTTTAGAGATGCATTGATAATAGTCATAAAATCTATAGACCATCACACACCCTCATTGATAGAAATATCTGATGACACTATAACATATGGAATTCCTATTGGAGGTTTAATTCATATAATCTCCCATCATGGAGATTTCTATGTGTGTACTTCATGAGAAGAAGTCTCATCTAATTATGAGTACTCTTACCTGTCAGTATTTTAAATATGTGTCCCATCATGTTTTGGTATCCATTTATATAAAATTATGTGATAATATCATCATAAAACATGAAGGTTTTCATCATAGTGGAGAACTTGTATTCCATCATCAATGTGACATATAAAAAAATTTGGGTACAACCGTGAACGCGGCACATGATGCAAGGAAGAAAATTACATTAAATTGCGAGCCCAAGGACTTGACCCCACGACCTGCCCCTCACCCCCCAAATTCTTACCACCCCACCACCAACAGTGGGGCACAATGTGACATATACATTAGGAAAATATTACATTACAGTCATGCAGAAATAAAAACAATATTTAATACTAAATTTTATTAATATTCAATACATCAAATATACATGTAATCAAATAAATAACATTAGGCTCAAGGACACCGACTCCAATATATACCCCATAGTATATAATTATAATTACAGAAAAAATGAATTCAAAGATATAGATATAGTTGAAATATTATATCAAAAAAAAAAAATAAACCTAACAGTGAAGGCAAAAAATCAAACAAATAACACAAACAAATAATTTAATGATTAGATGGAATGTATATAAGTCTCATGTAGAATAAAAAATTGATAAATTTCAAAAACAACTCATGGAGGATACCAAATACAGTAGTCCTGATCTCAAGGTTAGTCTCATCCCCATGCCCCAACAAACCCTATAAGCGCCAATCAACAATAAGGACCTTTAGACTTTTCCAAACCTACATCCATGAAATATTTTTGGGTTTTAAGTTAAAGATTGAATAGGGTGTGATTATAATTCTGTGGGCTGACACCTCTATGTCTAAAAAACCAGTCTGATAGTATGTTTATTCAATAGAGTGATTGGAATGAGTATTAATTAGAAAATTGATACATTATAACTATAAAAATTCTTGATAATAATGAGGGAATATCACTGTTCATATAGAATTATCATAACAATAATAACCAAAAGTCTATCAAATAATCACAAAACATGGAAAATCCCTATATATAAACATTTCAGCATTACTGAGCTTAAATCTACAAAAATTTCAACATTATTGGGATAATCCATATAAACACTAAAACATAACATGTACAAGACGTATAATCATTATAGAATAACCAATAAAATCTCTCTCTATATAAATTTTAGCATACTAAGCTAAACCCTATAAGCATTGAAGTATAACTGGGCCAAGAATTAATACATAACCAGTTCAAGACATATAAGAATCGTATCATAACTAGGTCATGCCCTATAATAATTATACTATAACTCTTCTAAAACCTATATATAAGAATTTTCTAGTAGTTCGTCAATTCCTTAAATGTCTTATAGTACAATTGTGATAACTCATATAAGTCAATCATAATTACAGAGATAAGGAATATAAGTTTTACAGTATAATACTATCAATCCGTATAATCATTATATCATATGATATACCACATGTCATAATGGAAAGAAGAATGCACAATTAAATAATAATCCATGAATGTTAAATCATCCATTTACCCTTTATCTTTCATTTCTCTTTCATTCATCCAGTTAAGTCTTAAACCATTAGCATTCCATTATACACAATCATATCATATCAATGTATCTCAATTCATTTTAGTAATCAATTATTCCATTTTTTAAATTATTTTTATCATAATAAATCACATAAGGATTCATTTTATTTTGATTTATGATTTAATCCAATAGATAGTTCATTATAATTCTAGCGTTGGATCACCCTATGGGTGGACGTAAGCTAGGTCTCAACACTGTTCAATACAAATGGGTACAAGGAGTGGTCTAAAAACATTATTTTTATCACCCATTAATAATTTAGTTAAAAAATAAATTGTGTTGACATGGTCACATATTATTTCTCACACATAATCAATTTATAACGAGACCATGGGGTTATTTCCTAACACACAAACTTGTATCTGACTATCAAAAAAGAACTCTTAATAGGGAATTCCAACGAATAATAAAGAAAAAGGGAATCATAAGGAAAACCATGATCACACACTAATCATGATAAAAATTAGATTCCATGGTGGTCAAGAGATCACACCACTACAATAAAGCATAGTGGAAAAGGAGAAAACAATGAAAGGGTTCTCACTACAGATCAAATGCTAGATCTTGATTTCTATGAGGGAAGTAATCACTTAAAATCACTTGGGGTATCTCACGGGTGTGAAAGAAGTGGTATATAGTGAAGTAAATTTCTTTATGTTCCACTACACAAAAAAAACCGTACCTAATGAATTAATAAAATGATTTATTAATTCATAGAATAAATTTATCCAATAGCATATACGATGAAAAATATGTTTCCTCATGTTATAATAACCCCAATAAAGAATTTCATGATGTGAAAAAGATTCATGGAATTTAAATTTTACATCTTTGAAAAAAATTCATGACATATTCCTAGTATTATCTTCACATCATGAAACTCATTCATGATTTGAGAGTGTCTAATAGAAATATTACATCTAAGAATATATTGAAAATCCCAAACCACCAACGAACCTATGGTGTAACATTAAATTCATTTAAAAAATTTCCAAATAGACACCATTACTAAAACAACACATTCATTGATGATCTCTATTTCATTTTGCCTATAAAATTCATTCTATTGGAAAAGAAAATGCCCAACAACCAACGTTTAATGAATAAAATAAAACATAACTAAAAGAGGTTAAACCCACCTCAAGATTAAAATACATGTAAACGAATGTATAATATTTTTTTTCATTGCATAAAATATTTAATTTTATTAAGTAATCAAAAAATAAAATTATTGTTACCATGGAGATATATCTCATTTCCACCATATACGTTAAAATAGAAAATTCATTTTGATATTTTGGAAATTTTTTTTGTAAAAAATTCATATTAAAATATTTTTGAATGAAATTCAAAATAAACATAAACATTGTTTTATAAATCTATTATATATATAAATACATCGATAAAATAATTGTAAAAATTTGTATAAGGAATAACAATATAGTTTGAAGATAAACATTAAAAGTGGTTTTTAATAGAATGTCCCTTACATTGAGTCCAAATCATCACATATGTTATTTATCTTCCTAAATAATAATATATGGTTAGTTATTTAATTTTATAAGTTGTTTTTTTTGAAGTTTATTATTCCTTTTATTTTAGCTCTTACCATACTATATTTATTTACATATTTAGTTTAATTCTCATATGTTGTTTTGATGATATTAGTTTCATAAATATATAATAAATTAGATAAGACAAATATAGATAATGTTTTAATTACTCCACCATATTTGACATAATAATACTAAATTTAATTTATAATTAATAAATTAAAATTAAAAAAAATAATTTTCAAAATAAAGGCCTTCTAAAATAGTAAAAATATCCATACTAAATTAAAATGTAAAACTATTTCAATATAAATAGTTAGACAATATGAAACAAAAATGAATTAATTATCTTTTAAAAATAATCCAAAATATATTTTCACATTCTAAATACATAAAAAATAAATGATAATTTTTAATAAAAAAAGTAATTTTCACTTTTTAGGGAATTAAGATTTTCAAAAAAAATTCAAAAATTCATCCTATGATAAATTTTGACCCAGAAAATTAAAAATAAAAAATATTTTTTCAAATAAATTATCTAATTTTTCTAATAACTAATGATATTATTTAATCATAAAAATAAATAAAATCAATTTTTTGGGAAAACATATTTTTAAAAAATTAAATTACATAATAATGGAGTTCTTATTTTTAAAAAATAATTAATGCATTAGTAATAAGTATAAACCTTATATATTTCTTAATGATGTTAATACTATTCATTCCTACTAAAATAAGGGGATTTTTATTATGATTACTTTTAAATAATAACAATTAATTATTATTTTAATCTTGATGGTGCATATATTATATGTTATTGAATATTGTAATAATTTTTAGAGTCTAAAGATATTAATAAAAATCAATTAATTATCTATATATATCACATAAGAGTTTCATAAAAAAATATTTCAATACCAATATATATTAATGTTCAATTTCCTATGAAAATCACAAATAACTCAACAATGTTTCATCAAAATATTAATTATAATAGTTTGTTGTCATTGTTCACACACCACTATACATATTTATTCTTCATAGTTTAATATTTATTCATGGATAATGATTGTAAAATTTTCCAACAGTTTTATCCTTATTTACCATTATTGAACCTGGAATAAATTTATTATTAATATTTAAATTTTATTTCTCTAACATATGTGGTTATATGTCCTTAAGGATACTCTTTTTTTCTTGTGGTCTCACATTACTGATTAAAATTCCACATAAAAATATCATGTAATTAATATAATAGAATATTTTGGTTTCATATTTTCTGGTAATTTCTTTTCTAATAAACGTAGAATATTTTATTTTATACTATTAAACATCATAGTTTAATAAAGAATAATCATAAGCTTGAATTATGTATTAACTAAATCACATGATAATGTTTTCATTGATTAGAAACTCACCATGTATCACCCATCCAAAATATTTCTTTAAATATTTAATTATGGTCAACTCAACTTTTTAGTTTTATGCATTCTTATAAATTTCACTAGTTATTGAACCAGAAGATCTCATGTAAGAATTGTTATAATTTTAGCTATAATGTTATTAAGTCTATGTAACAAATTTAAATTAGACTCTCTCATCATCTTGATTTATTGTCTTGTCTTTATATTGGTTTTTTCAAACATTATGATGACATTTACAACTATATTGTAATGTATCTGAACCATAAGATGAGTCTTAAAAAACATAAAAAGGTCAATCCCAACAATTTTATGCATAATAAAAACCATATAATGATATTTCTGAACCATATGATGAAAATTTCTCATGCCTATGAGAATTTCTCCCATCCATATAATAATTTCCTGTATTATCCATTTCATATCAATCAACTCTAGATTAATGATTTACTATTCATGATCTCATGACTTCATTCAACACTTTAGATCTCCTATCATTTCACATAAATACCTTATCTTATATATAGAACAAAATATCTTATATTTTTTATTATGACCTATTCAGTGGAAACAAAATTTATCAATTTAACCACAACCACTTCATTATATTAAATTAATTATCTAGTAGAATTCCATATTCTAGAATATGTTCCTCAAATTAAAACTATTGAATATTTATCTTAGGTATTCAAATACATCATCCATGATTATCTTCTCCTCAATATTTCATTAACTAATGATGTGGACAAAAAAATCCCCACAATTGGTTTTTCTGTTCAACCAAGGAATATTATTAGCAATCACCTTCAAACCACCAAGTCATGAATAAATTTTTTTCAAACCTATATTAGTGAACTCAGTGTAAGATATAATATTTTTAAATAATAGTATATCGTTTTATATAAATAATTTCATAAATGTTCAACAAATTAGAACTAATTTCTCTTGATTTTACACAATGAATGATACCACTTTAGAATAAATCTTAGATCAAATATTTATTTAATCAGTACTTGGTCATCTCCCCAAAGAGTTAAATATTATTTGATCAAAAAATTATCATCACATAAAATATATTCTCTACATGATAGATCATTTTAAGGAAACTATTGATAAAAATATTAATGTATTCACTTCAATATTACTACTAAAAATAGTCCACACACGAAAAATTTTAAATTCCCAACTTTTCCCTTTTAATATGTCTATGTTAATATATAATCCCAATTAAGTGAAAAATATTTCAATGAATTCTCATCCTATAAATGTTATACCTAATATTTAATAAAATATTGAAAATAAATACAATGGATAGTTTATGTTTCCAAATTTTCTCTCATTCTAACAATAATATCGAAAAAAATACAAGGTAGGGGACTAAAACAACATAACTTATCTTTGAGAGTGCTATGGGTGAACACCAAGAATTACCGTCATATTGATAAATTGATCCTTTAGAAATTTATTTTTCAACACATCTAAAATTATCTCAATTTTAGTAATAAATTCCAATATCAATTCATTAGTCTCTACAAGATATTTGAAGAAGGGATACCGCACATCAATGTAATTTCATCTTGAATACTGACCAGATTCATTAATGATAGACTACACATGGATTATCATTCCCAATAAGTTTTAGAAAGTTTAAGACAAATTTAATATTATAAAATTAAGTTCTCATATATATTGATTCAGTTTTAGCCTGAGTTTTATCCATATACTTAGATTTCTAGGTCCATAAAGTCTTAGAAAAATGTTCCATTAATATTTATGTTTCATATATTCCATTATTCCATGAACGATTTTGTTTCCCTATTCCCTTCCTTGCTCCTTAATCATGGTTTTATAACATCTATAAATTTAAGGAATATTTCTTATATGTGTTTGATATATTACTTATGTACCATTCTGAATTCATCGATGATATGGTTATGGTTCAAAAGGAATGCTTAAATATATCATTTTCAGTGATAATTGAATTATCAAAATAATTGATTGTATTAGAGAATATAAATTAGCATATTACCATTATATAATTAAATTAACTTCTTAAATTAATCATTATCACTTAATAATACCAATATTTTGGTTTTTAGTTATTTATGATGTTAGAATTATAACATCATTATTATAGGTTTAAAAAACCCCAAATAAAAAACATTCAAATGAAAAATGAGTGAGAAAATGTTAAGTTATTGTAATAATATAACTTTTATAGAAGATTAATGATATAAAAAACATGATAATTAAGTGTTAAAAATATTTAATAATATTTTCGTGAAGAATATAATGGATAATGGTTAATGAGTGAATGGAACTTCTGTTAAATACATTATTCTTCTCATATAAATCCACTATATAATTAAATATTAGTGACTCATTTTTGAGACAAGATGTTAAAAAATATTATAAGGGCATATTATGGAGATAATTGTTTCTAGTATTCAATACTAAGCTGAAGGAATGATTCCAGATTAGGTGGGTATAATAGGGGTTATTATATTGGTCATTTTAAGTAGAATTTTCAAAAATACATAGTCCTTAATGTTTATGTTGTGTATTTTAACATGGAAGGTGGATCCAAATTAGACTAATACTAGAGATATATTAATTACAGGTCTATCATGATCTTTTCTATTCATTTATTGTTAATATCTTATGATATTTTAG
This sequence comes from Viscum album, assembly GCA_963277665.1. Taxonomy (NCBI): domain Eukaryota; kingdom Viridiplantae; phylum Streptophyta; class Magnoliopsida; order Santalales; family Viscaceae; genus Viscum; species Viscum album. Next base: position 892,305,737 of record OY728138.1, read on the forward strand.
GACTTTACCCATTAGATAAACTCTTTTACATCATTTTTTCTAAACCCTGGTAAATCAATTTTTACCTTCGTGGGCCAAATTTGGACATTATGATTTCATATATGAAATATATTTTATATGATTCAATTTTAAAAGGATAAAAATGTTGTTTATTATAATACACATAATGTAAATAAATTTTTATATTTATTTTTTATCATAAAAATGCATAAATACATATTCTTCCCAGAACAATATTCATTAGTTGATTGATAAAATGATTGAATATATATATATATATATATATTATTTAAAATCACTCCCTAAAAAATATTGGTTCAATCTAAAAAAATAAAACATATATAAAAAATCATTTATTGGAAAATAATCCTTTTAACATTGAATAATTTTAATCACATTACATTAACATTATATCATCAAACATTTAAATTTCTCAAAACCATTTGCATTAACATATTTCATTAAAATTTCAATTAAAATAATAAAATTATTTAAAAATCTTATAAATAATAATATTTAATTAATAAGAACTCATTTTTTAAAATAAATAATTTTAATAAATTAATATATTTTTATTTCATTTCATAATTATTTATTCTATGTGAATTACATTATTAGTAATTTCCTAAAAATGATTATGCTACATTAATGGTTCTACATGATTTCGGTATGTCTAAATATCATAAATACATCAAGACTATAACAAGTATTTATATATATAATGACCATACATATAATGGTCATATTATATACTAATATATATATTTATATACATATCTGGAATCATTAATATTATACACTAATTTTTTTGTTATAAATATTTATGATTTTTATAATTTTTATTATTCTTTATATATTTTCAATTAGAAATGTTATATTTATGAAATATCATGATGATGAGAATTTCAATCTTATAGTATTTTTTTATATGTGGTATCATTCCACTAGTAATCATAAAAACTATGTTTCATTTATTTTCCTCGTAATATATTACATTTAGTACTAAAATAATTAATTATCTATTTACTTCTGTTTTAGTTATCATACGTTGTTGATCATAGTATTTATATATTAGGAAATTCATACTATTATAATCGGATGTTACAAGCCATCATAATATTCACTACACGTTGTAAGTCCCACAGAACATCTCTAGATGATTAATCTCAATGATAAAGACATGGTCACTTGAGATGTGGTATAATCAATTTTACTAAATATCCCTTGTCATGGAGGGGAGTGATGAACCAGAATTTCCTATATGTTCATTTAGGATTCCATTTGATTGATTCAAATAAATGACAACCAGTGGTTCATTCCACCTTCCACATCAATCGTGATTTGAATAAAGCATCATGTTATATGACATCCGACCACTTGATCATATGGTTTTGTGAGACCACACTCTATGTCCTCTTATGGTCACTCATGTATAATTGTGATCATCCAGTGGACAATAATATTTTTTAGATTCCATCCCTACTCCCCACCATGTGCTTCTTCAACTTTTTTCCTCTATGACGGTTTATTGAGGAGGAAATTTATCAAAATTATTCAACATTCATATAGTGGATTAATTGAGACATGTGGATCAAATAAATCTAAATAATATTTTATGAATCAATCAAATTTTGATAGAAAATATTGATATAATGTAATAACCTACAATTATTATTTATATTATAAAATTTAATCCATAAATCCAATCATAACCGTTAATATAATATATTATCTAAAAAATATTCATAATATTTGTTTATTAGTTTTAAAAATTAGGAAAAATCAATCATATATTATATTTTAAATTTGAATAAATATTTAATTTAGTTTTTATGTAAATTTATTCTTATATAATCATAATGAAATAGGTATTAACATATATACACCATGTTTTTTTTGTATTTTTGTTCTAAAAATGAATTGGTATAAGGAATTTTTTTTGTGTCAAACATCTCAATGAGTTTAATATAAAATAATTTTGTAGATATTTATCAATAAAAATAAAAAATAATTATTATGGTTTTTAGAAATAAATTATATATATTTCTTATTATTAATAAATTATTATTTTGTAGACTAACAAGATGTATTTGAATACTTCATTTATTAATATAATGGAATGTTGGAATCAATGAAAACTACCTTTCTCTTCGGTTCCAATTTATGAATATAATTCCGTTTATCTAGGGGTATCCTCATGGTTAAGTGAGATATAAAGTCCATTCATCCCTCTCAATTCATCTTATGTATGAATATATACATTTTTAGGGAAATTATTCATTTAAAATAATATAGTATTTATCTAAACCCTCATTACATCAATACATGTATATAAGATTCTATTAAAAATTTATGAAAATACAATATCATAGAAAATAATCCATTCTAGAATCAAAATTAATTTTTGTTTAATAATAAAAGATTTTATATTAGAGGAAAATATAATTTTAAAATTTATAAACCTTAATTTTTTCATCAATCAAACAGACCGCAACAAACATCTAATAAAGAAAGCCATCCTATCACTACTCGTCTTAAATCCTGAAAAACATTGTTTTTTTAATCAGACAGGATTATGAAAATAAAGGGGATGCTTCTTGACATGTATAATATCCCGGTTCTGGAAGCCACACAATGGGTGCCCTGAACCCGGTTGTTCACATGATCTCAAGCGCATTTCCCCAAATGCTAGAGGCTGCCGAATGACAGCAAGGGCCTAGGTCGGATAGTGGGGAAATTGTGCCCTCATTTATCAAATTGTAGTGCAGTGGAAAAATATAAACATACCCAAAATCGGAAGCAGTAAACAATATACACCCTAAATGGATAACAAAACTGAAGTAAAAGATAAGCAGCAGTCATATATACGAGGATGAAACATGCCTCTACTCTATGAAATCAGCAAAAACAAGATACACTACAATCAGATACAACGCAACACAAGGTATAAAATTACAGAAAAGCAAAACCAAAGCAGTGTAATAGGAACTCACTAGCATTTTAAGCCTAAGCTCTGTCTCATGAACTCCTACTCCTCGGCAAGAATCATGTACCTGCGTAGGGACACTTTCCCTTATCGACACCTGCAACAATATAACGTGTTTGGGCCCTAGACATGAATCAAACAGGGTATGAGAAATAAATCTCAGTAGGCAACCACCAAAGGCCCATGTCCAACTATCAGTGAAAATGTGCTACAGCAGTGTGCAATAATGAAATGTAGTAAACTAAGAAGTACTCAAAATTAAACATTCATTCTAATTATATTTCCATTGTAAAAATTATTTATCAATTCAATATAATTTAATTATGAGTTATTCAGAGACTCAGCCTCAACTGACAATCTCATATACAGTTCCACAAAAGAAACCAAAACAATCTATCTAACCGGTAAAATATTATAATAATACCAATCCTATGCTTTATCATGGCAGGTACAACCTAAGAAATCACCATAGTGAATATTCAAAGTAAACCATGTCCTCTAAAATGCAAATAATTACCCTCATTCAATTATAATTTTATCCATTAGGTGACTTCCCTCAAACATAATGAATATTTCCCTTAGGCATATGAGATGTCTACCTCAGGCACAGAAGCTACTGCCCACAGGCATAAGAATAGTGGACCTTAGGCTAGAAGAATCACTGCCCTCATGCTAAGAAAAGCACTACCCTCAGGCTAAGTAAGTAACCGGGTTGAGACCAACACCTAAGCAAGAAATTTAAATATATTCTCTCTCAAGAAAACTCAAAACATGCTATAATCATTGCATACCAATAGGTATCCAGGCCAAATGGCTAAACAAGGGAAACGCGCCCACAGGGATTCCCTGGATCAAGGAAATGATCCCAAACAGTAGTTTATATTTGTTCAATAAATTACCTATGCGATTCTAGATATCTAAATAGTAAAGTCTCCAGCCATACGACACCCCAAACATGGGCACATAGCAAAACGGTTCACAAAATCAACTCGATAGTTTGAAATAAACACCAGACAACCTACCTCGATCTCCTCTGATCGATATACGCGAACAACGACTCCCAAAATGACCAAGAAGGATATAGATCTGGGATAAACATTTATCAATTCAAATGTAAATAAATTCCCTTCGGAAAAAAATTGGAAGGAAAGACTCAAGGAGTAGGAAGACCTTACCCGCGCAGTCCCACCGAGATCGTCGGTGGAAGAATCAAATTCTCGGTAAGCGTTGAGGAGATCCTTCAATCCTCGATCGACTCTCCTGGTGCTCCTATGGAGATTTCTTCCTCCTCTGCTGAATGGAGAGGCTACTACCTATTTTTAACGAAAATACATAACAAAACGGAATATACTCTCAAGTACATGGCGTGTACTTTATTATTAACTTATCACTAGAGGCAACTCTCCACCGCCTTACTCTTCACCTTTTGACTGATTACATGATGTGTAATACTAAGTACAGGACATGTAATATCATTCCACTAGAGGCTTCTCCGACCACCTTACTGTTCACCTGCTAACTGATTACACGACGTGTATTACTAAGTACACGATATGAAGTTAGTTTTTAGACCCTTAATCACTGACAAGCCTACATTCCCTGTATTCTCATACCATAAAGACAAATTACATAGTTTGTGGAAAAGTACACATCATCTACCCATAAATTTGGGAATTTTCCACCATTTTCATTATTTTCTTAAAAACATAAAAAGAAGAGGAAAAGAAGAAAATCGCAGCTCAAGAATAAAAACTGGGTTCATATAAACTTCGCCACATAAAGAAATTCGTCCCTGATTTTCCATTACAAGGGTGGTGAAGACAAAATCAGAGAATAACTCTAGACACTAAGTACATACATCAGTCTCCCACTCCCAGGTTTCATCTTGCACTCGGCCATGCTTCCATTGCACTCGTATGAGTGGAACTGACCGGCCTCATAGAACCTTCAACCTCCTATCAACAATATGAATTAGATACTCCTCAAAGGATGCATCGTCCTGAATTTCAATGTCATTTGGTTGAAAAATGTGAGATGAGTCTGAGTGATAATGGTGAAGCTGAGATATGTGAAATATTTCATGCCTGGCCCGATACCTATGTGGTTACTGGAACTGATAGGAAACTACCCCAACTCTCACCAAAATCTAAAACAGCCCCTCATACCTCGGTGAATGTTTTCCCTGTCGTCGGATTTTCCTATGTCCCAAACTCGGTGAAACATGCAAGAAAACCTGATCCCCAACCATGAACTCCAAGGGTCATCTACTTCGATCAACATAAGATTTCTGACGGGACTGTGTAGTAGCCAACTACTTCTGAATCGACTGCACCTACTCTGAAGTCTCCTGCATGAGAGGTGGTCCTATTAAATCTGTCTCACCTGCCTCCAACCTGCACAAGGGTGATCGGAATGGCCTACCATATAAAGCCTAATAAGGTTCCATTTCAATAGTTGCCTGAAAACTATTATTGTAGGCAAAATAGACTAGGGGTATCTTCTTCTCCCAAGATACCCTGAAGTCTGTACTCATGCACGCAACATGTCCTCTAGAACCTGTATTGTATGCTTTGACTGGCCATTGGTATGAGGGTGGTAAGATGGGCTCAGAAGCACCTATGTACCCACCGCCCTCTGAAAACTCTTCTAGAAACGAGACGTATAACAGGCGTCCCTATCTAGAACGATAGGACGAGGGACCCCATGAAGACGTACTAGCTCGCAGATATACAACTTCCAGAGCTCTTCAACACTAAAGGTATCTTTGATCGGAAAAAAGTGAGCTACCTTTGTAAGTCTGTCCACAATAACTGACACAACATCATTGCCTCGAGGTGACCTCAACAACCTGGTCAAGAAGTCCATTGTGACATCATCCCATTTCCACTCCGGAATGGGTAACTATTGTAACAGTCTGACTGGCCTCCAATGCTCTAACTTCACCTGCTGATAGGTGGAACATCTTTTAACAAAACCAGCTACCTTTCATTTCATTCCCGGCCACCAATACTGACGTCTCAAGTTACGGTACATTTTTTTAACTCTGGGATGCACTACCCAAGATGAAGCATGAAACTCCCACATAAAATCCTTGTGTATATCCCCTAGAAAACATACTTTTTCCATGGATACACAGTACTTCATCATCACTTATCATCCAAACAAGAGGAGGGTCCTCACTTGCCACCGACTCTCATAGAACTAGGCCTTCTGAATCTGATAGCTGCCACTTCCTTACTCTATCCTGGAGGGTAGAAGTCATGTCTAAGGATGAAATATAGGTTCTTCCCTGGATATCATGCATCTCCAAATTCATCTCAGAGAACAATGCCATAAGCTACCACTCACCACTGGCCCCCTGGACTGCTTGTATCTGAGTCCTCCTACTCAGTGCATCAGCTACTGCATTACCTTTACCAAGTGTATAGGCAAGCTCGAAGTCGAAGGAATCAAGGTATTCAACCCACCTATGCTGTCTCAAAATCATGCCACATGGGGTAAAGATGTATTTAATACATTTGTGATCTGTGAACACCAAAAAATGTTCTCCCTAGAGATAATGTCTCAAACATCGTAACATAGGAACAACTGCAGCCAACTCAAGATCATGCATTGGGTAATTACTCTCATGTGGCCTCAACTGCCAAGACTCGTATGCAACTACTTGATCTCTCTACATCCACACCACTACCAGCCCAATACTTGATACATCACAGTAAACTGTATAGCTCCTCCCTTTCTCTAGATGTATCAGGACTGGTGCTGATGTCAACCTTTCCTTCAGCTCCTGAAAGGCTACCTCGCAAGCTTATGACGAAACGAACTTCATAAAGTTCTTAGTCAATCCCATAAACATCACTACAAAATGGGATAAGTCTTGTATAATGTGCCTGTAGTAACCATCCAGCCATAAGAAACTCTGTAATTCAAACACGTTCTTAGGATGATCCTAGGAAACTATTGCTCTCACTTTCTTTGGGTCAACTGCAACTGCTGCCTCTGAGATCACATGACCCAGGAAGTGAATATGGCCCATCCAAATGCCTCACTTTGAGAGCATAACATATAACTGATGATCTCTAAGTGTACTCAGTACGATCTCAAGATGGATGGCATGGTCGTGTCAAGTGTGACAGTACAACAAGATATCTCCCACAAAGACTACCACAAAAGAATTCCAATATGGGTGGGACTCAGGATTCATTAGATCCATTAAAAACTGATCTCATGTCTATGAGTCCGAACGGCATGACCATGTACTCGTATAGACCATATCTTCTCTGAAAAGCTGTAAGCAGTATGTCTGATGGTCTAACGCGCAACAGATGATATCTGAATCTCAAGTCAATCTTCAAGAACACTCATGCTCCTCAAAGTAGATCAAAAAGATCAACAATCCTAGGTAAGTGATATAGATTCTTAACCATCAACTGATTTAGTTTCCGATAATCCACGTAAAGTCTGAGGATACCGTCCGCCTTCTTGGAAAACTGGACAGGTGAACCCCATGGAGAAGTACTGGGTCGAATGAAACCCTTTTCATAAAACTCCTCTAACTACCTCTTGAGGTCCTAGAATTCTGGATTATCCATCCAATAAAAATGAATGGACACTGGTTCCTCTCCTGACACAAGCTCAATATAGAAATTCACCTCTCACTCTAGAGGTAGACCGGAAAATTCATCCAAGAAGACGTCCTTGAAGCGATTAACCAATGGATGGAAATCCTTCTGGATAGTTCCCCGGTAATCCATATATAAACTCACAATCTAGGCTATCACTCCACCTCGCTCACGATGCTTGGGTCCATCTTGGCTTGCCTGGACATCCCATTTTCTCTTGTATAGAAACCCTCCACCCTCTGGTGACATGAAACTCACATTGGGAATGATAGCAATCTACAAAGTCTTGGAAGGTTACCAAACAGTCCATCCCTAGAATGAAATCATAGGATATCATCTCTAAGACATAGAGGTCCCATAAAAAGTGACACCCACCAACCTCAAGGGGGCACTACTTGCACTGATGCACACTTTCCATTCTAATTCTCAATGGAGTGTCTAGCGTCATGATATCTGATGATGAAGAAACACAGAGCCCATGGCTCTCCACAATGGGAAATGATATAATTCTATGTGTAGAACCACTATAAAAAAGAACTAAAGATAAAAACAGAAGCAACTAGAATAGTACCTTTGATAGTGGAAGGTCTGTGATCCTGCTCCGGTTAGGTCTATTGTACTACATATGTCTGCCCAATTTCATGGCCCTGCAACACAGCCTGGGTACCTGGAGCTGACCCACCATGTTGTCTCTGAGATCCTGGTGTCTGCATACTACATTCACAAACACTTCCTCGGCAGGAACGTCCTGACGTATTCCAATTCCCCGACTAATAAAAAGCTACTGGCCCTGGTCCTGTACACAGAGTCTGCACAAAACCCCTCTCACTAGTCACTAGTGGAAGCTCCCTGCAAAAATGATGGAGAAGACCCATCTGGCCGCAAGCACGTCACTCCACTGCGTCACATGGACACTAAGGTCTATTGTTCCCCTCTTTACCACACTAGTAGCACATGAAATGGCCACCTGGAGAATTATTATGGCTATTACTGCCATCGTAAGAGGAATCCATCCGCCTCTTCCCCTTGATAGTAGAAATAGTACCAGAGATCGGTGCCAAACTGCCCTGGTTCGCACCACTCGCTTCTCGCAGGTTCTGCTTAGTAGTCAATGGCTGGTTCACAATAGCATGCACTGTAGGCAACCTGAAAATATTCACCAGTGCTCGGATGTCATATTGAGGACCATCCTCAAAGAGTCTAGCCCTCAATTTCTCTTCACCCACCTGAACATGTGGAAAACTCTATAGCTCGGTGAAGCGGGCAGAATAGTCCATCACTGACATGGCGCCCTATTGCAGATTCATGAACTCTAGAGCTCGATCTTCCCTTAGAATCTCTGGAAAGAAAAATTCATAGAATACTTCCTGAAAATCTTCCCACGCCATGTCCTGATGATGCCCAGTCTGGGTGGTAACATCCCACCATCTATTGGAGGAATCACACAACATGTAAGTAGCGAGCTTGACCCTCCTCCCAGGAGGCGTCTCCAGATGCTTGGAGATCGTCTACATAGAACCCAGCCATGACTCCGCAGCCTGTGGTCCGACATCCCCTGAAAACATAGGTGTATACTACTTCTGTAATATACGTGTTTTCTCTTCCATAGATGTGGAAACAGGTGGTGCTCCCTGGAATGTCTGCATGAACCACAAGAAGCCTTCATGGAACTACCCATCCGTGCCTGCGTTTGATATAACGGCTAGCAGCACATCTCGCACTACTGGAGGATCCATCGGTAGCCAGTGGACTACCATATTTAGAGTATAATCATTGCCGCTCTCTTGGCGAATAATTCATGGTCGTCTTGGTTGCATGACTCTACAAGGTCAAACACACACCTTAGACTATGATCATCAAAGACTAAGAACTGGAAATGTAAGAAGGGAACATAGAACAAAAAAAATTCTATTTTTAAAAAACAAGACTACATGGTGTGTATAATAACTACACCGCATGTTCCCGTAAGTCTTTCACATGGACGTGTACTTCCTACTAGAACTGGTCATGTACCACACCAAACACAAGGCATGTTCTCTACACACACAGTGTGTACTTGAATTTTCTTCCCCTACCAGAGTAATTATACACGGTTAAACCACACGACTATTGTAATAACACGAGATTTTATAAGATATATTCTTTTTAATTTCTTTCATATCTTATGTTGTACGATACACTAAGATTATCTTGTGCTATACGCAACACCGTATTAGCTTGCAGTATACACAACACTAATCCTAGATCGTGTTACACACAATTTCATGTTTTTTTGATAGTAGTTATTATATGAAACATTGAGTATATACATATATTCAATGTATTTTGTTATAGGCAGCAACAAAGGAGTCGTGCACTACATGCAACCCTAACTTGGCTTGCATTACACGCAATCGTGACCTTCTTCGATAGCGTGTGTTTTACGCAATACCAGGTTTTACTAAACAACGATATATTATTATATTATTATTTTGAATAGTATTAACTAAATTTTGAATTTTATAACATTATTATTCATCTTACACATTTTCTAGAACATGGTATAAGAACAAAATAAATTTTTCGGGTAAAATAAGTATTTTTAAAAAAATGCAGTTTTACCACCTTTTGAAGGGGCACCCACATTAAATCTTGTTTTTGAAATGTTTATAAGTTAAATTTTTCAAAACAAAATTATTCTTTGGAATCAAGATATAAAATTTTACCTTGGATAAATTTTTCATATTATTCTGATAACTTTCATATTTTAATGAATAGTAAAAACACGCTATATTTTAATTAAAAACAACTTTTTTCATCGTAATAACTTATGTGGTTAAATTATAATATTGAATGGTTTTAAAGTATAAATAGAATATATTTTTACCATTTAATATAATGTATGTCATTAGCATTGATTTTACCTTGAATTCGTAGGTTAAATCAATTCAATCTTTTGCAATGTTTTAAAGAAAAACCCATTTTCTTTCGACAACAGGATTAATTTTAATTTAATTTCTGCAACTTTTGTGTATTGAATTTGGAAAAATGGATTCCATATTTGGAATCCGTGGGTCCAAATTATGTTAATAAGCTACTTTTTATTTATGGGAATTATGAATAGTAACTACGGTAAATTTTATTTACCATAGTTAAAGGTAAATCGGGTAATTAAGGGTAAATATAAGATTATAAAATTACCCTAAAACATGCCAAAATACTATTGGATGGATAAAAGGTGACCCATATCACCTAAGGGTCTGATTAGATTCATTTTATGGACTTTTTACCATGAAAAGAATTTAATTATTATTAAAACCAAATAAAGTGACAACATGTCACTCTCTTAAATCTTATAAGTATAATAATTTTAATTTAGTGATAAACATCATAAAACTACAAAAAGTAATAGTCTCCAGAAATATAATAAAATTATCTACATCATGATAATTTATTTATAATATTTAGGGATTAAATAATTGTCATTAATGGTGATACATTAATGATGCATAAATTATTTATTTAGTGAAAAATCAATAATATAGTTTTTAGTGAAATATTAATACATATCAAAAGGCCAAAAAATCTGAAAAAAAACTTATTATTAGTTTATATATAAACCTTAATCATCCACTGACCTAATGTTAGACCATTTGGATCCTTATTAAGATGATTATGACACTTATATTACATTATTTTAAATGATGCCAAAGTTGTCACCTTCATAATTTAATAAATATAACAATTTAACTATTGTGATTTTAAGATGATAAATTCGAGTAAAAGTATCATTGTGAAAGGTAATAAATTTATCTTAATAATATGATTTTATTTTTAATTTTAGGAAACAAATAAGTATATTAAATAATTATATAAAAATGTTGTAGTAAATATTTTATTAAGAGATAAACCAAATAAATGGTTATAAAAATAATAAAATAAATATTATATGAACTATTTAATGCACTCCACTAATTTTATAGATACATATGACCTATTATGAATCTATTAAAGCTTTTAGTTCGAACATATCTTCTGTATATAGTTTATTTAAATTCAAACAAATGAATAGTGTCAAAATTGACACTATTGTTATTTTATAAAAATAACATATTATAAAATTGTTTAAAAATCACAAAAATATTTAAAAATTATAAATTTACATTTATATGGTCTAAAATGTTATAAAGTATCCCATTATGGAAAATTCACAACAAATAAGTAATTTTTTTGTTATAAATTAAAATTTAGAATGTTATTACCACAAATAAAATTAAACTGATTTAGTAAGGATAAATCAAGTTGATAATGTTTAAAATAATTTCCTAACATGTCACAATTTTATTGGTTGATGATATTACAACTCTATCTCATCTAATATTCGAATATGAGTCATTTTTGGAGGTTTTTAAGTGGGGTTAGACTTATTATAAATTAATATTTTTAAGATTTCCAAAGGTGCCCCTCCCCTCCCTTATAAAAGGGCACCTCCTCCCTCTCTTTCTCACACCACTTTTAGCCTTCAAGCTCGGACAACCCCTGCCAAATTCTCCTCTCCACATCCCTATAAAATTCCTAGAGGTCTTGGTCTTCTTCAAAGACCAATTTTAGTTCCCTAAGAGGAGGTCTCAAAGAGGCGCTTCAAAGAAGAGGAGGTTCGGATACGTACGAAGCATATCAAACCTAAGGTAAGGGATAATTTTGCAAATCTCATTTTTATCTGATATTGCTTATTTTTCAGTATTTACTGAGGTTATTTCTATCATTCATGTTCATGTTTTATAAAAGTGTCTTCATGTATGTTTAAAGTCCTTTTTACCCATTTTTTTACTTTTACTACATGGTATGTAAGGAATCTTTCTTTTATTTACGTTACGAGGTACTTTTTGACTTTTCCGACAAAAGTACGAGAAGAATGTTTTTTTAATGTATACGAAATGAAAGGATTTTTAAGGTTTTATAAATCCTTGTTTTCATGAAACTTACTCCAAAATATTTCATGACTATTTTCAACAAAAACCTTTTCTTCTAAAATTTCATGGCATTTTGTGAAAAGAAAATGATTTTGAAGAAAAAAGGATATTTTCCTCAAGAATTCATTTCAAGTGTTTTATCAAAACAATTTTCAGCTAAGATGACATTATTTTACATGTTTATGTTTCAAGTATCATGTCTCTATGATTTACATGGTTTCACTTTTCTTATTATGAAATGATATCCATTTCTTTTATATGGATTATGTGATGATGGGATGATGTTTATGAAACCCATTTTATTTATTGGGTTATTATGAATGATGTATGTTTATTTTGTGGAACAAGTAAGAATGATTTCATTATGAGATTGGTGGGACCTATATCTCCCTCCAATTCATTGGGTAAATATTTTATATCTCATGAGATTGACATGGCTAGAATGGTAAGTTAATCTGATTTAGTGTTACAGGACTGAAACGAGGAGTGAACTCGATTCAGAATGGGACTTTGTCCACTAAGATGGTCTTGGAAGCAATGCCTTGGATACTATGGAAATCATTACATGTTCTTAATAGATTCCACAATTACATGTTTTATTCCCATGCTATTTTATCATGGTTTATGATCAATTATGATCTATGCCTTATGTACTTCCATGTTTTATGTCGTTGCTCAAGATTTTGATGTTTAAACATTATGTTCATGTTTTTAAGTTCAAATGTATATGGTATGTTTTATTTTATCCATGCTTACCCTTACTGAGCATTTGAGCTCACCCATTTTATGTTTTATTTTCCCTCAGGATCAAAAGAAAGGTTTTAGGTAAGGAAACCAAAAGTGAAAGATCTTTATGGGAGATGTTGAAGATCTTTCACCACAATTAGAATATTACGTTCCAAGTTTCCAAAGACACTAAAATATTATGGTCCTTGTGTGTCTATTTTTGTTATGTATTAATTATTCCGCAAAAGTAATGTAATGTCCATGTACGTCAAGCTTCAGGTCTCTACAGTTGGTATCAGAGGAAAGGTTTAGTCAACCTTTGGAAACTAGGATGCGAAAACGTTAGTGAGATCCCTAGAGATATTTCTAAGGTATGTCTAGGGATGTCCTTAAGGATAAGTATACATATAGGATATAGTCCTAGAACTACATTAACGATCATAGAATTTAACCTAAGATGTTAGATATTGAGGGAACTCCCCCTTTACTATGTTGTTTTCCCTAGAATGATTTTTGCCTCTCACACTATTCTTTTTGGGTTTTAGAAAATGGCTGGAAATAGGAAGATTCACGATAATGGAGGATATAACGGACAATGGAATGATATTTTTCATGAGAAACCAAATAAAACGGGATTTGGAAGTCCAAACATCGTTATTATGCCTAATCAGCAATCACATAATATGATAAATAATCTCAACTTTGGTAAGTTTCCTGACACAGATAATAAGAGAAAGATGGAGTTTCATGATGATCATAGAGGAAAGAAAGTTAAATTTCCCTCATGTAAATCATGTGGGAAGAGGCATCGGGGAGATTGTTTCAAAGGAACTGGAAGATTCTTTGGGTGTGGAAAAGAAGGACACAAAGCTAGTAAGTGCAAAGGAAAAGGTTCAGTTAACACCATGGACAAGGATAATGGTAATGCTACGACATCAATAATGATTAGATGTTTCAAATGTGGAATGTACGGGCATTATGAAAACCAATGCCCTAATGGAAAATATCATGAAGAGAATCAACATGGTCACATGGGTAGTATTTATGTGGATGATGATGAGGAGACTACAAATGACATATGAGCCGAAAGAAGTGTTGAAGCTCAGTCAGTTGTTTTAGAAGGTAGTGGAATGATTGTATGTTTATCGAGAGTTATGTTGTATAGTTAATGGTACTATGGAATAAAGAATCATCTAAGGATTGTTACACTATTGTTTTTCCTAAAAGTATTTGAAAGTATATGTTTAATGGTACCAGTAACCATGGAAGGTTATTCAGATATTTTTGTAATGTAGATGATATGCGCATAATGAAGGGATAAGGAGAAAATTAAATGTTTGATAGTATTCATGAGCTCAAGACTGATATAAGGAGAAGGGTATATCATGGATTGAGTATATATAATTTTTGGATTTTGGTATGTGGAAAGATTTAACTTTTGACAGCATTCATGTTTTCACTAAGGTTTAATGGGTATTCATTTTTCAAGAGAATACATGATTAAGGAATTCACATGATTGGAATTTGACCAACAAGATATATGGGGGATAAATGATAGTATTCACATGATTGGTTGATAACATTTCAAGTAATCATTTTCTTTATTCTATGAGCTTGGACCGAAGTATTTTAGTTAAGCCTAAAGATTGGAATGAATTATGTTGGAAATATGTTAGTTTTGTTTAAGGATAGAACTTTTTTTGATATTATTGATGGGATGTTATAGTAATGTAGTTTTAGAAAAAGGACAACCTGCAGGATGGGCGACATCCCATCGCGTCGGACAAGGCTGTGGGAATCGAACCCACAACCGAAGTGCGACTGGCCTTTATCGCCTACCACTGGCCTACAAGAAGTCCCTGGTTAGTATAAACTAGTTTTATTTTATTAAGTGGTATGATAGATGAAGTATATGTACATTTTGGAATGATATACGATAGATGGAATTATGTATATAACTATTGCTAACCTTTTGATAAAGACAGACGGAATGACCCATCATTCTATCACATGAGCTACTAACACTTCACGAATGAAAAATTAAACTTCATTTCTTTAAGAGATGAATTGGAAATTGTTCAAGGCACGAACTACGGTGAGATTATATCAAAATAAAGTAGGTATTTCTTCTAATTCAAAATTTTCAACTTTAGGGAAATGATCTTCAAAACCAAAAATGTTGTCCTAGTTCCCTTATATCTGATGAATCAGATGGTACCTTAGATCATCACAAATCTATATCTTTGTGATTATTGGATTTTTCATAGCCCTGTTCTCTACCACTCTCCATCAGAACTTGATTGTTAGATTTCTCCTCCGTATAAATATTTTCACCTATGTTCTCCTATGTGGAAACCCAGTATTAGTTTTTTTGGTTAACCGTTACGTTTCATACTTTAATTTTTAAAGATAAGTTTTGGTATTCCTTTCTATGATGTGGGTTTCAATTAAATAAACCTTCAAGTATAAAACCAATTATAACCCCGACAAATTTCGAGGGCGAAATTCATTTTAAGGGGGGTAGAATGTAATAACCCGAGATTTTATAAGATATATTCTTTTTAATTTCTTTCATATCTTCTGTTGTACGATACACCAAGATTATCTTACACTATACGCAACACCGTATTAGCTTGCAGTATACGCAACACTAATCCTAGATCATGTTACACACAATTTAATGTTTGTTTGATAGTAGTTATTCTACGAAACATTGAGTATATATATATATATATATTCAATGTATTTTGTTATACGCAGCAAAAAAGGAGTCGTGCACTACATGCAACCCTGACTTGGCTTGTATTACACGCAATCGCGACCTTCCTCGATAGCGTGTGTTGTACGCAATACCGGGTTTTACTAAACAACGATATATTATTATAATATTATTATGAATAGTATTAACTAATTTTTTAATTTTATAACATTATTATTCATCTTACATAATTTCTAGAACATGTTATAATAACAAAATAAAATTTTCGGGTAAAATAAGTATTTTTAATAAAATGCAGTTTTACCGCCTTTTGATGGCGCACCCACTTTAAATCTTGTTTTTGACATGTTTATAAGTTCAATTTTTCAAAATAAAATTATTATTTTGAATCAAGATATAAAATTTTACCTTGGATAAATTTTTCATATTATTCTGATAACTTTCATATTTTAATGAATAGTAAAAACACGCTATATTTTAATTAAAAACAACTTTTTTCATTGTAATAACTTATGTGGTTAAATTATAATATTGAATGGTATTAAAGTATAAATAGAATATATTTTTACCATTTAATATAATTTATGTCATTATCATTGATTTTACCTTGAATTCGTAGGTTAAATCAATTCAATCTTTTGCAATGTTTTAAAGAAAAACCCGTTTTCTTTCGACAACTGGATTAATTTTAATTTAATTTTTGCAACTTTTGTGTATTGAATTTGGAAAAATGGATTCCATATTTGGAATCCGTGGGTCCAAATTATGTTAATAAGCTACTTTTTATTTTTGGGAATTATGAATAGTAACTGCGGTAAATTTTATTTACCATAGTTAAAGGTAAATCGGGTAATTAAGGGTAAATATAAGATTATAAAATTACCCTAACACATTCCAAAATACTATTTGATGGATAAACGGAGACCCATATCACCTAAGGGTTGGATTAGATTCATTTTATGGACTTTTGACCATGAAAATAATTTAATTATTATTAAAACCAAAGAAAGTGACAACATGTCGCTCTCTTAAATCTTATAAGTATAATAATTTTAATTTAGTGATAAATATCATAAAAATTAGAAAATTAATAGTCTCCAGAAAGATAATAAAATTATCTACATCATGATAATTTATTTAGAATTTTTAGGGATTAAATAATTGTCATTAATGGTGATACATTAATGATGCAGAAATTATTTATTTAGTAACAAATCAATAATTTAGTTTTTATTGAAATATTAATACATATCAAAAGGCCAAAAATTCTGAACAAAACTTATTATTAGTGTATATATAAACCCTATGCATCCACTGGCCTAATTTTGGACCATTTGGATACTTAGTAAGATGATTATGACACTTATATAATTTTATTTTAAATGATTCCAAAGTTGTCACCTTCATAATTTAATAAATATAACAATTTAACTATTGTGATTTTAAGATGATAAATTAGAGTAAAAGTATCATTGGGAAAGGTAATAGATTTATCTTAAAAATAGGATTTTATTTTTAATTTTAGGCAACAAATAAGTATATTAAATATTTATATAAAAATGTTGTAGTAATTATTTTATTAATAGATAAACCAAATAAATGGTTTAAAAAATAATAAAATAAATATTATATGAACTATTTAATGTGCTCCACTAATTTTATAGATACATATGACCTATTATGAATCTATTAAAGATTTTAGTTTGAACATATCTTCTGTATATATTTTATTTAAATTCAAACAAATGAATAGTTTCAAAATTGACACTATTGTTATTTTATAAAAATAACATATTATAGAATTGTTTAAAAATCACAAAAATATTTAAAAATTATAAATTTACATTTATATGGTCTAAAATGTTATAAAGTATCCAATTATGGACAATTCAGAAAAAATAAGTAATTGTTTGTTATAAATTAAAATTTAGAATGTTATTACCACAAATAAAATTAAATTGATTTAGTAAGGATAAATCAAGTTGATAATGTTTGAAATAATTTCCTAACATGTCACAATTTTATTGGTTGATGAGATTATAACCCTATCTCATCTAATCTTCTAATATGAGTCATTTTTGGAGGCTTTTAAGTGCGGTTAGATTTATTATAAATTAGTATTTTTAAGATTTCCAAAGGTGCCCCTCCCCTCCATTATAAAAGGGAACCTCCTCCCTCTCTTTCTCACACCACTTTGATCCTTCAAGCTCAGCCAAACCCTGCCAAATTCTATTCTCCAATTCCCTAAAAACATCCTAGAGGTCCTGGTCTTCTTCAAAGACCAATTTTAGTTCCCTAAGAGGAGGTCTCAAAGAGGCGCTTCAAAGAAGAGGAGGTTTAGATACGTACGAAGCATATCAGACCTAAGGTAAGAGATAATTTTGCAAATATCATTTTTATCTGAGATTGCTTATTTGTCAGTATTTACTGGGGTCATTTCTATCATCCATGTTCATGTTTTTCAAAAGTGTTTTCATGTATGTTTAAAGTCCTTTTTACCCATTTTTTACTTTTACTACATGGTATGTAAGGAATCTTTCCTTTGTTTACGTTACGAGGTATTTTTTGACTTTTTCGACAAAAGTACGAGAAGAATGTTTTTTTAACATATATGGAATGAATGTATTTTTAAGGTTTTATAAAGCCTTGTTTTCATGAAGCTTCCTCCAAAATATTTCATGACTATTTTCAACAAAAACCTTTTCTTCTAAAATTTCATGACATTTTGTGAAAAGAAAATGATTTTGAAGAAAAAGGATATTTTCCTCAAGAATTCATTTCAAGTGTTTTATCAAAATAATTTTCATCTAAGATGACATTATTTTACATGTTTATGTTTCAAGTATCATGTCTCTATGATTTACATGGTTTCACTTTTCTTATTATGAAATGATATCCATTTCTTTTATATGGATTATGTGATGATGTTTATGAAACCCATTTTATTTATTGGGTTATTATGAATGATGTATGTTTATTTTGTGGCACAAGTAAGAATGATTTCATTATGAGATGGGTGGGACCTATATATCCCTCCAATGCATTGGGTAAAGATTTCATATCTCATGAGATAGATATTGCTGGAACAGTAAGTTAATCCGGATCAGTGTTAGAGGACTGAAATGAGGAGTGAACTCGATTCAGAATGGAACTTTGTCCACTAAGATGGTCTTGGAAGCAATGCCTTGTCTAATATGGAAATCATTACATGTTCTTAATGGATTCCACAATTACATATTTTTTTCCCATGCTATTTTATCATGGTTTATGTTCCATTATGATCTATGCCTTATGTACTTCCATGTTTTATGTCATTGCTCAAGATTTTGAGGTTTAAACATTATGTTCATGTTTTTAAGTTCAAATGTATATGGTATGTTTTATTTTATCCATGCTTACCCTTACTGAGCATTTAATCTCACCCTTTTTATGTTTTATTTTCCCTCAGGATCAAAAGAAAGGGTTTAGGTAAGGAAACCAAAAGTGGAAGATCTTTATGGGAGATGTTGAAGATCTTTCACCACGATTAGAAGATTACGTTCCAAGTTTCCAAAGACACTAAACTATTACGGTCCTTGTGTGTATATTTTTGTTATGTATTAAGTATTCCGCAAAAGTAATGTAATGTCCATGTACATCAAGCTTCGGGTCTCTACAACTATCTTTTGAACGAGACTACTCGGTGTGTATAAGGTCTATACGGCTTGCACCCTTAAGCTCATACATAATCGTGTTCTGATGTTGACCTGGGAATGTCTCAACCCCCGGTACACAGCGTATTACACCCGCACACAGCCGGTACACCACTCCATCTCACCAGCCACACAACCAAGTCCACACGGTTTCTCACCGGTCAAGACAACACAACGTGTCCCATAGGTACATGACGTGTACTAGATGAGCTTTGCTGATCCGTGTTATTTGAGACACGACCAGATACATGGATCACACTACATGGAGTATTCTAGATTAATCTGGCATGTACTAGAAAGGATAAAACTGGCCTGTGTTGTCAGTTACACGGCCAGATTCCAAAATTACACTACATGGCGTGTTCAGAAATGACACGATGTGTTTACGAGAATATTTCTCCATCCGTTTTGTTATTCACATGGGAAGACATAGGGTCAATACGGCACGGCGTGTACAACTGGTACACGACATGTTCCCTCTTGAGTTTTCCCATCCCCTGTTTCAGCCTACACAGCCTATGAAACGGTTTGAAAATACACGGTGTGTACATAAAGTAGACGGCGTGTACTTAAAAAAATTTCATTTCTTCCCAAACATAAGAGTATATGGCATGTGTTCATAGAATCACACTCTGTGTTTTCTGGGTCTCAAGATAGTAGACCTCATAAACTACTCTAAAGCCCTTTTTTCGTAATTTTCAATCATTGGTATGACAAAATTCCAGTCTGTGGGGGCCCATACTCCCCGTGAACCAAAGTTTAGCATGAGGCCTTTCCCAATATAGTACAAAACACTACAAAATGTTGGGTCATGATCCAAAAAATTATAGTCCAAGAGAGCCCATACTTCTCAGAAACCAATGTTTAGCATCTATATACCCAACTGTAACATATACCAATAACCTATCAATAATAGGCGTATCTATCAAGGTACCTATCACAAGAGCATGAATTTTCTAGCACAACATCTATCGCAACAACAAGCAATTTCTAATGCACCTACATGTCATGTAAACTATGCATGACATGTGATCCTAACATTTTCCTAAATGATGCATGAGATGGAATACCCTCATCTCATCGGGTTGCGGAAAAGTAGAACCCAAGTATAAAAATATAAACAACACACCACAAGTGCTTTACCAAACGGTGAAATCAAATCAACTGTAATAATTATAAAAAAATCAAAATTTAATTCAAGGAAATCCAGCCTTTACATATACACATGGTAGCTACTCCCGAGCACAATTTTTTACCAAATAACTTAACAATATGTCTCGTTCACATTTTCACCAAATAATAAAATAACTCAGAGAAAAGAAAACCCTCTAATCAAACTTTGTAACATCCCAGTTCCGGAAGCCACACAACGGGTGCCCAGAACGCGGTTGGTCACATAACCTTAAGCGCATTTCCCCAAATGCTAGAGGCTTCCAACTAGTAGCGAGGGCCTATGTCTGTTAGTGGGGAAACAATTCCCTCATTTTTCAAATTTTAGCACAAATAAAAATATAAACATACCCAAAAGTGGAAGCAGTAAACAATATAAAATAGAAATGGATAACAGAACTGATGTAAAAGATATCCAGCAGTCATATATATGATGATGAAAAATTCTTCTACTCTAAGAAAGCAGCCAAAACAAGACACACTACAATCAGATACAATGAAGCACAAGGTAAAAAAGTACAGTAAAGAAAAACCAAAGTAGTGTAATAGGAACTCAGCAGTATCACAAGCCTATGTTTGGTCCCATGCTCTCCTACTCCTCTGCAATAATCATGTACCAGTGTAGGCACAATTTCCCTTATCGACACCTGCAACAATATAATCTATTTGAGCCCAAGACATGACCCAAATAGGGTATGAGAAATAAATCCCAGTAGGCAACCACCAAGGGCCCGTGCCCAATTTTCAGTTAAAATTTGCAACAATATTGTGCAATAATGAAATGCAGTAAACTATGAAGTACTCGAAAGTAAACATTCCTCATAGTTATATTGCCATTTTAATAATTATTTAACAATTCAATATAATTGAATTATGAGTTCTTTAAAGACTCAGACTCAGCCAATAATCTGATATACATTGCCACAACAGAAACCACAATAGGCTATCTAATAGGTAAAAGATAATAATAATACCAAGCCTATGCTTTAGCTTTGTAGGTACAACCTAAGAAATCATAACAGTGAATATTCAAAGTAAACCATGTCCTCATACATGCAAATCCTTACCCAATGGTATTTAAAATTGAAACCCCCTGGTGACTCCCCTTAGGCATAACGAATATTTCCCTCAGGCATACGATATGTTTCCCATAGGCATAGAATCTACTGCCCATAGAAATAAGACAATTTTCCCTCAGGCTAAAGGAATCACTGCCCTCAGACTAAGCAAAACACTTCCCTCAAGCTAAGTAAGTAATCAGGCTGAGCCCAACACCTAAGAAAGAAATTTAAATATATTATCTCTAAATAAAACTCAAAAAATGCTATAATCATGGCATACCAACAGGTATCTTGGCTAAATGGATAAACAAGGGAACGACACCCACATGGTGGCCCTGGATCAAAGTAATGATCCCAAACAGCAGTTTATATTTGTTCAATAAATTACCTATGAAATTCTAGATATCTTAACAGTCAAGGGCTCAGCCATACGACACCCCAAACATGGGTGTGTAGCACAAAGGTACACAAAATCAACTTGACAGTTGAAAAAAAAACACCAGACCACCTACCTCAATCTCCTCTGATCGATATACCTGAACGACGCCTCACAAAACGACCAAGAAGGGTGTAGATCTAGGATAAAAATTTATCCATTAAAATTTCAATAACATCCCATTTGGAAAATAATTGGAATGAAAGACTCATGGAGAGGTAACACCTTACTCGCATAGTCCCAAAGAGATCGTCCGCGGAAGAATCAGATTCTCAGTGAGCAGTCGGGAGCTCCTCTAAGCCTCGGCCTCCTCTCCTGGTGCTCCTATGGTGTTTTCTTCCTCCTCTGCCAAATGGGGAGGCTACTGCCTATTTTTAACCAAAAAACATAACTACACAGCATGTACTTTATTTTTAACTATTCACTGGCGGCAACTCTCCACCGCCTTACTATTCATCTGCCGACTGATTACAAGGTGTGTAATACTAAGTACATGACATGTGCTATCAATCTTATGGTGGCTACTCCCACCGCCTTACTTTTTACATTCCGACTGATTACACGGAGTGTATTACTAATTAGATAGTGTGTAGTTAGTTTTTACACCCTTAGTCGCCTACAAGCCTATACGCCCTATATTCTCATCCCACACGGCCAAAGTACACAACGTGTGGAAAAGTACACGACATGTACCCATAATTTTGGGAATTTTACCCCATTATCCTTATTTTATTAAAAACATAAAAAGTAGAGGAAAAGAAGAAACATGTACTTCAAGAATAAGAACTAGGTTCTTACAACATGGGTAGTAACATTTATACTTTACGATATCACATTTCTAGGGGTGTTAATCTCCCCCTCCTCTTTAATTCCAAAATTCCTCTTTGTAGGACCCCTAACTCAAACCCATAAAGTTCCATTGCACTTCTGGAAAGGTGTTGGATCTTATACCATTTTCCATGACCCATCCTTCACATAAATATACCTAGAAATATTACCCATTTGGTATATTATAATACATTGATTTTCTTACTCAATCACATACACTCTAGGAAATGTCCAAGGAGGTAATCAATCATAACTCTACTAAATATCATTATTGTTGAATAGTATAGATTTAATCATATAGGATTTAAAAAATTAATGATTTACCTTTTTGACCTAGGTTGGACATGCATCCTTTCCATTATCACACTACCAGGACTATCACACTCTCCCCCATAAAGCATGCTTCCCACATTATAGAGCACGCACCTCTAGCCTAGGAAATTACATTACACTTCTATAAGGGTAGTGGGTCTAGTAACATTTGATACAAAATAACCTTCCTATGCTATGAATATGTCCATATTACCCCATGGGTCTCCTAAAATAAATTTCATTCCTTCCAATAAGACAATAAAATATTTTTTAGGGGGATCAATTATCAAACTAATGATTATACCGGTATTCCAACACATACCCAATCAATTACTTTTTCCACACTAACACACACCTTGAGATGATTTAAAAGAGGTTACACATCCTAAAATTACTCTATGTCTAGACCAATTACCTATTGAGTTATAAATCACTATCATGCAAATAAGGGATCATGTTTTTTATATTGGTAGTATAATTTAATCTATTGAATTATCACGTTTCAAAGACTTTCACAACAATAAAAATTCATTTCGTATAAATTTATAAAAAAATCCAATGATTCATAAAAAAATTCAAAATATTTTGTGTAATAAATTTACCTTGTATACTATCACAAATTCAACTAAAAAACACCACCCTTAAACATTTCATCTCTGAAAAACTATTAATCCATATATGGCCTGACTAAAACAATTATTCTAACAAACCGTTAATTTTATAAAGTAGTTTTTTTTTCAACCAATTAATTAATGGATGTCATATATTAGAAATCATATATAGATGAAATATACCACAAAACAACCCATAACCTCAATAAAACATATTAAACACATATTTTACAAAACATAACTATTCATTATAAATATTATATACAAATAAAATCACTTATTAAATATTAATTAGAGATTAGAAATCAAAATGTTATAAAAGATTCATTTAATAGGTCATATATATCTATATAGAAAAATTAACATCAGTACTCTCATAGAACAAACAGAAATATAAAAATATTCGTACCTTCGTAATTATAATTATTAAATACATCAATATTGACTAAATTATTGTATACCAATTACAAAATTTGAGAATTATTCAATAAATTATCTAATATATCATCAAAATTTAACTCTAATTTATAATAAATATTATGAATAATCATATTTTTTAAGAGAAATTTAATGTATTATACGAAAATATATCATATTGTGAAAAAATATCACTGCCATACACTTCTCAATTTTTAACAAAACAACTCAATAATTATTGAAACTCGGTGAATCTAAACATTTCATACCTAAATATATAATCCATATGAAAAATTATCCAATTAAATTAAATAATTTAAAATACCAATTCATCCATTTGACTGAGTAAACTAATAAATTATTTAATTTTACAAAAGATATCAATAATAGGTTATTCATCTGTTATAAAAAATACCTCTCTAATTCTCTTCTTTAGTTTCTACATAAGATTCCAACACCATGAAGGTAACAAAAAATATTTTAAACCATTTAAATGAATCCAATGAAAAGAGCTTGATTAAATTAAAGATAATGTTCTCTACCATACCCAAATTAGAGTTTATATTTCTAGATAATTAAATTTTACATAGTGATTATTGGAGAAAATATTCTAGAAAATTCACTATTTTTGTTCCATTTCAGAAATAATATTTCTCATAAATAACATTATCATTCATCTCTTAAAACTAAAACTGATAACTTTATCAAGAATAACATCTATTGTATCCATGAGTCATTAATAATATATTTAGAACAAACTCTTAAAATATGAATTTTCATCTCTACAAAATAAAACTCAAACATCAAACAACGAAATTAGTTCATTTAAAAAATTATGTTACTCAATGGTATATATTTTCACTTCTATATTATTATAGTTATCCAGCCACTAGCTGATAATACTACATAAAATTAAATAAAATCGCACTAAGAAAAAACATAAACGACATCTTTTCCCCACTACGATAACACAGAAAATCAGCTACTAGTAATAATATAATAATTTCATTACCCATATTTCAATAAATATATTAATAACACCTAGAATTGGAATGTCAAATTTGAACAATTACATGAGAAATATTAATTTTTTCATCACCTCACCACTGAAAAAGAAACTTCAAAGGAGGTCAAATATATACACCATACATCCTCCATTTATTTTATAATATGGTGAATGGTTTTTTATTACACATATAACTATATATGAAGTATAATACCTTTTTACATATTGATGGAAAAAATTGGAATAATACAGTCCCAAAAATATAACCAGATAAAAGTATATTGAGCCTAACTATTCTATGGAAATTTAATATTTCAACACCACTAAAATAAAAATCACAGTATCTCATGGATATTAAATTTTATTTAATCATAACCAAAATTATGTTATGACCTCATCACCCAATTCACATATTTTATTCATATATCTATACATATAGGTCATAAAAATACACATAACTCATCTTCTTACTAAGAGTATTCTAATATTAATAGTGATTTAAAAATATTTGAAGAGTAAAAAATAAATAATCTTTTTGATCCTAAAAACCATAACATGTTTCTTGTTGAGTCCCCTAATAAAAAAATTGATAATAATTTTATGTATTACAAACCCTTTAACTAATTTAGAATATTTTTCTTAGAATATTTAATTCCATTATAAGAAACTTACCTTGATGAATTTTACCACATTTCTTAAATATATACTCATCCAATATTTCCTAAAATCCCCACTCTGTCACTCTAATCAAAAAATATTCATCGGTTTTTAATCTAAAATATTGGAAATTTTAGGTTTCCTAAAAACTATGGTAGATAAATTATATTTTATATCAAATTCCACTGAATTTTAAATGTCAAACATGACTAAAATAAAACATCAAATAAATATATAGAATAAGAAGATGAAAGTTATAATGATATAAATGAATTTCTAAATTATTCCATAAAAAATAATTAACACCATATATTAATACTAATACCTTAATTTACTCATGTATTTTAGAACTATTTATTTCAAACAGATAATATTACATGGTTTTTATAATAATTAAACATCAAATTGCAATCCAAGGATTGTAAAGTCTAATGTATTGGATTAATCGGTACGTAAAACTGAGAACTTGGGACTAAGTAAAATATTTCATTATTTAATCATCATAATGTTCTCCTAACATCCATTGTGATCATTCATATGTGTTGGATTACCTAGGGATAACATTATGAAATGGATGGAAAAAAATAAAGTAAGGTAATAAACATAAGAATAAATCTTAGCACATGGTATAGAAAGAATAACATAGTGATATACGAAGTAATGGAACATGACTAAACGTAAGGAATCATATGATGTAGAACATGGGATCATATAATCAAGAATAATAATAATGTGGTAGAAATATAAAACATGAATTCAGAATGATTCATGGCCCACTACACATAGAGAATCATGAGTCAAGGCTCGTTTTACATAGAAGAGCTTTGGTCAAGTCTAACCCCCATGATCGTTGCACTAGGATCATGAGTTATGGCTAACCACCAGGACAATTGTATATAATATCTCATGAGACTAAAAATTATCCAGTTCATTAGAGAATGATTTGGGTTCACCCATCATAACAAGTTTGTGAATATACTTGCCTCATAAAGAACTATACATAGGTAATCAATCATAACATAAAGGATACACATGGTAGAGATTGGGTATCATAATCATGTAAAAATACATAACATGAGATAATTTCATGATGGTGTCCATGAAATAATGAATTTGAAACTTATGTGGACATTAATAAAGTAATATAGGAATATAACATGAGACATGATGTTAAATTGATGTGAAAAGTGAGTTTAAGAAAATATAGAAACAATACATTTTAGTATGATTTATGGGAAATCATTCAAGATTCAATTAAATGAAAAGGAATAATTGTTTTTAGAAAACCATAATTAAACCAATGTATTTTTATGTTAAAATTATTTATTTTGTAAAAACAACGGTGGCTTAAAATAGATTCTAGGGAACACTAGAAAATGGGTACGAATTCATGAAATTCTCTTAAATTGAGCTAGCTTATTTGGATGAATTGAGTAGGGAACCTTCTAAAAACATGTATATAAATGAAAAAAGTATGAATGTATCTTGATACCAAATTTTAGAACATATAAAAATAATTTATAATATTTAAATAAAAATAAATGATAATTTCAATTAGGTAAAATGAGAAAATGAATAAACCTAAGGAATAATGGAGGTTTAGGTAGAATCCCATACCTAAATTCTGAAAGTATTCTTCCAATTATCTTAATGTACATGATAATAAAATTAGAATCATTAGTTAATAATTCCATACACTCTTATACATATAATTTATTTATTAATTTTTTTAGTTCATTTATTCCATTTTTATGAGTTATAATGTTAAATTTTATCATTTTTAGTGCATTTTTTCTTACCCGAATAGCATGAAGGCCTCCATTTTTCATAGATTTTTTGATAAACCCACTTTCAAGGGATAAGGGGGAACACTTACATGGCCCGTAAGCTCAGATATTACATTGCTTATAGGTTTAAGAAATTGCATGACCTGAAGGTCTTAGGTAATTCAACTCGACTGTAACTACAAAGAACTGCCCCTCCCTAGCATCTTTATCATGATAGTAGCTCTCCACCTTCGAATGGACATCAGTCTAGGCATCCAATTCTAGCACAATCTAGTCTTGATGGAATAAACATACCCTCTAATTCATTAAAATCCATTAGGTTCTGCTCTGGTGAGTGCACTTCCTCTAAATCCTTCTCTGGGGCTGCTCCTTTTTTGTAGAGTTTGTATGGGGAAACTGATTTGATCATGTAACCCGAAGACCATGAGGTGGCCTAATGACCTTAAAGGTGTCCTGAAGTCCTTTCTAATACGAAGGCTTGGGTGACCTGAAGTCCTTATGGACTCCAATCCAAAACCTTTGCCCTAAGATGAATAGTTCTAGCTGCTATAGTAGAAAACAATTCCTACTACCACAACTGCTACAGTACCAGCACAGTACATGCTACAGTATTACTACAGTACCAAAAATTACGACTGTACCTAGTTTTGAACCTATGTCTGGTAGATTCACATAAGGATTCTTCACAACCAGGATATGTTTCATGGGTTGTTTTATTAATTTTCATGATCTTCTAACTTATAGAAGTTCAGTTTAAATAGAAGTTCAGGTCCAAAATTTATGTTACAAGTTATTATTTATTATAAAAAATATTAATTAATATCATTTTATTTTTTTTTTATTTTGGGTGTGTATAAATCATTTGATAAATCTTTAATGGAATACACTGGGATTATTTTCAGTGGTTTCCCCCACAACGAATTGTTTTGTTTTATTATTTTACATCACGTGTGTATAATGAATCCAGAACAATAAAAAATATATAATACATATATTATGATCTGGTTCAACTATAAAAATGTTTTCCTGACTATACATGGTATTGAAATAGAAATTGAAAACCCTTAATCCTTGAAATCAATAAATAAACACATATCAGATGGTATTTTTATTTTTAGTATAAAAGGAGAGAGAAAGAGAGATGATGAAGAATTATTCCATTAGCATAATAAAATTATAGAATATGTAAGTTATTGAAGTTATCATACCCTTTGGATTAGGGTAGGTAGGGAGAGAAAATAAAATAAAGTAACATGAAAAGGGAATTGTTAGAAAATGGAAGAGGGTTTAAACTCTTAATTCCTTCCTCTTGGGAAGCTCCTTATAAAGAATGTTATGCTATTTTTTTAAGAAAAAATGATCTTGGAAGTGGGGAATGCGATATAGAAGATATTTGAGTAGGATTTTTATAGGGCTCAAGGCTTGAGTGGAGTGAGGAGAAGAGGCCATGAGGTTTGGAATTTATAGTGGAAGAAAGATGTGTTTTCTCACTATTTTACGAAAATATTTATTATAGTTCTCAAGAAATTAGATAGATATGATTCTTGAAACTAAATAAATTAATGTACACATGTTAATTCAAACTAAAGTTCACATACATATCCCTGACTCAATCTTGACTCATAAATTCATTTATTTACTTATACTATAAATTATTGTATCTTATTACTCCCCAAAAATTCAAGTATTTCAGAAAAATTACAAACAAATAACCCTAACATTTATGCAATTTGTATAATCTAAAAATAATTTCCATTTTATAAAAATAATTTTAGAAATTTGATAAAATTAATTTTTAATTAAAATCAGTATTTACATAGAAATCAGGAATCTTAAAATTATAACTACTTTTGTAACACTTTGAAAATTTTATTAAGGTCTCATAAAATTATCTTATCATAATAAGACATGGAATCAATAATTTATGAATAAATTTTTTTAAATTTTTTTTTAAATTTATTAGATTATTCATAAAATCGTAATTAAATGTTTATGACTTACACAATACTAATACTTAAATAATAATTTTTAGAATACTTTATTACTTATACTATGAAATAAATATATCATATTGTCACATATAAGATGGATAAATTTTATATATATGTTCATTGGTGAGGTTAATATTCAATTTTTTGGTTTTCTATTCATAATCGTCACACTACTATTCCAATGGTTAAGACACTATTTCATCAGTATAGGATAGTTGACTTCTAGAAATACTTCTTATTTAATTCATTCATAATTTATAAAACATGTATTATTTTCTATTATGTTTTTATACCATATTACATACTTTTATGAAGGTAATTTATATAGATAAAATGTTGTGTCATTACATTCTTCCCCCCTTATGAAATTTCACCATTGAAATTTCATTTTACATACTATGATGAAAACACGTGTGGGTGATTTTCCTCTATAATTTCCTCTAGATCCCATGTTTCCTCTTCATAATTATGGTTCCACCATAGTACTTTAACTAGGTGAGTAGTCTTGTTGTGTTGAAATTTATCTCTACATTCCAGGATCTTCACTAGATTTTCCTGGTAAGAAAGATCATTCTCCAATTGTACCACCTCAAAAGATAGTACATGTGAATGATCTCATATGTACTTACTTAATTGGTATACAAGTAATATATCATGTACTTGAGACATGGTCAAAGGATGTACTGGTCAATAGGCCATGACACTAACACAATCAACGATCTCTGCAGGGTCAATGTACCTAGGACATACCATCCCTTTCTTCCCAAATCTCGTCATCCTCTTCCATAGAGATATGTGGAGGAATACCATGTCTCCAGCCTTAAATTACAGGTCCCATGAATGATTGTATACATTATCTTTTGTCGAATTTGGGATTCCTTGATGTGTTGATGACTTGAATTCACCTTCTTCACCATTTATTCAATGATTTTAGGCCCTACGAGCTTATGTTCAATGACCTCATACAAGCATACCGGTGTTATAAACCTTTTTCCATAAAGGGCTTTATATAGAGCCATTTGGACTCTATAGTTGAAACTATTTTTTAAGAGAACTCAACTAGAGGAAAATGTTGGTTCCATCCTCTTTTAAAGTCCAAATGAAATTCTCTCAACATGTTTTCTAGTGTTTGAATAGTATCCTCAGATTGGCCATCGTTTTGAGGATTATTAACCATATGGAAGTTCATCTCAATTCTTAGAGAATGTTGGAATATTTTC
This sequence comes from Viscum album, assembly GCA_963277665.1. Classification (NCBI taxonomy): domain Eukaryota; kingdom Viridiplantae; phylum Streptophyta; class Magnoliopsida; order Santalales; family Viscaceae; genus Viscum; species Viscum album. Next base: position 892,336,930 of record OY728138.1, read on the forward strand.
AATAACAATGATGTGAATCTAAAATCATGATCGGATAAAATAGATAGTGGTACTCCAAGAATAATTACCACTTCTTTGATGTATATCCATGAATGTTAATCTAGTGATATTTCCTCTTGAATTGTGATTAAGTGAGAAATCATTATATGATAATCCAAAATAACCCATATAGAACTGTTTCCTATGGATGTTCAATAATATCTAGTGACAATGTCCATATTGATGTTCTCCCACATTCATGTTGGTATGGGAAATGGTTGCATCAACCCTTTATAATTTTTCTTTTATCCTTCACTTACTGACATACCAGGTTCATTGATCTATATTCCTAGACAGCTTATTTCTTTTTGTCCCACCAAATGTTCTCCATGAGATGTCAATACTTCTTTTTTACTCCATGGGTGAATAGAGATTGTTGAGTTGTTTCCATAATTCAGAAGAACTATATTTTATTGTTGGATTTTATGGTACACATAGTTGTGACCAAAATCTTACAACTACATCCTCACCAATCTTGTACATGGAGGATTTCCCATTTTGGATAGCTTCCACTATTTTATTAATTTTAACATTATTTCTTTGAGAATCCATTATTTTATCCATAAGGGATGGTTGAACAATAATTTGAGAATGTTTTGATTATGTTCCTCTCTTAATGATTCCCATGTCCATATTTTGAATGTCTAATATGATTAGATCCTTCTAAATTCTCGTTATTGATAAAGATGCAGGATCCTTTCTACACAGAGCATCGACCACTATATTATCCTTACCATGATGGTAAAGGATTGAGAATTCATAATCCTTGGTGATCTCTAACCATCTTCATTGGTTCATGTTAATCTCTATCTATGTGAATGTATATTTCAGACTCTTGTGATTAGTATATAACTCACACTTCTCCCCATAGAAATAATGCCCCCATATTTTCAATGCAAAGATCACAAATGCCATATCTAGATCATGTTTACGATAGTTTTCATAATGAATTTTCAAATTCCTTGAGGTTTAGGATATCAGTTCATCATTTTACATCAATACACATCCTAATCATTTCTTTTAAAAATCACTATATACCACAAAGAGTTATTCACTTGTCAGGAGTGTGAGTACTGGTATAGTGATAAACCTCTTTTTGTGTTCCCTAAATATTTCTTCACATTCTTGAGTCCTGAAAAACATCAGTCCCTTATATATCAGCTTCTTCATTTGGTTTGAAAATTGTGGGAAGTTATTCACAGAACGTCAACAATACCCTACTAGACCAATATTATTTTAGATCTCCATTACATATGTTGGCATATGAAACATTATGATTTCCTTTGTCTTGGAAGGGTCCAAAAATATTCCTTTGATAGTGATTACATTCCCCATGAATTATACTTCCTCCATCTATAATTTACGTTTACTTTACTTTTTATAAAGTTTCATCCTTGGAAAATTTTGCAACAGAGTATTCAAATTCTCATCATGTTCCTCCTTGATCATGGATTATATCATAATATCATCGATAAGGACTGAAAAAAATATTTCTAGGTAATCTCTATGGAATCTATTCATTATGTCCATGAATATTACAGGAGAATTGGTGAGTCCAATGGGAATCACAATAAACTCATAGTGTCCATACCTTGTTTAAAAGGACGTCTTGGGAATATATTCCTTCCACACCTTTAATTGGTGATATCCCAACCAAATGTCCACCTAAGAGAAATAACTGGACCCACATACCTAATCAAACAATTCATTTATTAATGGAAGAGGATATTTTTTCTTTGTCATGATTTTGTTGAGCTCATGATAATCAATGTAGAGACACATTGATCTGTCATTCAACTTGATGAAGAGGACTAGAAGAACCCATGGTGAAGTCCTTAGGCATATAAAATGAAAATCCATATTCTCTTGTAACTGATTCTTCAATTATTTTAGCTAAATGGTGTCCATTATATAAGGTTTTATTGATATATAAATAAATCAAAGAATAAGATGAATTGAGAACTCATCCCCTCGAGCAGGATGAATACTAGGAAACTATTTAGGAAAAACATTAGTGCAATCCCTCCCAATGAGAATGTATTCTTGCATGATAATATCCTTTGTCTCAATCATTTGAGTGGAATATTAATTTATATAATGAAGTAATATCCACAAATGAGATAATGATTTTGAAAGAGATTCATCTTCCTCTGTACACTAGTAATGAATTAGAGGATTCTTTGGGATGTCAAGAGTGATGTCCCTTTACTGATAGTTGATGTTGAAATCGTATAAAGATACACAATCCATGACAAAAATAGCCTCGAACTCCACCAAAGGAAGTAAATCAAAATTTTATCAGAGGTTTAGTCCACAAACATTAACTGGGGGGAGTTATGTATTTTGGATTCAACAATTTCCCTAAAATCAATACTCACAAATAGCTCATTCTCTATATTTTGATGTGGTGTTTGAATATTTATACTAAATGTGCATGATATGAAGGAATGAATCAAACTAGAATCAAATAATATGTTCACTATTCTAAAATGAATAACCAATGTACATGTCACGACATCATTTTCTGGATCCACATCAGTGGTTATAGTTGCATTATCCCTTCTTTATTGCCTTGGAGGTTGTTGTTGATTGCCTCTGATCACATTGGGATTAGTGAATTTGTTTGAAAAATGCACATGTTCCATGTAGTTTAAATACTTCAATAGTGGTTGAAAATTGTTATTAATCTTCATTTATTCATCCACATTTGTGGGATTTTTCATATCCCTTTAGCAGTTCTTAAATAGATTCCCCATTCTTCCACATTTGAACCATTTCCTGGTTCCCTATAGACAGTTCCTAGGATACTTCTTCTCACAATTTTGACATGTGGGATGTCAATTGTTCTTTAAATCATGTGATTTGTTTGCTTCTCCACCCACATTAAACTCCATTTCAATATTTTTGTAACTAGGCCCATGAGACCACTGAGAGTCTCTAATCTCCATTTCAACCATAAGGGCTCAATAAGAAATATCCTCATTGTTGTCAATGTATATAATATCCAATTATTTTAGTATACTCTACTTTAGTGCACTGAATAAGTGATCCACCATGCTCTCAGTGTTCATGACAATGCTAGAGGCGTACCATGGAATCCTTGTAATATTTTTCTCATACGCCTTGATAGTATAATCTTCCTTTTACTGATGTCCAAGGTACTCTCTTTCCATCTTCAAACTGAGGTTTCAAGGAAAATATTTATTGAAAAATATATTTTTGAATTCCTCAAAATAAATGGAATCAATTTCCTCCTTGGACAATTTATTTTTGATTAGTGTCCACCACTGATCAGCTTCTCCATCAAAATAATAGATTGCCCGCACAAGTTTCTATTCTTCTTAGAACTGAAGGATAGAGAATATCTTTTCAATGGAGTTAATCTATTATTATAAGAGTAGGGGACCAAAAGATCCAATAAACATTGGGATTCCTTTTCCACATGAAGGATTAGATGAAACATTCACTTTACTTAGAGAAGGAGGGTGTTCGACATGATTCAAGTTATTATTCATAACTCGAGCAAGTTGAGAATGTACGATCATAAATTCTTAAGAACTTGTTCCCATCATATTTAGAATTTCATTATGGTATTCATAATATTTCCTATCACATTTATTGTTGACAAGTGTTCTTATATTCCACAAAATTATCTATGAAAAATAATTTTCAATTAGGGTTCTTGAACACTTAGTATAAAAAATGAAACTTTAAACATAAAAGGATATACTCTTATATGAAATGTATACCTAACTTGTGATTTACTGGGATTCAATCTAGGATTTAAATTATATGTTTCTTAGCATATATATTCTTATGGGAATTTATTTTTTCCTTTAATTATTGTTTGTAATGATCTTATAAATTTACCATGAATATCCCCAAGGTGTGTCAGACAAGGTGTGTAATAAAGCCTGTTGTCGTGTACCAGGTTACCCCGAGTCAGGCCTGGAACACCTTGTTTGTGTTTTAACTCATAGGTTCATATGTATCAGAATCATGTCTACTAATAGTATCTAGACAAGGATGTATTTTCTAGATAAACCACTTACTCTATACTTACCAAAATTTAGTAATGTTTTCTTAGGATTAGTATTATCCCTATGTTTATTACTAAATTTATCTATTCTTAGTCTCCAAAAATTACCTAAAATTTCATATGATGCAAATTATAGTGACCCTAGACATTATAACATAATATTACATGATTTTAATCATTATTAAACATCAAAAGAAAAACCAAGGATCATAAAGTCTAGTATCTTGGAAGTCTATATACACAACACTAAATACATGGGACTATATTTAACATTTCATTATTTAATATTCATAAAGAGATCGTAACTTCCATTTTCCTTATACAAATTCATATGATATCCTTGGGATAACTTGAAAAAAGTATGAGCTGAAATATTAGTAATAGAATTAACATAAGAATAAAGCATAGAGGATGGGTTAGAAAGCATAACATAATGATTTAAAATGGAATAGAATGTGATTAAATGAAAGGAATTATAAATTATAGAACATGGGATCATATAAGTATGAATTAATTATTATTTTAAAGAAATTAAAAACCTGAATTAATCAAGAGTAAAAGATAATTATACATAGAGGATAATGAGTTAGGATCATTGCAGATAGAGGATCATGATTCCTGGAAAACCACAAAGACTGTTGCACATAGAGCTAGAGTCAAAGCTAACCACTAAAGCCATTGCACATTACATATCATGAGACTAAAAATTACCCAATTAATTGAATCAAAATCTAGAGTCTTACATCATAAAATGTTCATTAATATTATTTCTATATAAATAATCATTCATAGGTAACTGAACATAACATAAAGGCTACCAATAGTAAGGATTAGGTATCATAATCTTGTCAAAAGGAATAAAATAGTAGAATATCAAAATGGTATCCATGAAAGAAAGTATTTAAAACTTATATGGACATTCATAAAGTAATATAGTCATATATCAGGTTAATGCATGTCAAACTAATGTTAAGATAGTGTTTAATATACTTTAGAATTATTACATTTTAGTTTGTTTTAAGGGAAAACATTCAAGATTAATTAAAATGGAAAAGGCATATTTGTTTTTATAAAACCTTAATGGAACATTGGTATTTTTATGATAAAATTATTTTTTTAGAAAAATAAAGTTGGATTTAAAAAAACTTATGGAGGGAACTTGAAAATCAGTAAGATTTTAGGAAATTCACTTAAACTGGGCTTGGTTATATAGAAGAATTTATTAGGGAACCTTTTAAAAACATGTAAATACCCAAAATTAATGATTAATGGATCTTGATACATTAATTTGGAACATAGAAAAATCATTTATAATATGTACATAAATTTTAATGAGAATTTAATTTTGTAAAAATAAATAATGTATAACCCGAAGGAATAATGGAGGTTTGGGTAGAATCCCTTACCTTACGTAAAGAGGTACTGTTCCCTTGATTTTAATGTCTGTGATAATAATACTAGATTCCTTAATTAGTAATTCCCAAACCATTTATACATATAATTTATTTTTTATAATTTTAGTTAGTTGTCTTATTCCCTTGTGATGATTTACAATGTTCTATTTTATCATTTGTGAGTGCTTGTTTTCTTAATTTTCTTGATCGGCTGGCTTATAGATGTTTAGGATAAATGGAAATTGAAGTCTAGAATTGAATTTATAAGTTATTAATGATAATAAATAATTTTCATTAATCATATATGTTATTTGGTTATTTTAGGTGAGTATGAATCATTACATAAATCATTAATGATAAGCGTTTGGATTATTTTGAGCGGTTTTTTCACACAAAAACATGTTTTGTTTCATTATTTTAAATAAAATGTGTATAATGATTATATAAAATTAAATAATATATAATAAATTTATTAATATCTGGTTTAACCATATAAATGGTTTCCTAACAAGCCTTTAATATGGTAGTAGAAATTGAAAACCTGTCGTCCTTGAATGCGATAAATTATCACATCTCATATGGTGATATCATTTTTAGTATAGAAGGAGGGGGAAAGAGAGATGATGAAGAATTATTCCATTAGAATAAAAATTTCTATTATATTCACGATAATGGATTTATTATACCATTTGTATAAGGAATGGTTCGTCTAGAATAGAAAATTAAGGAACTTGATTTTTTAAGAAAATGGAGGTGGGGTTTACCTCTTGATTCCTTACCCTAGAGAACCTCCATAGGGAGAAGGTTTCATAATTTTGTAAATTCCTAAAGCTCATGGATATGGGGAAGGGGATAGGAAGGATATTTGATTAGAATTGTACAATTCTCAAGGCTTGAGAGGTGTGAGGAGAAAAGGTTCTGAGAGGTGGTATTTATAGGGGAGGATACATGTGTTTTCTCATTATTTTACTCATTATTTTATTATTTTTCGCAGGAAAATAAATTGTGCTAATTATTAAGACAAAATAATGTAATTTTTGCATGTAAATTAAAACTGAATCTCAAATACATTATCCACGAATAAATCATAATTTATGAATTTATTTATTTACATGTACCATAAATTACAGTATTTTACTATTCACAAAAAATTCAAGTATTTCAAAAAAAGAGAAAAATTACCCTAACCATTTTCTGATGTGTATAATTAAAAAAAGAACTTCATTTTATGAAAATAATTTTTTAAATATAATAAATTTAATTATTACATAAAATAATCATTTACATTGAAAATACAAAGCATAAAATTAAAATTGCTTTTATAACACTTTGAAAATTTTATTAAGGTCTCATAAAATTATCTTATAATCATAATAAATACAAAATATAAGTAATGAATAAATTTTATGAAGTAAATTTATTTTAATTTATTAAAGTAGTCATAAAATCATAAATACATATTTATGACTTACAAAAAAACCAATACTTAATTAATGATTTTAATAATATTTATTTACATATACTATATATAATCAGATCACAATTTCACTTCTATGATGGATAAATTTTATTTATAATTTCATTGGGGATTTTACTATTCAATTGACTGATTTACTATTCATAAGGGTCACATTAATATTCTAAAGGTCTAGTTACTACTTCATCGGTATAAGTTCTTTAACATCTAAAAACATTATTTTTTTTATTCATTCATCATTTATAAAACTTGTATTGTGTTCTCTTATGTGTTTATACTACATGAAATATTAATAATAATTGAATTTCTATAGATGAAACATTTGATCGTTACATGTCAAATATAATCTATATCTCCAATCACCATCACAACTATTGATATACAATGAAAGAAACAAATAATTGAAAACACTTCCCTATTAATATATGACAATATCATGATCTCAGTCTCATATCATATGAGGTGGATTTTTATTAGAGAAGTGGGAATCATTATTTCCCTAGGGGTCTAATAAAAATAAAAAAAATTATGTGAACTCATATTTTTATTATTAATTTATTATAATATTGTGTTAGTAACATTTGATGTCAAACCCAAAAAATAAATAATTAGTATAATTTGATTTTGAATGAAATATATTTTATTGATTGATTATATAAGGGGTAAATGAAAAGAAATTGGTTGTAATAAAATTTTAAGAAACAATTAAATAATGATGATGTAGATATGTTTTTCTGAAATTATATTTGATGGAATTGTATTATTCTATAGATTCATGGTTTGGGGGAAATTTGATTTTAGTAATTCAATAAATTATTTCATGTTTGGAAACATATTCAAGAAAAACTAGACATAAAGGTCATTGTATCCTCTCCTTAAACCTGGAATCCCCATTTTCCCATGGTCATAAGGTTTACCACATTTTTGAAAGGATTTTTTCTTGATACCATATTAAAACTAGGTTTCCTTGAATGAAAAAAAGTTCATTCCTGGGTTCATAGTGACTAGAATTTCAATTAAAATTTTCATTAAGGGTTTACTAACCAATTTCCATGATTAAATGAAAATAAAGGGGTAATAATTTGACAAATAAACTGTACAAAACTAAATACATGAATAGAATAAAAGAAATAAATCCAACGACCCCATACCCATTCTCCTACATTACCCTAGAACAAGGAAGGATTTACCCTCATAATTCTAGTTATTAGGGGTTAAGAGAGAAGGATGAAAGAAAAATATAGTATAAAAAAATGAGCGGTGTTCTAGAATTAGGGATGATACTAAATTTCACCACTTCTTGATCAATAATTTGATCATATGATCTGTCCAGTAGCAGCAACAACCTTCTCTATTTATAAAAATATAGGGGACTCAGGTTTCATTTAGTTTTCCTTTAATTTGGCCCAAAATGTTTTCTAAGTCAATCATTAGTGAAATATGGTTTTCTTAGCTCTTCAATGGCCTTTTTGGAGTGAGAAGTCCAATTTTCTAATTACTGGTAATGTCCTGGGACTTTCATAATGTGTACGGATTGCACAATATGAATTTATAGATCCTTCTTTTGAATTATTTTCCCCACTTCATGGAATATCCTTGGATTATGTCCTATAAGGTATTATCATCAAGTAATTTTTCACTCAGTGAAATTTTTTCAAGATCTAAAATGTAAAACTTCAGCTCTGTTGTAGCTTGATTTGATTAGTGTTGTACTGTGACATGAATGGTTGATGTGCAAAGTGTGTTTTTCTCTTCTATTTTTTTTATTCTTCATCATTATACAAATATTTTTTGTATACTTACAATTATCAAAAATAAGTTAATCAAACATGGTTTTGGTAATATTAATCAATTGGTTATATAAATCATTATATTAAACACCCTAAAATATATTTATGAAATAAATGTATGAAAAATAACCCCACACGTGAATTCATAAATTTCATCAAGGATTGAATCAAAACATACTATAAAATATGTTCACTATATCTGGGTATAAATTCTACCTAAATAAAACCAATTGATTATATAAGAAATTAATTTTTCAAGAATCACATAATGAAATATTCAATTCCTTATTTTTCAAAGAGAATAGTTCATCCAATAATTTTATTTTCTTTTCTTTTTAGAATTATTATATTTTTAATTCATGCATTTTCAATTAAAATAGTATTATCAATAGGCATGTAATTTTAAATGTACTTCACAAGGGATTTTTTCACTCATATATATGGTACCCGTTGTAATATAGTTCATCATAATCTTCATGAACATATCACTTAAAATAGGATTCAAATGAATCTACATTCAGCAACATGTGGAGAAAAAATTACAAATAATCATGAGGGATTAAATATTTAAAGATCAAATGACTCTCACTCTTATGGAAGGTAGGTATGCGATGTTCAATAAATAAATCTAAAAAATGAGGTTTTTCTCTAAAGTACTTTTCATGATAGTCTAATATAGCTTCATGAATGTCTCATGTATCCCTTGTACCATATAACATGATCATAAAGAGATGAAATTAAATAAACAAAACACTCTATTTTATTGTTATTTCAATTTTTTTCTTTCAAAAGTTGTTCTTGTGAAAAATCGCATAGCCACCACCCAACCCCAAATGATATCATAATGATATCATCATATATATATATATATATATATATTACAATATCATAGTTCTTGTAATTTAGGATTTCTAATTTCCCAACACACAGTCGATTATTTGATTTTTTTTATAACAGGTGTTGAAACACATACAATTAATGTTCCTTCACTAAATCAAATAAAAAACCCCTCATACTTACCCCTCGTAAAATGTGTACCCTTGAGACCAATATCTATCTCTCTCACTCTTATATTTGATAATAATATAGGGATAAAATGATCTTTTAAAATCGATCTTTCAAAACAACTTTATTCATGGATTCTATAGGATTAATAGGGGTTATTTTATAGTAGGTATCAAGAAATAGGATTAAAAGAAAATCTTCATCCATCATATTAAATATTAATTTTATGTAATCATAGTATTTAGAAGATACATATCATGTTCTATATATAACAATTTCATAGAATCCCCTGAAATATAATATATAAAAAAGAAAAAATTCTGGGATTATAGGATTTCTGGGGAAAGAGATGAATGGTAGGGACAACTAATCATGGTGACACATAAAAATAGTAAAATCACTTAACGTGAAAATCATAAATTTAATGCGTGAAAAAATCTAGAAAATATTTATTTAAGTAAATAAAAAATTATAATTAAATCATGATTTTACAAATCTTATTCCATATCATTCTTCCAAAAAATTATTTTACCATTTTTCACATTTGCGATGGTGGAGGAAACCCTAGTGGTGTTCTCTTCGCGACGGTGGCAGATTCTGCCCCGGTACCTCCATCACTAATGGGGGATGGTCCTTTACCATCCGGGAGAGATGTTTCTTCTCATTTCATACCATTCTCAAACCCTGATTCGCTGCTGGCTTTTCCTCAAATCCTGCTCGGCCTGAAAGTCGCAGATTTACTCGATGGTTTCCCTAATCTTTCACTATCGACATCGGAATTTCCGGAGTCTTTAGAACCTATGAAACATGCTCTAATTGTGATATTTATTCAGCGACGACCCTCAGTAGACTCATTTGATAGGCACGCCTTCGATGCTTAGGGTCTGCAAGAGAGGGAAATAGTGGGTCTTATGAATAATCATCAAATTATGGTCCATTTTTCCTCAGAGGCCGATCTCATCAAAGCCTAGTCAAGCACTCCAAGAAGCTTCAATGGTTTCTGATTTTATCTTCTCCGGTGGTCCTTTTACCTGCATATGAAATGCGATACTCCTTCAATGGAAATCTGGGTATGTTCCCCCAACCTCCCTCTACCATTTCAAAATCCATACATTCTCCATATGTTAGGAAATTTTATAGGTAGATACATGTGATAGGATAGCCGCATAGAGGACATTTTTCATCCTGTGAATCCTAGAATCTGTGTTGAAATGGATGTATCACGGGTTGCTTTCAAGTATTTTTGGATCATGGTGGGCGGAGAATACCACTGCAGACAACGTCTGGTTTTCGAATATTGGACTGATTACTGCCATGAATTCAAGAGATTGGGTCACTTGAAGGAGTCTTGCTGTAGGAAGTCTAAGAGGAATTCCATGAAGTCGAGTTATACCGGTGGAGGAGAAGCTGATATTCATCATGAGGGTAGTATGAAATCTGCTGGGATGATAGATCAACATGAAGGTTCAGACAGTCCTCCCATGGTGTGCGATGGGTCAAGGAAGTATTTACCTGAGCGGGCTTCCTGAGTTTGTTCACCGGGGATGAAAGTCTTGGAGAATCATGTGAATCCCACTGTGGAGAATGTGTTTAAGAGGCTGAGGTAGTATTTGGCCGGGCCATCCTCTAGCAGTAGTTTTCCATTCAAACCTGCTGGGAGGGAGGTAGATATGGTTCACCTGACTGCAACTCATGAAGGGCCAAGGGTGTCTTGGATTTCTCAGGTCTCGGATCAGCAGGGTGTTTATGTGGAGGATATTATAATGGGTGTGGAGGGTTCCAAACAGGATGCCCTGAGGAAGGGAAGGCAGGGGCTGGATATGGAGGTGGTCCCTTCTAACAGTGTGTATTTTTAGGGGTCGAGCATGATGTTGATTCTTCCTGTGAGGAAGTGGTCAGGGGGGTTCAGTAATCCATCTAGGTGGGAAACCAATTTGATGGCCTCACTATGGAAGGGCTGAACAATAATCATGAAGAATCAGTCTTTGCAAATGGGGAGTGAGTGGAGCATTCCATGGGAGACAGTAAGAGTATATATACTGGAGAAATATGCCCGAGGAGTAGAAGGAGAAATAGAAGGAGAAAGGGCAGGAAGGACTACTCCTCCTTTCCACCTCCTTTGAAGACTCGGTCTGTAATGAAGAGAGTGGATGAGAGGGTGGCCTACAAGTCTTTATGTAAAACGGAACGCCCTGATCAACCCGGATCATGGGGTTTAATTATAAGTTCAGGAGATGAGGTTAAAGAGGAGGTGTTGTATCTCAATGCATTTGAAGAGGATGCAGCCACGATGATGGGCCAGAATATTGAAATGACCCTTAATGAGGGGTAATACTCTTGGGTTGACAAACAGGACCCGTTTCTGGTTTGGGGATTCAACCAGGGGTTACTAAAGCTTGATGAATACATACAGGTATGGGATAATCTATCTGCTTCTTTAGAAGTCCTATTAATGGAAGAGCCACATACTCAGGTAACAGATATTTCATGAAAGCTATTTAGGGATATGAACTCTGGAAGGCTTAAAATTTCTTTCAATGAATCTATTCTCTCATTTTATGACTAATGCTCGGTCTTTCCATCTGCTTGAGTGTTTGATTATGAGGACTTATCTTTAGCTAGTGGGTTTAAAGGTGAATTTGGGGTTATGTTCGCAACATTTTTCTGGTTCTACATCTGATGGGGTTCAGATCATGAGGTCACCAATTCGGCATGGCACTTGGACTCTAAGAGGGTATGGCCTGGAGATCGGGATTGTGCCTGCGCAACATTCCACCAGACCGTCTAAGTGCTCATGTCCTGGCGACAGACCTATACACGATGCAAATGGTGGGTAGAGGTAGAAATTTTATGAGCTTGGGAATTTTTGATAATTTTATTTGGTTGTTAAGTTGGACACTGCATTTTCTCACTTTCCTTACAAAGTGGTTTGATAATTAAATAAAAAATAATCTTCAGTCAACATTTAAAGTATCCTAAGAAACTTATATCTCTTATATTTATTGGGTAAATCTATAATAAAACATGTTAATATAGTTGGAAGATAAAATATTAAAGGAAATTAAATGTGGGGAATAAATTATAGAATTGAAACACTTACACACTATTCAGAAGATTTTTAAATGTTGTCTTATAAGATTTTTCCCACTTCTAACTCACATCAAGAATGGATTTTTTAGTGTGAATTCTCTATATATCACAACATGAATGGGGTTCAATATGTAATTTGGTACTTTCTCTTATTTTATGGATTCTTATTAGTGTCTTCATGGACCCGCAATATTAAAATAAATAGGTGAAACCAAATACTGTAATTAAATAATTTTTAAAAAAATTGGTGTGAGTGAATTCACGACTCTAATAATAAAAAATAAATAAAGAAAAAAAAGGAGAAAAATCATCATTCCGCCAAAACTACATTTTTTCACATGGGATACATTTTTAATCCTTCATATTTACCTTTGATGTCCAATGATGGAAATAATTTCAACTTTTCGGGTATATAAATGGTGTCAGTTGTGTCCTGTCTATGTAGTTCGGTCCCACTACTCCTTCAATAAAAAACTTAATTATTCTTGGTGGAATAACTTTCATGATTTCTATCATGATGTTAAAACATTTCTCTCTTGATATTGAAAAAAATGGAAGGTCATGTACCAAACATAACTATTGGCCAATTTCGTACTCGGTGGAACTGATCGGTCCTCTGGTGTAAGTGGTGTGACCATATATCTTCTCTTTCTTATTTTAGGATTTTTTTGGTTGGGTATCCTGAAAATTCATGTTTCCTTCTATACTTATTCAAATTTAGTGATACACTCACCTTCAAGTAATTTTTCATCAATAACTATATTTTATTCCCTTACATTCTAGTTCTTAAACACCCAATGAAAATTGGGACATACATGCTAACACCCAACCATTAGACATAGTTATAAACATTGTATATCGATTAGAACACACCCAGATGCTAAAAATGGTGTACCTAGAATCAGTGGAGTCTACTCCTCTTCTATGTCATGCAATATGAACTCAATTGGTAAGTAGAATTTATCATCATTGATATGAATATTATCAATGAATCCCCAGGGAGTATTTCACTATTGGGTTATCCACCAGTATTCCCACTATAGTGATCTTAAACCATTCCAATCACAAAATCTTGAATGAAATGTTTGAAATGATATTGAAAATCCCACCTAACTCATGAAAATATTTTACAAATACATTATCTCTAATATATATGGGAATAAAAAATTTTCCTAGATCACATTTCTTCATAGGCATGTCCCTCGATACCACTTTTGAGCACTCATATCTGAGTGTGATGGTGAAAATTTCCAACAAATTATTCTTGTTGGTTAAAAAATATATCACTAGTTTTTTTATGTCATAATAGATGTGAGATATTATTAAAGATGAATATTAATATGAAATTTTTTAGAATGATCCAAAAATTTACCATTTTGTTTATCGATCATCACTTCATCTAATCACTCTAGAAGCAGTAATTTTGGATTAACAGTGGTGGTTATTCTTTTACTTATTTAGCTACTTGTTTTATCATTCATGATTCAAAATTTTTATCAAAAATTTCAATAATATTTGGGTAAATTTATTTATAATGTTCATGATGGAAAACATCAAGGCATCTAGATATTGTTCCTCATTGGCTATCATTTAGATGCTCAATGATTTTTCCTACATAGGATTCAAGGCTTTGCGGTGTCACCCTATGCTCTATTGAGTCATTATTCAGATCATTTATTGAGGAACTATTATTTGTTGAATAATCCATTATTTATTGAGTACTAGATCGATGGATTCTTTGAATGTAGTCAATGTCACTTTTATAATGAGGACTCAGATTATGAGTGAAGTTCTTTTGGGTAATTGGAATCCTGGTTCTCTTTCCTCATACCGTTATTCTTGAGGTTTTTGTTTTTACCCCTAAAATTTGTTACCATAATTATTATCATCATAATAGGATTCATTCATAAAAGGACATTAGGTTTGTAGTATTTGTCACATAACTATAATTATTTTTCTAGTTTTGGATTCTACCGAAATTAAGTTGTTACTTTTAAACACATGCACACCTATTTTTTGTTCTATTAGTATTACATTGGATGTTTTCATCTTTCCATAACATCTAGTATTATATAGCATTTGTTTAGTGATATTTTAATCATTTAGCCTCAAGCTACAGCCATCAGAGTCAACTTATTTCCCTATGAAATACCAATATAAAATTCGTGAAGTATAATTCTGGTTTCTATAATTTGATGAGTGAATTATATTGTCAAATATTTTTATCATTTATTTCCATTGAAGAGATATTAGACATCATATTGAAAATATTTTATAATGTTTACCCATATTTCCATTGATTATGGGGATGAGAATAATCTGGTGAGAATGTTTATATTAGCTCATCCTATGAAGTGATGGAATTGGATGGAAATCATTGAAACTACTCCTGATATATCTCTCAAAAATATAATCAGAATTAGAAATGTATTACTGAATATTAAGAAAAATTAAATAATTTAAATGTAACAAAAAAATATAGGAAGTTCCCCATAAGATGGATTAGGAATTCAGGATATAGTCCATAAAAAATACCATGTTTGAAATAATTTGAATGATCACCGGTTTAGTCTTTATGTTTATTATAGGGATGAGAGGTTCCATGATGATTGTTTTAATTATTTTATTAGATATCCATCTATATAATATTAAGGTAAAAAATCCTAGATCTCTCTTTGGTACCATGATAACATGAGGGATTTCTACGCAAGCCATGGTTGTAGCTTCCTTGTTCCTACATGGGATTTTATCAAGTTTTTAATTTGATTCAAATATTTTTTCCATTTAGTGCATATTTTTTTATCATTCATTAAGATTTATAATCCTAAAATATACAATATAAAAACTCCTAATTTAAAATAGAGAAAATTAAATAAAAAAATAAAAATAAAATTGTCATAAATAATAATTAGTAATTATCATTCGAAAATGTACATGTTTGATAGAACCAAAGGGAATCTTTATTTCAATATAGTTATAATTAAAATAAAATATTTATTAAAACTCAAACTAAGGAACACAATTAATTAAAATATCGTATTCGAAATGTTCGATATAGTACCCAAATAAATAATGAATTTGAATAATATGATTTTAAAATAAAACTATTTTAATGATTGATTTAATAATAGGGAATTAATTATAAATATATTTGAAGGTGTCTTGAACAAAGAAGTAAATAAATGTGAAGGATATAGATTTATTTGAAATTATATTTGAAGTTGTTGTAGGATTCAATAATTTTTTGGT
This sequence comes from Viscum album, assembly GCA_963277665.1. Lineage (NCBI taxonomy): Eukaryota > Viridiplantae > Streptophyta > Magnoliopsida > Santalales > Viscaceae > Viscum > Viscum album. The sequence goes on from OY728138.1 coordinate 892,353,013, forward strand.
TTTGGAGTAATTTGAATATATAAATTATATTAATTAATAAATGTGTGGTTTCAGAGTCAAGATATGGTGGAACAAATGGTAATGGTATCCTCTCATGAACAATAAAATCCCATTTTTTTGCATGGTTAGGTAGTTTAGGGAATTGATGAATTGATTTTTTATTGATGGAATATTTAATCCTTGTTTCCATGAATACGATAATGGTTATGACACAATTCAGCATAACTAGTTGCACAATTAATAAGTCCCATTCAATTTTTTAACTAATGTGAATTTTTATGAAAAACTAAATGGATTGGGATTTGATAAATAAACAGTAGAAAATGATATACAATAATTGAAAAAAATATAAATGAAATAGAACCTACCCCTTTTTTCTAAATTACCCTAGTAGAAAGAGGGGTTTCCCACTTCATACTAGTGATGAGGTAGTAAGGGTAGATAATAAATAAAAATAAAACAATGATAAAAGAGTAGAGACATTGAACTGTAGAGGACCATGCAGAGTGCAACATCCTACTACATGTTTTGGTCTCTAGATCCATCTAGTAGCAATAGTGTCCCTATCTATTTATAAATTTTTAGGGGGATAATTTTGTATTTTTTTCAATTAATGTGTATTGAAATGTATCATAGGTTTTACATTAAGGATAAATGGTTTTCTTTGGTCAAAAAATGACCTCAAGGGAATGATACGTCGAATATTCCCATAACTATGATTATCGTGAGACTTCATGGTGTGTATGGATTTCATGACATGAAAGTATTGAGGCCTCCTTCAAAATAATTTTATTTAGTTTTCATAATTTGTTTAGTTATTTTATAGTAATGTTTTCACATAATCTAATGTTTCATGATGTAACATATTTTCATGATTTGAAATGTCCAATTCCATCATTGTTACCACTTCATTTCTCTGGGGTTGTGTCATGGGGTCCAGCATCATGGTGTGAGCTATATTTTTCTCCTCTAATTCATTACTTTTTTATTCCATTTCTAAATATTGGTTATATCCTACAAATTATCAGAAAAAAATTTATATATTCTCAATTTTCACAATATTATTAAATTATTTTCAAAAAATATTTTTTTATAACACCGAAACATATATGAATAAAATAAACGTATTAAATATCAATAGACCATACCTTAGTCTGGTTAATGTAGGCTATCTAAAAATTCATTCAAATATTTAATAAAGTGAAAAATAAGTTTCTTCAATCTACATGATACATATTCTGTAATATGATGCCAATTTTTTATAAAAACTGATAGACTATAAATAAAATATATGATCCCTGACCAATAACATATCAATTATATATGACCTTTATATGTTACTTTATTGTGACTACATGAAAAAGATTCATAATTTTTTCTAAAAACTATCCTAACCAAATTTTACATAATCCTAACTCCAGACACCAATATAACTCACTAACAATCATGCTAGTATGTGATATCCATTGGCCTTCCTAAAATTAGTCAATGGATGGTCATTAACACTATGTTATGCACAAAATTTAGTGGGGAATTACATCTAAACATGAGATATCACATTCTAAAATAAAACATCATTCAACATGATGTAATCTATGGATTTTTATATGAAACTATAATATATATCAATTAGATTATTTTATAAGGATCACTAATATGGTTTGATGTTATGATAATCATTAATCCTCCTTAATTATATATTTTATGTCCTATATTAGTTTTAGTCTACACTTGTCTGTTCTTGGGAATAATAATTTTCCCCCAAATAAATGACATCATTGAGGAGGATAGGAGTGTGATTCCATTCATAACTATAGTTTGACCCTAGGGGCCATTATGTGACTTCACAATATAATTTCCTGGAATTAACCCCAGTTTTGATTATTTTATATGATCACTTAAAACTAAGGGATTATATCTATAAACTTTTACATGTATTTTTCAAGTGTTATCTACCATAAACAATAGAATTAGATATTTTTATTGAGATTTGATATGTGATATTTGTGAAACATTGGTCAATAATAATGTAGAATAATCATAAACAACAATAGATGAGAATGAGATATTTACCAATGAACAATATAAATACTTTAGGGAACATTATTTTGTATTTTTTATCCATTATTTAATATTATTCATGTGTTTTCTTCTATTAAAACATTTTTGTCAAATTTGAACACTTTTTAAATATTTTCAATAGGTATCACTTTTTCACAGGTCTTGATACATTTTATTTCATATGGAATGAACATTAAACCCTAACAGTGTTCCATGGGTTCATGTTTTTGATGTTGAATCAATGACAAAGATCCATTATTATCTCTCACCCATTTTATTCTTCTTATTCATTTCTTTCAGATCTAAGAGTCCTTCAGTCTAATGCTGGATTATGGTCGAATGAGACAACCTTCATGAGAGGTGGGGTAATGGATTTGTGGTGCATAGGGAGAATATGGTGGGAACACTGACTGATAGGGGTAATGGAGACCAACAACATGTAAACAATAGTTTGATTTATAGTAAGATACTATTATGGGTGTAGGAACATATCTTTTTTTGAGTTTTTAAAGCTTCTAAATTTCTCTCAAATCGATTGAATTTTACATTCATCATTTTTAAAGGGAGTAGGGGGTTCTTGAGACAATACTAGGGATTTGGGTCTTGGAATTTCAATGATTTAGGAAATAGAAAATATTTAGCACGCATTTTACTCTAACCATGCACTAAAAATTTTATTTTAAAAATTGGAGGAGCAAGATTTAATAGACAATGAAAATGAGTATTATAAACCCTAAAAAATTTCAGTTTATTGTAAAGGCATTTTGAATAGTTTGTGCATGGTTTTTCTAAATTTTCACCTAACCCAAAGTTTTAAGCGGTGTCTAGATAGTAGAGTCACCATGGTTAGTGCATGGTTTACCTATCTATATGGAAAAATGTTCTACCCTAGTAAAAAGATCAAAATTCCAAAGATTTCCATGCTACCCTAACCCTACATTATGTGATTTTTACCCTCTTTCCACCATTTCTATTTCATTGAGTTATCCATTCCCAATATGAGTTCCTATGTTGACCTCTATCATTTATTGTCAATGTTTATCATTTTTCATCTCTTTGGATGGTTCAATTGAATATATATAGGGAGATGTGAATTATTTTCCCCATAAATGAAAAGAAATAAGATGGTGTCCAACACCCAGGGGTCGTGTGAGGATCAAAGTGATATGAGATCACATGACCATCATTAGGTCACATGAATTAACCATGTTCATCACATAACATACAATGGATCCCATGGATCGAATCCTGAAAATCCCATATACACTTGAGAAGGTGTCGTAGAGAACCAACGATCTTGGGTTAGTATCCAAATAATCTCTCCAAGGCCACATGAATAATCAATCAGTGACCACCAAATAAAACAATTGAAATATCATTACAAATAAGAGGAAAAAATTAAAAAGAACGGTGCCTTTTGCAGTAGAAAAACACATGTGGTGGATCTCCAATGGGGAGAAAGGTTATCCTCATCAACATCTAGGTAAAATAGTTAGAACACCAAGACTTTCTAAAATAAAATAAATAAATAAATAAATTTGGGGAAGGTGGAATCTTATCATAGTCATAATAGTCACACAATGTGCCCTTGTAGATCTATAGGACACCACGAGAACCTGGTGACAAGACTACTTCATATTGTAAAAGCTTGTCTGCTAGTCACCCTCATCACGTGATAAACATCGGGCATGTATAAGAAGTTTCATACTCCCCCATTTCCTCCCTAGGCACAAATGGATGGTATTTTCCTTTAAATGATTCTAAATTTCTACATGGTTACACTTTGGTCACACAATGCATCACCATGAGGTAGAATGATTTTCCTCAACAACATTTGTGTATTCACATGTGATTCCCAATACTTGTCAAATAAAAAAATAAAATAAAAACGGGAAAGATGATGAGGCCTCTCATGGTTGTAAAACTATTGTGATGCACCAATGTTGTCCACATCAAGATCTCCTGATAGTCCCTAGATAATGCATTGATCATCAAATTGAATTCCTCCCAAGAGGAAACGTAGTCTTGAAAAGGTTCTTCAAATTTTCAATACGATAATATGGATGTTCTTCGACATACCTGCATGATTTCACAAGTCCCCATTAATTAGAATTATTTAATAAAGGATTTATCGACCGGTGGGACTCACGGTCGTTGTAAATATTGTGACGCCCATAGAGTGATCCATGATAGAATCTCGTGAAGACGCATGAAACTAAATCTCTTCACTGACTCCATTTGGGATTCTTGCAAGATACACTGCACAAAGAGGATAAGAACCGGAGTGAAGGGGAATATAACTCCCCCATCCCAATACAAAAAACAATCACTACCATTAACGAGACCAAACAACCTCAATGCTTCAGATGAATGGTTGTCCCCTTTACATCTAGATGCACCAACACTAGAGAAGATTTATCAAAGAATCTGATCACAGAATTGTAATTCTTTCCATTAGGTAAGATACCATCAGATAGCTAGAGAAATCCTTGAATATGAATAGGTGCATTTCATGATCACCCATAGATCAGGTGAAAGAATTCTGGTAAGATATGTGGAAAACATCTTGTACACCTTCCAGATCACATGATACTTAAAATGAGATAACATTGAACAAAAATAATACATTCTCAATATAAATTCAAAAAAGGCTAAATATAGGAGATTTATTCAAGGAATATATATTTTGATCATCAATCACTTCTTATGAACCACCCAAGTCATGTGGAAGTACCAGGAAATGTCTCCCAGATCACATGATACACTTTTGGAATAGTATTTGGATCATGTGAAGTCCTCGGGACATTTCAAATAATGTCACATGGCAACATCCCAACATGTTGTCCTGATCTTGTGAAGCCTTATGGGTTCATCAATCTGGACTTGCGATTCTATTCATACATTCTTCCTAACAAACATGGTTTCACTATTTCTAGTTAGCTAAGACTCTTAGAATTAGCCATGCATGTTTGCTAACTCTCATGACACCCTATGGATATTCCATCTTGGTATTTTGATGGCCACTAGATAAGTGATTTGATATGTGCAAATTCCTTTGAGATGTCTCACATTTTCTCTCATGAAACCCTATATATGTTTCATCCAGCTCTTGCAATGACACCTAGGAAACTCACCTTGGTCATGTGACACATTCTAGAAAAGTTTGTCATGTTATGTGATGACTTTCAACACTATCCATTTAGTACTAGTGATGTTCTATGGGAAGTATTCCATGTTAAAAGAGAATCCAAGATCTTGATAACTTTTTCCATCATTTGTGTGTAAGACCATACCAAAGTGAAATGAAAGCGAGTAAGCCCTAATCAAGTTAACTACAATGAATCTAATTCCCACCATAACTAGAATATGTAGGATTACTATCTAAGTACTGAGTTTTATATTAACCATCTAAAGGTCTATTGTAGTATATAATTCTCACATCAATAATAAATTATACTCATCATTTTCCATAACTTGTTTCTCACACCAAGAGTTTCTCCCATGAGCTTCAGAAGCTGCAATGATCATATCATCTACAACCTACGATTATAAAATTATGAAGGGAAATATTAGTTTATATGCCCAAAAAGAGGGAAGAGTTATGTTGTAAGACTTGAATAAGGGAAATGTCTATGTGTAATCTCTAAGCAAGGGAAATTCCACTGTCTATGTCATGATGAACTGAACTATGTTGACTCTAATTCCTTCCATAAACATGATATATAGGACACATTCCAATGTATGGAGCGTGAAAATGATTGGGAATAAACCTCAGTGTCAGTCTTGGCATCTCTCTGACTTTTCAAACATTAGGACCCAGTTATTCCAAGAGGTATATCTTCTTACCACATCCATCTACAGATGGATAAACTAATTTAACCATGAGGACTCTGATTCTTACCCTAAGAAGGATACATAAGAAGAATTATTGAGGCATGAGCATGAACTCAAATGGGTATGAACCTCATTGTAATACCCAACTTGTCTTTGATATTTTTACTATTAGGAACCAATCATTCCAATGGGATGATCATATTACCTTATCCCTCAGCAGATCGAGAAACTAGCTAAACTATGATGAATATAATTCCTTCCATAATAAAGATACACAGGACACCCATTTGATGTTTGAGCTCCATATTAAACACACCATGTGTTTTCTTAGTATATGATCCCCATATCCAGGTGCGATAAGTCTTATCATTTGATAAGCCTTATTTCTCGCATTCAACAAAGATAGTGAGGGCTTTGGGACCCGTAATGAAAACCTCATTGAAAATAGGAATCATAACCAAAAGGATATATAATTATGTAATCCTAGATGATTTTAATCATATAAATATGATTACAAATATTCTTATATTCCTTGAGTCCAGTCCTGAGGGATTGAATGATCTTTTAGAACTATGATTATCACTATAACTAGGATATATTGGACGTATCCAGAGACTTGAGCTTGAATACTTGGTTCCCCAGAGAACTCATATATTTACTTCTTGTATGAAGTTAAAATTTAAAATATTAACAAACTATGTGGGTTTTGATTCCTGACAAAACTAGGATACATAGGATGCCTCATAATATACCAATCACCTTCCCATAATATCTGAAACAACCTTGTGTGATAGAAAATCCCATAGTACCTATTTATTTGGATTCAATATGTAGACCATATATCCATAACCTGTAAGTGGATAATGAACCTCATATATATATATATATATGGATTCTCTAATGAGTTCCTATTTATCGTGTTCAATAATAATATTCAATTTCCTTTATATATAAAGAGAATAAACCTATAATCATATTCTAGGGAAACTCATCCTGCACAAGGATTGGGAATAGATTCACAAAGAAATCTTATATATAAAAGGGGGTCCCATTACAAGAAAAAACTCCCCCTAATGTGTGTGATTAGCCAGACCTCCCATTCTATCGGTTAATGTGATTTCCCAAGATTCATTTGGTCTCAAATACCTACTGACCCCCAAACATTGGAATACAGGTTCTTACCCAGTTATGGATGAGGTAACCTTAGTGAGTTTCCTTTAAGAAGAAAAAATAGTGACCTAGTGTTAATGATTGTGTAAGAGATCAAACCCCCCATAATTAACCATCTCATAAAACCAAAATCACCTCATCAAAGGTTACACATTCATATCTTCTCTGTTAAAATAGAAATGGTGAACCTAATGTGAATCTCTGTAATAAAAAAATGATTGGTTAATTATACATCTTTCCATTTTATTCTCACAGAAAATACATTAAAAAATGGTGAACTTATTATGAATATATCTAATAAAAAAATGATTGGTTTTTATTAGTCGTCCCACCTTATTAACACCATATGAAATAAAAATAACTATCCTGATGTGAACCTCTCTAATAAAAAAAATTATTTGGTTATTATCTATTGGTCCATTTCTTTTTTACACCATATAAAAAAAATGGTTGACCTAACTTTAATCCCTCATGATAGAACGATTGGTTAATCATCTGAGAGGAAAATTTTTTTACTCTTCAAAAAACAAAGCAGTATGAATAGAATGATCATATTGATAATACTATAAAACTATGGTTCTCATGAAATATATCCATCCTCATTTTAGAAATTCTAAACGACCAAAGTGAATTGGATAAGAATAAAAGGACCATTGGGATAACTATGAATATCTTATTTATCACACATCATTCCTATTATATTTCACTAATTGGTATCCTTCTACCTTATAGTCTTCATGACTGTAGATAATTCTATTAAGGATAAGATTCTAATCTAAGACAATGTATTTTTAATATAGTAATCACTCTAATAAATCTCTTACAACCGCAAACCCTGCGGGTTGTAAAATGATCTCATCTGCTTGACATCTAAAATGCTCAGTGGAAAGCATGATGGTCTATGAATACCACCAATGTGGTATAATCTCAACCATAGGGTATTCCTGTGAGGGTCTCCCAGAATGAAAATAGTGTGTCCACATCACCCATAAAAAGCTATATATATTCTAGTGGACCACATTTCCATAGCCGACTACTTCATGAGCTTATTTATTAAGTGGTACAACAAAAACCATCAATTTTCAATGATGGTGTACTAGGAAGACAAATATGGATCTCCTTTGGTTCTTGTGCCTCCAAGGAGGTTACCTTTCAAAAATCCTCACTATCTCCATCCAACCAATACATATTATTCACATTTGGTGGGTACCACCTGACAAACCGCAGACTCTGAGGCCAATGCATGGGGAAAAAATTAAAGGTTATTTGGAAACAAAGATGTTGGATATCCATGAGAGGGATCAAATACCCACTTCCAATGATGTTTTATTCAAACATATTCTGAAAAAACCAGTAAGAATGCTCATATCCCTGATTATATAGAACATGATTGTGGGAATATTCCCATAGCATGCATGGGGAGTGGCGTATGCCTCCCCCATGAATGAATTCCATCAGAATATTCCCTATTCATAAGAGTGATATATGTGGAAAAATATCCTCTCTTAAATTGAGTAAATTTTCTAGCGTATAGTGGAGTCCAAAAATGTGTAGTATTACATCTATAAACACACTTTTATATAGTAAAAATATATTTTAGAAATAGAAGAAGAAATCCACTGGCCTATTCTAGAACTATTGTAACACCCCAAGCTTCCACGGTACGCTTCCCTTTAAATAATACCATAGTGTGTGTTGTACGCAACTTTGAGTTCTAACATACCACAACCAATCAAAGTATCTGTTATGAATAGTAATACCCACTTTTTGAAATTTTATAAATTTTATCCTTAAAAATGGACTTCATTTTTGGATTTAGAATATCAAAATTAGCTTAGGGTGATGTTTTGGTATTTTTTCTTAAAATATTCAATTTTTGATGAATAGTGAAAAACACTGAGTTATTGTTTAAAACTGAATTTTTATTTAAATAATTATTTGTTTTATTTAAATCTTTTTTAGTTCAAAAAATATACATAATACATGTATAAGTTTAATTTAAGTCATTGGAGTTAGTTTATAATAATTTTAGATATATAAAATTTATATTGAACCTTTCACCGTCTTTTACCCACCTCCAAGGAGAATTTGCTAATTCATATAAAACGTAATTTTACCTCTTCTGTGAGTGGAATTTAAAAACTCCGACAGACATGATTGATATTATTAAGAAAAATGTGGTTCAATAAGATTATTTTCTTTGGTTAATAGTAGCTTTTTACTTTTATTTACCACAATTAAAAGTAAATAAGGTAAATAAGGGTAAAAATGATATTATTATTATTACCCAACACATGTCTTAATTCAATTGGATAAGAATAATTGAAACAAAAAAAAACCTTGGGAATAAAATCTGAACCTCATTGGTACACATGGAGTAGATTAGGATTTTTTTTATTATTTAATTCAAAGAAGAGTTAAAAGAGTTAAAATCAATGTTTAATAACTAAACAAGTTTTCAAATAGGGTTACACATAAGATAAATTCGAATATAAATATTCATTATATAGATAAAAATATTTCCTAAATAAAATTATTTTATTTATATTTTTTAGACATTAAATAATTTAATTTATTTATGATCCAATGATGATGTAGTAATTACATAATTAATGAAGGATTAAAATAATTGACATTATAAATATCCAAATAAATGTAATTTGAGACTTTTTAGGAATTAAACTAATTTTCTAGGTTAATATGACATATTAGGGTTGGTTATAAGAATTTTTTTAGAAGTAATAATGCTATTATGAATTTATAATAAACAAAATACCAAAAGCGTCAAAATTGACATAAAAGAGTATTTAAAACAAATATTATTTTGTTAATTGATATTATATTCATAAAAATATAAGAATCATAAAAAAGACTTATATAATGATATTTGTATCATTAATGAACCACTTGGTGTTCTCTTGAAAGTATATAGTATGTTTACTAAACATATAATATAAAAATACAAAGAGACATGTTATATGTCAAACTATTTAAGTAAGAGTTAAATCTAAAAGATAAAGTTAATATAGTGACCCAAACATGTCTAAAACATATTGGTTGAGTGGTTTTCAATCAATAAAAACCTTAAAATTTAAACAATCCATTTGGGATCCATTAGAAACCGAAAATTATTTTATTATAAAATAATACTTCTAGCATTTCTTAAGGTGCCCCTCAACCCTCTTATAAAAGGTCACTCCCCCTTCTCTCTAATTCACACAATAAAAGCCATTTGGCTCAGCCAAACCCTGCATAAATACCCTCTAAAATGACCTCCATTAATCCTAAAGTCCTTCATTTAGTCATAAAGCCATCCTATAGATCACTTTTGATCAAATAAAAAGGAATAACCCGAAGAAGAGGAAAATATTTCATCACCTCTTTCAAGTTCTTTCTTCTTCCACTTTCTCCTTCTTTGTTGTTTCCATTCTAAAATAATAACTCCACTATATTATATATGCTATGATGTTATTATAAATATGGTACAATCATATTCATTATTATATCCATCCTTTGAATGACATGTCACCATACATGCGTACGTACGGCTTACCGTCTCCACGTCGTGGTGTAACTGTTATTCAATAAATTATTATTTGAATGAGTATAATAATGTTGTTTAATTGATGTAAATAATAAATATAACATGATAATGATTCTTTATATATGATATACCATCCAATTATATATTATTTTAATATCAAAAGAATGATATTGTCGGTCATGCATACGTACAGATTACCGTCTTCACAAACACGATGAGATTCGTTCCCCATTATACCCATTCAAGACAAATTTTCATTAGATGATTAAAAATAACGTGTAAAGTTTTAATATCTTTATGAATATGAATAAGATACATCCTATCCATAACAAACATTACTTACGTAACAAAGCATATAAAGGAAAACGAATCAGTTAACACCCGAAATGACAATAATACTAAGATATTATTAACAAAGCAATATTAAAAGATCATATATGATATCAAATTAATGTATATAATTTTTTTATAATTTAATAACAATTATTTCATAGTTATATTGGAGGTTAACCTACCCTCGACCAAGAAAAGGTACACGGTAAGTGTTAATTCTACAATCTCATTATTATCCGAGGTTGTTTTTAAGTAAGTATCTATTGGGACCTCTTTATCATCCACATCCATGTTTCTTAAAAATGTATTTCAAAACTTTTTTACTAGATAAAGAGGTAATGTAATTTGTATCCTTATTTAACCACATATTTTTTGAAAGAAATCGTTCAGTTGTTTTCCAAACTAGGTACTTTAGGACATTTTTGACCAAATTATGATAAGAATATATTTTTAACTTATACGGTGGGTGTGGATGTTTTCTGAAATTATAACATCGTTGAAGATTCCCTTTCAAGCATATAAGAATATTTTCAAAATAAATTTTTTCTTCATAATTATGTTACTCTTAAATTATTTCAAAATAGATAGATAAATTTCTAAAAAAAAAGATTTTGATTTCATCTATGTCAACATCCTTCGATAGATTTTAATTTATTTGAAGTTGATTTATTATGATACAAAATATCTATATTGTATTGATGGTTTTGTGATATGTCAGATTGTGTATGTGCTATTTTTATACCATTCATGGTTTATGGTTAAAGTATTGACATTATGTATGCTAGTTTTAATATGAATGATTATGTTATATTTCAACCTTTTCATATGAGAAATGTATTGGACTTAGTAAGTGACAGATAAAGACCTCTATAGCTCCTCGATGAATTGGTATGTATCATGAGACAACTAGACATGGAATTGGATGAGTCCTTTCCCAATTTGATATATGGTTTTGGATGAGGCCTCAATAATTTTTAGACGTCTTGGTCGTGGACTTGATAAAATGTTTCATAATTTACGACATTATACATTCCCTCATTAGGAAAATAATATTGATGGTTCATGTGGTCATTCGACTAGTAGAATACCCATGATTATGTTTTATTATGGAATTATTTACTTAGCTCATATTCCTTCCAAAAAATTATTCATGTTTATTATTGGTAAATTCATGTAGTTTCAATTATTCACCATGATTAATATTTATGTTATCTTCCACTATATTACTCACCCTTACTGAGCATTAGAGTTCACCACTTTCTTATGTTTCATTTTCACAGGATATGAAGAAGATAGTTATGAGGGACATTCAGGCATAATCTCAGAGGCTTTTATGTTTATAATGGAATAAATTCAAGTTTTATTTATTTGCAAGTTGTAGTGTTGAACTTATGTATGAATCTTGTTTCTAATAATACTAAACTAATCGGTCTTTCGATACATGATTTCATTATGATCATGCCAATGTAATGTAATGTAATAATTCACCGACTCTGGGTAACTCCGGTCGGGGAGTTACAGTTGGTATCAGAGGAAGATTAGTACAATCCTTCAAAACTAGATTTAGATAAACTCTGATTAGATCACATTACCCTAATATAGACTTTGAGGATTAATATAGAATAACTTCCTATAATTTTTGTAATTTAGAGATTTTATGAGTTTTTCAAGAAATATATCCCGATCTGGATATGAGTAGGTAGAGACGGCTCTGGCACAGATGTACCTAGGGATAAAACCTGAAACACCTCTTTGAGCTAGACTCGAAAGAGAACTGGTGCACGACAACGGGCCATGCTACACTCTTGGATACGAATCTCCCGGGGAATATCCTTAATATTATTCTTATTTTATTTACAAACTATTATTAAGGGTTTATGAGTATATACTTCCTCAATGAAAACATTTTTATGATTATGGATTATATCCTCAAACTGTTCAATTTAAATTAAGTGTTTTACAAGGTTGGTTTTATGTATTGCGATTCATAAACTAATATGGTGTATGCCATTGTATAAAAATAGCACCTAGTGGAAGGAATGAAAACAATATCAACGCACACACTCCATTTAGGGATTTACCTCATTCTCAAGATCATTATAGTGGAGTTGGTGATACAATTGGTGCTGATTATCTTATCCCCATACTGGGACAACTCACACAGGTTATGAATAATAACCTTACCCATATGGAGCACCCTGATCCACAACGCAGAGGATAAATGTTAGAACACTTCATGAGGAATAACCACCAACATTAAAAAGGGGTTTAAATCAATTAGTAGCTGAGAAATGGATAAATTCTTTATAGAAAATAATCCATGCTTTGGGGAGTGGCGAAAGGGAAAAAGTTGTCCTGGAAGTTTACTGCCCCACTGGAGATGCTGATCAGTGGTGGTCATTGATTCAAAACACAAAGGAAGATGATGAAGTATAAAATATGCAATGGAGTAAGTTTAATGAAATTTTATTAGAAAAATACTTTCCTCAAGACCATCGAGTGGATATAGAAAGTCAATTTCTGAGTCTGAGGAAAAAGGAGGATGAGAATGTCGCAAATTATGAAGATAACTTTACTAGGTTAGTGAGGAAGGCTTCAGATTATATACGTAACCCAAGAAGTAAGGTTGAATGATTTTTTCAAGGGGTAAAACCATTTATCTAACTAGTATTAGTATCAGAATCCTTCTCATCGTACGAAGATATTTTCTCATGTGCTATCAAGACAGAAAATGAATTCTCTAAGTCTTATGACTTTAAATCAAAGAAAGAGAAGAAGGGATCTGCTGAACACTCTGGGAAAGGAAATAAGGAAATAGGGAAGTAGGGAAGAATTGAATTTCAACCTTGTGATAACTATGGAAGGAAGCACACTGGTGCCTTTCTAAGATGAAAAGGAGTATGCTAAAATTGTGGACAGAAAGGCCATCTTGCTGGTGATTGTAAGGGAAAGAAAGACTCTACCAATGTTCAATGCTACAATTACTGATAGATGAGACATTATGAAAATGAATTTCCTATGAGTCATGGAAACTTACCTCAGAAAAGGACAAGGGATCAAGGCCAAGCTTATGCGATCACTACTGCTGAGGATGAATCCCTGAAAGACGCGGTGGCTTGTAATTTAATGGTTTCCTCAAGTTTAGAAATTACTTTATTAGATTCTGGATCATCGCATTGTTTCATATCTTCATAGTTTGCTATGAAAATTAGATATTTCCAATTTGATTTAACAAGGGAGTATTTAGTAAAATCTCTTAAGGGATGTATCATTGATACAAAGTTTTGTGAATCAGTTCCCATTGGGGCATTTAAATGTTCTTTATCTACTGATCTCATCATCGTACCCATGATTGAATTTGAAATAATCCTTGGTATGGATTGGATTTCAGACCATGATGCGAAAATTTATTTTAAGAATAATGAGGTTAACTTTTTCGATAATGATAAGGAGTACCTTATATTTAGATAAGAAACATCACCAACTAATTCTTATCTAGAACCACCCCCAATAGATTAACTAAATTCAATGATTGGGGAGGAAGAGAATGGAATAATTCTGGGTGAGGAAAAGAATTTTCAGAAAGAGGATGTACCTATTGTGCAAGAGTACATTGATGTATTTCTAGAGGATTTACCTTGACATCCTCCAGAAAAATAAATTGAGTTTTCCATTGATTTAATTCTTGGTTTAAGGCCCATATCGAAGAATCCTTATAAAATATCCACTGTGAAATTAGTGGAACTAAAGAAACAACTAAGGGAATCGAGTAATAAGGGATTTATTCACCCTAGTGTTTCTCCATGGGGAGCCCATTTCATTTTTGTTAAGAAGAAAAATGGATCTATGAGGTTGTGCATTGACTACAGGGAGATAAATGCTATAACAATAAAGAACAAGTATCCCCTACCTCGTATTGATGATTTATTTGACCAACATCATAGAGATCAATACTTTTCAAAGATTGAACTTTGATCTGGATATCATCAGTTGCGTGTGAAGAAGGATTAAATTCTAAAGACACCATTTGGAACCAGGTACGAGCATTACAAGTTTACAGTAATGCCTTTTGGATTGACTAATGCACCCTATGTATTCATTGATCTAATGAATAATGTTTTCAAGGTATATCTTGATGACTTTGTATTGGTATTTATTGATGATATCTTTGTATACTCTAAAATCAACGAATATCATGAAAATAACTTACGCATTATCCTGAAGTCTCTAAGAAGACATGATTTATATGAGAAGTTTAGCATGTGTGAATTTTGACTTCAGGAGATTTCTTTGTTGGGCCATATTTTCTCCAAGGATGGAATCTCTTTTGATCCTTTTAAGACCAAGGCAATACAATAATGACAAGCACCGGCGAGTATAACTGAGGTACGCAGTTTTATTGGTTTAGTATGTTGTTATCGAAGTTTCGCGCATAAGTTTTACTGTTTGGCTAACCCATTATCAAAGCTCACACGAAAAGGGGTTAAATTTTTTTGGACAAAATATTTTGAAGAATGTTTTAAATAATTGAATAGAATATTAGTCAATGCTCCTATCTTGACTCTACCATCGGGGAATGATGGGTTTGTTATTTATAGTGATGCATCGAAGAAAGGACTTGGTTGTGTCATTATGCAGAATGATAGAGTTATTTCCTATGCATCACGACAGCTAAAAATTCATGAGAAAAACTATCTTACTCATATTCTAGAGTTAGTAGCTGTAATCCTTTCTTTGATGATTTGGAGACATGATCTATATGGTAAAAAATGTGATATTTATACTGATTACAAGAGTTTGAAGTATATTTTCTCAAATAAAGAACTCAACATGAGGCAAATGAGATGTCTTGAACTACTCCAGGATTATGATTGATTGATACACTACCACCCAGGGATGGAAAATAAGGTGGAAGAAGCTTTGAGCAGAAAGGATCATGGAGTTTTGAACAAGATGAGAGTTGAAAAGGATCCTATATATATGGATCCAATAAATATGGAAATGGGAATTAGCATGGAAGGTGAAACATCAATACTTTTTCAAATGGTTGCCAAACTATCTTTAATAGAATGGATAAAGAGTTCTCAGACCAATGATGAAGAGTTTCAAAATAAGAATAAAGCTATGAACGATGGGTGATTGAGTGATTTTTTGTATGAAGATGGAATTTTGAAATTTGGGAAGAGAATTTCATTTCCTGATATACCTGATCTAAAAGGAGAATTGTTGGATGATGCTCATAGCCCCAATTTTTCTATACACCCTGGGAGCACCAAAATGTAAAGAGATTTGAAGGAACATTTTTGGTGGGACAACATGAAGAGGGAGATTGCTGATTATGTGTCAAGATGTATGGTTTATCAACCAGTGAAATATGGAAGGCAATGGCCTCGATGAGTCTTGAAACCTCTTCCCATACCTGAGTGGAAATGGGATAATATTACGATGAACATTGTCATGGGACTACCAAAGACTCCTAGAAGGAACGATGCAATATGGGTCATTTTTGACTGTCTTACCAAGTCATCAAATTTTCATTCTATAAGAGAATATTTACCACTTGAACGATTAGAATGACTATATATTAATGAAGTTGTAAGACTTCAAGGAGTACCACTATCAATTGTTTCTGATCGTGATCCCAGTTTTAAATCAAGATTCAAGAAAAGTCTTTAGAAATCCCTGGATACTAAACTTCATTTGTGCACTGCCTACCACCCGCAAACTGATGGAAAATCAGAACAGACTACTCAAACCATAGAAGACATGTTGAGATCATTCTCCCATGACTTTCAATGTATGTGGGATCTATATTTACCCCTGGTAGAATTTTCATATAACAATAACTTCCATTCAATAATTCAGATAGCTCCATATGAAGTGTTATACAAAATGAGATGTTGCACACCAATATGTTGGGATGATGCTGGTGAAAGAAAACTCGTAGGCCCAGAACATGTGAAGCAAATGATGTAAAAGGTGAAGGTAATCCAAAACCACATCAAGGAAGCTCAAAGTAGACAGAAGAGCTATGCTGATAACAGAATGAAGGATTTGGAAATTCAGGTAGGTGATCATGTTTTCTTGAAGGTATCTCCCTAGAAGCGTGATATATGTTTTGGTAAAATGGTTAAATTGAGTCCCAGGTACGTCTGACCTTTAGAAATTCTAGAATGAATTGGAGCTGTAGCTTACCTGTTGGGAATGCCTCTATGTCTCTCCAAAGTTCACGATGCGTTCCACGTATCACTATTGAGAAAATACATGTTTGACCCCACGCATGTATTCACCTATGAGGAATTAGAGCTGGAACCAGATCTATCTTATTGCGAAGAGCCTGTCATGGTTCTTGATACAAGAGAACAACTGCTGAGAAACTGGACGACTTGTTTGGTAAAAGTTCTATGGAGAAACTATAAGATGGAAGAGGCAACGTGGGAACCTGAGGAACGTATAATGAAGAACCACCCGAGTATTTTTAAGCAGTAATACTCTATAAATTTTTAGGACATGATTATTTTAATTAAGGGATAATGTAACACCCCAATCTTCCACAATACACTTCTCGTTGAATAATACATTAGCGTGTGTTGTACGCAACTTTGAGTTCTAACACACCACAACCAGTCAAACTAGCCGTTATGAATAATAATACCACTTTTTGAAATTTTATAAATTTTATCTTCCAAAATAGACTTCATTTTTTTATTTGGAATATCGAAATTATCTTAGGGTGAATTTTTGTTATTTTTCTGAAAACTTTCAATTTTTGATGAATAGTGAAAAACACTGAGTTATAGTTGAAAACTGATTTTTTATGTAAATAATTACTTATTTTATTTATATTTATCTCAGGTCAAAATAGATACATAATACCTATATAAGTTCAATGTAATTCATTAGATTTTGTTTATAATAATTATATATATATATAAATTTTAGCGAACTTTTCACCATCATTTACCCACCTCCTAGGAGAATTTTCAAATTCACATAAAACTTTATTTTACTACTTATATGAGTGGAATTTCAAAAATCCAAGAGACACGGTTGATATCAGTAGAAAAAATTTGGTTCAATAAGATGAAAATAATTTTTGGTTAATAGTAACTTTTTACTTTTATTTTCCATGGTTAATAGTAAATAGGGTAATTAAAGGTAAAAATGATATTATTATTACCCTAACACATGTCCTAATTCTGTTGGATAAGTATAATTCGACCAAAAACAAACTTAGAAATAAAACATGAACCTCTTTGGTCTAGTTTGATTTGATTAGGACATTTATTATTATTTAATTCCAAGAAGAGTTAAAAGAGTTAAAATCAAAGTTTAATAACTAAAAACATTTTAAATATAGGGTTACACATAAGAAAAATTTGAATATATATATTCATTATAAAGATAAGAATATTTAATACATAACTTTATTTTAGTTATATTATTTAAAAATTAAATAATTTAATTTATTTATGACACAATGATGATGCAGTAATTACCTAATTAATGAAAGATTAAAATAATTAACATTATAAATATTCATATAAATGTAATTTGAGACTTTATTAATTAGACTAATATTATAGGTTATTATAAAATATTTGGGTTGGTTAGATGATTTTTTTTCGAAGTAATAACGGCGTTATGAATTTAGAAAAAAATACTAAATAGTGTCAAAAATGACATAAAAGAGTATTTAAAACAAATATTATATTATTAATTGATATTCTATTCTTAATAATCTATGGTTCGGCCAAAAGACATATATAATAATAGGTGTATCATTAATGAACAACTTGGGGTTATCTTATAAGTATATAATATGTTTATTAACAATATATTATAAAAATACAAAGAGACATGGTAAATGTCAAACTATTTAACTAAGAGTTAAATCTAAAAGATAATGTTAATATAGTTACCCAAAACTTTCTAAAACCTATTGGCTGAGTGGTTTTATACCCATCCCAACCTTAGACTTTAAATAATCTATTTTGGAGCCATTAGTAACCGAAAATGATTTTATTATAAAATAATATTTCTAGCTTTTCCTAATGTGCCCCTCACCCCTCTTATAAAAGGGCACTCCCCCTTCTCTCTATTTCACACATTCAAAGCCATTTGGATCAGCCAACCCCAGCCCAAATACCCTCTCAACTTTACTCCCTTCATCCTAGAGGACTTCCTTTAGCCATAAAGCCATCCTAAGGATCCCTTTTGATCAAATCAAAAAGACGAACACGAAAAAGAGGAAAATATTTCATCACCTCTTTCAAGTTCCTTTCTTCTTCCATTTCCACATTCTTTGTTGTTTATATTATAAAATAATAAATCCAGTATATTTGATATAATTTTATGTTATTATAAATATGGTCCAACCATATTCATTATTCTATCCATCATTTGAATGACATGTCACCAAACGTGCGTACGTACGGCTTACCGTCTCCACGTCGTGGTGTAAGTGTTATTCAATACATTATTATTTGGATAGTTATAATAATGATGTATAATTGATGTAAATAATAAATATAACATGATAATGATTCTTTATATATGATATACCATCCAATTGTATATTATTTTAATATCAGTAGAATGATATTGTCGCTCGTGCATACGTACGGATTACCGTCTCCACGAACGTGATGAGATTCGTTCCCCATCATATCCATTCAAGACTAATTTTTATTAGATGATTAAAAATAACGTTTAAAGACTTAATATCATTATGAATATGAATAAGATACATCCTACCCATAACAAAACATTAATTATGTAACAGATCTTATAATAGAAAACAAATCAGTTAACAACTGAAATGACGATAATACTAAGATATTATTAACAAAGAAATATTAATAGATCATATATGATATAATATTAATTAATATGATTATTTTATAATTTAATAACAATTATTTCATAATTATACATGATGTTAACCTACCCTCGACCATGTAAAAGTATCAGGTAAAGGTTAATTCTACAGTCTCTTTATTATCTGAGGTTGTTTTTACATAAGTATCTACTTGGACATCTTTATCATCCACATCCATGTTTCATAAAAAAGTATTTCAAAAAATTTTTACTAGATAAAGGGGTAAAGTAATTTATAACCTTATTTATCCTTATATGTTTTTAAATGAATCATTTTTTCATTTTCCAAACAAGGTAGTTTATGACCTTTTTGACAAAATTAAGATAATAATGTTTTTTTAACTTATATAGTGGGTGAGGCTATTTTACGCCATTGTAACATCATCAAATCATCCCTTACAAGCTTATAAGATTATTTTAAAAATAAATGTTTTCTTTATAATTATGTGACTCTTAAATTATATCAAAATAGAAAAATATATTTCCCTAAAAATGGTTTTGATTTCATCTATGTCAAAATATTTTGATGGATTTTAAGTTTATTTGAAGTTGATTTATTATGATACAAATCATCCATATTGTATTGAATATTTTGTGATATTTTTGACTATAGATGTGCTATTTTTATACCATTCATGGCTTATGGTTAATGTATTGACATTTCGTATGATAGTTTTAATACAAATGTTTATGTTTTATTTCAACCATTTCATATGAGGAATGTATTGGACTTATTAAGTGATGGGTGGAGCTCGCTATAACTCCTAGATGCATCGATAGGTCTCATGATACAACTAGATGTGGAATTGGATGAGGCCTTTCCCAATTTGATAAATGGTTTTGGCTGAGGCCTTAATAATTTTAGACATCCTGGAAGAGGCCTTGACCAAATGTTTCAGAATGTCTGGCATTATATATTCCCTCATTATGAAAATAATATTGATGGTTCATGTGGTCATTCAACTAGTATAATTCCCCTGATTATGTTTTATTATGCCATTATTTACTCATCTCATATTCCTTCCATAAACGTATTCATGTTTATTATTGATAAAGGCATGTGGTTTCAATTATTCACCATTCTTAATATTTAGGTTATCTTTCAATGTATTTCTTACTCTTACCAAGCGTTTGAGATCACCCCTTTCTTATGTCTCATTTTCCTAGGATATGAAGAAGTTATTTATGAGTGACTTTGAGGCATAATCTTTGAGGCTTGGATGTTTCTAATTGAATAAATTCGTGTTGTATTTATTTTAAAGTTATGTTGTTGAACTTATGTATGAATCTTGTTTCCAATTATACTAAACTTATCAGTCGTTCAAGACATGATTTCCTTGTGATCATTCCAATGTTATGTAATAATGCACCAAATCTAGGTAACTGGGGTTGGGGCATTACGACTATTGTTGATAAAAGGAATGGTACGTATTCCAATCCCAATAGCTAGGATATCTCAGCACTCCGATTATTGTGAATATGTGGTTGTTCAAGAGAAATGGAAAATTGATTCTCCTATTTAGGAAGATTGTCTGCATATTCTTATAAAGGGGGAGGTTTTAGACTGGGATCATACTCCCTTTTCAATGGAGGTTCACTAGGTGAGAGTGGAACATGGCCTAGGATAGAGGCACATCCCTGTAAAAATGTATGGCCACTTATTCTTATTTTCCATGATTAGGATCATATCATTGTTTAGGATGGGGCTTACCCAGTGAGAGGGGCACATTCCTTGGGACACGCTCATATTCCTATGGAAAAAGCCTAGTGTCATACTTTAATTCCCTAGATCAGACATATATCATAAATATTTCTATTGATAACCATATGATAATTATAAAATCCTCGAGACAAGCTCATTCTCATATTAGTGAATCTATCTGGCACATTACAGTAGGTCACAGAAGCATGGTGCATATGTAACGCCCCGACCCCAGCTACCCAGAGTCGGTGCATTACTTCGTAACATTGGCATGATCACAAAAGATCAAGTGTCGAAAGACCGATTAGTTTAGTAGCCTTGGAAACACTAGATACATTCATAAGTCTTTCATTACATCAAAAAGTAAACAAACTACAATAACATGGTCTTCATAGTCCACACTCATATCCTCACTGACTATTCTTGCAAGTCAGTCATAATACACTTCTTCACATCCTGGAAAATATTAAAACATTGAAAGGGGTGAGCTCAGATGCTCAGTAAGGATAACAATATTGCGGAAGATTTCATAAGAAAACATAAGAATTTAAGGCAATGTATAACTAAAACAAAATCCTTATTGAACTTGAACTTCAGCATAATATGGCAAAAGTAAAATAAAATATTTCCATTACTTTCTCACATGGATATTCTACTAGACGAATAATCACATGAAATATCAATAACCACTTTCATAATGAGGGAATGTGTAATGCCAGACATTCTGAAACACTTTGTCAAGGCCTCGGCCAAGACGTCTAAAATGATTAAGGCCTCGGCCAAAACCATAAATCAAATTGGGAAAGGGCCTCGGCCAATTCCACGTCTAGTTGTCTCATGAGACCTACCGATGCATCGAGGAGCTATAGCGGGCTCCACCCGTCACTTATTAAGTCCAATACATTCCTCATATGAATAGGTTTAAACATATCATAAACCATAACATAATCGTATCACATAAAACATGCATAAAAGAAACATAACATTTCCACATTTCAATCACAAGATATCAATACAACGCATTTATATAATAAAAATGCTTTCAAAAACATTTTCAATACCAAAAGAAAAGAAAAGTATAACATGGTATTTATTTTTCATTAAAAAAAAGTAAGGCTTGTAGAGGAAGCCGAAACTCAAATAATGGTCACGGCGGCGGAGAAGTCATTGTCGCCGCATAAGTACGGAAATAAAAACATTCCCTTTTGTCGTTTAGAAAAGCGCTTCGTATAAAAAATATTCCTTTTGAATAAACGTAAAAGTCAAAGGGGTTTATACACTGTATAAAAGAAAGTTGTGTATAAAACCAAATATGCCTCAATGAAAGGAGATTGAGACGAAGACCTTAAAAAGATAATTTTTAAAATAAAATAGATCTATTATGTGTATTCACTATAGGTACACATAAATAAAGTAAAAATACAAAATAAGACATAATAATATCATGACATAATTTCAAAGTAGGAGATTAACCCAAAGAATGGAAGTTGGGTTAAGAAATTCCCTTACCTTGCGTCTTGTCCTGACTCGACCGTTCTTTAACCTCCTGAATAATAAACTAGAGTTAATTTCTATTTACTTAAGAACCTTTTTCATGTTCATTATTCCATTTATATCACTTATTACCATGTTATAAACATTATTTAATTATTTAAGTTAATAATGGTCGTTTTGTCAATCTTTGGTACTTGAGTCAAAAATAAACTTCTTATAATTACAAGTTGTTCATGTGGTGAAATATCCATTATATCCAGAATTATATTCATGATGTAGATATCATATATATCATATATATACAGTATATACATTCATTAATAATGTCACGTAACATTTAGAGGTAAGAAATGAAATGCACCGTTCATGGAGACGGTAAGCCGTACGTACGCATGAACGCTACTTTCATTTCTATTTCGTATTTAATGTAATGAAATCATAATGATATAAATGTATAATATAATTCCAGTATAATATAGTGTATAATACAATTTACTCCATCCTTTATACGTCCCACATATGGCATTAACGATTCAAATCACTTTGAGGGGGCGGTAGTCCGCACTTCCTAAAATGAAATTATCGCGTTTTACCCATAATGGAAATCATAAAGTATGCCATAAATGAGAAATAAAGAAGCATAAGTAAAACATAAACATATTATATATCATATATAAAAATATTGACATCTTAATGGCCACCTTTGAAGGTGTTATATGAGTGTTGAACAATCATCGTTTCGTGAGGCAGAAATTCGCCATCCACAGAAACCGTATGTTCTTTAAACATTAGATGTAGGTGTGTGTAAGTGTAGCTCGAATCATTCTTATAACAACATCCTAGTATATTGAGGATACTGTTGTTGTTACAAAAGAAATGAATAAAAAGAGTTTAGGGGGTTGGAGAAGAAAAATAAAACAAAACAACATTAGAGAAGACATTACCTCAAAATCGGGTAACTCTTTTTGATTTGAGCCAAAGGCTTCCTTGGGAAGAGTTCTGCCCAAAGTGAGGCTTCTAGGAGTAAGATGGGGAAGTTGGGAGAGTATTTGGGTAGAGGTTTGCCGAGCCAAATGGCTTGAAAGTGTAAATGAGGTGGGAGAGGTGGGGGCCTTTTATAAGTGGGGAGGAGGGGCACTCTTGGAAAGTAAAGAAAAGTCACTTTATTATAAAATGAGTTTCGGATTTTAGAGGTCCCACGATTATATAATTCGAGGATAAGATGATAAGGGTTCTAAATATACTCATCCAATATGTTTTTGACAAGTGTACGCTTTGGATTTTACATTATCTTTCCATTTTATTTAAATCGTTAAATAATGAGGTCATCGTTGCATCATCATGATGTCATAATTAATATAATTTATTTAATGTCTAAAAATTATAAAAAAAATACTATGATGTATGGAATCTTTATTAGATTTCTAATTAATATTTATAATTAAAATTTGGACTTGTGTAACCCCACTTAAAAACTGTTTTAGTAAAACAACTCATGTTTGTGTCAATTTAATTTTAACATTAAATAAATATATATTAATGTCATTTTCCAACTAAAGTGTCTCCATGGGGTCCCCAAGTTTACCCATGGGTTGTCTTGGTCGGCCATGACTCATCCAATATGAGTAGGACAAGTGTCAAGCTCATATCATATTATTAAAACATTATTTTTACCTTAAACTACACTAATTACCTCTAATCGCGATTAAGAACTTAAAAGTTACTATTCACCAAAAAATTATTTTAATCTCATTGAACCACATTTACTTCTTAATGACAAACATGTATGTCGGATTTTTGAAAATCAAATCACAGAAGTGGTAATATTTCATTTTAACGAAAAATCAGTTTTTAACAACCACTTAGTGGTTTCACTATTCATCAAAAATTGAAGTTTTTCAGAATAAGGTCAAAATTTCACCCTAAGCTATAATTGATATTCCGAATTCAAAAATGATTTATATTTTACAAAATTCCAAACATATAAGTTGTATTAATTAATTCTATAATTAATTCCCGCTGTTACAACAAATAGCGTGTTTTTAAGAAACAATTTATATCAAAAGATTGGCAATTGTTTATGTCCAATTTCAATGTTAAATTAATTCTAATGACCACCATTGGATAAAATGGTAAAAATAAATTCTAATTATACTTTAAAACCACTAAATATTATAATTTATCACTATAAATTATTTTGATTAAAAAAGTTGTTTTAATTATTTTTCACTATTCATAAAAATTTGGAAGTTCTCAGAAAATTACAAAAAATTCAACATAGGCTAATTTCAATATTAGGAATAAAAAAATGAAGTCCATTTTGAAATATAAAATTTCTATAATTTTAAAAAGTCGTTATTACTATTCATAACGGCTACTATGATTAGTCGCGATGTTTTAGAACTCGAAGTTGCGTACAATGCAAGCTATTGAATTATTGAATGAGAAGCGAATTGTGGAAGCTCGGGGTGTTACATTCTCCCCTCCTTCAATAAATTGCGTCCTCACAATTTGAAATTTTTCTTGGAAAATAAAAGGTTGAAAATTGAAAATAAATTTTTGGAAAACCCACATCAGAAATAAGATTAATAAATATATAACATTAAAAGAAAGCAAGATAAGTACAAAGGTCACCCGATATAGCCCATTCTAGGATTCTATGAAAATATGGATATGGAGGAGAAACAAACCATCAAGGTCTAATGGAGAGTTATAGAAAACAGGATTAGGAGAAAGTTTAACTACAAGAAAATCACAAACTTGTGATTGGTTAAACGGTCATTGAATCCCCAGTTGGAAAAGTTAACCGACAACATTTTTTTTAAGTTACCTTTTATAATGTTGAGGAATATATTTAGGAGATTTACTAAGAACGTAAGGGAATATACATAATTTTTATGTATACTTTCATTCGTTAATAAATTTTTACCACAAACCCAACTTTTACTCCAAATGGTAACAGAACTCAAAAATATTCTATTTATCCTAATTGTATAAGGTTCCAAATGTTAACACATACCATTTAGATTAGTAAAATTATTTTTTAATAACTAGGGACTTCCTGTAGGCTAGTGGTAGGAAATAAAGGCCTGTCGCACTTTGATTGTGGGTTCGATTCCTGCAGCTTTGTCCGACGCGACGGGTTATGCCCCACCCTGCAGGTTGTCCTTTTCCTAAAACTATAGTATCATAATATTCCAAAAATAATCTTCATAAATGTTTTAACCTTAAACAATACTATCCAAAGTTCAACTTAATCCATTCCAACCTTTATAGTTATCCAAAATACCTCTGTCCAGACTTTCTCTAAAAGGTCTCTAAATTCCAAAATCAATTGTAACATCAGATTCCCCAAACAAATTAAAGTTTCTCTTTTGTCACATACTAAAAATATGATTACCTTCATCATATTAAAACCTTAGTGAAATAAAAAAGTACTGCAGTATAATCCTTATATATCACATTATTCTAATAACTAGAATATAATCCATGAGTCCAAAAGGACCAATACATTAATTATTCCGCTTCAACTGTAGTCACAGCATAAGATTGGCCTTGATCCCTTGGCCTTTTCTGAGGTAAGTTTCCCTGACGCTTAGGACATTCATTTGCATAATGACCCATTTCTCTACAATTGTAGCATTCAACTTTGATAGCCTCTTTCTTTCCCTTGCAATCACGAGCCTGGTGACCCTTTTCTCCACATTTATAACAAACTCCCATTCCTTTCAGGCAAGTACCAGGGTGATTCTTCCCACAATTATCACATAATGGAAAATCCTTCTTTCCCTTTTCCCTTTATCTGTCTCTTGTTCCACTATTCTCTTCTTCTCTTGCTTTACTTTGTTGTCATAAGACTTAGATAATTCCTTTTCTGTCTTGATAGCACATGAGACAATATCTTCGTATGATGAGAAGAATTGTGATACCAAAGCTCGACGGAGAAATGGTTTTAACCCATCAAAGAAACGATCAATCTTACTCCTTGGGTTACGTATATAATCAGCAGCATGCCTCGCTAACCTTGTAAAGTTAGCGTCATACTTTGCGACATTCTCATCCTCCTTCTGCCTCAGACTCAGAAATTGCCTTTCCATATCTGCTCGATGGTCACGAGGAAAGTATTTTTCTAAGAAAAGCTCTTTGAACACCCTCCATTCCATATTCGATACGTCATCATCTTCCTTTGTGTTTTGAATCAGCGACCACCACTGATCGACATCTCCAGTGAGGCGGTAAACTGCCATGACAACTTTCTCCCTTTCACTACCCCCCAAGGCATGGAATATTTTCTCTAAGGAATTTATCCATGGCTCAGCTACTATAGGATTTGTACTCCCATTGAAGGTTGGTGGTTTTTGCCTCATGAAATGGTCTAGCATTGATCCTCCACGTTGCGGATCAGGGTGCTCCATACGAGTAAGGTTATTATTCATAACCTGAGTGAGTTGTCCCAGTATGGTAATAAGTTCATCAGCACCAGTTGTATCTCCAGATCCACAATAATTATCTTGAGCAGGAGGGAAATCCCTACACGGAGTGCGTGCATTGATACGGTTTCCATTCCTTCTACTAGGCGCCATTTCTAAACAATGGCATAAACTAGATTAGTTTATGAATCAAAATACATAATTCCATACTTGTAAAACAATTTACATAAATTGAACTATTTATGGATATAATACATAATCATAAAAAGAAATGTTTTCTTTGAAGAAGTATATACTCATAACCCTTCATAGTGGTTTGTAAAGAAAATGGGAATTATCCAAAGCATATCCCCCGGGAGTGTCGTAACCAAGAGTGCAGCAAGGCCCGTTGTCGTGCACCAGTTCCCGTTCGAGTCTAGCTCAAAGCGGTGTTTTCGGGTTTTACCCCTAGGTACATCTGTGCCAGAGCCGCCTCTACCTGCTCGTATCCAGACAGGGATGTATTGCTCGGAAAACTCACAACATCTCTACAATACCAAAATTCTAGGAAGTTCTTCTATACTAATCCTCAAAGTCTATCTTCGGGATATGTGCGCTAATCAGAGCTTATCTAAATCTAGCTTCCAAGGTTAGTACTAAACTGCCTCTGATACCAACTGTAACGCCCCGACCCCAGCTACCCAGAGTCGGTGCATTACTTCGTAACATTGGCATGATCACAAAAGATCAAGTCTCGAAAGACCGATTAGTTTAGTAGCCTTGGAAACACTAGATACATTCATAAGTCTTTCATTACATCAAAAAGTAAACAAACTACAATAACATGGTCTTCATAGTCCACACTCATATCCTCACTGACTATTATTGCAAGTCAGTCATAATACACTTCTTCACATCCTGGAAAATATTAAAACATTGAAAGGGGTGAGCTCAGATGCTGAGTAAGGATAACAATATTGCGGAAGATTTTATAAGAAAACATAAGCATTTAAGGCAATGTATAACTAAAACAAAAGCCTTATTGAACTTGAACTTCAGCATAATATGGAAAAATTAAAATAAAATATTTCCATTACTTGCTCACATGGATATTCTACTAGACGAATAATCACATGAAATATCAATAACCACTTTCATAATGAGGGAATGTATAATGCCAGACATTCTGAAACACTTTGTCAAGGCCTCGGCCAAGACGTCTAAAATTATTAAGGCCTCGGCCAAAACCATAAATCAAATTGGGAAAGGGCCTCGGCCAATTCCACGTCTAGTTGTCTCATGAGACCTAAGGATGCATCGAGGAGCTATAGCGGGCTCCACCCGTCACTTATTAAGTCCAATACATTCCTCATATGAATAGGTTTAAACATATCATAAACCATAACATAATCGTATCACATAAAACATGCATAAAATAAATATAACATTTCCACATTTCAATCACAAGATATCAATACAACAAATTGATATAATAAAAATTCTTTCAAAAACATTTTCAATACCAAAAGAAAAGAAAAGTATAACATGGTATTTATTTTTCATTAAAAAAAAGTATGTCTTGTAGAGGAAGCCGAAACTCAAATAATGGTCACGGCGGCGAAGAAGTCGTTGTCGCCGCATAATTACGGAAATAAAAACATTCCCTTTTTTCGTTTAGCAAAACGCTTCGTATAAAAAAGATTCCTTTTGAATAAACGTAAAAGTCAAAGGGGTTTATACACCGTATAAAAGAAAGTTGTGTATAAAACCAAATATGCCTCAATGAAAGGAGATTGAGACGAAGACCTTAAAAAGATAATTTTTAAAATAAAATAGATCTATTATGTGTGTTCACTATAGGTACACATAAATAAAGTAAAAATACAAAATAAGACATAATAATATCATGACATAATTTCAAAGTAGGATATTAACCCAAAGAATGGAAGTTGGGTTAAGAAATTCCGTTACCTTGCGTCTTGTCCTGACTCGACCGTTCTTTAACCTCCTGAATAATAAACTAGAGTTAATTTCTATTTACTTAAGAACCTTTTTCATGTTCATTATTCCATTTATATCACTTATTACCATGTTATGAACATTATTTAATTATTTAAGTTAATAATGGTCGTTTTGTCAATCTTTGGTACTTGAGTCAAAAATAAACTTCTTATAATTACAAGTTGTTCATGTGGTGAAATATCCATTATATCCAGAATTATATTCATGATGTAGATATCATATATATCATATATATACAGTATATACATTCATTAATAATGTCACGTAACATTTAGAGGTAAGAAATGAAATGCACCGTTCATGGAGACGGTAAGCCGTACGTACGCATGAACGCTACTTTCATTTATATTTCGTATTTAATGGAATGAAATCATAATGATATAAATGTATAATATAATTCCAGTATAATATAGTGTATAATACCATTTACTCCATCCTTTATACATCCCACATATGGCATTAACGATTCAAATCACTTTGAGGGGGCGGTAGTCCGCACTTCCTAAAATGAAATTATCGCGTTTTACCCATAATGGAAATCATAAAGTATGCTATAAATGAGAAATACAGAAGCATAATTAAAACATAAACATATTATATATCATATATAAAAATAGTGACATCTTAATGGCCACCTTTGAAGGTGTTATATGAGTGTTGAACAATCATCGTTTCGTGAGGTAGAAATTCGCCATCCACAGAAACCGTATGTTCTTTAACCATTAGATGTATGTGTGTGTAAGTGTAGCTCGAATCCTTCTTATAAAAACATCCTAGTATATTGAGGATACTGGTGTTGTTACAAAAGAAATGAATAAAAAGAGTTTAGGGGGTTGGAGAAGAAAAATAAAACAAAACAACATTAGAGAAGACATTACCTCAAAATCGGGTAACTCTTTTTGATTTGAGCCAAAGGCTTCCTTGGGAAGAGTTCTGCCCAAAGTGAGGCTTCTAGGAGTAAGAGGGGGAAGTTGGGAGAGTATTTGGGTAGAGGTTGGCCGAGCCAAATGGCTTGAAAGTGTAAATGGGGTGGGAGAGGTGGGGGCCTTTTATAAGTGGGGAGGAGGGGCACTCTTGGAAAGTAAAGAAAAGTCACTTTATTATAAAATGAGTTTCGGATTTTAGAGGTCCCACGCTTATATAATTAGAGTATAAGATGATAAGGGTTCGAAATATACTCATCCAATAGGTTTTTGAAAAGTGTACGCTTTCGATTTTACATTATCTTTCCATTTTATTTAAATCGTTAAATAATGAGGTCATCGCTGCATCATCATGATGTCATAATTAATATAATTTATTTAATTTCTAAAAATTAATAAAAAAATAATATGATGTACGAAATCTTTTTATCTTTCTAATGAATATTTATAATCAAAATTTGGACTTGTTTAACCACAATTAAAAACTATTTTAGTAAAACAACTCATGTTTGTGTCAATTTAATTTTAACATTAAATAAATTTATATTAATGTCATTTTCCAACTAAAGTGGCTCCATGGGGTCCCCAAGTTGACCCATGGGTTTTCTTGGTCGTCCATGACTCATAAAATATGAGTAGGACAAGTGTCAAGCTCATATCATATTATTAAAACATTATTTTTACCTTAAACTACACTAATTACCTCTAATTGCGATTAAGAACTTAAAAGTTACTATTCACCAAAAAATTATTTTAATCTCATTGAACCACATTTACTTCTTAATGACAACCATGTATGTCGGATTTTTGAAAATCAAATCACAGAAGTGGTAATATTTCATTTTAACGAAAAATCAGTTTTTAACAACCACTTAGTGGTTTCACTATTCATCAAAAATTGAAGTTTTTCAGAATAAGGCCAAAATTTCACCCTAAGCTATAATTGATATTCTGAATTCAAAAATGATGTCTATTTTACAAAATTCCAAACATATAAGTTGTATTAATTAATTCTATAATTAATTCCCGCTGTTACAACAAATAGCGTGTTTTTAAGAAACAATTTATATCAAAAGATTGGCAATTGTTTATGTCCAATTTCAATGTTAAATTAATTCTAATGACCACCATTGGATAAAATGGTAAAAATATATTCTAATTATACTTTAAAACCACTAAATATTATAATTTATCACTATAAATTATTTTGATTAAAAAAGTTGTTTTAATTATTTTTCACTATTCATAAAAATTTGGAAGTTCTCAGAAAATTACAAAAAATTCAACATAGGCTAATTTCAATATTAGGAATAAAAAAATGAAGTCCATTTTGAAATATAAAATTTCTATAATTTTAAAAAGTCGTTATTACTATTCATAACGGCTACTATGATTAGTCGCGGTGTTTTAGAACTCAAAGTTGCGTACAATGCAAGCTATTGCATTATTGAATGAGAAGCGTATTGTGGAAGCTCGGGGTGTTACACATATTCCTACTTCTACTAAAAAAGACTACAATATCATTATTCCAATGCAATAATGGAGGGGTTTAATATCCCTTATCCCATTTTGAAGTTATTTTAGCATATTCTGGTGAGGAATTCATATTTATACAAGGATCATATTCATAATATAATTGGGTATCAGCAAGTGAGAGAGTCACATGCCTCGAAAAAGGATCATACTTCTACCACTAAAGACTATTGGAATTTCCCAATGGATCCAGATACAGATCATACTTTTGTCCTAAATAAGGATCACCAAGTGAGAATATAAAATTCCTTAGGACATGATCACATTCTAGTCATAATGAGACTTCTCGTTAGCATATTCCAATAGTTTCTTAGCAGTGAGATCATACTCCCATATTAGTATAATATTATATGCATGTTCTAGCGACCTCCATGCAGAAACATCATATCCCTACACTTACTAAAAATTAAGGTCGAAATATTCTAACCATGACATGAAACATGACCTATATTCATCCTCTCATCAATGTGAGTTTTCATAAGGTCCTTCAGACACATTCACAAACACCCCAAGTTTCCTTAAACCGTTCTACCAAAATAAAAGATGATCATTGCAAAAATATTCCGCCACATGGTAGTTTGGATATGGAATGCATGGAATGTACTACTAACATCCAATGTGCTCAAAATCTATACAATGATATCTCCCATGAAAAAGGAAATCCCCCCCTTACAAAGACACCATTATATAGAATCTTTCTCAAAACCTATATGCCTTTGTATAAAGAGGTTCTTGGAACATGAGGTACCCCACATGTAGTTCACGATCAACTTCCAAAAGAACTCCACTCCTATCAACATGTGACCCTATGAATCATCTTCTATGGTATGACTAAATGGAGGCGTGTAATTCTGCAGAAGAGGGGACTGAAATTTACATATCTACATAGTTGTCTAGAAACAAAATCCCCATGATTTTTCCTCTCTCAACATCTAAATATGACATACTAGATGATATAGAAAAGGAGTTCATGTCTTATTTATGCCAAAAAATGTGTGATACTCATTAGATACTGAAGGCTTGACATCTTTCATATCTCAGATAAAATTTTCACCTATAGAAAATCATGACACTCTTTTATCATTTATACCTATATTATATATCCATGACCCAAGATCAAAAACTTGGAATGTACAATGAAAATTTAAAACATGATTATTGTCGTTGCATCACTACCATTAAGAACATTATATCCAAAGACACATCAAGAATTTTCATTCGATGATGGAGAGATTATAGAGTGTTACACATTCTTGAACCCTGTATGAATATAAATTTATATATATGTTATACTTTAATGTGATATCCTCTACGTAAATTAAGGTAACATGTAATGCTTAGTCTAGTTGGTCACTAATATAGAATTTCCTCGCTTCAACAATGCTCAGACATCTCGAATGAGGAAAGAGGATAGGAAAAAAGACATCAAATTAGTTCTCTTGAAGTAATTATAATTCATTCCAGACATGTAGACCAATGTTGTTATCACCTAGAAAACCTCTCGTAAAGAATGGTTTCCACTAGGGGTTGTATTCCCACCTAGCTTCAATGTGAGCACATTTTTTCCATATCAAATTGGTCTGAGTAGCATATTTTTAAGAAGCCTCCAATGAGTGACTCATCCCACTCGAAATGGAGAATATCTATCATCCCTGACACCCATCAGACCATCAATTCCTAAGAGGATTGAGGATACATTGATAGAAGATTCAAAAAACCCCATATTACTTAGTTGGAAGTATTTATATCTCCTTCACTATCACCAAGTTAATCATACAGTGAATTAGTCATGGGGATATCAATAGTGATTCTAGATCAACCCCACCCTGCTGGGGTGGTGGCATTTATATCATCACTTATTTCTTTGGAGTCAATAAATCCTGGACTGGAATTAGAGGATCTACAACAATAAAACCATGTAATGACAATTGTAACCATAAATAACCCCTATTCCATTGGGATGTGGGTATTTTTTTACTTCATCATCACCATAGAGGGAATATGGATTCTCAAGGTTGGTAGTATATGATCAATGGATATAATCCCAAGTATTCCTCCCAATGGAAGACAAACAACTATTCTTGAGGTCCTGTTCAGAACCATGACCATAAACTCCCTCATTGACAATGTTCATGGACTGGGAAAGGAGGAGCGTTAGGATAAGTCAATCTGACCCCACCATCTTTGAAATAAAACATTTCCCAATATGGGAAATGTTTTAATAATGACCAAAATGAAGATAGAAAATAATCATCATGTTGCATCAAGAGTAAGGGTACAACCACCTTTTTGTTATATGCCTCGTTGAATATCATCATTGTTAATATGAAAAACATTGTAAATCTAGATGAAAATGAAGAAGAATTCTACATGGAAAATGTACCTTGAGAGGAGAATTATTTGGATGCACCAAACAAGGCTACACACCCCCAAAAGCAAATAAGGATAAAAAAATATAGCACATACAAATAATGAGTTTCCACCTCTCTATAAAAACACTTCTTTATAAAAAGGGGAAGGTGTGGCTAAATCCCAATCACAACACAAAATAGTTGATGTTCCATACACAAAAGAACATTTGACATAATATGATAGTGATACAAAAAAATCTCAGATAACTGAATGAGGAGCTACTAAGGGCAAATATTCTCACTTGGTATTCTCTTCATGTATAGAAAAATATTCTCCCTCCCATAGTCTATCCTCTGTAAAAAGTTGTATCTAAGCATCAAACAACTTTCGGATCCCCATAGCCAGTCATCATAAATGATGATGTAGGGAATGATCCTGAATTCTTTCTGTTGTAGTGGAAGCCTCTCTCTTCTCAGAGAAATCATTCTATATTAGGATGAATTTATGATCAGTAGGGGAGAAATTTAGGTCCACCACCTCTAGCCCAACCCACTCTCAGTATATGGGAGGTGGATCAACCAATAGTTCTACCAAAGCTTCATAACATCATCAACTCCAAAACTACTCATATAGAAGCCAAGTAAGTGATACATGCACATGAGAAGCCTAATAGAAAGCTTTAACTCGAATTTGTTGATAATATACCCCCAGTGCGGCCACTTAAGGTGGGGAAGTCGGTGAGGAGCTGATGGAGTCGGGTGCCAGATGCCACCTGCGCATCCTCTTGAGGTGGTAGGGTTGGTGAGGAGATGAAGGACCATAGTCTTCACACGCCCAATGGTACTCATCATATTATATATGAATAAGAGGAGATTCACATGGGTGATGCCTTAATTTTCCCCACATATTTGGTATACTCTCTGTTTAAGGAGAAGATATTCACATTGGGTTCACCATTTTTGTTTCCGATGATTTCGTCAGGGCGGGTGCATCCGTCTTGTTGGGGGATGGTGGCGCGGTTTTTGGCCGCGCATTCTCACTTTCCACAGGCAGGTGATATCTGCTCCTTTTTTAGGGACGTTTCCTCCGTGATCGAAACAAGATGATGAGATGCCTATTCTTCCTTTCGTGGATTCCTCCTCATAACTCGTTACCTCATATGGGCCCCACTTAAAGATTATGTCATTGCTTTTGAATCTCATTCCTAGTGCCATATATGTGTGGATGACGGTTAATTACACTATATCCATCAGGACATTCCATGCGGTCTTGACATGGTAGCAACCTCAGGTCGGAGTAGATGGTAACATCGGGCATATCGGGGAATCTCTGGATGCGTGGACATTGGGGAATTTGTATTCTTCCTCATAAGAGGTCATCTCAATGTAATAGAACCTAAGGCAACCCACATCAGTTGCGGGGTATCTTAATGCCATAGGCATTTATCTGTTGTTTTCCTTAGCTTATAATGTTTAACACCGGGTATTCCATAAGTATAACGTCTAGCAGATATGGTTACTCCAAAGGCCTATCTTCCGAGGTTTTCCTCAGGCATCTCATGTTTATCATGAGGTAGAACACAAGTTTAATATCTTTCAGAGACAGAATGGGGGTGATCAGAACATCCCATATAGACGGATCAGATATGTACATCTTTAGGAGGGAACACCTGGAAGGTTTATCGGGTGGATGGATTAGAACACCCAATAAGAGAAGACCCAAGGTGTTGTGTCCCATAAAGGGATGATTTCACACTGTGAAGGATGATATGGACACCACTGAGGGCCGATCAGGGAGTGTGCACCCCAGAATGGGAGAACACAGTGGTTTACCATTGAATGGGATTGATCCTCATGGAGTTTTCCCACGTACCCTGTGTCGACGACATGGATCAAAACCCATGTAGTTCGAAGGGGTGATGATTTGGGGTGTACACAAAGGACAATGACCCGAAGACATGTTGGGGATTACGTGTGAATTGCTGCCAAGTACTTCTAGGAGTAGCGAGGAGGTGGATGACATGATCCCACTAGGATGTGGTGGCCCATGTGAGAATCAAGATGGATGATGGAGGGTCGAATGGGGTGGAGGGGAAATGAGAAGGGACTGCTGTGAAGATGACATTAATTTTGGTCTTGGGCCTAGAAGAGACTTTCTATGTATCCCCGTGGTAGGGAATCAATGTCTGTGTAGTTCAATGAGACGATGGGACACCTAAGGAGGTGTCCCATAAGAATGGACGCACAGATGGGACTCAGAGGAAGTTGAACATCTGGGTTAGGGAATGATCTTCCCATAACACGTGGGATTGAGGGATAGATCAGGATGAGACATGGGTGATGTGCTTGAACCTCTTGGAGGCTTCCAATGTATCCCCGTGGCAGGGAATCAAAGTCCGCGTAGTTCATGGTGGAGTTTGGTGAACCGACATGAAGGTGGTCAGAACCAATGAGTTGTGGGATAGATCCTCAAGGATGCTTCCTACGTACCTCTCCTTGGTAATGATCAAAGTCCACGTAGATCAAGTGGGTGCAATGGCTTACCGCTGACTGGGGAAGCAATGACATACTGCTGATTGTGTTCCACAGTTTAACATCATTCATGATGGGGGTGAACCGATGTGAAGATGGTCGGAATGGATGGGTATTGGGATTGAACCTCATGGAGGCTTCCTACGTACCTTTCCTTGGTAAAGATCAAAGTCCACATAGTTCAGAAAGGGTTTGGTGAACTGACGTGATGGTGGTCGAAACCAATGGGGTGGTGGGCTTAAACCTCAGGGAGGCTTCCTTTGTACCCTGTCATCGCAAGGATCAAAGACCCAGTAGTTCTAGTTGGTTTGGGAGAACCGGCGTGAAATGGGTCAGAGTGACCGACTGTTGGGCTTGAACCTCTTGAAGGATTCCTATGTACCTAGCCTTGGCAAGGATCAGATAAATCATAGTTCAGATTTGAGTGTGGGGCTTAGACTCTATAATGCCCAAGGTGTTGGTGAACCGACATGAAGATGGTCTGAATGAACGGGTGTTCGGATTGAACCTCATAGAGTCTTCCTACGTACCTCGTCTTGGAAAGGATCAAAGACCACATAGTTGAGGTTGTGTTTGGGGACTTCACTTTAGGGTACCCATAGAGGATGTCATGGTCGAAGCTTACTACTCTAAGCCCACGTGATTCGTTCTTGGTGTGATAAATAGGAGGCAACAAGCACCTGACGATCACATTGCAAAGGATCATCCATGAAGGGTGGTGAATGGGGATTACACAAGAAATTTTCCTGGGTTCTGCTATGAAGTGACAATGGTGCATGGGTATTATGTAAGGAAGCTGCCCAGGTGCCACTATGGAGCGGAAATGGTGAATAGGGATTACACAAAGATGTTTCACTGGTGCCGCTATGGAGTGACAATAGTGGATGGGGATTACAGAAGGAAGCTTCCCAAGTGCCGCTATGGTGCGGAAATAGTGGATGGGGCTTACGCGAGGATGTTGCCCGGGTGCCTCTATGGAGGGGCAATAGTGGATGGGGCTTACACAAGGAAGCTGCCTGGGTGATGCTATGTAGTGGCAATGATGGATGGGGCTTACACGAGGATGCAGCTCGGGTGCCACTATTGAGTGGAAATGGTGGATGGGGTTTACGCAAAGAAGCTGCCTGGGTGCAGCTATGGAGCAGAAATGGTGGATGGGGCTTACGTGAAGATGCTGCCCGGGAGGCACTATGGAGTGGCAATAGTGGATGGGGATTTCGTGAGGAAGCTGCTCGAGTGCCGCTATGGAGTGGTAATGTTGGATGGGGCTTATTCAAGGAAGTTACCCATATGTATTCCTCTTGTATGGCCATGAGGGAATCTCAACTCATTGGTGAGTTGGGGTATATGATTTAGGCCTACACCTATGCGCTAGTACACAATCGGGATAATTCCAGGGGTCCTGGAATCGATCCCAACAAAGCGATATTATACATGTAAATCACATGCCCGACATTCGGAATGTAGTGAGGGTAGCATGGTGATAGAGGATAACTGTTAACTGTGTTCGAAACACAGTATCCACATTGCATTAGCCTGAAATGGGGATAAACAAATGAGGGTCGACTGTTGACCGTGTTAGAAAGATAGGACCCGACTCACATTATCGTCAAATGTCTTCCAGGGCGTTGGCCCATGATGGTAGGTGAGCCGATACAGAATTGGGCCAGGCCATTAGGGGGTCCCTTTAGACATGGAAGTGGTTGAGGATCCGAATGAAGGACACACAAAGTGTGAGGTGAAATGGTGGAATGTTTTAACGAATTCCAACGCTCCTGAAATTACCCCACTGTATTCATGGCATTAGGCATCTTATGATTGGAGCATAAGGCATCTCTTTTTTGGAGCAAGAGGAATCCTATGTTTGGAACATAGGGTGCACTATAGTTTATAGTCATGTATATAGGACTGTTGTCATCTTATTCTTCAAACATAAACCATCTCTTATTTGGAGCAATAAGCATCCTATGTTTGGAACATAATGATTACTATATTTTAAAGTCATGTAGATAGGACTATTATGCATTAGGCGCCTAACAATGAATTGTGTTGGGACTTATACAAGGGCGGACCTTTCTGGTTCAACCTGGCATAATAGTTAGGAGATGTGGTTTGGATGGTTTGGAAGAGGAATGGTTTGAATCAAGGTACTTGGGGGGATTGATGACGAGAATCTCAACTAAAAACATGAGAAACAAACAAAGAGAAATATGCTAACTCAATGTGTTTCATTGTGTGTGGAGGAGTGTAGAGACCCAAAGCTTGACGTACATGGACATTACATTAATTTTACAGAATACTTAGTACATAACAAAAATAGATACACAAGGACCGTAATAGTTTAGTGTCTTTGGTAACTCAAAATATAATCTTCTAATCGTGGTGAAAGATCTTCAACATCTCCCATAAAGATCTTCCCCTTTTTTCCTTACCTAAAACCTTTCTTTATATCCTGGGGAAAAGAAAACATAAAAGGGGTGAGATCAAATTCCCAGTAAGGGTAAAAATATAGAACATAAATCAATCCATAAACATTTGAATGCAAAAACTTGAACATAAAATCTAAACATCAAAATCTTGAGCAAAGACACGAATCTTGGATGTACGTAAGGCATATATCATAAGGGAACATCAATCATAATAAAATAGCATGGGAATAAAACATGTAATTGTGGAAAAACATTAAGCACATGATATGATTTCCATAGTAGCCAAGGAATTGCTGCCAAGACCATCTTAGTGGACAAAGTCCCTTTCAAAATCGAGTTCACTCCTCGTTTCAGTCCTGTGAAACTGAACCATATTAACTTAACATTCCAGCGATGTCTATCTCATGAGATATAAATCTTTAACCAATGCATTGGAGGGAGATATAGGTCCCACCCATCACATAATGAAATCATTCTTACTTGTGCCACAAAATAAACTTAAAACATTCATTATAACCCAAAGAATAAAATGGGTTTCATAAACATCATACCATCATTTCATAATCCATATAAAACAAATGGACATTTCATCATAAGAAAATTGAACCACATAAATCATAGATACATTAAACTTGAAACATACACATATGAAATAATGTAATCTTATATGGAAAATGGTTTTGATAAAACATTTTAAATGAATTCTTGAGGAAAATATCCTTTCTTCGTCAAAATCATTTTATTTTCAAAAAATCCCATGCACTTTTAAAATAAAAGATTTTTTTTGAAAATATTCATAAAATCATGTAGAGTAAGCTTCATGAAAATGAGGCGTTATGAAACCGTAAAAATTTGTTCACGCCGTATAAGTTAAAAATAACATTTTTCTCGTACTTTTGTTGGAAAAGTCAAAAGGTACCTCGTATGGTAATAAAAAAAAATTCCTTACATACCAATGTAGTAAAAGTAAAAAATGGGAAAAAGGACTTTAAACATACATGAAAACATTTTTATAAAACTTAGACATGGATGATAAATATTACCCCAGTAAATACTTACGAATAAACAATCTCGGATAAGATTGAGATTGGAATAATTATCCCTTACCTTAGGTCCGATATGCTTCATACTTATCTAAACCTCCTGTATAATGATTTAAATAATGTCATTGACTTATTATAGAATAATATTCATTGTTATGATATCATATATGGTTCACTTATGACTTTATATTACCCGTTCTTTTGTAAGTTCCATGTTAAACAATGTTTTGGGTTAAATAGTTTTATTTATCGTACGTGTTTGAACTTGTTGTTATTGATATTATTACTTATATCCTGATTTACATAATTCCATAATGTAAAACAAGATTTATATATAATATATATTCAGTATA
Organism: Viscum album; assembly: GCA_963277665.1. Lineage (NCBI taxonomy): Eukaryota > Viridiplantae > Streptophyta > Magnoliopsida > Santalales > Viscaceae > Viscum > Viscum album. Next base: position 892,393,626 of record OY728138.1, read on the forward strand.
TACATATATATATGATATATCGATTAAATGGATTGAAATACATCGTTCATGGAGACGGTAGGCCATACGTACGCATGAACACTGTTTTCATTTCCTTATTGAATTGAATGAAATTAAGTAGATGACATACATATATATACCCATAAATCCAGTATAATTATTATGTCATATATTTCATGATTACTTATTATATATACTTTATAATCATTCATGAATGGTTAACATGGAGAATGAATCTCATCGCGTCGTGGAGACGGTAGTTCGTACGTACGCACGAGCGATGATATCATTCCCATGATCGTGGAATTGCATTGAAGTGTATGTATAATATTTCAGAATAAATATAAATTTGCAATAATCATATATAGTTATTTATTTACTCCATTATACCCATCCAAGTAAGGTGGTGGTCGAAAACAGATTACACCACGGCGTGGAGACGGTATTCCGTACGTACGCACGCGCGGTGATTTCATTTTCCGTAGGATGGATAGATGGTGAAATAGGGTTGTTTCATACCTATAATAACATATCAGTATATTAGTTATACTGATGTTATTTCTTCATGATGAAACAACTAAAGAAGAAGAAGTAGAAGAAGAAATAAAGTTGGAAGAATCGGTAACGGATATTACCTTTTCTTTCGACACGCCTTTTCGAAACCTCCTCTTAGGGAACTAAGATTGGTCTTTGAAGAAGAAAAAAACCTCTAGGATGTTTATAGGGAAGTGTAGAATAGAAATTGTCAGGGTTTGGCCGATCATGAAGGCCCAAAGTGGTGTGAGGAAGAGAGGGAGGAGGTTCCCTTTTATAAGGGAGGAGAGGGGCACCTTTGGAATAACTAAAAATATTAATTTATTATAAAGTAATATTCGGTTTTTAATAGCTCCAAATTGAGTTATTTTGAATCTAAGTTAGGTATGGGTCTAAATAAACTCATCCAATAGAATTTAGACAAGTATAGGTTTCTATTTTAACCTTTTCATTTAGATTTAACTTTAAGTTAAATATTTTTTCTTTTACCGTGCCTTCTTGTTTTCTTACACTATAATGTTAATAAACTTACTATAACAAGACAAACGAACCCCAAGTTGTTTATTATTAATATATATAACATTATCTAAGTCTTTTTTTCAGAACCTTAGTTTTTTAGGAATAAAATAACAATTAATAATATAATATTTTTTTTAAAAACTATTTTATGTCAGTTTTGACACTATTTGGTAATTGATTTTTGTGAAAATCATAACAGAATTATTAGTTAGAAAAAAGTTAACTAAATAAATAATAACATGTCATATTATCCTATAAAATTAGTGGAATTCATAAAAAGTCTCAAATTACATTTATTTTGGTATTTATAACATCCATTATGTCAATATTTCATAATAAGACAATTACTGCATCATCATTGTGTCATAAATAAATTATATTATTGAATGTCTAAAAATTATAAATAAAATACCATTATGTAGGAAATCTTTTTATATTTCTATGGAATATTTATAGTCGAATTTATCTTATGTATAACGCTATATTAAAAATTATTAATTCTTAAACTTTGATTTTAACTATTTTAACCCTTCTTTAAATAAATTAATAATAAATGTCCTAATCTAATCCAAGTGGGACTAAATGGCCATCTTTTATTCCTAAGGTTGTGTTTGGTCGAATTAAACTTATCCAATAGAATTAGGACATGTGTTAGGGTAATAATAATATCATTTTTACCCTTAATTACCCAATTTACTTTTAACCGTGGTAAAAACAAAGTAAAAAAGTTACTATTCGTAAAATATTATTTTCATCTCATTTAACCAAATTTTAGTCCTTGATATTAACCATGTCTCTCAGATTTTCAAAATTTCACTCATAGAAGCGGTAAAATTATGTTTTATGTGAATTTGCAAATTCTCCTAGGAGGTGGGTAAAAGACAGTGAAAAGTTCAATAAAATTTTTATATATCTAAAATTATTATAAAATGACTCCAATGAATTAAATTGAACTTATATAGGTATTATGTATCAATTTTGACATAAAATAAATTTATATAAAGTAAATAATTATTTAAATAAAAAGTCGGTTTTTGAATAGTAACCAAGTGTTTTCACTATTCATCAAAAATTGAAAGTTTTCAGGAAAATATCAAAAGTTCACCCTAGGCTAATTTCGATATTCTGAATCCAAAAATGAAGTCCATTTTGAAAGATAAAATTTCAAAAAGTTGGTATTACTATTCATAACGGTTATTTTATATAACATATCGTTGTTTAGCGAAACTCGGTATTGCGTACAACACACACTATCGTGGAAGGTCGCGATTGTGTGTAATGCAAGCCAAGTCAAGGATGCGTGTTTTGAAAGATACTTTTGGTGTAGCGTACAACACAAGACATTAATGAAATTAAAAAGAATATTTTTCATAAAATCTCGGGGTGTTACATTCTACCCCCCTTAAAATGAATTTCACCCTCGAAATTCATTGGGGTTATAAATCATTTACTACTACAAAGTTTCTTTAATAGAAACCCACATCGTAAAAAGAAATACCGAAACTTGGCTTAAAAAACTAATGTATGAAATGTAATGGTTACCCAAATTAACTCATCACTGGGTTTCCACGTAGGAGAACATTGGTGAAAATATGGATATTGAAGAAAAATCTGACCATCAAGTTCTGATGGAGAGTGGTAGAGAACATGGATATGAAAAAGCCAACAATCACAAAGCCATAAATTTGTGATGATCTAGGGTACCATATGATTCGTCGGATATAAGGGCACTAGGAAAACATTTTTGGTTTTCAAGATCATTTCCCTAAAGTTGAATAATTTGAATTAAAATACTTACTTTATTTTGGTACAATCTCACTATTGTTCGTGCCTTGAAAAATTTCCACTTAATCTCTTAAAGAAATGAAGTTTAAATTGTTATTCGTGAAGTGTTAGCAGATCATGTGATAGAATGACGGGTCATTCCATTTTTCTCAAACAAAAGGTTAGCAAAAGTTATTAAATATACATAAGTCGATCTATAGTGAGATTAATCATATATGGTTCCTAAAATGGACTTATACTTCATATATAATACTGCTTAATATAATGAAACTAGTTTCTACTAAAAAAGGTCTTCCTGTAGGCCAGTGGTAGGCGATCAAGGCCAGTCACACTTCAGTTGTGGGTTCGATTCCCACAACCTTGTCCGATGCGATGGGCTGTCGCCCGTCCTGCATGTAGTCCTTTTTCTAAAACTACATTACTATAACATCCCATCGATAATATCGAAAAAGGTTCTATCCATAAACAATACTAACTTATGTCCAACATAATCCATTACACTCATTATCTAAAATACTTCGGTCCAAGCTCATAGTATAAAGAAAATGATTACTTGAAATGTCATCAACCAAGCATGTGAATACCATCATTTATCCCCCATATATCTTTTTGGTCACATTCCAATCATGTGAATACCTTAATCATGTATTCTCTTGAAAAATGAATAACCATTAAACCTTAGTGAAAACATGAATGCTATCAAAATTTAACTCTTTCCACATACCAAAATCTAAAAATTCTATATACTCATACCATGATATAACCTTCTACTTATATCAGTCATGAGCTCATGAATACTATCAAACATTTAATTTTCTCCTTATCCCTTCATTATGCGCATATCATATACTTTCCAAAAATATCTAAATAACCTTTCATGGTTACTGGTACCATTCATTATACACTTTCAAAACAAAAGAAAAGACAACAGTGTAACAATCCTTAGATGTCTCTTTATTCCATAGTACAATGAGATTACTTATACAACATTACACTTTATAAACATGTAATCATTCCACTACCTTCTTAAACCATTGACCGAGCTTCAACAATTCTTTCATCTCACATATCATTTGTAGTCTCTTCATCATCATTAATATAAATACTACCCATACGGCCATACTGATTCTCTTCATGAGACTTTCCCTTAGGTAATTGGTTTCCATAATGCCCATACATTCCACATTTAAAACATTTAACCATTGTTGATGCCGTAGAAATACCATTATTCTTATCCATGGTGTTAACTGAACCTTTTCCTTTGCACTTACTGGCTTTGTTTCCTTCTTTTCTACACCCAAATCATCTTCCAGTTCCTTTGAAACATTCTCCTTGATGCCTCTTCCCACATGATTTACATAGGGGAAATTGAACTTTCTTTCCTCTATAATCATCATGAAACTCCATCTTTCTCTTATTAGACGAGTTACGAAACATACCAAATTTGAGTTTATTGATCATATTATCAGATTTTTGATTTGGCATAATAATGATGTTTGGACTTCCAAATCCCATTTCATTTGGTTTCTCATGAATAATATCATTCTATTGTCCATCATATCCTCCATAATTGTGAATCATCTTGTTTCCAGCCATTTTCTAAAACCCAAAAAGAATAGTGTGAGAGGAAAAAATCATGTTAGGGAAAACAACATAATAAAGGGGGAGTACATTCAATATCTAACATCTTAGGTTTAATTCTAAGATCTTTACCGTAATTCTAGGACTATAACCTATACTCATACTTAACCTTAAGGACATCCCTATACATACCTTAGAAATATATCTAGGGATCTCACTAAAGTTTCCGCATCCTAGTTTCCAAAGGTTGACCACACCTTTCCTCTGATACCAACTGTTGAGACCCAAAGCATGACGTACATGGCCATTACATTACTTTTGCGGAATAATTAGTACATAACAAAAATAGACACACAAGGACTGTAATAGTTTTGTGTCTTTGGAAACTCGGAATATAATCTTCTAATCATGGTGAAAGATCTTAAACATATCCCATAATGATCTTCCCCTTTTTTTCTTACCTAAAACCTTTATTTATATCCTGGGGAAAAGAAAAAATAAAAGGGGTGATCTTAAATTGCCATTAAGGGTAAACATAGAGAACATAAAACAATCCATAAACATTTGAATGCAAAAACTTGAACATAAAATCTAAACATCAAAATCTTGAGCAAAGACATGAATCTTGGAAGTACGTAAGGCGTATATCATAAGGGAACATCAATCATGATAAAATAGCATGGGAATAAAACAATTAATTGTGGAAAAACATTAAGCACATGATATGATTTCCATAGTAGCAAAGGCATTGCTGCCTAGACAATCTTAGAGGACAAAGTCCCTTTCTGAATCGAGTTCACTCCTCGTTTCAGTCCTGTAACACTGATCCGGATTAACATACCATTCCAGCCATGTCTATCTCATGAGATATAAATATTTACCCAATGAATTGGAGGGAGATATAGGTCCCAACCATCTCATAATGAAATCATTCTTACTTGTGACAAAAAATAAACTTAAAACATTCATCATAACCCAAAGAATAAAATGGGTTTCATAAACATCATCCCATCATTTAATAATCCATATAAAACAAATGGACATTTCATCATAAGAAAATTTAACCATGTAAATCATAGATACATTAAACTTGAAACATACACATATGAAATAATGTAATCTTAGATGGAAAATGGTTTTGATAAAATATTTGAAATGAATTCTTGAGGAAAATATCCTTTCTTCGTAAAAATAATTTTATTTTCAAAAAATTCCATGCAATTTTAAAATAAAAGCATTTTTTTGAAAATAGTCATAAAAACATGTAGAGTAAGCTCATGGAAATGAGGCATTATGAAACCGTAAAAATCCGTTCACGCCGTATAAGTTAAAAATAACATTCTTCTCGTACTTTTGTTGGAAAAGTCAAAAGGTACCTCGTATGGTAATCAAAAAAAATTCCTTACATAACATGTAGTAAAAGTCAAAAATGGGAAAAAAGTACTTTAAACATACATGAAAACATTTTTATGAAACGTAGACATGGATGATAAATATTACCCCAGTAAATACTTACGAATAAACAATCTCAGATAAGAATGAGATTGGAATAATTATCCCTTAACTTAGGTCCGATATGCTTCATATGTATGAGAACCTCCTGTATAATGATTTAAATAATGTCATTGACTTATTTAAAAATAATATTCATTTTTATGATATCACATATGGTTCACTCATGACTTTATATTACCCGTTCTTTTGTAAGTTCCATGTTAAAGAAACGTTTTGGGTTAAATCGTTTTATTTATCGTACGTGTTTGGACTTGTTGTTCTTGATATTATTACTTATATCCTGATTTACATAATTCCACAATGTAAAACATGATTTATATATAATATATATTCAGTATATACATATATATATGATATATCGATTTAATGGAATGAAATACACCATTCATGGAGACGGTAGGCCGTACGTACACATGAACGATGTTTTTGTTTCCTTATTGAATTGAATGAAATTAATTAGATGACATACATATATATGAACATAAATACAGTATCATTATTATTTCATATATTTCATGATTACTTATTATATATACTTTATAATCATTCATGAATGGTTAACATGGAGAATGAATCTCATCACGTCGTGGAGACGGTAGTCTGTACATACGCATGAGCGATGATATCATTCCCATGATCGTGGAATTGCATTGAAGTGTATGTATAATTTTTCAGAATAAATATCACTTTTCAATAATCATATATAGTTATTTATTTACACCATTATACCCATCCAAGTAAGGTGGTGGTCCAAAATAGATTACACCACAACGTAGAGATGGTATTCTGTACGTACACACACGCGGTGATTTCATTTTCCGTAGGATGGATAGATGGTGAAATAGGGTTGTTTCATACTTATAATAACATATCAGTATATGAGTGATACTGATGTTATTAATTCATGATGAAACAACTAAAGAAGAAGAAGTAGAAGAAGAAATAAAGTTGAAAGAATCCGTAACAGATATTACCTCTTCTTTCAACACGCCTTTTTAAAACTTCCTCTTAGGGCACTAATATTGGTATTTGAAGAGGACCAGAACCTCTAGGATGTTTCTAGGGAAGTGGAGAAGAGAAATTGGCAGGGTTTGGCCGAGCTTGAAGGCACAAAGTGGTGTGAGGAAGAGAGGGAGGAGGTGCCCTTTTATAAGGGAGGAGAGGGGCACCTTTGGAATAACTAAAAATATTATTTTATTATAGAGTAATATTCGGTTTTTAATAGCTCCAAATTGAGTTATTTTGAAGCTAAGGTGGGTATGGGTCGAAATCCTATCATCCAATAGAATTTAGACATGTTTATTTTTCTATTTTAACCTTATCATTTAGATTTTACTTTAAGTTAAATAATTTTTCTTTTACCGTGTCTTCTTGTTTTCTTACACTATACGGTTAATAAACATACTATAACAAGCCAAAAGAACCCCAAGTTGTTTATTATTAATATATATAACCTTATATAAGTCATTTTTCTGAACCTTATATTTTTAAGAATAAAATAAAAATTAATAATATAATATTTGTTTTAAAAACTATTTTATGTCAATTTTGACAATATTTGGTAATTGATTTTTGTGAAAATCATAACAGAATTATTAGTTTGAAAAAATCAAACTAAATCAATTATAAAATGTAATATTAACCTATAAAATTAGTGGAATTCATAAAAAGTTTCAAATTACATTTATTTGGGTATTTATAACATCAATTATTTCAATATTTTATTAATAAGATAATTACTGCATCATTATTGTGTCATAAATAAATTAACTTATTTAATGTCTAAAAATTATTAATAAATGACCCTTAGGTAGGAAATATTTTTAGATTTATAATGAATATTTATAGTCGAATTTATCTTATGTATACCCCTATATTGAAAATTATTTAGTTATTAAACTTTGATTTTAACTATTTTAACCCTTCTTTAAATAAATTAATAATAAATGTCCTAATCTAATCCAAGTAGGCCTAAATGGTCATCTTTTATTCCTAAGGTTTTTTTGGTAGAATTAAACTTATACAATAGAATTAGGACATGTGTTAGGGTAATAATAATATCATTTTTACCCTTAACCACCCTATTTACTTTTAACCATGGTAAAAAAAAGTAAAAAGTTACTATTCACAAAAATTATTTTCATCTCATTGAACCACATTTTAGTCCTTGATATTAACCATGTATCTCGGATTTTCAAAATTCCACTCACAGAAGCGATAAAATTATGTTTTATGTGAATTTGAAAATTCTCCTAGGAGGTGGGTAAAAGACGGTGAAAAGTTCAATAAAATTTTTATATATCTAAAAATATTATAAAATGACTCCAATGACTTAAATTGAACTTATATAAGTATTATGTATCAATTTTGACCTAAAATAAATTTAAATAAAATAAATAATTATTTAAATAAAATGTCCGTTTTTGAATAGTTACTCTGTGTTTTCACTATTCATAAAAAATTGAAAGTTTTCAGAAAAATACCAAAAATTCACCCTAGGCTAATTATGATATTATGAATCCAAAAATGAAGTCTATTTTGAAAGATAAAATTTCTAAAAGTGGGTATTACTATTCATAACGGCTAGTTTATATAACATATCATTGTTTAGCGAAACTCAGTATTGCGTACAACACACGCTATCGTGGAAGGTCTGATTGCGTGTAATGCAACCCAAGTCAGGGATGCGTGTTGTGAAAGATCCTTTTGGTGTATCGTACAACACAAGACATTAATGAAATTAAAAAGAATATTTTTCATAAAATCTCGGGGTGTTACAAGGAGTATCTCAAATCATGGTATCCCATAGGTGGATGGCCGTTGTGCATAAGGGTGCAATGGAAAATGCTGTCGTCCCAACCCGAAAAGTTTGCGGTGAGACTCTCCATTTTTCATGGAGGTTAGTGATAGTAGAGAAGGGAACAACTATAAGGGCTGGGACCACAACTCGGCAGTGACCCCAAGCAGGGGTACGGGGGAGTTGCCCCCACGGTATGGACCATCAGGTGTAGGCCTAGATAATGTTGCGCCTAATAGGATAGACACACAGGATGGGTTGTGCAAAAGAAAGAGGGGTTGCATGCAATAAGGAAGGCCTGTGTGCAATAGGGTAGGTGTGCATGCAATATGGGACGTGTACGCACAACAGGGGAGTTGTGCACTCAATATGGGAGAGTTTCGTGCAATAGGGAAGTTTTGCGCGCAATACGGGAGAAGGGAGCGCAAATAGTGGGACGTGCACACAATAGGGGATCTTTGCATGAAATAATGAATGTGTGTGCGTAATTGGATAGGTACAGCACTGGCGTGTAAAAAAATTGTGTACAATGGCGTTGTTGTGTGCAAAAAATACGCTCGGTGTGCAAAACGGGGCACCTTATAGAATTCTCATGCAAATGGGATGGTTTGTGCGCAAGGTGGGGGGTTTTGCGTGAAGGCACAGAAAATGTGGACTTACGGGCATTAAAGAGGCTGCCAACCTCCGGGTACCCCTATGGAGATGAGGGTGCACTTTTATTTATAGGAAAAACCTATGGATGCAGTGCACGTAAAATTCCTCGTGTGCAAGTGGTTTTCAGTTCAAGGTGGAGAGCGTAAAATTTTGCGTGCACATTTGGTTTTCCATGAAAGGCGGTGCATGTAAAATTCCATATGCAAGAGGTTTTCTATGGAAGGCTATGCACATAAAATTCCATGACCAAGAGGTTTTCCGTGCAAGGTGGTGTGCGTAAAATTATGTGAGCGCATTTGGTTTTCCACGCATGGCAGTGCACGTAAAATTTCTCGCGCGCAATTTGTTTTCCACGCAAGGCGGAGCGCGTAAAATTCCATGGGGGCAATTGGTTTCCCACACAAGACGGAGATCATAAAATTTGGTGTTCTCAATTGGTTTTCTATGCAAGCTGGAGCACGTAAAATTCTGCGTGTGCAATTCACATTTTGCGTGACCTGTTACGGGCACGCGTGCAATAGGGTGTTTTGCTGTCGCATTGGGTGCGGAATGGGATTGTGTGCGGGGTTGCGTATAGAATTACTTTATTACATGGAATATCCTATTCTTTCACGCAATATCCCTTTTTTCGTGCAAGATTCCATTTTTTCGTGCAAGCTTCCTTCTTTTGTGCGCAACTCCATACTTTGCCCCAAAACGGCCTTGGATGGTCATTTCCATCAGCCTGACTTCGAATGGTCCTAAATTCTGATCTGTAACTCCATTTGGGCCCCAAAACTAGTCAAATCAATGCTTATGGAACGAGATATGCTCCAAGATCATATATTTATTCATTTTGTGAATTAAATGGATGCATTTTATGGTGCCAACACCATCCTATGAAAAATGAAATCGCCACGCATGCAAACATATAGCTTACCATCCCCACATCGTCCTGTAATCTGTTTTCACCACCACCTTACATGGATGGGTATAATGATAGAATTAATATATATATATATATATATAATTAATATAAAATGATATTTATTTTAGGATATTACACTCCATCCACTTCAATACCATTCGACAAATATGGGAATGATATCATTGTTTGTGCGTATGTACAGCTTACCGTCTCCACGGTGCGATGTGATTCGTTCTACATAATATTCATTAAAGAATGATTATATAAATGAATTTAATGAATAAATATCATATATATTATAATAATGACATTATTTAAATGATATAGCTATAACCTAAATAGAGGAATAAGAACTTATCAAACAAAACATGCATAAGAACATAAAGTAGTTAATACCTGAATAATGAGTAACAATGAAATGTAAATAACAAACATTTGAGAATGTGATCATAAATGTTATCTTAAAAATTATTATGATTATAAAATAAATTATTAACACTATTTAAATAATTATACCTTAGTATTAGATACATACGAAGAATATCAAACCTAAGGTGAGGGATAACTTTACAAATATCATTTTTATCTGAGATTTTTTCTTTGAAAGTAGATACTGGGGTATATTTTCCATCCACAACCATGATTCCAAAATATGTATTTAAAAATAGTATTTATATACTTCTATAATTTTTTATTGTAAAATTTTCCCATTAGTGATTTTTTACTAAATGGTATGAATAGAATCTTTTTTCATTTTCTGTATGAGGTACTTTTGACTTTTTCAGAAAAAGTATGATAAGAATTTTTTAAACTTGAACAGAATGAATGATTTTTTTACACTTTCTTAATTCCATATTTCCTTTAATATTCCCAAACAATCATACAAAAATATTTTGCAATGAAATTATTTCTTCTAAAACTACATTTCATTTTGAGGAAGGAAAACATTTTTGAAGAAGAATGGATATTGTCATCATGAATTAATTTCAAGTGTCTTCTAAAACATATTTTCCATCTAAGATGACCTTCTTCAAAGAGGTTTATATTTTTATCCCTGTTATTTCTATGATTTTATTGTATTTATGGTGGAATTATATTTAATAAATCCATTTGTTTTATATCAATTATGATTGAATGATCTTTAAGAAACCCATTTTATTTCATGGGTTATGCTATGGTGAATTTTTTTATATTTTTTTAAACAAGTAAAAATTGATTCATTGTGAGATGGGTGGGACCTATACCTCCCTCCAATTAATTTGGTAAAAATTTTATATCATGAGATAGACATGACTGGAATGGAATGTAAATAATGTTCAGTAATACAGGGCTGGAACGAGGAGTGAAATCGGTTCATTAATTGACTTTGTCTGCTATGATGGTCTTGGAAATGTGCCTTAACTAATATGAAATTCTTTCCTATACTTATATGTATATGGCACGAAATTTCATGTCATAGGTTATGACTATTAGTATTACATTGGACATTTATGATTCATCCCATGACATGATATTACGATCTTTTATATGTAGGATATGATTTTTAAATATTATATTCATATGATTATGATATGGTTAATGTTTCCCTTGTTTACCCTTACTGGGTATTTGAGATCACCCTTTCATATGTTTCCTTTCCCCAGGTCCTGAAAAATTGTATTAAGTAAGATATTTAAAAAAGGAGTCTAGTTATGAAGAAATAAGCTGCCCACAATTTAGATATTTTATGAACTAGTTGTTTTTGTTTCCTAGTTTCTAAATACACTAAACCTATATGCTCCTGGAATGGTTTTTTATGTTATGTATTAAATATTATTCTAAGTTGAAGTAAAATATATATGTAATGTATGGGCAATTATAGTTCGTATCAGAGCAACAATATACTAAAAATTTGGAAATAAGGATGAGGAAACCTTAGTAAGAACCTTATGTATATGTCTAAGTATATGTTACAATTCTATCATAGTGTTTTATATATGTTCATCAATAACCTAGGATAAAACATAATGTTTCCTAAATATAAATTTTATTCATGAATTATGTGGTTTCCCATTATGATTGGTGTTGGTCACACTATGATTTCTTGTTTTGGACAATGGTTGGAACTCGAAGGAACCACATTAATGATGAATGTGACGAGAAATGCAATGATTGTCCCCCTGAACAACCAAATGCTATGAGATCTGTAATGAATTTTTTTAGCCAAGATACCAAAACATTCTCAAATATTTAATCATTCCATACTTCCAAATATTTGATGTAGGTAACAATATTTTGTTGTATCCTTCATGAGGTAACATCCACCTTCAATCAACGGGTCTTCTAAACAACTAGAGGCTGGACAATGGATCAGTACCACTAAAAAGATATTTTCAATTATACAATTTTCAAAACATGATAAATTCATCTTAAAATTTTAACATTTGGAAGGTGAAGAAGATCAATGGTGGAATCTTATCAAGAATATGAGGCAAAGAGATGAAAATTAGTCCATGGAATGGGATGAGTTCACGAACATATTTTTTAATAATTATTTTCCTCATATTCATTGAAAAATTATGGATAAAGAGTTCCTTGATCTTAATCAAAAAGATGATGAATATTTTAGTACCTATGAATCAAATTTTACTAGACAATCAATGTACACTTCTGGAATTATTATCCGACCTGAGAGAAAAATTGATCGATTCATTAGTGTATTAAAACTAAGAATCTTAAGGGAATTATCCAGAAGGGACTTCAATAGCTATGAGGAAATTTTTTCAATTTTATCTCATGGTTGAAATGGATATTAGAGTAACCCATCAGTCATATGGGTTTTATAAGAATAGAAAAAAGAAATTAAAAGGAAATTATAAAGAACAAACTAAAAAAAAGATGAGTTTTCCATTATGCTCAATGTGTGAAAGGAAACATGGTGTGAATTGTATTAAATGTACTAATAAATGTTTTAAGTGTGGAACATAAGGTAATTGGGTAGCTGAATGACAAAGTGATGGGAAAAAGATGTCAACTGACGAGAACAAACAAAAGGCTACACAGAATTAACCTCATACACTTTAATGCAACATGTCCATGGAAATAGGAAATTATTCCAATCAATGCCCTAATAGAAGTTTTATTGATGATTATCGACATCAAAAAAACTCTTATGGGCAAAGAAAAAAGGAATGTAATAGGAAATCACTATCAGTGATATGGAGTATGATAATGAAGTGGTGATAGGTACACTTACCATCCACTCTAAATTATAAAATGTTTTCTTTGATTCTGGATCCACCAACTAATTTATTTCTGAAGAATTTTCTAAGGGTATCTTTATATTACCTCAACAATTGGATGTTTATTTAGTTGTGAAAACTCTTAATTGAATAAAATTCTCATAAAAAATTTATAATTCTTCACCAATTTACGTTTTTTGGAAAATGATTCATGAAAATCATGTGATCCTTCCTATAGTGGAATTTGATGTGATTCTTTCTATGGATTGGATTTCTCTTTATGAAGATCGTATCTATATCCAATGAAGGGAAGTCACATTTCATTTTCCAGATCTATATATGATCATCATTCGATGCAATCCTGAATATAACTTTCTAGTAGAAATTTCTTCCAAATTTTGCATCTTGATTTTTACAATTAAAGGATATTTATCTCAAATGGTTGGGAAGAAACTCATGATTAAGAATAAACCCCATGTACTAGAGTTTGATGATGTGTTTAGAGAGTAATTTCAATGTCTTCCACCAAATTGTGATGTTTAGTTTTCAATAGAACTCATACTGGGTGATATGGCTGTTTTAGAGACACCTTATTGAATAGCCCCAACTGAGTTTCATGAATTTAATAAAAAACTCCTAGAGAATCTTGATAAGAAAATCATACACCCTAATGCATCAACATGGGGGGAGCACCAGTTCTGTTTGTCAAAAAAAAAGATGAATCAATTAGACTCAAAATTAATTATTGAGAACATAACAAGATCACTATCCAGAACAAATATCTTATTCCCCGCATTGAAGACTTAATTGAAAAACTATGTGGAGCTTAATACTTTTCCAATAATGATATTTGTTTATAATATCATTAATTACCAGTCAAAAAGTTCGATATACCCAAGAAGACATTACATACAAGGTATGGTCACTCTGAATTTTTATTGATGACTTTTGGTCTTTATAATTCCTCTACTATATTCATAGATATAATGAATACAATCATTAGAGACTATCATGAACAATTTTTTGGTAGTCATTATAGATGATATTTTTATCTTTTAGTAGAAAAATTAAGAACATGAAGACCACTTGAGAATTGTACTAGAAGACCCTAAGAAAGGAGAATCTTTATATAAAATTTACCAATTGTGAATTTTGGATTCATAAAGTTTCATTTTTGTGTCACATAATCACAACAGAAGGGATAACTATTGATCCATCAATAGCAGAAGTTGTTGTAATTTTTCCAAGAATATGAAATGTAACTACGAATTTATAGTTTCTTGGTTTGGCTAGATATTTTCAACATTTTATGAAAGATTTTTAATTATTATCTAATCCACCAACTGATTTGACTCGAAAAGGTGTTATGTTCAATTGGAAAAAGTAATGTGGAGAAAATTTCAAAGTTCTATAAATAATGTTCGCATGTGCACCTGTGCTCACACAACCTTGTAGTGGAGAAAGGTTTGTGATCTACATTTGATGAATCCAATAAGGGGATGGGATGTGTTCTGAAGAAAAATGATATGGTGAATTTTTATGCCTCACTATATGTGATAATTAATGAAAAAAACTACTCAACTCATGATTTAGAGTAAGCTATAGTAATTGTTGCATTAAAGATATAGAGGCATTATCTTAATGGTGAAAGGTGACATATTTATACTGATCATAAAAGTTTAAATTATATTTTATCAAAAAATGAGATTAATATGTTCCAAAGAATATGGTTGGAGTTGATTAAATATTAAAACTGGTCAATACATTACCACCATGGGAATGTGAACATGGTGGTAGATGCTTTGGGTCGACAAGACCATGCTAACCAATCCCTGATGAGGAACACAAAATATCCAATATATACTGATTTACAAAGGATGGATCTTTAAATCTTAATGGAAGAAGATAAATATTACCTTTCTTAATTGAAAGATCAACCACTTGTACAATTTAAGATTAAGGAGGCACATAAGAATGATGTAGAGTTACAAAAGAATGTGATAAATGTTCCTAAATTCAACATTGATTGTGATGAAATGAAAAGGATCAGGAACAAGGTTGTAACCCTTCCATACCAAAATTAAAGAAGTAGATATTGTATGAGGATTCTAGTTCTTAATTATCTATTCACCCACAAATCAAAAAGATGTACAGAGACTAGAAAGAGTATTTCTGGTGGGATGGCCTGAAAACAAATGTCGTTGAATATGTATCTCGATGCTTGGTTTTTTTGAATGTTAAGACTGAGAGACAAAAACTTAAGTGGATGTTAAAACCATTACCCATACATGATTGGAAAAGGGAAAAACACTATAGACATCATTGTAGGACATCCCAAAACATTTAAATTTCATAATGCTATGTAGGGTGTATTTGATCGCCTTACGAAGTCTGCACATTTCATTTCTATTAGAGTGTCTTTCTCTCTTGATCAGATTTCCATGATATATGTGAAGTAAGTAGTAAGAATTCATAGAGTACCAATTTCCATTATATCTGATAGGGATCTGAGGATTACCTCAATGTTCTGGAAAAGACTTTAGCATGACCTGGATAGAGAGTTTTGTTTCAACACTGCTTATCATCCTCAGACAGACCGTTAGTGTGAGAGGACAATTAAAACTAGGAAGACATGTTGAGAGATTTCTATTTTGATGTCAAAGGTTGTTGAGATAAAAACCTACCTTTGGTAGAATTTTCATACAACTATAGATTTAACTCCAATATTTAGATGGCTCTTTATGAATCCCTCTATGGAAACAAATGCATAAGTCCAACTTGCTGGGATGAATTTAGGGAAAGAAAACTTTTAGGACCTGATCTTGTTAATAAAATGGTAGAAAAAGATATATATATTCAAGAACACATAAGATCATCTTAGAGTCAAAAAATGATATGCTGAAAACCAAAGAAAAGAGCTAGAGTTTCAAGTGGGTGATAAGGTGTTTCTATGAATACCTCCCGAGAAGAGAGTAATGGTTTTGGGAAAGAAGGAAAAGCTCATCCCTAGGTATCTCGGTCCTTTTGAAATTTGGGATCATGTTGGGAAGGTATATGATCAATTGACACTTCCACCGAATGTATCTCAAGTTCATCATGTGACCAATGTATCTCTCCTGGTAAAGTACGTACATGACTGTTCTCATGTACTGAGATCAGAATTTGTACAACTAGATAAATATATTTCTTTTGAATAACAACTGATAGAGATTCTAGATCATAGAGAAAATGTTCTACGAAACAAGACCACTCACTTTGTTAAAGTTTTATAGAGGAACCAAAAATTTTAAAAAGCTACATGGGAACTTGAGGATATGGTGAGGCAAAGGTATCATCATCTATTTGTTTCCATGTGACATATTCCAAGGGTGAAATTCAGTTTATGGGGGGTGGAATGTAACACCCGAATGTTTTTATGAAATATTTTCTTTAAATAGTTTTTATTCTTCAGTATATTTCTTTTCAGGCAATCGTGAGTTTAAATGTATCTAGAATCACCCTTAATATAAAATTAATGTTATATTCTATCAATTAGGTTAGTGAGAATAATTATAACTAACTTATGAAAATGCATTATGAATTCATTGTCTATCAATTATATATGAAAAATATTAATCAATTAGATATTTTTATTTTTGAGTGAATTACTTTTGGTAATTAATTTAATGAGACATATATGAGTTATATACGTAATAAAATATTTTTCAAATTCATCCAATGGATATTTTAGTCAAAGGGTTTGAATAAAGCTCTATTTAGTGTATAAAAACCTATATTTTTTTTAAATTGATAAATTTTACACCTTTAAAAGGAGAACCATTTTTAAATTAATATTTTGACACAATAAAATTTTTTATATCACAACCTAAACATGTTATTTTGAAGAGGGATATAAAAATTTACATTGGATGAATTTCTAATATTTTTCTGATAACTTCAACGTTTTTATGAACAGTAAAAAATAGAATAAATTTTAATTGAAAATAATTTTTTTTGTTGAAATAATTGATTTCAAATATGTAAATATTTCACCCTTTTAATATTAAAATATTTTTTACCCTATATTAAAATTATATAGAATATCTATGTGTTAATTAAAAAGATAATGCTTAAATTGACATTATCACTTTTCTAAAATTTATTAGTTGATGAGATTACAACACTACCTCATCTTATATTCAAAATTGGGACATGTTAGAGGTTTTTAGTGGGGTTTTATTTTTTTTATAAATTAATATATTTGAGGTTTCCAAAAGTGCCCCTCACCTCAATTATATAACGACACTTCCTCCCTCCACTCTTCACGTCATTTTGAGCCTTCATGCTCAGATATCCCTGACCCAATTCCATCCCAAATTACCTTATAAACATTATAGTGGTCCTGGTCTTCTTCAAAACCACCTCTAGTTCTCTAATAAGTGATTTATAGGAGGCACACCAAAGAAGAGGTAATATCATTTACTGATTCTTTCAAACTTCTTTCTTCTTCTACTTCTACCTCAAGAGTTTTTTTATTACAATGTAATAACTCCAGTACTAATTATATAGTGAGATTTTATTAGAATTATGAAACAACCATATTCCTCCTTCTACCCATCCTATGAAAAATGAATCCACCACGCGTGTGTACATGTCGTTTACTGTCTCCACGTTTGGGTGTAATTCATTTTTCACCACCACCTTACATGGATTTGTATAAAGATGAAGTTAATAAATATTTATTTATATGATTAATATAAAATTATATTAATTCTGAGATACTATACACCATCCACTTCAATACCATTCAAAAATTATGGGAACAATATCGTCGCTCATGCGTACATACAGTTTATCCTCTCCACGGTGGGATGTGATTCATTATACATAAACTTCATTTAAGATAGATAATATAAATGAATTGAATGAATAAATATGATATATATTTTAAAAATAAAATTATTTAAATGATATAACCATAACCTAAAATAGGAATAATAAGATATTCAACAAAACATGCATAAGAACATAAAGCAGTTAATACCCGAATAATGAGTAATATTGAAATTCAAAAAATGGATGAAAATATGATCATAAATGTAATTAAGAAAATTCCTATTATTATAAAATAAATTAGTAAAATTATTTAAATCATTATACAGGAGGTTCAGATACATGAAAATCATATCAAACCTAAAGTAATGGATAATTTGGAAATATCATTTTTATCTGAGATAATTTATTTGTAAGTATTTAATGGTCTATATTTATCAACCCCTTCCATGATTCCAAATTATTTATTTAAAAGTTTAATTTATAATCTTGTATAATTTTATAATTTCAATTTTCCCCATTGGTGAATTTTTACTAAACAATATGAATGGAATCTTTTGTCTTCTTCAGTTCAAGATATTTTTTGATTTTCCACTAAAAGTAGAAGGAAAAAGTTTTTTTACTTGTACAACATGAACTGAATATTTATGCATTCATAATTCCTTATTTTGATGAATATACCACTACAATATTGAATGGTTATTTTTACATAAAATGATTTCTTCTAAAATTGTGTTTCATTTTGAGTAAGGAAAACGTTTTTGTAGAAGAAAGCATATTTGTTTCAGGAATTAATTTCAAGTGTTTTCTATAAATTATTTTCTATATAAGATGAAAATATTTAAATAGGGTTATATTTATATCTCTATTATTACAATGATTGTATTGTGTTTATAGTGCAATTATATTTAGGAAGTCAGTTTGTTTTATGTCAATTATGATGAAATGATGTCTAAGAAACCCATTTTATTTCATGGGTTATTCTATGATGAATTTTTTTATGTTTATGTGGAACACATAAGAATGGTATCATTATGAGATGGGTGGGACATATATATCCCTTTAATTTATTGGGTAAATATTTAAATCTTATGAGATAGACCTGATTGTAACGGCAGGTAAATCTGATATAGAAATATAGGGCTGGAATGAGATGTGAACTTAGTTAATTAATGGACATTGACGGTTATGATGGTATTGGAAATGATCCATGACTAATATGATATGTTTTTATATGCTTATATGTGTATTCCATGAAATTATAAATTTTATTTTATGAATGTTCGGATTATATTTTACTTTTATGATTGATCCCATGACATGATATTATGATCTTTTATATGCGGGATAAGATTTCAAAATGTTTTGTTCTTATGTATATGAAATTATTGAAATTTCCATTGTTTACCCTTATTGATAATTTGAGATCACCCTTTCATTTGATTCTTTTCCCCAGGTTATGAAGAAGGGTATTAAGAAAGATATGTCAAAAATGAGTCTAGTTATGAAAAAATAAGCAGGGAGATAATGTAGATGTTTTATGAACAAGTTGTTTATGTTTCCCAGGTTATAAAGACACTAAACCTATATGGACCTGGAATGGTTTTTTTATGTTTTGTAACAAATATTATTTATTGTTGAATTAAAATCTATATGTAATGTATGGTCCATTATAGAGACACACACCTTGATACAATAGGAGAACACTTCTATACTATCATAAAGGGTCTAGGGGACCCACATCCAAAGATGATAGGAAATGGTATCAACCATAAAGTCAACCCAATGATTTAACCTAATCATTAGACAATTTTGACCATCACCACTATAGATTTGTGTTTGAAACACATCACATCATATCCATTAGGCCAAAATGGATTCCACCATCACATTCTAACTAAAGATTCTATGAAAAGGCTACTCACAATATTGAATATGTTTTCCAAATAAAGAGATATGCAATGAAGAAAAACTCAAGAAGATACCAAAGAAAGTACAATGTGTGAAATGGTGCCTATACCATGTGTTTACCCTCCCATTCACCTAGTTATGTCCAATTTTTAAATTCAATGGATGACCATGTAAGAATACTTGGTGTATAAAGGTTATCCATGATGTTGCCAGCCTCATTGGGCCCCAACTATGTTATTACATCACATGCTCATCCATTAATGTCACTCACACTATGTTTACTAATGGTACACTCTGTGTTTGGTATAAAAAGATTCTTTTCCATGTTATATTTCCATTCTTGTGTCTGGAACCTTGTTCTTGTTTAAGTTAGTAATATAATATTACCCAACCTTGTATTGTAACATGGATACCCTAGCCGTGTCCACTGGCCACATGACATGGGGTCACTATAAGGTTTTTAACCCTAGTACACATTGGTTGGTATCCAAAATTCACTATCCTCAAACAGGAAGAACACACATCAAGTCGCACTGGTTTACACACGGTGTAAATAGTAATATCACTGCGAATTTCCATGTGAGATACCTAATTCACCTTGGATTCCACCAAATTATATAGATCATCCTTCAAGGATATATAACCATAAATATAAGGATCTCCCACCTCCTAATGATGAAAAAAATTGGAAGTTCACCAAAAACAAATCCTTCCTACCACATATTGAAAAACTGAATATTTTGTCCAAAACAACACCCATATCACAATTCTCTTGGATCTGATGATGATTGGTGTCAAAATCTAGAATCAACAACACCTTGTCTCATCCATTAGACCATGGTTCTCCATCACTCCAATAGAGAAAGAGATATGGTTTGACTCCCTTATTTCATGTACACTAAATGGGTGGTTAGTGGGAAATAAGGTATTAATTTAGTCTCATTACATTAATCACACCTCATTTAACACCCTTTTTTTTTTCTACACACCTCTGATTGATAACTGATCACAAAATTATTTTATATTGAACCTACAGTAAACATGAAATTATGATCTCAACCATGGTTTCATTATTCATATCTAAGACTCCACTTTGGAGTTATTAAATGATTCAATAGATAATGAGCATGTGTGAAAAAATGATATTTAATATTTTTAATATTACTATATCGAGGCTCTCTGAGCCATAACATAACATAGAGATATAGTACTTGGCTTTAGAAATATTCATTGAAATATTACATAGATTTACAGGTCAAACCCCAAGTTATTAAATTCTCCCAATCCTAAGGATTATCTTCCCCAAATAGAGGAATCCTAATCATAATGGAATGAAAATGAGCTCTCTATTATAAATCCCACGCAAGAGAGCTTATGAAAGGTTATCATGTTTTTTTATAGGCACACACTTAGGTTAACCACCAATGAAAAACCAAACTCACATCTACCTCAAACCAGGTTGGCATCATGAAACAAGTAGAACATGTCACTTAGGCTATGACTTGTGGAAAACACTAGGTACCTCATCCCATATTCATTCATAAGGTATGGTGGTACACCACCTCTCAAACAAGAAGTGGATACTTTCATAACCTAATAGTTTATATCCACCCCTATATGAACTACACCATGACCTCTAAAAGAGTTTTGGATACATGGTTAACGTTAAGCCTTTTTGGGTACATACTAAAAAATAGGGCTATCCAACTGTAAGAACTAGGACTTACTCATCCCTTTAACTATGAACCTCCTGCTCTAACACAACTTTCCAAATGAGAAACACCACCGCACCCACTAGTGGCATCCCATCTGAGTATGTATAGTGATAAACAAGTATGAACTACAGAAACATCTTAGGATATATTTCTAATGATATACAATGTTTATAATCATGGATTTCCCTCCATATTTCCTTATAATAAAAAAAAGATAAAAATCTACATTGTAAATGCTTGGAACTACTCTGAAACTCCAGTTAAAAACCTCTCCCGAACACACAAGCCTATGGAAGTCATCCTCCACACCTCGAAACTATCTTCTCTTGGTACAAATGACTCTCCAATGAGGTTTTTATCACATCACAAAAAATTTATCAGTGGGTAAAGAATACATCTTCCTTGTGAGTCTATTTTGAAAACAAAAACACCAATACAAGGTTCTACTGACACCCTATATCACATTGGTTCCACCTTGGGGAAGAAATGGAAAAAATAGTACCTCACTACAATGTCATCAATTACCACATCATATGTGCAAAAGAATCATATCATAATTTTATTCATCCTCAAAGCCTCTAGGTTAAAGGACTCTATAACATTCACCAGTCTTTTCCCCCATCCTCCATATTCTTAAACCTAGCATGGAACACATGGGGGTTGTGTTTGTAACACCTTGAACCTACTAATTCTCTCCAATATCCCCCACCATGTCAACCATCATGTGGAACTTCCTACTCTAAATGATTCATATATTGGGAATTCCATAAACCAGATCCCTATCAACTTCACAAAATTTAGAAAATCTATAGGAAGATGTCATATCACATCGCAAGCTTATCACCACCTCTCCTAATTATAACCATATCCCCACAATAGCTCTTACTCTACATGCCCTAGTATCTGGGTATGTGATTTGGTGTTCCTCCTACATCGTGATCCTATCACATTTTATCAACTATATATTGAAGATGTATTAACATTATAACCACCATTACATCCACATCCACCCATCAATCATTTAAGAAGTTCTCTACTATGATAGCCCACTCCAATACCCTCCAAAATAAGGAACACATAAGGCGACCTCACTAGCTCATATGTATTTGTGTATTCCCAGCTCAATAGTCCAACCTCTAAAGAATGGTTCTTGAAATATATCCAGGGAATATCATGAATGGTATTTGAATGTATTTGATTAATCATACACTATAATTCTACCCTTTTAATTTTATAATAGCTCATGGATATCATTTAAAATCAATATGGATTGGTAAAAATCTTCCTTGAAGAGTTTACATAATTCCACCCAAGTGAGAGTCTCCTAAACATGGATCTGTGTCACAAAAACCAGTCATCACCCCCAATAGCCTATAGAAAGCTTGATTCTAGGATCATTATTTGATCGGGAGGTTTACTCATAAGGAAAAAAATGTGTAAATAACTGAATCGATTTATCAGAAGTATCGAGGCTCTAGTTGACCACAAAACATCATAGGTCACTTCCTTAGAAATCATGAAACACACTCACCACCATGCATCCTTGACCCGATCTTCCAGCACCCCTAATTGCTCAACGGGTAGTGGATCAACTGGTGGATCACCAAAAAGTAACTCCTCTGAGCTAGTGCACTATAGTAAAGATACATCATTGGGAAGAGAATCATATCTATCATGTCCTAGAATCATGTCTAGATTTAATCAATGTGGAATTTTGAAATAGAATAAAGATGAATTATAGTCATGGAGTGTATTTGTGGAGTTGATTCAAGAAGAAAAAAGAACCCACAACCCTATCCTATATGATGTATTAATGGGAATTTCTTTTACAAAAAGTTTCTAAAATGTATCAAGACAAAAATCATGTTATCAGTGTCCTAGTGAAATGATATGTGGGTTGGAACACTAACACTGGAGTCTATAGCATAAAATCAAAACTCAAAACATGTTACAAATTTCACAGTGAAACATAAACCAGTCACATTGAACTGTAATACCAAAGTGGAACCATCTTTAATACAAGTCTATCATGATCAGACCTTATAGGGTTTTGAGCAAAAACTCCCCAAGACCTTCACCAATATGCCATCGGACAATGACTAGTGCCAAGTTGGCATATCACACAAGAAAAAGGCCATTTTTTATTTACTTGTGTGCATGACCCCACACACACCTCTTGTTGTACTGATGACTAAAAAAATTTAGAAAATAAAATTCATGTATACATGTATCCCAAACAAAAGTAAATGAGATGAAATGAAATTGAAAAAGGAAAAAGAATAGACGCACCCAAAACATTAAAAGCCTCCAATATTCTCATATAGTTTTGATCATTATCAAATGAAACTATCAAAAATTTCTTTTGAACATATCCAATATAAAACTCTATCATTCAAGATCGCTATGATCTTCCTAACTTGGGTCTGTCAGGAGTTCCTTCAAATAGCATATAGTCTGCAGAAGACACAACACGTGTGTGAAAATCCCTTGATGAGGTGAGTTCAAAAATACTCAATAGGTTCCCTAAAAACAAAAATCAAAAGGGATGAACTGAGAGGCATCATTCATCTTGTCCTAGGTATAGTGAAACCCCAAAGGAGATATAATGTCCATCTTAAAAAATCCTCAGTTATAAAAGACCATTCTACTCAGTCCATAAGGGGTGTTAGCCAAGACACATGACAACACCACACAAACTCCTAGAATCACCTAGATATATTCATCTTAGACTCCAATACTCATGAGGTTCCATCTAAATCACTAGTTACATGATTTATATTGAGGATATAAAGGTATCATATAACATGGAGAACACACTTCATGAGCTCTTTCACCCCAAATGGAACAATTAGGAGAGATACACATAATTAAGACTAACTAACTAAGTATAACTCTAGTGATCCACACCAGAGGCCCCTTAATTGAAATAATGTGCCCTACATATTGTTAGTGAAACCCTTATATAGTCCCTCCCCTCACCATTGTACATTTTTTATGGAGCACTACAATAGAAAATGCACTGTGCATAGCTTATCTAATGAGAGATAGTGGACAGACCCAAACCTCCCCACATCCATATAGATGACAGATTAATATCTCATAACCAACCCCAAAAACAATATACCATCCAAATAGATTGGAATTCACCTCACTCTATTAAGGGATCACTAAATCCTAACTAGGTATCACACATAACATATATTGGGGACTACTCCTTACAATTTTTCTCCAGAACTGAGGTTTCTCTAACTCCATTGGAGTACATGCTCTCAACTGATAATTGAATAGGAGGGAGTAAAAAACCATATATGAGGACCTATACCCTAGCATGATATGGGGATACCACTCAATATAAAGAGGACTTGCACCCATATATGAGAAGGATTTCTCAATCAGTGCACAGGGTACCCAAACCTTAAAATGACTGTGGAGTACCACTCTGTGGAAAGAGGACCCATATGCTAGCATGAAGATAGAGTAACACTCTACCAGTATGATCACTATGGGTTACCTACTCCCTTACACAGTTGGGTAGTACCAGTGTGGAGCTAGAGGACCCATTCTCTATTACAACAGGGGTGTTCAAACACTATTTGAACAACATGTATATAGGACCCTCACCCTAGAATGATGGATGATTTATTACACTAGGAATAGGGGACCCTCACCATTAAATGGTAGGGTAGTACTTACTCTATATATACATCTCATATGGAGAACCTATTCCCTAACACGATAGGGGAGTACTAACTCCATGGATAGAGGACCCACACCCTTGTCTCACAGGGGAGTACCTACCCTATCCAGACAACGATTATGGATGGACAACACCCTGACATGGAGGGGAGTGTTGTCTCTAATTACATGAACGATACAAGAAATTTTTTCCATGATTCATCATGGGAGTGCCAACCTCAGAACAACTACCCCATGGGTAAAGATCCTAAACCAATTATGTTGGGAGTCTATTTTCTACCAATTCAAACATGTAAGGGAAACTCCTGCCTGGATACCACATTAAAGAATATTTCCCAGTATCTCTCTCTAAGAACCACACTGATCTTCATCATTGGTCAAGTTCCCCTAAAATGGGAACCATATTTATCATACCCATCATTGCAAAAATGCCATGTGTAGGGGACCCACGCCATGATACCAAAGGGGAGAACCAATATACCAGCCTAAAGATTCAAGGGGACCCACATCATTAGATGATAGGGAAGGGTATCTATAATGAAATTAACCTAGTGATCTACCCAGGTCACTATAAAAGGTTAATAGAAACTATTACAATGGATAGCTCGAAACACACCACATCATCTCAAGTAGTACATAATGGTGGCCACCATCCTATTATACACCGAAAAATGATTATGATACACTACTTGGAAGCCTTAATCCATGTTCCAAAGATGGATATTCTCAAGGCATAATATCATGATAAGATCCAAAGGAATGTCCAAAACCTGAACTCATACCCTTATGGTGGATGAGTTCACCCGCGTACCTAACCGTGTCCCCTATTTTCATGGATTGGTTGGTCATATAGGAAAGCATGGTGTGTATAGCCTGTATATAGCGTTCCTTGCCAGACCTTTCCTCAGGATTCATTCTTAATTCACATAGATCAGCCAGTCGTGTCTCCCACATATTGTGAACTACATGGTATAGGGCATGTCCAAGTAGAAAGGCCACATTACAATGTCATTTTCCAATAGATGTGTCATACACCTAATACCCATGTATTTTGGTCCTTTACTTTTTGACAGCAATATGTTATTACATCTCTATCATGGAATGTTGTCAATACATGCTGTGTAACCCCAATACACGAAATATAGTCCCCAAAAGTCATCTTACATGAATGGTAAAAACACTCACCATGTCACAGTGGTTTACATGATATATGAATAGGAATTATGATGGGAATTTTCCTACATGTTTTCTAATTCTCCCTAGTTTTTTGTAGAAAACTATTTATCAACATAGAAGAGATATCTTTCTATTGTCATATGGGTCTACAGCCTTGAAATAATGCATAATAATGGGGACCTATACTAAAACACAAAACCTTCTACCACATGGAGAAATGATGAATCTTTGGTCTTAAACGATGCATGTATCATATTTCTCCTTGATATAATGATTATTTGAATTAAAAAAAGGGAATCAAGAGTATATTATCTCCTCAATTCAGCCTCGGTTCATCATTTATCCAAAGGGAGAAGGGATAGGTTTTTCATTTTCAGTACCATGTGAGCCTAATGGTAGGGGATAAGGAAATTGTTTATTAATTTTATTCCATTATTTTATAAACTTATCATCGAACAACCATCCACCAACCCACCTCCAATAGAAAACTTAGTGCTAAAAAATTTTATGCCATTCCTAGATTAAACACAATATTTTAAACTCAACCGTATTCTTAAAATTTCGATTTGAGAATCCACTTGGGATATAATCCATGTTTCAATAGAGACTGCACATTTATGACTAAAAATTATTAATATTTTTAATATAAAAATATTGTGGATCTCTGGGCCTATAATCCTATACCGGCATAGATCCTGGCCTCAGGAATATTCATAGAATTATTCAGTCTTATAATTCAAAACATGAGTCATTACAATAATGGAATAAATTGAGAAAACAACTTTATTATACACATATATTATACTATGATTTCCATGGTGTGTCTCCACTTTTATTTGACTAACATCTACACTTTGTGGATGTAGAAAATAAATATAATGAATTATATGGGATATCTTCATTGAAATTTAAGGGATGATATCCACAGATTCAACTCAACTATATTAGTATATAATATCTTTGGTGTGACCCTTGGATTCCAAACGATCTATACCACAAAACAACATTGGTGGTCCTTTGATTTCCAAACAAAATTGATGATTTTTGGGGAAATCAATAGAATTTAATTCCATATGTATCCCAATATATTATTTAAATTTCTATGACTACATCTTACTTAGTGAAATTGGTCAAGACTAGGAAAACCCATGAAACCCCTTCTATGTTCCTAAAGAAGTGTAAGTTAATTTATGTTGTATTAGACTAAGTTATATCTTTGAGGAATAATGTGGTATTCATTATTTTATATTTCCATAGTTAATTATTTTTTAGTACTCTATCAAATATACATTTCACACCGTTATGTTGTGCACATCATATTAGATTTTAATTAAACATTATTGGAGGTTTCCTAGTGTTTTACTCACACTCTATTTGGATACCATAAGGTACTTGAGTAGAAATCATGGATATGGTTTAGAAAAAGTGAAATACCCATGAATCTAATTTTAAATGATATCCATAGGTTGAGAGTTTTGATCTAAGATCCATTATAGATCTTGAGACTTATTGGATTTGCTTTATTTTCAGATTTCTCATTTTTTAATGGGACATTATGTTCTTAAATTAACTTGTATATATGCCTTCTTGATCTTTATGTGACACTAGTATGTTTTAAAATAGTTTGTTTCATGGTTTCATAGAACTTATTTATTTTACCTTGATGTGGTGTGTATTATATCTCCTTTTTCCCACAAATGTTTTATCTTCAATAAGAATGTATACTCTCTCCAATGTTCGACCGTTGAAAATTATTTATAGTTGAAACCCTCTTATTTACATGGAGGCATGCCTAATGTCATGTGTTTCAGGACCTTGTGGTACTATTACTATGGATTATTGGTTGGGGCATTGAAAAATATTATAAGTGAGGTCATTTTAATATTTGTGGATAGTAAATAGGAGGTAATTTTTATTTGTACCTATAAATGACCATCTACCTAGGTGAAGATAAATTCGTAGGAGGGACAATATAAGATGTCACGTATGTGATTTAATTGTGTGCTTTATGGTCTTATAATTGATCTATTATATCATTGGTGGATAGTTTTTTTTCATAATGCTATGTTTTATGGGATTTTTACTCTTGGACCATCCAGAAATATTAATGTACATCATGCATCATTTTAGGATCATGGTTAATTGAATGTAATTTCAATTACCCTCCCACTACATGACTTGATGGTTTTTATTGATATTCCAAGTGATTATATGCATTTTTAAAATAAAATATCAATGATAAACTAATAATTATATTCCTTTATAGATTATGGTGGAATCCTACCTAACCAGTTCTTATATAACTAATGCTTTGAAATTTTGATATCAAATATGGAAGTTGAATTAGTGATAGATAAATAGGTTTCAAAAAACAACATAAATAGTGTTTTCATATATTAATTATCTTTGACACAATTTATAAAAAATACAACAAGATGTCAATTGATTATTTCATTTAATTTGAAAGTGATAAGAATTTAAAATAGAATTATATATGAAAATATGGTTTAAATGAAATAATATGTTGGGTTAAATAAAGTTTCTATAAAAAATATAAAATCAGTTTTCCCTCATTACAAGTTAATATAAAATAATCTAACCAAGACATGTGAAGTGAGGATTCTTGGTATGAGTAAAATGACTATAAAGTGGGAATTTTTAGATGTGATAAATCCATTTTTTTGAGTTTAGGATCCTATTATTATTACATAATTCCACATCTATAATATCATGAACATTATGGGAAATGGATTCTGAGTTGTTCGTTAGGTATTTTATATAAATGCATCCTCATTAACCACTAATTGAGTGTTATTAATGAATTTGAATTCATTCCACTGTGGTATATAGTTTTGATCCACTTGTAGGGCATGAATACAGTATGGATACATACCATAGGTAGAGCCTCATTATAGTGTGGTTTATAGAGAGAGATTCTCCAGGAGTTTCACAAAAGATATGTGAGTTGAATCTGGATATTCAACTACTCCATTCCCCTAATTGAATGGTGGGAAATTTTATTTGGGGTAATTAGTAAATTTTTATAGTCTATAAGGGTTTTCAAAATAGAATATTTGATCACTTCCTCCCTAATAAAGTTTAGTATGATCATGATAGAGAGTTCATGTACCTAGACTAGGGGATCTTACATTTTATGGGTTTACCGATAGGATTTCCCAATAGACGAGGATCACTCTATATATGGATAGGGATGACTTTCCGTGGGAAAGATTCTTTTAGGATGGCCTTTGTCAATATATAATGTGAAAAGTGAATGTTTTATATTTGGACAAGGACTCTGTGATATTTATTCATCAATTGATTTCAGACACAAATCTATGAAAAGATAATGGATTGTGATGAGTATCACTAGTTTTTAGTAGATCATATGCTGGAAGGGTGCCTCCTTTTTCTAGGTCCCAATAAGAGTAGTGGGGGTCATACAAATTAAAGAGGTAAAATATACATATTCCATTATTGTGTAAAGATAGTTCAATGCTCTTAGAATTCTGAGTGTCAACCCATTAATTGTTAATCATATGAGGAGATGATGAATATCAATAGGTTTTAGAGGATGTAATTGGAACCCAATGATAAATCCACTATACGAAAGCTTCAATGTTGGATCTTCTACTCTGTAACATGTGGGTAGTTGGAGGTAGAATCGACACACTATCCAGGTAGGTGGAATGGTTATATAGAGTCAGTTCTAGTCTCATGATTAGGGTTGTATAGTACGAGGGAGTTAGGATAGAACACATGTTCATGGAGGAGGGTTTGTACAAGAAGTTTCTACTCTATTAGATCATGATAATGTGCCTTCTATCATGAGATTATGATTCTAATGGCTTTAACTTCAACTTATGTTCTTTTTGACATTGGGGATTTTCATTATTTTATGTCTTCTTGGTCTATGGATGGTCTAGGTTTGTATTTCGATCATTCTTACATTTGGATACCGATTAACATCATATTGGATGTCTAATATAAAGGAGTTTTATGCTATATGAAGTATAATGTTTAGATTATAGGTTAAACATTCCTATGGATTATATTCATGTTTCATATAACTAGGTTCAACCTAATTCTAGAAATTTACTATCCAATTACTTTACAATACTATGAATATTGCTAGCATAAAAGGATGTACTTATTGATAACTAAATATTTTAGATATGTTCATATGGTGGAGTGGGGCTTGCAAGGTAGTCGAGAAAGTCCAGGTTAAAATAAGCTTATTGAGGTATCTTCCAAGTTGGTCAGCCTTATGTTGTATGATGATGGGGTGTTGTGAATTTCTCATAAATATATGGGGGAGTAGTGTATATATGTATTTCTATATGAATTATTGGGTTTTACAATTGGGAGGGGTTTGGGGTTCACTATCAATCTCATTTCATGTTCTGAACCTATTTCTATTATGCCTTATTGAGTGGTAGTGAAAGAGATTCATGAGTTGAGGAATCATATCAAGTACCTAGAGGAAAAGGTTTTTATCCACCATTTTATATCACATCGGGTCTCTCCTATACACTCTCCTAGGATATCTGAAATCACTTTATTGATTTGGGAATATTTTCATGGTTTAATTAGGTTACTATTATTGAATTGATACTCACTTCCACATATCGATAATCCTTTTTATTATTATAGGGTTCCTAAATCTTCTCCAAGATCAAACTACGGTTATGAAATCACCAGGTGAGTGTGATACTCTCTAGTTTTCCATGTATAAGTTTTCTATATAGGTACAACTAATACGAGATTTTGGTGATTCTTTTTTAATTAAAGAATGCACATGTTAGGTTTATGGACATAATGGGTTTAGTATTCCATATATACATAATTTATTTCATGGTTTTTTGGAGTATATCATTATTTTTCCCATATGTGTGAGGACCATTGATAGTATCTAGTGTTCATTATGGTCACACTATGGGAGAATAGACTCTACACTATGCTCTAGAAAATTCATTTTTTGATAATCTACATACAATTCCTGGGTAATGTCATGTTGAATGTAAGAATCACTATATACCCATAGAATGTGGTATTTGTGGTTTTTTTTGGGTGAAATCTAATACTATTTTTCATTTTTATATATTCATTATCTTATAAGGATAGTGATGATATTTTATATAGGACCTTTCCCATTTGGTGGAACCTCTTACATGGATGATCAAATAGGGAATAATGTTTTATTGATAAAAATCATATAATAATTACATTAAATATTTTAAATGTAGGTTATCATCAATACCTATATTTATTTTCTTAGAGAAATGTAGGGAGTGTATTGTATATTGTGATGCATTGAATAACTAGTTAGGTGTGGTTATGTTGTTGGGAGATCTTACCATGCCATGTGTATCTAAATATTTGAGGATTCATAAATAGAAATTCTTTATTTGTGATATTTTGTTGTGACCTATATTTCATAAAATTATGTGACAATAGTAATGTCATTTGGTAGAATGGTGTTTTTCCTATAAAGACTGAAATATTTCGAGGTATTGTTTTTCTCTATAGGGAATGAACCATCAATAGAGTTGGGGGTTTGATTACCTACAACATTTTAAATTTAGTTGGATTTTAAACTGGTGAAGGGAAATTAATTTTTATATAATTTTATCTAGAAGGATTTGACTAAGCAAATCATGGGGTCATGTAGTAAGAGGAATATTATGTCATGTTTTACATAAATTCATTTTTATTTTTCAGAGGATGAATGGTGATTAGTTTTGAAAATAATATCTATGGTTCTAGCAGCCTAATATAAAATTAAGATAAGGTAGTTTCATGATCCAGGGTTTCCCAACCTCAATGAAATAATTTATTATGGGAAGATACCTACACCAAGAACTATAAATAAAGATTAGATCATCCATGTTCATGTGAATCACCTAGTGCCTACCAACATGAGATCAGAGTTGATAAGGTTGTCTCAAAAATATATATGGGTAGTAAACTGAGGATTTATAAAGTTGTGTCATCATCTATGACATATGTATCAGTGGGGGAGAAAGATGCAGGGGATTAAAAAGTTTATTACATGGTTTTACACCAATCATTAGTCAATATCTAAGTGTCATTTGATCAATGGTGTCCTGTTGTACTTTCACATTATGTGTGGTAATGGGACAATATCACCATGGATGTTTGATAATCCCTTATCAAAATATTATTAGGGGAACGATTTACT
This sequence comes from Viscum album, assembly GCA_963277665.1. Taxonomy (NCBI): domain Eukaryota; kingdom Viridiplantae; phylum Streptophyta; class Magnoliopsida; order Santalales; family Viscaceae; genus Viscum; species Viscum album. The sequence continues at coordinate 892,426,651 of OY728138.1, forward strand.
AGGGTTCATTTGGGATTAGCATAAAATGGTCTCCTATTTTCTATGTATCTAATAGGACTATACGATCGATGAGTTAGAATTGTTGTACATTTGAATGATTTTTAAGCTATATGGGATCACTGAAATTACCTATTCTGATATGGATTCTTCATTTACATCATTGATATTATAGTGGTTGAAAAATTATTGGATACTCATGTTATTTTAAGTACATCATACCACCAAGAGACTCATGGATAGTCTTAATATACTATTTTGTTGTTGACGAACCTGATGAGGGCGTGTTTCCAATAATCTGAATGTTCTTGGCAGATTCTTATGAATCTCACTGAATTTTCTTATAAAAAATTACTTAGTTTTGAATCTAATGGTTCCATACGAGGATTTGAATGGGAGGAAATGTCATTCTATATTCTGTTGGTTGGATATTAGTGAGGCGATGATGATCGGCTTGAGCCTCATTTAAGAGACAAAAAATCATGTCTAGTTGATTCATAATAGAGTAGATATTGTTATGTGTACGGATAAATATTATGCTGAAATAAGTCTTCATAATTTTAGTTTGAGATAGGAGACATAGTATTTTTTTCATGTGTCCCCTAGGTTGAGACAAAATAATATTTAATGGGGGATGTTCGTGCACATGGATGTGAGGCCATTTGATATCAAGGATAGAGTCAACCCAATGGAATACAAACTAGCTCTTCTAAATAGATTCATTTCCTTTCATGAAGTCTTAAATATATCCCATCATCGATGTTATTATCTTTATTTATCATAGATCCCTGAGTATAATTATATCGATCTAGAGTTCAATTCAACCATTGAGGAGTATTCAATTAGTATAATGGAATGTAGTGAAAACATGTTTCATGGAAATTGGTTCCCTAAGTAAATGTTCTTTGGAAAAAAGGATTTATTTAGTAGGAAATATTTTAGATGGAATAAAACATATGGTTCTAATTGAAGAATTTTTCATTAATCAAAATAATGGAATTTGATCATATAGCTTAAGGGTAATCTATCTTGATGTTGGGAGGTTTTAATACCCTACAATGCTTTTGAGTTATTGGTATGTTTTAAATTATGAGGAAATACACTTAAATTTACCTTATAGGAGTATCCAAGGTAGTATTGGTGGTATACGAAGTGCCCCATTGATTTGATGGTTTAATGTTTTAGGTTCTGGGAAAAAGAACACGGTTCATAGTTAAGGCATGACTATTCGGATTGAAAAGTTCAGAGCATGGATATTAAATAATTAAAATGATGTTTGAGAAACATAAAAAAAAATAAATTGTAAATACATATTTTATTATTTGTTCATTGATTTTATGACTAAGAACCTAATCATATGGGGTAAAGGGTTTTTAGATAGTGGAATCTATGTGATTGATTTATGGTTTGGCCAACTATGCTACAAATATTGTTTGCCCCATTGTGAAGGGAAAAATTATTTTACAACCCTTATGACCATAACCATTTATTATATAAGTTTATCCTCTTTTCCATCCTTTTACTATTTTATTTTGATCTTCTCTCCATCCATGACCTATTATGAGGACTACCTTTAATTTTTATTTTATTTTTCCATCGTTCATCTCTTTGAAATACTCCTGGTATGATAATAACATAATTAGAATGTATTCTTAGTTTTATATAATAACTAAGTTTTTTTACCATTTTTAACATAGATAACCTATTTTTAGTGATCTTAAATGGGTTTTCAATATCATCCATTCGATACTCAAACAGTGGAAAATAGTTAGTGAGTTGATCTTTTTTGTCTTATGGTAGTTGGTCTCAATAATTTCTCTCATCTTCTGACTATTGTCTAAAATAATCAACATGACCAGTCATGATGAATATTTAGTTTCTTAAACAAAAAGTTTTCTAGTTTTTTTAAATTATATGACTAGTTATTTGAATCTAATTTGGTTTATGAAAAGTTCTATGGGTTGGGTAAACCCTTGATGAATTTATTTTAGATGTGGTTTATTCCTTATACCATGTTTTCATTCCAACTAATAATGGTAGTTAGCAATGAACATAATTTAATAGTAGTTTAAAATTTTATTTTGGAAATCTATAGTGTCTTATAATAACACACATAATATTTATGACCATGGGTACTTTAGTTTGAAATATGACTTTAACATAATGGATGGACTTAAATTATAGTATGAAATTTATTATTATATGAATTATGGTTATAAGGAAATGTTTGAATTATATAAATTATAATTGGTATAGAATGTTTTAGTCTTCCACTGTGGATTCCCAATGACTGGTATGTTCAAGGAATTCCATAGATGATCCTCGGATTAAATTATATTATATGATATCTTAAGAAAGCCTATGGATTTTATAGAGATTTTCTACACAAAATTACAAGGGGTGACATACCCTTGAATTCAGGTAATGTATCTTCTTATAGAATGTAATTAATTAATTCCATGTATTCTGAGACATATCCTTCTTGGAATTCGTTAGATGAGCTCCCCATATTAATACCTTTTATATAGGTATGAAATTCCTTGGGTGTGAGCCTTGAATTTCAATGAAGTTTTTCCTATGAATGTCATGGGTTTTCATTGTGATCAAACATTCCTTGTCAAATATATGAGGACTTAATGTTTGGGGATTCCTTTTGGACCCCCAAGGAATCATTTGAGTTTTATGAATGCTGAAACCTAGGTGATTCAAATCAGAATTAGTTTAGGCCACAAAACCACTTCAATTTTCCAAGGGTGGTGTACGATGAATCCTATAGTGTTGGCCCATTTTATCTCCTTGAATCCCAACTCTGAACTCGATTATTTTTTTTCTAGATTTTATGAAATATAATAATTGAATAAAATTTATATTTCACACGTTAATGTTTTACATGTTATAGTTGATATGAATTAACAGCAATGGTGGTTTCCTATTAGTTTTTACTCACACTTGGTCCAGGAATCCATATGGTACTTGTGAAAACATTACGAATACTTTCTTACATAAGGAAACAAACCCTATAGTTTATGTTTGATGATATTTTTAAGTTTTGAGCATCAACTGGGTTCTTAGATAGAGATAAATAATTTTGGGTGTTTTTTTGGCATTTTTTACTTTTTTTATCATTAAGAGTTGTTCAAAATTACCAGACATATATAATTGTCTTTCTAATCTGTATGTGACACAAGTATGTTATTTTCAGGTATATGAAACAGTTTTATATCTCTAATTTGTTTTACCAAGATTCGATTGTTATGATGTTGCTTTTTTTTAATTTTTTTAATATAATACTAGGGTTTTATCTCCCCATTATACATACTTTTTACAATATAACAAGTTGGATGCCTCTCAAATATGGGTAGGTTTTCCTAAGATCATGTGGAGAACTAAATAGGGAACCCGTATATTGGATTTTTTATTGGAGAGTTATGATGGGTGGAATCTATAGTAGTGATACTAGAAGTATGAGGTCACAGAATAGTAAATGTATTCAATTTATGAGGATAAATGTTTATGGTATTGGGTCATGAAGTAGGCATAGAAGGCCATAGAATCTGTCTATGGATTGGGAACATGATGTCATGGCTTGAGAAAAATTTGGGGGATGGAGGTGGCATCCATCCATCAACATTTATGCAAAATGAATTTCTTTACAGACCGACATGCCAATACAGACTATCCAGTTAGTAGGTTCGTACACATGACTATCCTTTTTGGAAAGCCTAGGTGTAGCTCTAAAGAAATAAGTGGGCCTAACCAATGCTCTATATAGGCACAATAGTGGTATATATTTGTCCTGAACAGGGAAGCACGCACCGAGAATTTAGGATGCATGTGTTATCTAGGGGAATGATCCCCCTTTACCACAATACCACACGATGTCACAAAAAGGATTATATATTTCATGAAAGATCTTTTAAGCAGTGTTTCCTCAACATTGTCACCTTATGCTAGTTTTATGAAATAGGATACCCTCTCAACATTATTTTTCCTTATGGATCAGGATTCCATGGTATGTTTAGTTATAAGAGACCATTTTTATGGAAATATATTTATTTCTAGGATTTACCTCCATATGTTCAACAATGGATATAGTGAATAACGATTGGAGAATTTTAGGATTAGGTACCCCACTACTCTATTTTTTTGATGCATTCATCTACTATTTTTTACTCTCATCTATTAGTTGATAGTCATAGTGAGGAAACGTCCTTCATTCCATTACTAGAGAGTCAATGTGGGTTAGGTTATTTTGGTAGATTATATCCTTTGGGTTTCACGTTATTCATTCCTATAAATGTATTATAAATATTGGTATATGTTCTAATATCTAATGTTCTTCCTTTTAAATAAATAGTAGGCATTTATTAGAGTATGGTTTGTACTCCCTTGACATACACCTATGCAGAGTAAAGGTTTTCATCCCCATATGTATTTATACAAGGTGACACAGTGTCATAGGATAGTGAAGTGTGGCACTCTCTTGATTAATGTGTGTACTTTAGAAAGGATAAATCCCCCTTATATATTAAATGAGTGATGTGTATGGAATACTAATAAGATCATATTCTTCTTGACTTGTGAATCTTAAGGGACCACTCAGTTTCATTAGAGATGGGACTAATATTTGGGTTATCAACTTTAGATTTTTTAGGTTTCTTGGTACTCAATAATCCCTTGGAATTTCAGGAGATATGATTTCTATATATTAGAGGACAAATGAATAGTAATTTTTTCATCTCTAATATATCTAGTGGTTTATCATATGTGAATTATTTCTAATCATCCAATGGTGTATTCCCTTATACTATGAGTTTTGAGATGACTATTGTCTCTTTTTTACTTTTTATTTTGGGGTTCCATACTGTGTATGTGAAACAACCCAAACATCCATGGTACATTTCACTTAAAATAATACAATAGCGTGGGATTTACGCAACACCGAGTTCAAGCGCATCACGACCTATCAAACTAGCCGTTTTAAAAGTTGATATGAATATTAGTACCACTTTTTGAAATTTTATAAATTTTATTTTTCAAATTGGACTTCATTTTATGGATTTTTAATATCAAAATTAGATTAGGGTGATTTTTTGTACGTTTCTGATAACATTCATATTTTGATGAATAGTGAAAATACTAAATTTTAATTAAAAACAACTTTGTTAATATAAATATATTATTGTGTTAAATTACAAATTTTAGTATATTTAAAGAATCATTTGATTAAATTTTTATCATTTAAAATAATTTAGGTCATTGGATGTAATTTTACATTTAAATTGTACATGAACACATGTCAATATTTTGATAATTTTTACTTCTTAAAAACCTACTTTTTGGTTCTCATAATGAAAATTAATTTTAAATTATCTACTGCAATTTCTTTATTTTGAATTTGGAGAACTGGATTCCATATTTGGAATCAAAAGGTCGAAATTGTGTTAATAGGTAACTTTAATATTTACATATTATGAATAGTAACATCTGTAAATATTTTATTTACCATGGTTAAAGGGTAAATCCGGTAAATAAGGGTAAAAAATAATATTATAATAATCTTAAATTACATAAACACATGTCCAAACCTTATTTGATGAAATATGTCTAAATCTGGTAATATTTGGGTCAATTTTGGGCCCATGGAGCCAATTGTAAGTAATAATGAAATTTTATATTAATTAATGTAATGTAAAGACAAAAATAACAAAATCATGTATCTTTTAGTAAAAAAAATTTATATGGGGTTATATAAATGATCTGTAAGACTATAAATAATCATTAAAAATATTAAAATATTTCCTATTACATGGTATTTTATTAATAAGTTTTAGACATCAAATAATTTAATTTATTAATGAAACAATAATGATGCAGTAATTACCTTATAAATAAAATATTAAAATAATTGATATTAGAAATATTAAAATAAATGTAAATTGAAACTTTTTATTCCATCCACGAATTTTCTAGGTGAATATGACATGTTGGAGATGATTAAATGTATTTTTTTTCAAAGTAATCAATTTTTTATGAAATGAACAAAAATCATGCACTAAATAGTGTCAAAATTGACATAAATGAGTTTTTAAAACAAATACAATTTTATTAAATGATATAATATTCCTAAATATCTATGGTTCACCCATATGAATTATATAAATTTATATATGTCCTTAATGAACCACATGAGATTATATTGACATTTTACTGTATTTTCATTAACCATGTAATATAAAAATAGAAGAAGACATGGTAAATGTTAAACTATTTAACTAGGAGATAAATATAAAATATAAGGTTAATATGGTGACCTAAAACTCTCAAAATCCTATTGTATGTGAGAATTTAGACCCATAACCTCTTTATTTTGTTAATAAATCCATTTGGATCTATTAGAAACCGAAAATTATTTTTTAATAAAATAATATTTCAAGATTTTCCTGAAGGGCCCCTCACCTCCTTTATAAATGGGTACTACCCCTTCTCTTAAATTAACACCTACAAAGCCATTTGGATCATCCTACCATATCTCAAATATCCTCCCCAATTCTCTCTCTTAATCCTAGAGGCATTACTTTGATCATAAATCTATCCTATGTCGCCCTTTTGTTTAAATCAAAAGGAAGAACTCGAAGTAGAGGTAGTTATTTCATCACCTCATTCAAACTTCTTTTCTACTTCCACTTCCTCTTTATTGGTTTTTTCCATTCCAAAATAATAAATCCGGTAACTTATACATACTTATATGTTATTATAAAAATTATATAACCAAATTCATTATTCTCTCCATCCCATGAATGACAAAGTCACCATATGTGCGTACGTACGGCTTACCATCTCCACGTCATGGTTTAGTTTGATATTAATTACTTAATTATTTGGATGTGTATAATAATGAATAAAATTGATGAAAACAATAAATATAACATGTTAAAGATTCTTTATATTTAATATATCATCCAATTACAGGTGATTTAACCATCAATAGAATGATATTTTCACTCGTTCGTACGTACGGCTTACCGTCTCCACGATGCGTTGAAATTTCATTCCCCATCATTTCCATTCAAGAATAATTTTAATTTTATGATTAAAAATAATGTTTAAAGAAAATTATATCATACTGTATATTAATTAAATATATTCTATCCATAATAAACATGACTTAATTTAGAAAACATATAATGGAAAACAAATCAGTTAACACCCAAAACAAATGACACTACTGGAATATTATTAACAAAGAAATATTATAAGATCATATATGATATCATATTTATGTATATGGTTCTTTTATAATTTAATTCCAATGATTTCAAAATTATACAGAAGGTTAAATTACCCTTGGATATGTAAAAGTACAATTTAAGGGTAAATATTACAATCTCTTCATTATTCGAGATTGTTTATATGTAATTATCTACTCGGACATCTTTATCATCCATATCCATGTTTCATAAAAATGAATTTCAAAACATTTTCAATATTTAATATACTATGGTTAAAAGTCATTTATACCCTTGTAGGACTTTTTGTAAAATGTTTTGATAGTAATCATTCTGACATTTTCCAAACTATAAACTTTATGTCCTTTTTGACAAATTAAGGAAAGAAGGGTTTTGTAAAACTTATACGGCAGATGAGGCTATTTTCTGTCGTTATAACACCTTTGAAGATTCCATTGCAGTCTTATAAGAATATTTTCAAAATAAATATTTTATTTTACAGTTACTTGACTTTTAAATGATTTCAAAAGAGAATGATATATTTCTCTAAAATAGTTTTGATTTCATCAATGTCAACATCCATGGTTGGATTTTACACTTGTTTAAGTTGATTTATTATGATACAATCTACCATATTTTGTTGAAGGTATTGTGATATTTTTTACTACAAATGTTCTATTTTTATACCATTCATGATTTATGGTTAATGTATTGACATTTCATATAATAGTTTTAATAAAATGATTATGTTTTATTTCAACCTTTTCAATTGAAAAATGCATTGGACTTAGTAAGTAACATTTGGGCCCGCTATATCCCCTTGATGCATCAGTAGGTCTCATGAGACAAATTAGTGTCCTGTAAAAAGGCTGTGAATTTTTTTTATTTATAGTTTTAGAACAATACCTTGACAATGTGGTTATGATATCTAGCATTATGCAATCCATCATTATGAAATTTTATATTAATATTACATATTATTTTTATACTAGTATAATATCCATGTGAATAAGTAAATGGAATTATTTTATTTATATTTTCCATATATTGATGGATTTTAAGTTTAAAAGATTTATTTTTTAGTCTTATACATTGAATTCAATGCTTATTCTTATTTATGAAAGTTTCTACTATATTTTTTTCCTTATTGAGAATCAGAGCTGACCCCTTTCTTATGTTTTATTTTTACATGGTGTGGAGAAGTATATTGTGACTGACCTGCAGGGATAGGTTAAGGAATATGAGTATGTTATACTGATACATAATGTTACTTTTTCATTTCATAATTTAATGTAAAACTAATGTATGTATCTAGTAATTATATGGATACTAAACTGATTGGTATTTTAGGACTTGATCTCTTGTGATCATGCCAATGTTATGTAATAATGCACCAGATCTGAATTTCTATGGTCAGGGAATTATAGTTGGTTTTATAGGAAGTTTAGTAAAATCCTTGGAAACTAGATTTAGACAAGCATTGATTAAAAAACATTACCAAAAGATAATCATTATGGATTTTCATAGAAGGACATCCTTGAATTTTGGTAATGTAGAGATTTGGTTAATTTTCCAAGCATTACATCCCTATCTAGATACGAGCAGGTATAGGAGGCTCTACACAGATGTATATAGGGGCAAAACCCAAAAACATCACTTTGAGCTAGGCTCAAATGGGAATTGGTGCAGGAAAAAAGTCCTTGCTAGAATTTTGGTTATGACACTCCTAGTGGATATGCATAGGATAATTCTCATTTTATTTACAAACCATTATGAATCATTTATGAATAAATAATTCTCCAAAGAAAACATTTTTATATAGTTATATATTATATGAAAAAACTATTCAATTTATGATAAGTATTTTACATGTTTGGAACTATGCATTATGATTCATAAACTAATCTAGTGTGTGCCATTATTTAAAAATGGTGCTTAGTGGAAGGAATTGAAACTGTATTAATGCACGTAATCCATGTAGTAATTTATCTCCTACTCAAGATAATTATAGTGGAGCTGGAGATGAAACTGGTGCTAATCAACTTATTATCATAATTGGACAACTCACTCAGGTTATGAATAGTATCCTTACACGTATGGAGCACCCTGATCCACAATGTGGAGGATAAATGTTAGAACACTTCATGAGGAATGACCACCAACATTCAATGGGACTAAAAATATATTTTTATATAAGTAATGGATAAGTTCCTTAGAGAAAATATTTCATGCTTTAGGGAGAAGTGAAAGGGAAAAAGTTTTCATGGAAGTTTATCGCCTCATTGGAGATACATATCAATGGTGTTCATTAATTCAAAACATAAAGGAGGATGAAGAAGTATCAAAAATGTAATGGAGTGAGTTGGAAGAGATTTTTTTTAGAAAAAAATTCCTTGTGAACATCTAGTGGATATAGAAAGGAAATTTCTATGTATGAGTAAAAAATAAGGATAAGAATATCGCAAAGTATGGGGCTAAAATTACACAGAAAGAAAGGCATGCTAAAGATTATATATGTAACCCATGAAATGGTATTATTGAATTATTTGATGGGTTAAAACCATTTCTCCATCGAGCATTAGTCTCACAATCTATCTCATCATACGAAGATATAGTCTCATGTGCTATAAAGATAGAAACAGAATTATCTATGTCTTATGACTTTAAAGAAAAGAAAGAGAAGAATATATATGCTGCACACTCTGAAAAAGTAAATAAGGGGAAGAATTGAAAAGTTCACATTCCACCCTATAGTAAATGTTGGAAGAAACACCCTGGTACTTGCTTGAAGGGGATGATAGTTTATTACAAGTGTGTCAAAAAAGGCAACCAAGCTCGCAATTATAAAGGAAAGAAAGAGGATGTAAATATTTAATTATAAAACTGTAGAGAAACTGGGCCTTATGGAAAGGAATGACCTATGTGTCAGGGAAACATAGCTCAGAAAATGCCAAGGGAGAAAGGCCATGCTTATGTGATCATTACTGTTGAGGTTAAAGCTCCGAATGATGTAGTGGAAGGTACTTTAATCCATTCCTAAAAATTTGGAAATTCTTATTTTATTATGTAAAATATTATTCATTTCTATCTTCCCATTTTCCAAAAAATAGATATTTCTAATTTGACATAACAAGAGAGTTTCCAGTAAAAAATCATAAAATAAGTATCATTGCAAAATAGTTTTTTGAATCTATTACCATTATGGCATATAAGCATGCTTTATTTTATGAGATTATTGTCATAACCATTATTGATTTTGATATAATCTTCTATATGTATTGGAATTCAGACCATGATGAGAAAATATATTGTAAGAAGAAGGTGGTTAAAATTTTTAATGATCATAAGGAATACCTTATCTTTAGAGAAGATATGTCACCATCTGATTCTTATCTAGATCCAGCCCCAATATCTCTTCTAAATTCAATTATTATGGAGGAAGGGAGTGAAATAACTATGGTGCAGAATATAATGTTGAAATAGAGGATGTAGCTATTATGCATGAATAAGTTGATTTTTTACCTGAGGATTTACCTGTACATCCTCTAGAATGAGAAATTGGGATTTCCATTGACTTAATTCCTGGTTCATGGCCCATATAAAAGACCCGTTATATAATTTCCACTATAGAATTAGTGTAACTATTGAAAGATGAAGAGGAATTGTGTAATAAAGGATGTATTATCCATATTTTTTCTTCATGGGGATCCCCTATTCTTTTTTATTATGAAGAAAGCTGGATCTATGAGGATGTGCATTGACTACATGGAGATCAATGTTATAACAATAAAGAACAAGTTTCACTTACCTCGCATTGATGATTTATTTTATCAACATCATGGAGCTCAATATTTTTCAAAGGATGACCTTCGATCAGGATACCATCAGTTGTGGGTGAAAACTAAGACATTCTAAAGAAAGCATTTTGAACCCGGTATGAGCATTATGATTTTACAGTAATTCCTTTTGGACTGACTAATTCACCATCTATTATCATGGATCTAATGGATAGAGTTTTCAAGGAATATCTTAATGATTTTTTGTGGTATTTATTGATGATATCTTCAAAAATCTACGAAGATCATGAAAATCACTTGCACATTATTCTCAAGACTCTTAGAAGAAATTAATTATACGGAAAGTTTAGAAAGTGTGATTTCTATATTCAAGAGATTTCTTTTCTTGCCCATATTGTCTCTAAGGATAGAATCTCTGTTGACCCTTCAATGTCAGGAGCAATCCATGAATGGCTAGAATGGATGAGTATAACTGAGGTACACAACATTATTGGTTTAGCAGGTTACTATTGATGTTTCATCCAGAATTTTTCCGGATTAGCTAACAAATTAACAATACTCAAACGTAAATGGGATAAATTCATTTGGAAAAAAGATTTTGAAGAATGTTTTGATGAATTGAATAAAATATTAGTCAATGCACTTATCTTGACTTTACCATCAGGGAATGATGGCATTGTTATTTATAGTGATGTATTAAAGGATGGAATTGGTTGTGTCCTTAGACATAATGATAGAGCTATTGCCTACAATTAACGATAGTTAAAAACTCATCGACAAAACAATAACATGCATGATCTTGAGTTAGGAGCTATAATCATTACTTTTAAGATATAGAGACACTGTATCTATGTTGAAAAATGTGAGATATATACTGATCATAAGTGATGGATGTATATATTTTCATAGAAAAAACTCAACCTCAGGAAATGGTGATTGCTTGAACTACTCAAGTATTATGATTGCATGATACACTACCACCTAGGGAAGGAAAATAAGGTGGAAGATGCTTTGAGTAGAAATGATCATGGAGTTCTGAACAAGATGAGAGTTGAAAGGGATCCTATGTTCATGGATCCAGTAAAGATGGATATGGGAATAATCCTGGAAGGTAAAACATCAATACATTTCAAATGGTTGCCTAACCATCTTTACATGAAAGGATAAAATGTTCTCAGTATGATGATGAGGAGTTTCAAAAGAAAATTAAATATGTTAATGATGGGAGATCGATTGATATCGAATTTGAAAATGGAATTTTGAAATTTGTGAAGATACTCTGTGTTCCCAATATACCTGATCTAAATTTGTAATTTTTAGATGATTCTCAAAGAGTTAAATTCTTTATACACTCTTGTAGCACTAAGATGTATAGATATTTGAAGGAATATTTTTGGTGGGACAACATGAAGAGAGAGATTATAAATTATGTGTCAATATGTATGGTTTCTCAATAGGATAAGGATGGAAGGAAACATCCTAGAGGATTCATGATACCTCTTCCCATAACTAAGTGGAATTGGGATGATATTATGATAGACTTCATCATGGGGCTACCAAAGACTCGTAGATGGGATGATACAACACGGGTCATTATTGATCGTCTTACCAAGTAAGCAAATTTTCATTCTATAAGAGAATATTTACCACTTGAACCTTTATAAAGACTATATATTAATGAAGTTGTAAGACTTCAAGATGTACCCCAATCGATTGTTTTTTATCATGATACCCATTTTACATCATTATTTTGGAAAAGTCTTTAGAAAGCCCTGGATACTGAACTTTGTTTGAGCACTACCTACCACCCTAAAACTGATGGAAAATAAGATCAGACGATCTAAACCATAGATGACCAATTGAGATCTTATTCACTTGACTTTCAAGGTTTGTGGGATCAATATTTAACTTTGGTATAATTTTTTTATAATAATAGAATCCATAAAAGTATTCTAGATGACACCATATGAAGAGTTATATGGAAATGGATATTGCAGCCCAATTTGTTGGATTGATGTTAGTGAAAGAAAACTCATAGGACCAGAACATTTTGAGGAAACAATAGAAAAGGTGAAGATTATCCAAACCTAGCTCAAAGTAGCTCAAAGTAAGCAAAAGAGATATGTTGATAACTGAATAAATGATTTTTAATTTCAAGTAAGAGAACATGTTTTCTTAAAGGTATCTCCAGGGAAGAGTATTGTATGATTTCGTAAAAATGGAAAATTGAGTCACAGTTAAAGAATACCTTTCAAAATTTTAGAACAAATTGGAGTTGTAGCTTATCATTTGGAAATGTCACTAAGTCTTTCCAAAGTTCATGATGTGTTCCATGTATCACAGTAGAGAAAATGCATGTCTTACCCAATGCATATACTCAACTATGTAGAAATATAACTCGAACCTGATATATCTTATTGAAAATACCCTATAAAAATTCTCGATACCAGAGAACAAGTGTTAAGAAACCGGACCACTAGACAGGTAAATGTTCATTGGGGAAACCATAAAATGGAAGAGGCAACATGGGAACCCGAGAAACTTATGATGAAGAACCACCTGAATCTTTTTATGCAGTCATATTGTATAAATTTAGAGGATGGAATTATATGAAGGAGGGAGAATATAACACCCCATGTTTCCACAGTATGTTTCTATTTGAATAAAATAATAGTGTGTGATGTACGCAACACTGAGTTCAAGCGCACCACGACCAATCAAACTAACCATTTTAAAAGAAGTTATGAATAATAATACCATCTTTTGTAAATTTTATACATTTTATTTTTCAAATTGGACTTCATTTTTGGATTCTAAATATCCTAACTAGATTAAGGTGATTTTTTTGTATTTTTCTGATAACTTTCATATTTTGATGAATAGTGAACAATACAAAATTTTAATTAAAAATAACTTTTTTAATCGAAATATTTCAGAGTATCAAATTATACATTTGAGTGGTTTTAAGGTTTAATTAGATTATATTTATATCATTTAATATAATTTAGGTAATATTTTTTAATTCCACATTTAAATTGTTTATAAACACATGCCAATAATTTGATAATTTTTATTTTTTAAAAACTCGTTTTTTGGCTTTGACAACAGGAATTGATTTTAAATAATTACTTCAAATTCTATGTTTTGAATTTGTAAAATTGGATTACATACATGGAATTAGAAGGTCCAATTTTTTAAAATTGGTAACTTTTATTTTTATACATTATGAATAGCTACTTCATTAAATATTTTATTTACCGTGGTTAAAGGGTAAATCCGGTAAATAAGGGTAAAAAAATAATATTACAATAATATTAAATTACCCCAACACATGTCCTATCATAATTGGATGAAATATTTCCGACCATGGGAATCCTTGGGACTATTTTGGGTCCCCATTGAGCCACTTGGGAGTAAAAATAACATTTTTTATTAATTAATGTAAAGTAATGACAAAAATAACATAAACATGTATTGTTTAATAAAACATTTTTTATATGGAGTTATATAATTGGTATCTTCAAATATAAATAGTTATTAAAAATATAGAAATATTTCCTATAACATGGAATTTTATTTATAATTTTTATAAATCAAATAATTTAATTTATTTATGACACAATGATGATGTCGTTATTACCTTCTTTATGAAATATTATAATAATTGATATTATAAATATTAAAAAAATATAAATTAAAACATTTGATTATATAAACTATTTTTTTTAAGTTCATATGAGATGTTATAGATGATGAAATTTATTTTTTCGAATTCATCAAGTTTTTATCACTTTATAAAAAATCAATTACACAATAGTGTCAAAATTGACATCAATGAGTTAAAAAAATACTATTTTATTAAAAATTATAATATTCATAAAATAAAAAGATCAATCAAACAAATTAGATAAGATTATATATGTAATTAATTAACCACATGAGGTACTCTTTACATTTTATAGTAAGTTCATTAACCATGTAATATAAAAATAGAAGATGGCGTGCTAAATTTTAAACTATTTACCTAAGAGTTAAATCTAAATGATAAGGATCATATGGTGTCCCAAAATTTTCTAAATCCTATTAGATGAGATTATTTATACCCATCCCAACCTTTTCCTAGAAATAAATCCATTTGGAAATATTAGAAACTGAAAAGTATTTTATGATAAATTAATATCTCAAACTTTTCCTAAAGTTCCCCCACACCTCTCTTATTAAAGGTTACTTCCCCATCACTTAAATTCACGCCTCCAAAGCCATTTGGCTCGGAAAACCCCTGATACAATATCCTCCCAAATACCCTCAATTCATCTTATAGGCATTACATTGATCATAAATCCATCCTAAGGAGCCCTTTTGTTCAAATCAAATGGAATAACCCGAAGAAGGGGTAATTATTTCTTCACCTCTCTCAAAGTTCTTTTCTTCTTACACTTCTTCTTTATTTGTTTTTTCCGTACCAAAATAATATATCCAGTACCTTATACATAATTATATGTTATTAAAAATATGTTATAACCATATTCATTATTCTATCCATCATATGAATGACAATGTCACCATACGTGTGTATGCACGACTTACCATCTCCACGTCGTGGTGTAGTTTGTCATTCAACACTTCATTATTTGGGTGGGTATAATAATGAGTGTAATTTATGTAAATAATAAAACTAAAATTTTAATAATTATTTATATATAATTTATAATCTAGTTACCTGGTATTTTACCATCAATATAATTATATTGTTTCTCTTGTATACGCATGACTTACTATCTCCACGACGCAATGAGATTTTATTCCCCATCGTAACCATTCAAGAATATTTTTCATTGGATGATTAAAAATAATGTTTAAAGAAAATAATATAATTTTAGATATGAATCAAATATATCCTATCCATAAAAAACCTGACTTATGTAAAAAACCATATAAAGGAAAATGGATCAGTTAACACCCAAAACAATGATACAACAGAAATATCATTAACAAAGAAATACTAGAAGATAATATATGATATCATATTAATGTATGGGGTTCTTGAATAATTTAATAAAAATTATTTCACCATTATATAGGTGGATAATGTACCCTTGACTAAGTTAAAGTACAACTTAAGGGTTAATTTTACAATCTCTTCGTTATCTGAGGTTATTTGTACGTAAGTATCTACTATGACTTCTTTATCATCCACATCCGTGTTTCATAAAATTGTATTTCAGAATATTTTAAAAGTTTTATAGACTATGGTTTAAAGCTATTTATACCATTTTGTGACTTTTTATAAAATGTTTTAAAAGGATTCTTTTCATTTTTTCCAAACAAGGTACTTTAGGACCTTTTCGACAAATTAAGGAAACAATATTTTTTAAACTTATACGGTGGTTGGGGATATTTTCACCATTATAACACATTAGAAGCTTCCATTAAAATATTATACGTATATTTTAAAAAAATGGTTTTATTTTATAATTAAATTACTCTTAAATGATTTCAAAATAGAATGATATATTTTTCTGAAATAGTTTTTATTTCATCTATGACAAAATACTTGGTTGGATTTTATGCTTGTTTGATGTTGATTTATTATGATACCATATTCCATATTGTATTTAAGGTTTTGTGTTATGTTTGACTATGGATGTTCTATTTTTTACAATTCATGATTATGGTTAATGTATTGACATTTCATATGATAGTTTTAATACGAATGATTATGTATGTTTCATCCTTTTCATATGAAGAATCAATTTGACTTAGTAAGTGACATGGGGGCATGTTATATCCCCTCGATGTATCGGTAGTTCTCATGATACAAATTAGTGTCTTAGTAGAAGGCATTGAAAAAAAATTTATATGTAGTCTTGGTACAAGGCCATTACTAAGTGGTTATGTTGTCCAGCATTATGCATTCCATCATTATGAAATTAGATGTTAATATTACATGTGATTATTCGACTCGTAGAATATCCCTGTGAATAAGTAAATTAAATTATTTGATTTATCATTACCATATAATGCTAAAGATTCTATTTAAAAGTCTTTTGTTTCAGTTTTATACATTGCCTTCAATGTTTATGATTATTTATAAAAGTTTCTACCAGATTTTTATCCTTACTGAGAATCTGAGATCACAACTTTCTTAAGTTTTATTTTTTCCATGATTTGAAGAAGCATATTGTCACTGAACTATAGGGATAGTCTAAGGGATATGAGTTTTTTATAGAAACTAAATGTTTCTTTTTCATTTCATAATCTAATGTAAAACTTATATATGTATCTAGTACTAAAAAGGCTACTAAACTGGTCTGTCTTTTGGGACTTGATCTCTTGTGATCATGAAAATGTTATATAATAATGAACTAGCTATAGGATTCTAGGGTCAGTGTGTGACATTATGTTTTACTCATCCATGCATGGGCCTTATTCCATCACATGTTCTGTCTATACAGACATCACATAGTTTAGATACATTCTTGAGGGAGTCGTAGCTTGTGTTTCTTGTTCATAAACAATTCTCAATGATGCAGGGTCATGAATTATAGGTAATTATGGTTTTTTGTTGTGGAATTATCCATTGAAGATAGATATTTATACTAGAGTACACATAGTGAATATGATCACTCTAGAGTCCTCTGTCTATTGATAAAATGGAATATTAGATGCATTTTTTCATGTCATTGTTCTAATTCATTATTTCTTTTTTATTAAATATATAATAGTATTTATTTATATACTTTAGATATTTATTCAGGTTGTGTTAGTTATGTTATGAATTGGATAAATGTGAATATTTCATGTTACTACAGATTAAGGTCTTCGATAACATGTGATGTTCTGACTATGGGTTAGGAACTAGCCCCATGCCTATTAAAAAATGTATTTTTTATCACACATTGCTTACTTGCAACAGTGTTGGTCTGAGTTGGTAACAATAGGTTATAATAGCATTGATGTGGGAAATACATGGATAAAAAGTTTGGATTAAGAAGTCTTGTGATAACTACGTTGGAAATTTAGGGAAACCTTGTTATAGGGGTCCTATGTTTATTTATCAAACAATAGAGGTCGATTTATGCATGATTGATAATATATCCTTTTTTGATGACTTATAAAACTTTTTAGTTTACCTAAAATGTAGTGAATCATTATATTGTATAATAATATTGGTACAAGAGTCATTTAATGGTATGTTGTGATATTTAATGTTTTTTATTTGTCATGATATCATGATATATTATAACTAATGTGAGTTCATATTATCATGTATTTGGTGATACCCACAAATAGATATATTTTTAAGGAGATAGTTTCATGAATGTACTAGGGATATATTTGAACCTCTACCTACTAGTTAACATGCATTACAGTATTTTGTTTTTGAAAATATAAGGAATGAATTATTTCTATGTGATCTATCGATGTTTATATCCAATTTTATATTTTTTATAATCATTATAATATAATGGGGTTATGTTCTTACAATATTCCACAATATTATCCATATGTTAGATAAGCTAAATTTATTCTGTAGTCATAGGCCATATGGGTTTTTAGGGAGAACCTGACCCTCAAAAGATAAATGTTTTGATGGAGTCTAATACATGAATTTTCATCTCCTTCAAAAACACTCTTAAAAGAGGAAAATTTATTCCCTAAAATATATACATGTAAAATAGATCTATTAGTGTATAAATGTTTCTACAATCACATTAGGATACAACTCTACCATGTGTTGGGTTTGAGATCTTGTTCAAGAAATAGTTTATCTAAGGATATTGAACCCTATATATGAAAGTATAACCATATGGGAGTATTAAATGTTGATAAAAGACCTAAAAGTGTATAATATATTCTTTTTTTAAGTCTTATGATTCAATTTTCATGTTTTGGGTGTAGATTTTAGATGCATAGTGGGTGAGTTGTCACTATGGTTTTATGAAACACCCTATATATCGGACCCCAAGGTGAACATTGAAAACTATGTACTCTTTCTAGAGATTAACTCTGGGCGTGGAGGCTAGATTAAATTTCACTTTGGAAAATATATAATTGTTTTGTGGATTTAATTAAACACAATATGTATCCTTGAGATCATAGATCTCTCGATTGTATTATTATTTTTATAATGGATAAAGGGTGGTTTAGGAGAAGAGGGAGATGAATGGTGCTATGATACTCTCCCATCCTAAAGCCCATCATATAGTTCTTATCAAGGTTGTATGTAATATTGTTATATCTATATAATGATTCATATAATATATTATTATGGTCTGGTTCCAATGGATTTAGTTTTTATTTTGACTTTTGTTTTCCCTGAAGTACCTATGGATCTCTTCGCTACCACTATGTGGGTAGTGAATCGGTCCTTCAATATTTTTTCAAATTTATTCACATTTAATTCAACCTCGTCTGCTAAATATAGTCATGATACATCATCTTTAATTATTATCCCCACCATTTAATTATTAATAATAATGAAATCATAGAACATAGGAATTTACATGGTTCGATACAATGACACACTTCCTATCATATTGCATAGACTCCCCAAAATAGATACAGTACTATAACAGAAGGTGATCACAATTGTAATAGGTTTTTCTCCCAATTATAAACAAGTAATACCCTTATATTAAATCTTCAATTGATGGTTAGATAGTCATAAAACTACTCCTTCTCTATTAATTGATTAGACTCCCAAATCACAATCTTCTAGTAACTGGTTAGACGCCCCAGATGTATCTTTCTATTTCAAATGGATTGATCCTATATGGATGAATATTTTTTACCTCTTTAAGATTTATAACAAAATAATGATCATTTTCTATGATACTTTTGGATTATAAATTCTCATTTACACCTATTAATGTACCATAAAAAGAATTATGGTCTTGTTCAGATATTTTTGATCACCTATTCCTGACTAGTATTCTTTGTAAAATAATTCAAGGTAAGATATTCCTTCTTCTGATGATGTCTATGATTTAGTAATATGTGTGAATGTTATTTAAAAAATTTATATAACATTATATAATTAAATAATGAAGCTTAAAAAACATATTATAATCTATATTTTATTTCACAACACATTGATTAAACATATATTTATTCCTTTAGAAAAATTATTGAAAATTTTCTCGGCCTTTAGTCTCTATTTCACTACTCATTATTCATGAAATTTGTATTTAATTGTAAATTCTCAATATCCAAGAAGATATATTTCAAATATCATTCAAAACTCATTTTTTAGTCCAAGGAATTCTCATGATACTCTTGGATCATTATTTTATTTCAAACCTTGAGCATCCATTCATTTATATTATATCACATGTACACTAAAAACACTTTCTTGAATTCACGTCTTTTTGTTCTTCTATTTCTCAATGTAAGTCACTCAACTTTATGCATAATATTTCATGTACAACACTCACCCGCATTCAATAAACATAATATGGAATATCAATTTCTTTAATACTTCACCATGTAACAACATACACGTTTTATGTTATCCTTTATCCTTCCCGTAACAAAATCAGGTTATATACACCGTTTCATTGAATTAATCAAACATAAAAAAATCTTAAAGGCCTAATAAGTAATTTCATGAATGTATATAATTATCTATAAAAATACAGAGTGCTTCCTCTCCTCTATTTCTCTCTAATGTGATCTTTCTCTTATATATGAGTTTGACTCATACTGAATAATGGTGAGTCCTGGAGTATTGGTAGATGAGTACACCAAATCCCCCATTATATTACTCCTATAATACACGAACCACCTCATTTCAATACACACTGATTTAAATACTTATTCGAATATGAAAATTTTGGTTGTCACATATAAAATGTATTTAAACCATTTTTTCTTCAATGTTATTGAATAAACATTACCCAACATAAATCATTTTATGAATCTAAAGCATCATAAAACAACATTAGATATTATTTTGGTATTTAATCAGATCTTCCTTATCTCTATTAATTTTATTATAAAGAAGAAAATAAAAAAAACCTTAATGAGGATGGAGGTTGAAAATGAAAATTTTCTTTATCGATAGGATGGGATCAATTTCATCAAATTACCCTACTTATATCCATATTTTTTAAGTGGATGAGTAGTGTGTCATGTTTTAGAGCCCGAAATTTTTATTTTAATAGGATTCAAGATCCTTAATATTAAAAGTCATATTTTAGAGATCTCTATCTAGAATCAAGGTTATAACCTAGTTACATAATCACACACACACACAAATGATTGTTAGACACAACACCTACATAGGCCCACCAACACACCCATCAATGTCTTCCTATTCTTCCTAATGATCACTATGGTTATTTTAATCTCTATTGTTCCATTTTATATCATGTGGGATGGATCTACAATGTGTTAGATTCCACATCCTACATGTGTGGGATTTATTTTATCTTATAGAAAAATTAAATAGAAATATTTTTAATAAAGCCCGATAGAAAATTTATCCAAAAGTTAGTTCCCTGTCACTCAAATTCAAAAAAAAAATCAACATCGCATTATATTAATCAAGGAATTTATTTCTAAAAATTTAAAACTCATATTCATTAATTAACATTCTTTCTCAGGTACACAAAATCCTCAATTAATTACCATCTATTGTAATCATCAAAATTTGATTAATATTCAACTCATCATATGTTATAAACATTGTGAAAACCCCCAACACAATTTGTACATGTCTTAGCATGATTAAATATTCAACAATTATTACATTAAAATGATTATTACTTCTTAAAAATCCACTGAATATCAGTATATTCCTTAACATATATTAACATATTCTCAATAAAAGGTAGTCGTCTTTATTGATAAAAAATGAAATTCAATCCAAAAGGAAGATAAATATACCTATTCTTATTTTTTGTCAAGATATTTAAATCAATATATCTAAATTTAGTTCTCCCCATTATTGAAAATAAATAAAAATATTTGTTTATTTATACAAAAATCAACCAATTTCTCCGCAATTTGGTTTCTACTAAAGTAATAGAACCACACTTATAAAAATAAATGAATTTTTATTTAATCAACCCAAATTATGTATGACCAAACCAGGAAAAGAACGAAAGAGTGAAGACACTTAAATATCATGGAAATCAATTTTTTTTAAAGTTATACAATCCTAAAACTCATTCCAACAACTTCATTCCATGAGATATCTTATTATAATTGTAAAAATATTTCCATGACACATATCAAAAAACACATCACAAAATTCAAGTGATAAAACATATTTCCATCCCTTCTTACCAAAATATCAAATCAGACTATTTTTTTGAAACCTTATGATTTTAGATTTTAGGTTGAATATAATATTCCCTAAATTTTGAATATTTGACAGATTTCAATCATATATGCTTTCCCTTAATGGTTTCAACCATCGACTTCAATTCCATGCATGTTAGTAAAAATGTGTGTGTATATAAGGGAATAATTAGGGACCTATGTGATTATTTTATTTAGATCTTAGTATTTGAATTATATAACAACATTTCCTTTTCATTCTCCCTTATGAACTTAGACATGTAATATTTCACCTTTAGTAATTTGGAAGAGTTCACCTTCGTATTTTAGGCTTGTATGATTTAAGTGGAATGAGTAGTGCGATGCCTTGTTTTTTCATAGCATAAAAACAACTAAATATTCATTAAATAATTTTTAGATAACATCTCATAATCATTATCTTCATTTTCTATCACCACTTACACTCCTTATTCCATGATAGGCATATGATCATTATCTATTTATTTAATATTACCACATAATTCACTTATTATTGTAGCTTTTTTCATTGTCTGAATTTTTTTCATTTACATTGTGATGAATTTGACTTGGTAAGATAACACATGATTTCTCTACTTTATGACCTTTTAGACCAAATAAACCATAATATTCATTGAATAATTCATAATTTTTTGTGGACAACTTAGATGATATCTTTTTCATAGGATTCTATTTCAAATATTATAATCTCATGTTTTTAGAAATCGCACCCCCATGATTCAATCCAATTTCTTAGTAGTTTCATGTTATACCAGCATGAATAATATTTATGACCAAACATTCCGACACCATAGAAAATGATTATGATCCTTGATATTCTAGTCTATTTTAGTTCTATATTGATGAATGTTGTTGATGTATTTTCCAAGAATGTTAGTGTCTCAACTTTGGATGAATATTTCTAGATGAATTATTTCATGCTTCCTTTTTTAAAGATTTCTTATAATTGATTACATAATTACATTAATTTTTATTATACCTTTTAAAACAATTATTTTCAATAAATATATTGAAGTATTATTATATCTTTTCAAACTCATTTTTAGATAATTCTGATTTCAGTATGCCTTGAATAATTCTTCATCTTTCTCAGCAAGCTCATCACCTATATCTTTCACCATAATCAAAAAATTAGTTAATTTCAATCTATTATTTTTATTTTTATTTAACATTTATTGATTCTTATTTATGAATATTTTCTTATCTAGATGGGTTTTCATCAACAATTTTCATCATTCCTTATATTTAAACTATATATATATCATATTTTCTATTATTTTATTATGAAATGTGTCTTCTTTCATGAAACATTCATTATTAATAGAGGATATATTATCATTTTCATTCATCATATTTTTCTTTTCATTCCAAAATTGCATATTATCCAAAATAGTATCATTCAAATTTTCTTTTAGAATCCACTCTTATATAATTTTTTCAACACCTTCATGAACATTAAATATGTAGGATGATTTGAAAGATATTCCCATAAAAATAAAATGATTCATATAATATATTACATAATATAACATACAAAATGTTGAAAAAATATTACCCTTTTCATTTATCATTATATTTTAATTCTTGAATGCAGAAATCTTCTTATGATTCTTCCAATAATTTTTTTCGGAATTCTTATCCTTTTCATATGTGAAATTTAAAAAAACATTATTCTTTGAACATATTCTTCTAAAATGACCACTACTTTGTAAATTAATACATATTTCTATTTTACATTTCCTTTTTATCTAACTCTTTAAAATTCATGTAAATCGGTCTATCATTTTTTTAATGTCCAATTTGGCTTCTTATTCCTCAGAAATAATTGATTTAGGTTTTTCGTATACTCTAGATTTAGCTTTTATTGTGGTTCAATGTCAATCTCATCACTTTCCTTATTCTTTATTGTAGTAAAAGTTTCCACATAATAATATATGAGAACATTATTATATTAATCAAATGATAGATTTACTAAGACATACAGAGCTAGAACATTATATTGAATATATATATATATATGATCTGATCATTTTCTTTTTAAAAATTGAAGAAACATCCATATTCTCACTATAAACCCTTATATTTATTATGTTCACATTTTATATTTTAATGTATTCACCAATAGCTTATTCATTGGAAATTTTCAAACACAATAACATTACTCTCCAGATTTCAAACTTACCATCATTGATGTTAATATTTTATACATTACTTCATACTAATTTATCCGAGATCATATTAGTTGTTCTGAGACGCAAATCCTAATGAATAAATTTTATGATAAATCTATCAAGATTGTATTTTGAGGATTTACATAAATATCCATATTTTTATTAACATATTCATCTATAGAAACATCATCATGAATAAGTTGGAAGACCATTATTTCTACTTATGTGTCTTCTAGTCCATGATATTGATGATAATGAATCATAATATCCTACCTCTTATGGTATTTATCTCTAAAAACTATATTTATTCCATGGATGATCATTGTCTATTTTTTATATATATTACTCCTTAAGTAATTTAATAGTCATATGGGAACATCCTGTGATACCGATTGACATCCCCAAGGATTGGTTTAGTACCACTAAAAAGGGGTTAATCTGGTGTAAAATATTATTTCTTATTCAATATATTTTAATAAATCATCCCTAATATTTTAATGTATTGATCCCTTCTCTTTAATTCTCATCTGCTCCGTGAAGGAAAAAGTATTAAATTACTAACTGTATTCAATTATTTAAAATGATTTATATAAATATGTAATCCTTTCCATTTTGTTTAGACACAAAAATGTGGATTATACACAACAAAAGAAGATTACCATAATAGTAAATGGTTCAGACCCCCATTAATATGTTATTTATAATCATGATCTCTAATAAACCTTCATCGTTTTGTTAGTCCCCCCAAATGAAACTTATAATCTATTGATTGGTCACACCCCCACCCCAATCAAAATCATCTATCAACTGGATAGTTTAGATGACTATATCATAATTCTTCAAATGTATTGATCAAATAATAATGATATATTTTTCACCTCCTGGTAGAACCACCACTAAATTATAATGATACTCTTCCATGAGATTATAAGGAAAAATAATCTCGTGTAAACCCATTTATGTTGATTTTTATCTCCACTGTTTTTACTATATAAATATGATCCCATAATATGATGAGTACAATTAGTGCATCATTTAATAATAAATCATTTTGTTCTTAGGATGAATTCGTCTACTCAATAAGATTCTTGAATTTGATATATATGATTAATTAAATATTATTTCTTTTTATAATTTTCTTGAACAAAATTAGTATAATATGTCTTGAATTATCATCACATTGATAATTTGGATATAAACTCCTTCCCAAATTATAAGGTAAATTCTTTCATGACATCCCTTTTAAAATACAATTTTCATTATGTATTCAATGTATATTCATTGTGTCTTTCCCAAACTCCATTCCTAGATATTTTATATTTAATACACCACTAATTTTGTAATCCTTGATGCCTCACAATTCCTTTACTTCAATATTTTATTCGGAAACTATAGTGTTATTTAATTCACATTATATCATTTGTACTGTGAAAAATTATTTCATGAAATTAGATCACCTATTATTACAATTAATCCACATAACACACTAACCTTATTAAGATGGCAGGATTTTATTTTATTGTTTTCTGTTATGCCAGGTTTTCACTCCTTCACACTTATTAATTTTCATTTCATTATTTTTTTGACAAATTCTCATCATATTTTACTTCTCCAACAATTACTAATTTCATTCCATTTTCCCTCAGAAATCATATGATCATTATCTATTTTTTTTGGATTCTGATAAAATTATGTAGTGACAATATTTTTCATCACAAAATGAATTCTATTATCATTTAAAATAGGAGTAATATATCTTAGTAAAATAACTCTACAGTTATAATCATTGTAAATTTATAGAACACATATTCTAAAAAAATCATTAAACTATTCATATTATTATTGTTTAAGAAGTTTAACTAATTTTTTGGACACCTGATTATCTTACAAATAATATTGTATCATTATTTTTTCATTATCCTCCCTTGATTAATTTTCATATCTTTGTTGTGAAATGTTATATTAGAATAAATAAATTTTTTTGGACATCATCTCTCCAAGACAAAGACAAAAATGACGGAAGATATATAAATACACCTAGGTCCCACCTCATGTAGGCCTTAGGTTTCAAACTAGAACCAATGCTAAAAGAATAAAATTTATAGATTGTATCCCCATCATGATTATATAATATCTGTAGAAAGGATATCAATAATTAAAATACTCAATGAAATAGTACTTAAATAATGAATCCAAATCCATCTATACAAAAATTTGAAAATTAAATAAATACAATGATTATATAAAAACTTCTAAAAGTAAATCATAATGTTTTGAGAAAGAAACAACCCAAAGTCTATGTTTTTAATGTCCATCATATTCTACATAGTCCTCCTGGAAACCTAAAAAATGATATATTTGGGATGAAAATAAAAAGTATATCCAATCATATCATTCCTAAAATATATTGCAAACATGTGAAAAGAGACAACTAATGAACCTGTGAAGACATTGAAGATCCAACAAAACATTAGTAGGTCATATAACAAATACCTTCTTCACCATAAAACTCTATATAAATAATCAATCCCATAAAAAAAATTGTATGAATAATATTGATAAATGGGTAACCCACAACACTTTGATGTGGATTTCCCACTGTCGTACCCCAACATCAATCCAACTAGAACTGTAATCACTTCTGTATAATCCATCCCAACGAAATCTAGGAAATCACGTCATGTCCAGATCCATGCATGAATTTTCCCTTAAATCCCACATAAAAACACAATTTCCATTACATAAATCTCATAAATTATAACATGAATTTATATACTTTTTTTAATAAAATAAATTTCATTAATTTCTTGATTTACAAACAACATAGAGTTTTAATAGACTAAAATTTACTAAAAATATTATTATTTAATCATGACCATCATATACATGAAGTTATACTAGGTAGTGTGAATAATAGTAACCTTATTTTAAAATTTATGTTTAATTTTTTTAATAAATAATACATATTTATAAAACATACTTTATATTTAGTAAGGTCATTATTTTTTTCAAAATAATATTTTTTTTCGAAAAATTATGTTTTTTATTATTGTGAAAAAATAATAGAAGTAATTTTGGATAATTTAAAATTTATTTTAAAAATAAATAAATATCACTTCTCCAATCAATATATCAAAATATATTAGAGTGATTTTTTCATAATTTTCTATGAAGATTAATTATTCGACTAATACTGAAATTGTTTTATTTCTATTAAAAACAACCCTTTCATTATAAGAATTTTAAAAGTACAATATTTTTAAAAATTTATTAAAAGTAAATTAAGTTCAATTATGTTATTAATAACACAATTTAGGACAGCTGAATAAAATTCTAGTCGAATTTTTATATTAAAATACTATATAATAATTAAAATGTTCTCTTTGAAAAAACTCTTCTTCTTCATGTATATAGTTTTGATTTAAAATTACATGTTTCCAAATAAGTTAATGAAAATTATAAAAATGGCTTAAATATTTATAAAAAATTAATTAATATTTTATTATAATAGAAACAAAATGGTTGGCCCAAATTAATAGTAAAAAATGTAAAAATTAGTTAAAGCAGTTAGGGTTGAAACCGGTTCGCATGGGTGGGGGTTAAAAAAAATAATGTTATTTTTAACAATAATGTTATTTTTTTACAATAATACTTATCTAAATACAATTGAATGGTCATAATTTAAACATAAACTATCTACTGATCTAAACTAAGTCCATTTGGACACATTTTATTTGGAATGGCCTTTCATTTTGGAATCCTTTGGGAAATATTCAAGTAACTTTTAAGTGGGTTCCATACGCCACTAATAAAAGGGTTTCCTCTATTCTGTACTTTTAAAAATTACTAAAAACATTGGTTTATTTAATACCTAATTCTATACACACACCGTATATGCCCTACCTCCATTAAGAAACACTTTTATGAAGGCTTGTTTTGATAACCAATGGAGGTTGTTTGAAAAAAAGGTATAATTCATAACTGGAAATTATTTATTATTTATTTTCCCCAAAATAATTAAAATAGTCATAAAATATAATAATATATTAATATAAGTATCTCAGAAACATTGATATTAAATTATATTATATTAATAAAAAACATATATCTCGTCTTCCATCAATTAAGAAAAAATGTTGACTGTGTGTATGGAGAACCACCCACTCACTAACCAATGTAAATATTTTTCCATCACCAAATCTTGTGAAAGGAAATAATGATGGATATAGTATATATATATTTTATTAAAATCATAATTACAATTTTTTAATAATAATATTACTTATACACTCTTAATTTCCATCCTAGGGGATTAAAATAACGTTGCTCTTGTGTAAGCCAGACTTCCACCACACAAAGTGATGTGATTAATTTTTTACATATGATTTACATGAAAGGTAATATGGGTAAATTAGATGAATATATATTATATAAATTAAACAATAATTTGGAATTAATTTTGAAACTGTACTTTCCTTTCTTTTATTCTATTATTTAAGAAAATGCTAATAATGAACATGCATATATATATATATATCATATCATCTCTATGAATGGTGTAATTTATTTTATATGATTAAAATATATTTATTAATAAAAAAATATAATTAATATATATCTAATTTTTTTCATTTTAAACATTATGGACATGATCAAACCATGATCAAACTAAAAGGTCTGAAATTCCCAAACCAAAACATACCTAAAAACTAAAGTAATTGTTAACTAGAATGTAATTTAAACAAGGAATTTTTAATAGTCTTGTAATAAAAATTCATATGAAAATAATATATGAAATGATATATATTATTATGGTTATTTAATATAATAATAAATGACCTAAATTTATTATATAATATTTTTGAATGACTACGAAGAAGTCATGTCTTAGTGTAAGGGATTTCCTTCTCAGTTTTTTATATATAGTAACATTCCAAATTCCACACTTGTTTCTTTTGTGTGGTATATATAATTCCAATAAATATATATTATGATGATTATAATTAATTTTATGTGCTTTTACATATGAATATTTGGTTTTTTCAATGTTCTTATGATATAAAATGTACCAATGTGGTAATGGTATTTATGTTACAAACTAATTTGGTATCTCGATTGTTTATGAGTATAATTTAAATGTTGAAATATTATAAAATTCTATTAAAGAAACTAATTATCTTTATTATCCTATGGTTATTTATATATAATACTTTTTCCATAATTTCCATCTTTTAAAGAACAAAATAGACTATTTGAACTTTTTAAATTAAAATATACTTTATTTCTATCTTTAGTCGAAATCCATTTTCATCCTAGTCTATATTTTTAGATAATATTCTATAAATAGTACTTTAATATTATCCATTTTATGCTTGAGGAAAATTTTACCCTTTTTATTTTTATATACAAAGATTATAAATGATTATATTTTTATTTTTTTGAATGAGGCACATATTATATTTTACCAAAAATGAGAATGGAATTACTATTTTAATGTAGACGGTATGAATAAAATGTTACACCATCATTACAACTAAATTATTTAAATCTTTCTTTGAAATTTGATAATGATAATTTTAATCAAATTTTACTCCATAATATATTTAATATTTTAATGTTTAATATTTGTTATTTAATAGTGAAAATAATATTTTCTACAAGATATGTTCCATGAAATATTTTAAAACATTTATCAGTCTAATATTACATCATTTAAAATTATAAAACTTCAATGGGATATAATATAATGATATTTTTCTTAGTATTTCTCTGAACATATTATTATTTTGATGAAAATATTTTTATAAAACCTGTTTCTTTTCCAAGAGTCATTATATAGTGACATTTTTATGAAGCATGTATACATTCCATGGGATAGATATGATTAAATTGTGAAAGGGTTTCAAAAACCATTTCATTTAATGGATTCAGATAAGAAAAATATAGTATTACACTCTAAAACACATATGTATTATTTTCATTATGTGATGGGTGGGACCAATATATTCCAAAAAAAATTGGGTATTGATTATATATCTCATGAGATAATGATGGGAAATAAGGTGATATTCTTAAAAAACTAAGGGGAATTAGGAAATGTGATTGATCCACTATAATAATTATGTTATGGCGCATGATCCATACTAAAATGTAAAATATATTCAGATTCATGTTATTTATGGTGTTATGGTCTTATATTATCACCTTGAAATGTGAAATGTATTATATAATTATAATGGCGCCAAACATTTATTATATGTACTTACAATTGATGATTTATTTGTATTGATTTATCACTCATATGGTTCATGTCTTTTGGAATGATAATGTTTTAATATATGTCACATGTTCATAAATCATGATAGATTGTGTATGAACATTGTATGTTATATACATTATATTATACCATTATACCTATATTATACTTTCATATGATCATCGATCAATATTTTCTAGGATTATCCTTATTAAAAATCTTACCTCACCATTTTTTATATTTCATTCCTTATACCATGAATATATGTATATGAAGGTAATGTCTCTAAAGTTCACAAATGGTAAATCTTAATTGGATATTTTGAATATCATTCATGAACAAATAAATTTTTTTATCGAGTCTTTAATTGCACTAACCTTTTAAATTCCTCAGACATGTATTTGTGAAATGTATTGAATGTCCATTTATTATGATTTTTTATTTATGTATGAATATATTTAGTTGTTATTATTTTTATCAGAGAAATGTTTTGTTATCCTTTGGAAACTGGGATGATAAATCATTGTTTAAAAACATTAAGATTATTATATGTATAGGAAAACATCACAAAGTTATATTAAAGAATATATTACATTGTTTTTCAATAAATAAATACCTACATTGATATGACAAGTGGATTTGATTCTAGGATAGAGATAACAAGGGCTAGTAACATTGAAAATGGTTCATTAGGATTCACCCAAGAATTACCTAGTTCATGAAAATGGTTCTTACTGTACACATATTTTGACACAGTTAGGGGATATTATTTTCATAATTCACATTTTAATTATAAAAATTTAAAATTTATTTGAATAAACTATGATCATGGATAACCTAGGTGAGGAATCATGTATTTTAGATTTAATATATTGTCTATTGAATTAGAAAAACTATAA
Organism: Viscum album; assembly: GCA_963277665.1. Taxonomy (NCBI): domain Eukaryota; kingdom Viridiplantae; phylum Streptophyta; class Magnoliopsida; order Santalales; family Viscaceae; genus Viscum; species Viscum album. The sequence goes on from OY728138.1 coordinate 892,458,325, forward strand.
CTTATTCATCACAACTATTTGTTTTGTCACCATGATTAATATTCCTCACATAATATTTTTTCAGTCAATGGATGTAACATGAAGGAAAATATGTACTCATAAATTTTATGGAAATAAAATGATTTTAACCCTAAGAAAAAAAATATATGATCTAGCATGAACAATATTACTATTATGCTCACACATCATTCTCAAGTCATTAAAAATGCTGACCTTCCAAACAATCAAAGGGTTAATAATGTTATGTTTAACCCTTCATGATACTACATTCATCATATTTTAGTGGGTCTTATAATCCACTAGTGTTTGACCAATGTATCAACACCATCGAGGAAATAATTTATATTCTTAGAGGCTTAGAACAAAATAATTTATCTTCTAAGTTTATCAATTGGAGGGTGAATCAAATCATTGGAGGAACATTGTTAAGAATATAATGAATAAGGAATAAATTGAATATCTATATTGGGAGGATTTTAATAGTATATTTCTTAGTTACTATTTCACTCTTATTATATGTTTATACTTTCATAAATAATTCCTTGAGTGTAATAAAAATGACGATGAATCTATAGGTGCATATATGGAAAATTTTATAGTGACTTTGAGGTAAGAATTTGGTTTCATCATCAGCAATGAAAGAAAAAATCATCAATTATTTGGTGTTTCAAAACAAAGTCTCCAAATGGTGTAAGCCATAATAAAAACTTTAGCTTGAAATAATTTTTAGGATGTGCACTCATGGTGTAAATGGAAATTGTAGATTCCCAATATTCCCATAGTTTAGATGTGAAATGGAAGTTCGAATATCATGAAAACTAGAATAACTCATCTAGTGAAATGAAATTCCAATCATCTAAATTCCATAAAAATTGAAAGAATCATCAAGGGAAAAGATTTAATGGAAATGGGAGTCAACTTAAATATTCAATGCTTGGTCATAATGACATTTAATGTTAAAAGGTCATAAATGCACAAGTTAATGTAATGAGGTATAAGAGGATTCCAACTAATGCACCTCCCACACTCCAAATCTTCAAATTGAAGGATTGTGGTAATTATGCCAACGTGTGCATAAATTTGATGTTTTTAATAATTATTGTCCACATCCACATAATCCAAAGATAATGGAAAATATCATGCAATCATAAATTCCAATGATTGTTATAATAAGGACATGGTTAATGGTGCACTTACTATCCATTATATATTAGTTAAGGTATTGTTGGATTTTGGATTTACCTAAACTTTTATATCTATGGATTTTAAAAAGTGTATTGAATTTCCATATAAAAAACTATACATTTATTTGTTCATAATGAAATACTAATTCTTTGATGGTAACCTGATAATTATATATTTCCTCTCTAATTTACGATTGTGGGAATGTTTCTCTTGTAAATCTTGTGATTCTTCCATTAGATGAATATGATGTGATTTTGGGAATGTATTGGATTTCATTTTATAAATCCCATTTCAATTTTAAAGGAAGGGATATCAAATTTTTTATTCTAAATGAACCCATTATAATTAATCAGTGTGAGGATGAATAATATATTCCATTAGGAATCACTTATACCTTTTGGGTCAAAAAACTTATCCATGAAGGCTATTTATCCCCTATAGTCGGGGATAAACACATAATCAAATACATACCTATCTATTGGTAGTTTATAAATGTATTTTGGTATTATTTTCCTAGTATTCCATTGAATTGTGAAGTTGATTTGTCAACATAACTCATATATGGGCTTTCATTCATTTATAAGACTCTATATAGAATGGAAGGGGTTCTATTTCATGAATTATATGAGAAACCCTAATAGAATATTTGAAAATAGTTACACACCATAGTTTTTCACGTTGGGGTGAAACTATTATCTTTATGATGATTAAATATGGTTCAATGTGTAATTTCATAGATTATTGGGAACTTAACAAGATTAAAATCTAGAACGATTGTCATATACCTATTTTGATGACATATTTGATCAACTGCACTGAGATTAATCCTATGACAAGATTGACCATAGTTTTGGATATCCTAGATTCAAGGTCATGAAGGAGTATATACCTAGTATATAATTCCACACAAGGTATGAACACTATGAGTATAGAGTGATTCCATTTGGACTGAAAAATTCCCCTTCTATCTTCATGGATTTATTTAATATAGTCTTTATAGATTACCTTGACTAGTTTGTGGTGGTATTAATAGAAGATATTATTATATAATAAAATTTTAAGAAGTATAATGATTATCCCTAGAGAATTCTACTGATGACCCTTTGTATGGATAATTTATATGAATAAAATTCAATATGTGTATTGTGGTGAAATAATATTTCATTTTTGGGCCATATAGTCACTCATGAGGGCACACTAGTGGATCAGTCAAGGATGAAAGTTATCGAATATCCACCGATTCAAAAAAAAAATGATTTATATCTAAATTCATCTTAGTTTTTAAGTATACCATTGATGATTTATGTAATATTTCTCAATCATGTCGAATCCACTGACCAAGATAACTTGAATGGGGTCCTCATCCCACTTTACTATTGAATATAATGAAAATTTAAACGATATAAAGAGTGAGATAGTGAGTGGACCTATAAATACATTACTATGAAGTTTATAAGGGTGTGTAATATATTTTAATGCATAAAATAAATGATTATGAGGAGTAATCAAGAAAAATGATATGATTATATATTATGCCTCATGAAAATTGAGGGTCCATGAGAAAAATGACACAAATCATGATTTCGAATTAGATGTAGTAAATTTAGCACTAATTATATTGAGGAATATTCTTTATGGAGAAAGGAATGAAATATATATATATACCATGAAAATTTTAAGTATATATTCACATATAAAGAGTTAAATATTCTTAAGAAATATTGGTGTCATATGATAAATTATTATGACTTCTCAACACATTACCACCCTCGGAACGAAAATAATTTAGTTGATTACTTTAGTCAAAAGCATCATTAAAGCTTATCCATGACGTGGATTAAAAAAGAAAAAATATTTGTGTATTTTTAAATGCTGTATATTTAAATATTCATTGAAGGGGATAATTAGTTTTATTATAATATGATTCCTAAATGTTCTATCAATGTGTTGAATAAGGAGGCACAGAAGGATGATATTCGGCTACAGAAGAAGGTTCCAATGATTTATCATGACTTTGAGGGAATCATAAGGAATAATAATTATTTCTATGTTCCTTATATACTACTTTAGAAGAAGGATATATTAAAATAGGATCATATTCCATCATTCTCTATTCATCCTAAATCACTAGTACAAAACTGGCCTTGAACAACACAAGAAATGGTCATTATCAGTGCTAGAGAAGTACTGACTACATGAGCGATGTTAAATGCCCTAGTCTTTTATCAGTGAAAAAAAATTATTGATAATGGGGACCTTAATCAGTAATTTAATTTATCACCACAAAAGAAAATTTTTTTTGGTGCTTATAAAAGTAATTATAAGGGGTCTTTTATCAGCATTTATAAAAGTGCTGATAATGTTTACTTTATTCGTGCTAAAAAAGCACTCATATAGGGTCTACTATAGTTTACTGCAACAACACGCAATAGAACTAGAAATAGACAATTTATCAAAAAAGTAACAATATAGGATTTAAATGAAATGATATTTAGAACACAAACACAAGAATAAAACAATATACTATAGACATTTAAAACATTGGTTTATACAATTACATAAATACAGATTATTACATGCATTCAGAACATTGATGTTCATTATATTTTTATCATAACCCAACACATGGAATTTCTAATAAAACCTCCCCTACTATAGAAAGATATAATAAATATAAAAAAATATTATGTTAAAAAAATATAATGAAATAAATTAAAATAATGTGTTAGTTGTAATAAAATTGTTGTCAAATTTAAATAAAAAGATGTACTTGAAGACATATCAGTCACACTTTGCATTAGATTGTGGTTCAACTAATTCCAACACGTCTCATATGAATTTTTTATCACTATCCTAAAGTAAGAAATAATCTAAATGTGGTTTCTCGGTTTTCAGTATGTCAATTGATTTTACTAAAAAGTAATTTTATAATGGAAAAACGCAATTTTGAGTCATTCTGATCACATCCTGTATCTGTTTGATGGAAAAATATTCCTACACATCACAAAGGACTTATGAATCATTTTACTAAATTATAAATAAATCCCGAGTGTGTTTGATCAGTTTTCAATTAGTGACACTTTTTGAACTAAAATGTCAAATTTTTACTGATAATGGACACTTTGAGACATATTGGGAAAATCATGTATTAAATTGAGTTTTGGTTGATTCCTAAATGTCAAAAATGACTTGTGGATGGTTTTTTATAGTATCAAAACAATTCAGATGTTTTTTTCTAGGTTTTTTCAGTATAGTTGTCCCTTTTATTAAAATTAATATTAATTTTAATTAAAAGACTACCTTTGAGTTATATCGGTCACAACATACATCAGATTGAGGTGACCGTAATTTCTATACAACCCAATTATCATATGGATATTTTTCGAAATGTTTCAAAACAAATATAAATTTTTTTCATAGAGTTGACTACGTCAATTACATTTTTTTGTAAAATTTCATTTTAAAATTGAAAAATTCACTTTGAATCATACCGATCACATTGGGTTTTGGATTGAAGTAAGGCAGATTAATTCACATCCATAATGACCTATGAATATTTTTTCTAATTGATTTAAACAATTTTAATGCATTTACTTAGTTTTGGGTAGGTCATAAGGCCTTTTTTACTAATTTTTATTACAATTTAATATAAAAAGATGCACATTGAGTCATTCTGGTCACACTGTCCATTGGATTGAGGTGAGACTAATTTCAACATGTACCAAATGACTTGTTAATTTATAAACTAATTATTTAAAATAATCTGATTTTTTTCCTCAATTTTGAATATCTCACTTTTATTTTTTTTAAATGTCATTTTAAAATTGAAAAACATATTTGACTCATACATATCACATTGTGTATCAGATTGAGGTGCGGTTGATTCATACACATCAAAAATGATCTATGGATTTTTGTACTAAATTATTCAAATAATATGTAAGAGTTTACTCAGTTTTGAGTTGGTTACTTAACCTTTTTACTAAAATAGATGACAATTTTAAATAAAAAGACACACTTTGAGTGTTACCGGTCACACTGTGCATCAGATTGAAGTGAGATAGATTCTTATATGTCCCAAATGACTTATGGGTCATTTTTAGAAAGTTTGAATACAATATTAATATGTTTTATCATTTTTTAGTATCCCTCATGTATTATTTACTAAAATATCATTTTCAAATTAAAACGCATATTTTGACTCTTACCGATCACATGTTGTCTGGGATTTAATTGAAACTTATTCCAACACATAAAAAATGACTTAAAGATCAGTTTCCAAAATTATTTAAACAATGTGAATATGTTTGCTCAGTTTTGATATTTTCAGTTGGCCTTTTTACTAAAATTGATGTCAATTTTAAATAAAAACATGCACTTGGAGTTATACTAGCCAGAACATGGGTCGGATTGAGGTGCAACTGATTCATACACATCCAAAATAACTTATGGATCATTATCCAAATGTATCAAAATAATATGTTTTTTTGGGTTTTGAGTAGGCTAGTTTGTTTTTTTACAAAAATTGATGTCAATTATAAATAAATACAGTGTTAGAGTAATACCGATCACACTGTGCATCATAATGAGGTGTGACTAATTACTATATGTTCCAAATGAATTATGGATCATTGTCTTATAGCATAAAAAACAATATGAATGTGTTTTCTAGGTTTTGAGTACCTCACATGTCTTTTTTACTAAATTGTCATTTCAAACTGGAAACACACACATTTAATCATAGGGATCACATCGTGAATCCATTTGATGTAAGACCGATTCCAACACATCACAAATGTTATACAATTAAATTTCTTAAATAATTAAATTAATCCAAGTATGTTTTCATGTTTATCAATGAGTGAAACTTCTTGAATTCAAATGTCAAATTTTAACTGGTAACAGACATATTGAGTCATTTTGGGCACATCATGCATCAGATTGAGGTGTGGTGGATTCATACACATTAGAAATGAAATATAAATCATTTAATTAATTTATTAAGACAATATGAATATTTTTGAATAGTTTTTAGTATGTTAGTTTTATTTTTAAAAAATAATATCAATATAAAATAGAAAAAAGCACATGTCATCATAATAATCACATCGTGTGTCGGATTAACGTGAAACTAATTCCTAAATTTCCCAAAGTCTAAGAAAATAATTATAGTCAATGCTATCATGATTTAAATTTAATTTTATTATCAAACATCTGACACTACATGAGTACCTTCGAATAAACAACATCAAATCGAAAAAAAAAGAATACACTTGTATAAGAAATCAATTATTATGATTAATAATAAAAAGAAATAAATTAAACCTAAATATGAAATAATAAATTAATTTTATGTTAAATGATTTTACTATGAAAATATCATGATTACATCTGTAGTTGATTAGCGGAGAAAACATGAAGGAAAGTGATAAATTTCAACATTATAGGGGTGAATGCATTTTAGAGTGAAGACTTCTCTGCATGTTTTTGTGAAGAAAGGCATGAAAGATTGGTATAGCACCCCAACTAAAATAAAATTATACTTCTATTTAAGAATTAATATTATTATGTGATTAATAAAATAAAGAAATAAATTTATGATAAATATGAAACAACACATTAATTTTATTTATAATTATTTGACTATGCAAATATCACGATTACATGTGTGATTGAGAAGAGGCATCATTGTTTCTCTTCCTTAAAATTTAATGAAGGTAACATGAAATAATGTGATAAATTCACCGGTTTATGGGTGAAAATGATATGAGGGAGAAGATGTATGTGCCTTGTTTGGTGAGAAAAGCATGAAATATGGACTGAACACCCCAATTGGAAAAAAAGAATGCACATGTATACAAAAAAAATTATTATATCGGTGATACTAAAAATAAATAAATAAAACATAAATATAAAAAAATATTTAAATTCTATGTAGAATGATTTACTTTGAATAAATAACCATTACCTATGTAACTGAGAAGAGGAAGCGTCATTTCATTTCTGACAATGTCAGTGGAGGTAACTTGAAATAATGTGACATATACACCACTGCATGGGTGAAAATGCTTTAAGGGAGAATAATTATATGAATGTTTTACATAGAAAGGCATGATAGATTTTTAGAGCACCCCAACTTGAAAAAAAATCCTCTTGTATAAGTAAAAAATTATTATGAGATTAATACTAAAAATAAATAAGTAATCATAAATATGAAGCAATACATTAATTTTATGGATAATGATTTTACTATGAAAACATAAAGATTACCTATGTGATTGAGAGGAGACATCATCATTGCTATTATTGAAAATGCATGAAATATGGATAGAAATATTCTAAAATAAATAAACTCTATAAGAAATAATTTAAATCAAATCATCATTCTATTATATAAATGTTTTCGTAAAATATAGAAATTATATTGTAACATTACCTTTACATATTTTCAAATGGTTTCCATCATTATAGATTTTTCTTCCAAGGAAGTGGTAATATCATCATGTACACAAGACATTGTCTTCATGTGTAGTCAAACATTTAATTTATATTATTTTAATGTAGTAGAGAACACATAATATTATGATGAAAAACACAATATATTAAAACAAACTTTTTTCCTCTTCATTGATCCCTAATTATTTTTTTAAATATTTCAAGTATTTTTTCCTCTATCGTGAATCCAAATCCCCTCTTTATGGTACCCTATAACGTATAAGACATTGTATAGATCAGTACTAGCATGGAAATACAAATATGCTCAAATGAAAGGGTCATCCTCAATTGAATTTTCATTTGAATAAACATTTATTTTTAGTCTCCAACAATAATATTGACAAATTCTTGTTTTTTGGATCAGATACATAAAATACATGCACTTTTTGTGACTCCATTATGAATGGATTGTATATTTACCTTCCACACAAACATTAACCATCAAAAATCCATTTTCATCAAATTTTACTATAATGAAATTATAAAACCATTTGTAATGGTAATGCAGCCCATGAAATGTTGTATAATATGACATGTATATTTAATTGATAATATTTAAATATTACATATTTTAATATTGGATTTATATCCCTGGAAGGAGATATGTCCATAGCTTCATCCACAAGCATAACACCATTGTTTTTCATTGTACCTAAGTCATTATATTGTTTTGTATAGAACGTATAACCATTGATTACACAACCGGTGTATGAAATAAAATTTGCATTCGGACTAATGCTAAGTAGTTGAATTTGTTCAGAAATTGAATGCAGAGTTTTAGATAACTCTTTATAAATTTATTCTCTTACCATTATATAAATTATTCCATATGCTTATTTGACATTCATCTTTCATCCCTTGAGGGATTCAAATCTATAATAATTTCAATATGGGATTCAAAGCATGGATCAACATCTTCAATATTATATAATATGTAAAGATGTAATTTCTCTCACTATTTAAAGGTAATTGTAATAATATATCATTAAGAAATCACTTCACCCTTAAAGAGTTAGTTGTGATGAGGCCTAGGGATACTACATCTTTCAACATATGATATGTAATTGGTATGAAATTCAATAGATTCTTCAGCTGTATATCATTTTGCAATACAACATTCTGGCTGACTTTGATTCTTTACATACCCTTTTAAAATCATCATATACCATTCAATGGGGTACATATATATATAATGGACATGAATGCATTGTTGAACCAATCTAACCAAGTGAACCATCAGGTGTGCCCTTCTTTCCATGAGTGCTGGTGTTAAGAAGATCTTTAACTTACATAATACGACAACAATCTTCTTATTCATGATTGGAAACTTCACCAGGTCTATAACTTCAATGCATGTGATTTGAAAAATAATTAGAGTCTTGTTAATTTATGTCATACATTTTGAGGAAGAATTTAATCTAAAGAAGCAATAATTAAATCTTGCATGAAATGATGATCATCGTGTGATTTTAGTCCATAAAACATAAAATTAAGCATCGACACGACATTCTTAATATTTGATGAATACCCCTATGTAACTTTTTTACTAGTAAAGAAAAGTATATATTAAAAATTTTCTTATTTGGATATAGTGTAGGATGCTGGAGGGTGAAATGTATGCCTTTCACCCTTCATCAGTGCAGACTCTTCCCTTATCCCCATTAAAGTCAAGTCCATCCTAGAATTGATTCCATCATTCATTTTCTTAGTAATATTCTCTAATGTGATAATAACAATATCATGTCTATTTTTTACTACATGTATGACATAAATAAAAGTTTTGTCATAAAAACCATTCCAATAAGCCAATTCAATGGAAATTGATCTCTTTTTCTGACCTAATTTTGTTTGATTTTTCGAAAATGGTTTACCGAAAATAATTTCACTATTTTTTACTTTTTTTATAATTGATTTCCCATTACATGAGATGGTTTTCTACCTTGTTCAATATTCTCATAGAATACTGTATTCTAGGATCGGTATTTATTTCCATGAGGTAAAAATTTATGATGTCTTAAATACATAGTCTTCATGGAATGTATCAATCGAATTGAGTATGTGTGTTTTTCAATATGGGACACCCAAACATTCAATTAATTATAAATCCATCTAAATTTCCATAATTGGTGAGGTCATTTATCATTCCTTACAACGTGACCCTCAATTTTAATTCTTCACTTATATAAGTATCATACATTGTAACAACTTTATCCCACAACAATTTAAATTTTTCGATCAATGGGGTCAAATCGACAAAAATTTCGTTATAGGGTTGTTTTGGTCTATATTCCAGTAGAGACAACATAATGTATTTTCCTTAAATTCATACCCATAGAAGAAAGTTATAATTTACCAATATGATGGGCCATTTAATTTGAGCACAACTCTATATACCAAAAGGATTCATTCCATCTGTAGATAACTCAAGATGAAAGTTTCATGGCTCATCTCCAAATTTAGAAAACTCATAATTAATTTTCTTCTAATGAGAATAATCTACTAGATGACGTGGGTTCCCATATTCAATTATTTTATCTACATTCCATTTTAATTGTCTCATATTTTCATGAAATCTATATAGTCTACTGACCAATGGAATGATAGGAAAGTACAATAGAAATTTCAAAGTACTTGATTCATATTTCTTGTATCGATAAGAACCACACTTAGGGAATTTTATGATTTATTCAGAGTCTTTACAAAAAAATATGTAATCTTGTGTAAAAGTATGTATTTTTAGTTATCATTCCCATTGAAGGTAACATTAATTTAACATCATATGTTAGACTTGGTTGTTCATTTAATTATAGAATCATATATATCAGAAGGCCATGTAGCTCTGAAAAGTTGGTGTCACTCCATCCACTGCCAGCATTCAAATTACATAACTTTAATACTGCTGAAAATGAAGTTTATTTAGCACAATGGGTAAACAATGTTATCTTTGAATAGCTATTTTACTCTTCAAATAGAATTGGACAATCAAAATGGTTGTCTTAAATTGATACTGTCATTTCTCCCATGCGATTTCAATCATCTTATACAAAAGTATTTGTATTAAATAATTCATAAACCATTACATCTTCCCAATCAATGTAGACATTCAGTTTTCCCCTACTTAGTCTATCATTTATAGATTTTATCAATTCTATGACAAATAAGATTTTTTTCAAATTCTTCGAGACAAAATTTTCATGAATAATGACAACATAAACATGAATAGGAGATTATAGAAGTGTCTTCTGTGTTCTCTCTTTCAAACTTGATGAACTCTTTCACTACATCTTCATCTTCATATTAATTTGAAATTTTTTTATCATGCATCAATTTTCGGTTCATACCTATCGTATTGGGTTCATAAAAGTTTAATTTTATATAATATATAAATAGATAAATATAAGATATTAATTATAAAAAGTTAATGTTATATAAGATTCCAAAAAGGGACTCTCAATATTTTATTATTTAAAATAATTTAATATGTTGTAGAAATTGGGTAATAGAATTTAAGAAAAAAATTAATCCACAAAAAAATATTTCAAATATACCCTAAACAAAAGAAAATATAGGCTATTAAGGAGTAATAAGAAACTGAAACATGATAAACAAGAATTATAAACTCTCATTCAATCATCTAGATCAGTGGTTTCATGGATAGAGGAATAATTCTAGTGATAAATGGGAGAGAAAAATCATTCTTTCTCTCTCATTTTGGTGAATTTGGAAGGAAAAGAATAAATATTGGTTTGGGGGGATTAATATATTGAAGAAGAACATTATTTTCAAAACTATAAGCATGTTTCTACATTTCGTTTACTCTCTCAAGGATTCAGATACAACTCCCTCTCTCATTCACATCTGGGTTATGAGAAGGGAATTATGGATAATATATATTAGAATATTTGTGGGCCTAGATATTACAAATCAAACAATAAGGGATATTGTGATTTTAAAAAATATTGTGAGATATAATATAATAAACAACAACATCATAATCAGTAATCGTTAAAATTAAATTAATATAATTTTATTTTTGTAGATAATGGAAAGTTACTTGGCTACATCACTTTCATTATGATCAAAATTGGTGAAAGAGAATCTCCTATGTAGTGAAAACTTCTAGATGTAGTAATTTTACATACAAGACTTATTTAAAATGTATTTTTCATTTAATTTCCATTTTTTCTTTGTTTTTGGGGTTTTCCATTCATTTTGGTGGAAATGGTGGGTTTTTAAAATTATTGCCAAACCGTGAGCCCATTTCCAGATTTAAAAATAATTTTTTCTTTTATAACTCCTTCAATATTCAACATTTTACACCCATTCCACTTCCCAATTAGCATCCCATGAAATATAAAAACCACCATATCAATTTGAACCCTATAAGAATCCGAAATAATGATGGATTTGTGTATTTTATGAAGGTTTTGGGCCAGGCTAAGAGACCATTTTCTGCATTAAATATTTTATTTATTATTTAATATCTCATTCAATTTTTATGTTTTTAAGTGATTCCAACTCTCACCTGGGGCCACGTACCCAAGGATTTCCCCTTGCTAACTTTCACCTATTTGAAGCTCATATTCCTCGTGAATTTGGGAGAAATATCTCTCGATATCTCAAATCACCTAGATTTGAAGAGGTAAATTGTTTCTTTTATAACACATTCAATTTTCACTCTTTTCCCCATTCATGTTCTTATATGACCTCCTCAGCCTTATTCGAACCCCACATTCATTTTAGGATGTTTGTAAATTCATATAATGTTGTATTTGGGTTGATTTATTCGATATTTATTCAAATTAGCATTTCTCTCTTCCTTTCCTTCCTTCTTCTTAGGGTTTTCACCCTCTTTCATTAAAAAGAAAAATTTCCCGATGTTAGGGTTGGTAACTGGGGTTTGATTTGGTTTCATTTTGGAGAAATCTTGTGGTTTAGGGTTCATTTTTAGTTCCATGTGGTATAGAGGTGTTACAGTTGAAGTTTCACACCTAGATTTAGGGTTTTGACCCAAAAGATAGGTGATTCCATGTGTAAGAATTTCTTGATGAGTTATCATAGGACAACCTTGTTTTTATTACACCATTAAACATAATTTATTACCTAAACATCACTTGATACAACATAGAATATCTAGAGGTATAGTGTCTTTTGGGATTAGGATCATTACATAACATCTTAAAACATGAAGTAGAAGTCTTTATTGAAAACATCCTTTACATGACCACTACATTCCCTCGTACTTAACAATGCATGGGATAACCTGAGGACATGCATAAGAAAAGTGTGAGATATAAAGCCTAGTATGGGAATATTCATTGAATAACCTAAGGAATACAATAAATTTTAGACAATAGTCATATCAATAGAGTACAAGAGAATCATAAACATAAAGTCCTAGTAAATAATGACTATCGTAACATTGAAATGTGGCAACAACACTTAACAAGGAATTAGCATGAACCTAGCCTCATTGCACATGGTTCCTGAGTAAACCGTCATTTCACATGAAGCATGAGTAAACCCTAATTTCACTTGAATTAGCATCAATAAACACCCATTACACATGACTTATCATGATACTATACTTTACCCAATGCATTGGAGCGCTATAAGGGCACACCCTTCTTAAACATTTCATTTCATGCAAAAGTGTGGCACATAGATCATATAACATTGATTCATAAAACATCATCATTTATTCCATGATAAAGGAATGTATAATTCATATGTGACACTTTATAATCAATAATAAATTTTCATAAAGGTTAATACTGTAGATAGAGAAATGGGCCTGGTGTTCACTACACGATGTCATTGGCTTGGAAAATCGGTGCAATTTCCGCAGTGTAACAGGGTGACGTAAGAATTCATAAAAATGGTTGATGAGAGAAAAATGGGTGTCTCATCATATGTGAATGAAATGGACAGTAAGGGGGTCATTTAGACACATGTCCCAACAATTTTAATGGAATATAGATTAATGATTCAACAGAATTTCTTGAATGTAAGTGAGGAGAGATAAATTCTTTTTGAAATTTCAGTATAGTAACGGGTGTACATGGGAGGCATTTATTGAGAGAGAAAGGGGTATCTCATAATTGAAACATAAAGAGTGATGTACAGGGGAAGTGAGAAACCATACCCCAAAATTTATAATTGAAATTAAAAGGGCATAACAACATTAAGAAAAGTGGACAAAATGAGAAAGGAAGAAAAACCATTACTTGGAAGTGAACTTCCAAAGGCCTGAGAGAGGCTTGAGAGATGATTATAGGGAGTTCGAGGCACCATGGGAGGATTCTATAGAGAGAAGGGAAGAGGTTGGACGAACTGAAAAGGCTTTGAGTGAGGAGGAAGTGGGATCTTGGGTGGGTTTATATAGGAAAGGTGAGGGAATTGATTATTTTATAGGTTTAGGAAATCTCACATTAAACTAATCAAAAACAAAAACCAGCCCATGGTTTATTCCCATGGTTTCTTCCAAAGGGGAGTGAAAAACAATATTTTATAAGGCCAAAGTCCGAAAATCTAAAAATAATGGGGTTGCTTATGTGGTGGTGAGTCACACTACCAAGGAAAACAATTTAAAAAGACAAAATTTTTAATAATTCTTGAAAGGTCCACTAATGATTTGTAAAATAAATCAAAAAAACCTAAAATCACAATATTTTAATGGTAAAACATATATTGGCTGAACATAATGTTTATAGTGTTTTATTACATCACTATTGGGTCATTATGATGTCATAAACACTATATATTTAAATGGTATTTAATATTCACCCAAAAATATTATTGTCTTAGAAAATTATTTAAAATTCACTGTTGGATAATTTAGATGTCCTAATTCTAGAAGAAATATTAGTTTTATCTAAATAATTTTATAAATATGTTACATTTCACTTTTAAAATAAAAATAGGCATTTATTTAAAATTCATGGGTTTTGACAAAAAATGGCTTTCAATCCTTAATAAAAATTACAATTGCATTCAAAAAATTATAATATCATTTATATTTAATAAAAATTAATTTTATAACAATAATAATATTTTATTAAAATAATATTTAATTAATAAATCCATTAATTCATCAAAATAGATTTTATTAGTTGAACATTAACTATAAATAATATTTGTGCTTTAAAAACTATTTACATGGTGAAAATAATAAAATGAAAGAATATTAATTATTATATAAAAATATAATGTACATAACCATAGTGCTAAGGTCTTGTTACATAACCCCTTATAACACCCACATAAGACTGAACAGTGAGGTGTGTGATGGTGACAGACTCTTGGGGTGGCTCGGATAACATTGCTCTGGTGGTAATCTATATCAACATCTACTTCTCCCAGATGCGGTCCTTCTCGAGCATAACATATTCAATCTCAGATTGGGATAGCTTAAGAGAAAATCCCAAAGACGCAACCTCCATTCTGAGCTCTGACAAATGAGCTTCGTATGGGGAACATCTACTGGATGAGGCCATCACTTCCTTTGTATGAGTAAATTGGATTTGTTAATGCCATATATTTATACTTATCATGTGATCAATGTTCTATGGATATATTAACAACGATCACAATTATTAATAGTATTTTAATATCCAATAACATAAAATCAATGAAGTTTACATTTTATATAAACATTTTACATAAATATACATTTAATTAGATCCAGAGGGATTTACATTAATTAATGTTGGGTCGTTACAATCTTCCCCCCTTAATAAATTTCGCCCTCAAAATTTCCTTTCCGTATACTAAAACAGATGTGGGTAACTCTTCTTCATCATTTCCTATGATTCCCACAATGCTTCTTCAAAATTGTGGTTTCTCCACAACACATTTACGTGGGGCATTGTCTCATTTCGTAGAACCTTTTCTCTACTTTCTAAGATCTTCATTGGCTGCTCCTCATAAGAAAGATCATCCTCTAACTGTACCACCTATGAAGAGACTATATGTGAAGGGTCCTTTATGTACTTCCTTCAGAGGGATACATGAAATACATAATGTACTTTGGCCATGGTAGGTGGAAGTGATAGTCGATAGGCCAAAGCCCAGACACGATCAAAAATATCAAAGGGGCCGATGTACCTTGGACTTAACTTCCATGTCTTTCCAATCCCCAAGACCTTATTCCATGGAGATATGCATAGAAATACCGTTTCTCAAACATTAAACTAAATGTCTCATCGACGATTATCTGTATAACTCTTTTGTCGACTCTGGGCTGCTTGATATTTTGTTGAATGGTTTTCACCTTCTCCACCATTTCTTCAACCATATTTTGGTTCAAGCAGCGTACGCTCACCGACCTCATCCCAACACACCAATGTTCTACACCTTTTCCCATAAATGGATTCATATGGTACCATTTGGATGCTCGAGTGTAAAATGTTATTATAAGAGAACTTATCTAGAGGAATATATTTATCCCATCCTCCTTTAAAGTATACTGAGAATGCTCTCAACATGTCTTTAAGTGTTTGGATAGTCTGCTTGGATTAGCCATCATTTTGAGGATGATAGGTCGTACTGAAGTTCAGTTCAGTATTCAGATCATATTGAAGACTCATAAAAACATAGAGGTGAATCTTGGATCTCGATCAGACACAATAGATAGTGGTACTCCATGGAGCCTTACCACATCCCAAATATATATCCATTCCAGTTAATCTAATGAGAAATCCTCTTGAATATAAATGAAGTGTGTAGCCTTTGTAAGATGATCCACAACAATCCATATTGCATTGTTTCCTTTGGATATTATCGGAATTCCAGTCACAAAGTCTATGGTGATGTTCTCCCATAACCTATCTGGTATGGACAATGGTTGCATCATCCCTTTAGACTTCTGCCTCTCTGTCTTCACTTGCTGACACACCATGCACATTGATGTATATTCCGCAATATCCTCCATCATATTATGCCACCAATAATGCTCTCGAAGATATCAAAACATCTTTTTGTTTCCTGGGTGAATAGAGAAATTTGAATAAAGTGCATCATCCAAAAGTTCCTTCTTCAGCTCTGGAATTTATGGAACACATAGTCTTTTCACAAATCTCACAATTTCTTCTTCATTAACAATGAACTCTGAGGATTTCCCTTTTTCAATATCTTTCAATTTTTATTGAATTCCCACATCATCCTTTTGATCATCCTTTAACCTTTCCAAAAGTGATGGTTGAGAAATCATTTGTGAAAGGATTGATGATGTTCCCTTATTTAGGATTCCCATGTCCATATTCATCAAATCTACGAAGATTGGATCCTTTTCAATTCTCATCAATTATAGAATCACTAGGTCCTTTATACATAGGGCATACGTCACACTGTTCATTTTCCCAGGGTGGTAATGGATTGAGCAGTCATAGTCTTTGATCAGCTCTAACCATCTTCATTGGCGCATGTTCAAATCATTTTGTGTGAATATATACTTAAGGATTTTATGGTCGGTATATATTTCACAAATCTCCCCCAAAGAGATAATGCCGCCAAATTATCAAAGAGAAGACCACTACAGGAAAATCTAGGTCATGTGTTGGATAGTTCTATTCATGAACATTCAATTGCCTTGATGCATAGGCAATGGCTTTGTCATTTTGTATCAACACACATCCCAATCTCTTCTTCGAAGCATCACTGAATACCAAAAAAATTTCTCCACTTGTGCTTAAAGTGAGAACGGGTGCAGTGATGAGCCTCCTTGTCAACTTCTTGAAGTGTTCTTCACATTCATCACTCCAAAAACACTTTACTCCCTTCCAATTTATCATGGTAAGAGGGTTGGAAAATAGTGAGAAATTTTTGACAAATCATCCATAATATCCAGCTAACCCCAAGAAGCTATGAATATCCATTACCAATGTTGGATTTGAACATCCCTCAATTGCATTTGTTTTGGAGGGATCCACATATATCCCATTTAATTTGATGATATGGCCTATGAATGAGACCACGTTCAATCATAACTCACAGTTGCTATAATTTTCATAGAGCTTCTCCTTCCACAAGGTTTCTAGTATTGTTCTCAGATGCTCCTCATGATTCTCCTTGGTTTTGGAGTATATCAGAATATAATCTATAAATACTACAAAAAATTTATCGATGTAATCTATAACAACTCTATTTATCAAGTACATGATGATTATTGTAGAATTAGTGAGTCTGAAAGCCATTACTATGAATTCATAGTACCCGTATCGTGAATGAAAAGTAGTCTTGGTGATAACTTTATTCATCACCCTTACTTGATAATATCCCGACTGCAAATCCACCTTATAGAAGTATTGTGATCCACATAGATGATTGAATAACCCATCAATTCATTAGATAGGATACTTGTTCTTTATCATGATTTTATTAGGCTCATGATAATAGAAGCAAAGGCGCATTGACCCATCCTTCTTCTTGACGAGGATGACTGATGCACCCCATGGTGAAGCACTTGGGCGTATAAACCCTTTATCAAGATTCTCTAGTAGTTGTTTCTTTAGCTACTCAATCTCCACAACAACCATTCTATTTGGATTTTTGGATATTGGAAACTCCCCAGGTATAAGAACTATAGATAATTCCACATCTCTACTAAGAGGAAGACTAGGCAATTCCCCAGGAAACACTTTAGTGAATTCCCTTACAATAGGCATGTCTTATAGTAAGGCTACCTCCTCAGACTCAATCATCTACACCATATAAACATGATCATAGGGAAGAAATATCCACTCTTGAGATGATGGAGATAAAGAAGATTCATCTTCCTCCTTGATCTTGTAATGAATCGTGGGTTGATTCTTCACATGGAGAGTGATTTCCCACCCATGGCAATTTCTGTTGGCTCCATATAAGGAAATCCAATCCAAGCCAAGAATTGCATAAAATTCTACTAGAAGGAGTATTATGAGGTTCACCAGGAAGTTTTACCATATATTATGATAGGGGAGGAGTTATATTCCTGGGATGCAATGATTGCCCCATTTTCTGTACTCACTAATAGCTTCACTTTCATGATTTTTGGTGGTGATGGGATTGTTTTACTAAACATTCAAGTTATAAAAGAATGCATATAACCTGAATAAAAAATAAAGTTCGCTATTATTGAATGATTAACTAGAGTACCTATATGCAATTCATTTTTGGGGTTAACTTCGGCAGTAGTGAAGGAAAAATCTCGCCCTTGATACCTTGGAAGTTGTTGGTTGCCTCCAAAAACCCTTGGCTTAGGGAACAGATTTGCAAGATGCCCTGGTTTTTTGTAGTTGTTGCAATGAACAATGTGTTGAGGTTCGAACATATAATTCATCTCCTCTGTTGTAGCCGTGGGTTTTTTTTGTCGGTATTTAACAACTAGGTGCCCCTATCTTCCACACCTAAAGAATTTTCTCTTACCTATCAGGCAATTTCTAGGGTGCTTCTTTCTACACCTTTGGAAAGTGGTGTGCTGGATGTTCTTATCACCATTAGATTTATCCATTAGACCTCCAACATTTATTCCAGCTTAGGCTTCTTATCCCCATGATACTGATGAGATTATCCAATCTCCATTTCGACCTTGAGGACACATCGGACAATTTCCTCACAGCTGTCGATGTCAAAGATCGCCAGCACTTTCAATAGGCTAGGTTTATGCCCAACAAAGAAGCGATCAACCTTGCATTCGAGGGTAACGAAAAATCTAGAAGTGTATCGTGTAAGACCTGTGAAGTTTTCCTCATAAGATAAAACATATTTTTCATCTTTTTTCTTGAGGGAAAGGAAGTCCCTTTCCATCTTAAGCTAGAGGGTGCGTGGAAAATATTTGTTGGAAAACATCTTCTGGAAATCCTTTCATTCCAATGCCTCGATCTCCTCCTTAGGCTTCGTATTTTTGATCAATGTCCACCATTGATCAGCTTCACCCTCCATATGATAAGCATCCATGTGAACCTTATCTTGTTCAGAACATTGAAGGATGGAGAAGATCTTTTAAATGGAGTTGATCCGTTGTTCAACGATTCAGGGATAATATGATCCATTAAAAGTAAGAGGACTTTGTTTCATAAAACTCTCGATAGTGACTTGTTCTTTCTTAGGGGGGATGAACGTTCCTCTTGACCCATGTTTCTATTAAAATTGTGAGTTAGATGATAGATAAGCGTGAAAAAGTTCGCGATTCCCGCTCCCATTGGATTGAGCATCACATTAGTATAGTCATCGTATTGATCTTCACATCAGTTGTTAGCCCAAGTCCTCCAATTATTGTCCATTTCATAGAATAAAAGGATAGTTAGGGGTAACAAATAAAGGGTAATCGAAGGACAAAACTGATGACTTATAAATAAATTTTATTTCCTTCACATATAAACTTATTGCCTTCAGTCTATTTTATCCATGATCTACTTTCTAACATATATACTTAGTGCATTTTTTTGTCCCATAATACTGGTTCATACTAAACTTGTAAATTTACCAAAAATATCCCCTAGGAGTGTCATAACCAAGAGTATAGTAAGGACCATTTTCATGCACCATTTCCCATTCGAGTCTATCTCAAAGTGGTGTTTTTGGGTTTTACTCATAGTAAACATATGTGCCAGAGATGCCTCTACCTGCTCGTATCCAGACATGGATGTATTTTACTGATAAACCACTAACTAAATACTCAAAAAAACATAGTGATGTTTTTATTATACTTATTCTTGTCTCTAAGAATTTTCTAGGGTTTTCAAATCCAAATCCCAAAAATAACTAAACCTATCCTCTGATACAAACTATGAAAACCCTGCTTTTTATTACACAATTAAACATAATTTATTGCATAAACATCAATTGATACACCATAGAAGATCGAGAGGTCTAGTGTATTTGGGGATTAGGATCATTACATAACAAATTAAAACATGAAATAAAACATCTTTATTGAAATCTTCATTTACATGACCACTATATTACGTCATACTTAGCATTGAATGGGATAACCTTAGGATATGCATAATAAAAGGGTGAGCTATAAATCCCAGTAAAGGAATTATCATATAATAACATGAGGAATACAATACTTTAAAAAAAAGATTATCAATAGAGAACAAGAGAATCATAAACATAAAGTCATGATAAATCATTATAATCAAAACATGGAAATGTGGAAACAACACTTAACATTGAATTATCATGAGCCAAGGCTCATTGCACATGGAGAATTATTAAACCCTAAATGAAAATAAAGAATGAGTAAAACCTCATTTAACTTGAATTATAATGAGTAAACACCAATTGAAAATGATTTATCATGATACTATACATTACCCAATGCATTGGAGCGCTATAAGGGCACTCCCCTCTTAAACATTTAATTTCAAGCATAAGTGTGCCACATGGACCATATAAAATGGATTCATAAAACCTAATAATTTATTACATGATAAAGGAATGTGGAATTCACACATGAAACTTTATATTAAATAAAAAATTGTGCATAAATGTGAATACCCTTAATATAGAAATGGGCATGGTATTCACTTCACAATGACATTGGCTTGGAAAATCAGTGCAATTTCGGCATCATAATGGCATGACGTAAGAATTCCTAAAAATAGTTGATGATAGAGAAAGGGGTGTCTCATAACATGTACATGAAATGGAAAGAAAATGGGGTTATATAGATATATTTCCCAACAATTATAATGGAATTTAGATAAATGATACAAAATAATTTCTTGAATGTAAGTGAGGAGAGATAAATTCATTTCGGAATTTGGGCATAATAACAGGTATTTATGGGAGGCATTTATTTTGAGAGAAAGGGGTCTCCCATAACTATAAAATAAATAGGTAAGTATGGGGGAGGTGTGAAACCATACCCCAACATTTATAATTTAAATTAAATGGGAATAACAACATTAAGAAAATTGGACAAAAATGAGAAAGGAAGAAAAAGCCTTACTTGGAATTGTGCTTCCAAAGGCTTGATAGAGGCTTGATAGAGGCTTATTGGGAGTTTGGGGCACCATGGGAGGATTATAGATAAGGTATGGAAGATATTGGATGAACTCAAAAGGCTTTGAGTGAGGATGTGGGAGCTTGGGTGGGTTTATATAATAAAAGAGAAAGAATTGTTTATTATTTTGGTTTGAGACACCTCGCATTAAACAAATCAAAACCACAAACCTGCCCATGGTTTAGGCCAACAGTTTTTTCCAAAGGGGAGTGGAAAGAAATATTCTATATGTCCAATTTTAGACCTTATTGAAATAATGGGTTTTCTTATGTTGCAGTGACTCACACTCCCAATGAAAAAAATTTAAAAATATAAAATGTTTAATAAGTCTGGAAGGGTCCACTAAAGCTTTTTAAAATAAATAAAACAAACCTAAAATCACATTATTTTAATGGTAAAACATATATTAGCCGAAAATAATGTTTATAGTATTTTATTACATCACTAATGGGTCATTATGATGTCATAAAACACATTATATATTTAAACGATATTTAATTTTTACCCAAAAATTTGACTATCTTAGAAAATTATGAAAAATTTACCATTAGATAACTTTGTCATATGGATTCTAGAAATAATATTTATTTTATCTAAATAATTTTATAAATATGTTAATTTTAACTTTTAAAATAAAAACTGACGTTTATAAAAAATTCACGGGTTTGGACAAAAATGACTTTCAAACCTTAACAAAATTACAATTACATTCATAAAATTATACGATCATTTATATTTAATAATTCATTATTTAACCATAATAATAATATTTTATTAAAATAATATTTTTTAAAAATTACATTAATTCATCAAAATAGATTTCTTAGTTGAACATTAACTAAAAATACTATTTTTTCATTAAAAACTATTTACATGGTAACAATTATAAAATGAATTTATATTAATTATTATATACAAAAATAATGTACGT
Organism: Viscum album; assembly: GCA_963277665.1. NCBI lineage: Eukaryota > Viridiplantae > Streptophyta > Magnoliopsida > Santalales > Viscaceae > Viscum > Viscum album. Next base: position 892,480,926 of record OY728138.1, read on the forward strand.
AACCATAGTGATAAGGTCTTGTAACATAACCCCTTATAACACCCGCATAAGACAGAAGAGTAATGTGTGCGATGGTGAAAGACTCTTGGGGATGCTCAGATAACATTGCTCGGGTGGTAATCTCTATCAAATTCCCCTTCTCTCGTAGGTAGTCTCGCTGGAGCTTAAAATATTCAAGATCAGCTTGGGATTGGTCAAGAGGGAATTGCAAAGATACATCCTCTTTTCCAAGCTATGTCAAATGGGATTCTTATGGGGCACGTCTATTGGATGAGGCCATCACTTCCTTTGTCTAAATAAATTGGATTTGTTAAAGCCCTATATTTATACTAATCATATAATCACGGTTTATCGTCTATATTATCAACAGTTGCAATTCATAAGATTATTTTCAAATCAAAAAACATAAAACCAAGAAGTTTACATTTTATATAAACATTTTACAAAAAGAGACATTTAATTAGACCAAGAGGAATTTCCATTAATGAATGTTTGGGTCATTACATATCATGCTTGATTTAATTATTTGTTATTTTATTCATATGTTGTGTGTGGTGCGAACATTATTTTTGATGGATTAGTTTAAGAAAATAATTTTATAGTTGAATTTTTTTATTTAAATTTTGTTTTTTTCATTTATAATTCTTTTGGTAATATTTGGATTTTTTATATTACATATGAATATGGTTAATTAAATGATTTTTGGGATCCAATTATTCTTTGGTAGGAAATTAGTGTAATTTTGCGTTTAAAATAGGGGTTTTGAACAGGTTTCAGTTTCAAAACCTTGTCATGAATCTTGAAAGTGTTTTTAAAAAATTAAATGGGTTATTGAGTAAACAAAATTGTGAAAAGGATGTTTATGTACTGTTTGGGAAGGACTATGTTTTTAAAGTGTTCCATTTTGTTTTGAAATGGTTTTAATGTGACTTCTACCATACTAGAAGGATTTAATGAGATTTCTTAAAGGATTTGTCTAATTTTGAAAGAGATATGAAACATGTTGCATGCTTTTTGGGAGTGAGTATGGTTTCAAAATCAATTCAAATGATAAAGGGGATTATGTGACATGTGTGTGGGATGTTTGGTGTGTGTGGAATTTTGAAATAACATTTGAAGTAAAAAATGTTATTTCATGTATTGTGGAACTTGTTTGAGCACTAGAGAGAAAACCAGGTATTTGGGTGGGTGGATATGTACTAGTTTGTTTGTGATCCTCTAGGGTATGGCACCAATTTCACGTAGCATTATTGATGATTAAAACACTAACTAATCTATGATGATGATGATGATGTTGTTGGGGGAACCACTAGGTTATGGGTATGATCCCTACTAGTGGCTCATGAGTACGAGAACATATATTTTTTTGGTTACTGTCACTAAGATATGAGGTACCTATGACCCACAATGAGCTAATGCCAGGGGGTTATTTCCAATTGAATTTGTTCATTAGTTAAATTTTTATTACCTTTGGCATATGGTATGTTTGGATGGAAAATTCAGTAGCTTTGTAATTCTATTTAAAACAGTTGATTCTTTAATGTATCCCACTTGAAAACTATTTTTATTTAACATTTCATCTCTTTAAGATTATTATTAGCATTTTATGATTATGAAAACTTGAAAGGTTTTCGTCTTTGAATGTTTATCACATGGAATATTTTAGTGTTGGAATCTTACAAAAATTTAGATCACACCCTACACCCACCTTTAGGTGTAAGTAGAACTGGTTATTTTGTCATAGATTTTGGTAAAGCTTTTAGTGCTAATGGTTTGGGATTCTATTGGTCCTTCTTGGTACAATGTTATGGAGGTGGCCTGAGGGAGGTGACTCTTTTTGTCAGGAGTTTCATGGGATGTAAATTTTGGGTTTCATTATTTTTTATATTATTTGAGAATTGTTTTAAATTGTGTAACTCAATTCTAAAATATTGTAAATGATGATTTCATTTGAAAAATTCAGATTTGGTTTATTGTATTTGTTTGTTGTTTTGTCTTTACAAACCAAGGTAAATCATTCCCAAAATTTATTTTATGATACCCATGAACATGTACCATCCTGTGGGGATCAAGATTTCCCTTGGGGTCTTGCCATGGGCTGGGTTTGGTGTGGGATTTCATGGAGACCCGATTCAGTATGTGAAAAAATGGTATCAGAGGAGGCCTGGTTCACTCTATTTGGGTTATGATAACAGGGGAAGAGTCAGGATAGTCTGGAGGTATGACTTTTGGGACTTGACATTCAAATTATGGGTTTTGTTCTTGGGTATCACACCTCATGATGGTATTCGAGTTGCAAGGGGAATTTAGGATTTATCTATGTCCTTTGGTTTTCATGGTTATATAGTGATTAGGGGAAATGAAAAGAGAGTTTGGTTAATGGTCTCTGTGATCGCGCAGGTCCAGGAAAGCCATGTAAGGCCAAGGATATTTCCCATTAATAATATCTATGATGGTTAATTGATTGGAATATGGTCTCCAACCATATGTCCATGTAACCCACTGAAACAAGATTCTCCTCAAATTGTCTTGGGTTCTTTAGTTTTTAAATATTGGAAGTTTGGTTTTAATGAAAAAAATGACATGGTTTTATGAAGTGAAAACTTTTTGTGAAATTATTTTCTAATAAAGATATAATGTTTTGATATGTGAAATGGTGAAACTGAATTTTCAGAGTTTTTTGGAAATAGAAATTGGTGTGTTTACACCTCTTTTTAATGTTGAAAATTATGTTAATGTTGGTTTCGAAGAAGTGTTTTCAATAGAGTTTTCTAAACTATTGAAATGTTTTTTAATTGGAGGAAATGATTTGGAGGTCATGTGTGGAGTTCCAAAATGTATTTTGATTTGGTAACTAGAGAACATTTCAAAAGTTTTAAACATTTTTGGAATCTTGTTTTAAAATGAGAATAGTTGATTTCCAATTTAATAGGGATTTCTGAAATGATGTTTTTCATGAAATTAGAAGTGTTTTGAAATGGGATGAAATGTTTTGAAATTAAATATACATGAATTCAAGGGTAGTTTTTTTGAATGATTGGTGATATTTTGAAATGATTTAAAATTCATTGACACCTTGTTTTAAAAAAAAGAGATGAGTTTTTTCAATGAATGTGTGCTAATAAAATGGTGTCTGTCATAAAACATGAAGTGTTTTGAAAGTTGTTGAGATGTTTTGAAATTGATATGAATATCATGAATGAGAATTTTCATTTAAATGATTGTGTCTTTCTAAAAATATTTGTAAGCAGTGAATTGGGATTTTTATTTCATGGTTAGTAGACTTGAAACAAATGGATGTATTAGTCGACTATTTTAGTTTTGATAAGTGGAAATAATCTTTTTTTAGCATTCTATATTTAAATGAGAGACCACATGCATGTGGTTATATGGGATGATGGATGGTTAATGGAATGACTGGATGAGTGTCAAGATGGATATGAGGAGGGTTTCTGGTGTGGCATGAGAGCATGCATGTGTGAGGGCCATGGGGTACCATTGGTGGATGTAGTAATCGCTGAACTATTTATTTTCGAAGTGATTATTTTAAAGGAAAAAAATGATTTCTTGATGACTAGTTTGGATGATGTGTTTTATGTGTTTTTGGAAATGTTGTTGTGGGTTGTTTTAGTCCAATAAACCCTCTTAGTGAATGGTTTTTTGGGTTTTTGTTTGGTCGGAAAGTTGGGTTGAAGGGATGGTTAGTGGTATCTTTATGGGGAATGTTTCGGTATGCCTTTATTGAGGGTCCCTTCACGTGTTTGGATCTATTTTGTGGCACATTTTGACCAACATACCATCCTGGTTGGGCCCTTGGGTTATTTAATTGGGTAAGGTACACCCCTACTAAGAGTTAATGCATGACTAAAGTATCGCCCAGATTGTTTCGCCGTTGGAAGATCCTCCAATTGATCAATATAAGGAATCATTTCTCCATATTTATAGATTAAACCTACATCCTTTACTTTCCCATTTTTGTGGATACTCTTTTAGTAGGATAATACTCATTGAAGGTTGAAAGTGACCTTAGTTTCTTAAGTTACCTGATTCATCGAAGGTGGAAGTGGTCTGGGGTTGTTAGTGTAGATGGTGTCTAAGAGGTCCTATTGTTCTTCGGTAGTCTCTTTGAAGTAGGGGTTCACATTAAACCACTATTGAGGGAAATCTGGTCATGCGGGGATATAATGGAAACTTTTTAAAATTGTGTGATGTTTGGGAATGTTGCATAAGGTCCCACTAAATGTAATGCTTCTATTAGTCACAATGGTCATTTTGGTGATGCCTTGTGATGTCATGTGCTTGTTTGACTATAAAGGTTAAGTTCTATAATAATTTTTGAGATTTTTTTAGAAGTTTGTATCCTTTTAATAAATCTTGACAACCTTTTTTTTGGAGGAAGGGGTTTCTATATTTCCTTTTCTCTTTATTTTCTCATCTGATGAAAACAAGGGGTGATGTGTGCACATCTTCTAGTCCCTTATTTCAGAAAAATGTCAGGTTTTGGTAGAGTTAGTGTTTGAGTGTGTTATTTCTTGGTAAACCCATCTGGGATTGTGGTGTAGTTTTTTGTTTCACCAGAAGAAGAATCTCCATTTAAGAGTTTCCAAATCCAATCTGAGATGCCGAAGATGTTTCAATCCTTTGAGCTCCGGCCAAAGGTCCTAAAGAGAAGATGGAGTGTAGTCAGGGGAAATCACAGGGTCGTTAAACCCTCATACATAGTCATATACTCAATATAAAATATTGTAGTAGTTTAAACCTATAATGCTGTCATATTTCCATTGTTTTTTCCATTCTATAGAAAGAGGTGGGAGGACTTCATGTCCATGTTATCGCCAATGGTTATTCCTTCCTCATTTGGGAGTTTTTGGAAAATGGTTTGAAATTTGGCTAGACAGGTTGAGCACACATTTGGTAGTAACCATTCCCCAGAAAACCATGTATATAAAAGGATCCCCATAGTTATCACATAGTTTTCCAAACCATGCGGACTACCTGTGCGTCCATCCCAACTCTTTAAATTTGGGGTCTTTCTATGTCGTCATATGCTGTTCAGTTAAGATGGTTAGTTCGTATGGTGGGAAGACCCACTATGATTCTCATTTAGGTTCCCTTGTAAATTTACAAGGATGTCTACCCCTTTTATTGGGTAGTCCGTTCGGGCCTTCCCTTGTATGTGTCTTGATTCTGTCTCCAGAAAATTAATGTTTTCTCTTATGGCGGGTATCCCATTAGTGTATCCTCGTACTAGTAAATCAGATTTGTCCTTGGTATTTTCTTCACGGTTGGTAGTCTCCTTCAGATCTATCTAACTACCAACATCTTCTTTGGGTAAACTTTGGGATTGGAGAGCACCCAACAATTTAGTTATATCAAGGTATGTTTAACCTTCTTCGTTGTTGTTGTTCGTTTGGATAAATTGATTGGGTCTTGTTTGGATAGTGTTTGAGGAGTTTTCTTTTGTGATAAAGTCTAAATATGATTGATCATTTTAGGAATGTGGTGTTTGTTTTGTTTTATAAGTGTATTCCTTCATTAATTGATCACTGGTGGTGTTTTGTCCTTTCGGGGGTGGGACAAACATGGAAAAAATTCCATTTTGGCCTTTTAGTTGGCTTTAGTTTTTACTTTTTTCCTTGTTCTGGATTTCCGAGGGCTTAAAGATTTATAGTGGCGATAATTGTCATAAAGATGAATTCTTTTAAAAGTCTTTTTCATTTAATGTCTATTATTTATTTATTTTGTTGGTTTCCTGTGAATTTTGGTGGAAATGGTGCATTTTCAAAATTTGGGCCAAACCATGATCCCATTTCAAAATTTAAAAATAAATTTTTCTTCTTTTATAACTATATTATTTTTTAACATTTTACACCCATTCAACTTCACAATTGTCATCCCATTGCATATAAACACCCAATATCAATTTGGATACCATAGGAATCGATAATAATGATGGATTTGGGGTTTTAATTATGGTGTTGGGACAGGAAGAAATCCCATTTCATTCTTTAGTTTTTTAAATTTTTTAATATCTCAATCAATATTTATGTTTTACTGGTGATTCCAACTCTCACCCGATCCAACATCCCTAAGACATGCCCCATGCTCTACTCCCACTCATTGAATCTCATATTCATCACGAATTGGGGAGAAACATATATGGAATTTAAAATCTCCAATATTTAAGAGGTAAATTGTTTCTTTCATAACTCCTTAAATTTTTACTCATTTTCCCCATTATTGTTCCTACATGACCAACACAACATTATTCAAACCATACTTGAATTTATGGTTGTTTGTAAATTCACCTACTGGGATTTGGTGCCCAGCCTTCTTACACCTATGTGTATAAGAAGAATTTATTATTTTGTCATAGGATTGGGTAATACTTTTAGTGCCAATGGTTCGGGTTTCTATCGGTCCTTCTTGGTGAAGTGTTGTGGAGATGGCTTGAGGGCAGTGTCTCTTTCCATGATGAGGTTCTTGGATATACATTTTAGGTTTCTTTAATTGTATTAGTCTTTGAGAATTTTTTTAAATTGTGTGACTCAATTCTGAAATATTGTAAATGATTATATGGTTTGAAAAATACAGATTTGGTTTTTTGGATTCGTTTGTTGTTTTTTGTTTATAATCTCAGGTAAATCATTCCCAAATTTCATTTTATAATACCTAGGAAATTTTTCTAGCACGTGGGGATCTAGAACACCCTTCAGGTCTTTCCATGGGTCAGGTATGATGTCTGTTTTGATGGCAACCATGTTTGGTTCATGACATGTATATAAACTAAAATATTATATTATTCCCAAAATAGAAGTTAAATTTAATATAATCTCTTATATATAATTATTAGACATGTATAGATCATGATGTTTGAATGGAATCTTATAGATGAAACATATGGGATTCATCATTTCTCTGATGAAAACTATTATTATTTATGTCTTTGAACTGATGATATAGGATAATGAAATGTATGGATACACTATGTTGAATCATCTTCAAGAATATGATAATAAGATAGAGATAAAGTCAAATAATAAATGAAATTGTCAATAAACGTTATAGGAGTAAACCAGAAGATGGACAATGTAATGAACCTATCCGGAATTACCCAAACAAAACTAGGTTATAAGGTTGTATGACCTCTAGCACAACTCAGTGTCATCTGATTATGGTTTAAACAATGGGTGTAAAAAACAATAAATGGGAATCTGTCCCCCACCAATAGTAACAATTAGTACCTAAGGTTAGACAAAATTCTAACATGGCCGTTCGGGTCAATGGTCAAATAGACCCAAATTCATCGTTACCCAATATAGGAATACATTTTAGACAAAAAATATGGAAATAAGTGATTTAATAGCTATATAGACACACATACATGTCACACTAGTATAAACACTCACTTATTGTCTATAATAAATATCACATATATAAAAACCAGACATTCAAACATAACATGAACTAAAGGAATCGTAATGATTCAAAACGAGAAGACTTGATGTGATAAAACCTGATGTTTTTAAATAGGGATGACCCATTGAATATGATACATATGAATAATAAGTGCCATGGTGAATTATAAGAGGAAATAGATCTTATGATACATATACCCAATTGAAGAACATACATCACTCTAGTAACTTGGTTCCTAAAAAATAGCATCTGAAGCTGCATGTCGACTGAGGGGTCTATGAAATTTGTATGCGTATATATAATCATTTGGGAACCACAAATGTGCCTCAAATAATTAGTCAAAAAAAAGAATATTCATGAAAATTTCTACAAATTTATATAAATATATGAAAGAATAGTAATAAAATATTAAAACTAAAAGTAAATTACAATATATAAATCTGAGGAACAGTGTCAGATATAAGAAAAAAATCATGCATCGGTAGTCAATATAGACCACAGACCACGAATTGTTCTCTAGACAACTGATCACAATCAACTCATGAACAACAGATCATTGAAAAATCAGAGATGACTAAATCAAAAAACAAAACCAAAATTAAACAAAGAAAATTGGAAGGCCTGCCTTACTAGGTTGAATAAAATATGATAAAATCTATGGAAATATAATCAGCAATCGAACAATGGATGTTAGATGAGTTTTTTGATCAACCAGAGGTAGTCGAGTGGTGTGATTTGAGCTTCGATTCACTGAGGAGGAGTTCCAACATCAGGTGGCTTCCATGGAAAACTTCTGATATTGTTACAAGTTCACAAATGGTTAGGGTATTTTAAATAGATCGGGTCACTTTTATCAGTTCTTACAAATAATAGTTGATAAAGAGTCCTTTTATCAGTGCTTATTACATAAGCTATGACAAAGGATTTATAATTATAATTATAAATAAAAAATTGTAAATATTTACATATACGTAATAAATATATATTAATATAAATATATTAAATATATCCATTTCTAAATATATTTATTATAATTTTATAATTATTTATTTTTAATTAAAAAATATTTTTAAAAAATAATATTTATATAACTATATATATTTATATAATTATACATATATATTTATTTAATAAATATATATAAATATTAATATACAAAATATATTTATTATTTAATTAAATTTACTAAAACATTATTAATATTAAAATATATATTATTATTTATTTATAATTATATAAATACTTTTAAAAAATATTTATTTATTTACAATTATAAATATAAAATTTAATAAATATAGTAAATGTATATTTTTAAATATAGTAAATTCATATTTATTAAATTTTTTATTTATTAATATTGGTTTAGAAATATATTTTTAACATTATTAATGGATATCTAATTTTATGTGCATGCATATATTTTAAAAATTAGTGAAATTGAATAAATTAAGTGTAATTAAATTTTAGAAATATTGAAAAATGGAAAAGTATTTTGTGTGAGAATTGTATATGAAATTGAATTAATTATGTATATGTTAAATCAATATAATACACATTTGATGTATGTTATATTAAAAAATCAAATGAGATTCAATTATTTTTCGAGTACTATGCAATTAGTCAATATTTTTAATTCCTAATAATTTTTAATTATAAACCAATATTCAATAAATATATGACTATTTAATATAAAGGGCATAAATATTTTTTAATATATAAATTATATTTATATACATTTATTATGTATATATATATATTTATTTAATTTATACAATTTAATAGCCTTAATTATCATAATCATTTAATTAATAAAATGTTCAATATTTAATAATTTATAATCAATTTATTCATTTTTATCAATAAATATTTAATTAATAAAAATTGTAATATTTTTTTAATACAGTCATTTTATTTTTTATTTAATTAATTATTTAATTTTATTTATATGTACCTTTAATAATGCTAAAAAACACTGGGGAAATAAATATTTGTCAATGCTAAAATAATGATCTGAAAAAGGATCCCTTTATCAGCACTAAAAATAAATCCCTGATAAAGGCTTTGTTTGTTAGTGGTGATAAGTATTCCATTTATCAGAATTTTTTCAAGCGTTGATGAATATCGGCACTGTTTAAGGATGGTTGTTTTGTAGTGCATGCAAAAAAGATGTATAGAGATTTGAAAGGGGTTTTCGAGTGGGACAACAGGAATATTGTTATTACCCAATATGTATCTGGTGTCAGGGTATTTCAGTAATATAAGGATGAGTTCAAAAAAAATATAAGGGTATGTTAAAACTATTACCCATTCTAGAATGAAAATTATAAAACATCACCATGAGTTTTTTCATCAAACTATCCAAAATGTTTAAAGGGAAAATGTTATATTGGTTGAATTCAATCCCCATACAAATTCAGTACACTAATTTAATATTATAGAATGTTTCCCTCTATATCACCTTTCCTAGATATACATCATGTAATTGTTAAGGTTTCTTGGGGTACCATGTTATATAGTATCTAATTATTATCAGAGGTTTACATTGATGTTTTGGTGAAGTCTTCTACAGGACCTTCATATTGAGTTTTGTTTCATCAATATGTATCATCCTTATATAGATCATAATTATTAGATAAAAAATAATCCATAGATGATATTACAATTTCATGATCAATAGATTTCAAAAGTGGTTTGGATCAACACCATCAACTAATTAACGATTCTTAAAATAATAGCTTTCTCTAAAGAATTCCTATGTCTCTATATGAATCCCTCTATATAAATAAGTATATAACTATAGTTTTTCGGAAGATATTAACAATAATATATATTTTGGGACATACTGTCATTGAATAAATGGAATATATGTTTGGATATATTCAACAACAAATAATTACAATACATAGTAGATAGAGAATAAATGTTTATAAACATCGATGTTATTTAGAATTCACAGTTTGTGGCAAGTGGATTATGTGAATATCTCTATGGATTATGTATATAAAATATGGGATAAAAGGAAATATCGGCCTCATTTATATTATACCATTCGATATTCTTAATTCAGTAGGGACAATTACATATCACTTGGAACTTCCACTGAACCACACTCATGTTCACAATGTCTTACATTTATCTATCATGAGGAAGTTTATACCTAACCCATTACATATATTGAACATAGAGGTCATGCCATTGGAAATTGATCACTCTAGTGATGAGAATATAGTGGGGATTATTTATAGTAGATATAACATTATATGAAAATAGATTACTCACCTAGTAAATATTTTGGGGTGAAACCACAAATTTGATGATGTTGTGTGGGAATGTATGGTTATGATGAGGCATAAGTATTCTAATTTCATTTCATCGCAGAGGATAATTTTTATGGTGAAATTCATTTTAATGGGATTAAAATGTGACACCTTGATATTTTATGAAATTATGTTCAAATAAATATAATTTCATCAATATCATGTGTTACACACAACAATTATATTTAAAAAACTATAATAAAAAATTACTATTATTATTTAATCATAAACATTAGTACATAAACATTAATCATGTAGGTATGAATACAAATACATACATTTTTAGAACTATGTATATTTTTTTATTTAAGTAAAACATATTCATAAAAAGTATCAAATTTTTAGTAATTTCTATAAATATTTTGAACATAATGTTTTATCATCAAATATTTTTATTAATTTTTTTGAAAAAACAATAAAAATAAAGTTTGAAAATTTTATAAAATTCATTTGAAAAAATAATGTTCATTTATTAATCAATATTTTTGAATTTTGTTAGTTTAAATTTATCATAATTTTATAATAATAACAATTTTTCAATAAATATGGAAAATGATGATTTTTTTTAAAATTTATCTTTTCATTTAATATATTTAAAAATGCCTATATTATATGAAAGTATTATAAAATCCAAAATAGCTCAATTGTAATATTATTAATACAATTTATTTGTTGTTATAAATTTCACATTGTTTTTCATCATTAAAAATTTCTATTGTCATGAAAATATTCTCTATGGAAAACTTCTTTTCTATTGTATATATGGTTTTAATTTTACATTAAATATTTCTAATAATATGAATGGAATTTTAAAAAATGGATTCAATATTTTTAATTAGAATAATTAATACTATATTTTAAGTTCTAATAATTTTTTGTATTGAAATAATAGTACAAATAATACAAATTAATTATCGTGGTTAACGCTAAAAAGGGACTATCAATGGTTAATCCAAAATGATAAGGATATCCTTGAAAATAAAAATTATATAAATATTATTGAATAGACATATTTTGGCCACATAATATCCAAATATTGAATATAAGGGCAATTGTATTTAGAATAACTTCATCATTTAGGATTCTTTTAAGAAAATTCCATATAATATCTAAGTGGGTTATTTTACAAACTTATTAAAGAACCACCCATCTAATATCATATTCACCCACTAAAAATTTGATCATCCAATACCTACCCAAAACCATTACTTACATCCCTCATAATATCCAATATGAATTTTTTATTAGGAACCCCTCTTAATAAGTATTTTGGTTCTAACCTAAGGAGGTTTTCCAACGAAGAGCTATTGTTTATAGCCATGATATATTTTTTAATTTATTATTCCATATACTTAAAATACTTTTAAACTATGTTGGTATAATAGAATTATTATCTCAAATATACTAGTTTAATGTACTAACAATCATCCATCTCTTTTTTCCATAAAATGGGTAATGAAACTATCAATCGTGTGTGTGGTGGACTGCCGGCTCACAAAATGATGTAATTCATTTTCTTTCACTTCTTCTCGTGAAATAATATAAAGAAGGATAATGATTATAAGTATCATATTCAGAACATAATTATAATTATGGAATTATAGAATCACATATACCTTCTTACTTCATGTCTTATGGAAATATAATAATTTCACTTATGGGAACAAAAGTCTATTACATGTCGAAGCGATGTGCTTTTTTAATTAATTTTTTACATGGAAGTTATTAAGGATATCTTTATTTAATATTTGTGATAAAAATTAAATAATAATTAATCATTAAATTTTATATATTATTTGAAAAACTTTTTTTCACCAATAGATAAATCAAAACAACATTCATTCTTACATATGACCTACAAATATCCATAAATAGTGTAATTCATTTTCTATGTTTTACTAATATTGATTAATAAAAATTAAAATATAATAATTATTATTCATTTTTGTATCCTATTTATCATTCTAGTGGTTATGGAACAAGGATAAAAGTATAATGGCTTAAAACTGATATCCAGTCATGCATGAAAAAAAGAATCATTTTACCTGAAATGTTATTTAACAAGGAATTGTAAATAAATTGTTAATAAAATGTCATATGTACATAATATGTTTATTTATATAAGTGATTATTGTTATAAAATTGATGTATAATATACATATATTCTTTAAATTGGAGGTTTAAATGAGTCTAACGGAATTAAGAACATATGGTAAGGGATTTTAATCTTGTATTTATCTGTGTGAAAAATATTCAATATTCACAAATTATTTACATTTTGTGATGTATGTAATACCGATGAATTTATTTTATGATTATTTTTTTGAATTTTATGGTTATTAAAATATAAATATATGTTTCATTATTTTATGGGTCTTATTATTTTAATTATATTAATGTGGTAAAGATTTTTATGTTACAATGAATTGTTTATCGTTATTGTTTATGATCATTTTCATGATGATGAAATATTATGATCTTCCTCTCTTGAAACTCATGAATTTTCCTATCATTTGGTTATTTATATGGAATATATATTTTCATTCAGTTTTATAATCATTAATAACTGTAGATACCCAAATAATATTTTTAATAAAAATTATCTTTATTTTTCTCTTCGGTCGAAATAATTTTACTTCCATGTCTATGTTTTTTAAAACAATTTATTAAAAAAACTTATTTATTTTCCACAATTGTGGATAAAATAAATTTTAACCCTAGTTTTACTTTTTAAAAAACATTTCGAAAAGAATGTTTCTTTTCATCTTTTGAATAGGGAACTTCTTACTTTTTACTGAATATGAGAAATGATTTTTTTAATGTACATTAAATGAAAAATAAATTTACACAACTAAAACATATAAAATTTTTATGATTCATTAAAAAAATTTCATTTTGATTTTACTGAAAAATAATTCCTTAATATTTGGGAAATTTTTTAAATTTTTTTTATTTTCTAGTGAAAATGATATTTTCCTCCAAAAATGATCCATGTATTATTTCAATGACTTTTTAATTCTAAGACAATATCATTTCAAGTAACTTAAGAATTACCCAGGATGTGATCCAGTTATATGAACTTCATAACTTTCCAATATTTTTAATTTTTATGAGGAAAATAATTTCATAAAACCCATTTGATTTTCTATGTTTTATGATATGATTAAATTCTTATTAAACCCATTACCTTTCCATAAGAATGGTTAAGAATTAAATTTTTTTTCATGGGTATTTATATGAATAAATTATTATCATATTATAGAACACATATGTATGATTTTAATTATGAGAATCATATGACCTATATCACACTCTAATTAATTGGGTAATTTTTTAGATCTCATGAGAAAATTATCGTATATAGGATGATGCTCTTGATCTTATATGGGAAATTGGATGATGTTCTGGATCCACTTTGGGAAATATGAGATCTTTTGTAATCAAATTTGAAATGGAAAGTATGTGATCATGCCTATTCCATATTTTTTTGTATTTTCATGTTAACATGAACATATGAAATGGATTCTAAACAAATAGTGGTTACATACATATATGATGTCATCATATGGTACAAGGTTTATTTAAAAAAATTTAACACACAAATGGTTCATGTATTTTGAAATTATTGATTTTTATTTCACATATATTTTTTTATGATCCATGATATATTAGGTAAAAAAATTGTGAATTAAATTATTTACGTCATACAATTAAAATTTTATTATGATTTAATATGATCATCGATAAATAAATTTCATGATTACCGTTATTGAGAATCTATTCTAACCCTTTATTACGTTTCCTTTCTTCAGGTTATGAAGAAATGATTTAGCAGGGTATCATTATGAAGTGACTTAAATGAGGTGATATTTATTGGGGTTGTTGGAGGTATTTGATGACATATGAATATTGTGAATTTAGGGTCTAAAGACACATAAATTTGAAGGTATTTAGGCTTGTATATGTGAGATGTATTGAATACTAATATATTAACATAATAAATTTATATAAAAACATGGAGCTTTATATAATAATGAAGACACAAATTCTATCACATCACATATTTCATACAAAACCTAGTACATCATATAATGTATCTATAATAGCCGTGGCGAGAATATTAACATATCATAAACATGGAGTACATCATTATACTATTATCCTACTACCATGAACCCCCCATGATCCTTCTCATCGACTCATAAAATTATCCAATGTAATGTTTTTGACTTATAGTCTTCACAACATAGGCATATCAGTCTAGGATGGAATAGAGAGATGATAAAGGGGGTATTCGGCCACTCGCACTCACCATATAAATACTTGGAACTCCCCCCCCAATTTTGGTATCAGAATATAGTGATTGACGTAGGTGTTGGATACATAAATCATGATGGAATAAAATGTATATATATTATAGTCACATAGACAAGACCAACCAATGGGTAAAAAATAAGACTACTATGCAAAGTCAAAACACTACCATAAAACCTCACACCCTTCTCTACATTCGTTGTCACCTCTAGATGAATTACACCACACATGAAATACCTAATCATCAGGAGGCATTCCATATTTTATTTTAGGTAAATAAAATTTTCTTATTTTTGAATTATGAACTAAATTAATTTATGTAACCCATCCATTTCATATTTAACGATGACCACATAATTTTCACTTCATATTTCATTTTAAGAATTCATTATTCATTCAAACACATTTTCAAATTAATCCCATAAACTATTTTAGTTACATTATTAAAATATATTTCCATTACTACCATTTAACTATGAAAAAAAATCCAAAAACAAACAACCCACCTTATCTTTCCAACAAGACCTACATTATCGTGACCACACACTACCACAACTTACCCATCATGATTTGTACAAATAACAACAACATCTCATCACAAAACTGAAAAACACAAAAATAATTCAAATATTTAATTTCTATTTAACTAAAGGGATTACGTCAAATTAAATAAAATACACTAAAGGTAATTCTCACATAATCAAATATTCAATATGATATGAATTCATTATACACATATATTTATGATAATACATTTCAATCAAGGAAATATCAAACCACAACATAATAAGGGTTCCCCAATAATATCAACATTAACAAAAACAAGGCACCAGAATCCATGATTTTTTAGCTATGTTGTCATGAATTTATAACGGAAATAAAATCAATTGTAGTAAAATATATAATTCCTTCCACTTTACCATATAAATTCCACTGATCAATTTGTTATATTCACTATGTTGATTAATAATACCATACAAAAAGATAAAATATCATAAAAATTTCACATTTATAACTAAAAGTGGACTGATAATAAATCCCTTAAATGGATGAATGAGCCTTGGATGAATCGCTTCACCAAAATAGGTGTTGTGCTCTTAGGATTCAGTCATCATAGGATGAAATCTAACCAATATAAGTAGGGTTCCATGATCACAAGGGAATTGATATGGAACCTCCTATATCAAGAGAATGAATGTATGAAGGAAAAATAGACGAATATACATTTTAGAATTAAATTTTTTAAACCAAAAAGATTTCCAATCACTTGCGAGATGTTAATTATAAATTAATTTGGATCTCATATAAATCAATGTGGAAGGAATCATTAACAACATTCCTCATCACGGAAAATCACAGATATAATTATCCTTCTTGAGACAACATTTAAATTCCCTTAATTAATTAATTAAAACCACATTTATTTTAAAAATACACATTCATGAATTTTTTCTATATTATGGGGAAAATTGTAAATTTAAGAACCATTTATAAGTCTTGAACTAACCACAAAAACCAACATACTTCATGAAAAATAAGTAACCACAATAATGAATCAAGTGACAATTCCAACAAACCAAATTACCAACCAACCTATCCTAAGAAAAAATATATGGTTTCAGGAGGGAAACAAGTGGTCATTCCAACTAACTTCATAACCAATAAACATACCAAATGAACAAAAAAAATGGCCTCTAGAAGGAATCATGTGACCAATCTAATTGACTGTATGACCAGCCGGTCTACCCAATAAGAAACAAGTGACCTCTTAAGTGACCACACAACCAACCTATTAGATGAAAAAATAGGTGACCTCTAGAAGTAAGATATTGACCATTACAACTAAACAAACATCCATCCAATGTATCTCACAATAAAATAATAGACTACTTGAAAGAAATTTTGGTCTTATGGCTAGTTAAATTTCATTGAGAATAAACATAGATAAACAATAGGAAAAAGAATCCAAAACACCCTCATATTTGTACTAGGACTTATAAAACACAATGTGAGGGGTATTAGATATTTTATACCTTATATTAGATTCATCTCAATCATTTATAATCATTGATAATTGAGAACTAAAACATAAATTAATTGGAAATGTTTTAGAAATCCATCTTATGAGATACCCCTCGGTGATATCCTTACACCCAAACATTGTCAAACCATTTCATGATTTCTAAAAGACTCTTATCATTACATAACCACATAGAATCACCTTTAATTATCTATGTATAAAAATAGAATATCCACCACATTTATCAAATAACAATAAACTAATCCCAAAACTCATTGAATCCCTCAACACATATAAAATTATTCTCCACATTGGACTACACTGACTGACCCAAACTATTTTAAATCATGCGGTAAGCATAAAATTTAGGACTAAAAAGGGGTTTCAAATTTTCATATATGAGTGTCCGAAAATCACATCACAATAAAAGGAAAAATAAAACACATCTTATAAAATAATAACTGTTTAAACATCACATTATTAAGGGAAAAAATAGGGGGAAACTCACAAAAGATATGGGTATTGGGTGTGCATATTCATCTCATATTCCCAAGTACTATCCTCTATGTAACAATGACTCTAAATGTCAAAGAGAAATGCAATGGTCACCGCACATATTAAATTATCACTAATATCCATGTTCTCTACTTTTTACCTCATTAATTTCATGCAATCTTCGATATCTAACTCACCCCATTCAATGTCGAGGGATTCATTGTAATGGTTCCAATAGAGCTAATCCACATGATATATATAATGGGTCCTCTCTATATATAGTGGATTTATTGTCTATTACACCACTATTTATACATTATATAACACTTTATAAGGTCCATGGTACTTGTGATAAATCATACACCCTACCAAACATTATTTCCCATGACAAGGAGAAATCTTCAAGTACATGTGGCCTCCTACAAAAAAATAAACGATTGTCATCCAATGATAGATATTACATTTCTTCCATCATTTTTTCCCTTAATCCTATCAAACACCACCTAAATCATAAATCTTATGATCCATATTACATCATAATGAAGAACTGATGAATCCCCAAAATGATCCCCACACAATGGAGAACAAAATAAAAACCCACACTAAGTGCCAAATGGGGTTATGAAAATTAATTTGGGGTTTTCATTTTAATAGGAAAAGACAAAATATGGAAAGTTATTTTCCTACTATATTTTGAAATCCAAGATGACAATATGCAACACATCCTATAGTGTCTAGTTTTTTTTTGCCTCAATGTCTATTTTTCAATGGGTGGAAATAAGTGTTGAGGCATTACTGAGTGGACCATGAAAGTTTAAATATTCTCTAGAATAAATAGTCAAAAAAAGAATATGAAACATATAAAATTGACTTCGCGAATCCATATAGTTTCACAACCTAATATATATACCTTCTTTATTAGACATCTGTGGTACCCAACTGCTTGATCTCTAAGCTGGGAGCTGAATTCCTCAAATGTTCCATGGTTACCTAGATAGCATTACATACTCTCTAATATTGGTGTAATATAAAAAATATAACATAAATATTTTGGACAAATTCCACTCAAGAACATTTAAGGGCTACAACAAACAACCATGAACATGACTCTCATCTCTTTTAGATGAAAAAAATATCACTCTATGATCTATTCCCATACATATTTCATCTCAGGGCACAAAATCTATATTATAAATCCATGGTACATCTTTGATTCTAATGGGTGTACTAGAAAAAGGTGATATAAGAAAAAAAATGAATCATAAATAATTCTCCATATAAATAAAAAAATACCTTATAAAATCATCTAGTTCTTATAATCCTTCGACGATCCATTTGGGGAATCACTACGACCTTCATGGTCTTACATCACATACACCCATATGTTCCCCCCATTGAATTCCATTCACCTAATACATTTAATAAGGTTATACTATCATCTGATATCAGAAACCTACATTATCCACTACTGTTGTAAATTTTTTTAGGGCTTACAATTTCTCCATCACCATCCTGAAATCCCATGATTCTTGAATAACATCCTTTTGTAAATTCCAAGTCAACACGATATCTATGAAAATACCCATTACCAACTACGAGGTACCATTATTCCATAGTCTTATAGAAAATCTATCCACTTCTATTTTCATAGGTTAAAATCACATTGAGAAAGCACCTAACTCATTCTCATGTTATCTATGAAGACCCTAATTTGATCTCAAATGATATAATATCTCCAAAACATCATTTCCAACAGGACTAAACCTACCACAAGATCAAGGGTAGAATAGTTTTGTGCACGGGGTGTAACTACCATGACCCAAAATATATCACTACAACAAATACATGAAGACACATCCCAAGACCATTAAATAAGCATCACAGAACACTTAAATCGTTACCCCTTCCTTCAAAAATTATAGCATTGAAGTACATATCAATTTCCCCTCCAGTTAGTCAAATAATACCTAATACCTATTAATCTAGATTAAATATTAGTTTATTCTAGTCTTGGTTGTGTGTAGATCAACAATCTTAGATAAATCAGATATAATCCTATGGTAATAGCCACAATACAAACAAAGATATGAAACTCTAAAATGTTCATGGGCTCTTAATGAGAGACAACTTCTTTCAGCGTTGATGTGTCTATGTCAACACCAAGATTTATCACAAAATGATTTATTATATTAACATCTTATATCAGAAACATTCATTTGGAAAACCTTCTATAGATCCAATTTCATCAAAAAACTAAAAAAACAACTCTGAGATGGTCTATATTCTCCTTTACTAAGAATGATTTGATTAGATTTCATTGGTGAACATTGGATTTAAATAGTGTAGGAATTCATGGAATTGAGGTTCACGAATCCCCTGAACATATCTTTTGTGTTTTATGAAATTGAATAACATGTTCAATGTCATAATGTTCCCACACATGCACTAAAAGAAGGTAATTTGTATATCTTCCTTCTCCATCCTCAAATATTGATATTGTGAACATAATTTTATCATATAAAACCAACTAAACCCCCAAAAAGTTTCAAACAGATCACTGATCCTGGGAAAATGGTAATGATTCCTAAATATGACTGGATTCAGCCTCTGGTAGTCAATACATAGCCTAAGACTATTATCCTTGTTCTTAGTGAATAACAATGAAGCACCAAATGAAGTCAAATTAGGCTAGAAAAACCCCATACTCATAATATAATCTATCTGAATCCTAAAATCCCAAAACACCAAATATTTCATTTTATATATATCCATTTAAAGTTGAGAATAACAGGGCTATTAATCTATCCGAAATTCAATAACAATTTGAGGGGGTAGCATCATAACCTCCTAGATATAAACATCCAAAAACACCTTGATGACCCTAGGAACATCAATTTTCTCATTATACAATATATTCATAGAGAAATTGACCAACATGGAAAAAGTGGTTACACACATCTGCTTCTAAACATAAAAAAATTTCAACAAAAAATGCATTTTGGTCATTAGTATATGAAAACATAACATTCTTATGGAAATATTTTATAATAGATTTCATGGGACCGGAAAAATATAGGATAAGGTTCAAATAATATTTCAATATCAAGAGAAATAAAATATCTCTAAATGAATGATGTTTCATCATCATCAGCCTCCACACATGAAAAACATCAAACAAGGTGGTATGGCCTCTAACTAGCATAGTTAACACTAAGGGAACATAAATCCTCTCTACATCTACTCTGTGATCATGGACTATAAATATTGAAAAAGGAGTTACAATCTATTAAATCAAACAACATGAAAATTATTCTGAATAATAATATAATCACACCTCTAACATTGTACCCCCTATAGTGTAAGCACATATACTGTATCCAACAATCAATGTTTGGATCCCATGAATTGTTTCTTACCACAAACTACATGGACACACTCTTGTTGGGGTCCCAAAACATAGGAAATATTAAACATTCAAACTCCTCCTTCAAAATATCATCTCTATGGATCTTAATCATGTTTCACCTACAACGGAAACACCCTCCCTGACACATAAAATAAATAATGATGTTTGACCTAGCCACCTCCCCTATGATAAAACAAAACAACCAATGTGAAATGATACTAGAAATGAACATGGCCCCCAATATGAAGAAATTGGATCAATGTTTAACATAATGATATTTTAAAAAGAAACACTATTTTTGATAGCATACGAGATATGCAACAATGAGCTTAATCAAACAGTGATATAATATTAAATATTATTATTTTAATTGGACTCTTACAATCTATCTATTAAATTGGTGTGTTTGAATTTAATTAACTATATTTTTACATTTATATGATTTTATAATTCAATAAATATTAATTTATTAATTCTTAATAAATCAATAATCAATTTTTAAAGTCCTATAATTCATCAAATATAAGTTTTAATCAAAAAAAAGTTTTTATTTCATTCTATTGGAAAATAAATATATTTTGTTTTTGAATCTTTTAGAAAATTTAATTTATAAGGTTAAATTCATTTTAATAATCTTCAAGAAAACATTATTTGATATTGAAATTTTTATAATTTTATGAAAATGATAACTTTTTGGAGAATAGTGAAAAATGTGTTTTTTTGGAATACAATATCTTTTGTGATATATTAAAAACATAAATATGATATAATTATTAAAAAATATTTCTTAAAGAAACATGTATGATATTATAATGAAAATATCATATACAAATAACTCATAACATATAAATGAAAATTTAGTTCATGATAAATTTAAAAATCATTTTTAGTGCCAATGTAGTTGTTGGGTATCTTTAAAAATATCAAATTAAGTGACATATAGATATTAATTTAGTTGTAACAATTATTTAAAAGACTTTATTATTAAAAATAACTAATTATTGAATGTTTTGAAATAATATTTCTATGTTCTGACTAATATAAAAAAATATTTTTCCAGTAGATGTGTGATTCTTATGCAATGCTAGAAAATTAAAATAAAAATAATAATTAATATGTAGTCTTGAAATTGATATGCATATAAATAATGAGTTACTCTAAAGTATTAGATTATGAATAAATATTTATTCTTATGATAGTAATTTTTTTATATGTCAAATAATTAAATTTAATTCTAATGAAACACTGATGTAGTTCTTGTGCAAGAAAAAGAATAATTAATAAAATGATTTTAATTAAATTTCTAAGAAAATTTAAATGAGCCAAAATTTTGGTTATATTTTATTTTATAGGAACATTTTGACTGAATACATCCATCTTTGGAATTTAGGATAATTTTTGTCCACTTAGATGAAATTATTTCATTTACTATATTTTATTTAAAAGAATGCCCAACTTGTCACACTATTATTTTTAATAAGTATATCATTTTTAATATATGGATTTCTATTGATCATATTAGATCATAAATATTATTTATAAAATATTTTACTTCTTCTCGAATATTTATTTTCAATTTATATGGATAAAATAAATTCCTTAAGGATTGTAGAATGATGAGGTCGTAATTAGTAATTTAATGGAAAAACTAAATAAATGATATTAAATAATAAATAAAATTTACATGATTAAGTTGATACATGATTTCTATAGAGAAATATGACATTTATAGGAAATTTTAAGACAATTTTTTGAATTTTACACTTTTTATGATGTTTTTAATGTCATTGTAATGAATATTTTCAAATTTCACAATAATTCTATTTCATGAATATAATATTTTATTAAATTATTTAGAAATCATAAAAATATTAAATAACAAATACATAGATAATATTTGTTATAAAATTTCATCCCATTTACAATTAGAGCCTATTTTAAATCTTTTTTTTCTAAAATAGTTTTATTATAATTTTATATTTTGTGAAATTCCTAAAGTGTCCCTCTCCCCAATTATAATGTTAGAGCCCTTCCATAAATTCGTTTTACCACTTGGATCCTTTTAGATCAACAATACTCTATAAAATTATCTTCTCCTTATCCCTTTCCACATTATATAGGTTATGGTCTCACTAAAATACCAATTTCAATTTCCTTAAGGGATCTTTAAAAGAGGTGATATTTAATAGGTAACTTTCCTAAAACACCTATTTTAACTTATTTTCTTCTTATACCTTCCCCTCACCTCATTAATACATAAAATAATAATAACTTCAGTATCATGTATGTACTGGGATTTTATGTTGATAATTAAATATTTTATATCCATCAAATTTTCTCTTCTCCTCCTTTTTAATGAAAGGAAATCATTTCTAAAATTATGTAAATTAACCATCTCCATGGATAATGTGTTTTAGTTTTCTATTACAGCATTCATGTCTATTCAAAAAAATTATTATGGTTAAAATATATTTTAATAATTACATTATAACTTATTCCATGTTCTATCAGTAATATATATTCATGAAATTAATCCAATAAAAACTAGTTCTTCATGGATGGAAAACATAAAAAATAAACATAAATTTTATCATTAATTTGAATTCAAATGTTTCTTCCTCATGTTAGAAAAAATGATATCTATGACCATTTAAACATCTAGTAGTACATAAATTCCATTTATTTTTTTTGGAAATTATTCCTAATTGATAAGGACTTCCATAAATATTTAAAAGATAATCGACAATGAAATCATGAAATGAATACTCTCAAAATGATGAAATTAAACACTATAACACATGGAAATGACCAAAAATGTACTTAATAAAACTATAATAAATAAAAAACTTTTATGAGATGTAATAAATTAATAAATAAACAAATAAAATTTTATTATCCTGGATAATAAGTGCAAGTGTAGAATTATTTTGAACATAAGGTATGGGATCTCTCCATACATCAAATTTTCCCTTTTGGTAAAACTTTATTTTTCATTTCCATAATTTTTCAGATTATTATTCATATGATATTCTACTATGTTCTATGTATATGAACTAAACATTTTAATGTATCTAAATTCACATTTATTTTAAGGAGAATACATTTTTAAAAAGTATCCCTCTCCAATTCCACTCAATAAGAATACTAGATTGAAGGGAACTTGTATTTACTATACCCTATGTCAAGTATATCACAAAACTATTAAATTCCTAAAATGATTTTCTTGGATAACTAAATTTATCATGAAACAAATATTTTTCATTTATGGTTTATATACATAGTTATGCATTTATCAATATTAAATACTCTTTATTCTTTTCTCGAATAACCCACTTATGTAGAGCATTTATAATGATATTAAACCACTATTTTTCATGTTTTCAGCTCAATTATACTTCATTATTCATGATATATTCTAATTTTTCTTTTATGAATGTTTAATAGTTATTAAAATCCCTTCTCTTAAGGATACCACTTGTATGTGACATTTGGTTCTGCTTTATAACATGATTATAATACCAATTTCATTCCACAGTTACCCATATGTTTATTTCATATGTTTGATTAATTGTTTGGAACACATATGCATGAAATGGATATGATGGTTACACCAAAATAGAAATTAAATTCATTTTTTTAATGTTTTGTTTCATCAGATGTCATGTATGGGATTATAAAGTAAACCTAATACATTATGGGAATATTCTACCATGTGATATAGTCATGGAAGTTTGGATTAACTCATATTAATGTCATGTATGATGTGTATTCCATATGATCATATTCACATGATCATATTTCTCCATGTTCTATATGATATTATTCCATATGTTTATTCCTGGTCCATGCATATTATTTAATCATGTTTATCCTTCCAACTCATGTGATATGCTTCAATCCCTTGTTTATTCACATACAATGTTTTTTATCTCATCCCTTTTTTCTATGTATTACCATAGTTATAAAATTTAGATATTGGATATCAAAATATAATCGGATATCTTTGTGAATATTATTAAAAAATATGTTACATTCTTGTTATATGATTTCTAATTATGTTCACAGTCTTCCAAAGACACTAGAATTTTCAATGCTAGGTTTTAATTTCTAGTATATTTATACTTCAAATAAAGTAATATTATGTATAAAATTATTGGGCCGGTTTAATTCGTAATAGAGGAAAATGAATAAATCTAATCCTTGGTATGTGTCAAATGTGAGCATTAGACAATGTATGACTCTCTGCATTAGATCTTCCTATGGAAATAATTTCCTCTAGGTATAGTGGTGTGTTCCCCTAGGAGGTGTACCCACCAAGGGAGTTCCCGGATAATTATCAATTATAGTTCACTAAAAATATTTCCAAACCACTATAATTGGTATTATAGGAAAATTAAAGAATCCAATCCTTGGGAACTCTCATTTGTGAGCATTGGATGAAGAATGGCCCTCCACCCAAGGGATTCATGTGGAAATGGAAACCACTAAGGATGGTGGTCTTTCCTGCCCATAAGGTGTATCCTCTAATGGATTTACCTGATATGTATCAATTAGAGTCCATTTAAAATAAATCTATAAAACTATTTTTTGTATTAGAGGGAAGTTTAGTTATTTTTGGGTAATTTCACTAAAAACATTAGTAATAAAACAAGTGAAATTTTTTATAATCATCTATAAAGTAGAGTTTCATAAAGAGTCAAAATTTAAAATATAATTATAATTTATATTTTTATCCTTATATGTTTATAGTTTCCTTTTTATAAACTTATTACCTACATATTCAATCCCTCGCCTATTTTCACCATAGTATGAAAAAAAAATTGAGATAGAAATTTAATAAGGGGGGATGAATATAACTTCCCAATATTTTAAAAGGAAACACTATGTTTGATAGCATATAAGATATGAAACAATAATCATAAATGAATCATGATACAATATTAAATATTATTATTTTAACAGGATCATCATAAAAAAACTATTAAATTGTCTTTTGTGAATAATATTAACTATATAATGAAATATATTTTTATTTATTAATCAATAAAAGATTATTTATTATTTTTTAGAAAATTATCAATCAATTTTTAAATTCATTTTATTATTCAAATAAATTTTTTAATCAAAAATTGTTTTTTATTTATTTCTATTGGTAAATAAATATAAATAATTTTTGAATCTTATAGAAAAAATATTTTGTAAAATTAAATTCATTTTATAAATAATCATGTTATAATTATTCTATATGGAAATATTGAGAATTTCTGAAAAAGATAAATTTTTGGGGAGTTGTAAAAAAGTGTTTCTTAAGAAATACTGTATCTTTTGTGATATCTTCAACAGATAATTGTTTTATGAATGTTTATTAATATCACCTAAAAAAATGTACGATAATATAATACAAAAATAATTAATATCATATAAATTTTAAATTATTTCATTATAAAAATAAAAAACTTTTTCTGTTTCGATGAAGTGCTTATAAAATATTGAATTATTCATACATGATTCCTTATAGATATTAATTTATAGGTAATAAGTATTTTAACAACATTCATATTACATTTAATTAAAAAATTATTATTTTGACATATAGTTTCACAATTTCTACCTTAATAACAAGAATCATTTCCAAAGGCTTGTCCAACGTTTCT
This sequence comes from Viscum album, assembly GCA_963277665.1. Classification (NCBI taxonomy): domain Eukaryota; kingdom Viridiplantae; phylum Streptophyta; class Magnoliopsida; order Santalales; family Viscaceae; genus Viscum; species Viscum album. The sequence goes on from OY728138.1 coordinate 892,507,551, forward strand.
GTAATGATAAAAAAGTCAAATTAAAAAATTTAATAATTATTCATGACATGGATATGAAAAAAATACAATATAAATGAATTTAAAAGATTATCATGTGTATAATTATTTTATTTTTATGATAAAATTTATTTTAAATTTTTATATATTAAATAATTAGCTTTAATTCTTATGATGCACTGACACAATTTTTGTGCAAGAAGAAGAAAAAAAATGATTTTATTTAAATTTCTAAGAACAATAATATGACCTAAAAAGTAGAATAAATCTTATCGTATAACAATATTTATACAAAAATTATTCATGAGTCTAATTTAAAACCTTTTGGAGTCACATAGTTGACATTACGTCCCTTATAAAATTTTATTTTAAAGAATGTCAAATATGTAAAACTATTAATTTTAATAAGTAAAAAAAAATTAGATATGGTTATCAAGAATATATTTTCAATAATAAATATTATTTTTCAAATATAAAATATTTACATTTTTCATGGATTTTTGTTTTCAAATTCTTGGTTTGAAATAAGTAGATTAAATTCTTACAAATTGTTGATGGAATATTTATTAAAATAATATAGAAATCAAATAAATGATATTAAAAATATTAACATAAATATATATTGATATAATTATGCTGATAAATAGATTTTAATGAGTAATATTCCATGTATATAAATTAATAAAATTAGTTTTTATAATTTTATACTTTTAATTTTTTAAAAGTAATAGTAATGAATAACATCAAATTTGTCAATAATATTATATATTGAATAGAATATTTTATTAAATTAATAAAAGGAAAAAATAAATTAAATAAGTGTAGAAATGATTAAACAAGGTCAGAACATTCATCCCTTTTACATTTATAGGCTATTTGTTGGTTTCTACCCCTACAATAGACATTATATTTTATTATTTTGAGAAATTTTTAAAGGGACCCTCACCTCAATTATAAAAAAACACCACTACTTTCACTTCATTTTTCTACCATGATCATTTTATCTCAACCATCCTATACCATATTCTATTATCCTCATCCATATAAATTTTATATTGGTTTTTGTCTCACCAAAAGAGAAATTTCATGTTTCTAAATAGGTCATTTGAGGAGGTGATATTCAAGAGGTAACTTTTTTAATCCACCTCTCTTAATTTATTTTATTCTTCCAAATTACACTCACCTCATTAATTAATCTAATAATAATAAATATAGATTCATGTATCTATTTTAATGTTTTATTAAAAATTTAATATTTTCTATCCAACAATTTTTTCATCTCCTCTTATTTAGAAAAAGGAAACTGTTGTCCAAATTAGGGTGATTAACCGTCTCTATGGATAATGATTATTTTTTAGTATAACCAAATTAATGGAATGTAATAAAACCATTAATATCATAAAATAAGATTTTATTAATTATATTATAATTTTTTTTGGTTTTTAAACTTATATATAGACATAATACTATGTAAAAAAAACTAGTTCATGGTGGATGGAAAAACTACCAAAATAAAGTAAACAATATTACATAATGTTTTATGAAATTAATGATCCTAATTTCATAATAAAAAATGATATATTGGAAATTTTAAAATTACATAATTGAATAAATAAAATTTTATTTAACTTTTATCGAATTATTAACATTTTATAAGAACTTCCATGATTATACATAAGTGAACCAACCATGAAACCATGAAATGTACACTCCTAGAATGATGGAATTACTCATTAGAACTCATGGAAATTACCATAAATAAACCTAATAAAATTATAATAAATAAAATACATATATAAGTGTCTCAAAATTATTAAATTAATTAATACAAATTTATTATGTATGACAATAACTGCAAGTGGTGAACGATTTTAGACACAAGGTAAGGGATATATGAACCTCTAGTTTTCCATTTAGTTGTCATTTCATTAACTTTTTCTCAATTTATCCATTCAATATTATTATATAAATCTCCTATTCATTATCTATATATCCCAAACATATTTATTTACATCAATTAATTTTTCTTTGATAGTGTGACGCATATTTTGAAAGGTTTTCTTCTCAATTATACTCGATAAGAAAACTCGATTAAGTGGAAGAAATCATATTCTTACACATTTTCAAGTATATCCCACAAACAAATTTAAGCATCCAATATTATTTTAAAATATCATTATTTGTCATGAAAACATTTTTTAGTTCATGTTTTGTTTTATGAAAACTATTAGTCATTTATCCCCTTTTAAGACTCGTTATTATTTTCCCAAATACTGCACTTAAGTGGAAAATTTACAATGCTATCTGAATACTCATTTTCATGTTATCAATTCAGTTATAATTAATTATTCAAGATATATTCTTAATTTTCTGTTATCAATGTTCAAGACTGATTTAATTCCTTTCTTTCATGTATACAATTATTATATTCCCTTTTGTTGTTCCTCATGACATGATATCAATACCCATTTCTTTTCCATAGGAAAACTACAAGTTTATTCCTTATTTTTTATTCTTAATGCATCATATAAATTAATAAACTTTTTATGATGGGTGTGGCCAAATATCCTTCCAAATCATTGTGTAATGTTTTTTTCTCAATATACCAATTGTATGATATTAGGGAGTAATCCTAATCTATTATGGGACACTGTCCTCCACATGATGTACTCATGAATGTTAGGCTTGACTAATGTGTTTCTCATGTATGTTGTTAGCACCACATTATAATGTTTATATGATCTTATTATTCCATTTCCTATATTTTATGCTTTCATATGTTAATTCATGATTCATTCCTTTTATGTAATCATGTTAATCCTTTTAACTCATGTGTTATGCTTTAATCCTGTGTGTGTTACCTTATTGGGATGTTTAACTTGTACCTTTTGTTTATGTATTCTCTATGTTATCCTATGCAGATGTAGGACCTCAAAATGCGATAAGCATTTATTTTAAATATTAATAAAGAAAATCTTGTAATTTATTTTTCTAATTATGTTACTAATATTCCAAAGGAACTATAAATATTTTATCCTTGGTTTGTATTTAATGTATAATTAATCTTCAAATCACTTTATAATATGTGGAAAAGGATTGGGTCACTATATAAATCCCCAAGGAAATTATCATAAACCATTGGCCCCTAAATGTATAATGGAATCTAGTGAGGTTGAATCTGATCTCATCGACACCTCAACATTATTTTCCCGTAATACCTAACACTAATAACACTATAGCTTAATGAACTCTACTGGTTTCCCTCTCATAGTAACCCTCATACACTCAATAATCATCATTGTATTCTAATCCCATATGAATGTAAATAATGTAATATGATTATTTTCATATTTTATAGAATATTGGAGTTCCTCCTCAAGTTTTTTTTCATGGGAATTCGAAATAGGGAAAATATCATAGGATAAATTGAAATGAACACTGAAATTTATCCCATTATCTTGAATATACATGACCCCTACTGAAGAGAGAGAAATATGCACCTCATAACTGCCTTCATGTTTGATGATTGTAAATCCTCTTTAAAACCCATTTGGATATGTACCCACAAAACATTTTTCTCCATCCACTCATTAAAGTTCAGTTTCCACCAATAAATATATAATCCCCTCATCTGAATGACAACTAATAGAACCCAATACCCCTCTTAGAACTAAATCAAACTAAATACAATCTTAATATCCTCCAACCGATGACATGTCTCTTGGTCAGAGATGACAATCTCAGACATATACAAATAGTTATTAGGAAATGTTTGTAATGTAATTTCCCATTGATCATTCTACATAGTTAGGTCACCCCCAATATTCCACCAGGTCACCTGGTTAAACCACACTATCAGGAAACACATGAAACTGATATCATGGTTCCATAAATAAAATATAAACCAATATTCCCTAATCATGGTAGTATGTAATTATTTTAGGACATATTTAATTCATTTGAACTTCTCAAAACCATGCTACTCAAAAAATAATACAAGTAGTCATGATGTTGGTACATCACCTAGTTATTTACTAAACAACCAATTCCAACATAAACAGTCCTTTGGAAAGATTAGAGTCCTTTTCACAAATGATTATGGTGGCATAAAATCCCATTTCTGTGCTGGTATTCCCTTACCTACATTATCCACAAAGACCAACATAAACTATTTCTCATCCTACCCTTGTAATCCTCAATGTTCAAAAACCAAAAATCCATATTATATACCCAACTACCTTTGACACCACACTTTAATGAAACCCTACAACGAAATCTACCCCTCATGGGCCCCCTATGAAGGACATCATATATTGATCCCTGAATCCTATATCAAGTCGGCCTTTGGATGGAAACTAGAAGAATAGGTATAAAAATCTCACATACATGTGGAATTACCCTCATGATGAATCTTGATCAAAATATAGTATATAATCAATAAATAAACATCATTTCATAATATAAAAACATCAAAATGATACATATCACATCAAGAATGTGATAATAAAACAAATGAAAATAGTATGTTAATAAATACGCAAAATAAAATCATGCCAAAATGACATAGGTACAACCTTAATTTATGTAATAATAATTCTTAGAATAGTCCACATAATCCTACTGAAAACATAAAAATATTTTTTTATATAATTTTTTGAGAATAACATGTATACATAGTGGGGTCTTACTGAAAGTCTCTTGTGTACATTTGAAAAATAAAACCAATGAACCATGGAGAAGGCAACAGAAATATGGTCATCATTGTTTGTCAACTAAACCAATCCCATCATCACTGTGGTATTCCCACAAAATGACACATCCAATTATAAAAATATAAAAAGAATCATATTGATTAAAATTTACCCCACACTCATTTACTAATGATTTTCTACTCTCAAAACCCCATGTTACTTGTCAATGAACTCACATATCATCCAAATAATCTTGCTCAAAGAAACCTATAATCTCACATTATTCCAAAAAACTTATATGCAGCTGGCCCTCATATCAATACTGATGAAATCTAGACCATCACATCAAATATTTTCCAATGACACCTTGTACATCAAATCACATCTCTCCCCAGAACACTGAGTCCATCACATCACATATCATCCACATCCATTACCAAAATTGTTTTTAATCATAAACATAATAGATATTAAACTTATAAAATTCTCATAAAATGAATGTACCCAAGAATTAACCACATCAAAATATCATGAAAAAGCACAACTAGTCCACTTTTTTACTTCAATCAATCAAATAAAATTCATATCAAACACACCTGGAATATTAATTTGGGAAGATTTGATAGATATGCATCCTTCCTCTCTATTTAGATGTTGGAAAAAACACCTCTAAAAACAATTGTGTAATGGAACATTGTTCCCATTTCTTGTGGGGTGGGGTATAGAAACCATGATACCGATAAAACATATATATATATATATATATATAATATCTATATACACATTACCTACATGTATGTTAATAATAATAGTACTATACAAACTCACCACACCACTTTAAAGACTCAGAATCTCCACCACATTCATTATCACCTCTAAATTGATTACACCATATAGTAAAGACTCAAACAATATGAAACATTCTATATTTCATTTCAATTTCATTCAATTACATCTAATTCATAACCAAATACATTTATCCATAAAATTAATTTTATATTCAATAATGAACACTCTATGCAAACATCCCATTATAGTTTCATTATTTAAATTTAATTCCATTACATATTGGACACCGAAACAACACATCACGATAATAAAATACCAACTCCTTCTGGCCAACAAGCCCTACAATATCACCACCACACACCAAAATTAAATCCAATTCACAATTTCCACAAATCACTACCATATCTCATCACAAACCACTAAAAATTACCACCTTCCATTTATATCATTTCAATTTTAAAAAATTACATCTATCTAATTCTATTATTTAATATCAATGATATTCTCACATAGTCCAACATTCCAATGACAACCAATTCTTTATCCCTATATAAGTGACTAGACATTTCATTAATGGTGATGTAAGAAAACCACACAATAAGGGTTCCATAAACATATCAACTATAAACAATCAAGTCTCATATCAGTAGATATTTTCAATAAATTCATCAACTATGTATAGTATTTGAAATTTAAAAAGTTGAAAAACATGATATTATTTTATATTTTCAAATAAATTTATATTAAAAAATTAATTTCATACATTGAGTTAACACATTACATATCCTAAACGGAAAATATCCTAATGATTTCACATTTATAATTAATAGGGGAATTATGAAGGTTTCCCAACAAAGATGAATAATTCATTACATGATTTGTTGCACCAAAACAAGCGATATATATATAGTATTTAATCCACATAGGAAGCCTCAAATGAATGATAGTGGTGTTCTATGACTTGAAGGGAAATTATTTGGAATCACATGTGTTAGTAATAATAATTTATGATGGAATAAACAAAATATATGTGTTTTAGAATTAAAGGTAAGACACCATTGAGATTTAAAATTATATATATGACATTAGTTAAACATAACTGAAAATCTCAATAAATTCTATGATGAATGACACTTTAACGTCCTCCCTTATCCCTGAAATATGTTTTTACAATTATCCACCCTGAGTGATTCTTTAATTAAAATTATTTAAAATAGTAAAACTACATTAACATAAAATTTCATCTTCGATAAATTTCACAGAATTATGGGGAAACTATAATATTCAAAAATTTATCTATATCCTCAACCAATTGTACTAACCAACACTCCACACAAAAAACAAGTGACTGAATAAAGGAAACAAGTGATAGTTTCAACTGACCGCATAAAAAACTAACTTACAACATGAATAAGAAACCAATCTTAAAAAGTAAAGTGATCATGAAAATTGAACACTTGACCAATGAACTGATCATTTGAAATAAAATGACTGCACTAATGGAAACGGTAATTATTTCAATGAAACACATGAAAAAACAAACTTTCACAGAGACAAATTGTGATCATATGAGGAAGAAAAGTGAAAGTTACACCCAAAAGCATGGCCAGGAAACCTACCATAAGAACAAACAACTAACCGCATGGAGGAAAAAAGTGACCCCACAACCCAATAACATAACCAAACTACCTATCACAACATGAAAAAACTAACCATGTACCATAAATTAAGGTCACATAGTCAATCAAGTGAGAGTGAGAATAAAATTAGAAGAACCAAAATGTGAAAGGATTATAAATACCGTATTGAATTAAAGAGTTATCAAAAAACTCAAATGGAATGATTTTATAACTTTAAGACATTACATTTTTTTACAAAACACTCTGCAAATATAGTAGTATCCCTTGAACTGTGATCTTCTAAACTGATAGTAGTTCTCCTAAAAATATTTTTATTCCAATGTTTTCTAAGACTGTGGGTGTTTCATCTTTATAAAAAACCTTTAAGATAAATTATTATATTATTATATTGAGGAAAATATATTCTCATTTATTATATTGGTCTAGACTTTTTAATTCTTACCTATCAATCCTTTATGTTCAACTACATTTGTGATGTTTTAATTAATATACTTTAACTCATATTAAAATAAAATATCATTTTATTGTGTCTTGGAATTTTTTTCATATTTTTCCACATTCTTTTCAAATAGTTTATTCTCTATATTCTCAAATGAAGTTCATTTTAATATGTTTCTTTTTTTTTAATCAACAAGGGATAAATTTTAATTTTCAATATTTTTATTTCAAGATAGTTTTTATTAAAAAAAATTCAAATTTCTTTTTATCTAAAATCTCACCATTTTTTTGTTCTTATATCATTATGATGTGTCATTATTTTCATGACCTAATCATTATTCTCAAAGGATATAATATCAATTTATTCATCTTTTTCATTACCACTTAAATTCTATATTATATATAAGAGTAGGTAATTAATTTTATTTTAGAATCCATTATAATTAAATTATTATTTCACTATCATCACCCTCAAACGAGTCTCTAGATATCTTGTATTTTACCATAAATTGAATATGATACATAGAATGTATTTTATATTATAACTCGTTACATATTGATAAAAATTATTATTATTTTATTCTATTCATATTTCTATAAATGTAAGTAAACATATTCTTATTCTTCTTCCAATTCCTTTTATAGGACTTATTATACTCCCTATCTATGAAAATGGAAATATTATTCTTATTTTTACAATTACCAAAAAATAATCAATACAAATGAAATTATATCAATTTTTTAATTAAATTTTAATTTCCATATACCCATTTTGATGATTCATATAAAGAAGTCATTTATATTATTGATTTCTTCTTCCACTTCCACATCCTCAGAGTCACTTTATTCATGTTCTTCTTTTACTCTATCATTGTTATTTATCATGGATTCAATGTCAATATCTCATCTTTCCGTCATCATGAATGTTGGTAATTTTACCATTCCATTTTTCCTATTGATATTTTAAAATTCATCCATGATTGATCATATCAATATTCCATATATTAAACCTTTGGAACTAATATATCTAGGAAATTTCCCATTATCTTATTCACAATAATAGAACTATTAAACTTCTCAATAAAAAAATATGATATTACTAACTATCTAATTTATTCTTGTAAAGTAGTCATAAATAGATTCATCATCATCCAATTTCATATCCACAAATATTCTTCCCTATATTTTCAACTTATCTTCCTACACTTTATAATTAATTTGATAAATGATTCTCTGTTTGTCCCATAACATCATGGAATTTTTTGAAACTGTTACTTTTTTGTGTGAATTTTTTAATAAAGACATCATAATTTTATTTTAATTTATTAAATCAACAATAATAATTATCTTATCCACTTGATTAATAAAACAATCTACAATTATATGTGGGAATTTCATAATTAGTTATTCTCTCACTTCTAGTCCAAGTGATAGGATATAAATAGTATACATATTCCATTAGCTATGGTAATTGCTTCCATTTATAGTTGGAATTAAATTAATGTTCATGGAATTTTGATTCTCCATTACATAGAATAATCATGGAACCTCAGAGGGGACCTTCCATGGAATCCAATTGATATTCCCATGGATTTGTTGGGTTCTACTAATATTGGAAAAAAAATTGTGGAATATTTTTTAAAAAAATTATACCAATTTTAATTTAACATATATTACTCATTAATTTACTAAATGGTCATATTTATTATTAGCCACCCACAGTAAGAAAAATAATAATTAAAGATATTCAAATAATAATTTACAGAGTTTGGATCAAATAACAACTATTTAACATGTTAGTTAAACTCCGAAACATGGTTTATATACAATAAAAAAGATGATTTCAATATAAAAAATCATGGATAATGGGGACCTTTATCAGTGATTTAATTTAGCACCACAAAAGAAATAATTTATAGGAGCTTATAAAAGAAATGATAAAAGGTATTTTATCAGCATTTATAAAAGCGCGGATAATGTTTACCTTTATTCGTGCTAATAAAAGCGTCGTAAAGGGTCATACTATAGTGTGCTGCAACAACACACAATAGGAACTAGAAATAGACAATTTACCAAAAAAATTAAAAATATAGGATTTAAATGATATGAAATTTATAACACAAACACAAGAAAAAAACAATATTCTATAGACATTTAAAACATTGTTTTATACAATTATATAAATAAAAGTTATTACAAGTAGAGACCCAAAGATTTACATACATGGAAATTACATCACTTTTGTGGAATAATTCGTACGTAAGAAAAACAGACACACAAGGACCATAATAGTTTAGTGTCTTTGGATACTTGGAACATACTTTTCCAATCGTGGTGAAAGATCTTCAACATCTCCCATAAAGATCTTCCCTTTTTTTTCTTATCTAAAACCTTTCTTTATATCCTGGGGAAAAGAAAACATAAATGGGGTGAGCTCAAATGCCCAGTAAGGGTAAAAATAGGGAACATAAAACAATCCATGAATATTTGAATGCAAAAACTTGAACATAAAATCTAAGCCTCAAAATCTTGAGCAAAGACATGAATCATGGAAGTACGTAAGGCATATATCATAATTGAATATCAATCACGATAAAATAGCATGGGAATAAAACATGTAATTGTGGCAACCATTCAGCACATGTCATGATTTCCATAGTAGCCAAGGGATTTCTACCATGACCATCTTAGTGGACAAAGTCCCTTTCTGAATCGAGTTCACTCCTCGTTTCAGTCCTATAACACAGAACCGGATTAACTTACCGTTCCATCCATATCTATATCTTGATATATAAATCCTTACCCAATGCATTGGAGGGAGATATAGGTCCCACCCATATCATAATGAAATCATTCTTACTTGTGACACAAAATAAACATACATCATTCATAATAACCCACCGAATAAAATGGGTTTCATAAACATAATCCCATCATCACATAATCCATATAAAAGAAATGGATATCATTTCATAATAAGAAAAGTGAAACCATGTAAATCATAGATACATTATACTTGAAACATACAAATATGACATAATGTCATCTTAGATGGAAAATGGTTTTGATAAAATAGTTGAAAAGAATTCTTGAGGAAAATATCCTTTCCTCTTCAAAATCATTTTCTTTTCACAAAATGTCATTCAATTTTAAAAGAAAATGATTTTGTTTAAAATAGTCATGAAATATTTTGGAGGAAGATTCATGAAAAATAGTCTTCATAAAACCGTAAAAAATTATTTTATTCTGTATAAGTTAAAAAAACACTCTTCTCGTACTTTTGCCGGAAAAGTGAAAAAGTACCTCGTAAAAGAAAGATTCCATACATACCATGTAGTAAAAGTCAAAAATGGGTAAAACGGACTATAAACATACATGAAAACATTTTTTATAAAACATGGACATGAATGATAAATATAACCCCAGTAAATACTTACGTATAAGAAATCTCGGATAGAAATCAGTTGTGATTACAACATTATCCCTTACCATAGGTCCGATATGCTTCGTACGTATCCAAACCTCCTCTTCTTTGAAGCTCCTCTTTGAGAGCTCTTCTTAGGGCACTAAAATTGGTCTTTGAAGAAGAACAGAACCACTAGGATGTTTATATGGGAGTGGAGAAGAAAATTTGGTAGGGGTTAGCCGATCTTGAAGGCTCAAAGTGGTGTGATGAAGAGAGGGAGGAGGTTCCCTTTTATAAGGGAGGAGAGGGGAACCTTTGAAAAAACTAAAAATATTATTTTATTATAAAGTCATATTCGGTTTTTAATAGCTCCAAAATGATTTATTTCGAAGCTAAGGTGGGGATGGGTCGTAATACTCTCATCCAATATAATTTAGACAAGTTTAGGTTTCTATTTTAACCTTATCATTTAGAATTAACTTTAAGTTAAATAATTTTACTTTTACCGTGTCTTCTTGTTTTCTTACACTATAAGGTTAATAAACTTACGATAACAAGGTAAAATAACCCCAGGTTGTTTATTATTAATATATATATCCTTATCTAAGTTATTTGGGTGAACCTTAGATTTTTAGGAATAAAATAACAATTAATAATATAATATTTGTTTTAAAAACTATTTTATGCCAATTTTGACACTATTTGGTAATTGATTTCTGTGAAAATCATAACAGAATTATTAGTTCTAAAAAAGTTAATTAAATCAATACTAACATTTCATATTAACCGATAAAATTATTGGAATTCATAAAAAGTCTCAAATTACATTTATTTGGGTATTTATAACATCAATTATGTCAATATTTCATTAATCAGACAATTACTACATCATCATTGTGTCATAAATAAATTAAATTATTTAATGTCTATGAATTATAAATAAAACACCATTATTTAGGAAATATTTTTATCTTTCTAATTAATATTTATAGATGAATTTATCTTATGTATAACCCTATATTAAAAATGATTTAGTTATTAAACTCTGATTTTAACTATTTTAACCCTTCTTTAAATAAATTAATAATAAATGTCCTAATCTAATCCAAGTGGGCCTAAATGGTCATATTTTACTCCTAAGGTTGTTTTTGGTCTAATTAAACATATCCAATAGAATTAGGACATGTTTTAGGGTAATAATAACATCATTTGTACCCTTAATTACCCAATTTTCTTTTAACCGTGGTAAAGAAAAGTAAAAAGTTACTATTCACCCAAAATTATTTTCATCACATTGAACCACATTTTAGTCCTTGATATTAACCGTGTCTATCAGATTTTCGAAATTCAATTCACAGAAGTGGTAAAATTTAATTTAAATTAAAAAAAGTCAGTTTTTTAACTTCCACTAAGTGGTTTCACTATTCATCGAAAATTGATGTTTTTCAGAAAAATACAAAAAATTCAACCCAAGCATTATTTGATATTTCGAATTCCAAATTGATGTCTATTTTTCAAAATTCATAACATATAAGTGGCATTAATTAATTTTAAATTTAATTCCCGTTATCAAAACAAATAGCGTATTTTTAAGAAACAAAAACAATCAAAAGATTGATACTTGTTTATATCTAATTTCAAAGTGAAATTAATTCCAATGAACAACATTGGATTAAATGGTAAAAATATATTCAAATTAAAATTTAAAACCAATTAAAAATATAATCTAACCATATAAATTATTGTGATGAAAAAAGTTGTTTTTAATTAAAATATAGCGTGTTTTTACTATTCATTAAAATATGAAAGTTATCAGAATAATATGAAAATTTTATCCAAAGTAAATTTTTATATCCTAATTCCTAAGAAGAATTTTATTTTGTCAAATTGAACTTATAGACATGTCAAAAACAAGATTTAAAGTGGGTGCGCCATCAAAAGGCGGCAAAACTACATTTTTTGAAAAATACTCATTTTACTTGAAAAATTGATTTTGTTCTCATACCATGTTCTATAAAATGTGTATGATGAATAATAATGTTATAAAATTAAAAATGTAGTTGATACTATTCATAATGGTTAGTTCATATAACATATAGTTGTTTAGTGAAACTCAGTATTGCGTACAACACACACTATCATGGAAGGTCGCAATTGCATATAATGCAAGCCAAGTCAGGGATGCATATTGTGAAAGATCCTTTTGTTGTAGCATACAACAAGAAGACATTAATAAAATTAAAAAGAATATTTTTCATAAAATCTCGGGGTGTTACATTCTACCCCCCTTAAAATAATTTCACCCTCGAAATTCATCGGGGTTATAAATGGTTTACTACTCTAAAGTTTCTTTAATAGAAACCCACATCGTAAAAATAAATACCTAAACTTGGCTATAAAAACTACAGTATGAAACGTAATGGTTACCCAAATTAACTCATCAATCGGTTTCCACGTAGGAGAACATAGGTGAAAATATGGATATGGAAGAAAAATCTAACCATCATGTTCTGATGGAGAGTGGTGAAGAACATGGCTAGAAAAAGCCAATAATCACAAAGCCATAAATTTTTGATGATCTAGGGTACCATCTGATTCATCGGATATAAGGGCACTAGGACAAAATTTTTGGTTTTCAAGATCATTTCCCTAAAGTTGAATAATTTGAATTAAAATACTTACTTTATTTTGGTACAATATCACTGTTGTTCGTGCCTCGAACAATTTCTAATTCATCTCTTAAAGAAATGATGTTGAATTTTTTATTCGTGAAGTGTTAGTAGATCATGTGATAGAATGACGGGTCATTCCATCTATCTTAAACAAAAGGTTAGAAAAAGTTATTAAATATACATAAGTCTATCTATAGTGAGATTAATCATATATGGTTCCTAAAATGGACTTATAATTCAGATATCATACTGCTTAATATAATTAAACTAGTTTCTACTAAACAGGGATTTCCTATAGGCCAGTGGTAGGTGATAAAGGCCAGTCACACTTCAGTAGTGGTTTCGATTCCCACAGCCTTGTCTGACGCGATGGGCTGTCGCCCGTCCTGCATGTTGTCCTTTTTCTAAAACTACATTACTATAACATACCATCAATAATATCAAAAAAAGTTCTATCCTTAAACAATACTAACTTATGTCTAACATAATCCATTCCAATTTTTATCTAAAATACTTCGGTCCAAGCTCACAGTATAAAGGTAACGATTACTTGAAATGTCATCAACCAAGCATGTGAATACCATCATTTATCCCCCATATATCTTGTTGGTCACATTCCAATCATGTGAATACCTTAATCATGTATTATCTTGAAAAATGAATACCCATTAAACCTTAGTGAAAACATGAATGTTGTCAAAAGTTAACTCTTTCCACATACCAAAATCCAAAAATTCAATATACTCAAACCATTATATAACCTTATCCTTATATTAGTCATGAGCTCATGAATACTATCAAACATTTAATTTTCTCCTTATCCCATCATTATGCACATATCATCTACTTTCCAAAAATATCTGAATAACCTTTCATGGTTACTGGTACCAATCATCAAACACTTTCAAAACATAAGGAAAGACAATAGTGTAACAATCCTTAGATGTCACTCTATTCCATAGTACCATGAGATTACTTATACAACATTACACTTGATAAACATCTAATCATTCAACTACCTTCTTAAACCATTGACCGAGCTTCAACAATTCTTTCATCTCACTTATCATTTGTAGTCTCTTCATCATCATCAACATAAATACTACCCATACGACCATACCGATTCTATTCATGAGACTTTCCCTTAGGGAATTGGTTTTCATAATGCCCGTACATTACACATTTAAAGCATTTAACCATTGTTGATGTCGTAGAAATACCATTATCCTTATCCATGGTGTTAACTGAACCTTTTCCTTTTCACTTACTGGCTTTGTGTCCTTCTATTCCACACCCAAAGCATCTTCCAGTTCCTTTGAAACATTCTCCTTGATGCCTCTTCCCACATGATTTACATAGGGAAAATTGAACTTTCTTTTCTCTATGATCATCATGAAACTCCATCTTTCTCTTATTAGCTGAGTCAGGAAACTTACCAAATTTGAGTTTATTGATCATATTATGAGATTGATGATTCGACATAAAAATGATGTTTGGACTTCCAAATCCCTTTTCATTTGTTTTCTCACGAAGAATATCATTCCATTCTCCATCATATCCTCCATTATCGTGAATCATCTTGTTTCCGGCCATTTTCTAAAACCCAAAAAGAATAGTGTGAGAGGCAAAAATCATGCTAGGGAAAACAACATAATAAAGGGGGAGTACCTTCAATATCTAACATCTTAGGTTTAATTATATGTTCGTTACTATAATTGTAGGACTATAACCTATACTTATACTTAACCATAGGGACATCCCTAGAGCTACCTTAGAAATATCTCTAGGGATCTCACTAAAGTTTTCGCATCCTAGTTTCCAAAGGTTGACTAAACCTCCCCATGATACCAAATGTAGAGACCCGAAGATTGACGTACATGGACATTACATCGCTTTTGCGGAATACTTAGTACATAAAAAAAATAGACACACAAGTACCGTAATAGTTTATTGTCTTTGGAAACTTGGAACATAATCTTCTAATCGTGGTGAAAGATCTTCAACATCTCCCATAAAGATATTCATTTTTTTTCTTACCTAAAACCTTTCTTTATATCCTGGGGAAAAGAAAACATAAAATGAGTGAACTCAAATGAACAGTAAGGGTAAACATAGAGAACATAAAACAGTCCATGAACATTTGAATGCAAAAACTTGAACATAAAATCTAAACATCAAAATCTTGAGCGAAGACAAGAATCTTGGAAGTACGTAAGGAATATATCATAAGGGAACATCAATCACGATAAAATAGAATGGGAATAAAACATGTAATTGTGGAAACCATTCCGCATATTCCATGATTTAAATAGTAGCCAAGGCATTGCTGCCAAGACCATCTTAGTGGACAAAGTCCCTTTCTGAATCGAGTTCACTCCTCTTTTCAGTCCTGTAACAGTAAACCGGATTAACTTACCGTTCCAGCCATGTCTATCTCATGAGATATAAATCTTTACCCAATTCATTAGAGGGATATATAGGTCCCACCCATCTCATAATGAAATCATTCTTACTTGTGCCACAAAATAAACATACATCATTCATACTAACCCAACGAATAAAATGGGTTTCATAAACAAAATCCAATCATCACATAATCCATATAAAAGAAATGGATATAATTTCATAATAAAAAAGTGAAACCATGTAAATAATAGAGAAATTATACTTGAAACATACACATATGAAATAATTTCATCTTACATGGAAAATGGTTTTGATAAAACACTTGAAATGAATTCTTGAGGAAAATATCCTTTCTTCTTCAAAATCATTTTCTTTTCACAAAATGTCATGCAATTTTAAAAGAAAAGGATTTTGTTGAAAATAGTCATGAAATATTTTGGAGGAAGCTTCATGAAAATAAGTATTTATAAAAACTTAAAAAATCCTTTCATTCTGTATAAGTTAAAAAAACATTCTTCTCGTACTTTTTTTCGAAAAAGTCAGAAAGTACCTCGTAAAATAAAGATTCTATACATACCATGTTGTAAAAGTCAAAAATAGGTAAAAAGGACTTTAAACATACATGATTTTTTTTATAAAACATGGACATGGATGATAAATATAACCCTAGTAAATACTTATGTATAAGAAACCTCGGATAGAAAACTATTTAGATTGCAACATTATCCCTTACCATAGGTCCGATATGCTTCGTTCGTATCCAAACCTCCTCTTCTTTGAAGCGCCTCTTTGAGACCTCCTCTTAGGGCACTAAAAGTGGTCATTGAAGAAGACCAGAACCTATAGGATGTTTCTATGGAAGTGGAGAAGAGATGTTGGCAGGGGTTGGCCGAGCTTGAAGGCTCAAAGTGGTGTGAGGAATAGAGGGAGGAGGTGCCCTTTTATTAGGGAGGAGAGAGGCACTTTTTGAAAAACTAAAAATATTATTTTATTATTAAGTCATATTCGGTTTTCAATAGCTCCAAATATATTTATTTCTAAGCTAAGGTGGGGATTGGTCTCAATCCTCTAATCCAATAGAATTTAGACACGTTTAGGTTTCTATTTTAACCTTATCATTTAGATTTAACTTTAGGTTAAATAAATTAACTTTTACCATGTCTTCTTGTTTTCTTACACTATAAGGTTAATAAATTTACTATAACAAGCCAAAAGAACCCCAAGTTGTTTATTATTAATATATATAACCTTATCTAAGTAATTTTGACTAACCTTAGATTTTTATGAATAAAACAACAATTAATAATATAATATTTGTTTTAAAATCTATTTTGTGTCAATTTTGACACTATTTGGTAATTGATTTTTGTGAAAATTATAACAGAATTATTAGTTTGAAAAAAGTTAATTAAATCAATACTAACATGTAATATTAAACTATAAAATTAGTGGAATTCATAAAAAGTATCCAATTACATTTATTTGGGTATTTATTACATCAATTATGTCAATATTTCATTAATGAGATAATTACTGTATCATCATTGTGTCTTAAATAAATTAAATTATTTAATGTCTAAAAATTCTAAATAAAAAGCCATTATTAAGGAAATCTTTCTATATTTATAATGAATATTTATAGTTGAATTTATCTTATTTATAACCCTATATTAAAAATGATTTAGTTATTAAACTTTGATTTTAACTATTTTAACCCTTCTTTAAATAAATTAATAATAAATGTCCTAATCTAATCCAAGTGGGCCTAAATGGTCATAGTTTATTCCTAAGGTTGTTTTTGGTCGAATTACACTTATCAAATAGAATTATGACTTGTGTTAGGGTAATAATAATATCATTTGTACCCTTAATTACCCTATTTACTTTTAATCGTGGTAAAAAAAGTAAAACGTTACTATTCACCAAAAATTATTTTCATCTCATTGAACCAAATTTTAGTCCTTGATATTAACAGTGTCTCTCTGATTTTCTAAATTCAATTCACAGAAGTTGTAAAATTTAATTTAAATTATAAAAGTCAGTTTTTTAACTACCACTAAGGGGTTTCACTATTCATCGAAAATTGAAGTTTTTCAGAAAAATACCAAATATTCAGCCTAAGCATTATTTAATATTCCGAATTCCAAATTGATGTCTATTTTTCCAAATTCATAACATATAAGCTGCATTAATTAATTTTAAATTTGATTCCCATTATCAAAACAAATAGCGTGTTTTTAAGAAACAAAAACAGTCAAAACATTGATACTTGTTTATACCCAATTTCAAAGTAAAATTAATTCCAATGAAAAACATTGGATTAAATGGTAAAAATGTATTCTAATTAAACTTTAAAACCAATTAAAAAGATAATCTAACCATATAAATTATTGCGATGAAAAAGGTTGTTTTTAATTAAAATATAGCGTGTTTTTACTATTCATTAAAATATGAAAGTTATCAGAATAATATGAAAAATTTATCCAAAGTAAATTTTTATATCCTGATTCCAAAGAAGAATTTTATTTTGTCAAATTGAACTTATATACATGTCAAAAACAAGATTTAATGTGGGTGCGCCATCAAAAGGTGGAAAAACTAGATTTTTTAAAAAATAATTATTTTACTCGAAAAATTGATTTTGTTATCATACCATGTTCTAGAAAATGTGTAAGACGAATAATAATGTGATAAAATTAAAAATGTATTTGATACTATTCATAATGGGTAGTTCATATAACATATCGTTGTTTAACGAAACTCAGTATTGCGTACAACACACGCTATTGTGGAAGGTCACGATTGCGTGTAATGTAAGCCAAGTCAGGGATGCATTTTGTGCAAGCTTCTTTTGGTGTAGCGTACAACACATGACATTAATGAAATTAAAATGAATATTTTTCATAAAATCTCGGGGTGTTACATTACATACATTAAAAACATTAATGTTCTTTATATTTTAATCATAACCAAACACATGAAATTTCTAATAAAACCACCCCTCCTATAAAAAAATATAAAAAATATATTAAAAAAATATTATGTTAAAAAATATAAAGAAATAAATTAAAATAAAGTGTTAACTGTAATAAAATTGATGTCAAACTTAAATAAAAAGATGAACTTGAAGATATATCATTCACACCATGCATCAAATTGTGGTAAAAATAATTCCAACTTGTCTCATTTTAATTTTTGATCAATATCCTAAATTATAGAAAGAATATAAATGTGTTGTCTCAATTTTGAGTACTTAGTGGGTTTTTACTAAAATTTTATTTTATAATGGAAAAACTCACTTTTGACTCATTCTGATCAGATCATGTATTAGTATGATGAAAAAATTCTTACACATCAAAAGGGCTTATGAATCATTTTACTAAATTATATATAAATATCGAGTGTGTTAGATCACTTTTCAATTAGTGACACTTTTTGAACTAAAATGACAATTTTTAACAGATAATGGACACTTTGAGACATATTGGGAACATCTTTTATTAGATTGAGGTGTGGCTGATTCCAAAATGTCAAAAATGTCTTTTGGATCATTTTTTTATTGTATCAAAACAATCCAAATGTTTTTTTAGGATTTTATTAGTATAGTTTTCCATTTTACAAAAAATGATGACAATTTTAAATAAAAAGACTACCTTTTTGTTATACCGGTCACAACATACATCAGATTGAGGTGACCCAAATTTCTACATAACCCAATTTTCATATGAATTTTTTTCGTAATGTTTCAAAACAATCTAATTTGGTTTTCTTAGTTTTGAGTACATCAATTATCTTTTTTTACAAAAATTTATTTTTAAAATTGAAAAATGCACATTGAATCATACTGATCACATTGGGTATTGGATTGAGGTAAGGCTAATTAATACACATCAATAATTACCTATGGATATTATTTCTAATGTATTTAAACAATGTGAATGCATTTACGTAGTTTTGGGTAGGTCATTGGGCCTTTTTACTAAAATTTATGGAAATTTAAAATAAAAAGATGCACTTTGAGTCATATTGGTCACATTGTCCATCAGATTGAGGTGCGAGTAATTTTAACATGAACCGAATGACTTAAGAATTTATTAATTAATGATTTAAAAGATTCCGAATTTTTTTCTCCATATTGAATATGTCAGTTGTATTTGTTACTAAAATATTTGAATACATCTTCATATTCATTTGATAAATGGCTATCATGCATCAATTTTTGGTTCAATACCATCATATTGGGTGCATAAAAGTTTAATTTTATATAATATATAAATAGATAAATATAATATATTCATTATCAAAAGTGAATGTTATAGATGATTATAATATGGGAAACTCAATATTTTATTATTTAAAATAATTTAATATGTTTTAGAAATTGGGTAATTGAATTTAAGAAAAGAATTATTCAACATTAAATTATTTAAAAAATACCCTAAAAATGAAAATATAGGAAATTAAGTAGTAATAAGGAACTGAAATATGATAAAAAAATAATAATAAACTCTCATTAAATCAACTGTATAAGTGGTTTCATGGATGGAGGAATAACACTAATGATAAAAGGGAGAGAACTGTAATTCTTTTTCTATCATTTTGGTGAATTTAGAAAGAAAGGAATAAATCTTGTTTTGGGGGGATTAATACTTTGATGAAGTCCATGATTTTCAAAACTATATTCTTTTTTATACATTTGGTGTACTCTCTCAAGGATTCGGATACTACTACCTCCCTCATTCACATCTAGCTTATGACAAGGGAATATGGATAATTTCTACAAGAATATTTGTGGTCCTATATATTCCAAATATAATAATAAGGTTAATTGGAATTTTAAAAAATAGTGTGAGATATGATATAATAAATAACAACATCACAACCAGTAATCAATAAAATGAAATTAATATTATTTTATTTTTGTAGATAATGGAAAATTACTTGGCTACATCACTTTCTTTATGATCTAAATTGGTGAAAGAGAATCTCATATCCAGTGAAAACATCTAGATGTACTAATTTCACATCCATGACTTATATTAAATTTAATTTTCACTTAATTTATATTCTTTCTTTGTTTTGGGTATTTCCCATTCATTTTGGTGGAAATGGTGGGTTTTCAAAATTTGGGCCAAACCACGAGCCCATTTCCAGATATAAAAATATTTTTTTTCTTGTATAACTCCTTCAGTGTTCAAAATTTTACACCCATTCCACTTATCTATTGTCATACCTTTCTATATAAGGCCACCATATAAAATTGGACCCCATAGGAATCCTGAATAATGATGGATTTCTGTTTTTTATGAAGGTGTTGGGCCAGGCCGAAAGCCCAATTTTTGCATTAAATATATTATTAATTATTTTATACCTCTTTCAATTTTTTATGTTTTCAGTGATTTTAACCCTTACCGGAGCCCACATACCCAAGGACTTCCCCTATGCTCTCTTTCACCTCATTGAAGCTCATATTCATCATGAATTGGGGAAAAATATATCTGGATATCTCAAATCATCTAGATTTGAAGAGGTAAATTGTTTATTTCATAACACATTCAATTTTTACTCTTTTTTCTCCATTACTATTCCTACATGACCTCCTCGGCTTTATTAGAACCCCACATTTATTTTTGGATGTTTTTAAATTCATATACAGGTGTATTTGGGTTGTTTTATTCGATATTTATTCACATAAGCGTTTCTCTCTTCATTTCCTTTTTTGTTCTTCGGGTTTCTACCCTCTTTCATTAAAAACAAAAATTTCCAAATGATAGGTTTTGTAACTGGGGTTTGATTTGGATTTATTTTGGTGAAATCTTGTGGTTTGGGGTTCATTTTTAGTTCCTTGTGGAGCGGTGGTGGCACGGTTGAAGTTTCACACCAAGATTTAAGGGTTTTGACACAAAAGGTTGGTGATTCCATGTGTAAGTATTTCTTGATGAGTTACCATGATTTATTTAATTATTTTTAATGTTATTCATATGTTTTGTGTGGTTCTAAAATTGTTTTTGATGGATTTGGTTAAGGGATTAATTTTATAGTTTTATTTTTTTTAAATTTGATGTTTTCCATGTGTAACTCTTGTGGTAATATTTGGGTTTATTATATTACATATGAAATTTGTTTATTAAATGTTGTTTGGGCTTCCAATTATTCTTTGGTAGGTTATTGGTGTGATTTTGGGCTTAAAAGAGCAGTTTTGAAAGGGTTTTATGTGCAAAACCTTGTCATGCTTCTTGAAAGTGTTTAACAAATATTATAAATGGGTTTTTGAGTAAACAAAATGATGAAAAGGACGTTTATGCATTGTTTGGGTGGGTGTATGTTTTTAAATTGTTCTATTTTCTTTGGAAAATGTTGTTATGTGATGTTTACTATATTGGAAACATTTTATGAGATTGCTTAATGCAGTTATCTAATTGTGCAAGAGATATGAAACATGTTGCATGATTTTTGGTTTGATTATGGTTTCAAAATGAAATTTAATGATAAAGGGGATTAGGTTACATGTGTGGGGGTTGTTTGTTTTGTGTGGTATTTTTAAATTACATTTTAATGCGAAAATGGTATTTCATGTATTGTGGAACGTTTTTGAGAACTAGAGGGAAAATCCAGTTTTCTAGGTTGGTGGATGTGTAATAGTTTGCTAGTGATCCCGTGGGGTTTGGCCCCAATTTCACGCAGCATCATTGATGATGACAAAAATAACTAAACTATGATGTTCATGATGATGAAGATGATTTTTTGGAACTACTAGGTTATGGTTTTGATGCCTACTAGTGGCTCATATGCATGAGAACACATATTTTTTTGTTACTCTCACTGAGATACGAGGTACTTGTGACCGACAATGAGCTAATGCGTAGGGGTTATTTACTATTGGATTCTTTCATTAGATATATTTTAATTACCTTTTTCATATGGTAGTATTGGATGGAAAATTCAAAATCTTTGAAATTCTATTTTAAAGAGTCGATTCTTTAAAGTATCCCACTTGAAAACTATTTTTATTTATAGTTTCATCTCTTTAAAATTATTTTTAGCATTTCATGATTATAAAAACTTGCAAGATTTTCATCTTTTAATGTTTATCACATGGAATCAATTAGTGGTTGCATCTTACTGGGATTTGGATCATATCTTACATACACCTTTGGGTGTAAGTAGAGCTGGTCATTTTGTCATAGGTTTGGGTAAAGCGTTAAGTGCCAAAGGTCCAGGATTCTATTGGTCCCTCCCGGAGCAGTGTTATAAAGATGTCTTGAGGGAGGTTCCTCTTTCCATGAGGAGTTTCTTGGGATGTAAATTTTGGGTTTCTTTATTTTTTATAGTCTTTGATAATTGTTTAAAATTTTGTAACTCAATTCTATAATATTTTAAATGAGGATTTGGTTTCAAAAATTCAGATTGGTTTTTGCGATTTGATTTTTGTTTTATGTTTATAAACACAGGTAAATCATTCCCAAATTTCATTTTATGTTACCCTGAAACTTGTACCTACCCATGGGGATCAGTAATTCCCTTTGGGTCTTTCCTTGTGCTGGGTTTGGTGTGGGATTTGATGGAGACCCGATTTTGTTTGTAAAAAAATGGTATTAGAGGAGGTCTTGTTCTCTCTCTTTGGGTTATGATAACTAGGGAAGAGTCTGGATAGTCTAGAGGTAGGATTTTTGGGACTATACATTCTAGTTAGGTGTAGTGTTCCTGGCCAGCACACTTAATGATGGTGTTTGAGTTGCCAAGGGAATCCAGGATTTATCTGAGTCCTTCGGTTTTCATGGTTAGATGATAATTAGGAAAAATGAAATGAGAGTTAGGTTAATGGTCTTTGCGAGATCGTAGATTCTGGAAAGCCATGTGGAGCTAGGGATATTTCCCATGAATAATATCTATGATGGTGAATTTATTGAAACATGGACTCCAACTATATGTCCATGTCACCCACCAGAACAATATTCCCCTCATATGGACTTGTGTCATTTAGTTTTTAAATATTAGAAGTTTTGTTTTAATGAAAAAATGACATGGTTTTATGAAGTGAAATGTTTTTTAATGATTTTATAAAAAATAGGGAATGGTTTAATTTGTGAAATGGTGGAACTGAATTTTCAGAGATTTTTGGAAATGTAAATTGGTGTGTTTACACCTCTTTTGAATGTTGGAAATTATGTTAATGATGGTTTCAAAGAAGTGTTTCTAATAGAGTTTTCTAAACTATTGAAATGTTTTTTAATGGGAAAAAATGTTTTGGAGGTCATGTGTGGAGTTAGTAAATGCATTTTTATTTGGTAACTAGAGATCATTCGAAATGTTTTACAAATTTTTGGAATCTTTTTTTTAAATGAGAATAGTTGAGTAGCCAATTTAATAAGGATTTATGAAATGGTGTTTTTCATTATATTAGAAGTGTTTTGAAATGGGTCGAATTTTTTTGAAATTAAATATACATGAATTCAAGGGGAATATTTAATGAAATTATTGGTGATATTTTGAAATGGTTTACAAATCATTGTCACCTTGTTTTTAAGAAAATAGATGAGTTTTTTCAATAAATGTGTGTCAATCAAATGGTGTTTGTAAGAAAAACCAAAGTGTTTTGAAAGTGGTTGAGATATTTTGAAATTAATGTGAATAGAATTAAAGTGTGTTTTCATTTAAATTATTGTGCCTTTCCAAAAAAAATTGTAAACTGTGAATTGGGATTTTGATATCATGGTTAGCAGACTTGAAAAAAAGGAGGTATTGGTTGACTATTTTGGTTTTGAAAAGTGGAAATAATCTTTTTTTAACTTTGGTATTTACATGAGAGACCACATGCATGTGGTTACATGCGATGATAGATGGTTAATGGAATTACTGGATGAATGTCAGTATGGATATGAGGATGGTTCCCAACGTGGCATGAAAACATGCATGTGTGAGGCCCATGGGGTACCATTGGTGGATGCAGTAAACGTTGAACCATTTATCTTCTAAGTGATGATTTTAAAGGAAAAAATGATGTCTTGATGACTATTATGGATGTTGTGTTTTATGTGTTTTTGGAAATGTTGTTGTTGTGGGATGTTTGAGTCCAATAACCCCTCTTTTTGAAAGGTGTTTTGGGTTTTTGTTTGGATAGAATGTTGGGTTGTTGATATGGTTAGTGGTATCCTTATCAGGAATGTTTCAGGATGCCTTTATGGAGGTTCTCGTGATGTGTCTGGATCTGGTTTATGGCACGTTTTGACCAAAGGACCAGCTTTTTGGGTCATTGGGTTCTCTCGTTGGGTCAAGTACACCCACATTAAGAGTTAATGCACGACTAAAGTGCCACCCATATTGTTTCGCTATTGGAAGATCCTCTAATTGATCAATATAATGAATATTTTCTCGATATTTTTAGATTGAGTCTACATCAATTCCTTTCTCGGATTTGTGGATACTCTTATAGTAGGATAGTGCTTTTGGATGGTTGAAAGAGACCATAGTTTCTTAAGATACCTGATTTGTCGAAGGTGGAAGTGGTCTCGGGTTGTTAGTGTGGATGGTGCCAAAGAAGGCCTCTAGTTCCTTTGTAGTCTCTTTGAAGCAGGGGATCACATTAAACCACTAGTGTGGGAAATCAGGTCATGGGAGGATATTATGGCTACTTTCAAGAATTGTGTGATGTTTGGGAATGGTGCATAAGGTTCCTATCCTTGTAATGTTTCTATTAGTCACCAAGGTAATGTTCAATGATGCCTTATGATATCATATGCTTATTTGACTATAAAGGTGAAGTTGTACAATCTTTGATGAGCCTTTTTCTTTGTCAGAAGTGTGTATCATTTTTGGAAATCTTGAAAACCTTTGTTTAGAGGAAGGTGTTTATATATTTCATTTTCTACTTTTTTTTCTCATCTGAAGAAAACAAGGGGTGATGTGTGTGAATCTTCTAATCCCTTATTTCATAAAAATTTCAGGTTTTGGTAGAGTTAGTGTTTGAATGTGTTATTTCTTGGTGAGCCCATCTGGGATTGCGGTGAAGTTTTTTGTTCCACTAGAAGAATATGTTCAATTTAGGGATTTCCAATGCCAAACTGTGATGCCTAAGTTGCTTCAATCCTTTGTGCTCCAGCCATAGGTCCTGGAGAGAAGCTGGAGTGTAGTCAGGGGAGATCATAGGGTCGTTCAACCCTTGTAAAAAGTCATATATTCATTATGAAATATGGGAGTAGTTTAAACATATAATTTTTTCATATTTCCATTGTTTTTATCATTCTATGGAAAGATGTGGGAGGACCTCCTTTCCATGTTATCACCTAAGGTCATTCCTTCCTCCTTTGGGAGTTTTTCGAGTATGGTTTGAAACTTGGCTAGACAGGTTGAGCACACAGTTGAGAGTGACTATTCCCCTGAAAGAGATTTATATAGAAGGATCCCCACAGTTAGCACATAGTTTCCCAAACCATACTGACTAACCGTGCATCCATCCCAACTCTTTAAATTTGGGGTCCTTCTACGTCTTCCCCTGTTGGTCGGTTAAGATGGTTAGTTCTTATGGTGGGGAGACCCACTATTATTATCATGTATATTCCCTTTTAAATTTATAATGTATGTCTACCCCTTGCACTAGGGAGTTCGTTTGGGCCTCCCCCTGTTAGTGTCTTGATTCTGTCTCAGGAAAATTTAAGTTGTCTTTTATGGTGGGTATCACATTTATGTCTCCTCGTACTAGTAAATCATATTTTTCCATGGCCTTGTCTTGGTGGTAGGTAGTCTCCTTCGGAGCTATACAACTACCAACATCTTCCTTGAATAAACATTGGTATTGGAGAGAACCCAGTGGTTTAGATATATCATAGTAATTTTGGCCTTGTTCGTTATTGTTGTTCATTTGGGTAAATTGCTTGGGTCTTGTTCGGAGAGTGTTTGAGGAGTTTTCTTTTTGGATAAAATCTGAATATGATTGATCATTTTCGGAATGTGGTGTATGTTTTGGTTTGTAAGAGTATTCCTTCATTAATTTCTCACTGGTGGTGTTTTGGCATTTCGGGGGAGGGCGAAACATGGAAAAAGAGTCCATTTCGGCCATTCAGTTGGGTTTAGTTTTTACTTTTGGCCTTGTTCTGGATTTCCAAGGGAATAAACCATTATGGTGGGGAAAATTTTCATATCCATGAATTCTTTTAATGTTATTCTTCATTTAATGTCCATTTATTCTTTGTTTTGGTGGTTTCCCATGCATTTTGGTGGAATTGGTGCGTTTTAAAATTTCGGGCCAAACCTTGATCCCATTTCCAAATTTCAAAATAAAATTTGTTTCTTTTATAACTCCTTTATTTTATTTAACATTTTACACACATTAAACTTCCCAATTGGAATCCCATTGTATATAAACACCCTATATCAATTTGGACCCCATAGGAATCAATAATGATGATGGATTTGGGGTTTTAATGTGGGTGTTGGGCCATGCCAAAATCCCATTTGCTGCTTTAATTTTTTAAATTTTTTACTATCTCAATCAATTGTTTTGTTTTTTGGTGATTCCAACTCTCACCCAATCCAACATCCCCAAGACATTTCCCATGCTCTACACCTTCACTTTTATTCTCATATTCATTGTGAATTTGGGAGAAACTTCTCTGGAATTTAAAATCTCCTAGATATAAGAGGTAAAGTGTTTCTTTCATAACTCCAAAATATTTTCACTCTTTTTACCCATTCTAGTATCTACATGACCAACACAACCTTATTCTAACCTCACATGAATTTATGATTGTTTGGAAATTCATCTACGAGATTTTTGGGGTTGTTTTATTCAATATTTCTTCATGTAAGGGATTCTATCTTCATATCCATCCTTATCTTTAGGGTTTCCACCGTCTTTCATGATGTTATAAAATATATGGAAGTTAGGGTTCATAACTAGGGTTTTATTTGGTTACTTTTGGTCAAATATTGTTGTTTACGGTTCATTTTCACTTCCTTGCGGTGCGGTGGTGGTGCAGTTGATTTTTCACACCCATATTTAGGGGTTTTGACACAAAAGGTAGGTGATTTCACATGTTATAATTTATTGATGAGTTTTCAGGATTTAATTAGTTAGTTTTTCATATTCCTTATATTTTTTTATGTTTCAAGAACCGTTTTTGATGCATTTGGTTAAGTAATGAATTTTATAGTTGCTTTTTTGTATTTAAATTGGTTGTTTTCAATATGTATCTTGTGGTAATATTAGGGTTTATTTTATAACATATGAAAGTGGTTTATAAAATGTAGTTTGGCTTACCAAATATTTTTTGGTAGGGTCTTGGTGTTATTTTGGGTTTAATAGAGTGGTTCTTAATGTGTTTTATTTGAAAAACCTATTCATGATTCTTGAAAGTGTTTTATGAAAATTATAAATGGGTTATTAAATTACACAAAGTTTGAAAAGGAAGATTATGTACTATTTGGGTGGGTTTATGTTTTTAAAATGGGCCATTTTGTTTATAAATGGATTTTTTGTCATTTTTTCTATCTTGGAAACGTTTTATGAAATTTCATCAACAATTTATCGAATTGTGAAATTGATATGAAACATTTCGTAGGTTGTTTTGGTGTGAGTATGGTTTCAAAATGAATTTGAATAAGAAATAATATTATGTGACATATGTTTGGGATTTTTGGTGAGTGTGGGATGTGAAAATGACATTTTAATGTGAAAATAATATTTCATGGCTTGGGGAAATTGTTTGAGAACTAGAGGGAAAATCTGGGTATCTGGTTTGGTGGACGTGTACTAGTATGCTAGTTATCATGTGGGGTTTGGCCCCAGTTTAACATAGAATTTTTGATGATGATAATAATAAATAAACTACAATGGTGATGATGAGGATTTTTGGGACCACTATGTTATGGTTATTGACTCGACAAGTGCCACATGTTCATGAGAACAAATATTTGTTTGGTTACTTTCACTAAGATACGAGGTACCTGGGACCCACAACGAACTGGTTCCTAGGGGTTATTTCCCATTTCATGTGATCATTTGATACTTTTTTCTTACCATCAGTATATAGTATGTTTGGATGGAAAATTAAATAGCTTTGGTATTCTATTTAATATATTAAATTCTTTAAAGTAGCCGACTTGAAAACAATTTTTATCTAAAGTTGCATCTATTTGAAATTATTATTTTCATTTCATGTTTGTGAAAAGATGAAAGAATTTTGCCTTTGAATGTTTATCACATGGAATATTATAGTGGTGTCCTCTTACTGGGATTTGGTACACACCATTCTTACACCTATGGGTGTAAGTAGAATTTGGTATTTTTCGTAGGATTTGGTAAATATTTTAGTGCCAACGGTTTGGGTTTCTATCATTCCTTCTTGGTGTAATGTTTTGGAGATGGCATGAGGGAGGTTCCACTTTCCATGATGAGGTTCTTTGCTGTACCTTTTTGTTTTCTTGATTCGTTATAGTCTTTAAGAATTGTTTTAAATTGTGTAACTCAATTCCGAAATATTATAAATGATTATTTGGTTTGAAAAATACAAATTTGGTTTATTGGATTCCTTTTTTGTTTTATGTTTATAATATCAGGTAAATCATTCCCAAATTTCATTTTATGATACCCGGCACTTTTTCCAGCACATGGGGATCGGGAACACCCTTCAGGTCTTTCCATGGGTCAGGTTTGGGGTCAGTTTTGATAGATACCAGATTCAGTTCTTAATAGGCTTAGACACTAACACATTATATTATTCCAAGAATAGAAGTTATATTTTTTTTAATCTCTTATAACTAATTATTATCCATGTAGAGATCGTGTGGTTTAGATGGATGCCTATAGATGGAACATATGGGATGCATCATTTTTCTGATGAAACCTGTTATTATTTATGTCTTTGATCTGATGATATAGGATAAAGACATGTATGGATACACTATGTTGAATCATCTTGAAGAATAAAATAATAAGATAGAGATAAATTAAAATAATAAATGTTATTGTAAATATAATTTATAGGTGTAAACTAGAAGATGGATAGTGTAAGGACCCTATCCTGAATTACCCAAACAAAACCAGGTTATATGGTTGTATGACCTCTAAAAAAACTCAAAGTCGTTAGAGGATGGTTTAAAAAATGGGTGGAAAAAAATGGGAATCAGTCCACCAAAAATAGTCACAATTTGTACCTGAGGTCGAACAAAATTCTAGCATGTCCATTCAGGTCAATGGAAAAATAGACCCAAATTCATCTATACCCGATATAGAAATACCTTTTAGACAAAATGATATGGAAATAAGTGATGTAATAGCTATATACACACACACATACATGTCACACTAGTATAAAAACTCACATACAGTATATAATAAATATCACATAGATAAAAACCGGACATTCAAACATAACATGAACTAAAGGAATTGTAATGATTTAAAACATGAAGGATAGATGTAATAAAACCTCTTGTTTTTAACTAGAGATGACCCATTGAATATGATCCATATGATTAATAAGTACTATAGTGAATTATAAGAGGAAATACATCTTATGATACATATATCCAATAGAGGAACATACATCACTCCAATAACTTGGTTCCTAAAAATAGCATCTGAAGCTGCATGTCAACTGAGGTGTTCGTGAAATGTGTCTTCATATATATATTCATTTGGGAACCACCAATGTGCCTCAAATAATTAGTCAACAAACAATAATATACAAGAAAATTTCTACAAATTTATATACATATATGTAAAAAATTATAAGAATATATTAAAAATAAAAGTAAATTACAAAATATAAATTCACGGATCAGTGTGAGATATAAACAAAAATTCCTACATCGGTAGTCAATATAGACCATGG
The DNA here is from genome assembly GCA_963277665.1 of Viscum album. Classification (NCBI taxonomy): domain Eukaryota; kingdom Viridiplantae; phylum Streptophyta; class Magnoliopsida; order Santalales; family Viscaceae; genus Viscum; species Viscum album. The sequence goes on from OY728138.1 coordinate 892,538,421, forward strand.
ACCACGAACTACTATCTAGACAACATATCATAAACAAATCATGAACAAAAGATTATTGACAAATCAGAGATGACTAAATCAGAAAACGAAACCAAAAATACACAAAGAAAATTGGAAGCCCTACCTTACTATATTGAATAAAATCTGAGAAACTCTATGGAAATCTAATCAGCAATTGAACACTGGATGTCAGATGAATTGGTTTATCAAACGGAGGCAGTCGAGTGGTGTGATTTGAGATTTGATTCACTGAGGAAGATTTCCAAAAGCCAGTGGCTTCCATAAAAACTTCTGATATAGTTACGAGTTCCCAAATGGTTAGGGTATTTTAAATAGATCGGTTCACTTTTATCAGTGCTTTCAAATAATAGCAGATAAAGTGTCCTTATATCAGTGCATATTTCATAAGCTATGATAAAGGATTTATAATTATAATTATAAAGAAAAAATTGTAAATATTTACATATACTTAATAAATATATACATATATAAATATAGTAAATATATTACTTTCTAAATATATTTATTATAATTTTATAAGTATTTATTTGTTATTAAAAAATAATTTTTTAAAAATATTAATATAATTATATATATAAATATAATTATACATATATATATATTAAATAAATATATATAAATATTAATATACAAAATATATTCATTATTTTATTAAATTTATTAAAACCTTATAAATGTTAAATTATGAATATTTATTTATTAATAATTATATAAATTCTTTTAAAAAATATTTATTTATTTATAATTATAAAAATATAATTTATAAATATAATAAATATACATTTGTAAATATACTAAATTCATATTTTTATATATATTTATTTATAAATATTATTTTAGAAATATATTTTAAACATTATTAATTAATATCTAATTTATAGTGCATGCATATATCTTAAAAATGAGTGAAATTGAATAAATTAAGAATAAGTAAATTTTAGAAATATTGAAAAATGGAAAAGTTTTGTGTGTGAAAATTGTATATGAAATTTCATTAATTATGTATATGTCAAATCAATATAACACACATTTTATTAATGTAAAAATGAAAAATCAAATGAAATTGAATTATTTTTCGAGTACTATGCAATTAGTCAATATTTTTAATTCCTAATAATTTTTAATTATAAACCAATATTCAATAAATATATGACTATTTAATATAAAGTGCATAAAGATTTTTTAATATATAAATCATATTTATGTACACTTATATATATATATATTTATATATATATTTAATTTATACAATTTAATGACCTTAATTATCATAATTATTTAATTAATAAAATGTTCAATATTTAATAATGTATAATCAATTTATTCATTTATATCAAAAAATATTTAATTAATAAAAATTGTAATATTTTTTTAATAAACTCATTTTGTATTTTTCTAATTAATTAATTATTTCGTTTTATTTTTTCATACCATTAATAAGGCTAAAAACACTAAGGAACTAAATATTTATTAGTGCTAAAAATAAAGATCCGATAAAGGATCCCTTTATCAGTACTAAAAATAAATCCCTAATAAACGTTTTGTTTATTAGTGTTGATAAATATTCAATTTATCAGCATTTTTCTAGCACTGATGAATACCAGCACTGTTAGAGGATGATTTTTTGTATTGAACGTAAAAAAGATGTATAGATATTTTAAAGGGTGTTTCTAGTGGGAAAATAGGATAGGGTTATATACCAATATGTATCTAGTGTCATGGTATTTCAGTAATACAAGGATGAGTGAAAAAAATATAAGGGAATGTTAAAACCATTACCCATACCAGAATGAAAAATAGAAAACATCACCTTGAGTTTTTTCATCAAACTCCCTAAAACGTCTGAAGGGAAACTTTTATATGGGTTGAAGTAGATCACCATATAAATTTAGTAAAATAATTTAATATTAGAGAATGTTTCCCTCTATATCACCTTTCCTAGATATACATAATGTAATTGTTATGGTTTCATGTGGTACCACGTTCTATAGTATCTAATTATTATCTGAGGATTACAATGATGTTTTGGAGAAGTCTTCTACATGACCTTGATATAGAGTTCTGTTTCATCAATATGTATCATCCTCATATAGAACATAATTATTAAATAAAAATTAACCCATATATGATATTATGAGATCATAATCAATAGATTTCAAAAGTGGTTGGGATCAACACCATCCATTAGTCAAGGATTATTAAAATAATAGCTTTCCCTAAAGAATTCCTATGTCACTATATGATTCCCTCTATAGAAATAAGTCTATAACTATTATTTTTCGGAGCTATTTTACAAGAAGAAATATTTTGGTACATACTGTCGTTGAATAAATGGAATATATGTTTAGATACATTCAGCAACACATAATTGCAATAAATAGTAGATAGAAAATTTAGTGTTTAAGATCATCGGTGTTATTTGGAATTCACAGTAGTTGACAAGGTGATTATGTGAATATCTCTATGGATTGAGTATATAAAATTTTGGATAAAAATAAATATTAGCCCCATGTGTATTATACATTTAGGTATTCTTTATTGAGTATGGAAAATTACATATCACTTGGCACTTCCACTGAACCACTCTCAAGTAAACAATATCTTCCATTTATCTATCATGAGGATGTTCATACCTAACCCATTACATATATTGAACAGAGAGGTCATGAAATTATAAAATGATCACTCTTATGATGATAATATAGTGGGGATTATTTATAGTAAAGATAAAGTTATATGAAAATAGACTACTCACCTAGTAAATAGTTTGTGGTGAAACAACAAATTTGATGATGTCGTGTGGGAACATATGGTTATGATGAGGAATATGTATTCTAATTTCATTTCATCACAGTGGATAATTTTGATGGAGAAATTCAATTTAATGGGATTAAAATGTTAACACCTGATATTTTATGAAATTATGTTCAAATAAATTTAGTCTCATCAATATCATGTGTTACACACAACAATGAGATTTAAATAACCAAAATAAAATATTAGTATTATTATTTAAACATAAGCCTTAGTATGTAAAAATTAATCATATAGGTATGAATATAAATACATACATTTTTAAAATTATGTATAAAACTTTTTTAAATAAAATATATTCATAAAAAGTATCAAATTTTTAGTAATGACTTTATATATTTCAAACATAATGTTTTATCATCAAATATATTTCTTAATTTTTGTGAAAAAACAATAAAAATAAATTTTAAAAATTTTAGAAAATTTATTTGAAAAAATAATGTTCATTTTTCAATCAATATTTTATAATAATCTTAGGTTGAATTTATGTTAATTCTGTAATCAAAATAATTTTTCTTTGAATAGTGAAAATACTTATTTTTATTAAAAATTAAATTTTTATTTAATACATTTACAAATGAATATATTATATCAAAATATTTTGAAAATCAAACTAGCTCAATTGTATAATTATTAATCCAATTTATTTTTTTTTCATAAATTTCACATTGTTTTTCTTCAATAAAAATTTCTATTGTTATGAAAATATTCTCATTAGAAAACTTCTTTTCTATTGTACCTATGGTTTTAATTATACATTAAATATTTCAACTAATATGAACACGATTTTAAAAAATGGATTCAGTATTTTGAATTGGAATAATGAATATTATATTATAGGTTATAATAATTTTTTTGGAAAGAAATAATAGTTAAAATAATACCAAATAATTATCCTGGTTAAGGTTAAAAAGGGACTATCGGTGGTTAAACCAAAATGATATGGATTTCGTTGAAAATAAAAATTATATAGAAATTATTGTATAAACATATTTTAGCCACACAATATCCCAATATTGAATATAAGGGAATTTTTATTCAGAATAAATTTATCATTTTGTATTCTTTTAGGATAATTCAGAATAATATCTAAGTGGGTTATTGTAAAAACTTATTAATGAACCACTCATATAATATCTTATTCACCCATTAAAAAATTTTGATCATCCAATACCTACCCAAAACCATTACCTACATCCCTCAACACGTCCTATAGGCCTTTTTTATTAGGAAACCCTCTTAATTAGTATTTTGGTTCTAACATAAGGAGGTTTTCCAACGAAGAGAAATCGTACATATCCAGGATATTTTTTAATTTATTATTCAAAATACATAAAATAATCTTAATCTATGATGATATAATAGAATTATTATCTCACATATACTAGTTTAATGTACTAACAGTCCACTATCTCTTCATTCCATCAAATAGGAAATGAAATTGTCAATCGTGTGTTCTGTGGACAGCCGGCTTGCGAACTGATGTAATTCATTTTCCATCACTTCCTCTCGTGAAAGTATATAATGAATTATGATGAGTATAAGTATCATATTAAGAACATAATTATACTTATGGAATTATAAAATAACATATACCTTCTTAATTCATGTTCTATGGGAATATAATAATTTCACTTGTGGGTACGACTGTCTATTACATCACGAAGTGATGTTATTTTTGGAATTACTTTTTTACATGGAAGTTATTAAGAATATATTTAATTAATATGTGTGATACAAATTACTTAATAATTAATCATTAAATTTTATATATTTTTTAACATACTTTTTTCCACCAATCGATAAATGGAAACATCATTCATGCATACATATGACCTACAAATGTCAATGAATAACGTAATTCATTTTCAATTTTTGACTTATATGGATTAATAAAAATAAAAATATAGTAATTATGATAAATTTTTGTATCCTATTTAACATTCTCAAGGTTATTGAACAAGGATAAAAGTAAAATGACATAAAATTTATAACCAAATCATGCATGAAAAAAAGATTCATTTTTACATGAAATGTGATTTTAACAAGGAATTGTGAATAAATTGTTAATAAAATGTCATATGTAAATAATATGTGTAATTATATAAGTGATTATGGTTATAAAATTCATTTTTAATAAACATATATTTTTTAAATTGGAGGTTCAAATGAGTCGAAGGGAATTAACAACTTATGATAACTTATTTTTATCTCATATTTACTTGTGTGAGAAACATTCCATATTCAAAAATTATTTAATTTTTTGTGATGTATGAAATATAGATGAATGTATTTTATGATTATTTTTTAAAACATTTATGGGTATTATAATATAAATATATTTTCATTTTTTTAAGGGTCTTATTATTTTAATTATATCAATGTGGTAAATAGTTTTATGTTATAATGATTTGTTTATCGGGAATGTTTATGATCATTTTATTGATGATGAAATATTATGATCTACATATCTATAAACAAATGAACTTTCCTATCATTTGGTTATTTATAGGGAATATATGTTTTGATTATTTTTAATAATCATTAATAACAGTAGATACCCAAATAATATTTTTAATAAAAATTATATTTATTTTTCTCTTCGGTCAAAATCATTTTCCTTCCATGTCTATGTTTTTTTAAAATGTTTTATTAAAAGTTTTTATTATTCCCCAATTGTGGATAAAATAAATTTTAACCCCACTTTTTATTTTTAAAAAACATTTCATAAAGAATGTTTCTTTTCATCTTCTGAATATGGAACTTCTTAAGTTCTACTGAATATGAGAAATAAATCTTTTTTTAACGTATATTAAATGAAAAAGAATTTTTCACAATCAAAACTTATAAACTTTTTATGATTCCTTTAAAATTTTCCAACATGATTTTTTAAAAAAATAATTCTCTAATATTTGGGTCATTTTTTAAAAAAAATGTTATTTACTAATGAAAATGGTATTTTCTTCCAAAAATGATCCATGTATTATTTTAAATACATTTTTAATCTAAGACGATAACATTTCAAGTTACTTTAGAATTACATAGGAGGTGATCTAGTTATATGAACTTTATAAGTTTCCTATATTTTTTTATTTTTATAAATAAAATAAGTTCATAAGACCAATTTTATTTTCTATGTTTTATGATATGATTAAATTATTATTAAACCCATTCCCTTTCCCTAAGAATGTTTATAAACCCCATTTATTTTCATGGGTATTTATATGAATAATTTATTATCATCTTTTCGAAAATAGATGTATGATTTTAATTATTTGAATCATAAGACCTATATCACACTCCAATGAATTGGGTAATTTTTTAGATCTTAGGAGAAAATGATGGGATATAGGATGATGTTCTAGATCATATATGGGAAATTGGATGATGTTCTTGATCCAATTTGGGAGATATGTGATCTTTTGTAGTCCACTTTTAAATGGAATTTATGTGATCATTCCTATTCCATAATATTTTTGTGTATTTTCATGTTAACATGAACATATGAAATAGATTCTAAATAAAAAATGGTTCTGTACATATATGAAAAGATCATATTGTGCATGGTTTATTTATTAGAATTTAACACACTAATGGTTCATTTTGTTTGAATTTATTGTTTTTTATTCCACATATATTTTTTAATGATCCATGATATATTATGTAAAAAAATTGTGAGTTAAATTCATAACGTCATACAATTAAAATTTTATTATGATTTAATATGATGGTTGGTAAATAAATTTAATGATTACCCTTATTGAGAATCTGATCTAACCCTTTCTTAGGTTTCCTTTGTTCAGGTTGTGATGAAATGATTTAGTATGGTATCAATATAAAGTGTGTTAAATGAGGTGATGTTTATTGGGGTTGTTGGAGGTATTTTATGACATATGAATATTGTGTATTTAGTGTCCACAGACATATAAATTTTAGGGTATTTAGGCCTGTATATGTGAGATGTATTGAATACTAATATAATAACATATTAAATTTAAATAAGAACCTGGGACATCATATAATAATTAAGACACATATTCAATCACATCACATATTTCTTAGAAAAACTAGTGCATCATATAATGTATCTACAATACCCGCGATGAGAATAGTAACATATCATAAACATGGAGTACATCATTATACTGCTATCCTACTTCGATGACCTCCCCCCCTTCATGAACCTTCTCATTGGCTCATAAAATTATCCAGTAGTAAATTTTTTTACTTATAGTCATAACAACGCAGGCTTATCAATGTTGGATGGAAAAGTGAGTTGATATAGGGGGTATCCGGCCACTCACACTCACCATATAAATGTTGGGAACTCCCGCCCCCAACATTTTGGTATCAGCATATAGTGATTGACATAGGTGGTGGATATATAAATCATGATGGAATTAAATGTATATATATTATAGTCACATGGACAAGACCATCAAATGGCTGAAAAATGAGACTAATATCCAAAGTCAAAACACTACTATAAAACCTCACACTCTTCTCTACATTTGTTGACACCTCTAGCTGAATTACACCACACATGAAATACCTAATCAACAAGGGTCATTCCATCTTTCATTTCAGGTAAATAAAATTATCTAATTTTTCAATTATGAACAAAATTCATTTATGTATCCTATTCATTTAATATTTAACAATGAAAAATTATTTATAACTTCTTATTTCAATTTAATAATGCATTAGTCATTGAAACCCATTTTCAAATTCTTCCCATAAAAAAATTTAGTTACATTATTAAAATATATTTTCATTAATACCATGTAACTATGAAAACACATCCCCTATATAAACAAACCACCTTATCATTCCAAAAAGACCTATATTATCATGACCACACACTAAAACAACTTCCCCATCACGAGTTCCACAAAAAACAACAACATCTCATCACAAAATTGAAAAACAAAAAAATAATTCATATATATAATTTCTATTTAACTAAAGTGATTTAATCAAATTAAATACAATAAATTAAAGGGAATTCATACATAATCAAATATTCAATATGATATGAATTCATTATACATATATATTTGTGATAATCTATTTCATTCAAGGAAATTTCAAACCATAACATAATAAGGTCTCCCCAACAATGTTAACATTAATAACAATAAGGCTCCAGAATCCCTTATTTTTTAGGTATGTTGTCATGAATCTATAACATAAATAAAATCAATAGAAGTAAAATATATAATTCCTTCCAATTTACCCTATAAATTCCACTAAAAAATTGTTATATCCACTATGTTGATTAATACTATCACACAAAATGATAGAATATCTTGAAAATTTCACATGTATAACTAAAAGTGGATTGATAACAGATCCCTTAAATGGATTAATGAAGCCTTGGATGAATCACTTCCTCCAAATAGGGGTTTTGATATTAGGATTCAATCATCATAGGATGAAATATAACCAATAGAATTAGGTTTCCATGACCACAAGGGAATGGATATGGAAACTCCTGTTTCAAGAGAATGAATGTTATAAGAAAAAATGGACGGATATAAATTTTATAGTTAAAATTTTTTAACCAAAAATATTTCCAATAACTGGTGAAACTTTAATTCATAATAAATTAGGATCTCATTAAATTCAATACGGAAGGACTCATTAACAACTTTCCTCATTATGAAAAATCACGAATATAACTATCCTCATTGAAACATCCTTTAAATTCCCTTAATTAATTAATTAAAACAACATTTATGTTAAAAATACACATTCATCACTTTTAGCCATACTATGGGGAAAACAGTAAATTTAATAAATTAGTATAAGTCCTGAATTGACCACAAAAACCAACCTACTGCATGAAAAATATGTAACAACAATAATGAATCAAGTGACAATTCCAACAAACCAAATGACCAACCAACCTATCATAAGAACAAATAGTTGGTTTCCAGAGGTAAAAAAGTGTCCATTACGACTAACTTCATAGTCCATAAACCTACCACATGAACAAACAACTGGCCTCTAGAAGGAAACCGATGACCCATCTAATTGACTGTATTCCCAACCTATCTACCAAATGAGATACAAGTGGCCTTTCCAACTAATCTCACAACCAACATATTAGATGAAGAAACAAGTAACCTCCATAAATAAGATATTAACCATTACAACTAAACAAACACCCAACCAATTTATCTCACTATAAAATAATAGACTAGTTGAAGGAAATGTAGGTCTCATAGCTAGTTAAATTTTGGTGAGAATAAACATAGATACAAAATAGGAAATAGAATCCAAAACACCATCTTATCTTTACTAGGTCTTAGAAAACACAAAGTGAGGGGTCCTAGATATTTTATACCTTATATAAGATTCATCTAAAACGTTTCAAATCCTTGATAATTTAATACTATACACTAAATTAATTGAAAATGTTTTAGAAATCCATCATACAAGATAACCCTTAGGGATATCCTTACACCCTAAACTCTACCCCACCATTTCATGCATTCTAAAATAATCTTATACTTACATAAACACATGAAATAACCTTTAAATCTCTATGTATTAAAATAGAATATCCACCACAACTATCACATAACAACATCCTCAACCCAAAAATCATTTATTCTATCCACACAAATAAAATTATTCTCTACTTTGGGCTACACTGACTCAGCAAACTTTTTTAAATCATGTTATAATCATAAAATATTTTATTAGAAAGGGGTTTCCAATTTTCATATATGAATGTACAAAAATTACGTCACCATCATGGAAAAAATAAAACACTTTTTATAAAATAAGAACAGTTTAAACATCACATTATTGAGGGAAAATATAATTGGGGAAAACTCACAACAGATATGGGTAGTGGGTGTGCATCTTCATCTCATATTACTAAGTACTATACTCTAAGTAAAAATGCCTACAAATGTCAAAGACCAATGGAATGGCCCCTACAAATTGTAAATTCCCCCTAATATCCAAGTTTTCTACTTTTTTACATCATTAATGTCATGACATCCTCTATATCTAACTCACCCCAGTCAATGTCAAGGGATTCACTGTAATGGTACTGATAGAGATAATCCACATGATATGAATAATGGGTCCTCCCTATATATGGTGTATGTTTTGACTAATACACCACTATATAAACTTTATATAACACTTAATAAGGTCCCTGAAACTAGGGTGAATGCATTCACCCTACCAAACATTATTTCGCATGACTAAGAGAAACCTTCAGGTACATGTGGCCTCCTACAAAAAAATAAATTATTGTCATACTATGATCAATGTTTCACTTATTCTATTATTTTTTCCATTAATCCTATCATAAATTACCTAAATCATAAATCTTTTGAACTCCATTACATCATAATGAAGGACTGATAAATCCCTAAATGGATCCCCACACAACGGAAAACAAAATAACCACCCACAAAAAGTGTCAAATGGGATCATAAAAATTCATTTGGGGTAGTCATTTTAAGAAGAAAAAACAATGGATGGAATGTTATTTTCCTACTATCTTATGATATCCAAGATGAAAATATGCAACACATCTTATAGTCTCTAGATTATTTTGTCTCACTGTCTATTTTTCTATGGGTGGAAAGAAGTGTTGAGGCATGACTGAGTGAAAAATGAAAGTTTAAATATTCTATAGAATAAAGAGGCCAAATAAGAATCCAACACATAGAAAATTGACTCCGCGAAGTCATATAGTTTCACAACATAATATATGTACCTTATTTATTAGACTTCCATGGTACCCAACTCATTGATATCTAAGATGGGAGATGAATTACTCAAATTTTCCATGGTTACCTAGATAGCAATAAATACTCTCTAATCCTAGTGTAATATAAAAAATATTCCATAAATATTTTGGACCACTTCCACTCAAGAACATATAAGGGCTAAAAAAGACTACCATGAACTTGATTCTCATATATTTTAGATGGAAAAAAATATCACTCTATGATCTATTCCCCTACATATTTCATCTCAGGGCACCAAATCTATATTATAAATCCATGGTAGATCATTGATTCTAATGGGTGTACTAGAAAAAAGTGATATATGAAAATAAAAAATGAATCATACATGCATATACATATAAATAAAAAATGTCCCCAATAAAATCATCTAGTTCTGATAATCTTTCGGCGATCTATTTCGGGAATCACCACTTCCTTCACGGTCTTACATCCCATACAACTCTATGTTCCCCCATTGAATCCCATTACCATAATACATTTAATATTGTTATACTATCATCTGATATAAGAAACCAACATCATCAACTACCCTTGTAAAAATTTCAGGGCTTCCAACTTCTCTATCACCATCTTAGAATCCCATGATTCTTGAATAACATTATTTTGTACCTTCCAACTCAACACAATATCTATGACACTACCCATTACTAAATATGAAGTACCATCATTCCATAGTCTTGTAGAAAATCCTTCCACCTCTATTTTCATTGGTTAAAATCATATTGATAAAGCCCATACCTCATTCTCATGTTATCTATGAAGGACATAATTTGATCTCAAATGAGATAATATCTCCAAAACACCATTTCAAACATGACTTATACTAACTCTAGATCAAGGGTGTAATAGTTTTGTGCATGGGGTGTAACTACCATGACCCAAAAGATGTCACTACAGTCAAATACATCAAGACACATCACCAGACCCTTCAATAATCATCACAGAACACTTAAATCATAAACCTTTATAAAATTATCGCATTGATGTACATATCAATTTCCCCCCCAGTTAGTTAAATAATATTTGATAGTAATAAATCAAGACTAAAGATTGGATCATTCCAGTCATGGTTGTGTGTAGATCTAAAATCTTAAATAAATCTGATATAATCCTCTGGTAATAGCCACAATACAAAGGAAGATATAAAACTCTAACCTATTCCTGGGTTCATCCTGAGAGAAAACTTCCTTCACTATTGATTTGACTATGTCCACACCAAGATGGAACACAAAAATGATTGAGTATGTTAACATCTTATATTAGAAACATTCACTTGGACATCTTTCTATAGATCCAATTTCATCAACAAAATAACAACACAACTCTAAGATGGTATATATGCTCTGTTAATAACAATTATTATATTAAGACTTCATTGGTGAACATTGTATTTTAATAGTGTGGGAACTCATGGAATTGAGGTTCAAGAATCCCCTGAACATATCTTGTGTGTTTCCGAAAATTGAATAACATTTCCAATATCATAAAGTTCTTACACATGAACTAAAAGATGGTGATTAGTATATCATCTCTCCCTATCTTCAAATATTTATATCATGAACATACATTTATCATATAAAACCAACAAAACCCCCTTAAATTTTCAAAAAGTTCCCAGATCCGAGGATAATTGTAATGATTCTTAACTATGACCTGATTCAGCCTCTAGTAGTCAATACATAGCCTCAGAATACCATCCTTCTTCTTAGTGAATAACAATGGAGTACCCCATGATGTCACAATAGGCCAAAAAACCCCAACCTCATAATAAAATCTATCTAAATCCTCAACCCCCACAACATAGAATATTTATGTTCATGTATATCCATTGAAATTGGACAATAATCGGGCTATTGATCTATCCAAAATTCAATAACAGGTTGAGGGGGTAGCATCATAACCTACTTGAGATAAACATCCAAGAAAACCTTGATATCCCTAGTAACATAAACTTTATCATCATACACTATATTCATAGATAAATTGATCAATATGGGAAAAGTGGTTACACACTTCTACTTAAAAACATAAAAACCATTTCCACAAAAAATGCATTTTGGCCATTAGTATATGAAAACATAACATTCTTATGGAAATATTTTATAATAACTTTCATGGGACCCAAAAAATAAATGATAAGGTTGAAATAATATTTCAATATCAGGAGAAATAAAATATCAATACATGGCCGAGGTTTCCCCATCATCTGCCTCCACACATGAAAAACATCAAACAAGGTGGTCTGGCCTCAAACTAGCATAGTCAACACTAGGGGAACATAAGTCCTCTATACATCTACTCTGATATCATGGACTATATATAGTGAATATGAAGTTACAATCTATTAAATCAAACAACATAAAAATTATTCTGAATAATAATATAATCACACCTATAAGGTTGTCCCCCCTATAGTGTTAACACATATACTATATCCAAAAATCAATGTTTGGATCCCATGAATTGTTTCTTACCACAATCTCCATGTACACACTCATGTTTGGGTCCTAAGACATGCGAAATATCCAAAATTACAACTCTTCCTTCCAAATCTCATCTCTATGGATCTTAATCATGTTTCCCCTATAGTTAAAACACCCTCAATGACACCTAAAACCAATATTGATGTTAGACCTAGCCACCTCCCCTATAATGAAACATAAGAATCACTAGGAAATGATACTAGAAATGAACATGGCCCCCAATATGAAGAAATAGGACCAATGGGTAACATAATGAAATTTTAAAAAGAAACACTATGTTTGATATCATTCGAGATATGCAATAGTGAGCTTAATCAAACTGTGATATTATATTAAATATTATTATTTTAATAGGACTCCTACATCCTATCCATTAAATTGGTGTGTTTGAATTTAATGAACTATATTATTAAGTTTATATGAATTTATTTTTAAATAAAAATTAATTTATTAATTCTTAATAAATTAACACTAAAATTTTAAAGTCATATAATTCATCAAATATAAGTTCTAATAAAAAAATATTTTATTTCTTTCAATGGGAAAATAAATAATTTTTGTTTCTAAATATTTTAGAAAATTTAATTTATAAGGATTAATTAATTTTTATAATCTTAAAGAAAAAATTATCTGATATTGATGTTTTAATAATTTTAGGAAAATGATAACTTTTTAGAGAATAGTGAAAATTGTGTTTTTTCTGGAATACAATATCATTTGTGATATATTCAATACCTAAATATGATATAATTATTAATTAAAATTTCTTAAAGAAACATGTATGATATTATAATGAAAATATCATATACAAATAATTCATAACATACAAGTGAAAATTAATTTCATGATAAATAGAAAAATCATTTTCAGTTCCAATGTAGTTGTTGGGTAGCATTAAAAATGTCAAATTCAGTGCCATATAGAAATTAATTTAGATTTAACAATTCTCTGAAAGACTATATTATTAAAAATCATTCATTAATGATTATTTTGAAATAATTTTTCTATGTTTTGACTAATATAAAAAAATATTCTACAAATATATGTGTGATTCTTATTCAATGCTAGAAAAGTTAAAAAAATCAATATGTAGTCTTGAAATGGCTATGCATATTCAAAATGAGTGACTCTAAAGTATTACATTAAGAAAAATATATATATATTTTTGAAATTAATTTTTTTATTTTTATATATCAAATAATTTCCTTTAATTCTTATCAAACACTAATGCAGTGCTTGTGCAAGAAGAAGAAAATATAATAAAATGATTTTAATTTAATTTCTATCAAAAATTAAATGACCCAAAAATTGGGAAATATTTTATTTTATAGGTACATTTTGACTAAATTTTAATTTCTATGAAAAATTAAATGACAAAAAAAATTTCTACATGATTTCCCTAGAGAAATATGACATATCTAGGAAATTTTAAAACAATTTTTTGAATTTTACACTTTTCATGATGTTTTTAATATCATTATAATGAATATTATCAAATTTCACAATAATGATATTTAATGAATATAATATTTTATTAAATTTTTTAAATATCATAAAAATATTAAATAACATAGAGATGGATAATATTTGTTCGAAAATTTCTTCCCATTTACAATTAGAGACTATTCTAAATCATTTGTCTCAATAATATTCTTAATATAATTTTATATTTTGTGGAATTCCTGAAGTGTCCCTTACCCCAATTATAATGTTACCGCCCTTGCTTCACTTATTTTCACTACCGGGATCCTTTTAGATCAACGATTCTCTAAAGAAGTATCCTCTCCTTATCCCTTTCCACATTATATAGGTTATTGTGAAAATAAAATACCAACTTCATGTCCCTTAAGGGACACTTAATAGGGGTGATATTTAAGAGGTAACTTTTCTAAACCACCTATCTTAACTTCTTTTCTTCATATACCTTCCCCTCACCTCATTAATACATAAAATAATAATAACATCAGTATCATGTATATAGTAGAATTTTATGTTTATATTTTAATATTTTTTGTCCATCAAATTTTCCCTTATCCACATTTTCAATGAAAGGAAATCATTTTCAAAATTATGGAAATTAACCATCTCCATGTATAATGTGTTTTAGTTTTCTATTACAACATTCATGTCTATTCATAAAAAATTATTATCATTAAAATATCTTTTATTAATTACATTATAAATTATTTCATGTTCTATAAGAAATATAAATTCATGAAATTAATCAAAACAAAACTAGTTCTTCATGGATGGAAAACATAAAAAATAAACTTAAAATTTATCATTAATTTTAATACAAATGTGTCTTCCTCATGTCATAAAATTGATATCTATGACCATTTAAACATCTAGTAGTACATAACATCCATTTATTTATATTTTTATAAATTATTCCAAATTGATAAGGACTTCCATAAATATTTAAAAGTTAACCGACCATGAAACAATGAAACAAAGACTCTCAAAAATAGGAAATTAAACACTATAACACATCGAAAGGACCAAAAAATAACTTAATAAAATTATAATAAATAAAACACTTGTATGAGACGTAATAAATAAATAAATAAATAAATATAATTTTATTGTTTTGGATAATAAGTGCATGTGTAGAATTCTATTGAACTTAAGGTATGTGATCTCTCCAAACATCCAATTTTCCCTTTGGGTTACACTTTATTTTTCATTTCCTCAATTTATCATATAATTTTTCTTATATTATTCACTTATGTTCTTTCTATATGAACTAATCATTTTTATGTGTTTCAAATCACACTTATTTTAAGGGGAATTCATTTTTTAAATGGATACTTTTTCAATTCCACTCTATAATAAAACCTGATTAAAGGGAACTTTTATTTACTATACCCTATGTAAATTGCACAACAAAACGATTAAATGTCAAAAGTGATTTTATAGGATCACTAAATTTATCAGGAAACTAAAATTTTTCATTTCAGGTTTTATTTACACAGTTATGAATTTATCAACTTTAAATACTCTTTATTCTTTTTTCGAATACCCCACTTAAGTAACACATTTCTAATGATTTAAAACCACTATTTTTCATGTTTTCTAATAAATTATAATTCATTTTTCATTATATATTCTCAATTTTTTATGAATGCCAAATAGTTATTAAAATACCTTCTTATAAAGAAACCACTTGTATATAACATTTGGTTCTACTTTATAACATGATTACATTACCAATTTCATTCCATAGTTACCCTTATGTTTATTTATTATGTTTGATTCATTTTTTTAAAACACATATGCGTGAACATGATATGATGGTTTCACCCAAATAGAACATAAATACATATTTTAATGTTTAGATTCATCAGATGTCATGTATGGGATTATGGAGTAAACCTAATCCATTGTGGGAATTGTATACCATGTGATATAGACATGGAAGTTAGGATTAACTCATGTTCATGTCTTGTATGATGTGTCTTCCAAATGATCATATTCACATGATCATATTTTCCCATGTTCTATATGATATTATTCCATAAGTTTATTCATGATCCAGACATTTTATTTACTCATGTTTACCCATATAACTCATATGATATGCTTCAATCCCCTATTTATTCACATACAATGTTTTTTATCTCATACCTTTTGTCTATGTATTACCATTTTTATCCAATGAAGATATTGGATATCAATTGATGATAGGATATCATTATAAAGATTATTAAAAAATATGTCACATTCTTTTTATATGCTTTCAAATTATGTTCCTAGTCTTCCAAAGACACAAGAATTTTCAATCCTTAGTTTTAATTTATTGAATAATTATTCTTAAAATAATGTATTATTATGTATAAAAGTATTGGTCTTCTATAATTTTTAATATAGGAAAATGAATAAATCTAATCCTTAGTATGTGTCAAATGTGAGTATTAGACAATGCCAAACTCTATACATTAGAGCTTCTAGAGGAAATAGTTTCTACAAGAGATAGTGGTGTGTTCCCTAGGAGGTGTACCCACTAAGGGAGTTCCCTGATAGTTATAAATTATAGTCCACTAAAAATATTTCCAAACCACTCTAATTGGAATCATAGGAAAATTAAGGAATCCAATCCTGGGGAACTCTCATTTGTGAGCATTGGACGAAGAATAGCTCTCCACCCAAGGGATCCATGTGGAAATGGAAACCACTAAGGATGTTGGTGTTTCCCTCCCATGAGGTGTATCATGTAACACCCCAAGATTCCACGATACGCTTCCCTTTAAATAATGCAATATCGTGTGTTGTACGCAACTTCGAGTTCTAACACACACCACAACCAATCAAACTATCCGTTAAGAATAGTAATACCAACTTTTTGAAATTTTATAAATTTTATCTTTTAAAATGGACTTCATTTTTGGATTTGGAATATATAAATTACCATAGGGTTAATTTTTTTTACTTTTCTGATAACTTTCGTATTTTGATGAATAGTGAAAATTACTAAATTTTAATTAAAAACAATTTTTTAATCAAAATAATTAATAGTGATAAATTAAGAATTTCAGTGATTTTAAAGTATAATTAGATTATATTTTTACCCTTTAATCCAATTTTGGTCATTTGAAATAATTTCACATTTAAAATGGACATAAACAAGTGTCAATCTTTTGATAGTTATTATCTCTTAAAAACACGCTTTTTGTTTTAACAACGAGAATTAATTTTAAATTAATTTCTACCACTTCTGTATTTTGAATTTAGAAAAATGGATTCCATATTTAGAATCAGGAGGTCCAAATTGTGTAAATAGGTAACTATTATTTTTAGACATTTTCAATAATTACTTCGGTAAATATTTTATTTACCGTGGTTAAAAGGTAAATCCAGTAAATAAGGATAAAACAAATAATATTATAAAAAATATTAAATTACCCTTAAACGTATCCTAACCCTATTTCATGACACATGTCCGACCATGGGCATCTTTGGGTCAATTTTGGGACCCCATGGGTCAACTTGTAAGCGATAATGACACTTTACATTAATTATGTTAAAGTAAATACAAAATGACATAAACATATATCATTTAGAAAAACAATTTTTACATAGGGTTATATATGTTATATTTTAGAATATAAAAATTAATTAGAATGCTAAAACGATTTCCTACATAATGGTATTTTATTTATAATTTTTAGACAATGATTATATAAATATAGTTATTACACAATAATGATGGAGTATTTTTCTTTTTAATAAAAGAATCAAATAATTGGTAATATAAATGTTAAAATAAATATAATTTGAAAGTTTTGATGACATCCACGAATTTTATTTTTTAATATGAATTTTTAGGATTTCTAAAATGAATTTGGTTAGAATTAATAAAGTAGTTATGAATTTAACAAAAATAAATTATTAAATAGTGTCAAAATTGACATAAATGAGTTTGTAAAAAAATATTATATAATTAATTGATATTCTATTTCTAAAAATATAAGGTTCATCCAAATACTTATATAATTATAGGTGTATTATTAATGGACGACTTGGAGGTCACTTGGAAGTTTATAGAATGTTTATTAATTATATAATATAGAAATACAAAGAGACATGGTAAATGTCAAACTATTTAACTAAGAGTTAAATAAAAAAGATAAAGTTAATATAGTGACCCAAACCTGTATAAAACATATTGGTTATGTGGTTTTGGACATCTACCCCACCTTAAAATTTAAATAATCCACTTTTTATCCATTAGAAACTGAATATGAATTTATTATAAAATAATATGTCTAGCTTTTCCAAAAGTTCCCCTCACCCCTCTTATAAAAGGGAACTACCCCTTCCCTCTAATTCACACCTTCAAAGACTTTTGGATCGGTAAACCCCTACAGAAATATCCTCTAAACATCCCTCAAATCATCCTAGAGGCCCTCATTTGGTCAGAAAGATAGCTTAAGGGTCCATTTTGATCAAATCAAAAGAAATAACCCGAAAAAGAGGTAATAATTTCACCACCCTCTTTCAAGTTCTTGTCTTCTTCCACTTCTTCATTCTTTGTTATTTCCATTCTAAAATAATAACTCCAGTATCTTCTATATACTGTTATGTTATTATAAATATCGTACATCCATATTCATTATTCTATACATCCTTTGAATAATATGTCACCATACGTGCGTATGTACGGATTATCGTCTCCACGTCATGGTGTAATTGTTTTTCAACACATTATTACTTGGATGGGTATAATAATGTGTGTAATTCCTGTAAATAAAAAAATATAACATGATAATGATTCTTTATATATGATATACCATCCAATTATATATTATTTTAAAATCAAAAGAATGATATTGTCGCTCGTGCGTACGTACAGACTACCGTCTCCATGAACGCGATGAGATTCATTTTCCATCGTATCCATTCAAGAATAAATTTCATATGAGGATTAAAAATAATGTATAGAGACATGATATCATTCTGAATATAAATAATATACAACCTTTCCATAACAAACATGTCTTATATAACAAAATATATAAAAGAAAATGAGTAAGTTAACACACGAAACGACGAAAATACTAAGATATTATTAACAAAGTAATGTTAAAAGATCATATATGATATCATATTAATGTACATGATTCTTGTATAATTTAATAACAATTATTTAACCATTATACAGGAGTTTAACCTAGCCTTTTCCAAGGAAATGTACAAGGTAAGGGTTATTTCACAATCTCTTCATTATCCGATGTTGTTTATACGTAATTATCTACTAGGACCTCTTTATCATCCACATCCATGTTTCTTAAAAATGAATTTCAAAACATTATTACTATTTTACAGAATATGGGTTAAAGTCATTTATTCCATTTTTTTACTTTTTATATGAAGTTTATAAAGGTATCTTTCCATCATTTTCCAAACTAGGTCCTTTTTAACCTTTTCGACAGAATTAAGGCATGAATGTATTTTTTTAACTCATACGTTGAGAGCGGCTATTTTCTGCCATTATAAAATAGTCGAGGCTTATTTTACAGGATTATAAGAATATTTTTAATGTAAATGTTTATTTTATAATGATGTGACTTCAAAATGACTTCAAAATGAATATTTTAAGAATTTGTGAAAGGTACTCTTTATCAAGATCAGAATTTTAAATGTTTTAAAGGTTTATCTTTCTAAATATTTTTAATTAATGTCCATGTTTTCAAATTGATTTTAAGGATTTATTTATCTGGACATGGATTTTTTGAAACGATATTTATTTTCAAAAGTTTCAAAGTGGTATGGGACACTTTGATTCAAAAATATTTTTTAAATTACTTCATTTATAATTGTGTGACTTTTCAATGATTTCAAAAATAAAGATATTTCTCACAAATAGTTTTGATTTCATCTAGGTCAACATAATTTTATTGATTTTAAGCATATTTGGAGTTGATTTATTATGATAAAAAACATCCATATTGTATTGAAGGTTTTTTGATAAGTTTGACTTTAGATGAGTTATTTTTATACCATTCATGGTTTATTTAGAAAGTATTGAAATTTCGTATTCTAGTTTTAATATGAATGTTTATGTTATGTTTAAACCTATTCATATAAGGAAGGAATTGGACTTAGTAAGTGATGAGTGGAGCCCGCTATAGCTCCTTGATGCCTTGGTAGGTCTCATGAGACAAACTAGTGTCTTGGCATAAGGCCTTGACAAAATCTGATTTGTATTCTTAGCACAAGGCCTTGGCTATGTGGTTATGATAATATGGCATTATGCATTCCATTATTATGAAAAGTGGTTATTGATATTTCATATGACAATTCTACTAGTAGAATATCCATGTGAATAAGTAAATGAAATTATTTTATTTTGTCTTTTCCATATTATGCTGAAGTTCAAGTTTTAAAGGCTTTTTTTAGTTATACATTGACTAAAATATTTATGTTTATTTATGAAATTTTTCACTATATTGTTATCCTTATTGAGCATCTAAGATCACCCCTTTCTACATTTTATTTTTCCAAGGATGTGAAGAATTATTTTATGAATGACCTACAGGGATAGCATGAGGATATGAGTGTGGTCTTTGGAGACAATATGTTGTCGTAGTTTTTCACTTTTTGATGTAATATAAACTTTATGAATGTATCTAGTGATTCCAAGGCTAATAAACTAATAAGTTATTTGAGACATGATCTTTTGTGATCATGCCAATGATACATAATAATGCACCGACTCTAGGTAACTGGGGTCAGGGTCTTACAGTTTGTATCAGAGGAAGTTTAGTACAAACCTTTGAAACTATATTTAGATAAACTATGATTAGAGCACATAACCCAAAGATAGACATTGTGGATAATTATATAAGAACTTCTTATAATTTTGGTATTGTATAGATTTTGTGAGTTTTATGAGAAATACATCCACGTCCGGATACGGGCAGGTTGAGGCAGCTCTGGCACAGATGTACCTAGGGGTAAAGCCCGAAAACACCGCTTTGAGCTAGACTCGAATGGCAACTAGTGCATGACAACGGGCCTTGCAGAACTCTTGGTTATGAAACTCCCAGGGGATATGGTTAGGATAATTATAATTTTCATTAAAAACCATTATGAAGGGTTTACGGGTATATAATTCCTCAAAGAAAACATTTTTATGATTATGGATTATGTCCATAAACTGTTCAATTTATGTTAGCTATTTTACAAGTTTGGAATTATTCATTGCAATTTATAAACTGACAGAGTGTATTCCATTGTATAGAAATGGAGCCCAGTAGAAGGAATGTGAACTCCAGCAATACATATGATCCAAAGGGTAAGAAGGATCATATATTCCATGGTATTAAGCCAACATTTAGAAGGGAAATATTCTCTCATGTTTTCTCAACATATGAATAAATTTTATCATGCGTCAATAAGATAAGTAAAGAATTCTCTGAGTCCTATGGATTTGAAGGGAAGAAAGATAAGAAAAGCATGGAAGATACAACGATGGATAAAGGGAAGAGGGAAAAAAATAATTTTCCCATATTGATAACTGTTGGAAGAAACACCCTGGAACTTTCCTGAAGGGAATGGGAGTTTGTTATAAGTGTGGAGAAAAAGGACACCAAGTACATGACTGCAAGGGTAAGAAAAAGGTTTTGAATGTACGATGCTCCATCTTCAAGGAGTTGGGGCACTATGAAAACCAATGTTCAAAACATCAGAGTGTTCCCCAAATGATTCTATTAGATAATAATAAAGTTATGATACTACAACAGATGAGGATGAATGATTAGAGTTCTTAGGTTGTTATTAAAGAATTATGTCATTTGAGTGTTCTATCAACGCTGTACTTGTTATAATAATTTTGGAGTATATAAGGATTGTACTATAGTACTATTTCATTAAGGACATGAGATTGTGTGGAACCAAGAAAAGTAACTCATTAGCAGGTTAAATTTTTGGAAAATATATGATGAGAGAAGGATAAACCATAATATGGTTCTGATACCGAGATAGTGATTTTGGAATAATACATGATTGAT
The DNA here is from genome assembly GCA_963277665.1 of Viscum album. Lineage (NCBI taxonomy): Eukaryota > Viridiplantae > Streptophyta > Magnoliopsida > Santalales > Viscaceae > Viscum > Viscum album. The sequence continues at coordinate 892,561,029 of OY728138.1, forward strand.
TTGGATAAATTATATTGGATATTCTTGATTACCGTGAAACTGATTAATGGATTTTATATTCCATCATTGTTTGAGTTTACAACATTTTTGGATAGATGGTGTATATCTATTAATCTATAAGAAATAAGGGATCATGAATGTAAAAAATAAGGTTTTATGGTAATTCAGGATGTTGAAGTGTTTTAATAGAATACATGATTATGGTGTTCACATGTTATTACGCGGAAAAAAGGATCTTCATTGTTTTTACCTTCCTTATAAATTTTGGACTGTTAGTTTGGATAGAAGTATTTTGGATACGTCTGAAGGTTGGGATGTATTATGTTTGAAATTGGATACTATTGTTAAGTTTATTTTTGGATTTTTATAAAAAGGATAACATGTCGACCGTGTGACAACACGTCACATCGGACAAAGCTGTGGGAATCGATCCCACAACCATAGTGCGATTGAGATTTATCGCCTACCACTAGACTATGTGAAGTCCCTGGATTGTATAATGTAGTTTCTTTTTTTAAAGGGTCTATTAGATGAATTATAAATTAATTTTTTTTTGGAACCCTATACGAATAGGATAAATTGAATATTTTTTTATGTTCTATTATATTTTAGAGTTAAAGATGAGTTTGTGGTAAAAATTAGTTAAAATATTGTACTCTACTTGACAAGTACACTTTTTTATTCTCTTATCCTATGAAGAAATAAATTATTAATATTTAGTTAAGGCATATTAAAAACAAAAATATGTTATCATAATACCTTACGTTTTATTGAACCGATGGTATTTTAAATAATCATAGATTGGTGGCTTTGAGGCCCACAATTCTACAATTGTTTGTGATTGATGACCTCAATCACTCCCTATAAATATTTATGTTTTTTCTCTAATTAAGTTTCGTTAATTTCAACCAATGTTATCCTAATCTAGATCAAAAATTGGTGGTGACTTTTTCATTCCCCTTTTCCTCTTATTAAGACTAAATTTTATTAACCCAATATCCGATGTGGGCTTTCCCACAATGTTATTTTATATTTTCAAGTTTTTATTTTCGAAGAAAAATTTAAAATTGCGAGGACACAATTTATTGAAGGTGGGGAGAATTCAACACCCCAAGAATCCATGGAACGCTTCCCTTGGAATAATGCAATAGCGTGTGTTGTACGAAACTTCGAGTTCTAACACACACCACAACCAATCAAACTAAACGTTATGAATAGTAATAACCAGTTTGTGAAATTTTATAAATTTTATAATTAAAAATGGACTTCATTTTTGGATTCAGAATATCGAAATTAGCTTATGGTGACTTTTTGATACTTTTATGATAACATTCATATTTTGATTAATAGTGAAAATTACTAAATTTTAATTAAAAACAACTTTTTTAATCGAAATAATTAATAATGATAAATTAAGAATTTGAGTGATTTTAAAGTATAATTAGATAATATTTTAACCATTTAATCCAATTTTGGTCATTGGACATAATTTCACATTTAAACTGGACATAAGCAAGTGTCAATCTTTTGATAGTTATTATCTCTTAAAAACACAATTTTCGTTTTAACAACAGGAATTAATTTTAAATTAATTTCTGCCACTTCTGTTTTTTGAATTTCAAAAAATTTATTCAATATTTTGAATCCATAAGTTCAAATTTTGTAAATAGGTAACTTTTTTTAGACATTTTGAATAATTACTTCGGTAAATATTTTATTTACCATGGTTAAAGGGTAAATCTGGTAAATAAGGTTAAAAAATAATATTATAATAATAATAAATTACTCTAAAACCTATCATAACCCTATTGGTTTATACATTTCCGAAGATGGGAATATTTGGGTTGATTTTGGGACCCCATGGATCCACTTTTAAGTGATAATGACACTTTATATTAATTATGTTAAAGTAAATACAAAAATGACATTAGCATATATCTTTTAGCCAAACAATTTTTACATTGAGTAATATATGTTATATTTTCGACTATAAATATCAATTAGAAAGATAAATAAATCTCATAAATAATGTTATTTTATTTATAATTTTTAGACATTGAATAATTAAATATATTTATGACACAATAATGATGTAGTATTTTCCCTATTAATTAAAGAATCAAATAATTGGTATTATAAATGTTAAAAAAATATTATTTGAATGTTTTGATGAAATCCACGAATTTTATTTGTCAATATTACTTGTTAGGATTGTTTAAATTAATTTTTTTCGAATTAATAAAGTAGGTAAGACTTTAACATAAATCAATTATTAAATAGTGTCAAAATTGACATAAATGATTTTTTAAAACAAATATTATATTATTAATTGATATTCTATTCATAAAAATATAAGGACTAGAAAAAGGTCTTATTTAATGATATGAGTATTATTAATGGAACACTTGGAGGTCTCTTGGACATTTATAGTAAGTTTATTAACTATATAATATAAAAATACAAAGAGACATGGTAAATGTCAAACTATTTAACTAAGAGTTAAATCAAAAAGATAAAGTTAATATAGTGACCAAAACCTGTCTAAAACATATAGGATGAGTGGTTTTCTACCTATCTAGACATTAAAAATTAAATAATACACTTGGAGCCATTATAAAATGAATACAAATTTATTATAAAATAATATTTCTAGCTTTTCCTAAGGTGCCCCTCACCCCTATTATAAAAGGGCACTCCCCCTCGCCTCTAATTATCACCTTCAAAGCCATTTGGCTCGACCAACCCCTACCCAAATATCCTTTAAACTTCCATCAATTAATCCTAGATGCCCTCCTTTGGTCATAAATCCAATTTAAGATGCCCTTTAGATCAAATCAAAAGGAAGAACTCGAAAAAGAGGTAATAATTTCACCACCCTCTTTCAAGTTCTTTTCTTCTTCCACTTCTTCTTTCTTTGTTATTTACATTCTAAAATAATAAATATAGTATCTTATATATACTGTGATATTATTGTAAATATGGTGCATCCATATTCATTATTCTATCTATCCTTTGAATTACATGTCACCATACGTGCGTACGTACGGATTACCGTCTCCACGTCATGGTGTAATTGTTATTCAATACATTATTATTTGGATGGGTATAATAATGATGTGTAATTAATTTAAATAATAAAATATTGCAAGATAATGATTTTGTATATATGATATACCATCCAATTATATATTATTTTAATATTAAAAGAATGATATTGTCGCTCGTGCGAACGTATGGATTACCGTCTCCACGAATGTGATGAGATTCATTCTCCATCGTATCCATTCAAGAATAAATTTCATTTTATGATTAAAAATAATGTATAGAGACATGATATTATTCTGAGTATGAATAAGACACAAACTATCCATAACAAACACAGATTATGTAACAAATAATATAATATAAAATGAGTATGTTAACACCCTAAATGACGATAATACTAAGATATTGTTAACAAAGCAATATTAAAAGATCATATATGATATCATATTAATGTATATAATTATTTTATAATTTAATAAAAATTAATTAACCATTATAAAATAGGTTAAACAACCCTCGACTAAGTAAAAGTACAAGGTAAGGGTTATTTTACAATCTCATCATTATCCGAGGTTGTTTATACGTAATTATCTACTGGGACCTCTTTATCATCCACATCCATGTTTCATAAAAATTTATTTCAAAAAATTCTTACTATTTTATAGAATATGGGTTAAAGTCATTTATACCCTTGTTTTACTTTTTATAAGATGTTTATAAAGGAATATTTCCATCATTTTCCAAACAAGTTCCTTTTAACCTTTTTGACAGAATTAAGGTAAGAATGTATTTTTTTAACTTATTCAGCATGTGCGACTATTTTCTACCGTTATAAAATTGTCGAGGCTTCCATTACAATCTTATAAGAATATTTTGAAAGAAAATGTTTCATTTTATAATTATGTGACTTTTAAATGATTTCAAAATTAATATTTTATGAATTTGTTAAAGGTACTCTTTATCAAGATCATAATTTTAAATGTTTTAAAGATTTATCTTTCTAAATATTTTTAATTAATGTCCATGTTTTCCAAATGATTTTAAGGATTTATTTATTTGTACATGAATGTTTTGAAATGGTATTTATTCTCAAAATTTTCAAAGTGATATGTGACACTTTGATTCAAAAATCTTTTATAAATTACTTCTTTTAAAAATGTCTGACTTTTCAATGATTTAAAAAAATGAGACATTTCTCTCAAATAGTTTTGATTTAATCTATGTCAATTTTTTTTATTGATTTTAAGCTCATTTGAAGTTGATTTATTAGGATAAAAAACTTCCATATTTTATTGAAGGTTTTGTGAGATGTTTGATTGTGGATGTGTTACTTTTACACCATTCATGGTTTATGGAGAAAGTATTGAAATTTCGTATGCTAGTTTTAATACGAATGTTTATGTTATGTTTAAACCTGTTCATATTAGGAATGCATTGGACTTAGTAAGTGACGGGTAGAGACTGATATAGCTCCTCTATGCATCTGTAGGTCTCATGAGACAAACTAGTGTCTTGGAACCAGGCCTTGAAAAAAATCTTATTTGTAGTCTTGGCACAAGGCCTTGACTATGTTGTTATGATAGTCTGGATTTATGCTTTACATCATTATGAAAGTGGTAATTGATATTTATTGTTATTATTTTACTAGTAGAATATCCATGTTAATAAGTAAATGGAATTATCTCATTTTATCTTTTCTATATTATGCTTAAGTTCAATTTTAAAAGGCATGTTTTTTAGTTATACATTACCTTAAATGTTTATGTTTATTTATGAAAGTTTCTGCAATATTATTATCCTTACTGAGCATCTGAGCTCACCCCTTTCTATGTTTTATTTTTCCCAGGATGTGAAGAAGTATTTTATGAATGACCTATAGGGATTGTATGGGGATATGAGTGTAGTCTATGGAGATAATTTGTTGTTGTAGTTCTTAACATTATGATGTAATGTAAACTTTATGAATGTATATAGTGATTCTAAGGCTTCTAAACTAATCGGTCTTTCGAGACATGATATTTTGGGATCATTCCAATGATACGTAATAATGCACCGACTCTGGGTAACTGGGGTCGGGGAATTACATATCCTTACATGGATTTCTTTGATATGTGTCAATTATATTCCATTGCAAATAAATCTAGAAAACTATAGTTTTTATTATAGGGAAATCAAGTTATTTTTTGGGTAATTGCACTAAAAACATTAGTAGTAAAAATAGGGAATGTTTTATCTGAATGTATAAAGTAGAGTGACATAAGTGGTCACAATTTAAAATATAATTCTAATTTATATTTTTATCCTTATATGTTTTTAGTTTCTTTTTTACAAACTAATTAGCTACATATTCAATCGCTCACCTATTTTCACCATAGGATGTAAAAAAATTGAGTTAGAAATTTAATAAGGGGGGAATGAATGTAATTTCCCAATATTTTAAAAGGAAACACAATGTTTCATTGGATATAAGATAGGAAACACTAATCATAAATGAATCATGATACAGTATTAAATATTATTATTTTAACCGGATCATCTTAAGAAAACCATTAAATTTGTTGTTGTGAATAATATTATCTATATAATGAAATATATATGTATTTATTAATCAATAAATGATTATTTATTATTTATTAATAAATTATCAATCAATTTTTAAATTCATTTTATTATTCAAATAAAAGATTTAATCAAAAAGTGGCTTTTATTTATTTCTATTGGGAAATAAATATAATTAATTTTTGAATCTTTTGGAAATTTTATTTGGTCAAAATACATTAAATTTTTAAATAATCATGTTATAATTATTCTATATGGAAATTTAGAGAATTTGTTGAAAAAGATAATTTTTTGGGGAATAGTTAAAAACTGTTTCTTAAGAAATATTGTATCTTTTGTGATATCTTCAACACATAATTTTTTTAGGAAAATTTATTAATATCACGTAAAAAATATTTATGATAATATAATACAAAAATAATTAATAACATATAAATTTTTAATTATTTCATTATAAATAGAAAAGACCATTTCTGTGTCGATGAACTGCTTATGCAATATTGAATTATTCATATATGATTCCTTATAGAAATTAATTTATAGGTAACAAGTATTTTAACCAAATTCATATTACATATCATTAATAAATTATTATTTTGACATATAGTTTCAATATTTTTTCCTCTATAACAAGAATCATTTCCAAAGGCTTGTCCAAGGCTTGTGCAATGATAGAAAAGTCAAAATAAAAAATTTGATAATTTTTATTGACATGGATATTGAAATATTACAAAATAAACTAATTTAAAAGATTATAATGTGTATAATTATTGTATTTTTATGATAAATTTTATTTTAAATTTTTATGTATTAAGTAATTATCTTTAATTCTTATAATACACTAACACAATGCATGTGTAGGGAAAATAAAAAAAGATTTTTTAAATTTGTAAGAACAATAATAGGAACAAAAAATTAGAATAAATCTTATTTTATAACAATATTTATAGTAAAATTATATATGAGTGTAATTTAGGACCTTTTGGAGGAACATAGTTGCCATTATGTCCCTTATAAAATTTTATTTTAAACAATGCCAAGCATGTAAAACTATTAATTTTAATAATTATAAATTTTTAATATATGTTTATCAAGAATATATTTTATATCATAAATATTATTTTTCATATATATAATATTTATATTCTTCATGGAGTTTTTTTTAAATTTTTGTGTCGAAATTAGTATATTAAATTCTTCAACAATGTTGATGGAATTTTTATTAAAATAATATAAATATCAAATAAATGAGATTAATAATATTAATATAAATATTTTTTGATATAATTATGTTGATAAATTGATTTTAAAGAGTAATATTACATGTATGGAGTTTAATAAAATTAGTTTTTTTATAATTTTACACTTTTAATTTTTTAAATATCATAGTAATGAATAACATAAAATTTGACAATAATAATATATAAAGGATGTAATATTTTATTAAATTATATAAAAGTTAAAAATAAATTTAATAAGGGTAAAAGGGATTAAATAAGGTCAAAAATTTCATCCCTTTTACATTTATAGGCTATTTTTAGGTTTCTTTCCCTACAATAGACTTATTATATTTTATTATTTTGAGAAATTCCTAAAGTGACCCTCAGCTCGATTAAAAATGAACACCACTTCTTTCAATTCATTTTACAACCTTGAGTTTTTTATCTCAACCATTTTATACCATATTCTATTCTCCTCATCCATTGAAATATTATATAGGTTTTGGTCTCACCAAAAAAGAAATTCCATGTTTCTAAAGAGATCCTTTATGGAGGTGATATTAAATAGGTAAATTTTTTAATCCACATCCCTTAATTTATTTTATTCTTCCAAATTACCCTCACCCCACTAATTAATAAAATAGTAATATATATAGAATCATGTAGTTGTTATAATGTTTTACTAACAATTTAATATTTTCTATCCAATCGTTTTTTCATCTCCTCTTATTGCGCAAAAGGAAACCATTGTCCAAACTAGGGTGATTAACCGTATCTTTGGATAATGATTATTTGTTTTATATAACCACTATCATGGAATGTAATAAAAAAATTAATATCTTCAAATAATATTTTATTAATTATATAATAAATTATTTGTGGTTTTGGAACTTATATATAGACATCATATTTTATAAAACAAAACTAGTTCATGGTGGATTGAAAAACATCCAAAATAAAGTAAACAATAAAACATTATGTTTTATGAAATTAATGATCATAATTTAATAATACAAAATTATATATTGGAAAATTTAAAAAAAAATAATTTAATAAATATAACTTTATTTAACTTTTAGAGAATTATTCAGATTTTATAAGGACATCTATGATAATACATAAGCGAACCGACTATGAAACCCTGAAATGAACACTCATAGAATGACGAAATTTCTCATTAGAACTCAAGGAAATTATCAGAAATAAACCTAATAAAATTATAATAAATAAAATACATGTATAAGTGTCTCAAAATTATTAATTTAGTTAATATAATTTTATTACATAAGACAATAACTACAAGTTAATAATGATTTTGGACACATGGTAAGGGATATATGAACCTCATGTTTTCCTTTTAGTTGTCATTTCATTAACATTTTCTAAATTTATCCATTCAATATTCTTATATAAATATCCTATTCATTATCTATATAACCCACACACATTTATGTACCTCAATTAGATGTATTAAAAGGTTTTCTTCCCAACTCTACTCAATAAGCAAACCCAATTAAGTGGAAGAAATCATTTTCGATCACATTTTCAAGTAAATCCCATAAACAACTTTAAGCATCCAATATTATTATAATATAACATAATTTCTCAAGAAAACCCTTTTTAGTTCATTTTTTTATGAAAAAAATTAGTCATTTATCCTATTTTAACTCGTTATTATTTTCCCAGATACCACAGTTAAGTGGAAAATTTCTAAAGCTATATAACCACTCGTTTTCTTGTTATCAATTCTGTTGTAGTCAATTATTCATGATATATTCTTAATTTTCATTTATCAATGTTGAAGACTGATTTAAGGACCTTCTTTCATGTATACAATTATTATATTCCATTTTGTTGTGCCTTATGACATGATTATGACAACCATTTCCTTCCACAGGTAAACCTCATGTTTATTTTTTATTCATTATTCTTTATGCATCATATGAATAAATAATTTTTTTATGATGGGTGTGCCCAAATATCCCTCTAAATCATTGGGTAATGTATTGTTCTCATTATACTACATGTAAGATACTTGTGAGTAATCCTAATCTATTATGGGACATTGTCCTCCATGTGATATACTCTTGAAAGTTAGGCTTGACTAATGTGTATGTCATGTTTGTTGTTGACACTACATTATAATGTATATATGATCTTATTATTTCATTTTCTATATTTTATTCTTTCATATGTTTATTCATGATTCAATCCATTTATGTTATCATGTTAATCCTTTTAACTCATGTGTTATGCTTCAATCCCATGTACGTTACCTTATTGGGATGTTTAACTTGTCCCTTTTGTTTATGTATTCTCTATGTTATCCTATGTAGATATAGGACCTCAAAAGGTGATAATAATTTATTTTGAATATTAATAAAAAACTCTTGTAATTTATTTTTCTAATTATGTTCCTAATCATCCAAAGACACTATAATTATTTTATCCTTGGTTTGTATTACATGCCTAATTAAGCTTCAAATCATCTTATAATATGTGTAAAAGGATTTGGTCACTATATAAATCCCCCAAGGAAATTATCATAAACCATTATCCCCCAAAGGTAGAATTGAATCTAGTGATGTTGAATCTGATCTCATCGAGACCTATACAGTATTTTCTCGTAATTCCTAACACCAATAACTCTACCTCTTAATGAATTCAAATGGTTACCCTCTTGTAGTTACCATCCTCACAAGTTCATACACTCAATCATCATTGTTGTCTTCTAATCCCATATGAATGTAAATAATGTAAAATTATTAATTTCATATTTTATAGAATATTGGATTTCCTCCTCATGTTGTTTTTCATGGGACTCTGTAATAGGGAAAATATCATAGGATAAATTCAAATGAACACCGAAATTTATCCCATTTTATTGAATAGACATGATACCAACTAAAGTGAGAGAAACATGCACCTCATAACTTCCTTCATGTTTGATGATTGGAAATCCTCTTAAAACTCCATTTGGAAATGTACCCACAAAAAAATTTCTCCCTCCACTCATTCATGTTTAGTTTCCACCACTAAATATATATAGACCTCATCTGACTGACAACTAATAGGACCCAATACCCCTCCTAGAACTAAATCAAACAAATTGTGATCTTAATATCCTCCAACCAATGTCAAGTATGTTGATCGTATATGATATCCACGGACATATCCAAATAATAATTATGAATGGTTTTAAAGTAAGTTCTCATTGATGATTATCCTTAGCTAGTTCACCCCCAATATTACACCAAGTCTGCTGGTTAATCCTAAATATCATGAACCACATGTCAATGATATCCTGGTCCATAAATAAAATATAAACCATAATTCAATAACCATGATAGTATGTAATTGTTTTAGGACATCTTTAATTCAATTGAACTTCTCAAAAACACCCAACTCCAAAAAGAATATGAGTAGTCATGATGCAGGTACATCACCTAGTTCTTTAATCAACAAGAAAATCCAACTCACATGGTCCTTTGGAATGACTAGAGTCTTTTTCACATAATATTTTGGGGGCCTAAAATCCCATTTCCCAGATGGTATTCCCTGACCTTGGTTATCCACAAATATCAACATACACTATTTATCATCCAACCCATGTAATATTCAAATTTCATAACCCAAAAATCCATATTATATATCCCACTACCTTTGACACCACTCTTTAATGAATCCCTAACACCAAATCTACCCCTCATGGGACCGGTATGAAAGACACCATATATTGATCCCTGGATCCTGTATCAACTATCCCTTGGGTTGGAAACTAGAACTATAGGTATAAAAATATAAGATACGTGTGGAATTATCATCATGATGAATCTTGATCAAAAGATGTGATATCATAGATAAAAAACAAAATTTCATAATATAAAAACAACCAAATGAAACATATCACATCAGGAATGTGATAATAAAACAAATTAAAACATTATGTTAATAAATACCCAAAAGAAAATCCCAGAGAAATGACATAGTAACAACCTAAAAGTATGTAATAAAAATGTTTAGCATAGTCCACATAATCCTCCTGAAAATCTAAAAATATTTTTATGTAATTATTTTGAGAATAACATGTATACATAGCGGGGTTTTACTCAAATTCTCCCGTGTATATGTGGAAAATCATACCAATGGACCAAAGAGAAGGCCACAAAAATAAGGTCATCTTTGTTTGTCGATAAAACCAATACCATCATCACTATGGTATTCCCACCAAATGACACGTCCATTTATAAAAATATGAAAAGAATCATATTGATAAAAAGATACCCCACACTCATTTACAAAAGATTTTCTACTCTCAAAACCCGATGTTACTTGTCAGTGAACTCACATATATTCCATATAATCTTGCCTGAAGAAACCTATAATCTCACATTATTCCAATAACCTTATTTGAAGCTTTCTATCATATCAGTACTGATGAAATTTGGCCCATCACATCGAATATTTTCCATTGACACCACATCCAACACACCACATCTCTACCAAGTACACTGAGTCCATCACATCACATCTCATCAAATATACATTACTAGAATTATTGGAAATCATCAACATAACAGATATTAAATATATAAAACGCTCCTAAAATGCATGTCTCCAACAATTAACCAGATCAACATATCATGAAAAACACCACAAGTCCACTTTTTACTTAAATGAATCAAATCAAATAAATATCAAACAGATCTTCAAGATTTATTTGGGAAGAGTTGATAGTTATCCATCCTTCCCCTCTATCTGGATGTTAAAAAAAACACCTCTAAAAACAATTTTGTGTTGGAACATTGTTGTGTAGAAACCATGATATAAATATAACACACACACACACATATATATATAATATCTACAAACACATTACCAATATGTATGTTAATAATAATATTATTATCCCAACTCACCACACCACTTTAAAGACTTATAATGTCCACCACATTCATTGTAACCTCTAAATTGATTACACCATACAGTAAAAAACTAAAAAAACATGACACATTCTATATTTCATTTCAATTTAATCTAATTACCTCTAATTCATAACCAAATAAATTTATCCATAAAATTAATTTCATATTAAATAATTACCACTCTATCCATACTACCCATTCTAGTTTCATTATTTAAATTTAATTCCATTACATAATGGAAACCAAAACAGCACATCACCGTAATAAAATACCAACCCCTTCTAGCCAACAAGCCCTACAATATCACCACCACACACCATAACTAAAACCTCATCACAATTTCCACAAATCATTACCATATATCATCACAAAACCACTAAACATAACAACCTTCCATTTATATCATTTCAATTTAAAAAATTACTTTAATCTAATTCACTTATTTAATATCAAGGATATTCTCACATAAGCCAAGATTCCAATGCCAACCAATTCATTATCCCTATGTAAGTGGATAGACATTTAATTCAAGGTGATGTAAAAACACCACATAATAAGGGTTTAATAACCATATCAACTATAACAAAAAAGGCTCATATTATTAGTTATTTTCAATAAATTCATCATGTATGTATAGTACTTGAAATGTAAAATGTTGTAAAACATGATCTTCTTTTATCTTTCCCCATAAATTTATATTAAAAAATTAATTTTCTTCATTAATTTGATACATAACATCTCCCCAAAGGAAAAATATCCTAAATATTTTACATGTACAATTAAAAGTGGAATTATGAAGTACCCCAACCAAGATGAATAATTATTTACACGATTTTTTGCACCAAAACTAGCGATATATATATATATATATAAGATTTAATTCACATAGGAAGCCTCAAATGAATGACATTGGTGTTTTATGACATGAAGGGAAATTCATTCGAATCACATGTGTTAGTAGAAATAAAGTATAATAGAATGAAGAAAATATATGTTTATTAGAATTAACGGTATGACACCATTGATATTTAAAATCATATCTATGAAATTATTTAACCAAAACTAAAAATTGCAATAAATTCGATGAAGAATGACAGTTTAACATCATGCATCATTCTTAAAATAATTTTGTACAATTATCAACCTTGAATGATTCTTTAATTAAAATTATTTAAAAAATTAACACTACATTTACATTAAATGTAATCTTTAATAAATTTCACGGAATTATGGGGAAACTATAATATTAAAAAATGAATCTATATCATCAACCAATTGTAATATCCAATATACCACAAACAAAAACAAGTGATTGTATAAAGGAAATAGGTGATAGTTTCAACTGACAGCATAAAAAACTAACCTACAACATGAATAAGAAACTAAAAGTAAAAAAACAAGTGATCAAGAAATTTGAACACTTGACCAACCAATCGACAATTTGAACACAAAAATGACTACATTAATGGAAAAGGTGATTATTTAAAAAAATCACATGAAAAAAAATCCTTTCATAGAGAAATATTTTGATCATAGGAGGAAGAAAAGTGAATGTTCCACCCAAATTCATGTCCAACCATCCTACCATAAGATCAGAAAACTAACTAAATGGAGGAAAAATGTGACCCCACAAACCAATCACATAACCAAACTACCTACCACAACAATAAAAGACTAACCACGTAACGGAAATTAAGGTCCCATAATCAATCAAGTGAGACTAAGAATAAAATTAAAAGAACCAATATGTGAAAGGATTCTAAATACCATATTGAATCATTGAGTTATCAGAAAACTCAAATGGAATGATTTTATAACTTTAGGAAAATACATTGTTTTACAAAATAATACTAAAAAATAGTAGTATCCCTTGAACCATGTTTTTCTAAACTGATAGTAGTTCTCCAAAAAAAATTTATTCCTATGTTTTCTAAGACTGTCAGTGTTTCTTCTTTCAAAAAAACATGTAAGAAAAATTATTACATTATTTTATTGACGAAAATATATTCTATTTTATTCTATTGGTCTAGACTTGTTCATTCTTACCTATCAATCCATTATTTTCAAGTACTTTTTTGAAGTCCTAATTAATATACTTTAACTCATATTAGGACAAAAAATCATTTTATTGTGTCCTTGAATTTTTTTCCTATTTCTCCACATTCTTTTCAACTATGTTATTCTCTATATTCTAAAATAATGTTCATTTTAATATGTTTCAATTATTTTCATCAACAAGGGATAATTTTTCATTTTAAATATTTTTATTTCAAGCTATTTTTATCAACAAATATTCATATTTCATTTTTTCTCAACTCACCCCATTTTTTGTTCATATATCTTTATCATGTGTCATTATTTTCATGACCTAATCTTTATTCTAAAAGGATATAATATCAATTTATTCATCTTTATCATTTCATATTAAATTATATAATATATATAAGAGTAGGTTATTAATTTTATTTTATAATCCATTATAATTAAATTATTCGTTCACCATCATCACCCTTAAATGAGTCTCTTGATATATTGTATTTTACCATAAATTACATATGATACATAAAATGTATTGGATATTATAACTCACTACATATTGATTAAAATTATTCTTTTTTATTCTCTTTATATTTATATAATTCTAAGTGAACCTCTTTTTATTATTCTCCCACTTCGTTTTATAGAACATTTTATACTCTCTATCTATGTCAATGGAAATATCCTTCTTATTTTTACTATTACCCAAAAAATAATCAATAAAAATCAAATTATATCAATTTTCTGATTGAATTTTCATTTCCATATACCTATTTTGATGATTGTTGTAAACAAGTAAATTATTTGATTGATTTCCTATTCAAATTCCTCATCCTCAAAGTCGCTTTATTCGTGTTATTATTTTGCTCTATCATTGTCATTTATCATGGATTTAATGACAATATCTTCTCTTTCTGTCATCATGAATGTTTTTAATTTTATCATTATATTTTCTATATTGAAATTTTTACATTCATCCATGATTGATCTTCTCAATATTCCATACATTAATCATTTGGATCCAATCTATCTAGGAAATTCCCCATTATCTTATTCCCTTAAATAGAACCATAAAACTTCTCAGTAAAAAATATGATATTACTAACCATCTCATTTAATCTTGTAATTTTGTCATAAATAGATTCATCATCGTCCATTTTCATATCCACAAACTTTCTTCCCAATATTTTTAACGTATCATCTTACACTTTATTCTTTACTTCATAAATGTATCTCTTTTTGTCCCATATCAACTTGTAATTTTTTAAAAATTTTAATTTTTGGTGTATTTTTTAAATAAAGACATCTTAATTTTATGTTTATCAATTAAATCAACATTAATAATTCTATTATCCACTTTATTGATAGAAAAATCTAAAAAAATGTAAGAATTTCATAATTACATATTCTCTCACTTCTAGTCCAAGTGATAGTATATAAATAGGATTCATATTCCATTAGCTATGGTAATTAATTCTATTTAAAGTTGGAAATCATTTAATGATCACTAAATTTTGATTATATATTACTCAGAATATTCTTGGAACCTTAAAGGGTACCTTCCATGGAAACCAATTGATGTTCACATTGATTTTTTGGGTACCACTAAGATGGGTCTGAATAAGTGGAATACTATTTTTAACTACTATACCTATTTTAATTCAACATCTGTGACTCAGTAATTTACTAATTTTTCATATTTATTATTAGCCACACACAATAAGAAAAATAATAATTAAAGATATTAAAATAATTATTTACACAGTTTGACTTAAATAACAACTATTTGCATTGTTAGTTAAACTACGAAACATGGATTATATACAATAAAAAAGGTGATTTCAATATAAAATGGATATAACTCTACACCCCCATTAAAATCTATTACCCCCCTCTCTAATTAACCCTAAATAGTAGATTTGAACCCAAAATAGAAATTTATTCTCCAGTGATTGTTTTTACTCCCCCAATCATAATATTCTTAGAAAATGGTTAGGTCCCCTTTATGTAGTCTTCTTCTTCAAAAGGATTTATTGACTAAAGATATATCATTTTAACATACTAGATGATTTAAAACTAATTGGTGACAATACTTTTCCATAGTCATGTTTGTTCATATATTCTCATGTAAACCTACACATGTACCTTTGCAGCATGATGAATTTTATTGGATATTTGTGACAACATATGTATAATCAGTTGACACAACAAAACAATTTTCATCAAATTCCTCATTCCATTGATTATGTTCTTTGCACACTTATATGTGTGAATATAATGAAAAAAAGTATTCAATATTTTTTTAATAATTGAGTTTCAAAAACTCAGTATTTTATTTCTTTGAATTCTCAAAACAATGAAAAATAAGATATGAGTGGCTTCTCAAATTGTTTTAAAAATCCCTTAATAAACTCAAAATAACAAATCACTATTTATTAATGTATATTTCTTATTAATTTCAATATATTAATCCTTGAATATTTTAAATATCATGTGAAACTCATATCTAAAACCCTAAACAACTCATGATACTCTTGTTTCACTATTTGAATCACAATCTATAGTGTTCATGTAATAAAATTGTATCCAATGTACCATGAAAATTTTTTCCATGAATTTATATCACATGTTTCTTATGGTTATCCACCAAACTCAGTCAACTACATGTTTAATATTTCATGAACACTACTCAACTGACTTCAATTAATAGTGCATGAAATATCCTTTTCTTTATTTTTTCATTATGTAATAGTATAAAAAGGATCTATGCTCCATTCACCGTCACATACCATTTTGGGGTTCAATACATTTTTTTTTAAAAAAATTAATCAGGCATCATGTGATCATGAAGTACTAGTAATGCACAAAAAAAGATTGAAATTTAATATGTGGATAAAAATCACAACATTTTATTTGTTTCAATATCAAGATATTTCTCTCTCCCTATCAGATATGATCTTTGAGCGTACTGAAAATTGAAGATTTATGGGGAACTTATAGATGACTAACATCAAATCCCCCTCTATGTTACACATCTAAAACACAAAAAAAATACCTTTTGTTCATAGTTAATTAACTTCCTTTGTGACATCCAAAACTACCATCATTGTATCTGAATTTTTTTTTCACATTTTTGTAAAAGAAAAAAATATTTACCTATTTTTATTAATATGAATAATATTTCAACCTAATTAATAATTTATGTTCATTCATGATCATGTAATAGTCATTATTCATTTTATCATGATGAATAGTGAACAGAAAACCTCGATGAGGATGAATTTAGAAGATGACAACATACATTATTGGACTACATAGATCAAATTCATTGAATATTCATTCTTATATTTATGAATGTTTATGTTGATGGTGTTTTTTTCTCATATATGAGTCTCAAAATAGTAATATTATCAACTATGGATTATTAAAAATTATTTTACATTTTGTAGACATCTCATTTCATCAGAAGGGTTGACACCTGGATATATTATTACACACACGGGCTCATAGATCAGGACACTATTTGTATTCCCATAATTTTATAGGCACAGACTAGTGAGTATACCACTATTATTCCCTAAACTCCCTATGGGAACATAGTGTCTAATATAAACCATGTGCGATCTTATGGGATTGCTTTCCCATTTTGAACGGGTTACTTAAAACATGTGTGGTATTTTTCTAGTCCCTTGGATCAATTGGTTGTTCTCTAATTTAATTTTTTTTCAAGGAGGTCTAGTTAGGAGCAGAGCTTTTGACGATTTATTAAAAAAGAGAAAAAAAGTACATAGAAATGGTGAATGGGGTCAAACTACCACAATTTACTTCAATCATCGTAACTAAATATAATAATACGACATGTCATTCCTATAATTAGATTCTCCAGCTTCCTAATCATATTGATACTTTCTCCGATTAATGTTTTTCAGGTTTTTTTCTTCAACCTTTTTTGACATCTTTGAAGATGATATAGTAGACATGTTCCTAGGGGTCAGTGAGTTGTCCTTAAAGAGTCTTCTCTTTGATGGAACAAAGGTAATATCCTCACCATCATTCATTCATACCTATCCACTTAATTGATCTTTCTTGAAAAAGATAAATCAACCACTACTTGGTGTAGTGAGTCCAGCCTTTCTGCCTTTATCATTAGTTACATTTTCCCATTTACTAGTAACATGAGAATAATGAAAAATATTCTATAATTGTTATTAATTATCAAAATTTTGTTTTCCATCATTGTGATTAGAGTCCTCAACCAGAGCATGCACAAGAATCAGATTCGATGAAGAAGGTTCCATATCTTTTCCCTTAAAAGACACATGAGATACATGATTCTCCACAATAAAAGTGTCAATAGTATTAGGATATGTCTCTTTAAGAAATTCACTATCCATATTAGTAGGATTGGAAAAAACGAGTCTTGAATAGTTGTCTTTTGTCGACAAATATTAGATATATGGCCTCTCATCCTAAACTTCTAACATGCAAAATTCTTTTGGCACAGCTCTAAAGAGTGGAAAAAACCCCTATTCTGCAATTATAATTACGTTCCTTAATCTCAAAAATCTCCAATTGTTATTCATCATTTAGAATAGAAAAATTGATTCATCTAAAACTATTCTTATGTTAGGAATATTGCACACCCTCCAAACACAATTAGTATCATTAATTTGCATGAATGACGGTTCAAAAATAATAACCTTAATATAAGTATATTATCATAATAATTCTACATATATCATTACATAACCCCACTCACACTTAACTATTTCACGACAATGACAATCATCCATTCTGAAAACAAATAAAATTTACTCAAAGGGTACTTTAGTCATTCCCTTTTCATTTATTATCATTTATTTTTTCAGCATCTGTATTTTTATCTCTCCCATTAATTGAATATTAATAAAAAAGATTATTTTAGTGTTCTCACTAAAACCAACATCACCCCCACTATAGTTTCTTCTCAATGAATGGTACAAAAATCTATAAAATAAATGAGTTTTTCTTAATATACTCTATGTCTATGGGGGATTAACCGATATATAAAATAAGAGTGATTCACCCAAACATTATATTAACACATACTCAGTATTGTGATACCATTATTAAACTCATTCCAATGATTTCATTTCAAGGGAGATCGGATGAAGTTTTTCAAAATATTTTTGACACATATCTCAACAAGAATATAAAAAAGAACCATTGAAAACAAATATAGATCCCACTTTTTTACTAAACATCAACTCTCTTTGAACTATATTTTTTCATAAATATTCAAATTATGAATTTGATATTGAATATCATGTTCACAAAATTGAGAATATTTGACACGTTCATATATTCTATGCTTACCCACAAGTTATGACTCTGTCTCTTTTATTTGCCAACATGTTTGTACAAAATAATATATATATATATATATATACGAAAATAAATTGATAAATATTTTGTCTTTATAAATACCACTACATTAGAGAGTTTCCTCTCAACCATGCTTTTTCCTTATTCATTATTACATCAACTTTGGTGGAGTTCACCATTATGGATTTGGAAGACCTCACCAATATCTATTAGGTTAGTAGTATTTTTAATGAATTTTTTTGATCCATTCATATTTAGTACACACATTATATACATAATAATTTTCATTTCATCATTTTTATATTCTGTCACATCAAATTTATCTTCTCCAACATTCACCGTTTTCATTCCTTATCCCTTGAATAAATTTAGATATTTCCCTATTTTTTTGATCTTCCCAAAAAAATAACCATTTAATATATATTTCTTTACTACCAATATTATCTTATCATAAACATTTTGAATAATCTCACTTGGTTATTTAACTCTACATTTCTTTGATTTGTGACCTTCTTGATCACATCTTCTAGAAACATTATTCAAGATGTTTTTTTGAAAATTATTTAGATGATGTCTTGGTAAATATCCTTGTCACACCCAAGTTCCTCATTCAATGTATTTATATTTCATATAATTTTATCCTAACATACCCCCTTAATTTTCTCCTAATACCCCACAAATTTTGGACTCTTTTGGGGGTGTCTTGAGGGGATAAATGACGGTGCGGGGTTTAGGTGCCCAGTTTGAAAACCCAGACATACAAACTGTGCACCTATGTCCTGGTCATTAAATATTTGTTAAAATTACCTCTTTTCCCTCATGAGATTTATCCAAACTCATCCCTTTCTTACCCCATTCAACCATATCATCCATTCCATCTTTTACGGCCTCTCATACAATTATTTGAACAATATTTTGAAGGGGGATTTGGTGGAATAACTTCACATAATATCAGGTAAGTGTTTCGCCCTCTTAGTTCCTCCCCTTTTCCAGATGTTTCTCCCAATATTTTTTAAGTCCAAAAT
Source organism: Viscum album (assembly GCA_963277665.1). Taxonomy (NCBI): domain Eukaryota; kingdom Viridiplantae; phylum Streptophyta; class Magnoliopsida; order Santalales; family Viscaceae; genus Viscum; species Viscum album. The sequence goes on from OY728138.1 coordinate 892,581,204, forward strand.
TACTAGGGGTTGGGATTCAAAAATGGGGTTTAACATTGGGTTTTCATGGTCTATATTCCTAGTTTTAGGCTCGATCTACCTTCCTTGAGGTGCAGTGGGGGTGCGATTGAATTCACGCACAAATGATTCAAGGTTTCAGCCATTTTGGTAGGTGATTATAATGTGTATGAAATTATTGTGACTTATCTTGCCCTATTTATATTATTTTCAGGTTTATATTAGTTTATTATTTCTTAAAAAATTGTGGTTAGTGGATTTTTTAAAGAAAATGAGTTTTAAGTGCCATTTTTATGTGAAATTGGGGGGTTTTCATAGGAATAATTTATTGGTTAATTTGGGGATTCCCTATAATTGCTTAAGAGATTTTATTGAAATTTATTAGGGATGAAAATCATGTTATTAATTTTTATTCCCTTACATTCTTGCTGTGAATGTTTGTTTTAATGGTGTTTGTGAAGCATATAGACTTTAAGTACCATAGTTTTGAGAAAATAGAGATTTTAAAAAGATATGAATTATTGGTTCATATGGGGATGCTCCATAACTGAATGGTTGGTTTCATTGAAGGGTATTTGGCTGGAATTTATATTTTGGTTACTTGTAAATTTGTACATGGTGCGCAAAGTCAGTATTTCAAGGAGTTTTTGGTGCAATACAATGTGAGATTTTGAGAAGCTATATTTATTTTAAATCAAAAGGTTTGGTTGTGTGTTTTAAGTGGTGTAAAGTGTGTATATCTATTGTATTGTTTGTATGTGACCATTAGTGGTGTTTTTATATGCAAATAGATGTGTGTACAATTCTAAAATTGTTTGAGCAAAAAGGGGGGAAGCCCGGGTACCAAGGTGGGAAGATATGTACTAGTACGTCTAGTGATTCAGATGGGTTTTGTCCCGGTTTCACTTATATGTTTTGATTATGACAACACTAACTAAACTATATTGATGATTATTGGGGACTTATAGGTTATGGGTATTCTCCCTACTAGTGGATCATGCATGAGAACTGATTTACTTATGGTTACATTACCACAATGTACGAGGTAGATAGGGCCGAAGATAGTCAAGTTTCTAGCGGTGTTCCCAGTTTTTATTCTCATTGGATTTGTGATATTTACCGGTGTATTAGGGTCAGTATTGATGTAAATTATAATATATAACATTTATTATTGAAATTTGATAACATTCGGAAAGTTTTCGTTTGAAAATTATTTTCAATTGAAAGTTACATTTCATGGAATTTTATCGTTGTTTTTCGTACATATTAAAACTGCGTGTTTTTTACCTTGTATTACATAATCATTGAATATTTAGTTGGTATGCTATTGGGATTAGTCTCACACCCTACTTACACACATTGTGTGTAATTAGACAATATTATTTTTTGAAACATGTAAAGGCAATGCCTTAGGTGAAGGTGGTTCGGGTTGTTAGTCCCCTCCTATGGTGCGATGTTGCAGAGACGACTTAGGGGTGATGACCCTGTGTCATGTAGAATCCTTGTGAATGTTTTTAAGATATTTTTATTTATGATTGGACCTCTTGTGCTTTATTTAAAACCATGTATTCAGATCTGGTTTTTGTTAAGAATTGTTGGGAATGACAATTTTAGATTCATATTATTGATTGTATTTAATGTTTTATGCTCACATTATCGGGTAAATCATTCCCAAAACAAATTTATTTATAATAAGGAACTTTTGAGATCCCATGGGGATATAGAATTCCCTTAGGGACTTGTCATGGGCCGAATTTAGTTCTGGTATTTGTGGTTATCAAATTCAGTTCGTCATAAAATGGTATTAGAGAAGGCAAATGTTTTTGGGTTATATTACTATTTTTGGATGAGTTGTGATATATATGAAATAGAACTGTTAGGACTCAGGGTCTTGGTCGCGAGTAGGGTTCATATCCTACACCTCTCATGGCATCCCTTGAGCCACCAGGGGATGATGGAAGTCTTTGATTGACTTCACTTCTAGGTGAGACCAGTGGGTTGCAGACCACCTGTGGACATCGAGCAGGGGTGGGGTAGTTGTTTCTTTTATTATAGTAATTTTTTAGATTATTTATATTTTATTTATTTGATTAAAATTTTCATAATTGTGCTATTGACTATTTTTTGGTCTGACTCTTGCATTTCGTAGCAACATGACTCCCTAGAAAGCTTCCATGCACCCATGGGAGGAATCCAGAGAGTGTTCTCCCACACCGATTGATCAGAGCCTAGTTAGGGTTGTGGTTTGGGCTATCCAAGCTATCGAAAAAGGACCAGCTCTTGTTCCTATTCTAGTTAGGGAAGAAGAGATGGGTCCTAGAAAATAGAAAGCTCATGAGTGTCTGAAAAACAATCCACATACTTTCTGAGGTAGCACAGAACCCCAGGAAGCAGAGGAATGGCATGAGAATATCGAGCACGTGTTTGATTTCTTGGATACACCAGAGGATCTCAGGGTGAAATGTGATTCTTTTTTTAGGGTCTCAGCTACATGTCGTGGGAGTCATTACTTCAGACTATGAAGAATGGAAAGATGTGCTGGGGAGATATCAAGGTTGTCTTCAATGAATAGTACATCCCCAAGTTCTTGGCATATGCTAGGTCCCAAAAGTTCCTGGACCTTGTTTTGGTAAATCATTCTATGATAGAGTATGCCAACCGTTTCTATGAGATGGTTCAGTATGCCACTGAAATCATCTTGAATGATCAGGGGAAGGCCCAAATGATTGAGAAAGGCTCGCGACCAGAGATATACTGCCAGGTTTTCTTGTACAAACTGAGGACCTATGCTGAGGTCGTTGATCGGGCATGTGTGGTGGAGATTTAGTGTAAAAGAAGGGATGGTTTATCTGGGTCAGTATTAGTAGTGGGATGTGGTACCTCTTCAGAGAAGTGAATGAAGTTAGAGGAACATGTGAATAAAGGATGTGGTAGTTAAGGTCACTCTTCCAAATAGTTTTCTTCTCTGGCTTCTAATGCGAGATCAGTCATGTGCCATCATGGTGGGAGGTCAGGACCCATACATCTAGCATGCCCACTTCCTCTGAATTCATGTTATCAATGTGGAGGTATGGGTCACTTGCATCACTTTTTCAGGGTGGCATGTCCACTTCAGAGTGTGGCAGGGTCAGTGGATTCAAGATGTGTTCCAGGTCAGTATGAGCCATTAAGGACAGGGGGATCTCGTTTTGGTGGTTGTGGTGGTTTGTATGGGTCATTATCCGGGTATAGCCTATTCCCCGCATAGACACATACCAGTGGTCTTCCTCTGGATGAGACTAGATACCTCCATGAGGTGGATTAGGAACTCGTAGGATTAGAGGCTGGACCGTCAACAGTTCGAGGTACCATTTTGATTGCATCTTCTACAAATACTTCCCTTTTTGATACTGGTGCCTCTATTTCATTAATTTCATCCAATTTTGTGGACATTCTGAATTTGCTAACCTAGTTTTAGTCTTTTCTGATGAAGTTGGTGACACTGCAAGGAATGAGTCTAAGGTGCCCGTCGTGTGTACTCTCTTTATCAGGTATTGAAATGGAGTGGGGACTCTTGGTATTAGATATTTATCTTTTTGACATGATACTTGGCATGTATTTGATAGTACACATCTAGGCACATGTCGACTGCTATAGGTGTTGAGTGAGTTTCACAGCACCTGATGGGAGTCATCAGGTCTTTCGTGGAGAATTGGATCCTCAGTCGGGTCGCACAAAACCTCCACTCCTAGAGTTGGGAATTCTTATCTTCCATTTATCATCGCTCTAACTGTAGAATGATGTTATTCTCCCTAATGGTGAACTAACTCATGTAGTGAATGATTTTATGAAGGTATTCCCAGACGATTTTTTAGGTTTCTCCCAAGAGTGGGATATAGAGTTCTCAATTGATCATGTGTTGGGAACACAACCGATATCCCTTCCCCCAATCGCATCGCCCCCACCGAGCTGAGGGAATTAAAAATATAGTTGGACGACTTATAATTCAAAGAATTCATTTTCCCGAGCATCTCTCCTTGGGTCGCACCAATGTTGTTCATGAAAAAGGTCGATGGATCCCTTCAGTTGTGCATTGACTACCAGAAGCAGAATAAGCCTAAAATTAATAACAAATACACTTTTCCCAAAATAGTTGATTTTCTCAATCAGTTGAAGGAGGAAAAGTGGTTCCCAAAAATTGGATTGTGTTTGGTCTATCATCAACTCTACATGAGAGATCCTGATATCCAAAAGACAGCCTTTCGAAGTAGGTATGGCATTTTGAGTACGTGGTTATGCCCTTCGGAAAAACCAATGCTCCAGCGATGTTTTTGGTACTCTTGAAGTGGGTGTTCCATCTTCATGTAGATTCTTTTTTCATGGTATTCATGGAAGAAATTCTAGTGCACTTTAGCTTTGAGGAGGATCACCAACATCACTTGAGGATTGTTTTGGGAACCTTGCGCGAGCATCACCGTTTTGGAATGCTGCCCAAATGCACCTTCTGGATCTGGGAAGTGAAATTTTTGGGGACTGTGATCTCAGAGCGTGGGGTTTCAGTTGACCCTGAGAAGATCAGTGCAGTCATGTCATGGGAGCAATAGAATAATGTTTTTGAGATCAGAAGTTTCCTTGGCCTGGCTGGTTATTACAGGAAATTCGTTCGGGATTTCTCTTGGCTTGCTTCACCAATGACTACACTCACCCAAAAGGGATGAAGTTTGTATGGGGCCCAGAATGTAAGGCATTGATTGAGGAGATGAAGAGGCAGTTGACTACCATCCCATTCTAGTTTTTCCAATGGTCGGAACTGGGTTTGTGGTGTATTTCGATGCTTTAGGCATGGGTATTGTGTGAGGGCTTATTCAGGAAGATCACATGGTGGCGTATGGATGTTTCCAACTCAGGCCACATGAAAATAATTACCTAACCCACAATATGAAGTTATAATCTATGATGAATTATTTTAAGACATGGTGTCACTACCTCTTTAGGGAGAACCTAGTGGGCTACTCTGATCACAAAATCTTGGCCTATATCATCTCACAGAAGGACCTCAACTTGAGGCAGCGTCATTCGATCGAGTACTTGATGGGGGTTGGCTTTGACATTGTATATTCCCTAGTATAGTTTAATGTGGTGGTTGAGGCATTGAGAATAATATGTCCAATGCTGGCTTTGAGGAAGTCGAATGATGAGTGGACATTGATGGGGCTCTTTTCTTAGATGCATGAGGAGACCATGGAGAAAAATGGTGGTGTGTTCTTGGGAATAATTGAGTTGACTCCTCCCATGGAGTTGATTCAATGGTAATAAACTAGTGATGAGAGTAGTTAGTGGTCAAAGTAGCTTCTTCATGGTGGGGATATGTCCTCTGATTGAACGCTATCTCCTGAGGGGATCATGTGCTTCAAGATCCATTTAGTAGTGCCGTTATCTCTATGGAAGGTGGTGTTGAAGGGTAGCCACTAGTATCACTGGGTTGTCCATCCAGGATCCACCAAGATGTATTATGATGACCGTCAGATGTTTTGGTGGCCTCATATGAGATGAGACATCTTGGATTTCCTGTCGATATGCTACACATCTCAACTGGTGAATGAAGAGCATCAGAGTCCCTCTGGTTATCTCCAGTCCTTACCCATTTATACCTAGAAGTGGGATGAGGTCTCCATAGAATTAATTTTTGGAATTACTTGTACAACTTGGTCTTAGAATTCCATTTGGGTGATGATTGATCTTTTGACCAGATCATTCCACTTCTTTCCGATCAGAGATTATGCTAAAGTGGATGGGCTGGGCTGTTTGTATCTTTAGGAGGTGGTAAGGCTCCATGGTACACCATCAACAGTTGTCTTAGATAGGGACCCTACATTAGTTCTCAGTTTTGGAATGTCATACAGAAGGCCTTGGTGTCAGAGATCAATATGAGAATGGCATACTACCCCCAAACGAATGGTCATATTGAATGGGTGAACCAGATTCTGGAGGACATGCTTCGCGCATGTGTGTTAGACATTGGAGTTTCATGGGATATCCATTGGGTATTGGTTGAATTTTCCTATTATAATAGTAACCAATAATAAATTTTACTGTCTCCTTTTTGGGCGCTCTATGTTCATCCATGTCGGTCACCCCAATGTTGGGTTGAGGCACGTGAGACTTCATTGTTGGGGCCGAGTCTTGTGCAGGAGACATCTAAGAAGGTCAAGTTGATTAGGCAGTGATTGTTCATAGTTGAGAGTCATCATAAATCATATGATGACTAGAGGAGTTGATACCAAGTGTTTTTTGGGGGTGACAGGGTATTCTTAAAAGTGGCCCCTCATCTAGGCCCTCAATGATTGGGAAAGTAAGGGAAGCCGACGCTGCAGTATGTCAGACCATTTGAGATCACTGAGCATATTTCAAAGGTGTCTTATAGGTTTTCCCTACCTTCTTAGTTTACATCCATCAATGACATCTTCCATGTATTTTAGTGGAAGAAATAAAATAGGGATCCATCCCATGTGGTGAGTTTGGAAGAACTGAAGATAGAGCTTGACTTGTGAATTTTAGAGCGGTCAGTGAAAATAGTGGACTCCCAAGAGAAGGTGCGTTGAGGGAAAGTCTGTTCCACTAGTTTGGGTTGATTGGAGTCTTGTGAGTGATACATATGATACCTAGGAGCATAGTTCATGGGAATATGATGATTAATCATTCTTGTTCTCTTATCAACACTCTTGTCGACTTTCTAGGACATAATGTTTTCATGTTGGGGAGAATTGTTGCACCCAAGTTCTTCATTAATGGTATTTATATTTCTTATATTTTTATCCTAACATCCCCCGCTAAGTCCCCCTAAGCCCCCTCAAATTTTTGTGGCTTTTGGAGAAGTTTTTAGGGGGGAAAGGAGGGTGCACGGTTTTGGTGAACTGTTTTATAAATTGGGCACACAAATTGTGCACCTATGTCTAGGTCATTAAAAACTGTGTTAAAATTACTTGTTTCCCCACGTGGAATTTATAAAAACTTGGATATTACTTCTCCCATTCGATCATTTCATCCATTTCATCCCTCAAGGCCTATAAAACCATCATTTGAACTCGATTTTGAAGGGGGATTTTGTGGAGTAACTTCACACAATATCAAGTAAGTGTTTCTACCTCTTAGTTACTCCCCTTTTAATGATGTTTTCCACAATTCACTTGATGTACCAAATGACCAGGGGGTAGGTTTTCGATCCTATGGTTTAACTTTGCGTTTTCCTGGTCCATTATACTAGTTTTCTGCTCGATTTACCTTCTTTGAGGTGCAACGGTGGTGCGATTGAATTCTCAGACAACAGATTCATGGTTTTAACCATTTTGGTAGGTGATTCTAATGTTTAAGCAATAATTATGACTTATTTTTCTGTGTTTATAGTGTTTTCAGGTTTATCACATTTTATTATTGCTTCAAAAATAGGTTTTTGTGGTATTTTTAATGAAAATGAATTTTAAGTGTCATTTTTATGTGAAATTGGGCGTTTTTATAGAAATATTTTATTAGTTCTTTTGGGGATGAACTATAATTACATAGTTGATTTTATTGAAATATATTAGGGATGAAAATAATTTTTTGAAAGTTTATTCACTTTGGTTCTTATTATGAATTTTTTTTAAGGGTGTTTGTAAAGCATATGGAATTTTAGTGCCATGTTTGTGTGAAAATTGGGGGTTTAAAAAAGATATAAATTATTGGTTCATAAATAACTACTCCATAAATAAATTTTTGGTTTCATTGTAGGTTGTTGGTCTTAATATTCTGTTTTGGTGATTTTTAATTGTGCACTTGGTGTGAAAACTATGGATTTCAAGGAGTTTTGGCTGAAAAACAATATGAGATTTTGAGAAGTAGTTTTATTGAAAATCAAAAGGTTTTGTTGTGTGTTTTAATTGGTATAAAGTGTGTATAACTACTTTTTTGTCTTTTTTTGTGACTATTAGTGGGTTTTTATATGTAAATATATGTATTTAGCTTGGTGAAATTATTTGAGCACAAAGGGGGGAAGCCAAGGTAACTAGGTGGGTGGATCTGCACTGGTATTACTAGTGATCCGGATGTGTTTTGTCCTAATATCACTTAGAATCTTGTATAAAAAACTCTAACTAAACTATATTGATGATAATTTGGGACCAATTGGTAATGGATATTCTCTTTACTAGTATCTCATGCATAAGAATGGATTTTGGTATGGTTACATTACAACGAGGTACGAGGTACATAGGGCGCAAGACTGTCTAGTGCCTAGGGGTGTTCCCGGTTTTGGGGATCATTGGATTTGTGGTATTTACCCTTTCCAAATGGTGTGTTTGAATGTATGTTACAGTAGCTAAAATATCTTATTAAAATGTTCTAACTTTCTTAAATTTTTCGTCTAAAAACTGTTTTCAATTGAAAGTTTCATTTCGTGGAATTTTATCACCATTTTCCTAACATAATAGAACATCGAACTTTTTCACCATTTATTACATACTCATTAGAATATTTTGGTGGTATAATATTGGTATTAGGCTCAATACCTACATAAAAACATTTTCTGTAAGGGTAATTGATTATGTTTGACACAGGTAAATGCAAAGCCTCTGGTGAAGGTGGTTCGGGTAGTTAGTCCCCTACTATGGTGTGGTGTTGTGGATACGGCTCAAGGGTGATGACCCTGTGTCATTTAGATTCTTTGCGGACGATTTTATACTATTTTTATTAATTTTTGGACCTCATGTAATTTATTTAAAACCATGTATTTAGATCTGGATTTTTTTATGACTTGTTGGGGATGAAATTTTCAAATTCAAATTATTAATTGTTTTTAATGGTTTATGCTTTCATACTAAAGGTGAATGATTCCCAAAAAAAATTTGATGATACATGGGAACTTATGCAATCCCATGGGGATAGGAAACGCCCTTCAGGCCTTATCATGGGCAGGAATTGGTACTAGTATTAGTGGAGACTAGATTCGATTCATGAAAATCCTGCCTTTGGATAATATTATGTAATATATTTAGATTTTTTTCCCATTGACTCGTGCTTCATTATTTGTAGTTACATTTAATAATATAATGAAAAAAAGTGATCAAAATGTTCAGAATTCCCTTAGTATTATATGATCCATAATTTTCCCTATTAAATGTAGTTCTCCTTTGAGGATTTTGTTTCTTTTCTCAGATTTTTGGTGTTTCTACATGGGAGGAAAACATATTTCTAAATTATTTCATTCATCCCCTATGGAATATATTTTCTAATTTATTTCATTATTCCAAAAAAAATTATTCTTCCCCTAAAACCATTATGTTCATTTACATTAGTGATGTCTTATTTTATGTCTTCCAACTCATTTTGATCTAAAAGGTACCTGTAGTGGCAATAAGATAATTATTCCTATTTCTAATCAAAAAATTTTCTTATATCATTAACCAATTTCATATATTCATCTCTACTTTGTCTATTTTTGTGTATTTTAATTTTCATGTGATGATTCAACCTTATCATGTCATTCCATTCTTATAGGTTTATCTTCCAAGGTTTATATATTTTCCTATAAATCATATATATTCATCTTACATTCACATATTTCATTAATATGATTATAAAATTCCATCACATGTATTTTATTCTAAATGGATATCTCATCAGTTTATTTATTCATATTTGTTCTTTTCTGTCAAAAGTTTGATATTGTTCGTAAGAGTACCCTCTATGTTTTCTTTTCAGAACCATTCTAATTTAGTTCCCTTATCACTATCACCACCTTAAAATGAGCCTCTAGATTCATTTTCATCACTAATAATATAAATATGATTCTTATAAGGTCAACATTATTTGTACATTCTAATTCTTGATAAAAATTCATCTATTTATATGTTCATCTTATTTCCCTTCTTACACATAAACCTTTTATTTTTCTTCTTCCACATATTTTTTGGGACTTGTTATCCTATTAATATTTTTTATTGTCAATATTTTTCATATATCGATTGTTACTAGTAAATAACCACTACTATGGATGTTATTCCACCATGGATGTTTACTTTTTTCCATTCATTGTTCAACTTTTTATCATTCTTATTAATATGGCCATCATTTGATTGATGTCCCTTTAGTTTCCTCATCCTCAGCATCACATGATGAGGGATCTTATTTTAATATATATTTACATTTTATAATGGATTCAATGACCATATCTCCTCTTGAATTATTTACCAGTACCGTTACATTTATCATTTTATAATCTATGAGAAAATTATGAAGTTCATCTAATGATAAATCTTTTTTGTCTTATAGTGCAGAAGACTTTATGAAAAATATATTTTCAAAAATTTCTCATTAACCTATTCAAAATAGTATTAAAATCTAGATTCTAAAAAACCAATTATGTTACTAAAAATGTCATTGAACCATGTATATTATTCATCAATAGTTTCACCATAATTTATTTGTTTATCCTCAATCATACTTCTACACATTATAACCTTAGTTTATTTAACATTAACATTTCCTTCAAAACTAATTTTCATTTTATTCCAAATCTCCATTATATTTTTGTGATCCATAACTAGAGTGAATAACTTTTTTGATAAACTCGTCATGAATTCATTTTTATTATTTCTATCAACATCAATATTTTTCTTTTCAGTAGGAGTAATAGATACCTTCACACCAATAGGGTGTAATCCCATTGTTACTTCTTCACTCACTTCATAACCAAGAGCTATGATAGAAGGAGGAATATTATTCTTCGAGCTATGGTAGTTATAAAAATAAAAGGTAGTTAATCTTAAGAAATTCTCAAAATTTTGATTCTCTATATCTCCAAATATTGTGTATCATCATAGGGGACCATCCTCTTATACTAATTGGGGAACCCAAAGATCAGTTATATACAAATGGGATGGGGTGTATCAATGGTACACTATTTTTTCAAATCCATTCTTTTTTAATTCAACCAATGTGACTACATATTGTATATATCTCTCATTATTAATTATCATCCTCACCCTATGGGAGATAATAATACAGAAAGAACATCCGAAGGATATTTATATGTAATTTATAAGGTCCAACTCCTTTCCGTGATTGTTAGACCCCCCCTCATATGGAATCTACAATATAAAAAAAGTTGACCACTATAGTTTATAGTTAAACCCATCAACTACAAGTTGGTTATATCCCCCCCCCATAAAAATTAAATCAGCACAAGTTGGTTTGAACCCCCCTTCCCAACACCACATCTATCCTAGTGGTTAGTTAATCCACCCAATCATAATATTCCATCAAATAGTTTGAAACCCCAATTACATACTTCCTCTATAGATAGATTTTTTCAATATAGAATGATCTTATAAACCACCTATTATGTTCGACACTAATTTATATTTTTCATTTTCCATGATATTTGGAGATCACACACTCTCAAGTACATGTATTCAAGTTTCTTTTTGTCTTACTAGTCTCACATATATATTCCTAATCGCATTAGTATGATCAGTTTCCTCAGCACTACAATTATCTAGATGTTCTACCTTCTCCTAAAAAATGCAGAGCCACACTAAGATGTATTCAAGTGATTCACACAATTTATTTATTATTATTTCCTTCTATAATGGGATTCAATGAAATCATTATATTATATCATTAAATTCTACGCTCTGTGATAACTCAAATGAAAATGCCTTATAGAATAATTATTGAAATTATACCCTTCAGTCAATTTAAATTCACTACTGAATACTAATGAAATGTAAATTTCATATGAATTTATCAATTCTTATGAATTTATATTTAATATATAATGAAAAAATAATTTATGAAACTATAGAAATATCAAGATACTCTAGAATGAACATTCCATTCAAAACCTATAGATTTCATGCATTAATATTATATCACTTGTTCCATTAAAAACCTTTTCATGAAAGTATATAAAGTGTTAATTTTTTTCCCTATGTAACTCAAACAAATTCATACATGATATGTCATAAATAATACTCATCCACCTTGAGGTAATAGATTATATGAAATCCATTTCATTATTTCCTCTTTGGGTAATTGAATATAAATATTCAATTATTCTTTCTCCTTCACATAACCTAGTGAGCTTATATACAATAGATCACAAAATAAATCAAAAATCATGTGACTATGAATTATTAGTTAATAAAAACATTAATTAGTGGAATAATCTTCATAAATACAGAGAAAATAATCTTCTTTATTTCCCTCTCAAAATCTCCCTCTCAGATATGAGTTTGTCTCTTAAAGACAAATGTAGATGTTTGATGTATTTATATAAACGTAGAACTAACTGCCCATTTACATTAATCCTCTCATATTCACACTACCTATTTTCTATGAGAGAAATTGATCTTCATAAGTAAATATTTAGAATTGCCACCATCTATTAAAAAAACATACTTCCTCGTTTTTCTCTCAACGGTTTTGAAAAACATAGAACACCACTTACTTTAGTTTATAAAAATAAAACATATTATAACATATTTAAATGTTATCAATGGAATTCATGATTCTGAAATGATCTGTAGTCATTTCAGCATGAATAATTATAAACCTAATCCCTAGATATTTGAGGAGTTTGGATAAGACTACTGAATCTACCGGAAGGCATAGATTGAATTCATTGAATGTCCCTTCTTCTATTTGTAAATTTTTATGAACACGAAACATGTGATACATTCTTCAGTACCACATTAGTAATTCTATTTTATTTTGTGTCCTTAATATTTTAATTCATCTCATAAACATCTCATCTTAACAACTGGTTCAACACCTAGATACTGAATAAAAAACACAGTCTCATAGGATATGCCACACTATGAAAGCACACCATCCCACCAACATGTTCCTTTTTTAACCTATGCTCCCTATGTGAACATTTAACCCTCTTATCCACCACAGATGATATTAGGGGATGGATCCACTGTATGTAAGAGTTTACTTTCCTCATCTGTGGTATTTAGATAATCCATTCTCTTATATATTTGGACAATTTTTTTAAAAGTCCAATAAAAGTGTTAGTTAATTTTTTTTCCTAGTCACTCAAATTCCAAGACAAAAAAAAAATTATTATTTTTTTATCAACGAATTCATTTTTTATAAATTAAAAAACAAGTGTTCAATAATTAATACCCTCTTGAATAGTCACAAATACCCTCAATTTATTGTACATTTCTCATTTCATATGCTATTAGAATATTATGAAGTTTATATAATGATAAATATTATTGGACATACATAGATAAAGCCTTTAAATTGAATCCATCAGGTAAATTTCCCATTATCTTCTTCATAGTGGTATAATCACCCGAATTCCCAAAATAATTGATAATATTTATGATAATATGTTTTATTCAATTAAATTAGTATATTATAATTCATCATCATCCATTTTTATATCATTAAACATACTTCTATTGATTTTTAACATAGCTTATTTGAATTGAATATTTCCTTCAAAATTACTTCTCAGTTTATCACATATCTCCTTTAATGTTTACAGAGCTATAAACATTTGTTACACCTTTTGTATCATATCCAACAAGAGAATTTCCATAAACTTATATATTTCAATTATTATCTTGATTCATAGAAACATTCCAAGTAATATGTGGGAAGACCATTGTTACTGATACATCACTTATGAGCTAGGTGATACGAGATAAAAAATCATCATAATTCTTACTTTTTGGAAGTTCATGATAGAAAAATATACTATTCATTATCTATTAACTGAAATTTTATTCTCCATTTCTCATAGATTTATTAGATCTTCATAGGGTAACTTCCTCTGATACCAATTCATCTTCCCACAGATTTGTTAGGTACCACTGAGTGGGATTGAATTTTTGTTATGATATTTTTACAAATTATTTCTCATTAAATTCAACCAATGTTACTAATTAATGTTTTGATCCACCATCAATAATTCTAAAACTAGTCGTATATGTATTAATAATAAAGAAATAACTACATATAGGGATATACAAGGTTTTGTACAATGACCTACTTCATGACATGTTGGATTGACATGATAACATATATTTTTACTATAAGAGAAGGTTATTGAAACAATAACTAGAAATAACCCCCCCTACATTTAAATATTTTTATACCCCTATCCCTAGTTGAACATCGAAAATTTATTGAAACCCCCCAACTACACCTTCTTCACCAGTGATTGGTTATACCCCCCCCCAAATCAAAATATTCCAACAACATAAGAGACCCCCAAATTAAAACATATTCTTTGACTGCATTGATCCACTATTGAAATATTTTTTACACCTTCTGGTTAAAATTAGCCCAATTGATACTAATCCACCTCAAGATTAAACTTCCTCATGTACATATATTAAATTACCTTTGAATCTTATTGGTCTTACTCGTATATTTTTTATCACTAATATATGATTAGTTGGCACCGTCAAAAAATTGATAGTAAATTTATATTTCTACTAATGAATTAAAACCATTACTAAGATGTGTTGTAGTGATGAAAAATATTTCATCAATATTTTTTCCAGTAAGATTAGACCTGAACCGACTCTGTATAATCTACTTTCGGTGTCTCGTTACACTAATAAAAAAAATATGAATGCATTTTTAAATAATTATTCAAATTATACACTAAATTTAGTCAGAAATTCACTACTCATGTTCATGGAATGTTAATCTCATTTCCATTTATTAATCATCTTACATGTATATTTAATAAATCATATACAACTCATTTGTGAAACCTTAGAAAGAACATGATATTTCTAATTAAATGATTGATTCAAAAACTATATTGTTAATTAATAAATATTATGTCATATATAACATGAAAAAAATCATTTTTAATGAAAATCAGTTTTTATTTTAGTATCTCTATGTTACTCACTCTCTTAGACTCTTAATATTTCATGAAAAATAGACAAAAACATTTAGTAAACAAATTATGTGATATACTTTTCTTTGATTCATTGTTATGTAATACTACACTCCTATTCTATCATATATCATGATGAGGATATACAAAAAATTTGAAGAATAAATCAAAATTCATTAGATCATGAAGGCCTGGAAAATCATATCACAAATGAATTGAAATATATCTATGCATAAAGAGTGAATCCTCTACACGATTTCCCAACTATAATATTGGATATGTTTTCATCTCATATAGATTTAAATTGAGGTTAGGGGTATTATATATCAGTATCACTAACACCCAGACTACCTTACTCCCCTCATACACACACTACATCATATATGTTCACAATAACTCAAATTATTTTTCTTCATAAATTACTACAATCACATTTCAAAAATGTAATGCTTCTATTTTCTCTTTATTGTTCCATAACAAAATACAACACTCGGTTTTCATTTATATATATAATGAATCGTATGACCTCATTTTATCTTCATCAAAGCATTCATGAGAATATAGTAATAATTGGTAATTTATACATCATGAAAATTGAATAGAAACCCTCAATATGGATAGAGGTAGAATATGAAAATTGTCTTGATCAGACAGATCATATCAACATCATCGAATGGCCCTATTTCGATTTATAACATTTAATGTGGATGAACAATGTTCTATGATCATGTGACCTACATTGATATATATTCAAGATTCAATATTCTTAATATTAAAATTCATGCCATATAATTCTGGATTTCCCACTACGGTCAGCATACTGATACATAAAATCACATTGGGGATCATTGGTTCTCCCAAACTACACCATCCCACCTTCCTACCTACATGCACTAGATATAACATGTGCTACCTATAAGAATTTTTATATACACATCCACTATGTAAGATCTTTTCAACCAACTGCCCCTTTGTATTACAGGTTACCGCCCACATATGATGGATTTAGAAATTCACTTAACGTAATTGGTTTTCCAATTATATAAATAATCCCAATAAAGAGTTATCAAAAAAATAATTTTGAATCACTCATATTCCAAACAAAAATTCTATGATCTTAATATTTTTAATCGTGGAATTTATTTCTATAAATTGAAAAATTGAATATCAATATACAAATTTCTTTTAAATGATCTAAAGAATCTTCAATTAATGTTCATCATTTAGAATCATCAAAATTTAATTTATATTTAACTATTAACATGTAATATAAATTTAAAAAAAACCCCACATAATTAGAACATGTATTTGGGAATTATAATGAATCATCAATTAACTCATTATTAAAAGGATGTTTTCATAAAATTCTTGAAAATATAGTTAATTACCTCAACAGATATTTACAACGTATCATAACCCACTATATCATTATTATTGATAATAAATACAATGGAATCAAATGGATCTTCATCATCATTGTAAAAGCTCATACTAGATATAGCACACACAATATATTATTCTAGCAAAAAATGTTATAGTGTTTGAAATTTCATTGAAACCCCTAGATAGAAAATTTTAATGTAGATATTTTATAATCATGGAATCCTTTATTCACTAACTCATATTTGAAATTTGACATTATCCATTGTGAATAAATTGGTCTCTCAAGAGTTTCATTCATTATACAGATAGATTATAATGGTAACTATTTTCATATGAATTGGATACTAGTGTAATTATGATGTAGTGATATACAATTGAATTATTTGGGTATTTTTAATCCCTAATATCGGGTGAGATCCTCTTAGGTGCGGTAAGTGAATACCATATTTTAAGAGTTGTATTTAGCTCCCTATAAGATATTAATAAGTGCTTTATGCATTATGTACATGGATTAGACATAACTTTATATGAGTTTTGATGAATGCATATATGATTATAAAATATGACTAATGGGTTTCCCTCAATTTTAGATAAATTTATACATTATATTTCATTTTTTGGATTCAATTCTATTGATTTATTTGTTGTATAATGAACACCATTATGCCATTTATATATTATTCAGGATGAACCCTTCCTTGTGTACATAAAAAGAGGAGTTTCTTTGGTACTTGGGGATTAAGAATAGTCTTATAATGAGATTAACATCTATTCATTAGACTATTTATGTGTTAGTTCTAGAATCATTTATTATTATTAGTCTTTATGAATTTGAAGCTATTAAGGTTAATGAGATCATAGCCATGAAGTAAGGGTGTAGTATAGGATGCTTCAAGTGGATTAATCTATGTCTATGTTTACCCATAGACATGTAAAACTAAATTAAATTTCAATTTTAATATATTAAATTATATATGTTCCTGTAACCTTTTAGTATTAAAGTTCTAGGGAATTTAGAAAAATAATTAAATAATAAAACCATTTATTTTTAAATTAATTTGTATTTTCAAGAAATAAATAAAACTATTAATCCATCAAATTAAATAAACATCAACCAAAAATATACCACAGAAGTTACTCTTCTAGAATTATCATACCTATTACATTTCAAAATAACCATCGTAAATGAAAACATAAGTACGGGGTGAGCTCATATTTTCATAAAGTGATTAAAATTAAAATTTGAACATATAATGGGAATATTTGGTGTATAACATACGTATATAAACATAAGAAAATTTACATATAAAAATGTGTCATAATGTGATCATAATTACATGAAATATGACAAGGAAATTGGTAAATATTATAAACATTAAACATTCATAATAAAATAAAAAAACTCCATAAATAATTTGTCTTTAAAACCCAGTACTAAGGTCATTCCTTAACGTATCATAAAACATTACAAAGGAACACTTGGATTATATCAAGAACATTTCATCTATATAGAATAATTAATTATTGATTTCATTCTAGTGGTACAAGGTCACACCCTTAAAAAGAATAATATTATGTGTTCCATGTGAAAAAATTATACATATATCTATAAAATCAAAAATAAACTTATTAATGGAAAAAGTCAAATGATAATAATCAATATAATAATTATCCATTGAAAGAAATTAGAAGGATAAGATCATAAAATAATATAATAGTAATGAATAGATACTATTTACATGGATTAAAAATACTATTTAACGAGCTTTAAAAGTCATTGGGAAATAAGAAATATCATAGTACATTTAAAAACATTGACTTATAAATCTATGAGTCTATGATTTTATTTTATAAACCATGAAGTTTTACAGAAGAAGTTTTATTCATGAATTCAATTTTTGTTGAAATATATGTCTGAATGAGAGATTAACACAATGGGGGTATTCTGGGGTAATAAATTTAGATCATCATAACAAGATATTGTTACATGTAACATTAAAAATTTATTTTTAAAATAAAAAATGAAAACAATTATTCAAAAAAATTATATTTAAATAATATAATTCAGTATTATATCATTGAAAACACTTAATGGTTAGAGAGATAAATTTTTTGTCATAATATGAAAAATTTTATTTTAAAAATATGGAAAAACCTTTTTAATATTTTGAAATAAAATTTTTGAATAACTATATCATAAAAATAGAAATCAGAAATCATTTTTTGAAGAGTAGAAGGGAAATATGAAGCTCACTTAAGATAAAACATAATTGGGTTTACATCTATAAATTATAACATTTTAGGGAAAGGAATATATGAAAATGTAAGGGAAAGTATTATTAAATATGATATGAATTATTCTAAATGATGATATAAATTTGAAGAAGGAAAGATTATTGTGGTGTAAACGTAGAATTAAAAGGTTATATACTACCATAAAAGAAGATAATATACCATAATATAAAATATTATGGTGGTATAAACCATGATTGAACATATTAACTTCAAAAAGATTAATTATAACTCAACAAAAGTGGTTTGGTTAATTAAAAGCCCTTTCACTGTTTGCATATTTTAATACAAAATATATTTGAAGAAAAGAACATGGCATAAATATATAAACTTCATAAATTAATTGAATATTTTATAATATATTTAGAATGATGTAAACAAAACATATTAGAAATACAACATTTATAATAATAGATATATCTAGATTATTTAGATTTTAGTCTAGAACCACTCTCCCTAATTCTTCAGATTCCACTAAAGTACATAAATATCTTGTATAAAAATATCATTCTTAATTACATATTTTAGAACCTTATTCATATATATAATATTTTATAAATTTAATTTATATTTATTCTCTAATAGTTTATTATTTTGTTACTATCAATTTTATATATATAATGTGATAAATCTTGATTGTTTTGAAGTATTTTCTATAGAGAGTGTTTATCTTCATCCTTCTCTAAACATTCACCATTAAATGAGAACAAAAGGTTATAAAATCAAGTATTTATAGTTATTTATAATTTTATAATTTCAATTCTTAATTATTAATTCTTATTCCTAATAATATGCCTGTAACAATCATTTTTTGGTAATTTATAAATAATGAATAAGGTATCCTTAATTAATGTGTTTAATAAATTTATTAATAATATATATCTCAAAAAAATAATTGTTTACCTAAAAATATTTAAGATTTTGTTTCCACATTCAACAATGATATAAATTTATAGCATTTATCATGTGTGTGGTTAAACCGTCCAAATAAAAACATGCTGAATCCATTGTGTTAGTGTGGCTATGGTAAATATTCCATTGTTATAAAGTAATTATCAAAAAAATATAATGTTATTATTTATATTATATAAATTTTTTGAACCATAATTTGGAAAAGTTAAAATGACTTATATTGAAAACATGTATCCACATATAAATAAATAGATTTTTTTTTTGGTGTTCATTTTTGGTGGTTAGTTTTGCAATTATCTCTTGTTTCTAATGTTATTTTGATATTTCATAATTTGAATTCCTAGAATACAAATTGTGATATAAATTAAATATATATTCACTAATTAATTGATATAACATTCCTTGGTAGGTGGTGATGCAAAATGAAATGTTTTGTTCATTGATGTGGTATTCTTCATGAAAACAAGAGCAGTGATTTTATATTTTTATTGAATTGGAGAGTTATATATAATTTTTATACCATAAATATAATAACATTTCATTATATTATTTTTTCATATCTCATTGTATAAATATAGTTAGAATTTATTTGGATCAGGGTGGATAATAATGATAAAGAAAGGATGTTTAGGGCATGAAACACATATGTTGAGAAACATTATATTCCCTTGATATATCCTCTAGATATGAAGGACTTGATGAAATATTTTGAGACAAGAGGCAACAAAACACGTATAAGGACTCTAGTAGAACAAAATTTGGAGTGTTTCTTGGTAATTTCTTACTATGAGTGTGGCTTAAAATGTTTTTAACTATGCTTTTTTTTGATAAAATTGAAAAATATTTTGAAACATATTTTATAATAGGGGTAAGAGTGGAATTACATGAGAGTTATATTAGTCATTATGGTAAATATATTATAGACATGTTTGTATTTTAACCTAAAAATGGTATTATATAATATCTAAATATAAAATTGATTTAATAAAATTTTTACTACATTATAAGAAAAAATTAACACTGAGTATTCGAGATTAAAATTTAAGTATGCTAATTATTTTTATAGTAAAAATATCAGATGGCCCTGTAGAAAAAAATTTATAATGAAAATTCTCAATTTGGTATCTAATTAATATTATTAAATTTCAAAATATATGAAAATTAAATATTAATTTGAAATATATATCCTATTTAAAAACACTTTTGTAGAAAAATGGTGGCCTAATTATTAGTTATTGTTATTGTTTTTAAAAATGGATTATAAATCAAATGATTGATAATTTATTTCTATATAAGTGTAAAAATAACATCAAATGATTTATTTTGAAATAAATCCACTTAGTTTAAAAATACACAATATTTAGATATTTATAATTATTGGAAAAATAAATGTCTTTTCGTGATAATGAATGTTTATCATGTTAACTTATTTTATGTCCTAAATTTGAAATTTCTCCCATAACCTAATTTTAAAATTATGATTTTAAATATTCACTAAATTTTTTATTAATAATTTTCAAAAAGTGATAATAATCAATATTCATATAAGCACACATAACACTTAATAACAATTTAAAGAAAAATATATCTTCTAATAATAAATTAAATGGTTTACTTACACAATAAAAACTATTAGATATATGGTAACATATTTAATTATATATATTGTAATTATGTTCCATTTCAACCATTATATAATCATAATTTAATAAAATTCATAGTTCATGAAAAGTAAATTATTATGAAATTAAAATTTTATGCCTATTTTTTTAATTTAACCATACTAACTGAATAATATCAATTCATTATTATAGAAAAACGAATATTATTTATATATCTACATATATTTTGGTTTTTTATTACCTCAATATTTACAAACAAATTCAATAACTACATTAAATGGTTACATGAATTTTCATGATTCATTTTGTTTTGTTGTTCTATGTGAATAAAACTATTGAAAACATTAGGTTTTATAGAAATTTATAATTTTAAAAATATCATAGTGATATATTCTACACCTTAAATAAATTTCATCAGTGTAATTATAATTTTCACTCACTAATAAAATTTTGGGAGGATATCTAATAGATATTAATAAATGAAGATATATTTTCAAATTAGGTGTTTATCTTAGAATCATAGGTATGACTTAGAAAAAACATTTAAAATTATCGTTTTAATTTGTGGCATTAAATTTCCATGTAATATTATTGATTTATTCCCTCAATTTCTAAATAAAAATCATCTCTCAGTTCCATTATGACATTCTAATTAATGTCACTTCCCACAGTTTTTATTTGAAGGAAAATGAATCATTATTCTTTAATCCTCTTCATTACCCAAACTTAAATGAGATCTTAGCCATCTGTAATTTGGTTTTTTGAATTTAGCTATATTAATGTTTTTAATCATAATTATTAATAGATAATTTGGCATAATCCAATGATTTCTCACTTTAGTTCTTATTTTATTATGTTTATCATTTGGAAAACATCTATATTTTCAATCTAATCCATTATTAACTTTATTCCTATTTTTTTAGCCATTACAAAAACCTAAATTAGTTAATGTGACTAATAAACAAAAAAAGAGAATTATTGAATGAAATTTACATCAAAATTTTACCTCAAAAAGTCTCATTGTTTGAAATTAATACACTTTCTTTTAGTTCAACCTAAATAATATTCTTTTAAATAAATGTTTATATATGGTGGGTTTTATCATATTCCCAGGACAAGATCATTTGATTAATAAATAATTTTTATTAAAGTGAAAACTAGAATGTAATTAACAAAAAAATATCCCTTTGAGTGTATATCTAGGTGTCCAGTATGAGAGAAAATCATAATGCTTGAAAGTGAAGATTTTATTGAGACTCAACCATCCTTTTACAATTTGATTACCTATGGAGCCTAGTGCATTTTATTAATAATTTATTATATCTTATTAGATAAATATTTATTACCAAAAAATATTATATTCTATAAAACCATAAAGATTTGGTATCTTTAGAAAATATGATATAGAAAAAAATGGTTCATAAAATATATAAATTTTCATTCATTTAGTTCTTTTTTACTAGAACCCATCATAGAAATCTCATTATAAAAAAATATAAATATGTTCGTGAAAATAAAAAATATTTAAGGGTGATCTCATATGCTCAGTAAAAGTAAACAAGGAAGATATCAATAATAACTTAAACATAAAATGAGAATAATGGAATAGGAATATGATCTTAATACTTCATAAACATAACCTAAATATCATAGAACATAATATTAAGTCATTACATAAATCATAATAGTTCATAGACATGAATCATAATGGAATCAAAGAATTTAATCTAAGAGATCGTAACATTTTCCTAATACATAAGTGTATGACATATATATAATAATGGGAAATAAATTACATAGAAGTTATGGATCACTTACAAGAATATCATATTATATTTGGTTTAATCCATTGACTATCATATAGATGGGCTAGGTACAATCCAATTATTATCATATGGGACATTGTACTTTACTGGACAGGGTTAACCCAATATTTCATTCTGTGTTATCTCTTGAGATATACATCATAACCCAATGCATTATAGGGATATATAATTGTGGATCCATAGTGAAATTCATATATATGTGTTCCTTAAGATCATAAATATTTCATCCTATCATAAACCATGCAAAAGGAATAGGTTTCTTAATTATTTCATCATTTTATCATAGCATAACTCATGGAACTGAAATGGGTTTCATAAATATTTCCTCACCCTAAAAATAAACAACCAATATAAAAAATAAGTATATTATACATGGATTACATCCCCATAAAACCGCATGTAGAATCAATGTATTTTATCATTCTTGAAAATTAAATAATAAGATAAAAGAATATTTCATGGGGAAAATAAAGTTTTCACATTGAAATCAATTCTTTAAACTCCAAAATATTTTGAAATGTTATTGAAAAATTTTTTGTAAAAAAGAACCTTGGAAAATAAAAAAATTTTCCTTTTAAAATTTAGTGGAAATAACAGGAGGAAATTCATTTCTTTCCATGTATGTTAAAATAAATATTCCCTTCACACTTTTTTGTAAAAATTCAAAAGTACCTCGTTTTGAAAATGACAAGAATACTCATTTTAAACCATTTTTTACAAATTTGAATATGGATAAAAAATTCCTTCAAAATTAATATTGAAATATTATAAATATTATTTAAAACACCTTTTGAAAATATTTACATTTATGATATTTTATTTTTATCGATGATATAAATAAAGAGGATTTTCCATTAAATCATCTTTTCAGGCTCTTGAGTTCGCTAAGAGAGGAAAATTAATGGAATACATTTAATGGTTTAAGATAACCATATAAAGAGAAAATTAATTATATTTATAAGATATATATTGTAAAATTTCATTATTGGTAACATAATCATAAACTATCCCGATTAACAATGAGATTATAATATAAATTCTTTACCGGTTTTTAACTTCTGAATCCTAATACTCAATGATAGAATAACATAAAATAATATTTTAATATTATGATCATATGTATATTCATAATATAATAATTCATATATAATGTATACAGAACTCATTATACATTACTTTTTCATTACATATCTCTCCAAGTGGAAATTTTGAGATGATAAACCCTCCCCTCGATTTCGACTTGCATTAAAAGATATTTATTCTTTTATAAAATAATTTTAAATTATTTATAATTCTATTGTAGATTCATGAACATACCAGTAATATCATATATTATCCATTTATAACATCTAATGACCTATTTATTAATAATTCCTTTTTAATATCATCATTTCAATGTGTTAAAAGTTTCATTTTTCTTTAGAATTTATGTCTCGTAGTTCTGGTCCTTCTATTTTAATCATGGTTCTATAATATCTAGAATTTAATTTATTAAAATAATATCATATATATTAATTATATACATATACTTAGATTCATTCAAAAAATATAGAGATTGAAAAATGATTTACACAATTTATTGAGATGGTCGGTTATACGTATACATGAAAATTGTTTTCACTTTTTGACAGATAGAAAGAAAGAAAGGTAATTAATAAATTACCTCTATATAAAAATTATTATATCACATTTGTAACACCCTGAGATTTTATAAAAAATATTCTTTTTAATTTAATTAATGTCTTGTTTTGTACACTGCACCAAAAGGATCTTGCACAACACGCATCCCTGACTTGACTTGCATTACACGCAATTTTGACCTTCCTCGATAGCGTGTGTAGTACGCAATACTGATTTTCACTATACAAGATATTATTATAATATTATTATGAACTAGCCGTTATGAATAGTAATACCCACTTTTTGAAATTTTATAATTTTATCTTTCAAAATGGACTTCATTTTTGGATTCGGAATATCGAAATTAGCTTAGGGTAAAATTTTCGTACTTTTCGGATAACTTTCATATTTTGATGAATAGTGAAAATTACAAAATTTTAATTAAAAACATCTTTTTTAATGAAAATAATTAATAGTAACAAATTATTAATTTGAGTGGTTTTAAAGTATATTTAGAATATATTTTTACAATTTAATACAATGTTGGTCATTGAATGTTATTTTACATTTAAACCAGACATAAACAAGTGTCAATCTTTTGATAGTTATTATCTCTTAAAAACACGCTATTTGTTTTGATGACGGGAATTAATTTTTTAAATTAAATAATGCAACTAATATGTTTTGAATTTGGTAAAATAGAAATAATTTTTTAATTCATAATATAAAATATATCTTAGGCCTAATTTTTGGTATTTTTCTGGAAACTTTAATTTTTTGATGAATAGTGAAACCACTAAGTGGTAGTTAAAAAACAGAATTTTTCATAAAACTTAATTTTACCACTTCTGTGAGTGGAATTTCGAAAATCCGAGAGACACAGTTAATATCAAGGACTAAAATGTGATTCAATGAGATGAAAATAATTTTTGGTGAATAATAACTTTTTACTTTTTTTTACCACGGTTAAAAGTAAATACTGTAATTAAGGGTAAAAATGATATTATTATTACCCTAAAACATGTCCTAATTCTATTGGATAAGTGTAATTAGGCCAAAAAACAACCTTAGGAATACAATATGACCATTTATACCCACTTGGATTAGATTAGGACATTTATTATTAATTTATTTAAAGAAGGGTTAAAATATTTAAAATCAAAGTTTAATAAGTAAATCATTTTTAATATAAGGATATAAATAAGATAAATTAGACTATAAATATTCATTACAAATATAATAATATTTCCTACATAATGATATTTTATTTGTAATTTTTAGAGTTTAAATAATTTAATTTATTTATGACATAATGATGATGCAGTAATTATCTTATTAATGAAATATTGACATAATTGATGTTATAAATACCCAAATAAATGAAATTTGATACTTTTTATGAATTCCAAAAAATTTATATGTTAATATGATATTTTAGTGTTGATATAAGTAACTTTTTTGAACTAATCATTCTGTTATGATTTTCACAAAAATCAATTACCAAATAGTGTCAAAATTGACATAAAATAGTTTTTAAAACAAATATTATATTATTAATTGGTATTAAATTCCTAAAAATATAAGGTTCAACCAAATGACTTATATAAGGTTATATATATTAATAATAAACAACTTCGGGTTCTTTTGGCTTGTTATAGTAAGTTTATTAATCTTATAGTGTAAGAACACAAAAAGACATGGTAAAAGTAAAATTATTAAACTTAAAGTTAAATCTAAATGATAAGTTTAAAATAGGAACCTAAAATTGTCTAAATTCTATTGGATGAGATGATTTAGACCCATACCCACCTTATCTTAGAAATAACTCAATTTGGAGCTATTAAAAACCGAATTTGACTTTATAATAAAATAATATTTTTAGTTATTCCAAAGGTGCCCCTCTCCTCCCTTATAAAAGAGAACCACCTCCCCCTCTTCCTCACACCACTTTGAGCCTTCAAGATCGGCCAAACCCTGACACTTTCTCCTATCCACTTATCTAGAGACATCCTATAGGTCCTGGTCTTCTTCAAATACCAATTTTAGTGCCCTAAAATGAGGTCAGAAAGAAGCGCTTCAAAGAATAGGTAATGTCTGTTACCGATTCTTTCAACTTTATTTCTTCCTCCACTTCTTCTTATTTAGTTGTTTAATTATGAATTAATAACATCAGTATAACTTATATACTGATATGTTATTATAAGTATGAAGCAACCCTATTTCACCATCTATCCATCCTACGGAAAACAAAATCACCGCGCGTGCATACGTACGGAATACCGTCTCTACGCCGTGGTGTAATCTATTTTCCACCACCACCTTACTTGGATGGGTATAATGGTGTAAATAATAACTATATATTATTATTTTAAAGTGATATTGATTCTGTAATAGTATACATACACTACAATAAAATTCGACGATCATGGGAACGATATCATCGCTCGTGCGTACGTACGGAATACCGTCTCCACGACGCGATGTGATTCATTCTCAATGATTAACCATTCATAAATGGTTATAAAGTATATATAATAAGTAATCATGAAATATATGACATAATAATGATACTGGATTTATGTATATATATACGTATTTCATCCAATTAATTCCATTCAATTCAATGAGGAAACGAAAACAACATTCATGTGTACGTACGGCCTACCGTCTCCATGAATCTTGTATTTCTTTACATTTATAAATCTATTATATATATGTATATTCTGAATATATATTATATATAAGTCATGTTTTATATTCTGGAATTAAGTAATCATGATCTAATTAATCATATGAATAATTACAAGTCAAAACATGGACGACAAATAAAATGATTTTACCCAAAACTCTCTTTAACATGGAATTTACAAAAGAACGGGTAATATAAAGTCATAAGTGAATCATATATGATATCATAACAATGAATATGATTCTGTAATAATTAAATGACATTATTTAAATCATTATACAGGAGGATCGGATACATATGAAACATATCGGACAAAAGGTAAGGGATAATTTTACAAATCTCATTTTTATCCGAGATTGATTATTCGTAAGTATTTACTGGGGTTATTTCTATCATCCATGTCCATGTTTCATAAAAGTGTTTTCATGTATGTTTAATGTCCTTTTTACCCATTTTTGACTTTTACTACATGGTATGTATGGAATCTTTCTATTACGAGGTACTTTTTGACTTTTCCGGCAAAAGTACGAGAAGAATGTTTTTTTACTTATATGGAACGAACAGATTTTTACGGTTTTATAAAGCCTTATTTTCATGAATCTTCCTCCAAAAAATTTCATGTCTATTTTCAACAAAATCCTTTTCTTTTAAAATCGCATGACATTTTGTGAAAAGAAAATGATTTTGATGAAGAAAGGATATTTTCCTCAAGAATTCATTTCAATTGTTTTATCAAAACCATTTTTCCATCTAAGATGACATTATTTCATATATGTATGTTTCAAGTATAATGTCTCTATTATTTACATGGTTTCACTTTTCTTATGATGAAATTATATCCATTTTTTTTATATGGATTATGTTATGATGGAATGATGTTTATGAAACCCATTTTATTCTTTGGGTTATGATGAATGATTTATGTTTGTTTTGTGGCACAAGTAAGAATGATTTCATTATGAGATGGGTGGGACTTATATCACCCTCCAATGAATTGGGTAAAGATTTATATCTCATGAGATAGACATGGCTTGAACGATAAGTTAATCCGGTTCAGTGTTACAGGACTGAAATGAGGAGTGAACTCGATTCAGAAAGGGAATTTGTCCACTAAGATGGTCTTGGAAGCAATACCTTGGCTACTATGGAAATAATATCATGTGCTTAATGGTTGCCATAATCACATGTTTTATTCCCATGATATTTTATCATGATTAATGTTTCTTTATGATCTATGCCTTATGTTCTTCCATGTTTTATGTCATTGCTCAAGATTTTGTTGTTTAAACATTATGTTCATGTTTTAAGTTCAAATGTTTATTATTTTTTTTATTTTATCCATGCTTACCATTACTGAGCATTTGAGATCTCCCTTTATATGTTTTCTTTTCCCCAGGATATAAAGAAAGGTTTTAGGTAAGAAAATAGAAGGGGAAGATCTTTAAAGGAGATTTTGAAGATCTTTTACCACGATTAGAAGATTACATTCTGAGTTTCCAAAGACACTAAACTATTACGGTCCTTGTGTGTCTATTTTTGTTATGTATTAAGTATTCCGAAAAAGTAAAGTAATGTCCATGTACGTCACGCTTTGGGTCTTTACAGTTGGTATCAGAGGAAAGGTTGAGTCAACCTTGGGAAACTAGGATATAAGAACTTTAGTGAGATCCCTAGAGATATTTCTAAGGTATGTCTAGGGATGTCCCTAAGGTTAAGTATAAGTATAGGTTATAGTCATAGAACTATGGTAACAATCTTATAATTTAACCTAAGATGTTAGATATTGAGGGAACTCCCCCTTTACTATGTTTTTTTCCCTATCATGATTTTTGCCTCTCATGCTATTCTTTTTGGGTTTTTAAAAATGGCTGGAAATAGGAAGATTCACGATAATGGAGGATATGACAGACAATGGAATGATATTCTTCCTGAGCAACCAAATGAAACGATATTTGGAAGTCCAAACATCGTTATTATGACTAATCAGCAATCTCATAATATGATCAATAATCTCAACTATGGTAAGTTTCCAGACTCAGATAATAAGAGAAAGAGGGAGTTTCATGATGATCATAGAGGAAAGAAAGTTCAATTTCCCTCATGTAAATCATGTGGGAAGAGGCATCAGGGAGATTGTTTCAAAGGAACTGGAAGATGCTTTGGGTGTGGAAAAGAAGGACACAAATCCAGTAAGTGCAAAGGAAAAGGTCAGTTAATACCATGGACAAGGATAATGGTATTTCTACGACATCAACAATGATTAGATGTTTTAAATGTGGAATGTACGGGCATTATGAAAACCAATTCCCTAATGGAAAATCTCATGAAGAGAATCAGCATGGTCATATGGGTAGTATTTATGTGGATGATGATGAGGAGACTACAAATGATATATGAGCTAAAAGAAGTGTTGAAGCTCAGTCAGTTGTTTTAGAAGGTAGTGGAATGATTGTATGTTTATCGGGAGGTATATTGTATAGTTAATGGTACTATGGAATAAAGAATCATCTAAGGATTGTTACACTATTTTTTTCCTAAAGTATTTGAAAGTATATGTTGAATGGTACCAGTATCCATGGAAGGTTATTCAGATATTTTTGGAAATTAGATGATATGCGCATAATGAAGGAATAAGAAGATAATGAGATGTTTTATTGTATTCATGAGCTCATGATTGATATAAGGACTAAGTGATATCATGGTTTGAGTATATAGAATTTTGAGGATTTTGGTATGTGGAAAGTGTTAACTTTTAACTGCATTCATGTTTTCACTAAGGTTCAATGGGTATTCATTTTTCAAGAGAATACATGATTAAGGCCTTCGAATGTCTGTAATGTGACCAACAAGACATATCTTATGATATATGGGTATCAACGATGGTGTTAACATTATTGTTATATGAAATCTCTGGTAATCTATTTCACTATATTATGAGTGGATTGCAGTATTATGGATAAGTCTAAAGATTGGAATGGATTATGTTGGACATAAGTTAGTATTGTTTAAGGATAGAAGTTTTTTCGATATTATTGATGGGATGTTATAGTAATGTAGTTTTAGAAAAAAGACAACCTACAGGATGGGTGACAACCCATCGCGTCAGACAAGGCTATGGGAATCGAACCCACAACCGAAGTGCGACTGGCCTTTATCACCTACCACTGGCCTACAGGAAGTCCCTGTTTAGTAGAAACTAGTTTTATTATATTAAGCAGTATGATATATGAAGTATAAGTCCATTATAGGAACCATATATGATTAATCTCACTATATATGGACTTATGTATTTTTTGATAACTTTTCTAACCTTTTGTTTGAGACAGATGGAATGACCCATCATTCTATCACATGATATTCTAACACATCACGAATGAAAAATTCAACTTCATTTCATTAAGAGATGAAGTGGAAATTGTCCAAAGAATGACCAACGGTGAGACTGTACCAAAATCACGAAAGTATTTCTTCTAATTCAAATTTCACCAACTTTAGGGAAATGATCTTGAAAACCAAAAATGTTGTCCTAGTGCTCTTATATCCAATGAATCAGATGGTACCTTAGATCGTCACAAATTTATGGCTTTGTGATTGTTTGCTTTTTCATAGCCATGTTCTCTACCACTCTCCATCAGAACTTGATGGTTATATTTTTCTTCCATATCCATATTTTCGCCTATGTTCTCCTATGTGGAAACCCAGTGATGAGTTAATTTGGGTAAACGTTACGTTTCATACTTTAGTTTTTAAATCCAAGTTTTGGTATTCCTTTTTACGATGTGGGTTTATAGTAAAGAAACTTTCGAGTAGTAAACCATTTATAACCCCGACGAATTTCAAGGGCGAAATTCATTTTAAGGGGGGTTGAATGTAACACCCCGATATTTTATAAATGAATTTATTTTTAGTTTAATTAATGTATTGTGTTGTACGCTACACCAAAAGGATCTTACAGAACACGCATCCCTGACTTGCCTTGCATTACACGCAATCACGACCTTCCTCGATAGTGTGTGTAGTACGCAATACCGAGTTTCACTATACGAGATATTATTATAATATTATTATGAACTAGCCATTATGAATAGTAATACCCACTTTTTGAAATTTTATAATTTTATCTTTCAAAATGGACTTCATTTTTGGATTCAGAATATCGAAATTATCTTAGGGTGAAATTTTGGTAATTTTCATATAACTTTCATATTCTGATGAATAGTGTAAATTACTAAATTTTAATTGAAAACATCTTTTTAATCCAAATAATTAATAACAATAAATTATTAATTTGAGTGGTTTTAAAGTATATTTAGAATATATTTTTACAATTTAATACAATGTTGGTCATTGGATGTAATTTCACATTTAAACCAAACATAAACAAGTGTCAATCTTTTGATAGTTATTATCTCTTAAGAACACACTATTTGTTTTGACGACGTGAATTAATTTTTTAAATTAAATAATGCAATTGATATGTTTTTAATTTGGTAAAATAGACATCATTTTTGAATTCATAATATCAGATATATCTTAGGCCTAATTTTTGGTATTTTTCTGGAAACTTTCATTTTTTGATGAATAGTGAAACCACTAAGTGGTAGTTAAAAAACAGAATTTTTCATAAAACTTAATTTTACCGCTTCTGTGAGTGGAATTTAGAAACTCCAAGAGACACAGTTAATATCAAGGACTAAAATGTGGTTCAATGAGATGAAAATAATTTTTGGTGAATATTAACTTTTTACTTTTTTTTACCACGGTTAAAAGTAAGTACGGTAATTAAGGGTAAAAATGATATTATTATTACCCTAACACATGTCCTAATTCTATTGGATAAGTGTCATTAGGAAAAAAAACAACCTTAGGAATAAAATATGACCATTTAGACCCACATGGATTATATTATGACATTTATTATTAATTTATTTAAAGAAGGGTTAAAATAGTTAAAATCAAAGTTTAATAAGTAAATAATTTTTAAAATAGGGTTATACATAAGATAAATTAGACTATAAATATTAATTAGAAATATAAAGAGATTTCCTACATAATGATATTTTATTTGTAAATTTTGGACTTTAAATGATTTAATATATTTATGACACAATGATGATGTAGTAATTATCTTATTAATGAAATATTGACATAATTGATGTTATAAATACCCAAATAAATGTAATTTGAGACTTTTTATGAATTAAAATAATTTTATATGTTAATATGACAAGTTAGTATTGATTTAATTAACTGTTTCAAACTAATCATTCTGTTATGATTTTCACAAAAATCAATTACCAAATAGTGTCAAAATTGACATAAAATAGTTTTTAAAACAAATATTATATTATTAATTGTTATTATATACCTAAAAATCTAAGGTTCAGCCAAATGACTTATATAAGGTTATATATATTAATAATAAACAACTTGGGGTTCGTTTGGCTTGTTATAGTAAGCTTATTAATCTTATAGTGTAAGAACACAAAAAGACACGGTAAAAGTAAAATTATCTAACTTAAAGTTAAATCTAAATGATAAGGTTAAAATAGGAACCTAAAATTGTCTAAATTCTATTGGATCAGAGGATTTCGACCCATACCCACCTTATCTTCTAAATAACTCAATTTGGAGCTATTAAAAACCGAATTTTACTTTATAATAAAATAATATTTTTAGTTATTCCAAAGGTGCCCCTCTCCTCCCCTATAAAAGAGAACCTCCTCCCCCTATTCCTCACACCACATTGAGCCTTCAATATCAGACAAAACCTACCACTTTCTCCTCTCCACTTTCCTAGAGACATCCTAGAGGTCCTGGTCTTCTTCAAAGACCAATTTTCGTGCCCTAAAAGGACGTCTCAAAGAAGCGCTTCAAAGAAGAGGTAATGTCCGTTACCGATTCTTTCAACTTTATTTCTTCTTCCACTTATTCTTATTTAGTTTTTTTATTATGAATTAATAACATCAGTATCACTCATATACTGATATGTTATTATAAGTATGAAACAACTCTATTTCACCATCTATCCATCCTATGGAAAATGGAATCACCGCGCGTGCGTACGTACGGAATATCGTCTCCACGCCATGGTGTAATCTTTTTTCCACCACCACTTTACTTGGATGTGTATAATGGTGTAAATAATAACTATATATGATTATTTTAAAGTGATATTGATTCTGTAACAGTATACATACACTCCAATAAAATTCTACGATCATGGGAACGATATCATCGCTCGTGCGTACGTACGAAATACCGTCTCCACGACGCGATGAGATTCATTCTCAATGATTAACCATTCATAAATGGTTATAAAGTATATATAATAAGTAATCATGAAATATATAATATAATAATGATACTGGATTTATGTATATATATGTATGTCATCCAATTAATTCCATTCAATTCAATGAGGAAACGAAAACAACGTTCATGCTTACGTACGAGCTACTGTCTCCATGAACAGTGTATTTCTTTACATTTATCAATCTATTATATATATTTATATTCTGAATATATATTATATATAAGTCATGTTTTATATTTTCGAATTAATTAATCATTATCTAATTAATCATATGAATAATTACAAGTCAAAACACGGATGACAAATGAAACGATTTTACCCAAAACGTTCTTTAACATAAAATTTACAAAAGAACGGGTAATATAAAGTCATAAGTGAACCATATATGATATCATAACAATGAATATGATTCTGTAATAAGTCAATGACATTATTTAAATCATTATATAGGAGGTTATGATACATATAAAACATATCAGACATAAGGTAAGGGATAATTTTGCAAATCTCATTTTTATCCGAGATTTCTTATTCGTAAGTATTTACTGGGGTTATTTATATAATCCATGTACATGTTTTATAAAAGTGTTTTCATGTATTTTTAAAGTCCTTTTTACCCATTTTTGACTTTTACTATATGGTATGTATGGAATCTTTCTACTACGAGGTACTTTTTGACTTTTCCTGTAAAAGTAAGAGAATAATGTTTTTTTACTTATACAGCACAAACGGATTTTTACAGTTTTATAAAGCCTTATTTTCATGAAGCTTACTCCAAAATATTTCATGTTGACTTTCAAAAAAAATCCTTTTCTTTTAAAATCGCATGACATTTTGTGAAAAGAAAATTATTTTGAAAAAGAAAGGATATTTTCATCAAGAATTCATTTCAATTGTTTTATCAAAACCATTTTTCCATCTAAGATTACATTATTTCATATATGTATGTTTCAAGTATAATGTCTATATTATTTACATGTTTTCACTTTTCTTATGATGAAATGATATCCATTTGTTTTATATGTATTATGTTATGATGGAATGATGTTTATGAAACCCATTTTATTATTTGGGTTATGATTAACGATTTATGTTTGTGTTGTGGCACAAGTAAGAATGATTTCATTATGAGATGGGTGGGACCTATATCTCCCTCCAATGCATTGGATAAAGATTTATATCTCATGAGATAAACATGGATGGAACGGTAAGTTAATCCGGTTCAGTGTTACAGGACTGAAATGAGGAGTGAAATCGATTTAGAAAGGGACTTTTTCCACTAAGATGGTCTTAGCAGCAATGCCTTGGCTACTATGGAAATCATATCATGTGCTTAATGGTTTCCACAATCCCATGTTTTATTCCCATACTATTTTATCATGATTAATGTTTCTTTATGATCTATTCCATATGTTCTTCCATGTTTTATGTCATTTCTCAAGATTTTGTTTTTTAAACATTATGTTCATGTTTTTAAGTTCAAATGTTTATGATTTGTTTTATTTTATCCATGCTTACCCTTACTGAGCATTTGAGATCACCCATTATATGTTTTCTTTTCCCTAGGATATAAAGAAAGGTTTTAGGTAAGAAAACAAAAGGGGAAGATCTTTAGGGGAGATATTGAAGATCTTTCACCACGATTAGAATATTACGTTCCGAGTTTCCAATGACACTAAACTATTACGGTCCTTCTGTGTCTGTTTTTGTTATGTATTAAGTATTCCGCAAAAGTAATGTAATGTCCATGTACGTCAAGCTTTGGGTCTTTACAAAATTTATCTTATTTATTAAATAAATCTTACCATATTACCTTTCATGTGATATATAATTGAAAAGAAAATCACCATGCTTAATAGTGGTGGTAGTCCACACGTACACATAAGGGACATTATTATTTTCCATCATATGCGAAGAAGGTGAATAAAGGTTGTTCCATTCTCATAATATAGTTTAATAATTTGGAATATATTGAATTAATTATTTTTATAATGGATACAACTAATTTAGTTTTGGAATAAGAATAAATATACTAGAAAAATCTTGTTTAAGAGTTATACCTCTACATTGAAAAACCAATTTTGGATTAAACCTTAAACCATGAGTGGATAGTATTTTTGAAATAAAAAATACTAAAGGATGTGGGTAATGAATCTATTAAGGTATTATGGTAGGTATTTTTGGATCCAAATTTCTCATGAAGTGTGTAGAGAAGAGGAGGGTGGCCTTTTATAAGTTAAGGAATTCATTTTTTTCATTTCATAACGTATTAAATTAATATAAATTAATATTCATGTAAAATGCATCCAAATTGATATAATTATAAGATAACAAATGTTGATTCAAAATCCTCTTATTTAATAAAATATGTTCTTCATTAGGTTATTTTTTCAGCCTTACCATTTTATTTTAACCCCATTATTACCCCCTTATACAATTACAATGAAAACATCTTATTTTTTCTATTTAGAGTTCTGGAATGATGATATAAAGAGAAAACTAACACATAAATTAACCATGTATGCCATTTTAAACCATATAAAGTTCACATTTATGATTATAATATTTTAAAAAAAATTCGGTCTTTTAATAATATATTATTTTTTATAAAATTTCATAAATTTTTTTGTCAAAATATTTGAATTATTATAATTATTATGAGGCAACTATCTAAAAATTCTTCCAAAAGTATAGGGATTATAATTCAAGGATTACAGGAACATAATAGAATCACTAAATAAAATTTATATGTGTTTAGAAATTATTTTAAACCATATATTTTATTTAAACCCATTTATAACATCTTTCCCCTCTTTAATGGCTTAAGAAAGACGAAGGACATTACATGGCCTTATGAGACTTCCCCAAGACGCTAAGGGCTAGAAATAAATGTTATAGGGATTAAGTACAATGGAGGTTTATTTTCCATTTCTGAATAAAATAAGTAAAAAAAATAGGCCACAACTAAACATACCAATATTTCATCCCTGATAACAGTGAAAGACAACTCAACATTTCATTTATCGAAGTCTAAATAAATAGAAGGACCACTGTAGAAGACTATAATATCAAATTAAAAAGTGGAATAGAAAAATTCAAAGGCTCTAAATACCACTATAATCTCCAAACATGGTCTATGATACAATTGTACAATAGCCAACATATCACATTGTACTACTAATGATGTGGGATAAGTTACCTTTCCTCTTGGCTTGATAGACAACATCTACAAAATCAAAAAAGTTCCAAAAAATGTTTGAGTACTAAAACACAGAATATTTCCCTCAAATGACCACTCTACTAGTGCCACTAGGATATAACAATTTATCCCAATATATAAAATATTTCATATAAAATAATTTCTAAAATAGTTTATATTATAATATAAACAACTTCAATAGTAAAAAAGTTTTCACAAAACAATAAAAAGTTACACAGAAGAAAACCAAACAATATTCTCAAAGCATTTCATCAATTCCATTTTTCATATCTCAATTCAATCCACAAATCCACACATTTACACATGCATGCTGAATTAGGATAGTTTCATACTCTTGAGTGATTTATCAATGATATAACAAGTCGTCAAAATTTAATTAAATCCCACATGTCATTACACATTTGTCACTAAGAACAAGGTCGTATTTCAAACAATCCTCGTAATTAAATATGAACACACACCACCATGTATTCCCAAAACCCATGAAAATATATTCATTCCCAAACCATTTCAAAAACCAAAGACATTTAAATTCCAAAACCATTTCCTTTCCCAAAACATTTCAATAAAACTAACCTTTTATTATAATCATTTATCCATCAATAGAATTGAGAAATTACTTTAAAATTAACTTTTAAAAACATTAATAAAAGAAAATTCCCAACAATTCAACAATTCCCCAATAATACTCAAAAATTAGTAAATAGGGTTTCTATCATGCCTTGAAAAATCAATTACACAACCAAATTCAATCAATTTTATCAATTTGAAACTAACACTTCATGTTATAAATAGATGATATTAGATTGCATCCACCTACCTCTAGTTTTTTATGAAAACAATGAACAAGAAAACGCCCCCGAAACCAGGTTAAGTCACCATAAACTACCCTTGGATATCTTCCTATATAATAAAAACATGAAATATATGGTCATATTTTGGATCAAAAATCATATATCTAACCAAAATGGTTATATATCTAAGAAACTGAGATTGATATAAAAGAATATCTTGAAAAAACCATCAATTTTTACCATGAATGAATACTTAAAGCAAGATTTTGGCTTCAAATCCCAAAGATAGGCATTTGGATCACCCCGTGATCTATGGGAGAGTCATTCATAGAATTTGGTAAGATAGAATCTTGAGTTTTGGCCACATAAGTGGAAATATATGTTTTGGTGACCAAAACTTGTGAGATCCACAACTTTAGCACCTCACTTTGAACCTATGAATGGTTAGTCACCCAACAATTAAAACTATGTGCTAATAATGTGCAAGATACTACCTCAAGTGTTTAACCTCACATGGTTGGCTCACATAGTTTCCAAATCGTGCCCCAATTGTACCAAATATCAATGTCCAAAAATGATGGTTCATCCTGGGCTTCTGCAATGTTTTGGAAAACCCATGTGAAGTCTATATTCCTTCCCATTAGGAACTATCTCATTATTAAGGGTTTCAGGTAGGTGTTTTAGGGTTTATACAAACCACGAACCAACTATGAACTAGTTGAAAATCCACAAAACACAAGAAAATTTCTCCAAACTCTCCCAAAATTCACCCATATACATTACATACATTAAAAAAAATAAAAAAATGGTTACATACTTGAAATCGGGGGTGTTAAATTCTCCACACCATTGGTCTTTGCAACCACAGTATGTAAAAACCCATCATTTCTCTAAAACTTTCCCGGATCATTCTCATTTATTTCTAAATCTCGTTCCCAATTACCTTAGGGAATTTGACCATTTTACAAAAAACGCACAATAAACCAATACATTTCCATGAAATAATTTCTCATTACTATCCATAGTCCACATAGATATATGAACCAAAAAACATCCAACTATAGTTCAAAATGATGTTATTGAATCACATGGTCAAGAATAGGCTGATACTTCTTTGATTGAGTTACATAAAGTACATTGTGAAATACGCTAAACTGTGGTAGCAATGTAGCCCAATATTCTAGCCCAGCAACCCATTCTAGAAACTCAAAAGGGCCTAAGTATCTATGAGATAACATTCCATCCTTCCCAAAATGAAAATTTTGAAGCCTTGTTAATATCCTCTAGAACACATGATCACTCACCACGAATGACAGTGATTGTCGATGATTATCCCCATATGCTTTTCGATTACTCTGGCCCATCTTGATTTTTTTCTAATAAACTTAATACTCCATGTTGTTTCTTGGACAAGGCTTGGTCTAACTAGGGATGTCTCACCATTTTATACCTAAAAAATTATAAAATGATAAGGATGACCGAACAATGCTTCAAAAGAAGCATTATGTATTGAGGCATCATAGATT
This sequence comes from Viscum album, assembly GCA_963277665.1. Lineage (NCBI taxonomy): Eukaryota > Viridiplantae > Streptophyta > Magnoliopsida > Santalales > Viscaceae > Viscum > Viscum album. Next base: position 892,620,288 of record OY728138.1, read on the forward strand.
TTGATATAATATAACTCCCCAAATAGCACGTGCACTTCCCATTAACAAAAATAATCCATTATTGAAGCCATAAATTGTCTTCCAATATTGGTATAATCTCTTCATATTTCCCATCCATATGAGAATAATAAGCTGTACTCATTATCAACTGATTCCTAGGGGATTTCGATAAGAATTATTATATATGATATGTAAACCCAATATCTCTATTTGACACAATCAAAATTGGTATTCCATGCCTCATTACCACTTCTCAGATATAGATTTTTGACATGTTCTACACTATATGATATTCATGAATAGTGATGAAGTGGGGCAATATTGCGAGCTGATCCACTACCACCCATATGGAATAGTGTTTCTGAACCATTCTTGGGAGGACTGATACAAAATATATAGCTATCTGATCCCATTTTCTAACATAAATTGTTAAATATTGCAATATAATTTTTTTTCACTAATTATCATCCTTTACTTATTGAAAATTTAAACATACGAAAACTAACTCAACCACTTTCCATCTCAAACTGATCCACCAAAAATGTGATTTCAACGCCTTTTACATATTCTATATTGCAGGGTAAACATACCATGATTAATTGTGGTAATAATGAATAAGTTGTTCTTGAAAATACATAGGTACAATCATCTGAGTTTTAAACCACAACACGAAACTCTTGTCCAGCTTCCATCCCTTAATGTTCTCCTTACCACTGAGTTTTGAAGTCAACAAAACACATTCTAAATTAGAAATGGATACCTCTTTAATCATATTTAAAAAATCATGAACCACTAAAACTAGAAATAAAATCACAACTTCACCTCAGTCTTCACATTCCACATGAATTTCGGCATGGCGTATATGAACCACCCCTCGTCTAAAGCCTCTTTTGATAACTGATCATATACCATTCTTCTTATTGAAACGACACCCGAATTTCAATTTCCTGGTATATACATCATGTCAAAGTAAAATATTTCTATATACTAAATCGATATTTTTTTATCCCAGATTAAAATTCCTTTCTGAGAAAATATGTATTGTGCTCTTATAAACTATAAACATAATAATTTTCTCACAAAAAAGGTAATGACACCATGTCCTAAAATCATGAACTATGGAATCTAATTGAAAATCATGAGTTTTATAGTTCCTCTTAGATTCTATATGATTATTGATCCATATGAAACTACATGATATACTTTCATGAGAAGACACCCCAACCATGATCCCAATGAATCAAAATACACCATAAACCTTTGTCCTAATTCAAGAAAGATCATGATCTTTGTGGATGTTAGGAGAAGCTTAAGTTCTTGAATAGACATATGGTATTCATAATTCCACTGAAATGGAATCCTATTCCTTTACAAAGTTATCATAGGCACAGATAGTCTGGGAAAATCATGAAGAAAACATCGGTAATAACCAGCTAGACCAAGAAAACATCATATCTCAGAGACATTCGTTGGAGGTTTCCAAGAGATAATTGCTTCCATATTATTTGGATCCACTAAAAGTCATCCTATAGAAATTACATGGCCATGAATGTGTACCTATTGTATCCAAAAATAACACATTGAAAATTTTTCATACAAACTAAATACTATGATGATTCTCAACACTTTCACCAAGTGTTTCTCATGCTCAGACAATATCCTTGAATACACCAATATTATATACACAAAACCCACAACAAAATAATAAATATATCTATGAAATAACACATTAATCAATCTCATAAACATAGATGGGAAATTCATAATACCTAAATGCATTACCACATATTCATAATAGATATATCCTCTTTTGAAAGTTGACATTGTAATATTGTCCTTCGAAACTCGAAATTGGAGTCATCCAGATTGCATGTCAATTTTGGAGATCTATTGAGATCCCATCAATTGATCGAAAAGATGATCAATGAATGGAAGTGGATAACTATTCTTTATCATAAGTTGGTTATTTTAATTATAATCCACAGATAGCCTTAGAGTTACATATACCATTTAAAAAAACAAGATCATTACATCCCATGGAGATGTGAAAGGTCGAATAAAACCTTTTATTTTTAGATCTTACAAATGCACATTCATATCCCTTAATTATTTAATTTATATTTGAGAAGATGAAAGGGATAAAAAACTAGTTCATAGAAGGAGATATGTCACAATACCTATTTTTCTCATTATAGGTAACGCTGAAAATTTATTGGTAAAAAAATCTATAAACAGATCCACAACTACTTGAAAACTTGTGTCCGTGATCTCATCAATAAATGAAAAAGTCAACACAGCCAATTGGTAAGAGATCATTCCAACTAGTGGTCCCATGAATCCTATTACACATTCCATTAAATTACATTCTCCTCTAATGGGATGCACGAAGTCATCCTCCATCAGAGAAATAATTATTCTACTATAATAGACATCCATCTCAATAATAGATAAATTCCATTTAATATTTTCTTTGTCAATGGTTATAGAACATTCAATACACACAAAGTCTCTACCTTATATTTGTCTAGGAAGAGTTTTAATTTGAATCCTAGAAGTAATCAACTTTTTTTTCTCAAAAAATAAACTTCATGTGAAGAAATAAATTAATTGGATGTAGTCATATCAAAAAACAATTGCATAAGGTTATAATTCAATATAATCAAACCTAAATGTGTAGATGATCTTTGCGGATCATCCACAATAACCTTATGTTCTCCATCTAATTGCTTCAACATCGAACTTTTCTCCTTGTTTCCCTATTGAGATTGCACAACCTGAGGAGTCATGGTATTCCCAGAATCATCGGGGATAGAACTATTTTGTTGATGATATTGATTATTCTAACCATATATTATCAAAATCATATGATGATTGGGACAACTAAATAGTGTCACCAACACCTCACCTCAAAGCACTATGACAATAACATGGAATATGTCCCATATTTTTGCAATTAAGAAATTCTCTTGGTGGTATCGTACAATCTTGCTTTATGTGGTACAAAGAACCACATTGGAAACATATATCTTTTAACATGGGCCTCAGAGGAAGATTCACTAATCTACTTGTCTAATTTTGATTCTCTCCCACCATGGAAATAGGTTTGCCTCTTCCACTTGCTCCCAACATAGAGTTCCCACTGTTTCTCATGGGTATCAATATACTTCCTCCTCCCATAGATCCCATGATTTCATATTCATCCATGGTCTCTCTATTGACCGTCTCTTTATAATCTATAATACAGAGCAGAAAAATATTTGAGTTAATCTCTTTCTGCATCCATGATTCAACGATGAATTCCTTCAAGGACCCACTACCCTCAACTATGGGTAAAAATCGTACAAAATTCCTGAATTTAGTCACATACTATATAGTATAATGATTTTTATACTTTAATTTAAAATTTTATATTTTCATTGGATTCTAAACATGTGAGGATATATTTTTTATCGAATAACTCTTCAAAATCATCCCAAAAAATCCATTGATCCACTTTAGACTCTAAAGATATATCCCACAAATGGAATAGAGGATCCTCCAAAATAAACATTGCCTTATTGAAATTCATCTCCACTAGTGTGCTAATGAAATTGAAGATACAATTAATCTTATTCAGCCACACCTCTTCCTTTTAAACATATAAATCACCATAAAATGGATGGATTATATTTATAGAAATGGATGGAATGATCATCATTTCTTGTCTAATACCTATGGTTCCATGATTCCATAACCTGAAATGATCGGACGATACTATGAATAAGTTTTCAGTCCACCTTTGGCTCAGGTGCAACTACATTATTCTTGGCTTCTTCTGGATGGTTATAATGATTCCTACTAAGTTCTGTTTTCTAGAATCACACCATATATCATAATTTCCACATTTTATTAATTGAATGCTTTCTATTTCAAATTCTACAACAACATGTTATCACAACATTTCTTCCCAAATTCAATGTATTCCATGTTCGCTATTTTTCAAAAATATCTAATTTCTTTTGAAAATCAAATCCATTCTAAAATACCACAACATGAACTTTTTAAAAAAAATTACATTTGAAAACTACATTATCATTTTTTAAAAAGCAACAATTTTCCCCCACATCATAAATAATTTCTAAAAATGAAATATGTACTCCTAGTTGGAAGTCATTCCTATAATGCATGTCAATCTCATCTAATTGGATAAACACATGACAAAGAGGGTCAAAATACTACAAGTTACTCCAAAACACATATGTACCCAATTCCTTGAAAACTGTATGTTTAGATTAAAAATGTTATCAATGTATTTTATGATCTAAATTTAATGTCTTTACAATCCTACACCATTCTACCTACTCATCACAAGGAATATACAAAAATAAATATCAAATAAAATACCAAAATAACTAATTATGACTTGTTCCACAATGGAAGGACCAAGTAGATACCACTTATTTCACAATGGAATGACCAAGACTGATACCACATATAATATCCACCCCTCTACATTATCTGGAGAATGAGCATATACTTTACATGGCCTTAAGTGAAATCCCCATGTTGAAGCATGGAAATAAATTTCAAGGGTTCCAATACATTTGGGGATGATTTCCCTATAAGAATTAAAAATCGTACCAAATGATCCTTAACAAAAAAACCAATGTATTATTCATGATAAAAAATGAAAAATAACTCAAAATTTAATTTATCAAAATAAAACTAAAATAAATTACCGCCTTTGAATACTAAAATATCAATGTAAACTGTATAAGACAAAAACTCAATGACTCCGAAGACCCCTCTAATATCCCTACATGCTTCATGCTCAAACTATAAAACATTCCATGTAATAAGACATACTATTAAAGATGTTTGATCAATTAAATTTTCTTATTTCTTGATAAATATCATTTTTAAAATCACTAATGTGACAAGTCATGGGCGACTACTAAAAATCATTATATTTTCCCCAAATGACTTCACTACTCATGCCACTGGGATATATGAAGTTAAACCAATATATATAATAGATTATATAAAAAATTTCTAAAATAGTGTATATCATAGTATTAACAAATTCCATTTTATAATAGTTTTCATAAAGCTATAATAATTTTCAAAGAAAACATCCAAACAATTTTCTACAACTATTTCATAAATTCCATTTTTAATATCTTAATCCAATCCAAAAAAATCCACATATCTACACATGAATTTTTCATTATGTTAGTTCCATACTCAGGAGTGGTTTCTCCTCTATCTACCATGTCATCACAAGGTAATTAAATCCCATGTAACATTACACCATTGGTACTGAGAAATGGTCCATAATTCAACCTAGCCTCTTCATGAAATATGAACACACACCAATAAGAATTCCAGACACCTGTCCTAATAGAATCATCCTATAACCATTTTAAATATTAAAGCCATTTAAATTTTATAACCAATTCATTACCAAAAAAATTTCAATCAAAACATATTTTGTATTAAAAAAAATTTCTGTCAATCGAACCACAAATTATATTAAAATTAACATTTTAAAATCATTTATCAGAGAAGATTCACAATAGTTCCAAAATTACACAGAAATCCTAAAACCATCAAAAAAGAGGGTTCAACTGTGATTTTCACAATCAATTTCACAATAAAACTCAATAAATATAGTTAATTTGAAACTAGTACTTCATATTCTAAATATATGAGTCAATAGTGAAGCCACCTTCCATGGGGTTTATGAGAAAAATGATGAAGGGCACAAAAATTCCCATGAAACCGTGTAAAATCCCTATGAACTCTCCTTATATCTCTTCCCATACAATAATACGTGCCTGATATAATTATATTTTTTATAAAAAATTGTAAATCTAACCACAATGGGTTTAAATAAAAGAAACTCACAAAGATAGGAAGATAAATGTAGGAAAATATTTCAATAACTAAAACAAATGAAGGATTCTGGCAAGAATTCGGCTTCAAATAACTAATAGATTCATTTGGATTTCATCTAGATAGATGATGGAAGCTTCTATTTCCTTTGGGATGAGAGAATATCGAGTTGGGGCCCCAAAAGCGGAAAAATGAGGGTGTTAGAGGCCAAAAATAAGTGAGATACACAATTCAAGGATCTCACTTTTATCTTGTTCATGGTCAGTTTCACGGTTAGAAAAATGATGCACTAAATGTGTGCAAGTTAAAACCTCAAGGGTGGAACCTCACATGGTTAGCTTTAACTATTTCCAAACTATGTGCCAACCATTCCAAATCCCAATTCCATCAAAGAACAGTTTGTCCTATGCTTTGTAATGGTATAGACAAACTGTACACAACCCATGCATGTTCCCTTTAACCAATGTCTCATTGTACATTGATTCTTGTTGGTGTTTCACAGTTTTCCCAAATATCATACGAATCATGCACTAATAGAAAATACCCAAAAAACACTCCAAATTTTCTCCAAACTATCCCAAAAAACACCCATATACTTTACATTCTTAAAATTCCTAAAAATATGGTTACAAATTTGAAACTTTTGGTGTTTAAAAATTGGTTAAAGAAATATAGCACTAACTGTATAAATACTTCTTTTAGTATTGAAGTGTTATAATTGAGCTTATAAGTTGATAATTTTATCATAAATGGCCCTATGATAAAAATTTAGACCATTTCTCATCATACCTAAATTCTTCAAGGATTATTATAATTTATAAAAAAATTCATTATATTTAACACAAATTATCATTTGTGTCATTTTTGACACTACTTTCATAATTTGACAATGGAAACAACAATACTTCAACTTAATTCAAATATAAAACTTTTTTTCATCGAAAATAGTTGATTTTATTCTTTAAAATTCATGAAACATAATAATTAATCCCAATTATTTTACTTTTAAATTTCTTAAATTCATTTGTATTAATTTTCTATTATTTTAATAAATAAGAAATTGTCATTGCATAATCATTAATGGTAAGAATTCCTTAAGAAAATTAAAAATGAATTACAATTCTAAAAAAAGATAGTATATATATAAAATTAAAACTCCTACGTAAACATTTCATCTTTGAATAATTATGTAAAAAATTTTAAGATATTAATTTCATGAGAGTGATGTTTTTTTATTTATTTTCTAAAATAATATAATTTTCATAATAAAAGAAAAATGTTTCCAGGTGGGCATATATTTGATTCTTGTATGCACCTACCTAAATGCCACTCATAGAATAGGATAAATTCATGTTTTATAGAAATTCCAAAACCACCACTTAATTTTTTAACTTATTTCACATGATTTACAATTCATAAGGTGGAAAAGTCTTACCATGGTTACAATTAAAAATGTTGGAAAGTAAAATGGAAAAATTTATAAAATACGAATATCATAATTATAAATACGGAATCCAGTTTTCATGATTTGAAATCTGTAAGTGTCAAAAATTAATTTGATATTAAAATAAAAATGAAAATAAATAAAAATCATTAGAAAATTTCCTTTTTAAGTATAACATTTATTTTTTTTACAAATATAAACTATCAAATAGATTCTAATTTACATAATTGGGATGTTAATAATTTAATAGAAATTTTTTTCTATTAATACAACTTAAAAAAATGGAACTATTGAAATTCTAGAATAAAAAATACTACATTAAATAAAAATAATTATTTTTCATTATTCTAGAAAAAATCACATATATAAAATAATTATAAAATATTAAACCTAAAATAATTTCAAAATTATTCATTAAAATGATATCAATTTTCTTAAATATATTTTAAAAATTCCAGGATATTAATTATGATATTCACTAAGAAAATTAATAAACCCCATTTTTTGAATAATAGAATGAATTTACTAAAAATAAAATGGTTTCTTATTTATGAAGAATTAATCAATGAATTCTTATTGAGTAGGACCATTATATGAATATCAAAATGTTTTTAATCATATTTATACCTTCAAATTCAATGGGTAGTTTTTAATGGTCATGTTACTAACAATATTTTGTAATTTGTTGAAGATTTGTGCCATGTGTCTTGAACACTATTGAGAATAGCATTATTTTTTTTTTAAAATTTCACAATTTGTAATTACCCGAAACCCATTAGTAAACTATTTCCTAATAATTTAACTTATTCTTGTCAAAAAAGGGATTGTTATTTTTAATGTCTTTTATAAAAAACACACATTTTAATAAGGTTAATAAAACATTTTCTTGAAAATAGTGAGATGTTAATTCAAAGGTCATTTGGAATAATTCATAACTTGTTTTCCAAATAAGAGGACATTAATAGAATGTAAAAAGATGTAAATTAATGTGAAATAAATGTCCCAAGGATAATGGATAGTGACATTGACCATAAATCATAAGAAAATTAATTATTATGGGAATTTTAATGATCGAAAAAACATATGTGAATGAGTTTGAAAATTACCATTGATTCACTTGAAATGATCATTATAGGATTCCATTTTTATTCCATGATCCTTTTAAAAGTATTTAGTTATTATCTTACCTTCTATACTTTAATAATAACGTAATATACTTACTTGAAATGTAAAATTTCAACCATACATAAATTTCCACCACAATCTCATATTTTCTCCAAATGATGAGTATACAAGATGAATTTCATATACATGAATCACTATAATAAAATTTTAATGGATCAATAATTAAAAATAGGAAAAAATGTATTCCACCTAAATACACACATTACAAAAAAGAAAAATGGCAATAATATGGTAAAATAATATCCTATTTATATAAACATTCATGTAGAAAAATCATTTTACTCCAAAAAATCAACAATAATATCAAAAATTAAAATTATGTAATTATACAAATACAGAACCATATATACCAATATACTATAATAACCTAAACATTAATGATGGATTTAAAAACATAGTTTATCATAAACATTTTCAATTATTTATCCAAAAAAAATTAATTGGAATTATTCCAAATAATAATTCATGTAAAATGACATATTAAACCTAAGGGTTACGTATACCTCAACCGATGGAAACATCTCCCAAAATATCAATAAACAATATGATAATTTACTATATAATCATATCATGTAATTAAATTCACCACCACATACTGAATAATATTTATATTCTATCCTGAAATGTTATCCTTAGCTTGGCCAAAAACTTCTCTAAAAATATCACCTTTTCAATGACTTAATTTTAAGCCATCACAATATCTATATCCCACTGTCCGATAGACTATAATTAATATAACATCAAGTAACATATTAAACCAAACTATTTTTAAACCTCAATTGGGTATTGTTACAAAAACATAGTTAATGTTTCAAATTATATTAAAATTCCATCACATAAAACCTCAAAATGTGTACCAATTCCATTGAACATAAAGTCATCATTAAAATTATATACCCATTGTGGTATCCATATCTCTTATGTTAACCTCAGAATGAAGACATATTTTCTTCCAAAAATTAAAAAAAATTATTCCTCAAATTAAATCACATAATATTGAATATATTACCAAAATCTAATGATGAAATAAAATTTATATAATATGAACTAAATCACTTTCTCAATAAATCACTAACCAATTTCAATATTATAAATATTATCCCATTAACAAAGTCAATTTCAATCTTCTGGTTATCCCAACTAGGAATTATAAAAACATGATCATGAATTTATTATGGGTTATTTTGTACTTAATTTTTTGTTATCGCTAAATATCACCTAACCACTAAATCACTTTTCTTGGTTCTAAGTAAAATTCAATATATATTGTCGAATAATTAATGAAAATATACTGTGAAAAAATGCTTAACTTTTTAATGATTCTTATATACAAAAAATCATTGAAATAACACATTTAAATTAAAATTCAACAATCCCGATACATAAACACTTCAATATTTTTAATTCAATTACTTCAATAACATTGGTATTTTCTAATAATATGAGTTAACCCTAGGTTGGGGAATTTAATCAAATAATTCCCATTTTACCTACATAAATGACATTGAATTCCTTGAAAATTCCCTAATTTTTTACCTTCCTTTCAATAGAGAAGACATGTTACCTTTACATTGAGATGCTCTCCAGGTTTCACCATCCCATATAATTCGAATCAATAAAAATTCACATTAATTATATTTTGATCATTACCACTGGAACATTCATAAATATAAATATTCTTCATATTTTATTCATTAATAAAATCACCAATTATTATGTTTTTAATCAAATATCATGTTAAATTATTCTAAATAATCACAAGGATTCACCTTCAAGTTCAAATTTATTTTACTCAAAAGGCATGTATCAAAGTGCATTTTATTAAAGAAAACAACAAAATGGTACAATAAAAAGAATGGAGGAAGTCAGAAAAAGTAAAACATCCCTAAAAAAACCAAGACCTGAAACAATGTTTTAAGAGGCAAATAGATTAAAAATCATAATAATTATAATAATCATAACCATATGCACCCCATAAGATTCCTCACTCAAGGAGATTATCATATTTTAATGCTCTATTGATCTAAAAATCATTGGTCTGGACTATGTAATCAATGTAGTCCTATGGTGGGAGTAGTCCATCATTTTTCTATGTTTCCTCATTGTAACATTTTATATTCCCCAATCATTAGACCTATTACATAGGATTAGTATATCCCTATAATAAGATTCATCCTTTTTCATTGTCATCTTCAACCAAGTACACAATATCTCCTAATTTACCAATACTATTAATCTCTTTACCAAATTCTTTATGGATTGATTATAATTGTCCTATATATTATTAAATCCCACCTTAATTTTCTTAACATTCATTAATTCACCCTACAATGAAAAACCAATCTATCCCCCCTTAAGTTCCACCTAAATGTGCACATTCTATCTCAAAAAGATGAATCCCAACATCTCCAGGTGGGTGAAATCACTCATTATAAAACCTCTAAGCATCCTTATTATAAGGATAAATATTCTCCAAAAAGAGGCCATTCATAGAGGACTTAGATTTTATATAATATCATATTCAACAAACATTGTCTGCTCATGATATTCATAAATACTTTGATTAGAAGACTCACAATTCTGTTGAGTAGAATAAATTTTATTCAATTCACAGTGATCAGATTTCCGCAGTCAAATATCAAGAGAATTTTGTTTTCTAGCTACCTTCTCCTTATTCCACTAGAAACAATATGGACCATTATCATCTCCACAAAGGTCCTACTTGTGCTTCTTACTCTTACAAGTATTGGCATTATTCCCACTAGATAAACATATTAGAAAAATTATGGACTTCTTATAATAAATTTTGGAATTCCCAATATCCATATAGGAAAAATAGATGGAAGGTATGTTATAAAACTCAAAATAGATATTATATCCTTAGATGGCATAGACAACCCCACCGTCAATAGTAAGGAAACAATCACCATGAAAAAAATGTTGGTTGATATATTCACAACCAACAGGTTTTTAAGGTTATTACTTTTGGATGCTTGTATTCCAAAACCCCATCAACATTTAATATCTAAAAATGGATGATTTTTTATGAAAACAATCATTATTTAATTAACATGAATTAAGAAGCAATTCAATGCATAGGATTATCATATGGGTTCCAAAAAATGTTCCCTCGTAATACTTTCCAAATACATCTAACCCATTCTAGGATAGCAACTGTAAAAACCAATATATTTCATATATTCTTTTTTGGATATTATTATATGAATATCCATTATATGACATTACAATCCAAGCCATAAACAAAAGGTTTTGTTTCATTAGAAACACAGATTTATAAATAATTAGTTCATAAAATATCTAAATTATTCCCCACATAGTTCTTCAAATGTAACACCCTACATAAACACATAATAAATAAAATGTTTCTTTATATACAGGGGAAATTAAAACATAAAAAAAGGTCAGATTAAATTCACAGTAAGTGTAAACAAGGGAGATATCAATGACCATATAACCTTTGAATAACAATATGAGATTATAAACATGGCATCTAAAAACCATACAATACACATCATAGTTAATAATCTTGATTTATGAATTAAATCATTGTAGTTCATAACACATGAACCATAAATGAATCAAATAACATTATCTAGGGGATCATATCAGAAGCATATGACTTTTTCTCCATACAAATGATAAATTAAATTTATTTCATTAGTAGTCAAAACTCACTACCATGACTACCATAGTGTATTTTTTATATTCCTCAAACAATAAAATATTTATTCTTGGTTCACTCCCAAAACTATTATAATAGATGATGTGCCTTGGATATTTGGGATTACTCCATAGTATAGTAATTATGATCTCATGAGATATCCATATTTAACCATTTAATTGGAGGTCTATATATTTCCATGACCACCCATGATGTAATGTAAATCATAAATATGTGTTCTAGAATTTCATAAAACATTTTTCATAGCATAACCCATGGAAGAGAAACGAGTTTCATAAATGTTTCACTGTTTTATCATAGCATAAACTGTGTAAAATAAATTTGTTTTATAAAAATTGAATCATTTAATATAAAAAATAATAGAACAAATAGAAAATGAATAAGGTTAGAATACTTGTATCATATACATATTAATTATTTATTAACATCAAAGGATGATATCTTTTTTAAAAATTCCTTTAAAATACCACAAGATATATTTTGGGTCGATATACTTATTTCACTTTGAAATAACATTATTAACATCATAAATAATTCATCAATATTATGGGAAATCATATATTTGAAAATAAAATCAGGGAATCTTATAAATTAATACTCAAAACAATAAGTGATCATGATGGATGGAAATTTTTTTCAGCCCATGAAAGTTAAAACAAATATTACATTCACATTTATGGTAACACATCAAAAAGTACCATGTTTGAAAGAAATAAGAAGATTGCATATAAAAAAATTTTTAAATAGCAAAAAATGGATTAAATTGAAATTTAAAAATCATAGAAGAAAATAAAAAATATTAAAGAAAAAAAGTCATGTATGAAAAAGAATTTTCAATCCATTATAGAGATGAATTCGATTTCCTTTAAATTTCTTATTTTTGACACTATGGTATAAAAGAGAAGGAGATGAAATTAAAATATAATCATTATAAATAAATATAGTAAAGTAAAATTAATTATACTCTTGAGAAATTGATCATGAACATTCATCATCAAGAACATAATAATAAATAATCTCGATAAACAATGCAATGGTAGCCTAAATCCATTACTACTTTGTTAATATTAGAATTAAAAGACTCCATAAAATAATAACATAAATTTTAACATTATATATTAATAATTTAATTATATTCATGATTTAACAAGAAAAATGGGTGATTTATACACCTCATTAAAAAATATAGGTGCACAAAATATGTCGCAAAGATGAAAATTTGAGGTAATGAATTGTTACCTCAATTTCAATTTCCATTAAAATCACATTATACTACATTATAAAAAAATATAAATATGTATAAATTTATTCCATTGTAATTTACATAAATATTAAATAATATATAATCTTATAATGACATTTAAATAACCATTTGTAAATAATTCCTTAGAAAAATCATCATTTTTATGTTTTAACTATTTTTTTGTGATGTGAGTTTTTGTTTAGTATTTTTGAACTTTGGACATTGATTGAGGGAAAATTAATATAAAAATATATTTTAATTAAATAAAAATTTTAATTATTAATTAAATAAATAGATTCATATTTAAAATATGGTGATAGTTATATGAATTACATAATTCATGAAGATGGTTGGTTGTACATATTCATTAATGTTGTCATCACATTTCGACAGATGGAATGAAAGATGGGTAAATAATAATTAAAAATTATAAAATAATTATTACATCATATTTATCTTATATATTCATTTAACATATCGTAGTTAGTATCCATGTAATATATAAATGAAAAATGAACAACATCGCTTCTAGGAGGTGGTGGTCCACACATATACATGTGTGACATTATGTTTTACAATGGATAGACAGTACGTGGATAATGGTTGAAAATTTTATAAAATAAAAATGAATCATGTGTAAGGTAATGAATTATTTTTTTAATAATTTGTACTATGGATTATGATTATATAGTACAATAAATAAACATTAACATGCTCAGTTAAGAGTTTTACCTATTCGTCGATAACCACATTTTGGTTACACCATAAGACTTAAAGGGGCGGTATTTTGGAAATTAATTAAGCTATAATATTTATAGATTTGACCTAGGAAGTCATTATGTTAAATATTTGTGGATAATAAATAGAAATTTTTTGTGTGGACAAAATTGTAGGTCATTTTCTGTTTTATAAGTGAGGGATAAACATTCTTAAAAAAATCAAAAAAATTAAATTAATTTAAATTAGCATTTAAATTCTAATAGACCAAAAATTATATAATTTAAATATAAGATTAGTATGTGTCAATAACCTCTCATTAAAAAATTTCTAAATTTTTATATGATTGATTCACCATTATAAATTTTTAACCCACATGGTAACCGTTTTATTATTATGGTGATAACATAGTTTTTATCTGTTTTAGGGTAAGGAAAGTTAATATTAATGGAAATTTCATCCATAAGTGGAACATGGTTGATATTTTCAACCATATACCATTATTGTTTTGATAGTAGTATTTTTAGGAATTTTATATCATTTTATAAAATTTTATTTATTACCGAATATCATTAATGTCATTTTTGGAAATACACCAAACATTATAATATAATATATGTCTAACTAATGTCTAATTATTCCAAAATTAAATTCATTAAAATATAATGATTAAAGATTCATAATATAACCACCCAATAAAATATAAATATTTTTACATATCATTTATATCATAACATTTTTTATTATCCTTGGGTTAACCAGTTTTTTACAATAATTATTGTAATTTTTTTTTCAATATTAATGGGTTATAATTTTACATATATGATGAAAATGGGCCCATAAATGGGAAATTGATAAAATTTTCAACTATTTATATACCAAATTGTTCTATTTTAATATTTTTAAATTTATTCATTGATTTGAAAATATATATTTAACTTAAAATATCATTTATGTCATTTTTTACTATATTCAAATAATTTAACATTGAAAGGAACATTATAGAAATTAAATTAAAATATAAAAATTTTCAAAACTATAATTTGTTAAAAAAATAAGATTCAAGGTAAAAAATAATTCTACCAAATTATATTATTTTGAAATTTTTTATTAAAATTTATTGTATTTCTTTATTAATTGATTAAATATAGTATCAATGTTCATAAGAATTTTGGGTCATTATTCAATCACTAAAAATTAAAATAAATTTAAAAGATAAAAAAAATAATTCAACTTTGAGATAAATTTTTATAACCATACATATCCCAATTTAATCATTATGTGACAAATTTGGAAATAGTAATGTCTAGAGGTTGAAAATTTTATTTATTAATTTCTTAAAATAATAGAAATGACATAATCCATGAAAACAATTATCTAAGTGGCCAAATATTTTAAAATTGTATATATATGCATAAAATACCCTCATCTAATCGGATAAGGGCAAGGTTTAGAGAAAATTTTAATCCATGTTTCAATGTTTTAACCCTATTATACTTGTTCTACACTTATTGAGGTAACAAATATTTTCTATGGTTACTATTCATAATGAAAAAAATACAAGTGAAATATCTACCAAATTTGGAAATTATAATTCCAAATATATAATACATTCTTCAAGATTAAATTTTTTCAAGTGGAAGAAATAAATTAATCATAAAAAAGGAAATGAAATCAATTTTTCAGAAAAAATATATTTTTACGTATAAAAATGTTTTCATAAAAAAATCATTAATAAAATTTATTAAAATGAACATATATGAATTATTCATAATTTAAGAAAAACAGATTTAACTTTTAATTAATATTAAAAAATGGAATATTGTAAATTCTTGAATAAAAAATACACACTTCAATTAAAATCGGTATTTTTCTCTATTCATTAAAGAATAAGTCATTTAAAAAATTATCAAATATTCATCCAAAGATAATCCTGACATGCTTAATTATAAAACAATATCCATTTATGTAATATTTTTTTTTAGAATTTTGAGAAATTAGTTATAATACTCACTCATAAAGAGTAATAAAACCGATTTTTAAAGAAACCACATTTTTCAAGAATAAAATAACATTACAAAAAAATTGGTTGATTATTTATTTATAATTAAAAAATTATTTTTATTGTGTAAAACCATTATATATATTTCGTATTGTGTATATTGTTATTTATAAATACAAATTAAATATCTAACATATAATAAATATATTAAATAATAATACCTCATGGTTTTTTATGCTTGGTGTTGCGTATATTGTATGATATCAAATGCATTTAGGGTAACATTGTCCTGAATTGAACATGCTATATAGAATAATACATATACATGTATATAGATAGGGATGTAATTTATAATATAACCACATGGTGTCTACTTTTCCAAAACCTCGGGATGTTATCCTATACTTTGTTATATCCCATATACTTATACCAATGGATTTTACTAAAATTTTCATATCCAAATCCCTAAGATATTTAATATTTTATCAAATAATTGAATGGGTAATATATACATCTGGAATTGTGATCAACCTTAACTTTTCTATCATTATGTTATCACTTACTAATATCCTAACCTATAAATATTTCAAAACCATTATTTTCTACCAACTATGATGCCCCCATAGACTTATTTGTGTTGATTATATGGCATAAAGAAAATATTACATTACATAAATTAACAAGAACATTTATGTTTATAGTTATAGATGATTTTAAAAAATATATTAACTAAAGAAAGCCATATTTTTTCAACTAAAAGTCATTTTCGACTATATAAAAAAAATTAATATTTAATATGCTTTCAAAATGCCCCATAAATCCCACACACAAGATAATATTTTTCTAATTTTCATACTAAGGAATTTTATTGACAAACTATATATATTTGAACAAAAGAAATAGGTTTGTTTAGATTATTAGTAATGGATAAACTGTTAAATTAGAATATATCATGAGTAATACATGGGGTAAAAAAGAAGAATATGAAATTACATGATGTATAAAATGGTGATGTGTCTAGAACAAAAACATGATAAATTCTTAATAATGTCATCCAAGTTCATCACTAATGTATTTTAAAATAAAATTACCAATGTTGTTCCCTATGGTATGTTAAATCATTACCAGGGAAAGTTTCCAAAGTATAATGAATATGTCATCTCTAGATATTAATACATTACCCAACACATTAGATCATTATGATAATAGACACTTCATATTCCTAAATTGTGTGGTCTATATAATGAAATCATAGATAACTACATAAAATATCAATTGACCGAATAATGAAATCAGGTACATGGTAATTCACATCATAATAATTGGACATATAGTGAAATAAGTTGTATGTCATCATAGTTAAATGTTATAGTAATAAATAAATGGCATTGAAATAGATGAAAGGTACCATTTTAAATGAATTAAAAATTGCATTGGAAAATTGAAATATCAAAGACCAATTGAAAAAGAAATATGTATTTACAAAAGGATAGGAAAATGTTTTTTACAATCCATTATATATTAGAGAGGTTGTTTTAGAATGGAGGAAAACATGGTGGTAGTATGTATTTATATGGAGGGTAAATGTAATAACATATTATTGAAAACATTTTTTACACTAATGAAAATTGGACTATTTGTGATGTCTCATTTGCAACAGGGTCTCGTCGTTAATGAACCATTAGAGAAAAGGGCATCACAAAAAGTTTCTTTTTTTACATTGAATCAATGCAAAAAAATATTTACGATAGGACGTCGAACCGTCAATAATAGTTTACCCGTTATTATTTAATAAAAGTATTTGTGATGGGCCATCACAATAGGTCTCATCGCAAATATCTAAATAAATATTAAAAAAATAAATTAATTAATATTAATAATAAAAATTAAATAATATTAGACAAAATAATTAACTCATATTGGGAAATAATAATAATAATATTATTATTATAATTATAAATAATTGTAATATAATACTAATAAAAATAATAATAATATTATTATTAATAATGATTAAATAATAATATTAATATTAGTAAAAAAAATTAATAATAATATAATATAAATATAATAATAATAAATAAATATTTATAATAATATAATATTATTAATATTAATATTAATATTAATGAAATAATAATATTAATATTAGTAAAATAATAATAAGTTGTAAAATAATAAAAACCAAAATATTCTTAAAAATATAAATAATATTAAATAAAATTAAATATAAAATGTTACTAAAGTAATAAAATAAAAAAATAAAAAATAATAAAAAGGAAATGTTCACAAAAAACTAAAAAACACACTATATAGACATGTAAATGGTTAATATTACAGAAAAAATTGAATTCAAATGTTTTTTCTTAAAATAGAAATATATCACTGTGCGGGGATCCTCTGAAATGTTTGAGGAGATGGTGGAGGGAACTTCATTCCTAACCCACGATTCATAAGATGCATGAACTCCATCATCTCGTTCTACTACTACTACCATTGACGCATCTACTCCTCCTCCTCCTCCTCCTACTGTTCAGAGCTCTTCCTACTATCATTGCTTCCATTAACGCATCTCAGGTTGTTTCCATTGATGCATATCCTCCTTCTCTTATGCATACTCTCTATAAACTCGCTCTAAGACCAAAGCTACTCCAAATATTGTACAACAATTGATGATGACTCTCTGTGAGATCCTCAAGAGTGGGATGTCGAAATCACAATGGTACCATAATAACTCACAAGAATCAATTGATACTAGATACCTACAACCCATCCATTCTCAAAGGTATACTAGGTCCCCTTCATCCATACCGCCTCATCAAATTAGTAGGCACTATTTTGACCATCGATATCGGCCAAACACTTAGTCTGTGTCTGATATTTCATGACCTCATATGACTCCTTCAATTAACATTTAAATTTAAAATAGGTAAAATATTATTTATGGTTTATTTTAAAACTCAAAAATAAATTATACGAACCAAAATCTAACGTGTGTTAGCACCTCTAATATCTCTAATGACTAGATCATTGTACCTCATCCTATAAACTTTAAACTCCCTTATGTTAGGATATTCGAATTCCTTTTTGAATATAAAATAAACTATCAAATTTAATGTTATATAAATTATTTTAAAAAAATAAAATACCATATGTTCCTCATGCATATGGAATGTACGACTACCAGCTTGATGTGTCACCTCGTATCTCCCAAATTTCTTCTAACTAGTGGCGATATCATTTGAAAATTTCCACCCAAATAGTGTGAATAAAATCCATCCCAAAATTTAGGTAAAATGTAATCATGTTGGTCACTACAACAAGACACATCAAGATCTGTCTCTCATGCTTTTGTCATTTACTTCTTTCTCAAATTGTGCAAAAACTGACAGATATTATCATGCATAGACCCATCCCATTACAACTAGATAGCTTCACACATGATATCATCAATTAGATACCATAAAGCCTATGCATAATTTATAATATTAAGTTATTAGTTAAATAATTTTAAAAATAAATATTATTTATTTATATACCAGCCAATGATAGAACATGCGGTGTTGAACAACAAAGAAAATCTCATCCCATGTTACCGAAGCTTTAAAAAAATATTTGTGCAATAGAGAGATCCACAATCTAACACCTATATGTGAAAATATGTGGGAATAAGAAAAAATAATTAAACAATTATTATATATACAAATTAATTAATACTAACTAAAATACAAGGGATAACATACCTTTGTGTTAGTGTATTGAAGACAATATGTGGTCGTCGATTAGGGATAGGGCCACGAATCCTCAATTGCATAAGACTGTGCCCCCTCTGAGTCTCCCTAGATTGAAATCAGTCTGGTGGTTAGATGATCTAACATCCTGGTTATCCAATGATAGTTTAGCCACCTATAATTGACGAAACAGATCATCGTCCATCTAAAACACTAAATAACAGTTTTTTGAAATATGTGGAAAACATCTATTATGTATAGATATAAATTATATTTGATTATAATCAGCATTTATCTATGTCCATTTTCATCATTATCTACATATTCAAATCTGAAGTTGTCAAGGACTTCGTATTCCTCCCTAGCATCTTTAATTTCTATATGAGTTTTAGTTTCATCATATCTTGTCATTTGAAATTAATTTGTAACATCATTAACATCATCATCACCATAAGCCCTTAACTGTGGGGTGTAATTATCAATATTCATGTATCATTGTGAAAAAGAAGTATTTGGAGTAGTATCTTGAAAATTTTCAATTCGTATCACTTCATCAAAACCATATTCACATTGATTGAAATGATTTTCTTTAGATTTAATGTTTATTGTGATCCACCAATCAAACAAATTTTTGAAGTAGGACATTAATTTTGATAACAAATTTGATTTTATTGATGAGGCAACAAAAATAGTTCATTTACAATAAGTATAATTTTATATTTAATATCAAATATTCATTCGGTAAGATGAACATGCAAGCCTCTCCCAGTATACCAACAATGGAATTTCTACATTGTAATGTAATTCTATCCTAGTTAACCCAATTCAATAATTTCTTCCAACAAGTCGTAAAGGTAAAATTTAGTTTTTCTATGATGATATCCTCTCATTGAGGAAATAGTATTAATTTTTTTGATTCCACATATGAACATGTATGAAATGTAAAATCATTCATTAAATTTTCATTATAAGTTTTAACCATTTTGGGTTGTGATTTACTCAAGACACACAATTGATTATCAATACAATCATCATGTTGAGATACCAGAAAATTTGTAACAAAAATATCAATATAAAAAGTTATATATTGAATTTTATGTTAAACCATAAATAATTTATGTTGTTAGTTTTTAAATCTAGTATTAAAAATTATGTTGTCGACATTCATTAAGAGCACCTACTGTAATTGGTAAATGCTATTTTCTGATTTTATTATCATGTAACCTACAAATAGAATATGATTAATTTACTGTAACATTGATTATATAATAAGTGATAGTATCATTCATTTTAAAAATGATGTAATTTCATCAAAATTGATCAGAACATATGTATGAGATCTATGAAATTCATTATCTGAAATCCATCATTGATGAAATCCACCAAAACTAAGTTCAGTTTGATTAAAAAATGATAATTGAGTTCTCATTTCACTAAAAACATTTCCCTCATTACGGCTCATGAGGTTATATTTTGAGGGATATAAAAATTTAAAATAATGAGAGCACAAAAAAAATAAAATTCACCTTGTAAATAATCTTCTGTAATTGAGCCTTCAACTGTTTCATTGTTATATACTTTTTTCATCAATTTCTATATGAATCTCTCAAATTGGTACATCAATCGGAACTGTACCAGACCTCCACATTTTTCTTCCAGTTAAAAATGTAATATAAAATGTTCCATTGAAACAAATAAATTTGACATGAATTTTTTTTACTAGTTTTCATAAAATTTTAAAAAAATTCTTCTTACAGTCTTCTTAGTTCATTATATTCTATTGTCTCGACATAAATTCCTCCTAAAAAATATGATATATCATTAATTTCATTCCAAATAATATAATTAAACAAACCTCTTAATACAATCAGCAAAAGTCTTTCCCTTATATGTTGACATTAATGCCTTTTTAATCCTGTAATATGACCATTTCTAACACAGATTCCCAAATTGGAAGCATACCTATCTAAAATTATCAAATATTAAATCCACTAAAAAAATAAATAATCAATTTTATTTGGATAGTTTATAAGAAGATTTTGGCTTCATAAACATCTATGATCTAAAATTTTTAAACAGCCCACATTCTAGTCACCCACAAATTTAAGAAAAATCTAATCGCGACATTACATAATCTTTGGTCTTACCAAGTGTATCCAACACTATATGATTTTTTCCAAAATATTTATTCTCAATATTATTGAAATCAAACATGTGATGGAAAAATAAATTATACCAATATAGAAGATCCCAAAAAATACTCCATTTTATCCAATTGTGTTCTTTCCCAAAGCCATCAATTTTCTATTGGTATATTTTTGTCAAAATGTTATGGATGTAATGAAGATATAATTTATTTTTCCTTTATACCTAAGATAATTTTTGTAGGATCATCCCTTTTAATTTTACCTTTTCTGAAATGATATTTGTTCCCCCAAAAAGTATGATCGATTGGATGGAATCTATGATGACAACTGAAAAACCAAATATCTTTCCACTTATGAGCATGAATGCTTTATTATCACTCATACAATACAAACCATATTATGGACCATGTGTAATCTAGCCAGATAAACATGACATATACAAGTTATTCACTAATTATTCACATAGATGTAGCTTTCAGTTGTAAATTCTTTTTCATAGCTTTTTCATTTGTACTGAAACAATTACTCAATATTGAATTTAACTCATCAATTAATGGTTTAAAATAAATATCAATATTATTTTTTTTGATTTCTTCGAAATTATATGGTAAAAAATATATATTGATACTTTATAAACATCTATGGAGTTAAATTTTATGGAGTTATAAAGACAAAACAACATTAAATCATATTACAATAATAACCATATGGACATAAACCATCAGTAGAAAGACTCGATCTCATGTTCCAGGGTTATATAGAAAAAGCTGTATGAAAATAGTCATAATATTTCCATAAACACCATTATATGGATGATTGAGGATTATAAAAATTGAAATATTGGTTTTTTTGTGACTTTAATGCTACTATGTTCTTTGATATAAATAAAACTTGCAATATGGGTGTAAGGAGGAAATATCTTAGATATTTGACATTAATCACTCCAGAGTTCTATTGTTGAGCCTCTTTATACCATGATTTTCTACATGTGGGTAAACTATCCAATTACTCATTTTCACCATAATATAAAATTCAATAATTTTAACCTAGATGATTCATCAAAAAGAAATTACCTAGATTACAAACAAGCCTCTTTCCCTCATAGATATTTTTAGCCAACATATTTCCTTCGTGTAAAATTGATTTAACCAAAGAGAATATCTAATCAAAATTGTTATTTTACATTCAATTATCTGATTTAATAGCATTAAAATATACAACCATGTCATATTTTCTTATCTAAAATCCATGATATAAGGCTTTGTCAGCAGACCTCAACAACTCTTAAAATTGAGATGCTTCCAACTCAATAGTTAAATCAACATCATCCTGAGTTTCAGTTTGGTGAAAAGATGGCCTGGCCACATCATATACTAAATTTTGAAACCTTGATAGATCTAGAACCAAATTATTAGTATCTTCTCTCAAACTAAGTTCACCATGTTGATACAAAAAACATAATTTTCTTGAAAACTAGAACACGATAAATGACCACAAAAGTTGTCAAATGTGTCGAACATCCTCAGAGAACACTTTTTTACAAAGACAAATAATTTTATATTCTGAAAACAAATTCTGGTTTTATTGATACAAATGATATAAAAGCTTCAACACCCTTAATATATATAGGATTTAAACAGGAATTGTTTGGATTCTGTCACTTATTTATCCAAGCACGATCATCTAATACTGAATGTGATCAAATAACTTGTTCCAAATTTCTCTTGAAAATATAAAATAATAATTATTTTTTGAATTATTATATATAAGACAAACAATATACATAATATAGAAGAAATTTAAATTCACATTTCTTGAAATTTTTTATAATTTCTATTATTTCATAGTTATTTATAGTATTCGTTTTAAAATTTATACAAACCTATACTACTTTATAATAATTTATTATAATTATATCTAATTATTAGTAATTACAATAACATTATACTAATTACTGATAATTATGATCAACATAAATTTTGGTGGATTGGTAGCAACTCTTTTTACCGATGGCTTATCTCCTTGCAATATTCTCTAAATAAAATCACTATGATAAATATGCTCTGATGTATGAATATTTATTTTTTTTGCACGAGAATAGAGAGCATAGAGGCCTTAACACACTTTTCATCATTCTCATGAAGACAAAAATGGATATCTATACATCAGAGTATATTTTTCATGGTGATTTCAGTCAGATACTTTGGTAGTAAAATGAACCATTAAGAAAAAGAGCCCCTATTTATTGACTGATCAACTCTATACAACATTCTCTCACAGAAATTAGAATGAAATATCTACTCTGATGTATTCATATCAATTCTCGTGTATAAAAAAATGGATATATGTACGTTGGAGAAGATTTTCAATTTTTATTTCACTGTGAAAATTTGTATGGAGATGAGACATTGAGAAAAAGGAATGTCATCAATCCACTGGAAATTTTTCCAATTTATTACAAATTATTACTAATTATTGTGAATTATTGCGAGTTATTATTAATTATTTTTAATTTTTTCTTATTATTTCATATTATTCCTAATTATTTCTAGTTATTTTTAATTATTTCTAATAATTCCTAATTATTCCTAATTATTCCTAATTATCGTTAATTACTTCTAATTATTTATAATTATTTCTAATTCATCTTAATTATTCCTAATTATTTCTAATTAATACTAATTAATGCAAATTAATCGAAATTATTTCTAAAAAATGTTAATTATTCCTAATTAAAGGTACTTATTCCTATTTATTCCCAACTAATGGTAATTAATTCTAATTATTCAAATTTATTACTAATTAATCCTATTTATTATTATTTATACTATTTATTGTTATTTATTCATATTGGTTCCAATTTATTACTAGTTATTACTATTAATTGCTATTTTCTAGTATTTAATACTATTTATTACTAATTAATCCCAATTATTACTAATTAATCCTAATTAGTACTAATTAATCCTAATTAGTACTAATTAATCCTAAATACAACGAATTATTCCTAATTATTAATAATAAAACTTATTTATTTCTAATTAATCCTAATTATTACTAATTATTACTAATTAATCTTAATTATTGCTAATTAATCCTAAATATTGCTAAATATTGCTAATTATAACTAATTGTTCATAATTATTGCTAATTATTACTAATTAGTTAAAATTATTGCTAATTGTGGATAATTATTGATAATTATTTCTAATTATAGTTAATTATATATAATTACTGCTGATTATTTCTAATTAATCATAATTATTTCTACTTATTTCTAACTAATTCCAACTAATGAAAATTGATCTGAATTATTTCTAATTAATATTAATTAATCATAATTAATGCTAACTAATTTTAATTATTTATAATTAGTTCTGAATAATTGGAAGTATTCGAAATTAATGCCAATTAATCTTATTTATTACAATCTATGCCTATTTAATATTATTTATTCCTATTTAATCCCATTTATTCCTATTTAATCATACTTATTACTATTTAATCATATTTCATACTATTTATTCCTCTTTATTAATATTTATTACTATTTATTAATATTTATTACAATTTATAACTATTCATCACTATTTGTTTCTTTTTAAACTATTTACTACTAATTAATCCTAATTATTATTATTTAATCCAATTATTTCTAATTATTACTATTTATTTCTAGTTATTAGTAATTAATATTAATTATTTCTATTTATTTCTAATTATTACGAATTATTACTAATTATTATTATTAATTCTAATTATAATTAATTAATCCCAAATATTACTAATTAGTACTAATTATTAATATATTTTTTATTAATTTTGGTTATTATTAATTATTAATAATTTTTAAAAATTAATTTTAATTATAAATATTTAATCGTAGATATTACAAATTAATCCTAATTATTATTAATTAATAATTATTATTATTAGTTAATCGTAATTATTAATAATTAATCCTAATTATAACTAATTTTTACTATGTAGTCCCAATTATTTCTAATCATTCCTAATTCATCCAAATTAATCTTAATTATTCTTAATTATTCTTAATTATGCCTAATTATTCCAAATTAATCCAAATTATTACTAATTAATCCTAATTATGACTAAGTTATCCTACTTATTACTAATTAATCCTAATTATTACTAATTAATCATAATTATTACTAATTAATCCATTTATGTCTAATTAATCCAAATTATTGCCAAATTATTCCCAATTATTGCATATTAATACTAATTATTTTTAATTAATACTAATTGCTCCTAATTAATCTTAATTATTTCTATTTAATCCTAATAATTTCTAATTGTTCCAAATTATTGCTAATTATCCAAAATTATTTTTAATTATTCCAAATTATCCGTAGTTATTCCTAATTAATCTTAATTATACCTAATTAATCTTAATTATACCTGATTAATCCAACTATTTTTTATTATTTCTAATTATTCCTAATTATTCTTAATTATTCTTAATTACTCTTAATTAATCCCAATTAATCTTCATTAATCCTTAATATTCATAATTATTCCTAATTATTCATAATGAATCTTAATTATTCTTAATTAATCCTAATTATTATTAATTATTACTAATTAAACCTGTCTATTACTTATTAATCCAAATTATTACTAATTATTAATAATTATTACTAAATATTACTAATTATTATGAACTATTATTAATTATTCTTATTTATTACTAACTATATATAATTATTACTAATTAATCCTATTTATTACTAATCATATGTATTTGAAAAAAAATTAATGTAAAATAAAACCATCTAATTCTAATTTAATTTAATTACATCTAATTTACTATAATTATAACTAATATCAAATAAAATGAATTGAAAAAAAAATAAAAGGGAATAGTAAATACCTTAAAACTGAATCATTGAGAGGATTCAAGACGTGAATATTGCTCCGAATTAAAATTTCTAATTTAGAAAAATCTTGGAAGAGGAAATGTAAGTAGAGAGGGAAAGAGGAGTAGAGAAAGGAGTATAATGAGAGGAAAATAGATGGGGGTGTATAAAAGTTAGATTAGTTGCGATGAGTCCCATCGCAAATACTGATCCCCTTATTAATTAGGGGTGGTGGATATAAAGGTATTTGCGATAGGACCCATTGTAACGTCCCGAGTCCAGAGCCCCTCCACGGGTGCCCCGTACCCGGTTCACCACATGACCTCAAGCGCGTTTCCCCGAATGCCAGAGGCTGCCAACTAGCAGTGAGGGCCTTGGTGAGTCAGTGGGGAAACTATGCCCTCATTCGGTAAGGTATACAAGGTAAGAGAATAACAATAAACAGCAGAAGCAGTAAACAACATGCATAACAACCGAAACCAAACAGCGGAAGCAATGTAGATATATAACTATGATGAAAATGATGCAGCAGGTACCAGTATCTAAGGAAATAGAAAACACAAAAATGTGCTGAAATAAAACTGAAACCAAGTGAAAAAGAAAAACAAAGTAATCTCATCATCATCGTGAGCCACGACTCGGTCCCATGCTCCCCAGCTCCTGATGCAGTCAAGATCCTGAAGTAGAAGGGTGATTGCCCTTATCTATAACTGCAGCAACATAGTCTTCGTGGGCCCAAAAGCATGGCCCAAACAGGGTGTGAGATAAAATCCCAGTAGGCAATCACCCAATGATTTGTGCCTATCAGTCAATGAATACATGTCAGTAAATAAACAAGAAGCAGCAAACAGGAAAGTACAAGAAGCTACAATCCACAGTTCTAACAAGTAAAGAACACAAGAAAGCAACCAGCAACAAGAAGAGAACTGGTAACCCTCTGGGTAGCTCTCACAGTCTAACCCCTATGGTTCAACCTATAGTACTGGCAACCCTATGGGAGGCACACACAGTCTCACCACTCTGGTTCAGCTACGTAATTAAGCAGACTCTCTGGGGAAGAACTCACCGTCAATTCCTCCTATAGTCTCGCATCGTGTTAAAGGCTCTCTGGGGAAGCACTCAATGTCAATTCCCTCTGTGGCTCGCATCATAATTAAAAGACACTCTAGATAATCCCTTCCATCAATTCTCCCCTTGGTCTCGCATCGTGATTAAAAGACACTCTGGAGAAGCCCTTCTGTCAATTCATCATTTGGTCTACAACTCTAGGTTCTCATAGTCCTGATTATAACTAAACATGCTCAGCGCGTGTATATCTTCCAAGTAAACCTCAACAACTAATTGGATATCAACTAAGGCTCAACAACAAAAATTAAACAAAAGTTCCACTATCCTACAACTAGGCATGGAAACTGGAAAAATTCCAAACAGGAAGAACAAGCATGGAAAAGCAATCTGACCACAAACAAATTACTCCAATCACAAGAAATAACCTCTACTAAAGCAATCAAGAAAAGCAGGCAAATAGAAGGGAAAAATAGGAAACACACAATACCATGTTCACGGGTATCTGTGGAATTTTCACATAAAACTCATCAACTTTCTACAGAAAGGCACAAACCACCTACCTCGATCCTAGGAGATCGATCTATGTGAACCTCGATGACATATTCCCCTTATAATGACGTAGATTTGAGAAAACGCACAAAATGTTCATCCCATGATAACTTGGAAACTAGGGGTAATCAAGAACCAAGGCAAAAGGAGAAGGAAGAACTCACAGCTACAATTCCAATGCAATCGATCGTGCTCAAATTTGAGAACGGACGGAGAGGCGAGAGCCCATCGAAGATCCGGTCGTACGGTTGCTCTCGGACGGACAAAAACTGGAGAAGAAGATGAAAATAGGGGTTATGCACGACCCCCGTCCGTTCAATTATAAAAAAATAAAGTACACGGCGTGTACTTCTTGAGTACATGGCGTGTACTTCAATTTTTCCAAACTCCGAATTAACTGGCCTCCACCTCAGCCTTACACACCATGTGTGCGGCCCGGACACGGCCAACACATGGCTTCGAGCCAGAACAGAGTACACAGCGTGTACTCATAATGTACACGATGTGTACTTCTGAAATTTCCAGAAAAATTATTTTCCTTAAAATTGCCATAAAAAGGGAAAACATACCTGAATGAAGATCCGGGTTCTTACAAACTTCCCCCCTTAAAGAAATTCATCCCTGAATTTCCCTAAAGAGGTGGAGAAAGAGAAACCCTGAACCGCTCTGGCCACTGCGATCGTACATTAGCCTCCCTCTCCCAGGTCTCATCCTGTACTCGCCCGACCTGCCATAGCACTCGTACTAGAAGAACAGACCGCCCCTGGAGGACCTTCGTACTACGATCAATAATCCGGATAGGAGGCTCCTCGAACGATGCATCCGCTTCAAGCTCGACTTCCTCGGGCTGAAAGATGTGAGACGGGTTTGAAAAGTAGCGTCGAAGCTGAGAGACGTGGAAGACGTCGTGCATGGCCCGATACCTCTGAGGTACCTGCACCTGATAGGCGACCGGACCCACTCTCTCCAAGACCTCAAATGGCCCGACGTACCTCGGTGAAAGCTTACCCTGTCTCCGAATCCTTTTGTGTCCCAACCTCGATGCGACATGTAGGAAAACCTGATCATCGACCTCAAACTCCAGAGGTCGTCTCCGTTGATCATCATAAGACTTATGCCGAGACTGTGCTGTAGCCATCTTCTTCCAAATCAGCTCTATCTGCTCGGAAGTCTCTTGTACAAGATGAGGTCCCAGCAAAGCTGCCTCTCCTGCCTCCTGCCAACATAAGGGTGATCGGCATGGCCTACCGTACAAAGCATCATATGGCACCATCTGAATGGTCTCCTGGAAACTGTTGTTGTAGGTGAACTCCACCAGAGGAATATGCTTCTCCCAAGAACTTCCAAAGTCAAGGATGCATGCTCGGAGCAGATCCTCAAGCACCTGGATCGTGCACTTGGACTGGGCATTAGTCTGCGGATGGTAAGCTGTACTCAAAAGTACTTGTGTACCCAAGGCCTTCTAAAGTCCCTGCCAGAACTGAGAGTTAAAGCGCGCATATCTGTCTGAAATAATAGAGCGTAGAACTCAAGGAAGAAGAACGATCTCTCTAATGTAAAGTTATCCCAGATCATCGACACTGAAGGTCTCCTTGATCGGAAATAAGTGAGCAACCTTCGTAAGTCTGTCGAAGACAACACAAACAACATCATTCCCTCGAGGTGATCTTGGAAACCCGGTCACGAAGTCCATCGCAACATCATTCCACTTCCACTCCGGAATGGGTAACTGCTGTAAAAGGCCTGCTGGTCGCTGATGCACTACTTTCACCTGCTGACAAGTAGAAAATCTTCTGACAAAACCAGCAACATCCTTCTTCATACCTGGCCACCAGTACTGGCGATGAAGATCCCAATACATCATGGTGACGCCATGATGAACTACCCAAACTAAGGAATGGAAATCCCACATCACCTCCTTGCGTATGTATGCTGGCACCCATTCACGTCCTTGGAAACGCATGATCTTGTCCTCACCCACTGTCCATCCAGGAAGAGGGTCCCATCTTGACACAATCTCCCTCAGGACTAATCCTTCCGAGTCTGATAGTTGCCTCATCCATACCTGATGAAGTAGTATGGAGGTAACAGGTATAGAAGATAGAAAGGTATATCCCCGTATGTCATGCACCTCCAGATGCATCTTAGAGAACAGAACCATCAGCTGCCACTCACTACTGGCCTTCTGAACTGCCTGAATCTGAGTTCTCCTGCTCAACGCGTCTGCCGTGGCGTTTCCCTTTCCCGGCATATAGGAAAGCTCGAAATGAAAAGACTGAAGATACTCGACCCACCTGCGTTGCCTGAGATTCAGATCATGCTGAGTGAAGATACACATGAGACTCTTGGGGTCAGTGAAGACCACAAAGTGCTCTCCCAGAAGATAGTGTCTCCAACAGCGCAAGGCATGAACAACAGCCGCCAACTCCAGATCATGCGTAGGGTAGTTCCTCTCATGTGTCCTTAGCTGCCGAGACCCATACGCAACGACTCCATCTCCCTGCATAAGTACAGCTCCCAGCCCGATACCCGAAGCATCACAGTAAACAGTGTAGCTCTTGCCTGGCTCTGGAAAGACTAGTATCAATGCTATCTTCAACCTCCCTTTCAGCTCCTAAAAGGATGACTCACAAGAATCTGACTATAAAAACATCACCCCCTTCTTGGTCAGACCTGTCAAAGGTGCTTATAGACGAGAAAAGTCTTGAATGAAGCGTCTGTAGTATCCAGCCAGCCCTAGGAAGCACCGTACCTCGAAAACATTCTTCAGCTGCTCCCAATAAACTACAACTCTCACTTTCTTTGGGTCCATATATACTCTTTCCTCTGAGATGACATGACCCAAGAAGTGAATATGATCCATCCAGAAGTGACACTTCAAGAGTTTAGCAAAAAGCTGGTGCTCTCTCAGTGTACTCATAACGATCTCAAGATGTGTGGCATGGTCGTGTAGAGTGTGATAGTACTCCAAGATATCGTCCACGAAGACCACGATGAAGGAATCCAAGTAAGTATGGAACACTCGGTTCATCAGTTCCATAAAAACTGCAGGTGCATTAGTGAGTCCAAAAGGCATGACGGTATATTCGTATAGACCATACCTGCTCCTAAAGGCTGTCAGAGGTATATCCGATGGTTTAATGCACAACTGATGATAACCGGACCTCAAGTCGATCTTCGAGAACACCCGGGATCCTCGTAGCTGATCGAAAATGTCATCAATCTGCGGCAAGGGATATTGGTTCTTGACCGTCAACTGGTTCAGCTTCCGATAATCCACACAAATCTGAAGGGTACCGTCTGCCTTATTCGCAAAAAGAACAAGAGAACCCCAAGGAGAAGTACTGGGTCAGATGAAACCCTTAGCCTGCAGCTCCTCCAACTGCTTCTTGAGCTCCTAAACACAGGTGTGGCCATCCTATAGGGAGGAATGGGCATAGGTGACACTCCTGGAACGAGCTCAATAGATAAGTCTACCTCACGCTCTGGAGGAAAACCAGAAAAGTCCTCTTGAAAGACATCCCTGAAGCGATCCACCACTGGAGAAAAGTCCAATCGTTGAGTCCCCTGATCATCCAGATAAAGACTAGAAATCTGGGCCATCACCCCTCCCAACCCAAGATGCTCGAGTCCCGCCCGACTCGCTCGAACGTCCCATTCACCTCTATGAAGGAAAGATTCACCCTCTAGTCAAATGAGACTGACTCTGCGGCAATAATAGTCAACGACTGCCTAGAAGGGAATCAAACAGTCCATGCCAAGGATGACATCATAGCCTGTCATCTCTAGGACATAGAGATCCCATAAGAAGTGATACCATGCAACCTTGAGAGGGAACTCTCTACACTGGTGTACAATAGATGTCGTCATTCCCAAAGGTGTGTCTAGTGTCAACGAGTCGGCAGAAGAAAAGATGTAGAGTCCAAGTCTCTCTACAACAGCAACATAGATAATGCTATGTGTAGCACTAGTATTGAAAAGGGGTGAAGATAAAACTGAGGCTACTAAAATCGTACCTCGAACAGTAGAAGGGTCGAGATCCTGCTCATGATAAGTATTCTCCACGGTGAAAGACTGGCCTACACCGCGGCCCTGTGCCCCCGACTGACCACTATGAGCTGAACCTCCCTGCTGGTGCTGAGGAACTGGTGGCTGACTTCCATGGCCTCGACCTCCACCTTAGCCCAAAGGGCTAGAAGAACTCCAGTTCCCTGACTGGTGAGAGACTGGTGGGGCTTCTCCTGAACTAGGAGTCATGTAAGAACCCTGGTCACCTGCTGTTGGTGAGAAAACTTGGCAGAAATGATAAAGGTGACCCATCTTACCGCAAGATCGACACTCCACGGGGTCTCTCTGGCACTGCGGCCTCGTGTGCCCTATTCGGCCACACTGATAGCATGTCACCTGGCTGCCTGATGATGCGTCTCACTTCCTCGAATCACCATGCCTAGGCTCCCTACAACACTTATTGCTGTCATCTGAAGGAAAGCTAGCTCTTGAAGCAGAACCTTTCTGGCACGCAGCTCCGGAGTCTCAGATTGCGCTCTAAAATCAGTGCCTGGTTGATGATGGAAGTAATGGAAGTCAGCTGGAAGAGGTTCACCTGCAAGAGAATCTCCCACCTGAGTACATCCACAAACTTCCTCGCCAAGAACACCCCACACCCATCCCGAAGGGGTGTAAAATGCTGCAGATCAGTGAAACGAGAGGAATACTCCATGACAGATAGAGTACCCTACTCTAAACTCATGAACTCCCGGGCTCGATCGGCCTTCAGAGTCTCTGGATAGAAGTAGTCGTAGAACACGTGCTGGAAATCCTCCCAAGCCATAGCCTGCGGCTGACCCCCCCTGTGAGATCACGTCCCACCACCTCTTGGTGGAGTCTCGGAGCATGTAGGTGGCGATCTTTACCCACATCTCTAGAGGTGTCTCCATATGCTCGAATATAGTCAGCATGGCTTCCAACCATGACTCTGTAACCTGAGGTCCTCCCTCCCCCGAGAAGGGGGGAGGATGCTGCTGCTGAAAGACCCGCGTCAAGTCTCCCATAGACGAGGCAGGAGGCGATGCTCCCTGGAAGGCCTGAATCATCCTCATCAACCCTTCCTAGAACTGTGCATCAGCGCCCATGACTGGTACAACAACCGGTGCCAAGGATGGCTCGGCTGGGGGATCGACAGGAAGTCCCTGATCAGCCCTGTCAGGTGTCTGATCACTGCCTGACAACAGACTTACTACCAGAGGACGTTTCAGAGGCATAGTTCTGAAAGATGAAAAGCACACCTCAGATCAGGAAAACAAGGACAGAGAATACAAGAGTAAAAAATGGGAATAGGGGAAGAAAAACACACAAGATTGCAAAATACGACTACAAGAAGTGTAGAAAAACTACATGGTGTGTCTACTTAAACCACTGACATGGGCGTGTACCCTCACCCTACAAGTCGTGTACACTTCATACTACACGACGTGTTGACCACCACACACGGCCTGTACTTGAGAACTATTCCTCTGCCCGAGTCTCCTTACACGGCTAACCCACACGGTCCGACTCAACCCGAGACTACACAGTGTGTTTGAAACAAACACGGTGTGCACTAGGAAAGGCTTCAGAAATCCGTGTTGTTGAGTACACGACCATCTACATAGCTGTACCTTACACGGTGTGCTACAAACAAACACGGTGTGTATAGGCGAAGGAGACACAATCCCGTGTTGTTCGTGACACGGCTGGGTACCTGGGCAAGACTACACGGCGTGTTCCGAACAAACACAACATGTGGAAAGGAAAGTAACGCCGGCCCGTGTTGTCCGTGACACGGCCGGGTACCTGGAAAAGACTACATGGTGTGTTCCCTTTGGACATGGCGTGTTCGACCTGAGCTTCCCCGACCCGTGTTGTTAGTGACACGACAGGGTACACGGCTCCAAACTCACACGGCGTGTACCAATGGTACACGGCGTGTTCCCGAAGTTACTCCCATGACACTGTGTTCTGCTCACACGGTCAGTGACACGGCCTGAAAACTACACGGTGTGTATCTAAAAAGTACACGCCGTGTATTCTGGGTTTTTCTGGGCAGTATCTCAAAAACTGCACAGAATTCCAGAAACACTAAAATGACGGAAAAGATTCCAAATTCAGATCCGTGAGGGCCCATAACAGCTCAAGAACCAAATTTTTGGCATTAATATTAAAAAAAGAACAAAAAAAAGTTTTCTATCGTAGCAGCAGATAATCTATCAAGAAACTATCATAATAGCATGCATAATCTACACAAAGTCTATCACAACAGCATGCAATCGCTAATGCACCCTAGATGGCATGGCAAGAATGCATGACATGTGATTTCTACAAGTTCCTATATGATGCATGAGATGGCATACCCTCATCTCATAAGGTTGCGATAGAAATAGAACCGAAATATCAAAACAATAACCACACAAGTCATGTGAATCACTCTCGGTGAAGTCAGATCAACTATAAAATCTCAGAATCAGCAACTAAAATTAAAGAGGTAGTATAGATTTTCCCTGTATACGGGTTAGTTATTCCCGAGCACAGCTTAATTCCAAGTACTGATTCCGTCCTATCCCTAGATAAGGTCTCCAAACAGTAAAGCAAGAGAAAAGAACTCCTTTGATACCACTTTGTAACATCCCGAGTCCGGAACCCCTCTACTGGTCCCCGTACCCAGTTCACCACATGACCTCAAGCGCATTTCCCCAAATGCCATAGGATTCCGACTAGCAGCGAGGGCCTTGGTGAGTCGGTGGGGAAACTATTCCCTCATTCAGTAAGGTATACAAGGTAAGAGAACAAAAACAAATAGCGGAATCAGTAAAGAACATGCCTAACAACAGAAACCAAACAGCGGAAGCAATGTAGATATATAACTATGATGAAAATGATGTAGCAAAAACAAGTATCTAAGGAAAACAGAAAACACAACAACATACTGAAATACAACTGAACCATGTGTGAAAGAAAAAAAAAAGTAATCTCCTCAACATCACGAGCCACGGCTCGGTCCCATGCTCCCCATCTCCTGATGCAGTCAAGATCCTGAAGCAGAAGGGCGTTGGCCCTTATCTATACCTGCAGCAACATAGTCTGCTTGGGCCCAAAATCATGGCCCAAATAGGG
The DNA here is from genome assembly GCA_963277665.1 of Viscum album. NCBI lineage: Eukaryota > Viridiplantae > Streptophyta > Magnoliopsida > Santalales > Viscaceae > Viscum > Viscum album. Next base: position 892,655,980 of record OY728138.1, read on the forward strand.
TGTGAGATACAATCCCAGTAGGGAATCACCCAAAGATTTTTTCCTATCAGTCAATGAATACATGGAAGTAAATAAACAAGAAGTTGTAAACAGGAAAGCACAAGAAGCTACAATCCACAGTTCTAACAAGTAAAGTATACAAGAAAGCAACCATCAACAAGAAGAGAAGAGGTAACCCTCTAGATAGATCTCACAGTCTAACCCCTATGGTTCAACCTATAGTACTAGCAACCCTATGGGAGGCACACATAGTCTCACCCATCTAGTTCAGCTACGTAATTAAGTAGACTCTCTGGGGAAGCACTCAACGTCAATTCCCCCTATAGTCACGTATCATGTTAAAGGCTCTCTGGGGAAGCACTCAAAGTCAATTCCCCCTGTGGACCACATCGTAATTAAGAGACACTCTGGAGAAGCCCTTCTGTCAATTCTCCCCTTGGTCTCACATCGTGATTAAAAGACACTCTAGAGAAGCCCTTCCGTCAATTCTCCATTTGGTCTATAACTCTATGTTCTCACAGTCCTGAGTATAACTAAACATGCTCAATGCATGAATATCGTCCATGTAAACCACAAGAACTACTTGGATATCAAATAAGGCTCAACAACAAAAATAAAACAAAAGTTCCACTATCCTACAACTAAGCATGGAAACTGGAAAAACGCCAAACAAGCAGAACAATCATGGAAAAGAAATCTGAGCACAAACAAATTACTCTAATCACAAGCAATAACCTATACTAAATCAATCAAGCAAATCAGGAAAACAGAAAGGAAAAACAGGAAACAAGCAATACCCCGTTCATGGGTATTGGTGGAATTTGCACATAAAACTCATCAACATTCTATAGAAAGGCACAAACCATCTACCTCAATCCTAGGGGATCGATATATGTGAATATCGACGACATATTCCCTTTAAAACGATGTAGATCTGAGAAAATGCACAAAAATTTCATCCCAAGATAACATGGAAACGAGGGGGAATCAAGAACCAAGGCTAAAGCAGAAGGAAGAACTCACCTCTGCAATTCCAACGCAATCGACCATGCTTGAATCGGAGAACGGACGGCGAGGCAGGAGACCGTCGGAGATCCGGTCGTATGGTCGCTCTCAGACAGACAAAAAGTGGAGAAGAAGATGAAAATAGGGGTTAGGCGCGACCCCAGTCTGTTTAATGAAAGAAAAAGAAAGTACACGGCGTGTACTTCTTGAGTACATGGCATGCACTTCAATTTTTCCATACTCCGAATTAACCGACCTCCACCTCAGCCTTACACACCATGTGTGTGGCCCAGACATGGCCAGCACACAGCTTCGTGCCAGAACAGAGTACAAGACGTGTACTCATAAAGTACATGGCATGTACTTCTGAAATTTATAGAAAAATTATTTTCCTTAAAAACTCCAGAAAAAGGGATAACATACCTGAACGAAGATCCGGGTTCTTAAACCCATCGTAAATTTCAACCTGCAAGCATACTATTTGTGACATGTGATAAATCCCATCACAAATACTAAAAAAATGTCATCTAGAATTTCAATGGGCATAAAAGCTCATCGCAAATCATCTTCCTGTGGTTCAACATGCAACTTGAGCTAATCCTTTGGTGATCGGTACCGTCTACCCATCACAAATAGTCCCTCATAATGGACTATTTTGAACATGACCCTTCCCCTTCAAAAATATCCATTTTCTCTGTAGTGCACCATTATTGTATGTATATTATATTTTGGGTCATAGTGAAAAATCTATTTTCAAAAGGAATAATTTAAAAAATGGAAATAATTTATTTTTAAAAAAAATACTTCAATAACAGATCCTTGAATATTCATAATGGATTTTCTAAAAAAATATGATGTATAAGATAAAACATTTGATTTGGAATGGATGGAGAACCTTTTAGATATTTTGAAGAATCTTTTTTGAAATTAAATATCTTAAATATAGTAAGAATGCATTATTTTTAAAATAGGTGATGGATAGAATGGACTTTATGTAAGATAATACATAAATATGATACTAATTATAAAGCAGAGCATGTGTGGGGGATGAAAATATGTAAAATGAGCGGAAAACATTAATAAAAATGAGGGGAATTATTCTCAATAATGATTTAATATTTGAGAAATGAATTTATTAAGGCAATAGATTATAATTAAGAATTTATTTATAAACATTGAGAAAGATAAAGTACCATGAAATAAAATATTATGATAAAATAATTGACCCAATGAATATGAAATTTCATAAAGAAGTATTATAACACAACGAATGGAGTCGAGTTAACAAAAACAAATTTCAAATTTTGTATTTTTTTATTGAAATCCATTTTAAGAAAGATTATGATATTTATCTTAAAAAATAGAAATTAAATTCATATGGTAAAATAAATTCATTATGAATTAATCACACAATATTGAAAATATCTTAGTTTACAATAATATCTATGTCTCAAGAATTTAAAATTGACACAAAGAACCACATAACATAACACCTGACAGTCCCCTAAAGTGATTATGAATCCTTTATATCAAAAATAGATATCTTAATTTCCTATTTTAGAACCATATTCATATCTATAACCTTGTTTTAATTTCATTTTTAATTATTCGATATATTTATATAATTATTTTTTACCTTTTTTTCAAGATTGATTGTGAGTCCACTATATCACATTGCACTACATTTGAAATTATGGTTTTATTCATCATTATTATGCCGAATTTAACCATTACCTAATCCTAACATGTAGTATAATTGATGTTTTATAAACATTTATACTGTTATAATTCAATTTGACAAATATTTTATTTTTTATTTTTAAGATGAATTAAGAGATGTGTCTGTTTTCGTAATTTATAATTTAAAAAATGTAGTGACCATATTAATTAGCTAAATGTATATATTACCATTTTATAAGCATAAAAATAAAATAGTTACTTATTAATAACCAATAATAATTTTCCAAAACCATCCATTGTATAGATTTAGATAATTGGTCATGTATGTGGTTACACCGACCCAATAAGAGCATGTCGCAATCTATGTGTGAGTATGGCTATGGAAGAGATTCTCTTTATATAATAACATTACCAAAAAATCAATAATCACATTATTTATATGATATAAAGGTGATTAATTTAAACATGTAAGTGTTATAATAATATCGTATATGAAAAAATAATTTCTCACTTATAAATAAATTTATTTTCCTCCTGGTATGTTCATTTAAGGTGGTTAGTTTATAAGGAACACTTATTTATAATATTACTTATAGAATTCCTAAGTTAAATACCCAGAATCTAAATCTTAAAATTAATATCACATATATTCACTAATCCAATTTATATTACCATACTTTAAAGGTGGTGGAAGAAAATAAACAAGTTTTTCATATAGGTGGTACATCGCACACACAAGTGAAATATTTTCATTTTATCCACTGAATGGGAGAGGAATATATAATGGTTATATAATAAATATAATAAAAATTCAGTATATTATATAAAACTATTTAATTATATACATATAGTTAAAATGAGTTTGGATGAGGGTGGATCAAAAGGATAATGAAAGGAACTGAGGATAATAAATACTTATGTTGAAGATTTTGATGTTATCTTGCTGTATCCTTCAAAAATAATGGTCTTGAGGAACATTAATGAGGCAATAAGAATATAAAATTATATATGAGATCTATTAAAATTAAATTTGATATATTTTCATTAGAATTTTAATCTACTGTAGTGTCATGAAATGGGGGGAAGTTAGTATCTTTTATAGCTGAAAAAGAGGGATAAATCGATGAAAAAAGAATGTTTGATAAGGGTTAAGAATATAATATCTAGTGTTGGGGGAGTTGGGGGGAAATTTAATTGTGATACATGTGCGAATGAGTTTACATCCTACAAAATTTATTACATATATTATATTTATCAAATTAATTTTGTAAAATTTGAGCAACATTAGAACACCCATTTAAACACATATTATTATTAATTAAAATTTATTAATGGTAATTATTTGATTAAAAATATACAAGATGATCCTCTATTCAAAATTTTAAAAACTTGAATATTAATTTAGTCTAATTTCATTTTAATTCAATTTATAAATATGTGAAAATGAACTTTTAAATTAAAACATACAATTTGTTGTAAATTTGTTTTGTAAAAAAATATTGTTTTAATTATCATGTGGTATTAATATTATTTAACTAAGATTACCAATTATGTAAGTGATAATTTAATTTTATATATCCCTAAACATAATATTATATTCTTTATTATAAAATATTTTTTATTTAATTTAAAAATATACCATATTTTAAAATTTATTAATCATTAAAAAAAACTATTTCACCATGTAAAATAATATATGCTTTTGTAACTTAATTTTATGACTAAAAAGGAAAAAAATCCCCTTAATTAATTGTAAAATTCTCATTAAAAGTATTTAAATCATTTTATACTATAAAATTGATAAAATTGATAAAATTATATTTCAATATCATCATGAATTATATAAAAATAATTTTAAGAAACTTGTATCTTTTATGCATAAATAAAATTTATGAAATTCCTAGAAATGAATATTGGTTGGATTTTAACTTTTTTATCATATATTTTATAAAAAATTACATTTAATCCATTATTTAACCATATAATTATAATATTCATAGTTCATGTGAAAGAAATATTTAAGAAAATATATTTTTACAAATAATATTATTTTATTAATTATTTACATATACTAACATAATTCAATTAAAACATTTATATTAAAAAATTAAATTTGTTTATATTTATTCATATATTTCAAAATTAATCATAGAAGGTTATGGTGGTTATAATAGAAGGAAGTAGTACACACACCCGTAGTCTTGAAAGGATATCTAACACACCCTCTTATGGTTGACCCACTCTATAATTCTATTGCCTCTATATTTATTGTCAAATTTTACGATTGTATTTTAATGGGTAAATAATAAGAAATGATTCATTTTTTTTATGTTTCATGTAATGAAAAATATTGAAATCATGAGGTGTTAATTTAAAATATATATTTTCAAATATCAGGGTGTTATAATGTTTGAAAGGTATAAGTGTCTCTGGAGAAGGCAAATTATTTTAAATTAAATACTATATAGGGAGTATGACATTAATTATCTTTAATCAAGAATAGTATCCCCACCCATACAATGTATATGAGATGCCAATGGTTGTAATTTCGACTTATTGGTTCTCTGTGATCGAATGTTCTCAAGCAATGGACCAATAGAGTTTTCTTGTAGGTGGGAATAATGTACACCCCTTAACCATGGAAATAGATGTTTATATATATGTTAGTGTTAAATATAAGGATGAATATACTAACAGGAGAGAAACCTATTAGATCATAACCCTCGGTTTGTTATGTTTAGTGGGTCATTCATGTTGTACCCCACACGTGGAAAGTCTTTATATGTTATCGAGGAGGACGTCTTTGGTAGTTGTTTTGGTTTATGAACACTCATATTTTTGAAGGTATTATTAATTGTTCTTGGGTCGTTGTAGTAGCATCGGTAGAATGACTATCATGTCCCTTCCCAGTAGGGCCCACACTGCGACTCCCCATGCCTGCCTCCAATAGACTAGGGGTGGTGACTAGTACAGAGTACACATATCACTAACATGGGAGGCATTTCCCAAGTACTTGTACACACACATATCAAAGAAAGCACATGTTGAAAAGTAAAAACCACTAATGAACATAATTCATTCATACAACTAAACCCAACCAACAGAGTACAAAAGGAAGTAAGTGCGGAAAGTAAACATGTCCAGAATACAAGCCCACCAAAAGAATGAGTCTGCAATCAACATAGTCTAACCTGCAAGCACAATGAAGTACCATGACTGCTGCTCATTTCCATAGAAACACCTCATCCTGTAAGGAAAAAAAATCTTGGTTCATTCCTGGTCCACACAAGACTCCGTCAAAAGGACGCTCATATGCACAAGACAAAACATGTGCATTCAAAGCACGTGCATGGTAGAGTATAAGAATACTCAATAGGGGATCTAGAAAAAAACAAATAATTACACAAAGTAAAGGTACAGTCAGCTCTATATAGTATAGTTCAACTGAACATATAGCAAGAGAAACACATCCAACTATACCCAAAACCTAGACCCATGGTCAAGACACATGTCATAATGACCGCATACCCACAATATGGATTATGTTCATTTATTCCACAAAGTACTCATCTCGGAGAACTAACTATTTAGTATGAATGCTCTGAGGAATTCCATCTAAGAAACACAATTCATAGGGAAAATAAATGGGAGAGATAGATGTTCTGATAGATTTGAATAGATAAAAAATACAATCATTCTAGGTGAACACACTCTTGAGTGGAAAATATCATGAAACACGGATGAGGTTCACTACCAGGACCTTGGTGGACACCACGACTCATCCTGATTCACCTGCTAAGTATAGGATTGTTTCCAGTATGATTGTACATGTTGAAACCTGACTCTACCTGTGTTGGTTAATAGATAGAGAATCTCACTTCGGGCCTCTCATAGGTATAACTGACTCTATCACAGAATGTCCTACGAAAGGGATCATACTATTGTGGATAGAAACGATGCTTGACCTCCAGGGGAACTAACCCAAACAGAACTTTTCAAAGGAATAGTGGGAAAAAGGTCAAACCATGTATTGAAAGGTACACAACGTGTAGAAAGTCCACACACTGTGTCCTATGACCCAGTGTATTACCCGTGTGCAACGTCCCGTGTCGAAGGAATGTCTTGTGAAAGGAGGTATACATGGTGTGTTATTGAGTGAAATGAATTGTTCCACTACTCATGGATGAATTCTTATATGCTGGCCATTTTCCCATAAAATGCCTCAAGAAGTGTATTTCATAATGTGTACTGGTATAGAAGGTGGTCCGTGTATTTCTTCTAGGTCAGGCATTGTGGTGTAGTACATAGCTTGTACTCCACCCCATGTTCGTGTATCTCCCAGGATACATGTTGAGCCTTCATAAGGACCCAAATGCCTTGTGACAATGGTACCACATCGTATCTATGTTTCCTATCACCCGGAACTCTAGAAGCTGCTGGCTGGGGCCTGCACTCTTTGTCTTCTTGAGGCACATCATGTTCATTGTGTGTAGCATACAAACCCTAGCCACTACCATGCCGATCATATAGGGAATTTTCATTGGAGAACATGATTTTTTTTCATAATTTCCTAGAACATCATGTTCTTTGTTTCTGGGCCCCGTGAATCATTGATCCATCAATCCATCCACCCGATCATCATGATACGCCAAGTCTAATGTTGGTCCAACATACTGAAGTCACCTCCATTGTTTTAGGGCCTCCGATTGGCCCTGGAAACTCATCTCCGTTTACCTATGTAAAGGATGCTAAGATAATGATCCTCCTTGATTTTAGCTGTTTGGTTTTCTACAAACATCTTAGAACCTCTTCTAGGGAATTGTGATGTTCGATCCCCATTTTGGGATCTCTAAGTTTGGAGACAGGTTTGCGACAATTTGTTGTTCATCGCCCCACGAAGAATGTGAAGAAAGTAGGGTTGGGAGGGATGAAATAAAAAAAAGATGAACACACCTCCACTGTCATTTTTCATGGCATCAATCTGCTCCCCATAATATGTTTTGTAGGTGAATCTAAATTAAAATTCATAAATTATCATAAAATTAATTCCCAAATCAATACCCCATATGAAATGGAAAACAATACCCTCCTACAAGAATGAATGATCTGCAGATCAACATGTTCATGGGTTGATCCACGTTCATCATTGAATCGAATATGGGGGAAAATAAATCATAAAAAAACCCTACCATGATTTTAACGTAGGACGATCTCCATGACATGCTCATAGGCGGGGTTCGTCAAATTTTTAGGTGCATCAATCTATTGCCCCGACATCGTCCTCCAAAAGGTTATTGCACCAAAACTCCAATGACAATTGTTAATTTGTAGGCTTATGCGGAAAACCCTTTAAACATTCCATAAGCGGTTATTTAAAGGGTTTAAAATTGGTTGTTTCATCCTTAAAAATTTCAAAATAAAATAAATTATTTATTTATTTATTTTCCATTAAAATGTACAAAAATTTATATTCGCACCAACAAACAAAGAACAATTTTAGGCCCTACCTAAACCAATGTAATATCCTTGAACCCATTGGTTCCCTTATATTTCTGACCTGAGAACCCATTTAATCTTTATTTCACTTATTTGTGAATAATTCTCCTGCGTGCTATTTAGAGTTTAAATTATTTCAAACATTTTTTCGGGGCACCCTGGGCCTCAGAATCCCACAACATCATAGTGCCTGGTCTCAAATTAAATCAATATAATATTTATAAATAATACACAGAAAATTAGAGGCATTAAAATCTCCCCACCTTTGGCGATCACATCTCATAAATCCAATGAAAAGGGGAGCTAATCAAAAGGATGAGGGTACTAGGACCAAATATGAGCCTCCAACTCCCATGTTCTCTCTTACAGATTCTCATGCTACCACTGGAAACGCACCAATGGAATCACTTTCCTAGAAAGGATCCCCCTATGCCAATCTTTGACCCCTACCGAGTAATCTATTAAGGTCGCTACATCCTCAATGTCTAGCTCTCCCTAGTTAATGACGTGCGATGGGTAATGCATGTACCTCCTCAACTGCGACCCACGAAATACATCATATACCCAATGCAAGTAAAGTTGTAGATCTAGGTGGTATGCCACCTCCCTAACACAATGGAGTATCTGAAAAGGTCCAATGATCCTCAGAGACAACTTTCCACCCTGGCCAAATCTCAAAACCCTTGTTAAGGCGAGAATCAAAGGAAGACATGGTCTCCATTCATGAACTCCAATGGTCTCCTCATTCTTTCAGAATAAGTCTTCTTACAGATATGTGTGGTGTTAATCTACTCCTAGATGACTTGAACATTCTTAGTTGTATCTCACACCAAATTTGGACCCATCAGTGCTTACTCTCTGGGGTCGGTCCACGAGAGTGGTGACCGGAAGGGTCTCCTATATTAGGCCTCAAATGGTGCCATGCCAATTGTGGAGTGGTAGAAGTTATTGTATAAAAACTATACCAGTGGTAGGTGGTCCTCCCAACAACAACCAAAGTCCATGATATAGGCCTACAACATATCCTCTAGAACTTGAATGGTTCTCTCCATCTGACCATCAGTAAGTGGATGGAACATCGTACTCAAGCATAGTTATTTCCCTAAATCCTCATGAAATCCCTTACACAACTGGGATGTTAAATGAGCATTATGATATGAAACAATTTTCTAAGGGACATCATGAATTATAACTATATCCTTCATGTAGAGGCATCCCATGATCTCTACATAACTCTTCTCCATGATAGCTAGGAAGTGGTCCGACTTGGTGAGTAGGAAAATAATCACGCAGATGGAATCATCTACCTTGGATGTTTATGGTAATCATGTCATGAAGTCCATTGATATTCCATACTACTTACACTCTAGGACATATAGGGTTTAGCTAACCCTTTTAGAAACTAGTGCTCAGCCTTCATTTGCTGGCACATAAGGCATCGAGAATCGAACGCTTCTACTACCTTATTCAAACCTACCCACTAGAATTGATGTTGAAGATCCTAGAACATTTTTTCTACTCCATGATATACCCCCAAGGGGGTTGTATGAAACACCCTCATAACTTCCAATTACAATTCCCCTGGTAAAACTGTGTGTTCCCAGAAAAAGACTACGTGCTCCCCACCTTGAGAATATCAATCAGGGGCATGTCCTATGGATAACTAAGCATGTAATGTATCGTAGTATAAATCCAATTTTTGTGCCTCCATGACATGATGTAAGAGTAGTGGGGTCAGAACCACTAACTAGAGATAATTAGTATCATCTACATCCAACAAAGATAACTATATTAAGGCCAAATGCTCTGACACCACACTCAGTAGTTGCGAGCACGATCTCTGAATGAGAGCATCTTTTAAAATGTTCCCCTTTCCATGAGTATATATGATCTCAAATTCATAATAATGTAGGAACACTATCCATATCATCTATCTCAAATTCAAATATTTCTATGAGAAGATGTACTTGAGGATCTTGTGGTCAGAGTAGATGATAAATTTTTATCCCATCAGGTAGTGTCGCCACATACTCAATGAAAAGACTACCACTGCCAATTCAAAATAATGGGTCACGTTGTTCTGCTTGTGTGGCCTTAGATTGAAAAAAACATAATAAATCACTACATGTTTCTATATCAGGACACAACCCTGCCTGGTCTATGATGGGTTTCAGAAAACTATGTACCAGACACCCTCCTCCATCAATCTCAATATTGGTACACTCGTCAAACTCTGCCTCAACTGCTAGAATGACTACTGGAACTTCTCTATCCATAAAAGAGGTTTCCCCTTTAGGTTCAAATATTTCATCAATGCTAATATATATGAGAAATTAGGGATAAATATCGGGTAGTACCATGCCATCCAAATGAGGCTTTGTACATCTATCACATTCTGAGGTGGCTCCTTTTCTAACACTACCTCGAACATGGCTAAGTCCGCTGCTACTCCATCAGCTGAGATAACATGTCCCTGAAAGTGGACCTCCTGTAACCAAAACCGACACTTCATGAGCTTACCAAAAATCCAGTGCTCTTGGAGTATGTCTAGAACCATATGCAGGTGTCTCGCGTGCTCCTCCTCTGACACTAAGTACATAAGGATTTCGTCAATGAAGACCACTATGAACTTTTCAAAGTATAGCTGGAAGATTTGGTTTATATGTCCCCTGAACACTATGGGTGAATTAGTCACACCGAAAGGCATCACTAAGTACTCGTAGTGACTATAGAATCATCTGATATCCATCTTCAGTATATCCTTATCCTATACTCATAACTGATGGTAACCAGATTGAAGGTCAACCAGCAAAAACCATTATTCCCCTTTTAGATGAAGGAATTGGTCATCGATCCTTGGTAGTGGATACATGTTCCTCACTGTAACCTGATTTAGTTGTTGATAATCCACTCACATCCTCAAACTGTCATATTCCTTCTTGGAAGACAAAATTGGGACTGCCTCGGGTGAAGCACGAGGTCTTACAAATCCCTTACTCTTCAAATCCCCTAATTTCACCCTCAACTCTCGCAGCTCTTTGGGGGTCATCCGATATGATAATGAAGATATCAACATCATCTCAGGGTGTAAGTCAATGCCAAATTCAATCTCCCAGTGGGGTGGTAACCTTGAAACCTATTCATGAAATATTTCCTCACACTCTACCACTACTACTGGGAAGTGGATGGTCACAACATCTGCTGATCTGAGGCTAAGTCTAGCCAACTAAATAGTGATCAGATGCACCCTCTTATGAAGGATCCAATTCTATGCTTCCAAGGTCTCCTTTTCATAGACAAAGGAAAACCTCATACCATTTCTATGGACACTCCACACTTTTCGCCTAATGAATTCAATCTAGGCATAGATAGAAGATAGCCAATCTATACTGAGAATGATATCATAAGGCCTCGACACTTCAACCAAGAGGTTCCAATCTAAAATATCACCTCTAAGGGAAAGATCACATTGTCTAAAAAGATGTGTGATCATTGAGTCTCCTCTAGTAAGTGTCTCCAAGAATATGGGTCGAGTGAATAGCTCTTCTGGAATCTCAAGGTTTTTCAAAAGACATGTGGCAAGGAAGGACTGATTGGAACCTATGTCAATAATTATGGAATCTAAGGTAGAAAAGACACAGATCATACCTCAGATCATCCCTAGAGTCTCTGGGTGGTACTTATTGACTGCTTGCAGCTATCCCTGCCCCTATCACCCAAGCTTCCTCGGCTGGTGCATAACTCTTTGGGGGTGGTGGTGGAAGTAGATAAAATCATATGCCACCACCTATAGCTCTCCCTTCTCCTCTACCACATCCACCACCTGGATGGTCTACCTACTCCACTCTCTGCCTCTCCCTCGGGGATCCATCCACTGCCTCCCTTCCAGTAGCATGATTAGTTATACAGTCTCTCGTGTGATATCCTCTACTATCGCAAGAGTAGCATCGCCTCTCCCTAGGCTAACTAGATCCAGCATGAGAGACATTTACTATCTATCCCCTATCTGGGGTCCTCCTATGATTTCTTCCACATCCTAATCCATATTTATGTTGTTGGATCCCAATTGCTATGGTCACTACACCTTTTTGCCTTCTACTGAATGCCACTTACTATCTCTACTCAGCCAAGAAGATATCATCCACCAAATATTACTTGATAAATCCTGCATAAGAAAAATGAATTAATGAAATACACTAGCTCCAATATCCCATCATAGACCTTTCTAGACATTCCGAACATTAATGCATTGATCCCTGACAATATCGATCGAGTACCTAGAAAGGTTGGTGAACCACGATGAATTGTCTTCCACCATCAAACTGCCTTACTTGAGCATAAGTAGATCTTGTATATGCACTTCTCTCAGCGTAATCTATAGATAACCACTCACTAAAGAGTTGCTCGAAATCCATCCATGAAAGAGTCTTGTTGTCATGAGTCTGTGTGGTAAAAATCCCCCATCATCGCACAAATCCCTGAATAATCCTCGCTCGTAGGATCACCATCTGGTCCGCAGGTGTCCTCACTAGACAGAAAACTCTAGTCACCACATCATGCCAATCCTTAGACACCTGAGGGTCAGTCTCACCTTATGACATGAGGGGTATCTTTCTCTGAAACTCATCGAGTGCACTTAGCCTGTGCGTCTCTTATGTCGGCACTAGAGGTACCACATGCTGGTCCATTGGTGGTGGTATAGTAGGGGCACCACCTTGTGGTAATGTATGGAAAAATGGTCCCAATATCAAAACCTCTTCATTGAGGTGGTCATCCATGTGATCAAGATACTAAATCCTTGTGGGTATGTGTCACGAGGGAATCCTGTAAAGAAACAATATGTTCCATTGTAAAGAGAATATCTAGATATATGAAATTAAAGGACATGGAAAACACATCCCATTATTTTATGATTCAAGTAACATTATTTTATTTCCCCACAACTATTGTTTTACTGTATAGAGTCAAATATTAGTTTATTAGAGTCCTGGTGTAAGGATTTTTGGACCACCTGCACCAACTCTAGAGTCCGTGGCCGGAATTTTAAAGCAGGGACACATGAAATTGTGTCCAAAAAATCTCAGAGTCAATTTCTCCTAATGTAGAACCGACCACCTCTGATACAACTCAGTCACGAACCTTCTTAGTGGGACCCTCCCCATGACTCCCCGAGCCTGCCTCTAATAGGCCAAAGGCTGGTGACTAGAACTGATTAGGAATATCAATAACATGGGAAGCATTGCCTATGTACTTATAAACACACACATATCCAATCCCACAAATGATGAAATGAAAAATCCATTATGGAACAAAATGTATGCATACAACTAAACCTAGCCAACAATGTACAACAGAAACTATGTGCAGAAAGTAAATTGGGCCAGAATAAAATCTCACATAAAGAAAGAGTCTACAAACTACAATGTTCTAATTGTAAATAAAAATAGGTACTGGGAATGTTGCTCATAGTTTTAGGAACACCTCGGACTACAAGGAACTCAAAAAGCTAGGTCTAGTCCTAATCCACCCTGGACTTTGTCAAAAGGCTACTCATTTTCTAAATACACAACACGTGTGGGAAAATCCCATTTAAGGGTGAGTATAACAATACTCATTAGGGGACCCAAAAAAACCAAAACAAATACACAATTAAAATGTATAGTCATCTCTACACAGTATATGTCTACTGAAATATAGCAAGAGAAACACATCCATATATACTCAAAACCCATATTTGTATTCCAGAGACAAGTTAAAATGACCTCATACCCACACGCTAGGGATTAATTTCAAAGATTCCACAAAGAACTCATCCAGGGGAAATCACTCATGAGTCTGTTAGCTCTGGGGACATCCATATGTGAAGTAATGTTCATCGGGAAAAGCCACGAGAGAGAGAGATGCACTGATAGATCTTAAGAGAGAGCCGATACACTCATTTCGGGAGAACACACTCTTGAGTGGAAAAGATTAAAATAAAAAAATGAGGATCACTACTAGGGACATGGCAGATACCACGACTAATCTGAATTTAGCTGATAAGATTACGATTAGAATACTGTAGGATTGGTCATGTCGATTCCTGACTCTACCTGTGGTCAATAATCAATAGACGATCTCACTCCAGGCCTCTCAGAGGGACACTTGACTCTCTCCCGGAAAGTCTTGCTGAAGGGATCATACTCCTGTGAATGGAAACATTACATGAACTCTAGGGGAATGAGAAAATGGGCACAAACCCAAATAGAACCATTCCATGGAATGGTGGACAAAAGATAAAGCCACATACAGATGGGTACATGCTGTGTATAATGGTCCCATGTGATGTTCTATGTCCCTGGGTAATACCCATGTACAACTGCCCATGTTGAAGGCATGTCATGTAAAATGAGGTATATAGAGCATGTAAGAGAGTGACATGTTGTGTTCCGTTACCCAAGGAGGACTCCGTGTATGCTATCCATGTGCCCGCACATAGCTTCAACCCATGTATCATAGACCGTGTACCGGTACACGGGGTGCCCTGTGTATTTCAGCCAGGTCTGGCCATGTGGTTGAGTACACGACGTGTACTCCACCCCGTGTCTATGTATCTCCCTAGATACACACCAAGTCTGTGTGAGGACCCACATGTCGTGTGACAATGGAAACATCCAGTTTCTACGCTTCATGTAACCTGGAACATCAGCCGATGCAGGGTGGGGTATGCACGTCATGTCTTCCTGAGGCAAGTCATGTTCTTCATCGCGTGCATCATTCAAACCCTAGTCGACACCATTCCAGTCCCATACATCGTGTTCATCAGAGAACATTCTGTTTCATCGGAATTTCCCAGAATGTTGTGTTATTCATTTTTGCACCCCATAAATCGTTGATCTGTCAATTCAGACACCCAATCATCATGAGACTCTATATCTGAGATCACTCCAACATGTTGATTCCATATCTATTGTTTTCGGGGCTCTGATTTTCCATAAAAACATGTCTTGGTCCAATAGTATTAAGAAAGATCAAAGAATGATCCTCCTCAATCTGAGACAATTCATCATCCACCATCACTGTCATACCTTCTATAGGTTGTAGCAATGTTCGATCCCCATTTTGGGATCGTTGGGTTATGAAATGGGTTTTCAAGGATTCATTTTTTGTCATCCTGCAAAGAACACGATTAATGGGGGATGTGGAGTGAAGAAATACACAATCAAAATAGGAACACACATCCACCATCATTCATCAAGGTGTCGATCTGATCTCATTAATAGGTTTACTGGGAGAATTATAGTGACAATTAAAAAATAATAATAAAATCTATTTTCAAATCAAAACCCCAAATTAAATGGAAAACAACACTCTCCCATAAGAATGAAAGATACGTAAACCAACATGTTCTTATGTTGATCACTGTTAGTCATTAAACAAAATATAGGGAAAAAAAATTGTAAACAAACCCCTACCTCTATTCGATTGGAGGATAATGTCCACATCGTGCTCCTTAGTGGGGTTCATTCAATTCCGAGTTGCATCGATCGATTTCCCTGATGTAATCCTCCAATGGGATATCCTCCATATCTCCAACATCTATTGTCAATTCATAGGGTTATGCAGCTAACCCATCGAACATTACATAAGTGAGTATTTAAAGGGGTAAAATAGGTCATTTCATCATTAAACATTTTAAAATATAAATTTTTATTTACTTATTTTATTTCCTTTAAAATGTATAAAAATTAACATTCATAGTTGACCTGCGACGAACAAATTTAGGCCCCACCTAAATTGAAGTTGCTAGTCTAAATGAAATGGTGCGCATGGATTTCTAACCCAGAAACCCATTAAAAACTTATATCACTTTTCGGGAAAACCTATCACACACATTATTTAGAGCATAACTTATTTCAAACATTTATTTCGGGCACCCTGAGCCTTGGAATCATATGCTGTCACAAATCAAATTCTTGTAATAATTCTATATAATATTTGAAAATAATACACAGAAAATAAAGTACATTACAATGACTATAACCATAGGGAACAAATTATGTTGGATTGGGAAACAAATGAGTAGTGGTGTGTTTTTAGAAGATTGTTAATGTTGTATTTTTTCATTATTTTAACATTAGTAACATTATTTAATGATTAATGTAAACATAACTACAATATCATGGGTAGTGGTTATGGATCTTTTGGATATGTGAATTCAGAATTCAAGTTGATGCTTCCAAGGATATATGTAAATAATTCACCTGCCAGATTTGATTCATTTGCAAGAAACATTGGTTCTTGTTCCTTTCTAAAAGGTGATAATATAGAAGATAGTTTTGGACCGAGGAAGTGTACTTATTTTCAGCTTCTCTAATGTCAATATGGAATATTTTCAAACACATATTGTTGGAGAGTCATATAGATGAGTTGTGTGTATAAAAAATAATCAATAACACCCTTTGAAAGTGAGGATTAATGTTATCCTGCCAAAAAATAATTTTTGTATTACAATTCTCCAAAGGATTTCTATAGTTCAAGGATTCTTTTCATCCCACATGGTTTGTCTCGCATCAGATGAGAAAAAAATTTGGGTGATATGGCATTCAATAGCTTGCATAGAGAAGATTTTGGTTTCCTTTACGGATTCTATTTATGGGGAGATGGCTCTAATGACATCAGGGTTGAGAGAGTATTTTTTATTCTTGATTATCTGTTTAATGATATTATTTTTTTATAGACATTTGATGAAAAATGATGTTCATGTGAAGTTGGGGTGTTTCCAACATGGGTTTATTTGTTAGATGTTTTCTAAGAATCCCTAATCATTTATATTTTGAGTAAAAAAATTTAATAAGGTAGGATATAAAGATATATATTTTTAGGATGAAACATTTAAAATATTTTATATATTATTTTTGGAATCTATTTATTAAACGATGTTATGTTTTGAGCATCATTGATCCTTGATAATGATGTTTTTGAAATAATATATAATATATAACTTTTGGCATTTGAATTCATAGGATTAATTATTATCATCAATTCAAAATAAATTAAATCTTAATATGAAACCATATTTTCACTTTAAATATCATTTTTACCATAAGGGTGTCATTATTTTAGTTCACTTCATCAATTTTCGAAACGGACCCTTTTGGAAGGTGTTTTATTTAAACTTCAAAAAAAATATTTTTTATCTATTCAACCCAGTTTAAATCTAATTATATGGTCATTTTTTATAATCACAAAATTGGAGAGTCATATTGATATTTTATTTAGAAGATCATATGGATTCCAAACATGAGAAACATTGTGGCATCTTCTACGACACCCAACACAAACATGATATTAACCAGTAAACAATCCAAACATGAGACATGGCTCAATATTTTGAATTTTTTATCCATTATTCATGATTATTTATGGATTTTATTCTATTAAAACATATTCATGGTTATAGAACCTTCATTTTAAATTTTTCTATAAAATCATTATTAATCCCAATTTTGATGCAATGATTTTCCTCGGGTGGTATTTTTAATTGATAACTATATTCTATGTGAATTTTTTCCTGATGAAGAACAAATTACCAAGATCTAGTATTACATATTCCCATTTCTTATTATTCTTCTGATTATATTGATTCGAGATCCCCTATTCTAATTTTGGATGATGATAGTGCACGGTGAACCCAAGATGATGTATTTTTTATGGATTCATAGAGTAAAGAGGATGATGATGGTGGGGAAACAATGAAAATATGGTGAAGGTGTTTAGATACATGATAGAGGGTTGTGGTTGTTGAATAATATGATTAAATTATGGATCCACTAATAGTATTATGTTATGTAATATGGAAATGAAATGTGTTTAGGAATCCATAGTGCAAGGTTAGGTATGGGCATAGGAGGCCTCCACACAAGGTCATTGAATTGGAATTGGAGACCAATGTGTGATATCATGGCATGGGTGTTGAGTTTTTGGAAAATATTTAGTTTCATTAGATATAGTTCATTTGTAGTGATACTCAAAAATAGGTCACCCAAATGATATATTCTTTTTTATAGTTTTAAAGTGTTCGAGGTAGAATAACTTCATTAGACATTCCTCTATCACATGGATGTCATCAGATAAATTAATCCTATGAAGGGGGATTGATTTCATCTGAAATAGATTATTGGATAGTTTCCACATAGATGTTTTTCATCCAGGATGAAAACCAAATACATATATTGTGTGTATATTCATTGTATAATCGATGTTTCTTCTGATGATTCAATAGTCTATTGAAGGTCTCCCATGAAAACTAGAGGTTAACCATGAATTGAAATGGTTGATGAATAATTTTCACCAGATGATAACCTCTATAAAAAGATTTTACAATACATAATTGATGTTTTTGATTCATGTGTGATGGTTATCATTGAGCCATAGGAGTTTCAGAGTCAATATGAAATTTTTATATTAGAAATTAAGTTCGTGATGAGATATTTAATTTCATTTATCTCCAAAAAATAAAATAATTTTCCCATTGATTTAGAATATTTTTCTATACTACATAAATCTTATTTGTCTAATTGTTTTTATTATTATTTTAAATTGAATTAATGATTATTGTGTGGTTATTAGGTATAAATTCATCCCAGTTCAATATCACAAACTTGTAGGACGCGATTATTGTAAAAACACCTCTTTGATATCTTTTTTAAAGAATTGTAATTCATAGTTTGTTGTGATTGTTTGAATTTTAATCCTACATATGTTGTGGATACCATGTGTGTTTAGTGGAATAGATTTAATGATGTTTCCTCTTTTAAAACATTTGGTATCAAATCAATGTGGTTTTTCTGTTATAGGAGATAATGATTTTTATTTCGGGGATGGCCACTATTGATAAGATGGATGCAATGGACATTAAAATTGAGAGAATTAAGTACGAGGTTCTTTTAATAAAAAATATATATGAATTTTTTTTCTCTATTAAATGTCTTGAAAAAAGGAAAAATTGGAATGAGAGTGGTTAGACTTGAAATTTTTCCTTGATAGGTACATATCATTCTTGGAATATTTCAATCAACATTTCAGGGAATTGAAATATAGTATATGATATAAAAAAAATTTGGATGACATTTCTATGATTCCAATGCTTCTTAACAATGCTCTCAAGATGCAGGGATTTTTCAAATCGAGGTTATCATCTATAATACCTATGGTTGATCACATGAATTACTTCAATATGAACTAATGAAATTTAAAATTCGTGATGGTAACCATTAAAAATGATGTTCGGTACATTCTTCTTCATTGCTAAAATCCAGAGTGTTTGGGTTCCCTAGGGAATATATTGAGGAACTATAGTGGGAATCTAGATCTTGTGTTTTATGAAATTAGAAACAATATTTGGAATGAAATGTTGAGACTAAAGGATGTTCAAACACAATATTGATGTTCACTCAATACTGTTATATGGGGATGTTCTCCTCAATGAAATGACCATATAAAGAATACATTTTTAGAATATAAGTCCCAAAGAAGTATTCTATTGAAATCAAAAGTCCTAGGTCCTATAATTTGTATTCATTAGAAGAAGGTTCATACCAAGAAGGTTGTTTGGAATGAAACAGAGGCTTCTTATTCGGAAAAGAAAAAGTCTATAATTATAATCAATGAAAGATAATGTTAGATACCGAGTTTGAATATTTAATATGATTCATGTGTTATTAAATCATTTGCATCTTTTCATTCAACTGGTGTGTATGGGTGCATGGTTAACTATGTACCAAGAATCTTGGGTAGATTACATATTGTACAAAATTAATCTTTGAACATTTTTGGGAAGATTTATGATAAAATTTGAATTAAAAATTATTTTTATTTAGATATAACGATGTTATACATATTATATGTCTCTAAAAGAAACTTTTATCCATGAGATATCTTGACAATTTATATCTTAGAATGTGTTTTTAGTAGTTATTAGAATACCATAAGAGGATAAATGGTGATTCTTCATTGATTTAAGAATTATGATAACCTGAGTTTGCACTACTAGATTTATTGATCATAGAAAAATATATTATATACTCAATTTTATGCATGTTTTCATATACTCCATATACTATATATAATTAAAAATAATAATTATCAATTTGTTTTATACATATAAAGGACTATTTCCTGTTTATATATTTATAAAATTAATACATAACATTAACTAATAAATCTCATGTTATTTATTTGTCATAGTCAGTAACTAAAGAGGGGGTGGGTGAATTGAGTAACCAGTAATTTTTTTGTTGTAGAAAAATTAAAACAAAATCCAACATGTTGATTAAAAACAATAATTTTAACAAAAAAGTAAAACAATATATGTTTGATCTATTAAAATACTTCTCAATGAAGTTCTATGGATCAGTTAAAATAATATATGAAATCAAATTAACATTTTAAACTCATTTACTTCATCAATTCATTTATATAAACACATTATAATTTTATCATTAAGAATATAATTTTCATCCATTATTTCAAAAAAATGTAGTTTTTATCTTTCGAATTTAAAATATTTAAAAACAAAACTAAAACAAAAAGAGGAGTAAACAAGGGTATCAATATAAAACTGGGATATAATACACTCCACATTGAAATAATCCACTTCTAAAAATATTATTATAACAATATTCTTATACAAATCTCATATTTCATATATAAAACATCACATAGGTTGTTCGGGATCAAAGGCCCATCCATATTTATATGTGAGAAAAAATACAACATATTATACCTAGGACCTATTATATAGTTATCAAGGTTTTAAAGAAAAATTTATTAAATGTTAATGTCTTAGACATACTTAATAATTTTAAGGAATTATTTAGTTTAAATAAAAAGGAAAAGGAAACACAATTCTCAAAAGCAATTCATAAAATAGGGAAAGGTAATAAGAGGAAATAGAAGTGGTAGTTCTTCTCGGTAAGAATTGAATCATATGGTCGATGATCCTTGAGTTTAACTTAGTGATGATCATGAATTATTATCTCAGATATTATATAAAAATAGAGTAGTGTAAAGTTATATTTTATATAAATAGACGATTTGAGAATCTTATACACTAATATCTTGAACTAGTAAATGAAAATTTCTTAATCATATGTATGATCTTGTATCTCACACTCGCATGTATGTATATAATATCACACCCACTCACAAATATGTGTTCATGAGGTGGTTTCAAAAAATATATATCACTCCATGTTTAATTATCCTTTTTATAATACTAATAAATATTATCCAGATCCTTATGTTGAGAAAAAAATAATGAAACTCACACATTGACTACAATGAATTCATGGAGTTGTTTATGAATAATAAGTAATATAAACCACATATGGGTGTATACATTAACTATGATAAACTAGACACTGAATGCATTAAATTCAAATGGGGAAGACCAAAAAACGGTTACATGGTTTATGGGGGCATGGTCTAGTGGTTTCACATTCAGTGGTTGAATGAGACAATAGTATAACACCTAGTGGTATAAGGGTTGAACTAATGATAGTATATGGATAGTGGTAGCACATCTGGTAGTTTTAGGTTTTGCAGTTCCATAAGATTGACTATAGAATGCCTTGTGGTGGCACAATGCTAAGAGTGGTACAAGCTTGACGATGAAAAAATCATTAAGGTGGGATTTTTGAAGGTGGAACTTACTTGATGGTGGAACACATATGACTCTATCATAAGAAATATGGTTAAATATCTACTAGTATCATAATGATCAATGTGGTATATATCGAAATAGCATAACTACTGGGGTGAAAAATCTCCAGTGGATACAGAGATCTGGTGATAGTACAGTTTCAGTTATGGGGGAACATGTATACTAATGGTAACACATATGAATTGCACAAGATTGTATTTTTAAAAAGATACACTATAATAAAACATGAAGCTTATTATAAACATAGTTATCATTTTTTCCTTAAAATTAAAATGATCAAAAAATCATCCTGTAATTAAAAATCAGAAACCATGGAATTTTATAAACCAAATATAAATAAAAAAACACAACATTAGATTAATTAAAGGTTATGATATATTCTTAATGTTAAAAAAATAGCTAATGTGATATATTCAGGTTAAAGAGGGAAATATAATAGTACTAGAATAAAATGAAGATAAAAAAATTAAACATCGACCATTCTATTTTAAAAAAGTTAATCATACATTACAAAAAAAAAGTTCTCCCATTTTACGATTAATAATTATATTATAACATAAATTTCAAAAAAAAAGGAATAAAAGAGGAACTACAATAAATATATATGTAAAAAATTTTCACCCCCAAAAATAAATATAGAGCTATTACGACATAGCCCCTATGAAAGACTAATTCTAATATAAATCACACTCATCTATTTAGGATGTGTGATTGAAATGGAATCAACCCTTTTCATAGGCATGATGTATTGAGGTAGAAGATGATGGGGATAAGATATATTAAGGTATATTTCGGATCGCCACTGGATAAAGATGTATAACTACTTTAGATAGATAGATAATTAATTACTAATATTGGGAAAAAAGAGGTGCATTCAATGGTGAATATGTGAAGGAATATATAGGTATGGACTTAGGTTAAACAATAGATGTTCCAAATAAAAACAAAAATGGCTAAATCATCTTTCGAAATTCCATGATGATGTTTACACCTCTCCCCATAGTAATGATAAGGTCCTTGTTCTCTTCCATAA
Organism: Viscum album; assembly: GCA_963277665.1. Classification (NCBI taxonomy): domain Eukaryota; kingdom Viridiplantae; phylum Streptophyta; class Magnoliopsida; order Santalales; family Viscaceae; genus Viscum; species Viscum album. The sequence continues at coordinate 892,678,899 of OY728138.1, forward strand.
ATAACTTGAGGAGAGGTGCCAAAACATTTAGAATGTATTCGAGTTCCAGGAAGGCCTTAATGACTAGTGGTATCTATATGTTCATTGATAAAAACATAATGTTAGAATTCAACAAATGATTTTTATATACTGTAGAAATATAATATTTGATATACTTTCTTATAGTTTCACTATCAATTTTGGTTTCACTTAAACACTCTTTTACCAGTTTATATATATAATCACCATGATCTTGAATTTGGGGTAGATCCTTCTAAAGAGATGAATGGGTATCTCCCATGATGGATTTAAACTCATCTATGACTATGGATCATATCATCTATCCAATAGCTGAGGATTATGTAGGTGGAGGAGAAAATGTATAAGAAGGAGAATATTGGAATCTTTCCAACCTCTCCAAAAGAGTATAATGGATGTTAGAAAAGGTATTCCTCGTATCCTCCATGAAAATCCTCATAGATTCAATATTAATATCTAATAGACTATTTTCAATCTCAACATTATAAATCTATAACATATTTTTTTCTAAACATGAAAAATAATCAACTCAAAATTATTCTTGGCAATAGGTTAAAAAATATGAGAGAATAGGAGGATCATGGGATCTTAAAATTTCACTAAAATAAAAATGTAATCTCTCTATAAAGGACTCCAAATAATCTATGATCACAAAATATGAATGTATATAGGGACCAGTAGGGATAGGTGATGCATATCACTTTTTATTTAGCATAATATCCTTTATATGCTCTGATATATTTTATGGTGCATCAAAATCTGAAGCTTACCGGAATCATCAATCTACTCCAATAAAGATACCTTTCGATTTTTTTCAAAAACCAGTAAAACTGTTCAACCATTATATAGTCTAATTTTATATCATCAACAATTTTTTCATTTTCATATGAACCATGATAATAAATTCCAAGATGCATGGAACATGGTGAAGCCTCCCCATTAGATACAACTCCATCTTCAACCGAAATAAAAGGTACATACATATAGAATTACTTCTCACAAGCTGAACCATGGGATTAATCACCCTGAATAGACACCATAATCTTTCCTCAAATAGACTGATCATCATTAGTCAGCTAAATTGACTGTGGTTTCCCTATAGACCTTAAAAAAACTGAACCAATAAGATATGGGTGCAACTTATCCTTCTCAACACCGTCATCATCATCAGCATCTTCATTACCATCAATCTCAGTTTTATCACCATTAGAACCATCTGATACTTTAGAAATTTCTTTATAGTTTTATGAAGAACTATAAATCTCTTATATTCTAGAGACTTTAATCTTTAGTTCATATCCTTCTCTCAAGAGACTCTGTCCATGAGAGAGGGATGAAGGTGGACTTGCAGCTCTATATGATACAAAAGAAATTTTAGCAATTTAAGGATCACGACCTTATTTAAAAATATAGTATCCTCTTCATCTCCTTAAAATTTCTCTTACACATCCTCATCTGAAGATTAAGTCACCATATCACATGGATCTGAGATAGGATCGAAACAATTCATAGGCCTGGTAAGGTGTTATGTAGGACTAATATCCTCATAGATCTTGTCATTATTCTCAACCCTCTTCTTCCTCACTGGATTCCAATTTACATAAATTCTCTTATATGAATTTTTAAATAGATAAAAACCATCTCAAATTACCCCTTATTCATCATCATCATCAAATTATCCCTTGGATTCAAACACAGATGAGGTGATATTAGGTTAAATAAAATAATTCGATTTATAAGAGGACATGGACCTCTCAATCAAGTGTATGATAATATATATAAAATGATTAAATTTATCTCCACTTTTCATAATTAAAAACAAATAAACATCCAGATACCTAATTGTTCTAAAATACCATTTCCCAGGACATATCATTTTCTAGATGAAATTGAACAGAAGTATAAATTCACCATAAAACACTGTAGAAGTAGGCTTCCTTGCTTAACCATTCCCAGTTCTCTCTAGAAAACCAAAATAATATAAAAATTCTCAATATCACATGGTATTTAATCACGATTTTCATCAAAATCACCATTGTGAATTACATTAATACACTAATACCATTATATGAAAAAATATAACTTCTTTAAAATTTATCATTCATCAAATAAAATATCTCTTTTCACCAAAATTACTATCTATTTTGGAAAAACTAATGAACCAAACACAAGTAAAACGGTTTATCATTTCTAGAGAACTATTCTATCCATCCATAGTCATATATCATCATGATCACTTGTAACATGCTTGGTAAAAGAGATTATTCATCAGCTTCTTTCTCTACAATGACCACAAGATTAATGAGTTGGGGTTTTCAAAATCTACCAAATTATATGTTCATTACCCATGAGATTTATTTGAATGAAATGATCATAAAGGATATGATATTTAACTCTACATAACTATTTTTATTTCATTGAAACAACACATTAAGTAGGGGAGAGATAACGGTTGAAGGTCAGGTGAGTAGGGAAGTCAAAACAGATTGAATGAGTAGGAGCGAGTGATAGATATGTTTCAAATGGGATTTTAGTCCCAATATTATCATTTAGGGATTTAAAATATAACATAAAATTAAATATAAATAATAAAATTAAATCAAAATTATCATTAGAAAATTTGGAATAGTAGCTTCCCAATTGTGTCTCTTTCCAAATATGGATCATTCGAACATATGATCATTCCAATGGTGGATCTTTCTAATGGAGTGTTATTCCAATGGTGGGTCTTTCTAATTGTGGATAATTTCACTGGTGAATCATTCCATTAGAGAATCACTCCAATGGTGGATCCACAATGATGGATCACCAATGGCAGATTACCAAATGTTGGATCTCCAATGGTGGCTCATCAAATGGTGGATCACCAAATGAGGCTTTCCCAAGGGTGGATTATCAAAAGGTGGATCTCTAGTGGCGGCTCACCCAACAATGGATCACTAAAGGAGTCTCTTTCATGATAAGGAATAACCCCAATTTATCATTCATTTTTTATGTTTGATGTTGTTTAATCTATCCTTATTTAATGACATTTTACGAATATTAGCAAGATCTTGTTCAGTTCATTTTAATTCAAGTTCTATATAAACTGTATGTAAAATAAATTTCAAAAAGTGATGTCCTACATTAATATAATTTGTACTTGAATAAGAATCAAGATTCTTAGAATTATTTATCACACTTTTGTTCTCACAATTTATAGTTATAAGTCTAAATTAGTATCCATAATCTAGTAGATTGTGTTTCATCATCAACATTTGTTCAATGAAACTTCTTGAAAATATGAATTTAGCTTCCATAGTGGATAATGAATCAAAATTTTTATTTTTCCTACAGCAATACATGAGAAACATTACCAATAGATGAAATATTAATGAATTTATTTTCTATATAAATTAAAACCACCAAATTTATAATCTGAATAACTCGCTAAATCAGATACCTTTCCTCCAGAATAGACCAATCCTTAATTGATTGTATATTTGAGGCATTTTCATATTCTTTTAATAGAATTTAAATGATATTAATTATCATTTTCTAGAAAACAATCAAACAAACACACAATAAACATAATATCTATTTGGCTAGTAGTTTTTTTGTAAAATATTTGGTTATTAGTAATATATATAAAACTATCAGTAATTCCAGTATGACTAGTTTTATTTAATGGCCTCTTATTTTAATTAGGATTCAGCATATAAGTTATACTCATGGGGTTATCACTAAATTTATTTCAATCTAAACCAGAACATTTTATAAATTATTCATTATACTTAATTTAATTTAATATAATTTCATCATTATTTTGAAAAATTTTAAATGACATGAAATAATATATATTCAACCCTTAAACCCATTGTAAATTTATTTTTGATTATTTAATAAAAATAGATGCACAATTTTTTTTCAGATCATATAAAAATAGAGTCTACATAAATTTGAACTATTAAAACACCCTTTTTAATTATTTCTAATGAAATATTAGGATCTGATATGCCTTTTTAAATCCCTTTTGGAATAAAAAATTATATGATCATATAAAACCATGCTCTTGGAGCCAGTTTTAAAACATATAATTCTTTGTTCAATTGAAAACATGATTTGGAAAATAATTATTTTTAAATCTAGGGGTTGTTCAGCAAAAACATCCTCAACTATATCACCATTTAAGAATACATTCTATATTTTGATTTGATGTTGTTTTTAACCCACATGTGCTTCATAAGAAATAAGTATTTTTATTCGTTCAATTATACCCACTATTAAAAATTCCTCCTCACATCCAATACAAACTTCTTGACTATATACTTTTCTAACCAATCATGATTTAAATCTAAATATATTTCCCCACTCATCAACTGTGTTTCTAAACACCAATGTAGTAACAATAGTCAGAGTGTCCTTAGGTTTGAATGCTATTATTTAAATTCTATTCATTTAAAATTATTTTTCATCCCCTATCAATTCCACCACTCAGAATTCATTATTTATTACATCGTTAACATTCTAAGGTTTATGAAGTGATAGGAATGCTTGATGTTAAACATTGGTTTCAACAGAAGCTCGAGTATGTAAACATTCATATAGATCTCATAAAACATCATATAGTGAACAATATCTATAACTATTAATAGTTCTTGGATAATAAGGGAAAAATATCATTATCTTTTTTGAGTTCAGGTTTAGGATCAAATTATATTTTTTGTTCAGGATCAGGTTCAGGTTGTTCCTCTAAACTATATGATATTTATGCATGTTTAATATAATTCATAGAATGGTTGAAATTTATATTCATATTAGAACGACATTCATCAAGTTTTCTAATTAGTTTTTAGGCTCATGGGGAACTTTGTCATAAAATTTGTCATAAAAAGATTCCAACATAGTCATTTTCTTTAATTAAAGACCCTATACAATTTACTAAAAGATGAATATCTAAGGAAAATTACATAATATCTCTTGGAATCACATTTTTCATGATTATAATTATGAATAACTATAATGAATATTAAAGAAAAAACACTATAATATTTAACATCTGGATTTCTACCATTTTATATTTCATAAAAAAATTTCTTTCTGAGATGTCTAAATAAAACTCTATTGATTAGGTAACAAGATGTATTCACCACCTCTTCTCAAAAATGAAATAGTAAGTCATTCTCACTGATCATTGTCTAGGAAATATCTTAGAGGTTTGTATTTATCCATTCAACTACACAATTCTTTTATGGTGTCCTATGAGTAAAATATTTATTATTATATATGTTTTTTAGGAAAATTATTCAATGTTAGGATTTTTGAACTCATGGAAAAGACCACTTATTAAGGACAGTATCCAAGGTATTATATAGATTTCAGTATATATAGTAAAATAATATAAATATCCACTTTTCTGAGCAAGAAATAATACACATGTATATATATAAAAGTCATCTACAAGAATATAGATATAGTACTAGCCATTTAGTCTAGATACTCTAGAATGCCCAAGAAAATTATTTTGAACAAACTCTTATGCATTATAATCTTAATCTTCTTTTATTGTTTTGAAATATATTTTGTGTTTTACCTTTTATAGGGGTTACATAACTGGTCATTTTGATATTTTAATTTAGGTAGATCATTGATTAACCCATTCCTATTCATATTTCCATGTAAATGAATGTTGAAATTTCCAAGTATCATGTTTGAAATACCACATTTTTTGAGACCTGATTTTAGATAAGAAATATTTTCTGAAAATAAATAGTCTACATTATCAACATAAAATGTATCATTTCTCAACGATATAATAACTAATTCATTTTTAGAATTAGAAACATTGAGGGAATCAATTTTAAATTTGTTAGGAAGTCCACCATAACATAGCTACGAGATGCTAGGAAGATTATAAAGTAATCCATCTACAAGTAAATCATTTGAAAATAGAATAGTATTATAATTAATGATTTTTTCCAATGAAATAATTTTCCATTTGGAATTGTCACAAAATAAGACAACCCACTAGCCACTTTTATCAGATTCTTGAAACATGAGAAATATCCATTTATGTGTCTGGAACAAAAACTATCAAGGTAGAATTAGTTCATATTTGAGATTTTCATGTCAATTACATACAAAAAAAATTTACACCAATAATGACTTTTGTAACCAAATCATCTTGGGTCTTGGAATGTTAGTAATCAATGATTTAGGAAACGCATAATTTCTTAATAGAAATATTATAAAAAGATTTTATACGTTGTTAATAAAAACATGGTTGGGTTTAGAAGACTAAAACTAGAAATAGAACTAATGGAACCCGAACTAGGAATAAATCTATTTTTAATGATTATTCTTTTTGTAGGTTGATTGACAATTATAGTATTGTATTTGGGAGTAATCTAATTTCCATGAATATGAGTAAGAGTATTTTTTCTTTTGTTGAATCTTTCGATATCATTCTTCACTTTCTTAATAAAAATGTTTTCTGATTTTTTACATTCACTAATAGAGTATTTTTTTTAATTTTTAGTATTTATATCGGTCTTAAAACTCATAGTCAAGGAATTCCTCTTCATTAAAATATTATAACTATCCTTAAGCCCATTGAAAGTTTCTTCCAGTATATTATTATAGTAAGATATTTTCTTATTAGAAATGTTATCATCACTATTTTCAAATCCATAGTGATTATAAATATTAGTAGGAGAAACATGAAAACAATTAGATAACTCATATGTGTTTTTTATAAAACACATGTTGGATCTTCTATTATTATCATATTGGATTGAGTCTAAATCACACTATATGTCTTCTAAGAAACTCCATATAACATCAATGTCATTATTATACCTCTTATACTTTTCATCATAATTCTTCTTAAATTTTAACTTAGGGAAATGATCATTAACATGTCTTTTCCTCTTATACTCCTAGTAAAAAAACAATTGTTGTATCATCCTAATTAGAATCCTTACTATAATTTCCAATGTTGCCAGATTTTCAATTTTAACTAGGTTTCATAAAGAAAATAATAATTTTAAAGTAAATTTGGAATCTTATAAACAAGTGGGAGATCTATCCATCACTCTTATGAGTGACCCCTCATCCCTTGAGTTTTTATCTTGGTTTTCCCCTTTTTTCTGGATGTACACGATTTAAAGGATAAACAATTTTTTTTTTCATATTCCTCCTATTTTTTTCACATTATGTTATTCCAAAAAAATCATACGTATTCTAATAAACATCTCAATAGATAAATTACTAACATCACAGGATTCCTAGATTTATAATGAGCTTCATCTCTATCTATCATTTATACACCTCCGCAGTTGCATCACATGAACCTTTTTTGAAAAAGGTTCCCAAATGAATAAATCATATTATGGTTCTCATTAAACCTGAGATTCCTCTTTGAAATTTGTTCATTATGATTCATGTTAAAAGTGTCATATTTAGTAGTGTAAGTATTTAAATGCGATTATTTAACATTATAATATCCATCATGAGAAACAGGTAATGTACACCAAATTTCCAAAGAAAATGTATATGAAAATGTTATATTAAATTCCCCATAACCTAAAGCATAGTGGAGAGAATTAATGAATTTACTATTATTATTAGACGCTAATTTTGAATAATAACTCCACATAACTCTAGAAGTTTTTTAATAAATATTTTCCTTCAATGATATTCCAAATTTCAAAACTCAAGCTTCGAATGTACATTTTCCACTTGATTTTCAATTAATCATAGTTAGTTCCATTAAAATAATTACCTGAGAAAAATGGAAATTTGCGACGGGTCAAGGGCTTATCACAAATAACCCATCATAAGGGGTTAATTGCGATGGGGCAATGGTGCCTTAAAAATTAATAGGAATTTGCAACTGTGAGGAAATGACCCATCACAAATGGTTTGGAACCAAATGCCTGCCAAACCGTGGGCAGGGGTATTTGCAACTGGTTCCTATTCCTGTCACAAATGCCCGGTGGCGGTTTTTAGTATTTCTGATGGGATATTTGCCCCTTCGCATATAGTTTGTCTACATACACACATTTTTTATGGGTCCCATCACTAATAATTTTTCCATACAGATTGTAATTAATGCAGGAAGTGTGCATTGGCGACGAGCCTTGTCGCAAATACTATAACCTATATATAACTCATCTATTTTCCCTCTCATTTTAATTATTTATAGACTTCTTTCTGTATATCTTCTAAAAATTTTCATTTAAATTTTTTCCTAGTATAATCTTTTAAATTGGAGCATAATCTGCAAATTTTATTCTCTGAAAGCTTTACTTTCAAGGTATTTATCAATTTTTTTATTGTTTAGTTAATTTATTTTAATTTTAATTATTTATAATTTTTGTTAGTTAGATGGAATTAATTTAAATTAGTAATAGATTTTGGTTTTTTCTATAGTTATTTTGTATAATAATTATTTCTAAGTTTTAATTATAAATAATTAGTAATAATTAGTAATCAATTGTAATAATTAGTAATAATTTGTATTAATTAGCCCCCGATTGTAATAATTAGTAATATAATGCATTAATGAGTAATAAATTATAATAATTACTAATAATTTTTAATAATAAATAAAAAAAATTAAATAATTAGTTAATTTAAATAATTAGTAATGAATTTTAATAATTTTTAATGACTAGTAATAAATTCTAAAAATTCGTAAGAAATTGTAATAATTAATAATAAATTGAAATAATTAGTAATAAATTAAAATCACTAGTAATAAATTGTAATAATTACTAATAATTTGTAATAATTTATAATAATTACGATTATTTAATAATAATTAGGATTAATTAGTAATAATTCGGATTAATTGGTAATAATTTTGATTAATCAGTAACAATTAGGATTAACTAGTAATAATTTGGATTAAATAGTAATGAGTTATAATATTTAGTAATAATTATGATTAATTAGTTATAAATTGAAATCTTTACTAATAAATTAGGATTAATATGTAATAAATTGTAATAATTAGTAATAGTTACGATTAATTAGTAATAAATTGTAATAATTAGAAATAATTTGTAATAATTTGTATCAATTTGTAATAATTTGTCATAATTTGTAATAATTAGTAATAATTAGTAATAATTAGTAATAATTAGTAATAAATTGTAATAATTAGTAATAAATTGTAATTAGTAGAAATAATTTGTAATAATTAGGATTAAATAGAAATAATTATGATCAATTAGTAATAATTTGGATTAATTTGTAATAATTAAGAATAATTAGTAATAAATTTGATTAATTAGTAATAATTATGATTAATTAGTAATAATTATTAATAATTAGTAATAATTATGATTAATTAGTAATAATTAGGATTGCATAGTAATAAACATGATTAATTAGAAATAATTAAGTTTAATTAGTATTATTTAGTAATAATATTGATTAATTAGTAATAATTAGGTTTAATTATGATTAATTAGTATTAATTTGAAACATTTTGTAACAATTAGTAACAATTAGTATCAATTAGTAACAATTTGTGACAATTTGTGACAATTAGTAATAATTTGAATTAATTTGTAATAATTATGTTTAATTTTTAATAATTAAGATTAATTAGTAAAAATATGGATAAATTAGTAATAATTAGGATTAATTATTAATAATTATGATTAATTTGTAATAAATTGGAATAAATTTGAGTACATTGATAAACTCCCACAAATTATAGCAGATTGACGACATTCCTTTTGATTGAAGGCTTAGCTCCTTACAACATTATAACACAAAAATCAGTATGAAAAATATTATATGATGTATGTTAGAGAAGATTTTTAATAGTGATTTATGTCGGAGAATGTTGCAATGAGGTGATACGTAAGTCAAAAAATGAACATTTTCCTGTCGACTCATCTCCGTGGAACTTCTCTAACTAAAATCACTATGAAATGTTTGTTCTAACAAAAAAATATCAATTTTTATATGCACAAGCATGAAGAGCAGCACAAAAAGGCCTTCCTACTCTCCATCCTGGTGCATATGAAAATTGATATTCATACGCCAGAGTAAACTTTTCATAGAGATTTTAATCACATAAGGTTGCAAGGGGATAATTTTTTGGAAACAATAGTCATCTCCAATCCATTGGAAAATGTGCCACCAGTAATTAACAATAATTATTAAAAAAATACCTGTAATTAATAATATTTACTATAAATTTTCATTAATGAATGTTAATTTGTATAAAAGCATAAAATATAGTATAAAAAACTATAAAATAATATATATTATTATAAATTATTAGAAAGGAAAAATTAATTATCTTCTCTTTTTTGGATGGTGTTTATCTTATATCTAATTATACCAAATAACTAATTATTCTATATTATTTAGAAAAATATGAAATAAGGATGTCGACATTATTCATATATAATTGATCGTTCTTGGGTAAATTAGTGCAAGAATTAAAATTGTTATGGATTAAATCTTGAATATATTGAGGGTGTTCTAGCTTTCTAATCATTTTCATCATCGTGACAAAAAAATCATAAGGGACAATTAAGTATCCCCATTTAAAATGCGCTCGGAGGATGTATGAAAATTTTACAACATTGGTGGTAATTTATTGTGTTTTAGTTTTCAACCAGATTATGTTTTTTGGTATCAACCTAGTGAATGTAGTTAAGGAGAAGATACTAGAAATTTTGTTCTAGATATAGCTCAGTTTTAAAATTTAGTACATGATGTGGTAGGTCCATCTTTGCAACAAAATGAAACTCAAGATGATATTGATTTAACTATTGAGTTGAACCATCTCATTTTTATGAGTTATTGAGGTCTTATGGGGATGAATTATATCCTAGTTGAAAGAAAAGAATGATCGAAGTAGTTGATAAATTATTGGCTATTAAATCAGATAATGGAATTTCAAATAGCTGTATTGATTCTATATTCAATTTGTTAAAAATAGTAATATCTGAAGGAAATCTGTTGCCTAGAAATTCCAATGAGAGAAAGTGGTTGGTTCGTAATCTGAGTCTTCATTATCAGAAGATTCATGCATGTTAAAATAATTGCATCATACATTACGGTGAAAATGAGTCATGGGATAGTTATCCTAAATGTGGAAAATCAATATATAATGAAGCTCCACAAGGGAATTATGGATTTATTCCTATAAAATAATTGAGATATTTCCTGTTCACACACATTTTGATGCATTTATTTATGTCTCAGAATATCGAATCATTGATGTTATGGCACCAAACCATCATTTCAACTCGTAAAATCTTAAATCATCCCAGCGATGGTGATTCATGGAAAATTTTTAACCATGAGCATTCTATTTTTGGGTAGAATCCCAAAATGTGATATTGAGTCTTTATACATATCATTTTAATCCATTTGGTACTTATTATAGTTAGTATTTATGTTGCCCTGTCGTTATTACTCCATATAATTTACCCCTATGGATGTTGATGAAGGAGCCATATACCTTTTTGACCTTATTAATTCTTGGTCATCCGAAAAAGAATATTTATGTTTATTTGAAACCATTGATTGTTGAGTAAAATTCACAATGGTGTAATGGTGTCAATACATATGATGTTGCTGCGAAACAAAACTACCTAATGAAATATGCATTGATGTAAAAAATGAGCGACTTCCCAGCATATAACATGTTATCTGGCTGGAGTACACAAGGTCCAAAGTCAGGTTCATACTGTATGAAATATAAAAAAGCGTGTATGCTCGTCAATGGAAAAAAATTGTTTTTTGAAATGTCATCACACATTCCATCCATCCAGTCATCCTTTTCAAAGAAATTAATATCATTTCAGAAATGGATTAGTTGAAAAATATGGGCCTTCAACAATGATCTCTAGTAAAATGTGAAAATAAATTATATCTTCATTAACTCCCATCACATTTGGACCAATAATAAACCAAGATAAAATTTATGGGTTTCGAAGAAAGAATAATTGGATAAAATGGAGCATTTTTTGTATTTTCCATATTGGTCTAATTTGTTGGTCCATCACTTGTGGATGTGATGCATATTGTGAAATATTTTCTCCATAATTTATTTTATATAGTTTTGGAAACACCATGTCATACCAAAGATGATCAAAATGCATGATTAGTTCATACCCAAATTTGCATGTGACCGAAACTTGAACTGATTGAAAATGTAAGATCATAGTTTTTAATGAATCCAAAAGAAAATTAGACATTATCCAAATAGATTCTCTTATTATTTTGTCAGTGGATTTTAGATTTGAGACTTCTTGATGGTTATGCATTTAATTTGGGAAGATGTGTCAGAAATGATCATATTACCGAATTGAAAAGTCAATACTGTCATGTTTTAATGGAAATAATTATACTGATTAGATTAAGAGGTTTGTTAATTCTTATGATTTGAGATGTACTAACAGATATACCATTGTTTTTTCAAGATATTTGTGCATCGAAAATAAAATACGATGCTGTAAGAAAACAACAAAAAAATTTCTGTTTAATTTTATGTAAATTGGAAATAAAATCCCTATCAGGATTGGTTGACTCAATGGAAAATTTGATATAACATTTTCCACATAAAAAATGTGAAGTTCTAGCACAGTTTTGATGGATGTACCCATAATATAGATGCATGCAGGAATTAAAAAAAATAAGTTCGTAACAAAGCATCAGTTGAAGGGTCAATTGCAGAAGATTATTTTCAAGAGGGAATTTTTTTCTCCCATTACATTCAATCTGAATATCCCTCAAAACACAATTGTATGAGAAATAATGCGGAAAATTTTGATGATGATATGATCAATCTATTATCAGTTTTTAATTACCCGAAACATGGCTTCGATGGAGTTCGTGAATGATAACTTTCAGAGGATGAACATCATAGTGCTCATACAAATATTCTCCTCAACTATGATGATATCACTTCATTTGTACTATAAGTTCTCTTATAACTTATTCTATAATTTATTTATTAGTAAATTAATTCTATTTTATTTTTAGGTTATCTGATAATCATATCAAGAAATAGTTTCAAAAAATTATAACAAATTTTCTTAAAGAACATCGTCAAAAAAATATTCCAACCTGTTAAAAAATTGGTAACCTAAAAATTATTTTCTATTTCAAAAAAATCAATTTAATACTTGTTATAGTGGTAATTGTTTTACAAATTTTAAAATATCTCTACATACTAATAAAATTGATAATAGATTCTTTGTATTGAGTAACCCACCATACAAAATATATAAATCTTATTATGAATATGTTGTGAATGGTTATTGATTTCATACACGCACAAACAAGAAATCAAAAAAAAACAATGAATAGTGGTGTTTTCTTAGGAGGATATCATCATAGGGAAATTGAAGATGATTTTTACAACATGCTGGATGAAATCATTGAACTATGTTTTCTTGGACAATATTACATAATGATGTTTAAATTCTATTGGTTGGATACCGAGAGAGGATTTTGTGTTCATTTGATCCACGAAATTTTTGATATTAAATAGAAAAGTCTTCTTGCATTAAATGAACCATTTTTATTTTCTCATTAGGAAAATAAAATTTAGTTTGAAAATTTCTGTGCTAAATCAAGGGTCTTGAGTGTTTGGTGGAGGATAATAAAAATTAAATCTCGAGTGAATCAGTTTACTAAAAGTGAATGTTATTACCCTAAAGTGCAAGGAGTTATAAATTTTCAAGAGACTACTCAGAATCCATCTTTTTCATGAAGAGACACCAATATCATTGATGAAACCACAGAGTTAATGGTCAGTGGTGACTATGATTTTAATGATGATACAACTTACTTTGAAATGAAACGAGATGATAAAACTAAAAATAATATGGAAATTGATGATGCTAAAGAGGAAGATGAATATATTGAAATTGCCAACTACAAATATAAGGATGAAGATGGAAATTGATAGAGTTAAATTATTGTAATAATCATATATAATATATATGTATATATAATAGCAGTTATCAATTGTTTAATGACAACAATAATTTCGTGTTTTAGATGGATAAGGATTTTTATTGTATGTTATAGGTGGTCGGTCTACTTTTGGATGAGCAGGATGTCCAATTATATGTCCTTCAGATTGCTGGCGGTTTAGGGGGAACATGGAGGGGGCATGGTCTTCCCGGACCGATGATTCCTAACCCTATCCCAAAGCGATGTTCACATCTTGGGTTTGATCCACGCATGCAGAGGTATTTTTACCTATGTACTTTAGTTTGTTTTATTTAATTTATTTATATTTTAATTATTTGATTAATTGTTCTTTTTTTCACAACTTTACACATATAGTTGTTGGATAGAGAGCACTACATTGAGCAGTTATTTTTTTGATGCATGGTTTTCATGGGATCAGATTCCCATTGATATACAACACTGCATGTTCGAGTATTGGCTGGTACGTAAATAAAGAATATTTATTTTTAAAATAATTTTATTAATAACTTGATATAATAAATTATTTGTCAGAATTATGGTATCCCCTTGATGAGAGAATACATGGGGAAATCTGGAAGGCATTATATAGAGCTATTTGTTTATGTTGCACTCAGTTTTCTCAATATTTAAAAGAAAAACAATGGAGAAAGCATGCGTAATAGAGTTTGATGAGACATGTATCATCCACCTACATGATTATATTTCATGTCAGGTTTATTATGAATCATGTACATAGTGGTTGAGTAGGCAGTTTCAGAGTATATCCTCAATAGGTCGAAGAAATCGATGGATATAGGAGGTGACACATCGATATGGCGGTCATACATTCAGTACGCATAGGTAACATATGGTAAGTACATTTTTATAAAATATTGTATATAACATTAAATTTCAATGGTTTATTTTATATTCATATTGGTAGTCTCACAACCAACTATTACGGAGTATGAAATTTATAAGAGGAAGCATAGTGATCCAACTAATGGAGAGATTATAGGTTCTTTCAAGCATCCGATTGTGATTATTATAACTTCTTTTTGAGTCTTAAATTTAACTAAAAATTATATTTTATCTAATTCAGTTTTGAATATCATTTGAAGGAGTCATATGAGGTTGCAAAGTGTTATACACATGGTGAGAGTCACGCCGAGACTAATGGTTAGACCAGTGCCCACTGATTTGATGAGGTAGTAAAGATGCAGGCGACCTAGTAAGCCGTTGGGAAAGGTTGAGTTGTTTTATCGGCTCTCGATTGACCCTTGGGGGTTTTTATACAACCTTTTCGATGTCGACGTCCATCTCAATAGGAGCTCACGGAGAGTCATCATCATCTCATTCCTAGTATGAGGAGAAGATGCAAGCATAGAGTGAACTTATGGAGACTATGCGTAGGGAGCGGGGGGAGATACATTAGAGCCTGTAGCAACAGTAGGATGAGTTCCTAGAACAGTTGCAGTAGAAAAAATAGGAGATAAATAATGAGATGTGTCGATGGAAGCATCAGCAGAAGCAGGAGGACATGAAGTACATGCAATGTCCAACTCACAATTTAGGGATGGTGTTCGCTCCACCATCTCCTCTAACTGTTCAAGACGACCCTACCCATTAGAGATGGGTTTTTATTATATAATGAAACATTGGAATGAAATTCTTTTGGTAATATTATCTATTTATAGTTTTAAATAGTGTGTTTTTATGTTGTCTCAAATATTACAGTTTTTATTTATTTATTTTTTATTATAGTTAGTATTTAATTAATATATATATATATATATATATATATATATATATTTGAATACTAAGGTTTTTATTTTATTACTAATATTAATATTATTATTTCATTAATGTAGGTAATAATATTGTTATATTATTTAATTATTTAATAATGCATTTTAATTTACGAATATTAACATTATTATTTAATTTATATTAATATTATATTATTATTATTTATATTATTTTATTTTAGTTTTTTTATTTTATCAACTACTTGTAATGGTCCCATCACAAATATTAATTGCAACGGTCCATCCCCAAATGGGGTTTTCAACTATTTACGATGGTCTGTCGCCAAAATGTTTTTTAAAAAATTTGGAAATGTATTTGCGATGGGTGGCCATTTTTTACAATAGATTTATAAAAAACAAATAATAAAATCTATTTGCGACGGTGCAACTTCCCGTAAAAATAACGACTTTTTATGGAAAATCGCCCAAAAGGTAATATTTGCGATGGGATCCTGTCACAAAAGGCCCATCGCAAGAATCCCTTTTTCCAGTTTGGAATAATGTCTATTTTTTGAATGTACCACTTTTTTAATATTATCTATAAGGAAATAAATTTTAAAATAACATAAATTTAAGAAATCGATAAGAAAAATAAATCCTATTTGAATATATATATAAATATACATTGATACCAATTGTTGGTCGTAGTGAGTAATTCAAGAGGGGGTGAATTGAGTACCCAATAAAATTTCAATTAAAAATTTCAAAACAAAATCCCCCATATTGATTAAAAAACACCGAGATAATTAAAAATATAGAAGAATAAAAGTTTGGTCATTTAGAATATTTCTCAAATCTTGATTGCAGGTATATTTAAATAATATATGAAATCACTTTAACATTTGGAAATGGTTTACTTAATCAAATAATTTATATAAACATAGTTTACGATTAACAATGAATGTATATTTTTTATTAATTTTTTTAAAACTAATTCATTTTTTATTTGGAATAAAAATATAGAAATTCAAAATTGAAAAAAACAGAATAGTAAACAAGGGGTTTAGTATCAATTTGAGACATAATCCCCTCCACTTGAAAATCCCACACTACCAATAAGATTTTTATAAAAATAGTATAATCCAAAACCTAGATTTGGTATACATGATATAACATAGATGATTTAAATTCTCAAGTCTTCTTCCACATTTATATTTTTTATGGAAAACATATTATCCTCATAATACTTCTTCTACATTTTCCATGTATACAAAGATCAAGAGATTAAGCATCTGTTTCCGAAACACTCTAGTTAAAGTGCACGAGACCATTTGTAAAAATATATAGAGTAGAGAAACACACTACCTAAATGTAAAGTATAAAAAAGATAGAAAATAATAATAATGGGTAGTTTTAGTGCAACTAACTATGAATAACATCATATTGTCAAGGGTCCATGAATTTTTCTTCATAAGGAGATCAAAGAAACGTCACTAAAATTACATAAAAATATATAGTCAGAGAATTTTCTTTCTTGTATGTAGATGTTTTGAGAATATTCCACATAAATATCTCAATTTATTAAATAAAATTATATAGAAATATTTTATGTTTTAAACATTCACAATATCATGTATGTATGTAAATTATCATCCTCTCACACGTTTTCAAGCATGAAGTAGTCTCCTGAAATATATAGAGATCTAGGTTTAATTATCTATTGAAGAATAATAATAATAATTTTCAAGATCCTTGTACTGATTATAAAATTATAAAACTCTAACATAGTCTTCAATGCATCCCTAGAGTGGATTAGGAATAATAATTAATAAAACCCCAATGATGAAGTGTTCTTTAACTATGATAAACTATAAATTGAATCATTAAATTCAAATTAATTCGAATAAAAAATGGTATAATGACTAACGGTGGCATGGTCTATCATTATCACATTCAGTTGTAGCAAGAGCCAATGGTAGCACACATAGAGGTATCATGGATGAACTAATGTTATCACCTGAATGATGGTAGAACATCATGTGGTAGTTGTTCTAGAGATGGAACAAGCCTGACAGTGGAATGTCTGGTGCTATAATAATACTAGCGGTGACACATGCATAATGGTGGAACAAGCCTGATGGTGTCACTTTGGGTAGTGGTAAAATCCTGGTGTCATATGCCTAATGGTAGAATAAGAGATATGATGACATTTCTAGCAATATCAGAAGTCGTAAGATGGCATGTCTAGGGATAGCATAACTCTAATAGTGACACTGCTCCTATCATAGTACAACCCTGGTGGTATCACATTTGAACTAAAAATTAAATATGTATACAATATGTAGAACATATGAACCTAAAAAAATTTATTTACAAATTATATTCTATCAAAAAACATGAAACTTATTAGAAACATTGTAATCATGATTTGTGATCCTTAAAATAAGAGGTTCCAATAATATTCTCGTTTTTGATGATCACAAATCATGTAAATTTATAAAAAAATATTAACAAATAGGAATAAGTAGATTAATCAAAAGTAATGTTACCTTCATAGTAGACAAAATATAAATTGTGATATTTTCATGTTATGTTGGAAATACTAGACTACATGAAACAAAATATAAAACTAAATCCTAAATTTGTAAAGATATACAGTTTTTAAAAAGAGTTAATCTTTAATTCTATAAAACAATTCTTCCCCTTTTGGGATTATAAATAAGATAATAATATGATGTTCAATCAAAGTATGGAATGAATGAAAGGGTTGGTAGAATAAATTGGTTATTCAAAATATTACAGCCCCAAAAACAAATATATAGGTAATACAACATATCACTTATCAATGACAAATCCAAATCTGAATCACTATAATCTCTTTGGGATAAAGGATCAATAGATCCACTACCTTTTCCAGAGGTAGGATTCACTAAGGTTGAAACTGATGGGGATTCGGTAGACTAAGGTATCTCCCAGGTCACCCCTGGTATTATATTTCCAACAGCTTTAGTTGTATACATAATAAACATATGATACTGAGGAGGCATAGGATTAGTAGATGGTACATAAATTAAGGTAGACATAGGGATATCCTCACATATAGAAATATATATAGAATATATATGAAAAGTGAATTTATTGGATTTATAAATTCCATGATTGTGTTTCCATATCTATCCTTAACAGTGAATAAGTTCTTATTCTCTTCCATTAATAACTTGAGCATAGGATCCAAAACATACAAATGGTCTTCTAGTTCTTTGAATTCCTTAGTGATGGCTAGCATGGATCTGTTCATAAAAGAAAAACATAAAATGATAAGTCAACTAATTAATTGTATATAATATCAAAAGATTTAAATTTATAGACTTGGTGATAGTTTCCTTATCACTTTTTGTTTCATTCAAAAAAAAACTCCTAACAATTTATATATATATATTTGACATGATAACGATATTTGTGAAGATCCTTTGGATGAGGTGAATGGATATCTTCCACGATTTCTTGAAACTCTTATATGGATACAAATATAAAAATCTCACAATCAATTTACGAAAAATGATTTGGAGAAGATGATATAAAGAAACAACAGATGGTAATCTCTCTAACCTCTCCAAAAGAGTAGCCTCGATAGCCAAAAAGGGGTCCCCATTTCTTCCTTGACAATACTCATATATTCCATCTCACTATCCAATAAAATATTTTAAATCTGAACATATTGATTCTTCAACATCATTTCTGTATGAATATGGAAAGTAAAAAACTCGAAAAGATATACGATATCAACATCACAGAGTTGAGTAACTAGAGGATCACCTGATCTGAAAATTCCATTAAAATCCAAAAATTATATCAATTTTAATAAATCAAAATAAATGCTGGTAAAAAAATGAAGGATTTGAGGAATCAACTGGAAGAGTTGATGAATCTATCTTAGGACAAGACATCTGAAACTATGCATCATCTGATTTAGAAGTTGGTGAATCAAAAGGAAAATATTGAAGTTGACCATCATCATCAATTTACTCCAATAATTATCCCATTAGATATTATCCAATAACTGAGATTTTAGGTCCACCATGTCTTGTTGTATTTGTGCGATCATTATCACTACTAGAATCTTCATTATACTCAGGATAAGAAATTCTTAGTACCTTGGAAACTGGTGATGTATCCCCCATGGATAAAACTGCATATTCAACTAAGAATTAATTCCCATCCATATAGACTGACATTGGTCTTTCCAGACCAAGGGATATATCCATCTTAATATATACATTTCGATCACCTCTGACCAAGGCAGTATCATCAGTTTGCATAACTAAACCTCGTCTCTCTATAGTCCTAATCACTAACATATTTGAAAAACCAAATGCCTATTCAACTTTAATAAATTTCTCATATACATACCAATAATATTTGTATGCCAGAATCTCATTTGGATCTATTCTATGACCAAAAAAAATTCCTCATCTATGAAGGGTGTTATACATGACTAAAATCCTCAAAGAGATTTTCATTATTCTCAATCCAATTCATTATCCATGGATCCCAATTAAAATTCATTTTCTAATTGGAATTTTTACATAAATAGAAACCATTACAACTTACCTCTACATTCTCTTCTATATTATCTAATTCTGTTTCTCCTAATATAATAAAGATTATATTTGTGTAAATTTTAGAATTCATTCTACAATAGGACTTCCACATCTCTATCTTGTGAAACATAATATATCTACAATTATTAAAACCATATTATATTTTCATAAAGATTAATGGGAATTCATCCTAATACATCACTCTTCAAAAATCAACTTTCAAGTGACATAACATATGTTGAATGAAAATTATCAAAAGTCTATATTGACTATCTTTCTATGTAGAATCATGTTTCCAGATTAAACAATTTCCAATGTTCTTTATAAAACCATCCTCTTAAGAAAATATAAATATCACTTGGTATTGATCCTTGATAGTATTCGAAAAAAACTTTTCAGAAATATTTATACAACTAACACATTCCCTTGATGATAAGATAATTTATTAGCAATCTATCATGATTTGAATAAAATCTTTCTTTTCACCAAAACATTACTATCAGTATTGTTAAAACTAATGAACCAACCTCTAATAATAATTTCTATCATTTATGGAGATCCAATCTATCGATCCTCAACCCTTGGTCACCTTGATCGACAAAAAATATCAAAACAATAACCATTATGTACCTCTTTAAATATTTCCATCAAAATCACAGTTCATAAGTATGGGTGTTCTTTGATCAAAGACTAAATTGATCAATTCTCTAAGAGACTTATTTTTATACAATGATATTCCACGATAAAACACTAAATGGATCATAAATATCACATATTTATAGATTTAAAAGGTTAATTATGAGTGTCATAAAGTTTGATGTTTGTGAGATAAGGTTATTAAAAATGGTTCAAAAGAGTAGGATCAAGCAAGTGAGGACTAGCAATTATATTTAAGTATGAATTTTATAATTTAGTGATTTCAAATTGACAATATAAAAAAATGTACACTATTAAATCAAAATAAATTATCACATTAGATGTAGGATTGGAATCTTTTATGTGATGGATCTGTTCAATGGTGAATCATACCAATAATGGATCATTCAAATGATGTCTCTTTCTAATAGTGGATCTTTCAAATAATGGATCATTACAATGTTGGATATTTAATGGTGTCTTACTTATCATTGAATCATCGATGGTGGATTACCTAATGGCGGATCACCAATAATGGATCATTGAATAGTGGATCACCAATGGTGGATTACCCGACAGTGGATAATCCATTGGTGGATCACCAATTCTAGCTCACCAAATATCAGATCATTAATGTTGGATCATTAAAGATAATGATTAACCTAAATTTATTGTTCTTAATTCAATTTTTATGTAGTTTAATATCTCAGAATTCAATGTCTTTATAAAATTATCCACAAGCTACAATTTAGTTCTAATGAACCCAATTTATATTTCACCCTTTTGGAAATAATATCTCTAAAAGTGATGTATCACATCGACATTATTTTTCATAGAATGTGACACTAGATTCTTAGAAATATTTATCATTGTATTATTGTCACAATTAATATGTTCATGTATGAATTGGTGTCCATAATCTTTTAGTGTGTGTTTCATCAACAAAATTTTTCCACAACATAATTTGGCAGCTATGCATTCAGATTTATAAGGGAAAGTGGAATATAATTATTATTTTTAATAAATTAAATTATAGATACTTTACCAAAAGATGACATGTTCTAGATTTTGTTTTTATATCTTACTGACATCCACCAAAAACATCATCTAAATAACAGCCTAAATCAAATGATTTTCTTCATGGATAGATAAACCCTATATTATTTGTATATTGGAGGTATTTATAAATTCATTTAAAATAATTTAAATGAAATTAATAAGGAATTTCTTGAAAATTATCAAACATAAAGACACAAAACATAATATCTATTCACCTATTAGTTGTGTATAGTAAGCTTTCAGTCATTCTTATATTACTTGTTTCGTCATATGGATTTCTAGTTTCATCTAGATTGTTCTTAAAAGTTGTATGCAATGTAGTATCATTTATTTATGTTATATCTCATCTAAAACATTTAATAAGGTGTTTAGTGTACTTACAATTATTTAATATATTTCCATATTTATTTTAAAATATTTGAAAAGTAAGAATTTTTTTTGTTCTACCATTATAAACATTTCAAATTCATTTAGCATCATTTCTGGAAAAACAATTCCCAAATAAATTTTTGACGATCCCAAAATAGTATCCTCAACATAAGATTTAAGTACTAAAATATCCGTTGAAATTATTTTTATAAATAGAGTAGGATCATCAATTCCTATTGAAAAAACTTTATATATTAGAAAAAACCATTTCATATCATGCCAATCTCAAGGAGCCTATTTCGAACCATGTAATGATTTTTTCAATTTAGAAACATGAAATTGAAAATGGAGATTTTGAAATCTAGGGGTTGTTCAACAAAAACATCATAAACTATATAACCATTTATGAATTAATTCATTATGTCAATATGAGAAAGTTTGAATTCAAAAGTGGCTCATCAAAAATAAATATTCTAAATACTTCATGTGAATCCACGGGTGAATTTTTTTTATCATAATTAATACCATCTTCATGAATATATCCTTGTGCAACCAATCTAGCTTTATTTTTTGACTATAATTCCTAACTCATCCATGTTTTATCAAAATATCCTCTTAATGCCAATAAAAAGAGTGTCTATAGGTCTATCTAATAGTTTATAACTCCACTTATTTCAAATTTCATATGTTCCTATAACATTTTAATCATGATGAATTCTTCATTAATTAAATCATTGAAATTATTATGTTTTATATTTGAAAAAATTTCTTGATGTTCAAATTTTCTTTTTATGGGAATCGCTATTTGGTCTACCTAAATCTATATCTTGAGAAAAAGAATTTATGGAATGGTATATATGAGTCCTAAATGTTCTAGGGAAATATGTTATATAATTCTATTTAACTTCTATAATTTCTGGTTCATGTTCATGATTAGGTTCATGTTTTGGTTCAGAACTAGCTGATTTGTTTTCATGTTTCATAGAGTTTTCTGAAGGTTCAACATTCATATTCTGATTTGACATACAATCCTAAATGTTTTCTAATGTTTCTTTATTTTTATATGTATATGTTTCATCAAATTTTTAATCAAAATTTTTTTCTAAATTAATTGATTTTTATTACACAAATTATATTATTTAGTACAAGTTGAATAAGCACAAAATTCTCCTCCATTAATCTTCGAAACTAATTTTTCCTGATTACACATAGAATTAAATATCAAAACATTCCAACCAAAAACTATAACCTAATTAACCATTGGGTTTCTACCATTCCACATATAAAAACTATTTTTTGTTAAATGATGTCTAATTAAAACAATGTTGATTATATAACAAGTTTTATTCACTGCCTTTGCCCAAAAATAAATAGGTATGTCATAATCATTGAGCATCGTCTTGTAAATATAATTAATGGTTCTATTTCTCCTTATTACTGTACCATTATATTTTAGGGTATTATGATAAGAAAAGTTATAATTATAGCCATTTTCATTAAAAAAGACACAAAATATTGATTTTCACACTGAGGACTGTGATAACTTTTCAAGGTCTTAATTCTATGTCCACTAAAATGTTCTATAGATTTATCATAGTTATTAAAATAAGATAATTATTAAATTTTGTGAGAAAGAATGAATACTAATTTATATGGAGAAAATTTATCTATATGAACATAGAAAATTTTCTTCCCATTTAGGACAGAAACACTAGAAGTTCCAAACAAGTTCATGTGAACTGACTCTCATAGTTCAGAAGTTTAAACTTATATCATTTATTTAAAATATATTATATGTTGTTTCCATATTTTATATGGTTTACAGATTTTTCATTTTGAAATTCTAGTGTAGGAAGGACTTCGGATAACCCTTTTCATGTTATCTGTAATGCCCTGGTTCCGAAATCCACCTAGAGGCGCCTCGTACACGGTTGTTCATGTGGCCTCAACCACATTTCTCGGATCACCTGAGGCTGCCGATTAGATATGAGGGCCTTGGGAGTGATAGTGGGAAACTATTCCCTCATTGGTAGAGTACACAGCTGAAGAGAAAACAGTAAAGAACAGTGGAAGCAGTGAACAATCCATACACAAGTGAATAGCGAAAGACCAAATATGATAAGCAGTAGGATCATATATATATATATAATGAATGATACATATGTATAGGAAAAAAGCCAAAAAAGTCACAATGATAGAAATACATACAGTACTAAAAACAATTACGAAAGAAAGATAACAGCTCCTCAGCATCGCAAGCCTAAGCTTGGTCCCAAGCTCTCCCGCTTCGCAGCAAGTCACGTACCTAAAGTCTAAGGGATCTTTCCATTTTCTATACCTGCAATAATATAGTCTGTTTGATCCTGAAATCATGACCCAAACAGGGTGTAAGACTAAATCCCAGTAGGCAACCACCTGAAGATCTGTTCCTAACAGTCTGTGAATATATCACAGGTAAAATTACAGAAAACAATAAACATGAACATGTAGAACAATAAACAATCTACAGTTTTGAGGTCAAGCATTAGCTAACAAGCAGTAAAGCACAACAGGTAACCCTTTAGTCCTACCTAGAAAAAACCAACAACCCTATGGGCAGTGCACTCATCTTAATGCATCTGGTTTGGTCATACAGAATTATAAAGACTCTCTGAGGAAGCACACACAGTCAATTCCCCTTATAGTCTAGGGTAGTCCGAAACTCTCTAAGGATGCACGCATGGTCAATTCCCCTTATGGCCCCAAGGTCAAGGATCTTTGCGGAAGCTCACTCGATCAATTCCCCTTATAGCCTAGGTCGTTCATAGACTCTCTACGGAAGATCACACAGTCAATCCATTATATCGCCTATGGTAATCTGGTGATTCAAACAAACAAACAGAGACTCTCTGAGAAATCTCACACGGTCTATCCCCGTATAGTATAAAACATTCAGGGACTCTCTGAGGAAGATCTCATAGTCTATCCCTTTATAGGACAAAGAAATCCTAGGCTCTCTGAGGAAGCTCACTCGGTCAATCCCCGCGTAGCCTAAAACTCAAAGACTCTCCAAGAAAGCTCACTCGGTCTATACCCTTATAGTTCACTACTGTCTAAAGACTCTCTAAGGAAGCTCACTCGGTCGATCCCATTTTAGTTTATAGTACCAGGTTCTCACGGCCCCGGGTAGTTCAATGCATAATAATGCTATATAGTTAAAGTAGAACTACAAAAATACATGGGAAACCAGTCTATAGAATCTCAAGCATGTCAGAAGACAACACTCCATCCTATGATCATAAGGCATGGAAAATAGGTAAACGACCAATAGGATAAAAAAGACCAAAGGTCGTAAATAGATATGCATGAGCAGAACATCCAAGGTATAACAATCAACTTAAAATTGGTTTAATTTACCTCTATATAGGCATAAAATCATTGAAGGAATAAAGAATGGGAATATAGTAAACACGCGATACCCCGCTCAAGGGTATCGGTGGGATTCACAACTAATATTCAAAGAATTCGAATGGAAAGGCACAAACCACCTACCATAGGGTTAAAAGATCAATATACTTGAACCATGATGCTTTAAACTTTATAGAATAGAGTAGATCTACGAAAACACATAAAACGTTCAATCCACGATAACTTGAAAAAGAGGAGGAATTGGAAAACAATGGTCTAAAAGAAGGGATAGATTACCATAGCGGTCCCAACGGAATTGACGACGGTTTATTCGGAGAATAGACAGAGGCTCCGGGGCTCAAAAAATATTCGCGGCCATACCCTCGCTCTCGGACAAACCAAAGCTAAAAGTAGGGCATTCTTTCCATCATACATGACCTAGTGCATTTAATAAAGAAAAATAAAATACATGGCATGTACTTTTGGAGTACACAATGTGTAATTATTGTTTCTGTACTTCTCTTTAGGCGGCCTCCATGTCACCCCACATGACCGTTTTTGTGTCCCTTACAAGGACAACAGATGGCCTCACACAACAATGAAGTACACAGTGTGTACTTAGAAAGTACACGACGTGTAATTAAAAAACATCTAGAAACTCCTCTTTTCTCAAAAACTCCATAAAAAGGGAAAACATACCTGAAAGGAAGGTCAGGGTTCTTAAAAGCTTCCGCCCTTAAATAAATTCATCCTCGAATTTCCCAAGCGAGGAGTAGAAAAAGAAACCCCCAACAGCTCCGGCCACTTCGATTGTACACCGGCCTCTCTATCCCAAGTATTTTCCCTTACCTGCCTGTGCTGCCATAGCACTCATACCAGAGGAACAGATAGACCACGGAGAACGTTCATACTGTGATCGACAATCCATACAGGATGCTCCTCAAATGATGCATCTGATTCAAGATCAACCTCCTCAGGTTGAAAGACATGAGACAGGTATGAAAAGTAACATTGGTGCTATGAAACTTGGAAGACATCGTGTATAGCCTGGTACCACTGAGGTAACTGCAACCGATATGAAACCGGACCAACTCTCTCCAACTCCTCAAATGTACTGATATACCATGGTGAAAGCTTACCATGTATATGAATCCTCTTGTGTCCCAAACTCGGGGCGACACGCATGAAAACCTAATCCCCGACCTCGAACTCTATAGGTCATATCCATTGATCAACATAAGACTTCTGACGAGACTGTGTCATAGCCATCCTTTTCCGAATCAACTCTATCTGCTCTATGGTCTCCTAAATAAGACGAGGTCCCAACAAATTTGTATCTCGTACCTCCAGCCAACATAAGGGAGATTAGCATGGCATACCGTATAAAGCCTCATAAGGTGTCATCTGAATAGCTGATTGAAAACTATTATTGTAGGAAAACTCCAAAAGAGGAATATGCTTATCCCAAAAACCTCAAAAATATAGAATGTAAGCTAAGAGAATATCCTGAAGCACCTGAATCGTACACTCGGACTGGCCATCTATCTGGGGATGGTATGCGGTACTCAAAAGTACTTGTGTACCCAAAGCCTTCTGAATATCCTGCAAGAACTGAGAAATAAACGTGCATATCTGTCTGAAACAATGGAGTGTGGAACACCATGCCGATGTACAATCTCTCAGATGTACAACCATCCAAGCTCATCAACACTGAAGGTCTCCTTGACCGGAAATAAGTGAGAAACCTTCGTAAGCCGGTCGATGACCACCCAAACATCATCATTACCTCAAGGTGACCTTGGAAAACCGATCACGATGTCCATCGTGACATCGTTCCACTTCCAATCGAGAATGGGTAACTGTTGCAAAATACCCACTGGTTGTTGATGCTCCATTTTCACCTGTTGACATGTGGAACACCTAATGAAAAGTTTATATCACGATACATCTCGGTGATTCTAGGATGAACTTCCCAAACTGAGGAATCCAAATCTTGCATCAGCTCCACACGTATGTCTGATGGAACCCATATGCATCCATGGAAACGCAAGATCTCATCCTATCCTATGGTCTATCCAGGAAGAGGGTCCTCTCCTGACACACTCTCCCACAAGACTAGGCCTTTTGATTCTGATAGATGCCTCATCCGTACCCAATAGAGAAGAGTAGAGGTTACATCTACGGAAGATAGAAAAGTCTACCGTTGTCTATCATGAACCTCCAAATGCATCACGGAGAACTGGACCATAAGCTACCACTCACTACTGGCCTACTAAACTTCCTGTATCCTAGTTCTCCTACTCAAAACTTCAGCCACTGTGTTTCCCTTCCCAGGTGTATAGGCACGCTTAATATCAAAGG
Source organism: Viscum album (assembly GCA_963277665.1). Lineage (NCBI taxonomy): Eukaryota > Viridiplantae > Streptophyta > Magnoliopsida > Santalales > Viscaceae > Viscum > Viscum album. The sequence continues at coordinate 892,707,016 of OY728138.1, forward strand.
ACTGAAGATATTCGACCCACCTGCACTATCTCAGATTCAGATCACGCTGAATGAAGATGTACTTGAGACATTTGTGGTTTTTCAAAACCAAAAAATGCTCTCCCAGAAGATAATGTCTCCAAAAAAGTAGGGCATGAACAACAGATGCCAATTCCAGATCATGCGTCGGGTAATTCCTCTCATGTGGCCTCAATGCCGAGACCCGTACGCAACGACTCCATCTCCCGGCACAAGAACAGATCCTATCCCAATACCTGAAGCATCATATTAAAAAGTATAGACCTTTCCAGGATCTGGAAAGAATATTATTATTGTAGAATTCATCCTCCCTTTCAACTCTTGAAAGGCTGACTAACAAGAATCGGACCATAAGAACTTTGCACCCTTCTTGGCCAGACCCATCAGCGGTGCTGCTAAGCATGAAAAGTCATGTATGATACGTCTATAGTATCCAGCCAGCCCTAGGAAACTCCATACCTCAAAGATGTTCTTCGGATGTTCCTATAAAACTACATCCCTCACTTTCTCAGGGTCTACTGATACTCCTGTCTCTGAGATAACATGACCCAAGAAGTGAATCTAATCCATCCAAAAGTGGATATCTTAGCATATAACTGATTCTCTATCAGTGTACTCAGAACGATATCAAAATGGGTGGCATGGTTGTGTCCAGTATGAGAGTACAACAAGATGTCATCCTTGAAAATCACCACAAAGGAATCCAAGTATGGATAGAACACCTGGTGCATCAGTGAAATGAAAAATGCCGGTGCATTCGTGAGGCCGAACGACATAACCATATACTCGTATAGACCATACATGATCCAGAAAGATATAAGAGGTATATCAGATGATCTAACGTGAAACTGATGATAAGTATATCTTAAGTAAATCATCAAGAACACTCGGGATACTCGAAGAAGATCAAAGAGATCATTGATTTACAACAAGGGATATTAGTTCTTGACCGTCAACTGCTTTAGCTTCCGATAATCCACACAAATCCAGAGGGTACCGTCAGCCTTCTTTGTAAATAGGAGAAGAGAGCCCCAAGGTGAAGTACAGGTTTGGATGAAACCCTTTTCCTACAACTCCTTCAACTGCTTCATGAGCTCCTGCAACTCAGTTGTAGCCATCCTATAAGGAGGAATGGACATTGGTACCGCTCCTGGAATGAGCTTATTCAAGAAGTCTACCTCACGATCTAGAGGAAAAAATGAATATTCCCCTAGAAAGACATCTTTGAAACGATCAAACACTGAAGGAAAGTCAAAATGTGAAGTCCTCTGGTCATCCAGATATAGACTAACAATCTAGGCTGTAAATCCTCCTAGACCATGATGCTCGGGTCCTACTCGACTCGCCTGGACATCCCACTCGACCCAAAGAAGAAAGGATCCACCCTCTGGTGATATGAAACTCACCCTACAGCCATAGAAATCGATGACTACCTGGAAGGGGACTAACCAGTCCATTATGAGAATGACATAATAGCTCGTCATCTCTAGGACATAGAGGTCCCATAAGAAGTGACATCATACAACATCAAAAGTTTACTCTATGCATTTACGTACACTAACCGCTCTACTCCCCAATGGTGTATCTAGAGTAAAATTATCGGCAGAAGAAAAGATGCAAAGACCAAGAATCGGCACAACAGTGACAGTTCTAAAGCTATGGGAAGCCCCCGTATCGAAAAGAGAAGAAGATAAAACTAAGGATACTAAAATCGTACCTCGAATTGTGGAAGGTCCAGGATCCTTCTACTGTTGGGTCTGCTCCATCTCAAAAGTCTGGTCGGCTCCACATCCATGTTACCCTACAAGTAAACTCTGAGCTGCTCCGCCCTGCTGTCGCTGATAGACCGACGACTGACCACCCCAGCCACAACCTCCACCTCGGCCTGGATGGCCAGAAACACTCCAGTCCCCAAACATGTGAGAAACTCATGGCACTTCTCCTTAACAAGGTGCCATGGAGGAACCCCTATCACCAGCTTATACTGAGAAAACCTGATAGAGACGCTGGAGGTGACTCATCTTTTTGTAAGATCGGCACTCAAATGGGTCTCTCTAGAACTGCAGCCTCATATTACCAGCCCTTCCACATTGGTAGCATACTACCTGGACACCTGAAGATACATCCCACCACCTCAGAATGTCAGCATGAACATTATAAAACCCTCTTGGAACTGTGAATCAACACCTGTGTATAGAATGACGGCTGGTGCCAAGACTAGCACAACATTAGGATGTCTCAATGGCATGAATCTCCAAGGTCATGTTCAAACCTTAGACCAAGACTATCAAGGACCAAAAACACGGGGTGTAATAAGAGAACAAGATGAAGAAATCATTCACATTTTAAAAAACATGTCTACATTACTTGTACACTACCTACACAGTGGGTTCCTTGAGGTCATTCACATGGGCGTGTACGTCTATTTAAACTGGTCATATAACACCCCAAAAACATGGTGTGTTCTCAAAACACATAGCATGTACTTGAATCATCTTCCCCTTCCCGAGTCCTTCAACACGGTCAAGCCACATAGCTCTCCTAAGACAAGTCTACATGGCGTTTTAGAGGTAGACAGGGCATGTACACCAAAGTCCCAACCGACCCATGTTGTTAGTTACACGGCCAGCTACACAGTTCACACTACATAGCATTCTCTATGTGCACACAGTGTGTAATTGAAGTATTTCCCCGACCCGTGTTTTTTGTGACATGGCCGGGTACCTAGGTTACACATCATAGTGAGTGGAATCGGAACACAATGTGTATAATCCAAGTTTCATCCATCTGTGACATTAGTCACACAGGTAGACACATCGTCACTACAACACAGTGTGTACTTACCATAAACGGCATGTTCCTGAAGATGTTTCACAACCCTGTGTTTCTTCCCACATAGTCAGTAACCCGATTTAAAAACTACACATCATGTATTCATAAATTACACGCCATGTATTCTGGGTTTTTCCGGGCAGTAGCCTCAAAAACTACTCTGGAGCCCAGAAAACAGCGAAAAATAAATGGTAAAGAGCCAAATTCCAATCCGTGAGGGTCCATACTCCCCTTTATTCAAAGTTTGGCATCTTATACAAGTCAAAACATGGAAACTAGGCAATTATCCACCAAATTCAGGTCCATGAGGGCCCATAACACCTCAAGAACCAATGTTTTGCATACATCTAAGCAAGGTACTATAAAAACGAATTCTCTATCAAACAGCATTGATTCTATCAATGAATCTATCACAGTAGTATGCATAATCTAAAAAACGTCTATTACAAAAACATGAAATCTCTAATGCATCGTAATTAGCATGGAATGAATTCTTGGAATGTGATTTCTAACAAGTGCCTATATAATGCATGAGATGGCATACCCTCATCTCATCAGGTTGTGATAGAAATAGAACCGCAATAACAACAACAGTAACAGCACAAAGCATGTGAATCACCCAACAGTGAAATAAAATCAACTATAAAAGCGCAAACCAGTAAAACTGTAATAAACGAGGTAGTATATCTTTTCCCTGTACATGAGTTTGCTACTCGTCAGTCACACCTTATTACCAAGTACCTATTCGGTCATGTCCCTTGTTGTAGGCTTCAGAGAGTATGTCAACAGAAAAAAAACCCATCTGATACCAATTTGTAACACCATGGTTCTAGATGCCACCCAGAGGCACCCTGTATCCAGTTGGTCACATGGCCTCAAGCATATTTCCTCAAACACCAGAGGATACCGACTAGCAGTGAGGGCCTTGGGTGTGATAGTGGGGAAACTATGCCCTCATTGGCAAAGTACACAGTGGATGAGAAAACAATAAACAAAAACGGATGTAGTGAATAATACACACACAAGTGAACTTCAGAAGAACAAATATGATAAGCAGCAGGAGCACACACACAATCACACACACACACACACATATATATATATGATGCCTAATACATATGTCTAGGAAAACAGCCAAACAAGTCACAATGCTGGAAATACCAACAGTACTAAAAATATTACAAAAGAAACATAATAACTTCTCATTATCTCAAGCCTAAACTTGGTCCCATAATCTACATATCCACAGAAAGTCATGTACTTGAAGTCAAAGAGTACTTTCCCTTGTCTATACCTGCCCCAATATAGTCTGTTTGCGACCAAAAACATGACCCAAACGGGGTGTGAGACTAAATCCCATTAGGCAACCTCCCAATGATTTGTTCCTAATAGTCAGTGAATATATGGTAGGTAAAAGTACATAAAATACTAAACAAAAACATGTTGAACAATAAACAATCCCTAGTTCCATGGTCAAGCAAAAACTAACAAGTAGGAAATCACAATGGGTAACCCTCTGGTCCTACCTATCAAAAACCAACAACACTATGGGATGTGCACTCAGCCTATCCCATCTGGTTTAGTCATACGGAATTATAGAGACACTCTGATGATGAACATGCAGCCAATTACCCTTATAGTCTAGGTTAGTCAGGAACTCTATAAGGAACCTTTCACGGTCAAGTCCCCTCATAGCCCTAAGGTCAAGGAAACTCTGAGGAAGCATGCCCAGTCAATTCCCCTTATAGCCCTGGCCATTCATAGACTCTTTAAGGAAGCTCAAACAGTCAATCCCTCTTATATACTATGGTAATCACGTGATTCAAACAAACAAATAGAGACTCTCTGAGGAAGCTCACACAGTCTATCCCCATATAGTATAAAATAGTCAGGGACTCTCGGAGGAAGCTCTCACAGTTTATCCCTTTATAGACCAAAGTAATGTTAGGATCTCTGAGGATTCTCACTGAGTCAATCCCCGCATAGCCTAAAGCTCAAAGACTCTATGAGGAATCTCACTCAGTATATCCCCATATAGTCTACTACCGTCCAAAGACTCTATGAGGAAGCTCACTCGGTCTATCCCCTTTTAGTCTATAGCACCATGTTCTCATGGCCCTGGGTAGTTCAATGCATAATAATGATATATGGCCAAAGTAAACCTACAAAACTACTTATCTAACCAGTATAGTACATCTCAAACATGTTAGAAGACAGCACCCCATCCTACTATCATAAGACATGGAAAACTGGTAAACAGCCAATAGGCTGAACAAGAAGAAAGGTGTAAACATATAATCATGAGTAGAATATCCAAGGTATAACAATAAACCCCAAACAGGTTCAATTTACCTCTACACAGGCATACAAGCATGGAAGGAAAAATGCAGGGTATTATGGTAAACACACGATACACCGTTTAAGGGTATCAATGGAATTTGCACATAATATTCCAAGAGTTCAAACGGAAAGGCACAAACCACCTACATAGGGTTAAGAGATCAATATACTTGAACCACTAGGCTTGAAACTCCTTATAACATCATAGATCTATGAAAATGCATAAAATGTTCAACCCATGATAATGTGAAAAAGTGGAGGAATTGGAAAACAATTCTCTAGAAGAAGGGAGAGCGTACCATTGTGGTTCCAACACAATCGACATCGATCGATTCGGAGAACAGAAGGAGGCTCGGGGGCTCGTAGAAGATCTGTGGTCGTACCCTCGCTCTTGGACGAACCAAAGCTAATAAGAGGGTGTTCTATATGTCATACGTGACCCTAGTGTGTTTAATGAAAAAAAAACAAAACACACGACATGTACTTTTGGAGTACATGGCGTGTACTTACTGTTTCTATACTCCACTTTAGGAGGCCTCAACGTCACCCCACACGACTGTGTGTGTGGCCCTTACACAGCCATCACATGGCCTTGCGCGACAAATAAGTTCACGGTGTGTACTTATAAAGTACACGATGTGTACTACAAAAATTTCCAAATACTCTAATTTTCTCAAAAACTCTAGAAAAAATAAAAAAAAATACCTGAAAAGAAGGCCAGGGTTCTTACATTATCATTCAAAGTGAATAAATATTTTAATTATGTATTATTTTAGGACAATGACAATATATTTTTAGAAAGGAACTTAGAAAAGAAATATTTTGTAAACATAAGATTTCTAAATTAATATAACAAACAATATCATTACATAATTCAGTAAAAATAATTTTTTACAAAAATATATATTGATGGAATATTTTTCAAATTTGACATGAAAATATTCACCATATAACTGTTATATTTATGAAGATAATAATTTAATCCATCTAAAAATAAAACATTATAAATTAGAAGATTATATGAATTCATTATTTGGCCAAGGAAAATAATATTTCATTTGGAATTTTTAACAAAAGTGAAATGACCACCATCCAATTATATTAGATTATTGAAACATGAATAATCTCTAGTGATGTTTCTAGAATAACCACTATCTAGTTACAAAGGATATTTACTATAGCTTTTCTAGTAAGTTCTCTACAACGCATATATTACACAAAACATGACTTTTATACCCAAATATTCATGGGCCCAGAAGTTTTTTTAATCTTTAACTGCCGAAAATTTATTACAAGGTTTCTAATATGAATATTATATAAATTTAGAAATTAAAAAAATTTGGGTCCAGTAGAGTAAAAAACTACTATTAGAACAAAAGGAACTATATCAAGAAATATTTATATTTTTAATGATTCTCTATTGTCTTGGTTGATAACCAATTCCATTGGTGTATTCGGGAGTAGTCTATATTCCAAGCATCAAAGTAAGATAATTTCTCCCATTGGTGAATCTTTTGAGATCATTCTAATGTTTCTCTTTTGAAAATTTTAACTGCTTGATTTTTTCAATAATTGAGCATTTTTGTCTTTATCAATAGTAATATGAGTGTTAGAACAAGAATACAACCATTATTTACCACTAAAATATTACATTTATCCTTATTGACATTGAATGTATCATCCATAATATTTTAGTACTGAAAATTTTCATCCTTTTAAATATTATTATCATTGTTTTTATCTCATGAGTGATTAGAAATATTAATTGGAGATGAAGGAAAATTATTAGATACCTCATATGTGTTTGACATAATAAACATTTTTTACCCCTCATGTAAATCCTCTTGAGTTGATTATAAATCAATTGAGAAGTCTTTTTAAGCACTCCATGTTACATTCATGGATTTTTTATATGTTCTATCTTTTTCATCATACTTATTCAAACAAATTATTGTATGTAATTAAGATTTTACATGAACTTTTCCCTTGAACTTATACAAAACTACTTCATTCATTGGACTACATTAATTCTTGTATTTTCACCAATTTAATAAATTTTCATTTTTTACTTTATAACATGGATTCCTAAAGAACATAATCCTTTATTATAACTTATTAAATATTTTGTCTCGGTAGGTTATCTCGTCATCAGAATTAGAAGGTGACTCCTCATCACTTGAGATATCTGATTAGATTTTTTCATATTTTTAATTAATGTATATTTTAAGGATATTGATTATGTATTTTTTTCATCCTCCTTGTATCTATTTAATTTAGTTATTCCTCACAGATAATTTGTTTTCCTATAATCTATTTAATTGTTAACTTATTATCATCACATGATTCTTAGATTGACACACATGTTTCTCCCTATTTGTTTGGTAGACACCTCAACAATTGCATCACATGGGAATTTTGCCATCAAAATTGATATATCTAAGGATTTTGAAACTCTTAAGTGGATATTTCTACTTAATGTTCTTAGAAGGTATGGCTTCTCAAATGGATTTGTGAATCTGATTCGTACCATTCTGGAGTCTTCCAGGTTATCGGTTCTTGTCAATGGTGCCCCGAGGGGATTCTTTCTTTGCACCAGGGGGGTGCAGTAAGGTGAACCACTCTCTGGTCTTCTCATTTCCATGGTAGAGGACTACCTGAGTCGGTGTATTAATGATATTGCTCAAATGGGACTTTATAAATGAATTAGGGCAGGTGTGAGTGATTATGCCCCATCTCATTTATTGTATGCTGATGACATCTTCCTCCTTGGTCATGCGTCAAGGAAAACTATCTCCTCCATTAAATACCTCTTCAGTCATTATGAGGAGGTGTCTGGACAAGCCATTAGTTGGGAAAAATCTTCCACTGTTTTTGGAAATGGAATTGCAGTTGGGAAATGAAACAGAATTGTTAGACTTCTTGGGGTGAGGAGGGGTTCCTTACCTTTCCAATACCTTGGGGTCCCTTTGTTTTGGGGAAAAGTGAAAAGATAGTATCTTGATGGACCCTTTTCGGGAATTGTTCATCAGATGGCGAGCTGGAAGGGTAAAGTTATGTCCCTCACTGGGAGGGTCTTCCTTGTAAACTCCGTTATCACAACGAAGTTTGTCTACTCATTCTCCATTTATCGATAGCTGAGGGGTCTTCTCAAGGAACTTCAGAGTATGGTACGGAATTTCATATGGACGGGGTCACCACATGAGAGAAAGCTTTTTACAGTGGCATGGAAGGAGTGAATTAATCCTATGGAGCTGGGGGTCTTGGAATCAAGGATCTCCAGACCATTAATGAGAGTTTGATTGGGATGCTCACTTGGAACTTTCTCACTTGTGAAGCCGACGAGGAATTTCTTTCAAACAGGATCACAAGGAGTCTCTTAAATGGACACAAATGGCATCTTGCCTCATCGGTTTGAGCCTCTATCAAGAAGGATTATGTCAAAATCATGCATGATACCTGATGGTTGGTTTGCAGGGATTCCACACTGAATTGCTGGAACACAAAGTGGCTCACACATCCTCTTTGTGACTCAAATGTGCCACCTGAGGCTGTAACAGCCCAAGATTTTATAAAAAATATTCTTTTTAATTAATGTCTTGTGTTGTACGCTACACCAAAAGGAGCTTTCACAACACGCATCCTTGACTTGCCTTGCATTACACGCAATCGCGACCTTCCTCGATAGCGTGTGTGGTACGTAATCCTGAGTTTCACGAAACAATGATATGCTATTAAAATATTATTAAAACTAGCCGTTATGAATAGTAATAACCACTTTTTAAATTTTAGAAATTTTAACTCTCAAAATGGACTTCATTTTTGGATTCGGAGTATCGAATTTAGCCTAAGGTGGAATTTTGGTACTTTTCGGATAACTTTCATATTCTGATGAATAGTGAAAATTACTAAATTATAATTAAAAACAACTTTTTTAATCGAAATAATTAATAGTGATAAATCATTAATTTGAGTGGTTTTAAAGTATATTTAGAATATATTTTTACAATTTAATACAATGTTGGTCACTGGATGTAATTTCACATTTAAACTAGACATAAACAAGTGTCAATCTTTTGATAGATATTGTTTCTTAAAAACACGCTATTTGTTTTAACAGCGGGATTTAATTATAAAATTAATTAATGCAACTTTTATGTTATGAATTTGGTAAAATAGACTTCATTTTTGAATTCGGAATATGAAATATAGCTTGGGATGAAATTTTGGCATTGTTCTGAAAAACATCAATTTTTGATGAATAGTGAAACTACTAAGTGGTAGGTTAAAAACTGAATTTTGAATAAAACTTAATTTTACCGCTTCTGTGAATGGAATTTCGAAAATCCGAGAGACACGGTTAATATCAAGGACTAAAATGTGGTTCAATGAGATGAAAATAATTTTTTGGTGAATAGTAACTTTTTACTTTTTTTACCACGGTTAATAGTAAATAGGGTAACTAAGGGTAAATATGATATTAATATTACCCTAACACATGTCCTAATTCTATTGGACAAGTGTAATTCGACCAAAAACAAACTTAGGAATAAAATATGACCATTTAGGCCCACTTGGATTAGATTAGGACATTTATTATTAATTTATTTAAAGAAGGGTTAAAATAGTTAAAAATCAAAGTTTAATAAGTAAATCATTTCTAATATGGGGTTATACATAAGATAAATTCGATTGTAAATATTCCTTATAAAGCTAAAAAGATTTACTACATTATGGTATTTTATTTGTAATTTTTAGACATCAAATAATTTAATTTATTTATGACACAAAGATGATGCAGTAATTATCTTGTTAATGAAATATTGACATAATTGATGTTATAAACACCACAATAAATTTAATTTGAGACTTTTTATGAATTACACTAATTTTCTAGGTTACTATGATATAGTTTTGTTGATTTAATCAACTTGGTTCGAACATATAATTCTGTTATGACTTTCACAAAAATCATATATCATATAGTGTCAAAATTGACACAAAATAGTTTTTAAATCAAATATTATATAATTAATTGTTATTTTATTCCTAAAAATCTAAGGTTCGGCCAAATGACTTAGATAAGGATATATATATTAATAATAAACAATTTGGGGTTCGTTTGGCATGTTATAGTAAGTGTATTAACCATATAGTGAAAGAAAACAAAAAGACACGGTAAAAGTTAAATTATTTAACTTAGAGTTAAATCTAATTGATAAGGTTAAAATAATAACCTAAACTTGTCCAAATCTTATTGGTTGATAGGATTTCGACCCATCCCCACTTTAGCTTCGAAATAAGACCCTTTGGAACCATTATAAACCGATTTTGACTTTAATATAAAATAATATTTTGAGATATTCCTACGGTTCCCCTCTCCTCCCCTATAAAAGGACACCTCCTCCCCCTCCTCCTTACACCAATTTGAGCACTCAATCTCGTCCAAACCCTTCCAATTTCTCCTCTCCACTTCCCTAGAAACATCCTAGAGGTTCTGGTCTTCCTCAAAGACCAATTTTAGTGCCCTAAGAGGAGGTCTCAAAGAGGCACTTCAAAGAAGAGGTAATTACCGTTACCAATTCTTTCATCTTTATTTCTTCTTCCACTTCTTCTTCTTAGGTTGTTTCATTATGAAGTAATAACATCAGTATCACTAATATACTGATATGTTATTATAAGTATGAAACAACCCTATTTCACCATCTATCCATTCTACGGAAAAAGAAATCACCGCGCGTGCGTACGTACGGAATACCGTCTCCACGCCGTGGTGTAATCTATTTTCCACCATCACCTTACAAGGATGGGTATAATGGTGTAATGAGTAACTATATATGATTATTATGAAGTAATATTGATACTGAAATAATATATATATACTCCAATACAATTCCACGATCATAGGAACGATATCATCACTCGTGCGTACGTACGGAATACCGTCTCCACGATGTGATGCGACTCGTTCTACATGATCTTCATTTCATAATGATTATATAAATGAATTGAATGAATGAATATGGTATATACTACACTAATAACATTCTGGAAATTAATTATCTATAACCTAAAGATAATAATAAGAATTTATTCGACAAAACACGCATAAGAACAAAAAGTTATAAAGACCCGAGTAACAGGTAACAATGAAATATTACTAACAAGAAGCTAATAATATGACCATATATGATATCATATCAATATGTATGATTCTGGAATAAGTCAATAACATTATTTAAACCATTATACAGGAGGTTCGGACACTTACGAAGCAAATCGTACCAAAGGTAAGGGAAATATCACAATCTCATTTTTATCCGAGATTGTTTATACTTTAGTATTTACTGGGGTGTATTTTATCATCCACATCCATATTTCCTCAATATGTAATATTATTTCCATCCACCTACAATTGTTTAAATCCAATTTTACCCTTCGGTGAGTTTTTAGTAAAAGATATGAAAGGAATCTTTTGTCGTTTTTCGTACGAGGTACTTTTTTGACTTTTCCGACAAAAGTATGAGAAGAATGTTTTTTTTAACTTATACGGCATGAATGGATTTTTAAAACATTATTTCCAAGAAACTTCCTTTACAAGTTTTCAAGTTTATTTTTAATCAACTTCTTTTATTTTAAATTCGTATGACATGTTATGAAAGGAAAAATGTTTTTGAAGAAGAAAGGATATTTTCCTCAAGAATGGAGTTCAAGTATTTTATCAAAATTATTTTCCATCTAAGATAATAAAAGGGTTCTGTTTTTATCCCTATTATTACATTGGTTTGATTATGTTGTGATGGAAATATTTTTATGAATTCCTTTATCTTATATGAATTGTTTTATGATGTCATGTTGTTTAAGAATCCCATTTTTATTACATAGGTTATGCAATGATGTATGATTTATGATTTTGTGGCACACATAAGAATGGTATCATTATGAGATGGGTGGGACCTATATCTCCCTCCAATGCATTGGGTAAAGATTTTATATCTCATGAGATAGACATGGCTGGAACGGAAGGTTATTTCGGTTCAGTGATACAGGACTGAAACGAGGAGTGAACTCGGTTCAGAAAGGGACTTTGTCCACTAAGATAGTCTTGGCAATGAGTCATGACTAACAAGAAATGATTTTCCATGATTATGTGTGCATGCCACAAGGTTTCAAGTTTTATGTTATGATTATGGGGATCTCATTTTCACTTCTATGATTTATCCCATGTTATGATATTATGAGCTCTTTTTCAGGTTAAGATTTCCAAAGGCTATGTTCTTATGTATATGATGTGATTGATATTTCTTTTGTTTACCCTTACTGAGCATTTGAGCTCACCCTTTTATGTTTTCTTTTCCCCAGGATATAAAGAAATGTTTTAGGTAAAAAAAAGGGAAGATCTTTATGGGAGATATTGAAGATCTTTCACCACGATTAGAAGATTACGTTCCGAGTTTCCAAAGACACTAAACTATTACGATCCTTGTGTGTGTGTTTTTGTTATGTACTAAGTATTCCGCAAAAGTAATGTAATGTCAATGTACGTCAAGATACGGGTCTCTACAGTTGGTATCAGAGGAAAGGTTTAGTCAACCTTTGGAAACTAGGATGCGAAAACGTTAGTGAGATCCCTAGAGTTATTTCTAAGGTATGTCTAGGAATGTCCCTAAGGATAAGTATACGTATAGGATATATTCCTAGAACTATGGTAACGATATTAGATTAAACCTAAGAAGTTAGGTATTGAGGATACTTTCCCTTTACTATGTTGTTTTCTCTAGCATGATTTTTGATTCTCACAAAATTATTTTTGTGTTTTAGTTAATGGAGGGAACCAAAAGGAATTCAGTTAACATTGAATCCAATGGACAAATTGGTGACTATGAGCAACAAAATTGTGTAATACCTAGAGAGAAAGATGTTGTGATTATGCCGAATCAATCATCGCGATATATGATTAACAAGGTGAAATTTAGTGGTATGCCTAATTCATCAAAGAAGAGGAAGATAGACTATTATGCATGTTCGCATGTTGAGGAGCATAAAGAATGGAAGATTGAGATTTCTAAAGAAGGGAAGAAGAACCTTGAGGAATACCTCAAATGGAGGGACCGATGTTATCTGTGTGGAGAAAAGGGTCATAGAGTGACAGACTGTTATGGAGTTCAATGTCTTATTTGTGGAGAACATGGGAATTACCCAACTCAATGCCCTGACCTAAAAAGTTACTTCTAAATCAAGGAAGGACTTATTCCAGGATAATCATTGATGTGGATGGACTGAAGTGTTTTGGTATTCAAGAATAATGTTGTTGAGGTACTTTTATGGTGTGTTGAAATATTTAAGTATTGGTCTATTGTGGTTTTCAATAATTTTAAGGTACCGGTAACTATGAAAAGTGATTCAAAAATTTTGGAAAGTAGATGATAAGTGCATAATGAAAGGATAAGAAGATAATGAGATGTTTGATTGTATTCATGAGCTCATGATTGATATAAGGACTAAGTGATATCATGGTTTGAGTATAAATAATTTTGAGGATTTTGGTATGTGGAAAGAGTTAACTTTTAACAGCACTCATGTTTTCAATAAGGTTCAATGGGTATTCAAGAGAATACATGATTAAGGACTTTGAATGTTTGGAATGTGACCAACAAAACATATCTTATGATATGTGGGGATCAACGACAGTATTAAATCTTTGGTAATCGTTGTCACTATATTATGAGAGTGGACTGCAGTATTATGTATAAGCCTAAAGATTAGACTGGATTATGTTGGACATAAGTTAGTATTGTTAGAAGATTTTCGATGTTATTGATGGGATGTTATAGTAATGTAGTTTTAGAAAAAGGACAACCTGCAGGACGGGCGACAGCCCATCGCTTCGGACAAGGCTGTGGGAATCGAACCCACAACCGAAGTGCGACTGGCATTTATCGCCTACCACTGGCCTACAGGAAGTCCCTGGTTAGTATAAACTAGTTTTATTTTATTAAGCGGTATGATATATGAAGTATAAGTTCATTTTTGGAACCATATATGATTAATCTAACCACAAGATGGACTTATAACTTTTTCTAATATTTTGTTTGAAAGAGATGGAATAACCCATCATTCTATCACATGATCTGCTAACACATCACGAATAACAAATTCAACTTCATTTCTTTAAGGGATGAAGTGGAAATTGTTAAATTCACGAACAACAGTTAGATTGTACCAAAATCAAGTAAGTATTTCTTCTAATTCAAAATTTTCAACTTTAGGGAAATGATATTGAAAACCAAAAATGTTGTCCTAGTTCTCTTATACCTGATGAATCAGATGGTACCTTAGATCGTCACAAATTTATGGATTTGTGATTACTGGATTTTCCATAGCTATGTTCTCTACCACTCTCCATCAGAACATGATGGTTAGATTTCTCTTCCATATCCATATTTTCACCTATGTGGAAACACAGTGATTAGTTTATTTGGGTAACTGTTACGTTTCATACTTTTGTTCTTAAAGATTGGTTTTGGTATTCCTTTTTACGATGTGGGTTTCTATTAAAGAAACTTTCGAATAGTAAACCATTTATAACCCCGACGAATTTCGAGGGCGAAATTCATTTTAAGGGGGGTAGAATGTAACAGCCCAAGATTTTATAAAAAATATTCTTTTTAATTAATGTCTTGTGTTGTACGCTACACCAAAAGGAGCTTGCACAACACGCATCCTTGACTTGCCTTGCATTACACGCAATCGCGACCTTCCTCGATAGCGTGTGTGGTACGTAATCCTGAGTTTCACGAAACAATGATATGCTATTAAAATATTATTAAAACTAGCCGTTATGAATAGTAATAACCACTTTTTAAATTATAGAAATTTTAACTCTCAAAATGGACTTCATTTTTGGATTCGGAGTATCGAATTTAGCCTAAGGTGAAATTTTGGTACTTTTCGGATAACTTTCATATTCTGATGAATAGTGAAAATTACTAAATTATAATTAAAAACAACTTTTTTAATCGAAATAATTAATAGTGATAAATCATTAATTTTAGTGGTTTTAAAGTATATTTAGAATATATTTTTACAATTTAATACAATGTTGGTCATTGGATGTAATTTCACATTTAAACTAGACATAAACAAGTGTCAATCTTTTGATAGATATTGTTTCTTAAAAACACGCTATTTGTTTTAACAGCGGGATTTAATTATAAAATTAACTAATGCAACTTTTATGTTATGAATTTGGTAAAATAGACTTCATTTTTGAATTCGGAATATGAAATATAGCTTGGGATGAAATTTTGGCATTGTTCTGAAAAACATCAATTTTTGATGAATAGTGAAACTACTAAGTGGTAGGTTAAAAACTGATTTTTGAATAAAACTTAATTTTACCGCTTCTGTGAATGGAATTTCGAAAATCCGAGAGACACGGTTAATATCAAGGACTAAAATGTGGTTCAATGAGATGAAAATAATTTTTTGGTGAATAGTAACTTTTTACTTTTTTTACCACGGTTAATAGTAAATAGGGTAACTAAGGGTAAATATGATATTAATATTACCCTAACACATGTCCTAATTCTATTGGACAAGTGTAATTCGACCAAAAACAAACTTAGGAATAAAATATGACCATTTAGGCCCACTTGGATTAGATTAGGACATTTATTATTAATTTATTTAAAGAAGGGTTAAAATAGTTAAAAATCAAAGTTTAATAAGTAAATCATTTCTAATATGGGGTTATACATAAGATAAATTCGATTGTAAATATTCATTAGAAAGCTAAAAAGATTTAATACATGATGGTATTTTATTTGTAATTTTTAGACATCAAATAATTTAATTTATTTATGACACAAAGATGATGCAGTAATTATCTTGTTAATGAAATATTGACATAATTGATGTTATAAACACAAAAATAAATGTAATTTGAGACTTTTTATGAATTACACTAATTTTCTAGGTTACTATGATATATTTTTGTTGATTTAATCAACTTGGTTCGAACATATAATTCTGTTATGACTTTCACAAAAATCATATATCAAATAGTGTCAAAATTGACACAAAATAGTTTTTAAATCAAATATTATATAATTAATTGTTATTTTATTCCTAAAAATCTAAGTTTCGGCCAAATGACTTAGATAAGGATATATATATTAATAATAAACAATTTGGGGTTCGTTTGGCATGTTATAGTAAGTGTATTAACCATATAGTGAAAGAAAACAAAAAGACACGGTAAAAGTTAAATTATTTAACTTAGAGTTAAATCTAATTGATAAGGTTAAAATAATAACCTAAACTTGTCCAAATCTTATTGGTTGATAGGATTTCGACCCATCCCCACTTTAGCTTCGAAATAAGACCCTTTGGAACCATTATAAACCGATTTTGACTTTAATATAAAATAATATTTTGAGATATTCCTAAGGTGCCCCTCTCCTCCCCTATAAAAGGACACCTCCTCCCCCTCCTCCTCACACCAATTTGAGCACTCAAGCTCGGCCAAACCCTGCCAATTTCTCCTCTCCACTTCCCTAGCAACATCCTAGAGGTTCTGGTCTTCCTCAAAGACCAATTTTAGTGCCCTAAGAGGAGGTCTCAAAGAGGCACTTCAAAGAAGAGGTAATTACCGTTACCAATTCTTTCATCTTTATTTCTTCTTCCACTTCTTCTTCTTAGGTTGTTTCATTATGAAGTAATAACATAAGTATCACTAATATACTGATATGTTATTATAAGTATGAAACAACCATATTTCACCATCTATCCATCCTACGGAAAAAGAAATCACCGCGCGTGCGTACGTACGGAATACCGTCTCCACGCCGTGGTGTAATCTATTTTCCACCATCACCTTACAAGGATGGGTATAATGGTGTAATGAGTAACTATATATGATTATTATGAAGTAATATTGATACTGAAATAATATATATATACTCCAATACAATTCCACGATCATAGGAACGATATCATCACTCGTGCGTACGTACGGAATACCGTCTCCACGATGTGATGCGACTCGTTCTACATGATCTTCATTTCATAATGATTATATAAATGAATTGAATGAATGAATATGGTATATACTACACTAATACCATTCTGGAAATGAATTATCTATAACCTAAAGATAAGAATAATAATTTATTCGACAAAACACGCATAAGAACAAAAAGTTATAAAGACCCGAGTAACAGGTAACAATGAAATATTACTAACAAGAAGCTAATAATATGACCATATATGATATCATATCAATATGTATGATTCTGGAATAAGTCAATAACATTATTTAAACCATTATACAGGAGGTTCGGACACTTACGAAGCAAATCATACCTAAGGTAAGGGAAATATCACAATCTCATTTTTATCCGAGATTGTTTATACTTTAGTATTTACTGGGGTGTATTTTATCATCCACATCCAAATTTCCTCAATATGTAATATTATTTCCATCCACCTACAATTGTTTAAATCCAATTTTACCCTTCGGTGAGTTTTTATTAAAAGATATGAAAGGAATCTTTTGTCGTTTTTTGTACGAGGTACTTTTTTGACTTTTCCGACAAAAGTACGAGAAGAATGTTTTTTTTAACTTATACGGCATGAATGGATTTTTAAAACATTATTTCCAAGAAACTTCCTTTACAAGTTTTCAAGTTTATTTTTAATCAACTTCTTTTATTTTAAATTCGTATGACATGTTATGAAAGGAAAAATGTTTTTGAAGAAGAAAGGATATTTTCCTCAAGAATGGAGTTCAAGTATTTTATCAAAATTATTTTCCATCTAAGATAATAAAATGGTTCTGTTTTTATCCCTATTATTACATTGGTTTGATTATGTTGTGATGGAAATATTTTTATGAATTCCTTTATCTTATATGAATTGTTTTATGATGTCATGTTGTTTAAGAATCCCATTTTTATTACATAGGTTATGCAATGATGTATGATTTATGATTTTGTGGCACACATAAGAATAGTATCATTATGAGATGGGTGGGACCTATATCTCCCTCCAATGCATTGGGTAAAGATTTTATATCTCATGAGATAGACATGGCTGGAACGGAAGGTTATTTCGGTTCAGTGATACAAGACTGAAACGAGGAGTGAACTCGGTTCAGAAAGGGACTTTGTCCACTATGATAGTCTTGGCAATGAGTCATGACTAACAAGAAATGATTTTCCATGATTATGTGTGCATGCCACAAAGTTTCAAGTTTTATGTTATGATTATGGGGATCTCATTTTCACTTCTATGATTTATCCCATGTTATGATATTATGAGCTCTTTTTCAGGTTAAGATTTCCAAAGGCTATGTTCTTATGTATATGATGTGATTGATATTTCTTTTGTTTACCCTTACTGAGCATTTGAGCTCACCCTTTTATGTTTTCATTTCCCCAGGATATAAAGAAAGGTTTTAGGTAAAAAAAGGGAAGATCTTTATGGGAGATATTGAAGATCTTTCACCACGATTAGAAGATTACGTTCCGAGTTTCCAAAGACACTAAACTATTACGATCCTTGTGTGTGTGTTTTTGTTATGTACTAAGTATTCCGAAAAAGTAATGTAATGTCAATGTACGTCAAGATACGGGTCTCTACAGAGGCAGCCAATTTGTCAATTTCCAGCTTTATCTCATAGCTGAAATCTGCTTCAATTAGTGTTCTTGTGCAGGTGGAGCATGAAGTCACTGATTATGTCTTTATGGGCCAGGATACTCTAATCTGGATGCATACTAGAACTGGGAAATTCAATAGTGGGGATTATTACAGGATCCTCTGTGGGGGCCAATCCCCTGAACCTTCCTGGATGCTAAAATTCAGAGTGCATTTCATTAGACCCTCTAGATTTTCTCTGATCTGGAGGATCTGAAAAAAAATGCCTACCCACATCTGATGCTCTCAGGAGGGCCGGGTTTTAGATGGCCTCCATGTGCTCCATGTGTACAGTCGATGAGGACCCAGTGCAGCATATTTTTATGGGCTGCTCTCATGCAAAGAAACTGTGGGAATACATCAGTTCTGTGTTTGGGGTGGTCGTGGACACCTGTGGGTCGGTTATCCAGATGTTATCTGTTACTTCCCATGGCAGGTTCAGCGAGCAGATTTTTAATCTGTTTTTGACTGTCATTGTCACGGCTGTTGCAGTCCTTTGGGAAGCCCGATATGCTGCTATTTTCACTGGTGTGCGCCCCACTATTCAGCAAGGAGTGATGGCGATTCATAGAGATTTTTATGCAGCATCTCTTGTGCAGGATGGTGCAATGTCTAATGCCGTTGTAGACCTTCAAATTCTGCGTACGCTTGGTGTCTCGAGGCGGCCATGCTTTCCTCAGATGCTGAAGCATATTCGATGGATCCCTCCCATCGAACCTTGCATCAAGGTCAATGTTGATGGGGGTGTGTTGGGTGATCCAGGTCCATCATGTTTTGGAGGTGTGTTTCGTACCTACCATGGGTTCGTTAAAGGATGATATCACCATGCCATTAGAACTGGTACCGCTTTTTAAGCTGAGCTTCGGGCAATGATTTATGCCATCAGGTACGCTGTCTATTTCAATTGGAAAAATATATGGATTGAATCTGACTCTCATATTTCGGTCCATGCCTTGAGCACCAAGACCCGCCATGTCCCTTGGTTTTTACTGCCACAATGGGTTGGTTGCCTTGATGATATCGCTCAGATGCGGGTGGAGGTCTCACATGTTTACCGAGAGTCTAATCAGGTGGCGGATGCGTTGGAAAAGCAGGCGCTCACTGATACTGGGGAGATGTGGCCTTTTACGACCCCAGATTATTGTTCCTCACTGGTGGAGGCAGATAAGTGTGGGGTGGTGCACACTCATTTATGTAATATTTCCGTGTATTCTTGACTCTTCTCATTTTCTTTATTTAATTTTATTAGGACCGGCTTTCACCGGCTCCTGGCTTTTCTGGTATTTTATAGTATAAGTATTTAAGAACATTTTCTAGAAATTATAAGTTCCCTCATTCTCAACAAAAATTTTACATACATATATTCACTTAATTTTATCATCATATGAAGCATATTGTTGAACCTCCACGTTTTAAATGTTATTATTATACGCTGTTTTTGTATCACCACTCTATATATTACTATCAATTTTAGGTAATTCATGTTTTTCTCCAATGTCGGTCTAGATTTCAAACCCCATGATTTCAATATCTAAATTCATATTAATTTTACAGAGAAAATAGTAATTAGAATTAAAATAAGGAGGTATGTTAGTATAAGATCCATATTTTCTATTATTATACATAAAGAACTCAATTATGAACAAGTAAAAATTTTCCATCTTAACAAGACAACTAAATCACAGTTGAAATTATATTTGAAAATAGTTCTATACTAGATGTTGGTTGGAGTGAGTAACTCAAGATAGGAGTGATTTGGGTTCCCCATAAATTTTTTGTTAGAAAAAATTAATGAAATATCACCCATGTAGGATAAATAATTCCATGTTAATAAAAACATTACAATAATAGAAGTTTTACCTTTCAAAATATTTCTCCATGATGTATTAGGGCTCTATTAAAATAATATATGAAATGACATTAAATTTTAAATATTATTTTTTAATAAAATCCATTATATAAACACTGGTTATAATAAACTATTGATGTATAATATTTTTAATACATATTAAACACATTTGAAAATTTTACCGTTGGAATATAAAATTTTCCTAAACATAAATGAAACACACAGTAGAGTAAGAAAGGGATTTAGTCTCTAGTTGATATTTAATCCCCACCATTAGAAAATCACCCATTTCCAAGAATATTATTTTAACAATAATATTCCATACCATGGATCTAGTATACAAGAAATATCACATTGTCCTTCAATGATCACAGACATTTCCATAGTTATACATCAGATGAAATCAAACTCTAGACACCAATGATCTCTTCCACATATTCTAAAGGTATAAATTATAATAAATTAAGAGAATGTTTCTAGAACACTCGACATAATGTTTGAGAGATAGTTTTTACAATTTTAAAGAACATGGAAACACACTTCCTTAAATTAAATCATATAATATAGATATAAAATAAGAATAAATTGAAGTTTTAGTGCTTCTTTCTCTGTATAGATTCAGAATCTCTAGGTTCATCAAATTTTTACTGGTGAGAAGCTCAAACAAATATCTTTTAAATTGAATACAAAATGGAGTTTCATGGAGTACACATTTATTTATTTAGATGCTCTGAGAATCATTGAAGAAAATCAAATGAATTATTAAATGAAAGGATCATGATCTTATGAATATTCTACTCATTCACATTCACTAGTATGTATATGAAATCACAATATCTCACACATATGTGCACATAATTTAATATTCATAAATATATAGATCTATTTTTTTTATCTGGTGAATAATAATAATAAATATTTTAGTGATACCCATAATAATAATCAAATCTAGAAACACCGACTTTGACATGAATCAATTTTAATAAAAACTATGTGAGTCTATATATAATAACTTCCATAAAATAGCCATTGGAGTCATTAAATTCAATTGAAGTAGAAAAAAATGGCAGCATGACTAAAAGTGGCATGGTATAATTGTAGTGCATTCCATAGTAATAAGAGGCAACAGTAGTACACCTAGAGGTAGCATAGTTGAACTAACGATAGCACATCTTGTAGTAGAAGGTCTGGCAGTGGCATAAGGATGATAGTGACATGCTTACTGTTCCACAAAACAAATATATAGACAATGATAATGGTGGAATGTTTAAAAGTGGAATAAGAATGATGGTGGGACATGACATATGGTGTAATGTCTGATGGTAGGACAAGCTAAATGGTGGATGGATTGGCAGTTTCATAACTATGGTGCTGACACAACTCTAGTGGTAGTAAATATCTAATAGTAACATTTTTAAACTAATAGTGACTCCTGTATACTAATAGTATACCATATTAACATAGAATATTTTACATATAAAATGATATGAAATAATAAAACATGAGTCTTATCAGTGACGTTGCAATCAAGAATTGTGAGAATTAAAATAAGGAGGTTCCAACAATATTTCCCTAAAAAGGAAAACTTTCCCATCATATAAGGAACCAATTAATTATTAATTATTCTTAAACATCTCCAAAAAATTAATTTTTGTGTATTATCCTTCATAAAATGTAAAATTCACTAACATACTTTATAACATGGAAAAATAGAAATATAAGGAATGATGATCTCAAATGACTAGTAATTAAAAACAGTCAATTAAAGATATCAAGGCATAAACATGTCTTAAATATTATGTCATGAATAACTAAATATCATTAATCAATAGTCAACATTAAATGGGGATAATTTTAAATCCATTAGTGTAAATAAAATATGTATATTAATAATATTCATCACATACTGATGGAATTCATAATCACTATCTTCCAAAACATGTTGCCAATTCCATATGCCAAGAAATTTACTTGTCATCAAGACAGTAGTATAGAAATCATGATGAATAGGGTAGGAATAAACCAAATAAAAATCATATTTTTTTATCATTATGAATTTCTATTCTTCAAGGGGCTATACTATATTTTTCCCCTCCCATCTCTTGATTATAAAAAATGCCTTCATTGTACGTGTTAAAAAGAAATTTCTTACAATTCCCTATGAAAACTCATACATAATAAAACCATGGTAATCTATATAATAAATGATATAGAATATAAATTCATAATAAACATTATTTATAAGTCAATGGTCATCATGAATTTCAATACAATATCCCTTGTTAATAAAATTGATAATATGATCAAAACCCATCTAGAGAAAGAAGATATATGATAAAAAAAACATAGTCAAATTGTCGATAATTATCCATATAGATGTGTAAATATAAATAATTTCAATACATCCCTAATCCCAATAAAATGGATCAAATAATAAAAATTCATCTATGGAATGAATGTGGATTTTCAAATAATATATATTCAGACTTTTGATAACAATACATATTTGAATAAAAATATACAGAATGTTATTACTTTTTCAATGTGAATAAAAGAGATAACATGATCATAACCGATATATATAAATAAGGTGGACTGTCAATCAATAAATATTCAACATTCCATTAATCCTCTATATAATAATAACAATATAAAGAAAAAATTAAGTTTCTCTATGTCAATTGAATAAAATATTAATAGGTTAACATCTTCAAATCTTAATTAGAAACTTTTTGAGGTTCACACTATATAGGGTATAGGGTATACAACTATGTCAGTACTATAAAATCAAAACCATAATCTATCCAAATAAATAATGTGTTTTTTCTAAAAATAGAATATCCTCAATGTAACAATTTAAAATTTGAATGATTCTTACATTGATGGAAAACACCCACACAAAAGAATCCTTGAACGATACCATCCACGAAGGGATCAATAATTTTTTTTGTTATAAGATTTAATAACCACAAAATATAAATATATATTAAATTAATAATATTTAAATATAAATCATATTTCTGTAACTTTGAAAATAAAAATGAAAATGCATGTGAAAACATAAAAGTGATTTTAGAAAATATTTTTAACATTTATGTAAAATAAGTTGTTATGGGTCACTTCCAAAATCCATTTTTAAAAGCTAATGTGGAAAATCTTTGAATACCATTAGTTGTAAAAATATTATTTAATAATAGGGATTTAAAAAGAGGTAGCATTTTTATGAGAGAAATGAGGAGTGGAAGGAAAAACATATGAAAGAGAAAGGAAAGTACCTTATTAATATTTACAAAGATATTATATTGAGAATAAAATTTCTATAGTATTACTTAAAAAAAATTATTAATGAATTATTTGCACAAAAAGTATCATAAATTTCCATAAAATATTTGGGTTGTAGAACAAAATCATCGATGAAAAATGTTGAAGATAATGTATTATAACTCAAATAAAGGGAATTGAGTTTCCCAAATTTGTAATACTAGGGACACAATTGTATCAATACCCACTTCAATAAGGTAACATTATTTTCCTAGTAAATCACATTAAATTATGAGATTATAAAAAATATATCTATGGGACTTGAATACACCAATAAAGGTAAAATCAGCGCCTAAAATGTTTTCTTTCATAACGAATTTGAATTCAGAATAAGAAAATTGTTATAGATTTTAAAATATTCAATTAAAATACCCTTAAAAACATAAATACAAATATAAAAATTAAATTCATGGTTTGATATATAAATA
Organism: Viscum album; assembly: GCA_963277665.1. NCBI lineage: Eukaryota > Viridiplantae > Streptophyta > Magnoliopsida > Santalales > Viscaceae > Viscum > Viscum album. The sequence goes on from OY728138.1 coordinate 892,731,499, forward strand.
GTCAATATGTACCCCTCTAAAATGAAATAGACTTTATAATACCTACCATGTCTTAAATAGATACACATGAATAGAAACCCCATACCTTGTCCTAATCCATTATTAAATTTCCCAAAATATCTCTAATAATTAAATTATATTTTGAAAATATGTTCCCAAAAATGTTATACATAATTTTAAACATGTATACTCTTAATTTATAATATACAATATATTTTATATATTTTTAACTATTTTCAACACCGAGTGTAAGTAATCTATTATTTATTTGAACTAGTTTATTTTAAGTCACTTTGGAATTAAGTTTTCTCCAAATTCCATGACTTATTTCAACATCTACGTTATTATAATAGATGTTAAAGGATATTTTATAAATAAAATTTTCATTTCCTTTTTGTTTTGGTAATGAACCATGAAGGTTAAATCTTCGATGATCATGTTTTGGTGATTCGTAATGATCAAAACATGTTTTTTTAATGAATGAGTAAAAAATTGATATAACAATGCAAGAAAAAAATTATTTAAATATTCATGTCATATCATTCTATTATATATGATCTCATAGTTATTGTGCTGCCTCTGATGTGGTGCATTTCTAGATGTGGTGCAGAAATGGTCCAATGAGGATCGTCACCAGTCCCTTTTTGATTGAAACGGGTTCTCGTCAAATTTTCCAATTTTGTTGTTTTGACCCGATTAGTGTCATTATCCTTTAAATATGGTTGAATTAACCCTGTGGAAACTTTTGGTCCCCTTAGGTGATTGCATGGGGGTCAAGGACTTGCACAATCATTCCTTATCATATATAACTTCCTCGGATGGTCTCCAACTGGTTAATTGATGGAGCCAAGAATGCCCAATGTCCCTAGTATCCATGGTTCATGAACCTACTTTCCAAAGGTAGGTTCTCGTTGGCTGAAAATTCAGCCAGTGAAACTTAAGAAATCCATTGGTTAAGAGGATGGGAGGTCAGACTCATCGCACCCTTCTGGGGGGGGGAATTGTTTTCTATTCTTGGACTCTCTTATCTATCTAAGTTGTGTTAATATGTCAGTGAATCCATGGATCATTCTCGAAGAGGGTGTCCACATGCTACCCTTGGTTTGCAGGATCATCGTAGGTATGAACATATTTGAATCCATGTAGGCAATGCTGACCTAAGCCATATAATTAGGCACTATAGAGTTTATCTTCATCCAGGGGGTATGGAAGGAGACTTGATGTTGTGATTATAACCACAAGAAGGGCTTCCTACGTATCCTCATAAGAGAAATCAGAACCCAAATAGTTTGGAAATTACTCTGTACAGATGTGGTTCGGTCTATGGGTGAGGACATGTGAGGGAATTTCTATTTCAATTTCTATGGATTCGAGGTCTAACATACGTCTTCATAACTTATTTTCATAAGATAATCCCTGTCATTAATCATATGCTCATGAAAGTCGTACTCATTGTGAGAAACAAGGAGTGGCCATAGGGATTCTTTTGCAGGTGTGGGGAGGAAGAGGATATGATGGGGGAATTATTTTTTTTCGGATTGGCCAAGGTAGAGGATCAAGGTGTCTCTACATATCCTACGCAGGCAAGAATCAAGCCATTCATAGTTTTGTAAGTACCATGTATCGATCTAGACCAGTCTATAGATAAGGGCATTTTTGTTATATCAATCATGGTTTCCAGGTCTACCATGTTACTCCATTGTTTGATTTTGTGATGGAATCCTTACCACTGATCTTGAGATCATGATAGTTATACTCGACGTGAGACACAAAGAGTTATTAGGGTTTCTCTTATGAATGTGGGTAGATAAGGTGCATAATGAAGGCACATGTTTGTGGGGTTTGGGCCAAGATCGAGGATCAAGGAGTCACTACGTATCCGGCAAGGGTAGGAATCAACATGTATGTAGTTTTTTTAGAGATCCTGTAGTTTATTGTCATACAATTATGACGTTTTGTGTCTTTTAGTTTAACATATTATAGAAAAGACATATGTTACTATTTAATTTATTGTTTTAGGGATGGGTTCTGTACTTTTTAACATCATGGTTAAAGGACATTGACTCATAGATTAGGCTAATAGATTTCCTACCATAACATTTTGGTGAATTTTTACTCATAGTTTAGGGTCATATATCTTGTACCATAAAATTGTGGGGCATTTTTACTCATTTATTATAGTCATAGAGCTTAGACCATAACATCGTGGGGGCTTTTTTACTCATAGTTTAGGGTCATAGAACTTGGACCATAACATTTTGGGTATTATAACTCATAGTTTAGGGTCATAGAGCTTGAAACATAACATTGTGGGTATTATAACTCATAGTTTAGTGTCATAGAGTTGGACCATTACATTGTAGTATTTCTATTATGTGAAGTATTTCATCAAGAACATCAATTTTTTGGGAGCTGTGATGAGATATCCATCCATCGATATTATGGCATATTCTCCATTAGAATAGAGCCTATGCATGACATATGGTCCTTCACACATTGTCTCATTCTTTGGTGGATTCTTCCCGAGTATCATTGGGTTTATAAGGACTAACACCATTTCTCATTCGAGGAATGATCGATGTAGAACCTTTTTGTTAAAGGATCTTGCAATCTAGTTTTGGTAGACTTCCAAATGGTGTAGAGTGTGCATCCATTTATCTTCTAGAAACTCTAATTCATCAAACTATCTCATGGATTTCTCATCTGTGGATAGTTGATCGCAAATGTCCACATGAACTGAAAACACTTAGATTTCGATAGGTAACACCTCCTCTGCCGCATATACTAGTGAGTACATGGTTGCCTGGGTGGCAATGTGGGTCATGGTCTGGTAAGCCCATAAAGAATGAAGGTGATTATCTGGCCATGATTTATTATCCTTATCGACAATCTCTTGGTGTTTGTTGAACAAAGTCTTATTGAAATCCTAAATATTCCCATTGGTCTTCATGTGGTTGTAGGATGACTGGTTGGATTTTATTCAATACTCCAGGTATAGCTTTTCCAGATCCTCAAAGTCGAAGTTGGTGTTGTTGTCTGTCAGGATAGGATGAGGGACACAAAATCTGGTAATGATGTTGGAATTCACTAAGCTGATGATTTTTCCCCTAACATCTTTAAAGGGTATGGCTTGGTCCCATTTGGAAAAGTAGTCGGTTGCTGTGAGTATGAATTTGAACTATCCAGCTATAGTAGCTGGATATGGTCCCACAACATGAATCCCCCAGAAGAATAATGGCCTGGAGTTCTTATCTATATGAATTAACTCTAGGGGCAGTGTACGAAATTAGCATGAACATGGAAGGAATGGAACCGCTTAGTGAATATGGCAAAATCCTACATCATAGTGGGCAAGTAATACCCAAGCATTCATATTTAATGAGAGATCATGGTTTCTAATTGGTGCATTCCATAAGCTCTGAGGTGCACTTATTTCACGACGACAACAGTTTCTTCTCCACCAATACACCCGAGAAGGACTCCGTCGAGGCCTCGTTTGTAGGGAACCTTTTCTTGGTTTACCCCATTGTACACGAAAAAATTGACTACCCATCTTCAGACCTTCACCCTTCCAACTTTATCTAGTGGGAGTTCCCCATTCTAAGGGTAATTTGTAATGGGTATCATCCAACCGATGGTGTGACCATAAGGTTCATATATGGGGATAATTTCATTGATTTGCTATGTATTTATCTAGATGAATGGAAAGAAAATCTTGCATAGAGAATATCTAAAGAGTGTTTCAAACTGGTCTAGATTGACTAAGGATGTGGCTGCATTTTCCAATGATTCGTCTTGAGAATTTTGTGACCAGTGGACATAGATCAATGATGGTTCTGATGGGAATTATGCAATCAGTTCTCAATCATGGTTCCTCATGGGGACCAACACTTCTTTCTTGATGGCATAGTAACCATTGACCTGTTTGATGACTAACTTTGAATCACCCTTTTCTTCAGGTGTTTAGCTTGCACCTGAAGTTCCAATTCAAGGTCTGCAATGAGGGCCTGATACTCCACTTAATTTTTTGTACACCCCTCCAAAAGCAAGAAAAAGTAAGGCAATACGACATTTTGAGGAGATAATAGTATAACTCACTTACCCACCTTGTCGAGCTTGGTATTATCCATACTTTTCCCTATCTGGCTCTGAGAAGCACCGATGGAGTACATTTCCCACGTCTGGGGGTCCTCCTAAATAAAAAACACTTCTTCATCCAGATGTTCAGTATCCAAACGTGTTTTTCTTCCAAGGGGTGCTCAGAAAAGAAGTCTGCTAATGCATGGCCTTTGATGGACTTCTAGGGAATGTACTAGATGTCAAACTATCTTAGGATGACCCCCATCATGATAGGCACCCATTCAGCATGGTACAGTGGCAGATTTATTTGGGAGGGTTGTACCGGGAGACAGGATGAACCTCATGGTGCCGTAGGTAATGCCTGAGCTTCTGAACTATGAAGATTAGGGATACACAGTTTTTTTTCAATTTTGGACTACTGGGTATCAACATTAATAAATTTTTGGATATGGTAGTAGAGGCTCTTCTAACTACGGGTTTCATTCTTCTGCATGAGAAAGGCACCTAATGACTGTTCTAGGGAAGTAACGTACAATAAGAGAGGTCTCCCTAAAACTTTTGGCATCAACACCAGTGGGATTAAGAGATTTCTTTTGAGATTGTCGAATGATACTTGACAATAAGTATCCCACTCACACATAACTCCTTTCTTCATGAGCCTGGTGAAAGTTAAACATTTCCCCCCATGTTTTCTATAAATTTCTGAATGTAGGTGAGGTTCCCCTAGAGACCTCTCAACTTAGTGAGGTTGCGAGGTGGGGATATTCAAAGAATGTCTATTGTACTATCGGGGTCAACTTTGATGTTGCGATGGGGTATGATGAAGCAAGGAATTTTCCCCAAGTTAATGCCAAAGGCATGCTATAGGGGATTAATCATTAATATATGTTTACAATATCTTGTTGAATATAGTTTCAAGATCATCTAGGTTGTTCAAGTGCTGTCATTATTTAACCACCAGGTCGTCGACATAACACTCCATGAGTTTTCCCTAAAAGGGCTTGAAGATGCGATTCATGGTGCAATGATATGTGGAACGAACATTATATAGACAAAAGGGAATCACTTTATAATAAAACACTCTCTGAGGGGCCCGAAAAGCAGTAGATTCTTCATCTCCTTGGGTGATCCATATTCGATTGTATCTAAAATAACCGTCCATAAAAGAGAGGGCTACATATATAGACATCACACCAATCAATAATTATGTGACCGAGATTGGGAAGTAGTCTTTTGGGAAATGACGATTAAGGTCCCGGAAGTCAATGAAGATTCAAATAGGTCTATTATTCTTTATGATAGGGACTATGTTTTCCAAGAAGATTAGTTGTTGGACCTACCATATGATAAGGTCTTTTATTATCTTGTCAACGTCAGCCTCAATTGTCACAGCATGAATCAAGTGGGTCCTTCCGGCGGCCTACATATAGCCCTGGTAATCTTCTGGTAAGCCCAGATGATGAGTGGCAACCTCAGAATCAAGGACTAGAATTATTGTGTAGTTACAAGAAAACAAATCTCTAATATTCTTTTGGAAGGAGGTGTATACCTCCTATTCCGTGACAGGCATAGCCACACTTATCAAAGTGGGAGGCAACTGGTCTTTAGTTCCTAGATTTATCTCCTTGACTTCATCGATTCTGGTGGAAACACCTTCTTCAAATGCAGGAGGAGAATATTTGAGGTCTTCTTCTTCTTCTCCCACTTCTTCATATTCTTAATCTTATTTCTCTTATAATGGAGTGAGTATTATTGAGAAGAACTATCCAATGTTTGGAGAGAGATCATATTTTTCCTTATTGAGTATGGCATGGGATGTTTGATGTCCTGAGGACGATTCAGGCACATCTTTGATAGCGATTTCATAACAACGTGGGAGTCAGCCTTCTTTTCTATGTCATTGGACTTGGTGGTCATAACAAAGACCATGCAGATGACTGCATTAGTAGTTGGACTTGTGTTTATGCATTTATCTTGGTTGATGGGTAGTATATATTCTTCCCCAAGTTACTGGAGGGGGTTAGCAGGATCCATCTTCTATCCGTTAGGGGCATTAATCCAATCAATGTTTTCAGTAGAAAGATGTTTTTATTCCAATTCTTAGAACCCAAAATCGATATAATGGGATTCACAAGACTCAAACATGGATTCTCAACATGAAACATCTCATTTTTTCATTAATGTAATATTTGATGCACTGATGGTATGAGGATGGAATTGCAATATGCGTGTGCAGCCAAGGCCTCCCTAACATGACATTGAAGGTCATACATTTCCACACTACTAGGAACTCAAAATATGATATGAAATCTTCAAGCCAAGTCTTAATCTTGATTCGTCCCAATGGTTTCTACTCTCTTTTTTCATATACAAGAAATGTTGTAGTGTACGGTGTCAAGTTTTCTTCATCGTAGCCCAGTTGACGAAGCATTCTTAGTGGGAGGAGGTTGACTCCAGAGCCATTTTCAATTAACATCCTCCGAACGTCAATCCCATTTATCATGTGGGACACATATAAGCATTTTATCATCGCTTGCATGATAACATATTCATCCCTATCTGCGAAGTTGATGATGGAAAGAAATTCTTACAAAATAATATTTGTTTTATATACTTCGGGTACTGCTAATTCAGCCTTGAACTCCTAAGGATTTAGTAAGTCTTCGATGAGTGCCTCTCTAAGATCTACGGATAGACTTAATGCATCCTGGATCGATAGTTTTGCTGGTACTGAATCCAACAGCTTTATAATATCATACATCTTCTTTAAAGGTAGGCATTTCCCATCATGGGGTTTCTCTTTCACAGACACTTCAGGGGTTCATTCTTTGGACGTAGATGGTTCGTCTTCTATTGCCGGGTCTGGTGGTGCTCCGGTCCTTTCCACGTTTTTCTGGATTTTCCCACCTATATTACATAGGTGTTTCAGTATTTTCTCTTCCCTGGATGGATATTTTAAGATAAATGGGCTTGGATTTCTTATGAAGGGTGTGAGGGATAATTCGGGTTATCGATGTGTCTGTCGGAGGGTCCTTTCATGAGTTTTCGTGATGTTAATTGTTTGACTTGTTGTGTGACCAAGAATTTGATTCTTACCACAATTATGCCTTTCGTGACACCTCAGGCCTCTATGGCCTCTTCCTACAGCTCTCTAGTCGGGGACAAGGAATTTGGTATCGTGGGCATAGTTTCCATCTGAGAAGGGGTTCATCAAGTGAATAACATTAATGGAGTCGAAGTTAGGTTCTTCATCTGACACTATTCTTGTCTGGATATATCCTTTTGATGGGACCATTTGGTAGGGCGGTGCATGTTGGACTATTTGGCAGGGAGGTTCCCATTGTATTTTTTGGCGGGGAGGTGCCCGTTATACTATTTAGTGGGGCAGTACCCGTTGAAACAAGTCTGTTGGCATGAAGTCTGAAAGTGTAAACACTAACATTGGATTTGGTATCAGCTCATCTTCGTGCTCTTTCTTTCTACCCTTATGGACTTTAGAGGGATCAAGGCTGATGAGGACACCTGTGCAATATAAGGATCATTTGGGGGTATAGTTGGTTGTTTAAACTGTGCCTGGAGGATGCCATGAACTTGATTGATGGTCTTCCATGTCATTCAATTATCATATATTTTCTTCTTATTAGTGACTATTGTTCATTACTCTTCCACTCTTGAGTCATAGGTGGAAACATACACCACTTGAGCTGGTGGCGGGACCAACTTGACTTGCCTGGAATCCACCATATTCTATAGGAGATCCTTGAAAATTAAGCATTCCTAGATGATGTGTCACAATATCTGGTGATAAGGACAATAATTTAGATGATCATCAAGACCCACATCATCAACTCTCTTTGGCTCTGGAAGCCAGAGAAAATTTAAATTCATTGTGGCTATGAAATAGTTGTGGATCTGGTCGTCTCAGAATGAGAAAGATGAATTTCTTTATTCTTCGAACTGATTTATTTTAGCACCCAGTCGCCTTTCTTGCTGAGGTGGGGGTGGCTGTTGGTGTCTAGGTTGTCCCGTATGGTTCGTTGGGGGCCTCACAATGGGAGTTGGTGTCAGTTGTGGATTAAACAAGACATAAGCCACTTCAGTTCTTCCTATTATTTTCCCAAGGGCTGATGGGGCCCCTAGGACATATGGTTGGTCCGTTTCAAGGATTATTCTATCATTTGGGCAATGGAAGAGATATATCTAAACCCACTTGTTTGCTTCACTGGGATGAGCAGTGATCGCAATTCATCCCGATGTTTAGCGATGCATATGGAGAGAATCTCATCCTAGGGGAGTGTCCGGTTCACTGAATATGTTAGGCACATCCATCATAAAATTATTTCTAAGACTCTTTCATTCTCTCACAATTTACAATTCATGGGATCACTGACCATCGTCTTAGGCAGAATTGAACTGAACTATAAGAGAAACTATCACAGAAGATCCTCCAAGCCTGGGATTAAATTGGATGGAAGCCTAGTATTCCATACGAAGGTTGAGCCTCGCTGGGACCATACGAAGCTCATGAGTTTTATAGCTTTTTTCTGATTCAGAGTTCCCATCATGGAGTCACTATAAAAAGCATAGTTCATAAAAATTTGTTTCAGGTCCCCCGAGCTATTAAATACTTGGAGTACGGGGTTCTCGAAGTTTGACGTTGGTGGAACATTGCTCACCCACATGGGGCTGGGTTTGCGCTCTGGCTCTATAAGAGCGTGTCACCCTTCTATGGATTCTAGTTGAGATATTAATTTTTCAAAAGTGTTTAAGAGACCTTGAAGCATATCCTGTTGGGATAGATCTTGGGATGGTGTAGAAGGGGCCAAGATTGGGTGTACCGGGGCAGCTAGAATTTTGGGTTGATACCTAGCTGGGGGTATCATTTGCGGGTTTACCTAGATATATTCTAGCTTTCTTCCCAGTGGAGGGAAGTCTTGATGTCCCTACAGGGCAGGGTTAAATGTTCCTTCGATCTTGGATTCATTCACCAGAATGAGTGCATGTTTCATGTTAACCTCTTCTAGGAGCACCTGCTAAATTTCCATAGGGGGAATGCATCCGGCGAGATAACACCCTCAACGTAGCTTAGCATATTTCACCTGAGGTCTTTTATTTCATCTGCCTACTTAGAAAACCTTTCCTCGAGAGAGAGGGAAATATTCTCATGGGGAGGAGGTGATAGTTTATAGATGAAATTGGAATTATTATTCTCTATCTTGGGGTTTTAGGGGGAGGTAACAACATGTTTGTCAGAGGGGTGCCCAGATTTAGGGCTACTCTCTGGTTTTGGGTATGCACTCCATCATGCTCGGTGTGGGATACCTCTAGTAGGGAATTTTCTTCATTAGTGTCCTCTGTCCCTGTGTCATTTACTATGAGTTATATGTGGTTTACAAGTACCACATTAACTGAGGAATATCACATTGGGAGTGGTGTATCCAGTGCCGAATGTTTTTGAATAATTCATGAACCCTTTATTGGACTTTCTCCTTCAATTTTCCAGTATTCTTCATGTTTCTGGGTAATGATTAACTCGAAGGGAAGCCTGATCTGACCTTGTAGCACACCTTTGTCTCGGAGGTTGCAAACCATGAGAAAGGGTGGAAAAGGTAACTCCTCGGTCCATTGGTCATCCTAGGAAAGAGAAGAGGGACATCTGCTGTGTGGGGACTTTAGGTAAAAATTCCCTCATCCCTGCATACTAGGGTTGGTCCAATTATCCTTTCAATGTGTTATATCTTGTATTTGTTGGTCTTAAGTGGGTATTTTGATTTAAAAATGCCTCAAACCCTATGGGATAGGTTTGATCTCATATGAATGCATTAGCCGCCACTATTTCCACCTTTTCAATTTCACGTACTCCTGTAAGGGTGTAATCCAAGTATGGATTGGGCCTACATGGAGTCTATAGTCTTTTGACGTAATCATCACTACTTTCCAATTGGCTTCCACTAGGTAGGATGCATGGAAGATTTTCCTGGTTTCCAGACTTATATTCTTTTTGATGGCTTGATCACTTTGTCCCTGATGCTTTTGAGACTTAATCGGGGCCGATCTTTTTTGAGTTTCGCATATTTTCAGAGTAGGATGTTCATTTGATTGCCGCTTATGGGTGATAACATTACAGGATGTCATTTACAATGGGGCCTACTGGACAGGACGTGGTGTGAAGTATAGATCTCCATGTTCTCCCCATCCCCAAATGTGAACTCCGAACGGGGCATTGCCAATGGTACGAAACAATTTATGCAGTGAATGGAGGCAAGGTGGTTTAAGGTTTATCTTCTTCATTTATAATTGTGGATACCTTGTGAACGCGAGGGCTTCTAGGTTGATTAGATGGTGAAGCACCCCTATTGTGTTGACATGGTCCACGAATCATTCGTAGGGTATGAATTTTTCATTCAACTGAGAAAGAGTTGTCAATACATTGAGGCGAATGTCTTGCATGCATTCCCCATACAGCTCTCCTCATATGTCGAAGTGAGAAGTGGAAGTGTGACAATACATCACTAGTATATTATCCATAGTTAGTTGTCTTCTCCCAAAAAACATGTCATGTTGTTGTTTTCTGGAGGCTCCTCTACTTGATATGCCCAGCTTGACTACTTCTTAATAATTTCAATCCCAAAATCCAGGCCAATGGTATCTTTATTGATTTGCGGAAGGCGTGGGGGTGGCTCGGAAGATTAGTGTGGCCTCAGGCCATCTTTTGGTTGAGAAATAATATCACTCATTATAGATGGAGTGACCGATGTGTTTGACTCCATTACAAGAACCTCATCATTTCATGGATTTCTCATATTTTTTCCAGTAAGGGGAGGACTTTCCTACAAGAATGAATTTTTATTGCAGGGAGGACCTCCGCAATCGGTGCTGCAATGGAAAGGGATACTATTGAAATTTATTCCCAACTACAATAATTTTCTGGATGGAGTATAACCTAAGGAGGGCCATCAGGGTGGGATATATCAAGGGGAGGACCTTATTTTTACTTAATGTCACTGAAGGGAGGACCTTCAATGTAACTATCATTGTGGTGAGGGACTCGACAAGAACTGTCATCAGTGCGAGGACTACCATCATGACTTGATAGCTCGCTGTAGGGAGAATTTCTACTGTGTACATATTGGGGAGGGACTTCAAGATGTACAATAATTACGGGAGTACCTTCTTATTGCTTGATGTTACTATGGGGAGGGCCTTCATAGAAACTTCTATTTTGGGGAGGGACTTTGTAGTGACAATCATCTTTGTGAGGACTGCCATCATGACTTGGCGTCCAACAATAGGGAGAGGCATATCTGCAGTTTATACCCTAAGGAGGACCATCAGGGAAGATGACAGTATGGGGATGTCTTCGTGATGTCTTATCTTCATGTCTAGGGGAGGGATACCACAATGCACATCATATGATAGAATCTCATGATCAATCATTCTTGGCCCACGGAGTGAGCCCCCCTGGGTGCTCTATGGAGGACCTCCAGAGCAGCTGGTAGCGACATTACGAGGAGGACCTTTGCAAATACAACTTCAACTTCCATAATTTGATAATGTAATGAAAGGGTCTTTATCCATTGTTGATATATGTTTGAGGTCGTCAAGGACCCCAACTTTTAGCATGGAAGGATCATGTCCATGCTCTTCTTTTTCTAGTTTCCTTTGGTTCTTTTTGTTCTTAGGTTCTCTCTTGCAGGTAACCGGGGCCATCGGCTATTGGTAATGGACATCATATATGGGTCCCCATCTTGTTTGTTCCCATGATGTCTTGGGTTATGACGACAGACATGTTGATTTTTGATATGGATATATGCCTTCCCTTGAGCATCAACCACATTCAACTAGCATCCTCTAGTTGGAATGGGTACTATTTCCTGATCTGGTTTTCCATATATCCCAGGATATTTCTATTGACCCTCCTAGACTGGAGCAGGGATGCTTAATTGCACTAGGGTGACTGATCTTTTTTTAAAGTGAGTCATTTCGTTCGGGGAAACCAGGACTTGGGAACAATTTCTTGCCTTTTTGGCTATGTAATAATATCTTGGAATGTTTAGGATGATATGGTCTGGAATTGACATCTGATCCTCCATCATTTTTAGGATGTGCTCAGATACATCATTGGCTAGAAAGGGTATGAAGGCTCATTCTGATGTCGGAGAAGGATTTTGTGCCTGCTGCAGTCCTCCATGAGCATCCAGTAGATAATAGAAGTTCTCTAATGCCAAGATAGTGGAATGAGTCTGTCACCAGTTGTCTTCCCTGGTCTGAACCGTATTTGACTGGCGTTATTCATATTCACAAGTGGGGATTTCTATCTACTTGATTGTCGCTATATTTTTCTCACATGCTTTGTATGCATCCATAGGAATTTCACCCTTCTCGTATTTGGTTTCTTACCTATTTAGATAGAGGTATTGATATGAATCAATAGGTATTTGTATCTACGTATAGCTGGTTGCCTTACTATTTGGATGGTAGGATTTTTGTGGCTCTGTATATATTTTCATCTACCTGTAGTTCAGCACTCTGTTTGCATGGAGAGATTGGAAAACATTTGTAAGAACTTGCATGTGCTCGAACTGTGCCACCCTATTTCTATGGTGGGATTGAATGTAGTGGGAAGAGTCATATATTTACCCATTGAATTCCATAGAGTTAGTATGACAAAGATGCTCCTCATGAACCAACCTGATAGCATGATCCTAATTGTATATTTGCCTCCCTTTGTGGGCATCCTGGGGGCCCCAGGTCTCCTGGACATTGGAAGGTTCCCTCGGTATAAATTCCTCCTCAACAGGAGGAGGTCGGGTCGTCCGATGTTAGTGGAAATGTTCTCTAGTGGGGGGCCCATGGGTGGGACCCCTATGCAGTTGAGATGAAGTACTCAGTTTTGACTTAATCTTCCTCCCTTAGTTAAGGGAGGTACTCATTTTCACGTTCTGGGGACAGGCTCTGGAAATGGATTAAGACTACCACCAGGGCCGCCATCTGCTGGGGTGTCAGTAATGGCTGAAGAGGGAGCTAGTGGACCTTTTTAGGATTGAGGACTTATGTCATGTCCTCCAGTGTGGGTAGAGTACCATTTTGGTTGTAATCCCTAATCAGCGTGTTGGATAACCAGCGTTGAAGACTCTAGGTAAGAGAGGGGGTCATGCTCTTCGTTGGGGCCCTGACCGTCTGCAGGATCGCTGATGAGCATGTCTTCATGGGTTTTTGGGATGTCATTTGGATCAAAGATCCTTCTACGGGTACCTTCAATATACATATATTACATACAGACCATAGAACCACGTCAAAGTATCATTCTTTTAATCATATATATATTGGGTGATTCATCTTGGCCACCTCCCCCTTTTATTTTGATGTGGGGTGAAGGGGCTTTAGTGGGGTAGAACCACCACCCTGGTTAATGATTCACTTTAGGTACACAATTTTGTTCCACCTATGAGGTGGCTCATTTCCCACATAACGAGGTGAAAAAATGGTCCTATGTGCAGTAACCTTTTTTCTTTTGTCATTGGGGTAGAAATGTTACCTTGGTTAAGGATTCACATCGGGTTCACCATTTTTGTTCCTCCTCTGAGGTGGTGAGTTTTTAGGTGTGGTGCGAAAATGGTCTGATGAGGATCCTCACCCATCCCTTTTTTATTGTAATGGATTCTCGTCGAATTTGTCATTTCTTTTACTTCGATGCATTCAACATCATTAGCCTTTAAATAAGGTTGAATTAACCATAATGAAACTGTTAGTCTCAGCGGTCGATTGTTTGGTGGTCAATAACTTGTGAAATCATTCCTTGTCGGGTATAACATCCTCATATGGTCTCCAACAGGTTAATTCATGGAGCCAAGAATTCCCAACGACCTTGGTATCCATGATTCATGGACTAGCTTTCCAAAGGCATGCACTCATTGGCTGACGATTTGTCCAGTGACACTTAAGGACTCCATTGGTCGAGAGGATGGGATGTTAAACTCATAACACCCTTCTAGGGGATGATTTTTACCTATTCCAGGACTCTCTTATAGATCTAAGTCGTGTTAAAATGTCCTTGAATCCAGGGTTCATTCCCGATGTGTGTGTCCATGTGATAGCCTTGGTTAGCAGGATCATCATAGGGTTACACATATTTGATATTACAGAGGCAATGCAGACCTGATCCATATAATAATGTGCTTTGGAGTTTATCATCATCAATGGGGGTGGAAGGTGACATGATGTTGGGATCAGGACCACAATAAGGGATTCCTACAAACCCTCGGTAGAGTAATCAGAATCCACATAGTTCGGATTGTGTGGGGCTTACATGTAGAGGATTCTTATTTGACAGACATGGTCTGGTGGACCCATTCATATTGGAACCCTTTTGTGCTTGGTCTTTCTTGTAGGCGTCCTACATATCCCGATTTGATCAAGAATCAGAATTCCCATAGTTTAGATGGTATTTCGATGTTATAATCCTCACAAAACTCTAAGCTCATGTGATTCATGCTCGGTGTGAGAAACAAAATGATGTAAAAGATTCAACAATGAAAACACCTCCACCATTGCTAGTGGGGGAGGGAGAGTCCACGACGGATGTCGCCAGGGCGACCATGGTTGAGGGTGCGGAGCGATGAACCTTTCAATGTGAAATGACATAAATGGTCAGGCGGCCTACAATTGGATGATTGAGTACATACCATAGTGGGATGGCCCTGGAAAGTGCTCTGGGAAGGGGAAGAGTTTCATCGTCGTCAAAAGGGGGAGAAAACAGAACCACTTTATCTGAGCACTATTACTCATTAAATAGAAATGATAGTGATCACCCTTAGCCCTGAGAACGGGGATGTTCACATCGATATACCATGGTTGTAATCTAGGTTACCTTGGGAATGTAGCCTCATAGGCATTCCTGAAGCCTTCACTGTTATGGGGGGAGACTTCCTTACTCCACTTACTGTGGGTGTATAGACTCAATGGGACTCACTGATGTACCCAATGGTCTAATCATACAGGTTTGGTGGCTTTGGTGGATGATTTGGCCTAATGCCAGAGGACTGGTTAATAGAGTGATCATGGAGGATTGGATGTTAATGGAAGGGTGAGGTTGGAACTAGAGGAAATGGTACCTGAAAACATCACATTCCACATAATAGTTTCTTTTGTAGGACGGGGAAGGCTCCGCATACCGTGGTGGTATGTGGAAATGAGGGTGATCTGCATACCGATGTGGTACGCAAGAATGGGTATTTTCCACCACATACCCTAGTGGTACGTGGCTCACCACACTAATTTGGGTTACATCCACGTACTGATGTAGTACACAACACTAGGTTTAGTCTGCATAGTGGTTTACTACATAGAAAAACACATCGAAGGAGGGTCCGGGGGATTACCATTTTCAAGAAATTCATACATAGGGGATACATGGTTCACAATTCACTAGTAATGTAAACAATTCCATTATTATTATTCAATTCCCTCATTTTATGGTTCGTGGCTGGCTGTACCTGTAGAGGGAGTGGTTCACGTTTCGAGCTTTATCGAGGAATCGAGACTAAAGATGGAGCCTTCTCTGAACTCTTTATTCCAACCTCTGATTCCCCTTCAAACTTTCATTGTTCCTCTCACATCCTTATAATGTTCTCCCTTTATAGAGCATTGTTACACTTATGTCTATTGGGCACACGAAGCCTTCTTTGGAAGCCCATGTAGATATCCTGACCAGCGGAAGGATCGGTCAATCGGGGATTTCAGAGGCTTCGTTTCCAAATAATGGTTCACAGGACCTTGCCCATTAACTTTGTTCATGAACTGATGGGTTCACGGTTTAGTACGTGTATTGAATTTATGTTTATGAATCTGTTAACAACATGGTTCGCGGTCTACCTTGCTCATTGGCCATTATCTCACGGACCAGCGATTTCACGTATTTTTCAGCCTACCTGGCAGCTCACAATCTAGATGCCCCACGTACCTTTCCCGATGATGGTATGTGGGCCAGTTGAATTTCTTTGATAACATGAATCTATTGGAGTTTCTTCTAAAATTTGCTACTATATTTGAGTCCCTTCATGATGCTAGACTTATAGGGGTACATGATTCCTTCTGTAAAGCGTATGTGGGGGTATTTTCTTTCATTGGTAGAATTTTTAGGACCCTATAGTCATCCATGTCATAAATTTATAGTATTGTCAATTTTAGTGGATAAACCAACACAAACATGAACCAATCCTGATTAGTGTAAGATTATGAGGTAGTTTAGTTATAATATAATAATTCCATATACATACAGATATATCTAGTTTTTATTAGCCTGATATATGAAAATTGATGGGATTTATTAGAGTAAGTAATGGATGTGAAAACATTAAACAATTTTAACAAAATATTATCCTCCTAGTATTCTTATATTAAATAATTAGATCAACTATGATTTTTTTTTCTGATAATATTTAGAATAAATTCTCTAATTTTTCAGAGCATGAACTAAATGATATCACACACATCATATTTTATCATTAATAACAGTTTTATATCCATACTTTTTAACATGTTTATGGAAACATATCATTTTACATCATAAAGGTGGTAGTCCACACAACACACAGACAATGGGTTTTTTTAATGGATGCGTAATTTGAATAAACATTGATAATACCTTTATTAAATTAATAGTTTAGTATCTAAATGATATTAAAAAATTTATTTATTGTTTATATAATACATTTGATAGAATATAATTAAGAATAGAACAGATTAGTTAATAATAAACATGTTGGTGGAATGAATTATCCTTGAATGTCTCCTTGGAAATGAAGACCTTATGATTACTAATGGTGACCATAGTCTTTATAAACTGGGAAAGAGATATATGATGAAATTTTTTCAAATTTACATGGGAAAATTTTAATGATAGGTGAGTCTTGATGGGTTGAAGATGTTACAATTTTATAAGTGAAGGGAATAAATATTTTATGAGTAACACATACATTCTAAAAAAATGCATTGTTACTATTTATGTATCAAACCCCAAAAATGGAAAAATATAATAAGAAGAAATGCATGAGAAAAAATAACCTAAACACTCCTATTTAGATAATGTTGGGTGGTTTATGGATCATTGTTTTTACTTATTTCACATTTCCAAAACTTAATTTTACCTTGGTAATTATTTTTAGAAATTATTAATTATTTTTATTGAAAAAGATTATTATTAACCATTATACCAAAATTTATATTTCTAATTATAATTTTAAAATAATTTTATTTAAATAAAACAACTAATATTGTCAAAAATTTATTTTAAAAAATAATTCTAAACCGTGTCAAAATCTATTTAGAGGGAAATAATAATTTTATGACATCAAATTACATATAAGGTTATATTATATTGGATACATATTAAAATGGTATAAATTGAAATATAATAAAATAATATTAGGGTTTCAAGGGAATCCAAACATAAAACTCCCTGAAAAAAAAATACCCAAAGGAAAGAACTAAACAAAATTTTAAATTAATTTTACTTTTTACATTAGTTATAAAAATGTTTCTCATATATTTTACAAGTTTAATGAATAATTTAAAATGAATTTTTTTTATTAAATTCATTAATAATTTTTTTAATCACTTTTATAAATTTGTGTGTTGTTTTTCAAAAAAGGTAATGTCATATAGTTAAACTTTTCATGAAAATCATATTTTTCGACATTAAATTCAAATAATCCTGAAAATTAAAAAAAATTATAATATGAATGTTTTGATATGTGGAATTAAAAAAATAATTTTTATTTATTTATTTTTAATTAAAAAAATTATGAATCTATTATTTGAATAAAATCATAAAATTTAATTGAAAAATTTAATTAGATAATAAAATATTCAAATATCAACTGTTATTTTTCATATTTCATGTTTTATGTTGAATAAATATTTTCTCAAAAAATATTACTACCAAACACAACTTTCAATTAATCATACAATTTTTTAAAATATTAATTCATATAAAATAGGTTATTTTTTTAAAAAATTACTTTTCAAAATAATAAATGATCTAAATTTTTATTTTATGAAAACTATTTGAATTTCAATAATATTAAAAGTACAAATTATTTATTATACACATATAATTCAGAATTGTTTTATTTAAATTCATATCTACTAGTTAAATGGATAGGTTTTTAATTTTTATAGTTAAATATTTTTATTTTATATAAATATATCATGGTTTTGTTTTACTTCAGCATTCCATGTGCAGTAATCTATCAAACTCACGTAATTATTTAAAGGTAATAATATATTAAAATTTTAGGGTGTTTCATTCTCCAACCACCTCAAAATAAATTTATTTCTCATAATTTGACTCATGAGATTGTGTAACTACCATCGAGAACTCATAATTAACCATTCACCGATAAATTATCTTGGGTTTATTTAAGATATGTAATGATATTTATCTATATGAAAAAACTGTACTTGTTTTTCACAGTAAGAGAAAATAAAATATATATTTCACATTAAATTATATTAATATATAGATCCCAATGGAATAAATCCTCATAAACCATGAAAATTATTAATCTTATAATCATAACACTATGGGTTATTTATAACAGAATATCCATTTGTTTTTGAAAAAATACCCGACATAGGTTTCTAGGAAATCTATACCAAAAGATCATCATTTGATTAATTAGTAGGAGTTTCATATTCATTTCCTTGTTCACATGGTTTTTGGTGCCTATCTCCCTTATTAATATATATATTGAGAAATTGATTCACATAATTAACCACACCATTCAAATTGAATTGATGAAATTTTGTATCATCTCTCTATACCTTACACTTGTGAGTTGGATGGCCTTCCACTCCACACCTATAGAATTTACCTGTCCTGTTAATGATTCTCCCCCCAAAGGATCATACCTCATTTTTAAAATATTAGAAATTTTATATTTTTACCTAAAAAATCATTTTCGATTTATCTTTCATGAGACACTATTTTTCTATTTCATGGTGTTATTGGGACATAAACTATGTTCACATTTTTAATCATTTTTGAAATAGATGGATTTTCATAATCACATGGTTTATTGGATAAAATCCCATTACATTGGGGTTTTCACTAAGTTAATATCTCTATTTTTCCTCACACCCGTGGTTCCTTTTACTAAAATCCATTTCTAATACCAAAATAAGTTAATATGGGTGATGGTCATTATAACTAAATTATCATAATTAATCAATGAAATATTTAACCTCAAGATGTCTCACATTATAGAACTATCTTGTTTTCATACATTTAATACAACATAACATGTATTATAAATGTTTCAACCAATATAAATGCTATTATAACACATATAATTATTCTCTCAACTGAGCTTAGCTTCGTTCTACTGAATATATTAACCTAAAAATTAAAATAGAGATCCCAACCTACCATTATCATTCATAAAATATTCTAAAACAAGTAATCAATTAAATATATTATATTAAAGTAAAATATGTTGTATTTTTTATATAAAAATATTCATGTATTAATTAGTTTATTTTTATAAATTTGTATTCATTATAAAAAAATTAGACAATTTTTTGGTAAAAAATAAAAAAACAATATTTCCAAAAAAAATTGATTTTTATGTATTACACTGTTTTTCTATATTATGATTTATAAATTATATAATCTTAATTTGGGATAATAAACATCATTTAAAAATTCATAATGAAAATATTTTCTCAAGATGATTTTTTAGAGTTTTCTGATGAGTTTGAGTCTTAATTTAATTGTGAAAAATATATATTTTTTAACTATATATTATTTAAAACCAATTATAATGAGATTTTTTTTTTATTTTTAAATTTTGATTCATTAAATTTCATTTAAAATTATTAAATTTTATGTTTTAAAATTAACTTTATGTTTTAATTTAGTATGAACACGTTTTATACTTGAAAATGGAGTTTTTATGAAAAAAATATTTTTCATTGCATTTTTCAGGTTTATTATTATATTAAGATCTACCACATTAACGTTTTTATATTAAAAAAATGTATTCTTTATTTTAAATAAGTGGGCCAAAATTTCAAAAAAATGTCCTCTTGATTTTTTGTCAATATTAATTGTAACAATAATAATTTTTTTTACCACGGTAAAGGGAAACTTCGGTAATTTAGGTTAAAAAAATTAAAATTAATTTAAAATGACCCTAACACTTAGAATAATTTTATTTTAAGATTAAATTCCTTCCATAATCTATATAATTATTTTATATGGCCTTTTATTCTATTTTTATGTTGTTATTACCATTATAATATTTTTTTGTAGAAAAGTAATAAATATCACACTCCTATTTTAACAATAATAATATTTATAAAAGTGTAAAATGATATGCAATGTCTTTTTTTAAAAATTATTCTTAATGATAATAATTTATCATCATCATCATAAATTATATTTAATTTTTAAATAAAAAATATTTTCCATGAATGTGTACCGAATGCTGACACATTAATTATTCAATTAAAGAGAAAATGAAATGAATGGTATAAAAAATATTAAAAGTAATATAATTAGAAATAATTAATTTGATCATTATTTTTTAGAAAACTTTAAAATTTCAGACTTATTTAAACTGATTATATTAAAATTTTGTTGTTGTATTGGTGATATTAAAGTTAAACTAAATCAATTTTTCTAAGATTACCACTATTGATATTTTATGAAAAGAATATTTTATTATATAATATAAAATTGATAAAGATACTATATTTTTCCAAGTTAAAAATATATGGTAGATAATATCAACCATGAACAATTTATATGTCTCTTTCCATTTATAGTAACAATCATTGTCCTCAAAGAGTAAAAAACATTGTTTGTACAGTATGTGTGAAAAGGGTTAACTGGGGTAAAAACTAAAAGGTAGTGGTAAAAATGCGATCTAAACTGATATAGAAAATATTTTATGATGTTATTTACACAAATACTCATTTTATGTTATAACAGTTTAATTTTTAACCAATTTTTATATTAAAAATAAATTATATTAAAATCAATATTTTAATAAAATCCATGACTGCCCCAGCCCTCTATTATAAAAGGGCCCCAATTTGTCTCATTTATTCACACCTAAAGACCATTTTGTTTAGACCATCCCCAAGCAGATACATTTTGAAACTATATAACTGTATTATATATGAGTTTTCTTTAGTATAATACATTCATTATAAGGCTTAAGTGTTAATCCAAGGAGACCTTCTAAAGAAGAGGATTTGTTTTTAACCACATGATTTAATTTTATTTCTTCTTACACATCCATAAATTAATCATCAACCAGGAAGAAATTCTTACTCTTGTATCCTCCAAACACTAATATGTTTTTATTTTAATTTAATGACCTATATCCATCTACCATTCCATCAAATACAATAGTAATCCATCATCTGTGTGTATAGTGGACTACCGCTTCATGAACCGGTTTAATTCATTTTCTATTAGCATAACTCATGTATGGTTATAATAATGGATTTATATTATATATTTCATATGAATGGAATATTTATAATTCTTTAAATATATTATAAAACATATTTTCTTACCTTTTTATGCACTAAGAAATAATAACTTCATTTGTGAATACGTGTGAACTACCACCTCCACAAAGAGATGTGTTTCATTTTTCATCACCAAAAAAATAGATGACATGTGTATATTTATATATAAAGAATTATTATGAAATTTATTATATTATTATAATTATATAATGATAAAATATTACTTACCTTCATTCCAAAATGAATTTAAAAAAATGGAAATAATACTCATTTGTATGTATCATTCACTTTCTTCATGCATGTAACATAATTCCTTTTTCGTATCTATAATTAATGGTTTCATTTGAAATTATAATTTGTCCAATAAATGGTTAATTATTTTATTGTTATTTTCTAATTTATTATGGAATGAATAGCTCTTTGACCATAGTCACCTGACATAAGTAATTTTGGACTTATAAATCAAATATCATCAAAACATCTAAGATGAACTTAAATGATTTCATAATTGATAAACCATTGTAATAAGTTAGATAAAATAAAAAGTAAACATGAATTTTTTTTGAACATATTAAATAATTGTTTGGAAATGTAGCTGGAACTATAGCAGTCACGGTTTGGCACTGTAGCAGCCAGGAAAATGCCCCTATTTGGGCCTTCAGGCCACCAATTTGGTCCCTGAGTTCTTTAAGGCCTTTGGGCCACCTAGGCCTTCGGGTCAGTATATCCTTAGGACCACCTCAAGGCCTTCAGGCAACCTCTAAGTGCAGATGAAAACCAGACAACCTACAAGGAACAAGCTCTATAAGGAGGATGGGAAAGGAGCTTTCACCACAGTAGAAGCTAAACGGATTGCAACAATGAGAGGGTATGACACCTTCCATCAGTACAAGCCTGTGCATGCACGAGAATGCCTAGCCGAACAGCCATGCGAAGGTGGAGAGATGATTTCATGATGAAGATGCTAGGGAGGAGAAGTTCCAAGTAGTTAGTTTGGGTTGTATGTAATGTTTGTAGCCTACGGGAAATGAATTCCTCTAAGGCCTACGACCCATGTAATACTTATGCCTATGGGCCTTGTAAGGGTTCCACCTAACCCCATGCAAGGTGGATTATCAAAAATCAATAAAAAATGAAGGCCTTCGGGCCATTGGAGGAAACAATGAACTTTCCCACCATTGACACCATTATTTTAATTGTGGATTACATTACATTAATTCATGTATCACAAAAAAAAATTCCTTCAATATCCTATGTATATTTTAAAATAAAGTTTTTTTTAAAATTTTCGGTACATAACTATATCTCAAAATGTTCACTTATTAATAAAAAGAAAAATTTTATGATGTGACATTTTCTGTAATATGTTATAGCTCCTAAGAATTATTTCTAACGATAATTGGTTATGTTATAACCCAAGGGAAGTTGATACCATTATATCTCTCTAATGCACTAGGTAAGGGGAAAAAGTTAACCAATTAGGATTGCGATAATATGAAATGATGGTTATTCATGTATTACCATGATAATAATTTCAAGTTTAATGGTGATGGTTACTCCTATTACAATAGTTATGGTTATTGTATGTGTAAATATCAGGGTTACTCCATATGTAAGTGTGATATGTAAATAAAAACTCTAATCACCTATATGATATATTTATTCTCTCTATGATCTATTTGGAAATCTTATGATTTCATAAGTAAAATAAGGTTTTTATTTTTTAAAAAAAGTATTCACTACATCATATTAGTTAAAAGTATAATTTTTTGAAAATGTATCTATGAAATTTTGATGATTTCAAAGAAATCTATAGGAGTTTTATTTATAAATTATGGTTTCATATTAAATTTTTTATGAAAATATTTCAGAATTGAATTTGATTCCTTAGGTAAGAAAATGATTATTTTCAACACATATTTTATTTTGAAAATAGAAATTTTTTATATGTATTCAAAGGATACTAATTTATTTCATTATTTTTTGTGTCCCTCAAATTTTTTTTCTTATCCCATGTTTTATGATGTTTTTTCACTAGGTTTATGAATGGTCAAGGGAAAAGATGTTTCCATTTTTAAAGTTGAGAATAATTTTCATGAAATGAAATAATGTTTAATTTTAATGATTTTTATTGTGAAAAAAATGGATAATGAAAAGAATTATCAACTTTTTAATATATACGTTTTTATGTAATATTTATGATCTAAATATCTAAAACTATTGAACCAAATGATATTTTAAAAAGAAAGAATATAAAATACATTCAAAAGACAAAATATTGAGTAATATTTAAGGTTGGGACTTTATAGTTGATATTAGAGTGAGGTTTAAATTAAATTTGGTTTCATGATAATGTTAATAAAATTTCATTTAACATATTTTAATTTATGGTATGTTAATATGATATAAATGTTTATTATTACTAATTTCCTTTGACTCAACTATGTCTCTTCAGAATGGTTATCTTTAGAGGAAACAGGGAAGCTTCTGTATGAAGGCATCAAGGGGATAATATACTTCTGAAACATCCACTATAAATAGATGTAATTGGTATTGAAAAGATATAAATAGTGATGGATTATTTTACATATCCTATAAATGGTTATTATATTCATGCTAGAGAATAACCAGATATACTATAGAGAAATATGTTAATAGTATAATAATTTATAAGATACCATGATTTGGTATTTGGTGGGTCATTTGACATAGTGGTAGATATAGGATGAAAAAAATACGTATAAAATATATTCAATCTCAGGGGATGTTTAAATCATCAATTGGAAAGTCATTGTATTTACTATTTTGAATATGAAGTCGACTAGTAGTGGTTAATGATATATAATATTAGATAAAGTGGGTATAATTATGAATTTTAATGTGACCAATTTAAAAATATCTTCCTTGCGGAATATTTTTCTAATATTTTTATACATATAATATAAAATAATTTACTTATAAATAAGGAAAAGGGACGATGATTTAGTGCCTGTTTACAAAAACACTTAACCTTATTTGAATTATATATATTTAAATTTATCCTTAATATTGAAAGTAAGATTAATTGGTTTTAATTAATAGTATATTTAAAATATCAAAAGAAATTGTATTAGCTAAAATTAAAATGTTATGAGAATCTTCTGCGATGTGATGAGAAGTAATAGATGTTGTTTTTTGATGAACATGTGAACATCGAAAACAAGTATAAAAAGAGGTCCAAGTGGAAGGAAAAGGGGATGAATGGATCAAGAAAATATGGTGGTATAAAAATTATGTTTACTTTTTGTGAGAGTTTTGATAAAAAAACATTGGGTTGTTTTTTATGATGTCTAGTATGTGCTTCTAAAGTGGTATGTTTGGGCACATGGATCATAATTTCCCCGATAAATATCTTTGTATTGGTAACAAGAATTATAATAAATAGAATTTAAAATTATTTAAATGTTATGAGATAGGTCATTATGCACATTAGTTTCTGCAGAAGAACCTGAATGATGAGAAGAATCAAAGATATATGAATATTTTTGTAAATCCTTCCCAACTACTTCAATGGATGTTATTCCCTTAAACTATATCTTATCTTTTAAATTTATTGTTTATTAAATTTATTTGTATGTATTTTATTATTATGGGTCTATTAATTTGATAATTTATAATGAATTTTATAATAAATTAGAAAATAAACTTCACGAAATGATGATAGAACATATAATTAAAACACCTAGGTGATGTATCAAAGAAATAATTAACTACTAGAATACACCTATTTTTTGTAGAAATAATTTACCCAAAAACCTCATTTTATTTCCCCTAGTATATTTTGATGTTATTCTATGTATGTATTGGATCACTATTAACCACGAAAAGATAGACTGTTTAGAAAATTAAGTTGTTTTTTAGAAATAGGGTCAATTTTAATACAAGAATAAATTGATACCATTTATAATGTATCATGAAATAAATGGAATGTTAAAATATTGAAATGATTACTTTCATGCACATATTTTTAAGATGAATATGACTATATAGAATAATGATGTATTGTTACTAAAAGAATCCATGTGTGTATTTCTATTGTTTTTTCTATTACTAATCATGATAGGGATATTGATTTTACTATTACTGTAGAACTGAATGCTAGGTCAGTTTCAAAACCCCCCTTGTTTAATGGCTCATGTATAATATTTTTAATTAAATATATATATTTTTGGTGATTATTCATAATGGTTTCATTCAATTTAGAACTTCACCAGGGGTTCTCTGGCTATAGTTGTTAGAAATCATGATGGTTCCATGAGGCATTTAATTGAAAAAAAATAATTGAATAACATAACTATAGAGAAAAATTATTTTTTTTCATATCAATGATATTTTAGTCTAGCTCTAGGGATCACGATATTTTTTGAAGGTTGATCTAAGGTCTAGGAAATATCATCTTATGTTGAAGAATAATTACATTAAAAAAATAGTATATCAGACTATATATGGGAATTATGAGTTTTGGGTTATGTCCTTTGGGTTAAAAAAATTTTCAACTATATTTATGGAACTTATGAATAGAACATTCCATGAATATTTTGATAAGTTTGTTGTTATTTTCGTTAATGATATCTTGATTTGATCCCAAGGTTATGATAATCATGAAAAACATCTACAAATTTTTATATAAACTCTAAAATAAAAAAATAATATAGATTATTAAAAAAATTATTTTTTGTTTAAAAATATTTGATTCCTTCCAAGAATCATAAATAAACATACAATAATAGTTAAACCCAAAAACATTAATGTTGTTGATGAATGTATAATACTAAAAATGTTAGTAAGATTCATATATTTTTATCTTCGAAGGATATTACTGGTGATTTTTTGAAATCTCTTCATGGTTATTTATCCCATTAATTGAGTTAATTCATAAATATGTTAAAATCATCTTTAAAATGTAATTTTACGCATATTTTTACAAACTAAATACAAATATGGGGAATTCTCCACTTATTACTCTGTATTATATCAAGAGTGAATTTATCATATGAAGAAATTATTCTTTGAATTGTATAGGCTTTTTTCTGATGCATAATAATTAGGTAATTCCTTATGTTTTATGGAAATCGAAACCACCTTTAGAAAATTGTCATACAATAGATCTTTACCTAGAAAATGTAATGTTTACATTAAATTTATCGACATAAAATTTATATAGATCCATGATTGAAATATATCCTAAAAGAAAATGTGTGATGTATATATTCCCAGAAAAATATTTTATCATGAGATAGAGGAGATGGTTGGAATTGAGAAAGGATTATGTTGATAGATTTTATTATTATGTTGTAAAAGGAAACAATGTTATCAATGAATTTTGTTAGAAAAGTCATGAATCATTAACCAAGTAACATATGAAGTGTGACCCTTTTTTAATGATTTAATGAATTTTGACTCGTAAATAGTTAAAGTATAAATATCCACAATTTTATTTTAGGATTCATCACAATCATATATTTTACAATTAATTAAGAAATCCTAGAAAGAATACTATGAGTTTTTAAAAAACATAAAATGTGTTGGGAATTGTAATTTTACTAAACTTAATACTAAAAAGAACATGTTTTGAGATTTCTAAAGATATTATTCATATCATGTGATATCTAGTTGAACATAAAAATATTGAGTGAAGATTATATTTCCCCATTTTCTATTCATCATGGTAGTACCAAGATATTCCAGGACCATCTAGAGTGTTTCTAGTGGTAGGGAATTATAAAATAATTTGTTGACATTATAAATTTTTTTTGACTTTTAAATTGGTTAATGAAGAATTAAAACTACAAAAAGAGGTTTTTTATCCTTTTCTAGTGATAGGAAGAAATGAGTCAATATATATATGGATTTAATGGTTGGATTACCAAAAATCTACACAAGGTAATAATGAAATTTGGGTAATTATTCATTGATTAAATAAATCTGTTATTTTCCTTCCCATTCAAGATACTCTATATTTAGATCAACCATATTAAATATTTCTCAAGGAAATAGGGAGGTTACATGGAATTCATATCTAAATTGTATTTTATTCGGATCTAAAATTCACTTAAAATTTATAGAAATGCCTTCAGATTAGGTTGGGTTCTGAATTAAATTTTAGGACAACTTTTTATCATCAATATGAAGGAATGTATGAGTAAATGATTTTGCCTATTCAAGATATTATTAGTCAATTTTCAATGGATTGCAAAGGATTTTGGGATAGAAATATTTCATTACTTGAGTTTTCTAATAATAATATTTTTCAATCCAGTATAATGATGATGCAGTATTAGGAATTGTATGAAAATTGGTTTCAAACTCATACATTTTACGATAAATTTAGATAGAGAGGTTAATGGGGCCATAACTGGTACATGAAATGGTTTTTATGATTAATTTAATTTTAAAACACGTGATAACGTCTAAGAGAATATAGAAAAGGCATAATTATATCCTGATAAGAAGTCATTCTTTTAATGTAGTTGTTCAAGATTTTCTTAAAGTTTCTCCATGTTAAAATGTTATATTTTTTAGAAAAAATGGAAGTTTCTTCAAATGATCATTATACCATATGATATCCTAGAAAAATTTGAATCACATTTTTACTATGTAGTCTTGCCTCTATGTTTATTCTCGAAACACAATTTTTTCCATGTTTTGATAATAAAAAAGTATTTTCCATATTCATATCATGTTTTAATCCCTGGTTTAGTTTTATGGAATATAATATTAATTATGATGAACATTTAGTTCATATTCTTGATAGTACAAGGAATTTATTGTGGATAAAGGCAATTCATTAGGTTAATTTTTTGTGGTAAAACCTTATTATTTAAGAAGAAACATGATAATATAACAATTATATGAGAAAAAGGTATCCCCACATTTATTTACAGTGTTCCTTATCTAATGTGTCCAAATATTATTTATTAAAAAATATTTTAAAAATTCTAATGAATTATATTTTTCAGTAAACTTTTTTTAAAGAAAGTTCAATTAAAAAATAAGATCATCTAACCATGTATGATTTTCATCAATTAATTTTTTTTAACATTATATATCACATAATTCATCTTTTTGTAGAAATTAATAGAAATTTAATATATGATAGAGTGTGATTTTATAAATTCCATATTATACACCATAAAACTGCATGAAAGATGAAATAGACTATTTCTTATATCTTGATGAATGGTGGTGGAATCATGTACATGTCATGGACTATTCTAACCTTTGAATTTTTCAAAGGATATCACCTTTATGACTCTAATAATTTTAGCATCAAGATATTATGCTAAGTTGCATGAGCTATAGAAAATGACTAAGGATTTTCCCACTATAATCACTAAAAGTATCTACACATAATGAGGAGTTAGTGATCCATTTAGACATTCCATTAAAATTAATTTTAATATATTTTTGAAATAGAGCCTACTATAAACCTTACATGGTACCATATTATGGAGATATATTCCTAGTGATTCCCAATCTTTTCTAAACAGTGGTACCATGAATTATATTGTCAAAAAAATCACTATATAGTAAGGTAGTCCCACTTTTTTAATAATTAAATAAAATTGTGATGATATAATTTTTAGAAGGGGAAAAATGAAAAAAATTGATAATATTTATATAAAAATTATATATATATATATATATATATTCATTATAAGTATATTTTTTAGTTATATTCATTATAAATATATTATAAAAATTATTGATAAAAAAGAACATAGAAATATTTTTAAAAAAATTGGATTTTTATGTATTATATGGATTCTATAAATATCTCGAATCTCAAATTCTATATTTTTAAACAGAAAAAAAGAAAATTGTTTTTATATTAAGTGTGTTAAAATTAGCTTCAAAATAATTTTTGAGAATCTTCTAAAAAATATCTTTTTTAAAATGAATTAAAAAAATATTGATTTTCATTAAAAATAATTTTATTTTAAAGTTTTTATAAAAAATAAATGTTATATTAGTTTTAAAACTTCATTAGATTTTTTTATTTAAAATAACCTAATTATAATTTTTAAAATTAATTATGTACATTAAATTATAATAATTACATTTATACATAAAAGAATTTTTTCTGAAGAAAAATTTTTTTGTTACATTTATTTGAGTACATTTTCGAAATGTATTCTTCCACTAAGGATGTTTATTTTTAAAAAATTGTTTCTATATTTGGAAATTGAAGTTTTATTTTTGGAATATTGGACTTTTTTTGGAAATATGAATAGTTACAATAGAATTTTTTTCTATGGTCATGGGTAAATCAATAAATTAAGGATATAAATAAAATGATGCGAACTATAAAATGACCTAAACACATAACTTTGTGTTAATGTATGATTCAATTTCATTCATACACGTGAGCCACATACCAGTTGGCGAGGTCTCTCTATGTGCATCCCTGAGACCAATGTTCAGAACTAGGCGAAGGCATAATTTCTGGTTGTTGTAGTAGGCACTGTGTGGGTACTATATTAGGTACTGTAAAAGATACTGTAGTAGGTAATGTTCAATACTATAGTAGCTGGAACTATTCACCTTGGGCCATTGGTTTGGCCTTGGAGTCCTTAAGGCCTTCAGGCCACCAATGGATTTGGGTCAGTAAGGCTTTCAGGCCACTTCAAGGCCTTCGGGCCACCGAAAGACCTTTATGGACCCCTGATATGCTGATGTTCATACATATTCTACAAGGAACCATCCCTAGAGGAGGATTTAAGAGCAAAAGTCTTCCACCAGAGTAGGGATAGTGGATTTGGAATAATGAGAGGGTATTACATTGTCATCGGTACTCAGCCTATGCATCTCTACATAGGACAACTAGCCGAACAAGCATGGAAAGTTGGATATATGATCACAATACAGATACTAGGGAGGGGAAATTTCATGTAGTCATAGTTTCTATGATTTACTTAAGACCTACGGGTCCTGTAATGTCTCCAATCCTATGAGAAATGTAATCTTTATACCTACAGGCCTTGTAAGGGTTCCCCCTCATCCCCTAAAAGGGGGGTTATGAAAAAATCGATAAAAAAAGAAGGCCTTCGGGCCATTCAGGAAGCAATTTCATCCATACTCATCCATGATTTGTTTATATGTCCTTATTTACATTTTTATGTCGTTATAACTTTAAAAATATTTTATGTAAAGAAAATTCAAAATGTTAAAATCTTTTTATTAATAACTATAAATTTTTTAATATGGGATAAGAAGTAGATAAGTTCTGTTATAACAATTATTTGAATATATATGTTATAAATATTCATCATGGCAATTTAAATTTAACTTTTAGTGATGAAATAATTACCCTAAATGCTAATAGAACAAGGACTCATTAATTATTCAATTAATGAAAATATAAAATAAATGATATTAAAATCATAAGAAGAGTTAATTTTTTTGAGAATTAATGTTTTCCGATAATTATTTTGATAATTGTAGCATGATATGGATATGAATTATTTAATATTTTAATTCAATGGTCATTTAGATGTTATAAAATTCTATGTAAATAAATAATTCTAAAATTGACATTATTGATATTTTATGAAAATGACATTTTATTAAATAATAAAAAATTAATAAACTACATAAATTTAGAATAATGATTATAATATGGTTGAAAATATTAGTCATGGTCTATTTATTATGTGTTTTCACATTTATAGTAACTATCATCACCATCATAGATTGAAAAACATTGTTACCCTAATAAGTGTAGAAAAATTTAATGGGAGGTTAAACCTAATGGATAATGGTTAAAAAGTGATCTAAACATATAAATAATATTTTATGAGAGAATTTGGACTCCCACTCATCTAATATTCTAAGAATATCAATTTTCAACCATTTTGAAAAAAATAAATTTATATTAAATTAATGTTTTAATGATTTCTAATAGTTCCCATCCCCTCTCTTATAAGAGTTTCCAACTTACCCCCATTTTTAACACTTAAATCATCTTTTGTTTTAGTAAATAACAACATAATTCTGTACCATATTCCATAACCTCATTCTAGTGTTCTTAAATAGGTCTTATAACCACCCTTATAATTATTCATTTTTAAATATAAGAGACATTTCAATGAAGATATACAATTTTTAACCGCATATTTTAATTTTATTTTTTATTCAACTTCCTTAAAATATACTTCAGCCATGATAAATGAGAATACCGATATCCACCGTATATTGATATGTTATTTTGTTAATTTACTACCCTATATGCATCTCCTCTTCCGTCAAATCAGAATGAAATTTATTATTCGTATGTACGGTGGATTACTGCCTCATGAAACAAAGTATTACGTCTTCAATTACCTCCTATCATTTTTTGTTATAATGATGTGTATAAGTTATATATATCATATTAATAACATACTTATCATTTCTAAATGACAATATGATTTAATTTTCTTAAATATTTATACATTGGAAAATGATAACTTCATTCATACATACGAGTGTACTACCACATCCACAAAGCGATGTGATTCATTTTTCATCACCACATCACATTGATGAAATATATATAAGTGTATTTAAATAATAATTATTAAATTTATGTCACTATTATCATTCATTATATGTAAAATCATACTTACCTTCATTCCATAATGATCTTGGAACAATTGAAATGTCACTAATGTCTATGTACGACCTACATTCTACATGATTATAATGTAATTAATTTTTCATAACCATATTCAATTGATAGATTTAAAATTATATTGAAATTATTTTTTGATAATTATTCCATTATAATTACTCTAAAAAATATATAATGGTCACCACTTTGAGCAAAGTCAACCTACCGATATCTTTTTTGGACGTACAAACCAAATATCATCAAAACATCTGATGTAAAGTTCAATGATTATTTATGTATTATAACATGGTAATATGTGACAAAAATGGAATATAATAAAAAATTGTTCTGAATAAACTTAAATTTCAACTAAAATTTTTATTCAAAATGATAATGAACATTATTGATGAATCAGACACAATGTAAGGGACTTTCTTTCTAAAAAATATCTTTCAATGTTTCCTTCCAACTATATTTTTCTTCAATGTTCAAATTTATAAATTTAATTTATGGATGTATATATATACAAATAAATGAATTATATTCTAAATACTGTGTTTATTTTAACTTTTGTCAATGGTTTTCAAAATGAATCTTTTTCTAGAATGTTTTTTTATTCATTACAAAAATACCAAAGGAATGTTCTATTTGAACATATATATTGACAATGAAAATTCCCGCCACCAAAACTATTTTATTGTTTTTTTATTCCATTAAAACCATTCATTTTTTCTTAAAATAATATCCCTTATTCCCTATTATTTGGTTATTTTCAAATAAACTATTTTAAAATGGAATGGAAATATCATTATCAAAAAGATTCTTATGGGTTCCAAGAACATTTTCATGATGTATTATTTTATGTATTCTTTAATGGATCACGAGAATTATTTACGAGGACAGGTGGTTTGAAGACCCATACTAATAGAGATAAAGTTGTGACTCCATTACCCAACTCCATAGATTAGTGGTTGTCATCTAGTTTTATTTAGGAATACCAATCACATGGGAGGTCTTAACCTATCATACCAGTATAAACGCACCCAAAAATACCATCATAAAACATTGAAATGATATATAAAACTAAAAACTAATGCATGCATACATCTATCAAATCCTTGAGTGAAACATAAGTATAAAAAGTTCCATTACAATTCCACTATAATAATACATTAAAAGCATCCATCCTGCTTAAATAGATGGGGATCATTTTCAAAGGAACGTGATGGAAAGATCCACATCCAAGATCTAGTAAACTCCATGTTCAATGTATCAAATTAATCTCCCCATACCATGGGTCCCCATATGACTCTATCAATGTTCCAATAGTCTACCGAAGACACATAATTTGTAGGAAAATCCCACATATAGGTGAGTATAAAAATACCTAGCAGGTTCTCCAAATACCAGAAAAAATGGAGAAAATGAAAGGAAGGAGTCTTCTCAACCCATCTTGAGGAAACCCATAAAAGACTGAAAATCCATATCAAGACCATCCTTGACTATACATGACTAGTATACTAATCCCATATGGGGTTTCTACCTAGACATATTCCAACACTACATGTATTACTAAGGGTAGACAGCTATACTCATCTTTATCTCTAATTCTCTTGAAGTTTTGACCTCATCAGTGACCTATTTCTACTTGTGGATCTAAATTCAACAATCGAAAAGGATCACAAAATTTATAATCCAAGTCATCCTAGATGACACTTTCTCATGGGTTACACTTCATATGGTAAAACTCTTCCATCCCTGTTGGTATTTCTTAGAGATACCATCTAATCTGGTATCACAATGTCAATCAGACAACATCACCAACCCCAAGGGTCAAACATTCAATAAAAAACACTCATCAAATCCGAAAACTAAGAGTCATTCTAGAACCCAGCGGATTGTGCTACTCTGATAGGGGATCTCACCCATCCCAGTAGGGGGTGCTATGAACCCTACTAGAACCACATAAGGTCTTATTCCTTAGAACTAGTACCCCTCCATAGATATACATGGAGAAACAATGAAACCATTCTAGAAAACCATAATCCACATCTCCTATAATAAGGTATCACTCATATTATCCTCTATGGGACACCACTATCCCATTATTGTAATCCAATGATATCTATCATATAAGTTATCACTCCCAAGATCTGCTATGGGACACCACAAACCAATATGATGTCTGGGAGATCATATCAATCAGATAGAGGATCTTCGCTCATGTAGGGTTGGTCAGAAAAATTCAACAGACCCTATCTAGTATCAATCAAGAATATTTAGATCATATAACTTATGATTCCACAATTATTACAGAAACCAACTACTGATTAGGGGATCCTATACCCAACAGATCCTAAACAATGCTAAAATTACCCACTATATTGGGTATTGTATATCCAATGAAGCCAAAAAAACCTAAAGAGCTATCCTTTTAGATAGGGGATCACCTACCAAGTTGTGATTGTCGCGAAAATACAATGAACCCATCCTTGGGAGACAATATTGTAGAGGATGAAAACCTGGACTCTCTAGTGGGATAATAAAACTCAATCACTACAATAAAAGATCCCACTCTAGCCTTCAGGGAGGGATGCTATAACTTAATTTGAGATCATTCCATTAAGAGGACCAAAATTCTATACATAGGATGTAATTCCAAACTATACCCTCAAAGGATACGACAAAGTGAACCCAGTCAACCACTTCTAGTCCAAAAATTGCTATTCTAGGCGACTGAAAACATCACGTCACCTCATAAGTCCTAGGCCCAATCCATAGACACCAACATGTTCTACGCAAAAAACATGTCAAGATAGTGTACTCATTGGCCTAAATCCTAGCCACAGGAGAAAGATATATGCATGGAAGAAACTCCTACAAGAGCAGACTACATGGTGTGTAAGGGAGCTACATGGAATGTGACCCCTCTAGAACACAGGTTTGTGTCCTTTGAATGGAAGACATGGTTATTCATGTGGGAATAAACAACATGTACCAGCGGTACCTGACATGTCTTACCACACCCAAGACCCTGTCATTTTACCCCTTAACATAGCTCAAAAAACTATGTCTCAAGCATGGAATGCACCCCTTGGTACACAAAATGACACAGATACAAGGACCCCTAGCTATGTCATTATAAATTGTCCATTTCTACAACCTCGTTCCCATTTACATTTTTCATCTTCTCTCACATAGTCATGTTTTTTCAGACTAATTCTGTGGTTATGTGTTTAGGAAACATGACATGTGGTCACTACAAATAATGTAACCCCAGTACATAGTGTGTAGTACCCATAACATATATTCCCCCAAACAAGAACACATGACATGTTCAACTATACAACATACCTTGTAGATAGGTAATCAGTAATTAAATTACCTACGGGCAACCTAAATCACCACATAATTTCTTGTAACATCTAGATCGACAGTCACAACATACTTAAAAATCAGTTTTTGAGCTTTACAACCATAAAATTATGCATAACATTTGTATCAAGTATTAAAAATCAAAACCTCCTAGATTGTAGAGAACATCCAATGATTCTAGGTCGAATCATTTCTCGAGTGCTATTATTTCACGATTTGTGAGTGATCACTGTCAATAATGGGGATCAATAGTGCATTATTTACTAAATTTGGTCTTCACATCATTTGTCACTCCAATGGGGGAAGCGAGAAGTGGATTTTTCCATGCATCTCACCAAGGTGGAGGGAGGTAAAAA
Organism: Viscum album; assembly: GCA_963277665.1. Classification (NCBI taxonomy): domain Eukaryota; kingdom Viridiplantae; phylum Streptophyta; class Magnoliopsida; order Santalales; family Viscaceae; genus Viscum; species Viscum album. The sequence continues at coordinate 892,767,484 of OY728138.1, forward strand.
GTGTGGTTTTAATTTAATTAAAACAATAAGCACCATTTAACACCCTACTGCCAACATGCCTATGACTCGTTTCCCAATTTCAATAAAGCCTATGTCATGAAAAGAGTAAAAATGACATTTTGAACTCAACTGCTGTCTCAGAATTCAATCAGAGACTCCTCTTGAGAGTTATACCACTTTTCAAATGAAACTACGCACATGTTATAAAATATTTAAAATATCACTGTATCAAGGATCTACGGGCCCTATAATCTAATGCCAACTTAGATACTAACATATAAAATAATCCAAAGTCTTATAGTTCAGAACTCAATTTGTATTATTTTCCACACCTTAAATATTTTCTTCTTCACAATGAAATTGTGTTGGACCATGATAAAAAAACAGAGCTCTCAAATGGAACTCCCACCCCAACGTACTCACCCAGACCACCAAATAATACCTCATAGGTTCTCGTGCTGCCAAAGAACTTGATCTGTGGGGGAATCTGAATTCTATACCACACACTATTTCTATCTAAACGTGGTCAACATCATGAAAAAAATTTGGAACATGAATCCTCATCTATGATAGGTAGGAAAACACCAAAACATGGTCCACCCTCAGTTGTAGGGTCTTGCGGCACAACACCTTTGTAAACTAACATAGAGGCCAATGAAAATCGATTGAAAAAATGAATTCAAAGTGACTCATCTTCCACAACTTGATACAATATACTTAGAGTGACATTGACTCTCCTGCATTGTTTTGTATTTCTTCTTAAGAATGCATATCAGTAGGGAAAGAATCCCTAATTTTTTAAAGGATTAATCCTTGTCAAGATGAACTAGGCCCTCATCAAGAATCTTGTATAAACATTTGTGGCCATAAAAATAAGATTACCATCAAACAAAATAGGGATTTCTAAAAACAGACACACTAGTTCTTACTGGGGCCTCCATGGAAAACGATAACACAAAACACTACCTCGGACACAAAAGTTCGAAAGAATCATCCACCAAAACTAAAAAAAAATATTCTTCTCATAGAAATGAATCACCCTAAATGTTTTAATAACATCTAAAAAGCATGTCTCAGTTGGGGAAGGATCTCTTTTTATTATTCATTAAATGTTCCGTTGAATGACACTGACAGATGGTTACACCAAAAAACTAATGTCACCGTGAAAAACCTCAATAAAAAATAAATAACATAACAATACCTCCCAATAATTTCAATCAAGACAACTACAAAATCTATCATGTACATAGATCGTTCCTCTCTCTATCAACAAATACTCCAGGTCAATGGAATACATGGCATGCACCTATCTTTGTCCCATCCTCCATCTCCATAAGCTTGGCATGGACAACCTAGGGGTGGTGGTTGAAACTCGTACCATCTACCACCTCATGCTACTCTACCATCTCATCCACCATGTCGACCACCGATCATAACTCCATTCATGAAAGGATTCCTCCTCTATGATTTTCCCTGGACCTGCACCATCTTAGCAGCTCGGTGGGTTGGGGACTCTATAGAAAGATGTCCTCAAACATTGCATGCATTGAACCACATCTATTATAGTCTATGAAAAATGTTCTAGAACCCCTAATCCTCAGAACCTCTATCTTAGTAACACCTCATGATTTTTATCGTAGGCTCGGATCCATGGTCCTGATGCCTTTTATCAATTATCGAGATCTCACATCCTGCTTTCCTTTATCTATCAGACATAGCTTGCTTAGCCCAAAATCACCCCACCACCACATCCCACTCAATCACTACATCATATGTGAAAATTCATAGAAACACCACTGACAACCTAGTATCCCATCATAATCCCTTATAGAAGGTCCATTTTCTATAAAACAGACCTCAAATCAAATCCATGATGAATGGAAACATTTTTGTGAACCTCACTAAGTACACTAAAACAGTTATTCAGTCTATATGTTGCTACAGAATCTCGTGGATACGCACCAACCTAAACATGTACCGATAGAACTCCTCCTAGTAGATCCACTCAAACTCTACATAAATTTTCATTTTCGATTAATGGGTCTATTCCACTAGTCTCTGCCATTTTTTGGATGAACCCAATAGAAGGCTTTTAACTAGGACAACAAACTGATCAGGAGGTGTGCTAATATGGCCGAAATCTTGAGTGACTACATGAAACCAGTCATCAGCTACCAGGGGGTCAGGATCCCCCCAGTACCTTAGTTTATAATACCTCTAGAAGTATTGTAGTGCACAATTCCTCAGTGAATCCTTGACTAGATCTACTAGAACAACCTCCTACTCAATAGGTGACGACTCAACTGGTAGACCACCCTGAGGTCTTGCCTCAGAACCAATTCTCTTCACTAAAACTTCATATTGGGAAGATAATTACCGCAATACCACCATTTAAACTTGTATTCCTAACATGTATAGGTATCCTATATACAATCAAGAAGCACCACAGTCAATGATTATATTTGGGACTCCAGCTTTATAAGGACAAGGGAACCCCAAAACATAGCCCTATATGATGCATGCACATTTTTTCATGTGATTATTACCCTAAGTTACTGAATTGATAAAAAGATTATCAGAGTCCTAGGGAATGAATATGTTAGCTACAAGACCAAAATTGGAGTAACTTTATATATATTATAAATCGAAACACTCTATCATTATTCGAATATAACCTAAACCAAGCTCACAACTAGACCAAATAAACAATGCGATCCTAATGGTGTAACATTTTATAATAACACTCTATCATGACCCATCCCAATGAGGCTTGATCCATGAATCTTCATGTATGTATCCATATAATAATGGATGATGTCTAGCATCAAGTAGTAATGTCACACACATGGGATGCCATAGCCTATCGTACCTATATGCATGTACCTGCAAACACCTACATGCTATGGTGAAGATGTATATAAAAATGAAAATAAATGCATGTATACATCTATCCCAATATAGAGTATATAAGAAGTTTTAAAAGGAAACAAAATCCCACAAAAAGAAAACTGAAAAGATTCTATCCTGCTCAGAATGAAGTGATATCTATCAGATGCACCCACCAAAAGGCACCTTGTACAAGCTCTGGTAAACATCATTTCTGGTCAAGATCACTATGATTCTCATGCTCTGGGTCTTCCGGGGACTCCGTCGAAATACCTATGGTCTGTAAAATACTCAACATTTTCATTAAAATATTGTTCCTGTTTGTGTGTAACAATACCAAGGGGGGAGTCCAAATAACCAGAATTAAATGGAGAAAATAAATGGAAACAATTTTCTAAATGAATCTAGAGGGAACCCAAATGAGAGAGATACTCAATCTAGAGACAATCTATATTTATACACGACTAGATATCTCAGTCCACAAGGGGTGTCGACCTAGACACATGACAAAAATTAAACAAATCCCAAAGAAAAAATTATATACTCATATCAAATTCCATGTCTCATAGAATTCTGACCTCATAGCTATCAACATGGTTTTACTCAAGGATCTAAAAGAAATACATGACTCAGAGCACACAATACACAATCTCTAACACCCCTGAAAATAGTCATATGAGAGATACAATCAATCGGGTACAACTCTTCCATTCTTAACGGTGCATCTAAGAGATACCATTCAATCAGGTATCACAAATATGATGACACAACACCACCATCTCAAAGTTGAATAAATATGATAGAACTCACTCATCAGTTCCTACCCCTAAGAATCACATTGTAACCCAAAAGGATGTTAGAATCTGATTGGGGGACTAACCTATCCCTTATAGGGGATTCTACAAATACTAATGAAACCTTGTAATGTCTCATTTCTTAGAATAGAGATCCCACCTATGATCCCCAGTGGAACACTATTAACCTAGTTTGGAAATCCATAATCCACATATCCTCAGATATGGGATCACTCATAGGATTTTTGAGATTATACCATTACCCAAATCCAATAACCCAAAGATCACTCTCATATAAGAGTTCAATCCCATGATCTATTCATGGAAACCACAACCAAATATGATGTCATGGAGATCATATTGCTCTGATAGATGATTTTTACTTATGTAGTCTTAGCCACGATGATTCCACCTACCCCATCTAGCATAAATTAAAAATTAGGAGATCATATAACTGATGATTCCACAAAATCTACTAAAACCAAAAGCAATGTTGGGGATCATTTACCAATAAATTCCACAACACTATTGAAACTTCCCACTGTGTAGGGGATAGTTTTCTTGATGATGCCACAACCCCTACAAGGATTCAATTTTTAATAGGGGATCACCTCCCATGTAGTGTTGGTCACAAAAATACTAAGTACCTAACCTATGATAAAAATAGGCTAGAGGATCACATCACAGACTCTCCAGAGGGATACCATAACTCCAACACCATGACAAAGGATCCCACCCCACCCACCCAAGTGGGATTCTACAACTCTCTCCAATCATTTCCCATCGAGAGGATCAAAATCATTCACTGAGGATGGAATTCCCCCTTTTATAATAAAATGAATTTACTGAGGTAACTCACTCAACCACTTGTAGTCCAATAATCGCTAACCCATGAACCCCACAGAATTATAACATATCATATCTGTTGGTCCCAAATGGTGGATACCATCTTGTTTCATGTGGATGGACGCTTATGAAAGGATTATCCAAAACCTAAATTTGAGCATCTCTAGAGAAAGATATACATGAAAAAAAATTGTACAAGTGGAGACTACATGATATGTAAGGGGGGATACACAGTATGCGACCAACATAAACACCCATCCATATCCTTTGAATATATATCTTGGCTATGAATATTGGATTGCATGGTGTGTACCATGCTTACACACTGTGTAGTGACACCATGGTACACTAATTGTAGTCCCTAAAAAAACATCTTCTTAAAATTTTTATAATACACATCATGCTCCACTACAATACACACCCTATAGATGTGATATCCATTGGTAAATTCACTCCACGAAGCATGAATCACCTTGGTTTCCACAACAACCTCAAAATTGACCCTCACAGGGTCCTAAACAGCCTTCTAATGGTTCTTCAACCAAAAAATGATACATAAATAAGTTATACGGACTTACAACTCATAACCACCAACCTCATACTGAAAATATAAAATTTTGAGGTTGAATCTGTGCTTAGGAGATATAGAAACAATATATAGGATTGGTTTTATTAAAGATCAGAGTTTGATTATTCCTCATTTCCACGATTCAGTCCTCGGGTCATATGTCTCTGCAATGGGGGAAGAGGGGAGTGGATCTTCTCATGAATATCACAGGGGCATGGAGTTAATGGATATTGTTTTTCTTTTATTAAAACAATATCCTTCATTAAACACCCCACTACCAACACCCCTCTAACTTGACACCCTATGCTGAAAAAGTTTATGTCATGCCTCAAGTAAACAATAAATTTTGAACTTAACCATGGTCTCAAAATTATATTCTAACACTTAAATCAATATTATTTCCATGTTTTCAAAAAAAAATATTTCTGTGTGATAAATATATTTCATATTTTTTAATATCACCTCACTAAGCCTCCTCGAGCCTTGACATAACTAACTAACTCAATGACTTGAATACGAAATATTGATAGAAATATTCCAAATTCTTACAAGTCAAATCCAAGTATCAAAATTTGGATCAATTAAAAAGCAATGAATGGTGAGATATTTTTATCTCTCAAACTCATTAGGTAAATATATGGAGTTACCTGATCATGTTTCTATCATAGAGACATATTTTCCATACTCACTTTCATACCATCTAAAAATGAAGAGATATTTCATCCCTAACTAAAAACATAATAATCATTATTTCTTATCTTATATAAAATGAATATTTTCAGTTTTATATCTATAGAGAATTGGGTAAAAATATAACTTAATAAATCCCAATTTTTTTGGCTCAGATAGAAAAATTTACCATTATATATGAAACTAATTAATCCCAAATGAATCTTCAACATATCCAAAAAATTCCATATCATATTTTATACTTATAAACATGTCATGTGTAATAGGTTTCTTCATAACCTAGGAAATTGAAACATAAAAAGTGTTATTCTCAAATACTCAGTATGAGAAAATTAAAAACTGAAGTAAAGAGACCATTTTGTTTGTAGTTAGTTTTTATTGTCAATGGATTTCATTGGTAGTATATTGTTTTCAATGAAATATAAATATTTCATTTATGAAAATATATTGAATATTTTTATGAGGTTGTAAAGAAATTGTATCAAAAAAATTTTACTACATTATCCAATAATTTTTATGAAGATGACTATTCTTAGAGATTGAAAAGAGGTTTTCAAATCTATCTGTCTTGGAGGAATATCAGTTGAGTAATTTTCTTTTGAGGACATAGTGTATATTAATTATGTGATATGTTTATATGAATGAGTGGATTTTTTTGAGATGGTTAATACTTATAATGATTATAGAGAGGATCATAATTCCTAAAACATGTCTTTGAGGTTTGGAAAAAAATATTTTCTATTCATTACATGAATTTTCCTTATCCATTTTTCATTATCATATTTCCTAAAAGAATGTTACTATATAGAGAATGGTGAGATGATCGAACATAGTCCAATGGATTAAAGTTAATGAATATAGTAAAATAGATGAATTGTGTTTATATAATATGATTACATGGTGTTAGGCACTAAAGTATTAATCTATTATACTCAACTGTTTCATTGGAAATAGATTTTTGAAATAGTAAACTTGGTGTTTCATTTCTATTTATATGGTGTCAATCATCTTGTTTGTTGAATATTCTCATGATCTATGTATAAATATAAATTGGGAGGTTAATTTTTAGTTGCAAAATTTTCATATTGTGATGTTTTGTTAACAACACTAGACCGATTCATTTTAAAAATGTTTGGTTGTGTGATGATAATGTCATAAATTAATGAATTGTACAAATTTAGAGCTCATGATTTATAGATATTTTTATTTTTAATGTAAAAGTTGTTACCAGTTAGACTTGTATAATCAAATATATTGCGAAAAATTCTAAAGATGTTTTTGAAATAGGACTATAGAAAATTTCACCAGATAGAGTCCATAAGATATATGTTTTCTATTTAAGTTAGACCAACGAATGGACTAATGTTCATAACTCAAGGACATTTTTGAGAATTCCTACAAACAAATATGTATTTTATAATTAGATAAAGATATAATTTTATTTATATGATGTCCATAAAACAAACATGCATTAGGATGAAAGTAAAGAAGTATTCAAATGATCAGATAGAATAATCTATATGATATAATCCTAAAAAGTATTTTGGAATGAATCTTTAGAGTGGTCATACAAATGTTTCCTATAAATTTAAAAAATAACAAGGACCAATTAAATATCATCATGAAGATGTTTTATAAGTTTCAAAGTATCAACATTCCACATATTCTTTGAAATGATGATATATTATATTGAATTATCCATCATAATGTATTAGATATAATTTTGACAAAGTCATTAGATTGAGTTCACCAAATAAATAATGTTTCTAAGTCCATTAGAAAAACTCTTACAAATTCATCAAACATAATAAGTATTGATAAAATATATTGTGGAAATTGAGTTCTATAAATTCATTAGACGGAGAGAGATTATTACATCTCTAATGGTTTATCAGATGGTGGTAAATAGACAAACATTTATAAACCAATTTGTTAAAGGAGGAGTCATCTGAATGATCAAGGGTTCATTAGAAAAAAGGTAAATAAAAAAATATTAGAGAACCCATAAAATTAAGGAATTTTATTGAAACAAATACTTGAGGGTTAATGAATAATGTTTTTATAAATAATTATAAAAAATGATTGATGATATTTATTAGTTTCTCATATAGTTGTCAATTTGGTGATCTTGATATCGATATTACATTAATTAATTTCCATGAGTAAAAAACATTTTATTAATATGTTTTAATGTATTTTTGAAGGTTTTAGTTAATTTTCAGTGTGAATTAAAGTTAATAACTTTTATAAAGTTGAAGGACATCACACGATGAATATTCTGAGTGGTAAGATCAAAATTAAAGCTAAATGATTTCATGTGGATATTTTTTCATCACCCAAATATTTAGGAGTATCCATTCGCATATAAAGGTTAACTAATTCACTTCATGACTATAATATAGTTTAAGTAAGAATAATAGTTATTGATTTGAATATTTCTTGAGAGGGGATGTTTTATAAGGATGTTCAAATCATCAATATTGAGATAAATTAACGAATGGATCGTTGGTTTGGAAAACGTGGTATCAAATGGAGAGGGTGTACTTGAAAGAGTGAATGAACTATACATATATTACGTGAAATTGTAAAATAAGGTAATAATATTTCAAAAAATAATGTATCAAATGAAAAATAATTGTATTGGAAATATTATATGATGTTATAATATGATGTTAATTTATTATAATTTCTTTTATGGTGAAAAAGTATATGGTGGCATCAGAATAACTTTCAGTGAATTAATATCATCACAATAATTGTTCCATATGAATTATATCAGATTAATAAGGGATACCATACAAATATTTTTTTAGATCTGAGTTGAGTATAATGAAAGGGAAGCTTCATATTTATTTTTTTGATGAATAATCAATTCTTGAAACCATTTTCTCAAATAAGAGATGTTGATGAAGAAAACATTGAAATGTGACATCTAATAGAAGTATCTTCTTGTAGAAACAATGTTGGTATTAAATAGAAACATAAATAGTTGCTTACATTCTATGTAGTCAGTATAAAGAACTGGGGACTGACATAAATTTGGATGGTATCATCACCAGTCCCAGAAAAAATGATCCTTTCATATCACCCCATTTAAATAGTAAGGAATCATAGTTGGGAAAAGAATTTTTTTTATATCAAAACTACTATAAATAGGTATATGTTTATTGAACTGAATATTTTCAATAGTCATCACTATACACTACATTGACCGACTACAATTAGTTTTTATATAACATGGTAAAAATATCATGGTATGTCCTCTACTTTCTATTATATACATTCATTTTATGAGGAAGAGTAAATAAAGAAATTATCATGAATGGACTAAGAGATAAATAGATAAAATTTATAATTTTTTTAAAAGTCCCCAACAATGATTCAACCCCTCCCTCAGTGTTGGGTATATCCTAATGTCTTCATACAAGTAGTATCAAAGATGATATAAATTTATTTGATTCTATACAATTAAATGTATTCTCCACTATATAATTCAATTTCATTCATGTATTATCAATTATGTCCATTTTTTGTGATGATTTGGTTATCTCATATAAAAATTGCATTTCTACCATGACTCTGATGAATAGGTGAAATAAAGAGAAAATAAATATAAAAAGAATTACCACATAAATTGAAAGTATAAATGTATTTTAGTATCTTAATTATTTGACATTAAAGAAGATAGAACAATATTTTAATGTAAATAATAAGTTATTAAGCTTATAACTGAGGATAAGAAAAAATACATACCTTTTATAGATCATGATCAATTGAACATGAGGTATGTGAAAATAATTTTATAAACTATTATAAACAAAATGATCCTAGCATATCTGGGGATGATAACCTCTCTATAAACTCTCAATATATATTAATTAGTATAATTAATGATATACTTCATTGAATTACCATTAGATAATTATCTACTTTTTGGAGTAATTGAAAGTATGTATGATGTAATCACTTATCTAGAAGATGAAATTTATAATAAGGGAAATTATTTTGAATAAAATAATATAGAATATATAATTATATTCAAATAATAAGTAAATATTTATATAAGAAAATTGGATTTTGAAATATGTTCCATAAAATCTAAAATTGAATTCCATAAATAATTTGAAGGGAAAGATGGTGTTAATATAACTTTTTATGAAAATATCATTTTAATACTAAAATATTGAAAAAAATATTGTTGTTATGTATTTTCATTTGATTGTAAAATCCATGAAGATTAATTAACATAAAACAATTTTATAAAAAACAATCTTTATTAATAGAATGTGTATATAATGAAAACTTATTATGAAGGGAATGTGGTTTTTTTAAGATCAGAATAACACTATCAAAATGAGATGTCTAGAACTATAAGTCAAGATAGTTTATTATGAAAAGATGTATATTGAGTTTTCACAAGAAAAGGAGAATATTTCTACTTCTTGTCAATGTTCAATGGAGGATTCTAATGTTGAAATTCATATATTATGTTATGAAAATTACATAACAGAATTTTAGGATCAATCTCACAAAGGTTTGAAGTATGTGGTATCATCCATAACATCATATAATAATGGTTGTAAACCTTTATTCATAAGTTGTGAAGGGTTGAATTTTTTTACAATTAATGATTAAATGATATGAATAATATAACCATGATTAGAGTGGATTAGAGAAAGTGTGTCATTGATGGGTCCCTTTGATGTTTCAAAATATTTATGAAGAATTCCAAGAAACATCATACATAAATATTATAAGATCATTGTTATTAGTTAATTGTTAGTATAGAAATATATTCAAGTATTGTACATTATTTTAGTTTTAAAATCCTCTAAATGTTAAATCAAACTTAATGATAATTAAAAGGGTTTGTATTCTAGAGGTGAGTAAGAAATATCAATAGAGTTAGAAAAATATAGATAATCTACCACATTTGTTAATGCATGAAAATATTTGTTGTGAATTCAAAAATATTGGTCACATGATTGGTACATGGTTTTCTCGACAAGAATATACGGATGATAAAAAAAGACCATTGTAGTTGGTTAATTAAGAATAAGAAAAAACAGGAAGTATGAATAAATGTTTTCTAAAATAAATATCTCAGGAATATATCAAGATGGAAATGTATGATGTCTTTAGATCCCAAATCATGGAATCTGAAGAATAATGTAACTTCCAGAAAACCATATCAGAATAGAGGAACTCAAAAGAATCTATATAGAGAAAACCAAAAATTATAAAAATTAAAATAATTATATATTTCTAATTTATAAATAATCTTTGTATAAAATACGGAAAATTGAAGAGGCACAAGCTAATTCAAAAGAAAATAGATAAAAAAATATTCTAAATAAATAGTATGGAGTTTTTTTGAGTGGTACAAAATAGTTTAAAAAGTTACCATGGATTATTCTTTAGTATTTTTACCACAAGAATAGTTCTTAAGAAATATTAATGTTATATATGGTGATGTAAGTTCATTAAATAATTTTTATAATACAATTTCCATATAAAATGAAATTTTATAAGTAATGAAATACAAATAGGAAAAATAAAAATTGATGTTCTCATGTGTAAGCGCGAAAAGTGGAGGAGTTGGATTATCATGGTTAATAAAACTATATTCATATTTTTTATAATTATGATGAAAATAAGATCAACTTATTCTCATATACTTTGTGTATTATAATTGTTACACCAAAACATGTAATTGAAGGAGAATCGTGATATTAGTGGGAATAAGGAATGATAGTTGATTGGATATGAACATTGTTCAACATTATTTAATGAAGTCTCCTTCCGTGAAAATTTCTTTGGAGGGTACACTACTAATACCTAATAATAATTTCATCCTTGGTGAAGAGGAAATGGTCAACATTAACACATGATAGGAAAGTGAAAAATAAATCATATTTATTTGAATTTATATTTTGACTACCAAAGGTATATATTAATGAAATATCATATGTATTAATGATGTTAAAATTGAAAAAAGTATAGAAAATCTCATATTTAAGATAAATATTTGGTACATTATCAATATAAATCTCCAAAAAAAATATCATGAAAGGATTAGTCATTAATAATTTTGTATGAATGGTCTTTTTTAGGGGGAGAAAAGTAATGTATAGTGATGTTTGTTCTATAATCATTATATCTGATAAATATTATACTTTTGAATGTTATTTAGAAGTGTCATTGAATAAGGAGTTTCATGTGGATTTATTCTACAAATAATTGACATCAATATTGGTTTAATCATCCTCAAATGAAATTAGATAACACTTGAAGAAAATATTATTATTTCTCATTTAATAAAGTGTTCAGATAATTTGGTTATTGAAATATTTGTTGTCTAATTAAAATGATTAAATTTACTACATTTAGAATAGATCATGTTGTCTTAGAGTGTAATGATTTATTAAAATTTATTATATATTTTATAATACCATTTTCATGTGATCTTTTTATTCTTTCTAAATAATGGGTAGGGAAATTGAAATTAATGTTTGTGAATAAAATGATTTAATGAATAAATATATTCACATAATTACATATTCATTTTAAATTTAACATAAATGTATTTCCAAAAAATTCAATGGTGGAGGTTAAAGAGACCACTATGTGTATAAGTTTTATTTTTTAAGGGTTTTTATTTTTTTTATAGTTGAAAATGTAATAGAATGTTTTCATTGATGTCAATATGATGAAGTTATTAAACATATTGAAATGATGGTGTTTCTTGAAAGATTGTTTATATTATCCAAGAACTTTTATGATGTAAATTAAAAATGGATGATTGAAATTTATTTCAAAATTCATGTAATTTTGGAAGAAGATTAGTAGATTTATTTTCTTTAGAGAGCATGTATTATATTCATTACTTGGTAGTTTCACTATATAGAGGTGAAAGTTTGTTTCAATATTTTATTTACTTATAAAGATTTGTGAAATGATATTAATATATCAAAGATGTATTTGATTATGGTTTGAAAATTGTTGATTACAATAATATGAAGTTTTATTAAAGAGTTTTACTTAAGACGTTTCACGATAGAATGTAACTACGAGTAAAAACAATGAGGTGATTAAACATAGTCCAATGGAATATTTCCAATGGATCGAGTAAACTGGGAAAATTAAACTGATTTGTTGTGTTTAGATTTCAGAAGGCACTGAATGCTTATACAATTATACTAAAAATATATATCATACAAATATGTTTGATAATGTAAATCTGGTGACGATTAATTGTTCCCAATGTATCAAACATCATGATTACTAAAATTTATCTTGATCCAAACTTATGTACAGTTGTGTACATTCATATTTAGATGAACAAAGATCCTTTTATGATATTTTGTGAAGTACTAAAGAAATATGCTATAATAGAAATCTAAGAGTGTATATCAATAAAGACATAATGTACTAAAGTTTCTCATTTAAGATATTTTTTTATGAAGAATTGTAGTATTATATTTAAAAAGTATTGTCATCCAAATTTTATTAATATAATTATATCATAGATAGTTTAAAAAATTATATAATAGTGGACTATAGGAAATTTCTTTTGATGTAGTCCATAAAATGTAATTTTTCTATCCAATACTGCCAATATAGAGGACTGATTTTTATTACTCATCATGAAGTTTGAGAAGACCAACAAAAAAAATTTATTTTCCCATCAGCAAGAATAATTTCTCCAAAATATATGAATTCTATTGGATTGACTTGTATAGACATACGAAGTGAAATTTCATAAAATTAATATAGATTAATTCATTATATGATGTGATCACGTATACTATATTATGTATTCTATTTTAAATAATTGGATAGATATTTCCTAACAAATTGAAAATGTTATGGGAAAAATATGAGTATCATCAAGGAGAGTTATCCGAGGTTTCCAAAATGTAGAATTAGATATATGTTTTCAAAATGATTTTGTATAATGTATAAGTCCAAATTAGAAGGAATCAATTTTTTTTTTCAAAAAGTCATCATATTGAGTTCACCAGATAAATATTGTGTTTAATTACAAAAGATATACTCTTAAAAATTAATGAAATAGATAATATTTTTTAAATAATCTCAAGAGTAATGGAGTTTAATAATGTAATATTAGATCATAAGCATAGAATATCTCAAATTATTCGTCTTTTATAGTAAAATATATAAACATATTTGAACCCATTAGATGGGGGAATAGTCTCAAGAAATACCAATGAGGGAACATCATATGGAGGTAAATGGCCAAACATATTTTTCAATGAATTGATTGGTTATATAAACATAGGCCCTACTCGCTGTGCGATTAAGTCCAATGCGGTCTCTATAAGGTTGAAGAAGAATATTCTTACCATTCCCAAAGGAACCTATTACTGAATAATAATGGATATCAATATAATAAAATAAATAAAATTTAAATTCTCAATAAACACACATTAGTATTCAAAAATTATCTAGAATTTATATACTTTTCTCCATTACAATAAAAGGGAAACATGATCAAAACCCATATAGATAAATAATGTTGATGGTCTAGCAGTAAAAAGTATTATTGTTATTTTATTATATCTATTGTATTAAAAGTATACCAAATTAAAATAATAATCTCACATAAATAAATTACATTACATGATATCAACCTATCTAGAGAAAGTAGGTGGAAATTCAAACAATATATAGTGAACTTGTAGATAATTATTTGTAATTGAATAAAAATGTACATAATTATACTACCATTCCCATATTAAATAAAGGGATAACATGATAACAACTCATCAAAAAAATGTTTATAGACCAATACTATACATTCAAGTTTTTAATAGTCATACTCATTAGAATAACAATATACATAATTCAAATACTATTCCCCATATCAATAAAATAATATTCTTTCCAGATAGAGCTCATCCAATCTGAAATATGTAAAATTTGATTTTCACATTGTATAGTGTAATAGGATTACACATATTATAATATTATAACAACACAATCCTATGTAAACAAGAGATATAATTATTTTGGATGAAAAATATTTTATACAAAATGTATTAAAAGAAACCTATATGGATATTGACCTGATGCAAAACATCCTAAAAAAATACTCAAACAATACCACCTATGAGGGGTTATATAATTTAATTATTTGGTTCCATTAGTTCCTTAAAAAAATAGATAAATAAATATTATATTATAAGTATTTAAAAACAAATCCAAATAGGGTAAATTATTTTAAAATTAAAATAGATATGGATGTCAAAACAAAAAAGATATTTTCTAAATCATTTTTATCATTGATGTAACAGAAGAAGTTTTTTTGACACTTCTACAGTTCATTAAAAATATTTTATGTGAAATTCATTTTAAAACCATTATGTTTTAAAATAATATTCAATAAAATTTCCTTTAAAATATATATTTTTACAATAATTAATATAGACTAGAATATAAAAAATATGAAAGCAAAAGGAAAACGAATTTTTTATATTTTTAAAAATAACATGATCAAAACTAACATAAAAAAACTGTAATAAATAATTCATTGTATTAAAACAAAAATTTTCAAAAAATATATTTTAAATTAAAATTAAATATTGGGGTTATATAACCCAATAATTGAATAATGATGTTCTAGATAAACCATTATAACTAATTGAAGGTTATTTGACTAACCATTCAAACATGTTGGCACTCCATACATAGTGTGAAGGCAATTTGTGGGTTTACTTCTTCACTTCTAAAGGCAATCCAGATGAAAGGCTTCAAATTTTTTCTAGCACAGGCTCTCTTACTATTGAGTGTTCTATGATTGTCCAAGGGTATGCCCTCAGTCTTCATCATTTTCGGCCCTTGTGAACTTTTTATCTTGTGTTTTTTCATATATCTCTCTTTCTTTTAAAAAAAGATTATAATTTTCAGTCAGGTGATTTGACTAACCAAGAATCCTAAAAAATGGGGAAAACTGTATCTACAAAAAATTGAATAAGGGAACATAATTTGAAAATTAAATGCCAAAAAATTCAAATATTTTGATGAAAATATATCCTTGGGTATTTAATAAAATATAAAATGAGAAAAAAGTGTAAAATTTTAATATTACTCAATGAATTATAATTGAACTAAGAAAGCCCTTATGAATTAAGAAAATTTTGAATCAAACCCCTTTTAATGGGAGGGATTGTAATGGAACATAAAATAAATGGATTATTAGATAAAGAAAAATATTATATATAAAAAATGTAGTATATAAAAAACAAAAATTTAATTTTGTGTATAATATCAAACATGTCTTAAAGTGAGTAATTTGGAAAAGATAACATTTACCTTGCCCTGAACATTTTTCAAATGCACCAAATGTTTGGAATAATTAAATTAGGATCCATAAATGAATACCCAATTACCTTTTTTTTATAAATTTAACATTTCACAATACTTTTTTATAGTAAATATATATATATATATAAGCTAGTTTTTTATCCTATTTTCATTACCGAGTATAAGTAAATTTTCCTCACATTAAACTTGATTTTTAAAATTAGTCTTGGATTGTATTATTTTTCATAATTAGATAACATACTGCATAAATTTTGGTAATATATTATATGTTCCATTAGTTTTTATAAACATATACATTCATTTTAGTTCAGTTTTGGTTATGAACCTTAAAGATGGAATTTCCAGATATTGTATTTTAGTGATTACTTATAAATGAAATCTGTTTTCTTAACTGATGAGTTAAATTTTTACATAAACATAACCAAAAATGTATTTAAATATTTATATAAAATTATCATAGTAAAAGAAATATCATATTCACCCATGAATTAAATGTATAATATTGTTTAGGTTTGTGGTTAAACTGACCAAAACATGAATTGAAAATGATTAGTGGATTGTTATGGAATTGTTTAGTTGTAATATAATTATACTATAATAATTATGATAATATATATTTATTATTGGTTATATTTATCAAAATTATAAATATTTATAATAACATTCAATGTATGTGAATACATCAAAAAAATAATTAATATTATGATATTAGTATTCTTATTATAAATGTGTAAATTAATGATGATTGTTTGTTGATGATATAATTAATAGTTTCTAGAATTTTACATAACATAACAATAATTATATAATAAAAATTATATTTATTCTTTAATACCATCCTTATATACATCCATGTAATTTGGTGAAGGAAAACAATACATGTTATATCGCTTAGTTGGTAACATGTACAATACCCAAACAATGGGATCATTTTTCTTAATAGAGGGGTATGTGAGTAAACATTAACTATAAACATAATAAAGTGACATTAAATTTTATATATTTTACTAATATCATTATATTATAGTTTCTATAATAAATTTGAAATGATATATTTAAGAGGAAAACCAAGTTCTTGATAATTCTCATGTAGGTACATGACTTTTCATTAGAAGTATCCTTGGAAATGAAGGCCTTATAATTAATAATAATGATCATGAGATTATAAATTTGAAAGATAGTTATAGGAGAATAAAATTTTAAGACATTAAAGGGTTAATTCATATGATAGTTGAGTCTTGAAATGGTGAAGATTATATACTTTTATAAGTGAATGGAATTGTAATTTTTGGATTAACCATTACATTTTGAATAATTTAGTCTAATATTCTTGTGTCAAAGAAAAAAATTGAAAAAAAGGAGTGAAATCTGAAGGTGATTTCAAACTCACCTCAATAACTCATATTTTATAAGACCTTCAGTGTTTTATGTCTTTTTGTATTAACTATTTTCCATTTACCCTAAATTAATTTTATGTTGGTAATTAATTTTCAAAGTATATTTGTTATTTCAATTAAAATGTGTATAATTGATATCAATACCTACCATAAAAATTCTCATATAAAATTTGATTAAAAAATCAATTAAAAATATAAGGGTGTGAAAAATTAATTTTAAAATAAATATACTTAATCACATATAAATAGTTTTTAGAGAAATCACATTTTTTGGTTTAAACATATATATTGGTGAAATTATCTTGGATACTTATTAAAATAGAATAATTTGAATTGTTATAAAAAAATGAACGTGATGACTCTAAGGTAATCCAAAACCTAATATTCCAGGAAAATTAATTAATTCATATAAAAGGTAGTAAACAACTTTTTATTTTTAAATCAACAATATAAATAGTTATAAAAATGTATAAAATAGTACTTATAAGATCAATTGATATTTGAAAATTAATTATATCATTTCTTAAACTCATATTTTATTACTTGAGAGTATTTATATGTTTCTAGTATATTTTTATTTAACGGTAATGTCAAACAAATTTCATGTTTTAGGAAAACCATATTTTATGACTAAAAAATATATTTTTTAAACCAATAAAACACATACAATGGAAATTTTGATATGACGGTATTAAAAATTAACTATGTTTTTATTAATTTAAAAATAATAGATTTATAAATTAGGTTTTTGAAAAGGTAATTAAATATAATAGAAAAACTATTTTATTTGGAGAATGTACTTTTGAAATATTTACTATTATTATTTTTAATTCATGTCACTTAAAAATAATTTAGTGAAAGTAAATTATTAATATCAACCAATTTTTACCATTAATCATATTATTTTTGAAATATAAATACTTATCATATTAAAAATAAATTAATGAACATTAAATGAAGTTATTTTTCATTTCTTAGAACTAATTAAATTTATTTCATATTGAAATTATCCTTTATTTTATATATACATATAATTGGTAAATATATTACTCTCATTCATTATTTCAAATTCTACTGGTAGTTTATTTATTTTTATACTTACATATTTATATTTTATCAAAATATTACATGGTTTTATATATTTTTGGTGTTTCATGTGGATCATGATATTAATAATATTGAATATTTATAAGTAATCATATATTAGAATTTTGTGGTGTTATAAGAATGGAACCTAGTACTTTACTTGATGTAATTACATTGTTTTTGCGACTAAAAACAGATCATTGGACATTTCAAAAATGTGAAATTATATGTATTGTCACCTAAGTGAAAATAATTTTAACGTTATAATGGAAAAGTACATTATTAAAATGAATAAAATAAAAAATGGATGATATATTAGCCATGTTTTAAGTAAAAAATAAAATTTACATCAACAGAGATGGTATAAATCCAAAGAATCAGGATCTAGAACTAGTTCATTTTTTTGTTGGTTGACCAACCCCTATTTATTTGAATGAAGTTCACTATACATTGTTTCCATCATTGGGGTTGATAATTGAATATTATGGGACAAATTCATGAGGAAAAAATTTAATATTTTTTAAGATTCAATTCAATGGAATGTTATAGTTAGGAATGAGTGTGAATGAATGTTTAAATGTCTCCAGATAGACAATGGGGGTGGATACACTAGACAAATGTTGTATAAATTTTGTTGAAGGAATGCCAGCAGGCTAGAGAAGACTGTTCTAGGGACTCCATAAAAAATAGAGTAATTATAAGTATGGTTTTAACTCTGAAAGAGAAGGCTTAAATTGTGAGGCTTCCCTATAGAATGATTACAAAAATATAATCAAAGGATATAAATATAGTGTAATATTTGTTTAATGGTTGTCTATCTTTAGGTGTGGGACAATATCTACAAGAATAACTTTGGTATAGTTAGAAACAAGAGGTGAAACATCGAAAAGTAAATGGAAGAGTATCATATGTTCATATACATTCTAAATATAGATATATGTTAGTGGTGAAATGCAAGGTTTCATTTCATGTTAGATTTAAAAATTAGGTATTTGGGTATTTCATATGGGATGATGAAAATAAATATGTTATCAGAAACCCATATATAGTTTTCTATAAAGAACATAGGTGGAATTATTATAACATAACATATAAGGATTATGATGATAGAATAACATTCTATGATCATACAGGTCTAAAGAGGGTGTGAGATATAATTTCAGTCTAGGAACTTAGTGGGAAAGTTTAGAGGATGGGGATTTGATAATCAGGATACCATATAGAAAAAATATATCACACATAGCTATTGGAAGGAGTATGATCTCTCATGCCACTTCTATAGAAAAAATATTAACATAGATGAATATTTTAGACAGAGGTTCAAATTGTTGAACTTAAGGATTTTATAAGGAGATATGCTCATATTAAGAAACAAGTTCCAAGGATTGGGGTTGATAAAAACTTTTTACTTTTAACAAATACAGGGAACCAAAATATCAGAAATAGGCAGCTACTCTTATAGACTTGAAATACTAAGAGTCATCCATGGAATAAGAAATGAATTATCCAAATCATAACAATACATGGGAGTATTATTAAGTACTAGAATGAAATTTACCTCTATAAATTAAATTTGTATCATTATAAAGAGAAATATTATGGCAGTAAAAGATCTGATGCAATGCTATTGGTAAAAGTATTTCTTCAAAAGGAAGGGGTTGATTTCACTGATATTTTCTAACTTTTCGTGAAGCACAAAAACATTCATATGGTGCTCATCATTATTTTGTATGATGATATAAACGTGTTGAATATGTATTTGAAGAAATATTTACATCATGTTTATTTAGATGATGAAATTTACTTGGTTTAGCCTATAGTATATAATTGTGAAATCGTTACATAGGTTCTACTCAAAGGTATCCCAATTTAGTGGGTAAGATGGCCTCAATCACACCTTATTGTAAACTATAGTCTGTCAACTTGAAACAAATTCCTATATATTATATATTGGGAGACTATTCTATCATGTTATAGTGGATAACATTGGATTTAGATGCATAAAAAATACAGATAAAATTTAGTGGCACCATAGTAGTGAATAAATAGAACTGAATGAAAAAGTTAGAATAATCAATTAGATAATAATAATAAACTCAAAGATGAATAATATATTATATAGATTATAATGAGGAAATTCCATGTCTCCAAATATTAGTTAAAATTATACAATTTATATGGAAGTATGTATAATATATTCTATGAAAAATAAAAAAATCAAAAACTATTCAAGCATCCCAATCTCTGACTCCAACATCTATTACTAGAAACCTTCCTAAGAAAGCTAGAAAGTCCTGCATCCAAGGTGGGATGCTTCCCATTATCCATTCCTACAATTATATAACCATCCCATGTCTAATAAATGTTTGGGATTTATGTGTGAGATAAATATTAGAAATCCACCACCAATGGTGTCTATACAAATACTCTCTATGAATATAAACTAAAAAGTGTTTAGGTATACATTTAAAAGTAAGAAACACCAAAATAATAACTCATACCTGCTTTAGCCTCATCTGGTGAGGTCTCTAAATAATATATCATTACATTATTTCATTTATTTTTATTTTATTTAGACTATTATTTTTACAATGTCATCATCACTGAAATGCATAATAATAAATGTGAAAGATGGTCCAAGGTGTAACCATGGAATCCTTGTCCTTATGGGTTTCCCATATCAAATAAGTATCGAATTTAGTCTAGATAAAATGGGTGGTATCATTATAATAATAGAATATTTTCAAATTCATTTAACTATAAAAGAGTATACCTAAATCCATGAAGCTTATCCATAGTAATCACAGGATAAGCATGACTATGTCCAATGGGTTTAATGCATGGGGTCGTGTTTTTGAAGACATCCATATGGGTGAAAGGAGAATATCCTAGGCTTACTAATATCAAAATAGATATTGATGGGGTCCAATTACATCATTTAAATAATCCAATAGTAGACAAAACCATGTTTCAAATTGGGTGTCTCCCTTGGCATTCACCTCATTGAATCGGAATGTTGTCGTCTAAGTTCCCTGGGAATTTCCTTTGGAATCCATGATTGTCACAACATTGAACATTCCTTTGAATAAAAAAACAACTATATGAAATATTAATAGTATAATAAATTATGCAATTATTCATTTATAGTCTGTGTAATACTAATTCCATTTAAAAAATCACTACTTTCATGCCATTACGTTTCACTATAATGATAAGGTATATTAAAGAAATGTAAGGATCAATCAATTTAAATACATAATAATTTAATGAGTTCATTTTTTTCTCATAAAAAATCATGACAATGTGAATATGGAATCGAAACCTATTTCCAATCAATTGCATTTATCTAGGAAAATTGTTATACACGTATATTTAATATACGTTAAACCATTAATGATTCATTTATTAAATTTAAACACATACTATAAAATGGAAAAGTGATAATTTTATATAATATACATGTTCTAAACATTTTCAGTTCTTAATTAATATTTATTTAAAAAGGATTATCGATGGGGGATGAATAAAACACACCTGAATAGTGTCATGAATTATTATATCAATAGTCAAAAAGGGAAAAAAAGAAAACTACCCTATTAGGGGTGGTCGGGATTGAGGTCACAACATCCAAACACATAAATAACAATAATAAATTGTGATAAAGATCATAATTTTAGTAGTTTTAATAAAGGAATATATATTTAAAAGACAATTCTTGGTGAAACAGATATTTATTATAATGACAACAATTTATAAAGTATATACTTTAAAGGAAGATTCACAGTCCACCTGCCTTACACTAGAATGAATCTTCTCCTCCAGTATCATTTTTTTGATTGTAATGAATTAGAAAAAATGAGGGAACAGATCAATAATAAAAAATTAAGGAATATAATAATGGATCATAATATAACCATTGAGAATAAGTCAACCATTGAATTGAACATAAGGAATAAAGAACATACCCATATGAATCCAATGAGAATATCAGAGGTCGAATTAGACATCGGGTGGTGTAGAAATATAATAACCAATGTTTTTCCATATTTGGATCTCCAATATGATATATAAACCCAATATTTGATGGATGTTGGAAAAGGGAGAATATGTTTAAACACATAACTCACTAAACACATTTTGGTCATTTTATCAAAAAATTCTATGCCACAAGGTTTTGCAGAACAACTCTCTAAATCGTTTATCATCCCTGTACCAAACAATACCCATTAAGGTACTTCACATGGTTCATTTTCATAATTAAAAAAACTTTGATCCAAACATGCTTATCCCCTTGTCCAAGGAGATTACCTATATGTTTTCGCTTCATGGATTGAGAAAACATACACCAATCATTCCATTTAGTCCAGCTAACATTTATAGAGTTCTTGTAGGGGAATGAGACCCTCAAAACATATTTAG
Organism: Viscum album; assembly: GCA_963277665.1. NCBI lineage: Eukaryota > Viridiplantae > Streptophyta > Magnoliopsida > Santalales > Viscaceae > Viscum > Viscum album. Next base: position 892,790,517 of record OY728138.1, read on the forward strand.
GGAAGATTTTTCACCCTTATCTTCCCTCTAAAATTACATGCATGGTTTGGAGAAATCATGATGGATGAGCTACATGGATTCTACAATCCCTGTGGTCCTATTATTTCTTCCCTTAGTCACGGATCCAGACATCAATGAAGCCCTGGACACTATTGTTTCCTCCAGATGCTCACTAAAAATCCATAATAGTTTAAAAGTAGAGAGTTAGAGAAAATATTAAAGGATATATACCTATTTACAAAAAATTGGTTATTATAATCTTCCTACCATGGAGGAACTCATCCCCAAAATACCCTGCCAGTGGTGGTGAAACAATGTCAAAGAAAAACTCTGACAAATGGGTGTGTATGTCGGCATCGGGCTCCAAGGTCGGATCATGTACTTTGTCCTATGACTATTTCACCCATACAAAGGGGATATACCATCTTCATCGATATTACATGCTCTTATTAACAATGTATGTGAGATACTCCTCAAATTATGCATTAACACATAACTCAACATCATAAGGATTGAAAGGAAGATATAGTTCAACATGATATCCGGGAAGCTTTTAAATGTGGAAGACATAGTGCATGGAATGATACATTTAAATTAATATAAATCAATAGGATAATAGACCAAATATATACAATATATAAAATGGACCAACAGGAAAAGGTGATAGCTTCTAATGCCTCTGTATCCATCTATTCCAAACTCTGGGTGATACCTGCAAGAAAACATGATCCTCGATCTCGAAATATAGAGGTCATCAACGGAGATGGGTATATGATTTATATCAAGAATAAATAATAGATATATTCTTTTGGATCAATTATACCAAATCTGAAGTCTCTTTCATGAGGTGAGGACCCGGTAGTGCTACCTCCCCTTCTATAAACTAGCACTAGGGTGAATGACATAACCTACCATAAAAGGATGGATATGGAGCCATATGAATCATCTCATGCCATCAATTATTGTATGAGAACTCAATTAGAAGGATATGATTATCCCAACAACCATTGAAATCATGTACACATGCTCATATATTTTCCTCCCGCACCTGTATTGTATGTTTCGACTGGACATCATAATGAGGGTGAAAATTTGGGCTTAAAATTGCCTATGCACACATAATACATTATAACCCTTTCAAGAACCTTGATGTGAAATGATATTAACTATCCAAAATAATACAATGATGGAACCCATTTATAAATAAAATCACATCTAAATACATTAATCTTATATTGTCAATTAAATATGTCTCCCATATAAGAATTAATTGGGCTACCTTAGTAAATATAACCACCACTTCCCAAACTGCATCCCTACCTCGAGGTTAACATGTTATTCTAACTAAAAAATGCATCATTTTATCTTATAATATTCGTAAAGGTACCTACGATGACTATATAAATTATACATGACTTTTTTACTCTACCTTCTTCTGTTAACAGTTGAAACACCTTGTTATAAAATCTGATATCTGAAAATTCATCCCAGGACATCAGCCCTCGAAACACATACCATTGTACATCATGGAGATATTGGGATGAATTACCCACTTAAAAGAGTGGGAATAAAGAATTAGTTTCTCTATCATATCTATAAGAACCCAGACACACCCATGAATATTTAAGATCTTATCTCCATCAAAATACCAATCTAGAGTATGTTCAACAAAAAAAAAATTATCTCTCAGGGAACCAACCCTTCAGGATCTGAGAATTGTCTTTTATTCATCCTATCAAGTATTAAAGATGTAATTATTAATGTTGTAAGTCTAGGATGATTGTGAATCACATGAAACTAATGATGCAACTATGAAAAGTGGTCCATTAATTTCTATTCATAACTCGCTTCCCACACAGACTGTTCCTAATTTTTCTAGATCAGTGCATTAGCTATTGTGTTGACTATTCTAGGAATTTAGGCTGGATCAAAGTCAAAATACTAATTTTATTCCACCCATATTCTTTTTCTGATATTCATGTTGTAACGACCCAAAGTTTACCAATGGAAAATTCCCTTCTTATATCTATGTCATCAAAACACAAAATAATGAACTACTAAGTGATAAGTGACCTTTAAACATAATTTTTTCACCCCTATGTTTGGAATTTTAAAAATCCAACATTCACGGTTGTGTTCAAGATAGTTTTTGGAGTCCAATGAAATAAAAATAATTTTTGGTGAATAGTAACCTACCCTTATGAATAGTAATATGACCCTTATAAATAGTAAATAAGAGTAACATTATCTATGAATAATAAAATAAAATTTAGACATCTTAGAAAGTGACAATTTGACCTTAGTAAACATTTTTGGTATTCCATAAGTCATAAATAATTAATTATAATTAATTAATTTAAAAGGATATTTATTTTCCTGAAATATATTCATAAATTATTGAATCAATGTCTAATAGTTTTTAGATAATTTTATAAGACCCTACGTAATTTTTAAAATAACTACAAAATCAGTTTTAATTTTAAAAACTGTTTTTTAAGTAAATTCTGATTTTAATTAAATATTTAATTAATGATATTTAGAAAATTATTTTTGAAAAATGGACATCATTTTTGGATTCTACACGTCGAAAAATGGTAGTGGTAAATTTTTGGGTTTATTCTGAAATACTTCAATTTTTAGGTGAATAGTAAAAAATACAGTTTTTCGCATAATCGGTGTACACTAAATTGCATCATTAATGATGTAATGATGACATAAACATTCTATAACTTTAGTTTCGGCCAAAACATATGAAATTTCATAAATATTTCCTTGAAATACAATAAATTCAATTCTCAAACCTAAAAAAGAACTTTCCAAAGCCTAAAGTCAAAAAGGTGATTTCTTAAAGTGTCTTTTTCTCTTTCTTTCACTTTCCTTTTAATAAAGTAATGAATTCGGATTATAAAGAAGAGTTAAAGCCTAAAACGAATTTTATTATATTAATATATGTTTTAGGATGTCAAAAAACTACTAATCCAAGTCTAACTTATGATATATTATTTTATTTAATATTTTATGCAAAAAACACCTCCCTCCTCATGTATAAATAAGCCCTCCCCCTCCTCTAGCCAAACCACACCTCTCAAGCTTCAAGCATTGTCTAAGCTCTGCCCAATCATCTTCCCTAGCCTCTCTTCCACGTCCTATAGCTTCTGGTCTCATCAAAAGACCAAGATTAGGCCCTTAAGGAGGTTCTCAATAGGAGGATCCAAAAGTGATTTCTCTCCCTCTTCTCCTTTAATTTCCTTTCAAGTTCAAGTTCCTTTCTTGATCTCCCTCTATCTATCTTCATCCAAAATGTTCTGTAAATCCAGTATTATATATATAATGTAATATTATGATTCTAATGTTATATTATATCACCCCTCACCCTTTCCCCCTTCCTTTTATTTTATTAAAGAGAACGTTGTTCATGTGGTGATAATTTATCACCTTCCAAAACAACATGCTCTCTTCTTCCATTTATACCTTCAATCTGGTCATGAAACCATTTTTATGGTTGAACCAGAATGTTTTATATGTATTATGTTCTATTTTAAGTTCTGTAAATAACCTATGGCCATACTACTAAGTGAAAAGTTAAAATGAGTTGGCTGTGATCCAAAAACCGCTCCAATTAGCCCAAATAATCTTCATTTAACTCTTATCTAATAATTTGGCCACATGGATCTAATATAACTCATTCTAAAATCATAAAAGATTCTGTAATATCATTAATTACATGTAATATCAGTTCTGGATGTTTAACCATGATCTACCCAAACATAAAATTAAGAATACAAGTGGACCGCTCAAGAAAACCATGAAAAAGAACATCCCTGATCAATGTTTTTAAACTCTATAAGTCATCCAAAGGAACATAATATGAAATAATGAAACCAGAATGAACCCTATTAATGTATACAAGGTTATGAAATTTCTAATTAATGAATATAATGTCATTATACAGGACATTAAAGAGAAGGAGGCATTCGAGTACAAGGTAAGGGGAAATCTCGAACCCAATTTTCTTCCTTCGGGTTCTCCCTCTTTCACTCCATTTTTGATATGGTTACTCCTCAAAGATCATTTATTCATCATTCCCTTTACTTTTCTGGGATATAAATGTTTGTCACTGATTTTTATGTCCATCAAAATGTTTTCCAAAAGAACTCTTCTTGCAAGATCTCACATTTTGCCTCTCATTCAAGGTTGATGGTTCTTATATCAAGTATATTGTTCCCTCTTTCTTTTGGGAACCCAAAGATTATGAATGTGTTATTATGAGATGAAACCCATTCCTTTCCATGGGTTATTTATGTACATGTTTGATATGTGTTCTATGTGGCAAGCATGCTAATGATAATGTTATGATGTGACGGGTGCGCCCGGAATTATATAGTGCAATATGAATGTTTAAATGTGACGGGTGCGCCCGGAATTATATAGCGCTCCAATGCAATGGGTAAAGTGATGAATCTCATGAGTAAATGTGAAATGATGCGTGAACATGATTCTAGATTTGTTCACAATTATGTGTTTTAGTTAACCACTAAGACATGATGTTTCATTTTTATGCTTTGCCACATTTCAAGTTTATTGTTTATGCTCCTCTCCTGTTCAAGATCTTCTTCCAATGTCATGATTATGATCACCCCATGATATATTGTTATTATCTATCCTCTTACAGGGCTTTTAGCTCACCCCTTTTGATGTATATCCTCAGGTGGCTACATGCACTAAGGAGAGGACAAGTGCCAATAAGAAGCTAGAGAAGATGAAATTAAATGAATGTTTATGCCTGATGTTGTATTTTTTATGTGTGGTCCTAGTTTTCCCAAGACATTAAACCTCTGGACCCTCCATGTGTAATACTATTATGTTGTTTATCTTTGAAATGATGTAATAGTAATGTTAGAAAAGGCCGGGTCGCTATAGTTGGTATCAAAGGAAAGGTTTAGTTAATTTGGGAATTAGGATTAGTGAACCCTAAAGAAAACCTCTAGCATGAGACTAAGTACAAATATGCACACAAGGATATTTACCTAGGGATCCCATATGTTATGTTTTTGGTATAATTTATTAAAAGGATAAGTTATACATGACTTTTTTACTTATTTTTTGTTCTAACCTTTTCTATTTTAGAAAATGGTGGGAACCAGGAGAAATCAGGCCAACAACTCTTGTGAAGGCCAATGCAACAATTGCCCGAATGACATCCCCAATGATTTTGGAGGTGGAGTTCAAAACTTCATGGTTATGCTTACCCAATTATCCCGGGTTATGAATAATAAACATAATAATGGGGAACGTCATCCTTCACCAAAGAGGGAGAAACTAGCTATCAAAAGTTTTTTGCGGCAATGACCACCGACGTTTTGTGGATCTTCTGATCCACTAGTTGCGGAACAGTGGGTCAACTTCATGGAGAAGATCTTTTCTGTTCTTCACTGTTCCGAGACCGAGAAGGTGACTGTAGCTGTTTATCGTCTAGATGGAGAAGCTGATCAATGGTGGGATTTGATTAAGAATACCAATCCAAGGGAAGAAATTGAAGAGATGGAATGATAAGACTTTAAGATAATGTTTCTTAATAAGTACTTCCCACGAACTCTTCACACGAAGATGGAGAGAGAATTCATAGAGCTCAAGAAAAAAGAAGGAGAATCTGTCACAACCTATGAAGAAAATTTCACAAGGCTCACAAGGTATGCTTCGGGTTTTGTTATCAACAATGATAGAAAAATTGATAGATTATTTAGTGGATTAAAACCACATCTTCGAAAGGATCTTGCAATTCGAGACTTTGGGAGTTATGAAGAAGTTGTTCGGTGTGCTCTCAAAGTGGAGATGGAGTTTGGAGAATGGTCCCATGGCTATGGTGATCAGAAAAGAAATATGGAGTTTCAAGCTAGTGGATCTAGTGATAAAGATGGGAAGAAAACACAACGACCCACTTGCCAAAAATGTGGGAAGTTGCACAGTGGGAACTGCCTAAAATGGACGGGGAAATGCTTCAAGTGTGGGAAAGAAGGACACCTAGCTCACGAGTTTCGAAGAGACATGAAAAGGAAGGATAATGTATCTGATGAAAGGAGAGAACCACTCGTGGTTCAATGCTACAACTGTAAGGAGCTAGGGCACTATTCAAACCAGTGCACTAAACCTCGAGATTTCGAGGGTAATCAGCGCCAACAACCACCAAATCCAAAGGAAAAAGGTAAGGCTTATGCCATCACTACTGCGGAGGTGGAACATGATAATGAAGTCTTATAAGGTACACTTCCTATTCACTCAAGAATGGCAAAAGTCTTATTTGATTCTGGTTGTACGCATTCCTTTATATCTTGAAAGTTTGCTAGAACTATAGAATCGAAGCCCCGAAACCTTGAAGTAGAGATATCTGTAAAAACACCAAGTGGTGCAATCATTACAACCCAAGTGTTTGATTCTTCTCCTATTGACGTATGTGGGAAGATTCTTCCGGCAAATCTCGTAATACTTCCCTTGGTGGAATTCGACGCTATAATGGGAATGGATTGGCTCTCGTTATATAGAGCACATATCAACTGTCGGGAAAAGGAAATATATTTTCATATTCCAAACCATCCCATGCTCCTCTAAAAATGCAAGGAAGATCATGAATCTCCTTTGAGAAATCCTTCAATGGTGTGGGTGATGATTTCCTATGAAGAAGCGTACCTCGCCCAATTTTTTGAGTCAAAGGAAAGTTCCAACCTTGAGGAAATTCCCATCGTAAGGGAATACAATGATGTATTTCCCGAAGAGTTACCCGGAATTCCCCCGGATCGTGAGGTAGAGTTCTCAATTGAACTCATCTCGGAGCTACTCCTATCTCGAAGTGCCCCTATAGGATGGCTCCTATTGAACTGGAGGAGTTAAAGAAGCAGCTGCAAGAGAATCTGGACAAAGGGTTAATACGCCCTAGTGCATCACCTTGGGGTGCGCCAGTGCTCTTTGTGAAGAAGAAGGATGGAACCATGCGGTTGTGTATCGATTATCGGGAACTCAACAAGATCACCATAAAGAACAAGTATCCTCTCCCAAGGATTGATGACTTGTTCGATCAGTTAAGAGGAGCTCAATACTTCTCAAAGGTGGATCTTCGTTCTGGATATCATCAAGTAAAGGTGAAGAAGGAAGATATTCAGAAGACTGCCTTCCGTACAAGGTATGGGCACTATGAGTTTTTTGTGATTCCCATCGGACTTACTAATGCCCCTGTAATCTTCATGGATTTGATGAATAGAGTCTTTAGACATTACCTTGACAAATTTGTGGTAGTGTTTATTGATGATATTCTCATTTACTCCAAGAGTAAGGAGGAACATGAAGAACATCTAAGACTTGTGTTGGCGACAATGAGAAATGAGAAGTTGTACGCCATGTTCAGCAAGTGTGACTTTTGGATGAATCAAGTCACATTCTTCGGACATGTGATCACAAGTGAGGGAATTTCTGTGGACCCTTCAAAGACAAAGGCAATTGAAGAATGGACCAGGCCCTCTAGTGTCACAGAAATCCGTAGTTTTCTTGGATTAGCTGGGTACTACCGACGTTTTGTGAGAAACTTCTCCCGATTGTCAAGCCCGCTAACTATGTTAACAAGGAAAGGGGTAAAGTATGTCTAGACGGATGAATGTGAGGGAAGCTTCAAGGAGCTAAAGAGAAGGCTAATCACTGCACCTGTACTCACACTACCGAAAACTGGAGAAAGTTTTGTGATATACAGTGATGCTTCAAAGAAAGGCTTGGGTTGTGTACTCATGCAAAATGATAATGTGGTAGCCTACGCCTCACGACAGTTGATGATCCATGAGCAGAACTACCCGACGCATGATCTAGAGCTGGCAGCCGTGATTTTTGCCTTGAAAATCTGGCGGCACTACCTTTATGGTGAGAAGTGTGACATATACACCGACCACAAGAGCCTAAAGTATATATTCACACAAAAGGAGCTCAACATGCGTCAAAGGAGATGGTTAGAGCTAATCAAGGATTACGATTGCTCTATTCACTATCATCCTAGAAAGGCGAACAAGGTAGCTGATTCTCTAAGCAGGAAAGAACCTGCTACTCTATCCATGTTGATGATTGAGAAAGACCCTATCTTCTTGGATATGCAAAGGATGGATTTGGGAATCGTAAGGGCAGGGGATACATCCTACCTTGCCTAAATGATTGCGCAACCATCCATCCAACAGAAGATTAAGGAAGCACAAAGGGATGATGTAGAGATACAAAAGAGGGTGAATGCAGTAAAGGAAGGGAAGCTGCAAGAGTTCCATATCAACAATGATGGTGTGATTCTGTTTGGAACACGACTTTGTGTGCCTTCATCACCCGGAATAAAGAAGGAGCTATTGGATAATGCACATATCTCAACTTTCTCTATTTATCCTGGAAGTACCAAGATGTATCGTGATCTTCGAGAACATTCTGGTGGGATAACATGAAGAAGGAGATTTCAGAATATATATCAAGGTGCTTGGTATGTCAGCAAGTTAAAGCTGAGCGACAAAATTCCAAAGGAATGATGCAGCCATTGCCTATACCCATGTAGAAATGGGAAAATGTCACTATGGACTTTGTCATGGGTCTCCCGAAAACGTCAAGAGGAAATAATGCGATATGGGCTGTGGTTGACCGACTCACCAAGACTGCCCATTTTATCGCTATTCGGGAAGACCTCTCACTTGAACAACTTGCAAGGATATATGTGAAGGAAGTAGTGAGATTGCACGGTGTTCCACTCTCGATTGTCTCTGACCGTGATCCAAGGTTCACTTCTAAATTCTGGAGGAGCCTTCAACATGCTTTGAGTACTGAATTAAATTTCAGCATGGCCTATCACCCCCAAACTGATGGCCAGTCTGAAAGGGCTATTCAGACACTTGAAGATATGCTAAGATCTTGCTCTCTTGAATTCAAAGGTGGATGGGATCAGAACCTTCCATTGGTTGAGTTCTCATACAACAATAGCTTCCACTTGAGTATTCAGATGGCTCCGTATGAAGCTCTTTATGGGAAGCGATGTAGAACTCCAACCTGTTGGGATGAAGTTGGAGAAAGAAAACTACTTGGTCCCGATCTTGTTCAAGAGATGACAGAGAAGGTTCAAGTCATCCAGAAACATATCAAAGCTGCTCAAAGTCGGTAAAAGAGCTATGCTGACAATCGTCGAAGGGACTTGGAGTTCGACGTTGGAGATAAAGTCTTCCTTCGAATATCTCCATGGAAGAGATTCATGTGATTCGGGAAGAAAGGGAAGCTAAGCCCAAGGTACATTGGCCCCTTTGAGATCCTTGATCGTATAGGAGCCGTGGCCTATCGTCTGGCACTTCCACCGAATATGGCTCAAGTCCATGACGTGTTTCACGTATCACTACTGAGGAAGTACATTCCAGACCACTCACATGTACTAAACTCAGAGGTGGTACAGTTGGAAGATGATCTCTCATATGAGGAGCAGCCGGTAAAAATTCTGGACCGAAGTGATAAGGTTCTATGCAACAAGACAACCCGCCTTGTCAAAGTGTTGTGGAGGAACCAAAAGTTTGAGGAAGAAACTTCGGAACCGGAAGAGGCAATGAAGGAGAAGTACCCTCACATGTTTGTGTAAAGTGAAATTTCGGGGGCGAAATTTCTTAAGGGGGGAAGAATGTAACGACCCAAAGTTTTCCAATGGAAAATTACCTTCTTATATCTATGTCATAAAAACACAAAATAATGAACTACTAAGTGATAAGTGACCTTTAAACATAATTTTGTCACCCCTATGTTTGGAATTTTAAAACTCCAACATTCACGGTTGTGTTCAAGATAGTTTTTGGAGTCCAATGGAATAAAAATAATTTTTGGTGAATAGTAACCTACCCTTATGAATAGTAACCTACCCTTATGAATAGTAATATGACCCTTATAAATAGTAAATAATAGTAACATTACCTATGAATAATAAAATAAAATTTAGACATCTTAGAAAGTGACAATTTGACCTTAGTAAACATTTTTGGTATTCCATAAGTCGTAAATAATTAATTATAATTAATTTATTTAAAAGGATATTTATTTTTCCTGAAATATATTCATAAATTATTGAATCAATGTCTAATAGTTTTTAGATAATTTTATAATACCCTACGTAATTTTTAAAAGAACTACAAAATCAGTTTTAATTTTAAAAACTGTTTTTTTAAGTAAATTATGATTTTAATTTAATATTAAATTAACAATATTTAGAAAATTATTTTTGAAAAATTTACATCATTTTTGGATTCTACACGTTGAAAAATTGTAGGGTTAAATTTTTGGGTTTATTCTGAAATACTTCAATTTTTGGGTGAATAGTAAAAAAATACAGTTTTTCGCATAATCGGTGTACACTAAATTGCATCATTAATGATGTAATGATGACATAAACATTCTATAACTTTAGTTTCGGCCAACACATATGAAATTTTATAAATTGTTCTTTGAAATACAATAAATTCAATTCTCAAACCTAAAAATAACTTTCCAAAGCCTAAAGTCAAAAAGGTGATTTCTTAAAGTGTCTTTTTCTCTTTCTTTCACTTTCCTTTTAATAAAGTAATGAATTCGGATTATAAAAAAGAGTTAAAGCCTAAAAAATTTTTTATTATATTAATATATGATTTAGGATTTCAAAAAACTACTAATACAAGTCTAACTTATGATATATTATTTTATTTAATATTTTATGCCAAAAACACCTCCCTCCTCGTGTATAAATAAGCCCTCCCCCTCCTCTAGCCAAACCACACCTCTCAAGCTTCAAGAATTGTCTAATATCTGCCCAATCATCTTCCCTAGCCTCTCCTCCACGTCCTAGAGCTTCTGGTCTCATCAAAAGACCAAGCTTAGGCCCTTAAGGAGGTTCTCAAGAGGAGGATCCAAAAGGTGATTTCTCTCCCTCTTCTCCTTTAATTTCCTTTCAAGTTCAAGTTCCTTTCTTGATCTCCCTCTATCTATCTTCATCCAAATTGTTCTGTAAATCCAGTATTATATATATACTTTAATATTATGATTCTAATGTTATATTATATCACCCTTCACCCTTTCCCCCTTCCTTTTATTTTATTAAAGAGAACGTTGTTCATGTGGTGATAATTTATCACCTTCAAAAACAACATGCTCTCTTCTTCCATTTATACCTTCAATCTGGTCATGAAACCATTTTTATGGTTGATCCAGAATGTTTTATATGTATTATGTTCTATTTTAAGTTCTGGAAATAACCTATGACCATACTACTAAGTGAAAAGTTAAAATGAGTTGGCTGTGATCCAAAAACCTCTCAAATTAGCCCAAATAATCTTCATTTAACTCTTATCTAATAATTCGGCCACATGGATCTAATATAACTCATTATAAAATCATCCAAGCTTCTGTAATATCATTAATTACATGTAATATCATTTCTGGATGTTTAACCATGATCTACCCAAACATAAAATTTAGAATACAAGTGGACCGCTCAAGAAAACCATGAAAAAGAACATCCCCGATCAATGTTTTTAAACTCTATAAGTCATCCAAAGGAACATAATATGAAATAATGAAACCAGAATGAACCCTATTAATGTATACAAGGTTCTGGAATTTCTAATTAATGAATATAATGTCATTATACAGGACATTAAAGAGAAGGAGGCATTCGAGTACAAGGTAAGGGGAAATCTCGAACCCAATTTTCTTCCTTCGGGTTCTCCCTCTTTCACTCCATTTTTGATATGGTTACTCCTCAAAGATCATTTTTTCATCATTCCCTTTACTTTTCTGGGATATACATGTTTATCACTGGTTTTTATGTCCATCAAAATGTTTTCCAAAAGAACTCTTCTTTCAAGATCTCACATTTTGCCTCTCATTCAAGGTTGATGGTTCTTATATCAAGTATGTTGTTCCCTCTTTCTTTTGGGAACCCAAAGCTTATGAATGTGTTATAAAGAGATGAAACCCATTCCTTTACATGGGTTATTTATTTACATGTTTGATATGTGTTCTATGTGGCAAGCATGCTAATGATAATGTTATGATGTGACGGGTGCGCCCGGAATTATATAGCGCAATATGAATGTTTAAATGTGATGGGTGCGCCCAGAATTATATAGCGCTCCAATGCATTGGGTAAAGTGATGAATCTCATGAGTAAATGTGAAATGATGCGTGAACATGATGCTAGATTTGTTCACAATTATGTTTGGTAGTTAACCACAAAGAAATGATGTTTCATTCTTATGCTTTTCCACATTTCAAGTTTATTGTTTATGCTCCTCTCTTGTTCAAGATCTTCTTCCTATGTCATGATTATGATCACCCCATGATATATTGTTCTTATCTATCCTCTTACTGGGCTTTTAGATCACCCCTTTTGATGTATATCCTCTGGTGGCTACATGCACTAAGGAGAGGACAAGTGCCAATAAGAAGCTAGAGAAGATGAAATTAAATGAATGTTTATGCTTGATGTTGTATTTGTTATGTGTGGTCCTAGTTTTCCCAAGACACTAAACCTCTGGATCCTCCATGTGTAATACTATTATGTTATTTATCTTTGAAATGATGTAATAGTAATGTTAGAAAAGGCTGGGTCGCTATACATGTAACACTATATGAAGATATATTATAGGCTCTTTAAGTCCATATACACCACAAATTTCCCACCTAATTGATATTGTCCCTAGTATCATAAGGCCTTGAAAACATCTTCGAGATTCAGGTTGTGGGTTTGAAAATTATGATGGTGAGGTATCAACTAGTGAGACATGTGTTTAATTAATCAATCATCCCACATCAACACCACTCTAAAACTGATTCATGATCCATCATAGAAAATCATGGAGCCTCTTACATGTTATAGAAGAATCAGAATTGGCTTCTATGTAGGACATCCTTTCATCTCCTAAAAGGCCTTCTCACATTCTTCATTCCACAAAAACTTCACACCATTCTTAGTCAGACTAGTAATAGGTGAATCAATTCTTGGGAAGTGTAGTATAAAATTATTACAATATTCATCCATCCCCAAGAAATTTTGTATTTCAACCACATTCTTGGATTCCACCAAGAAACCATATCACTCACATTTTCTAGGTCAAATAATGCACTTGATTCTAAGATAACATGACCCATGAAGTAAAATTTATCTATACAAAACTATAACCTAGAAATCATATCATAAAGATAACTCTCCCTTAGTTTATTCATAATGATCTCAAGGTGTTTATAATTATAGTTCTGAGTATGAAAATTCACCAAGATGTCATCCATAAACAAAAAAACACAAATATAGATGTAAATCCCTATTCATAAAGTCCATGATTTTTTTTTTCATGTTCATAACACTGAATAAATTAAAAATATATAGATACAGGCCATACTGACTTTAGAATATCATATGTGGTACATCTGAAGCCTACAAATTCAACTGATGATGACCTAAACTTAAGTTGTTCTTTGACGACATTCGATATCCAATGAGTCGTTCAACGAGTTCATCTACTAATGGAAATGGATACCATGTCTTAACCACTAGTTGATTCAACCATCAGTAATCTACGCATATATGGACCATCTAATTTTTATTCATGTAGAGAAGTATGGGTAGACCCCAAGAAGATGTTTTGGTTTACTAAACACTCATTGATTCTAAATCATTAAATTTTCTGTTGATTTCCTAGTTCATAGTATGTTACATTCTTTACATGTGAATAGATACAAGATATTATCTTAGAAAAAACTCAATTGTGATCTCCACCTCTCTCGAGAGAGGTAAGCCAGAAAAATCTTGATGACTGATGGCCCTGAAATAATATACTGATGTAAGGATAATCTGTCTGATGTATTATCTAATCCTCCATGAATAGACATGAAATCTAGGAAGTCACTAAACCTAGCCCATAAATCTTTGGCCCCTATCTAATGTATTTAAAATTCAATTCACCCTTATAAAGACAACTACAACCCTCTCGTAACTTGAACGATACCATGTGGAAGTAGTAGTCTACATACATGTGATGGGGAAAACTAGTCCATACTAATAATGAAATCAAATCCCATCGTCTTGGGGATAAAAACGTCTCATAAGAAGGGATAACTACCTGCATCTTTGTGATTGTCACTGCATTGGAATATTTCCTTTGACAGCACAACGAATGTCATATCCAGTGTCATCACCAACAAAAGTACTAAATTTCCTACCTGATACATTCCTTGGTTGATAATGAGAGAAATTAATGAAATACATGTTTATAAAAAATGATGATACAATAGTATAGGTTACCAAAATAGTACCTTGAATAGTCAATGGTCATGTAATCTGACCCTTGGGTATTAGTAGTAAATCATGGAACTAGTCTGATCCATTAACATGTTGTATAGCAAGACTACAATGAGAAGGTCCACTATTCTATCAATGATAATTATAATTTTTGCCATCATGTCCATGACCTAGAGTTCGAAATGTTTGGATGGTTCTACTCCAACACCTAGACAAATGTTTCATAAAAGATCTTTCCCCTTGTAGTGGAACAGGTGCAGATCCTCTTCTATTAAACGTAGGTGGAATGGTTCTACAAAATCCTTAATGATGGACCATATGGCTATAAGAATGGTACAAAATACGGTCTCTATCACATGGAGGCATAATATTCCCCTATCATCCACACTGAAGGAATATAATAGAGCTTCCAGTGCAGATAATCTTTCCACAACTGCAATGATGAGAAACTTCTAGGTTCCACTTCCTACTACTAGAATACCTACTTCCCTACATTGGAAAATAAATCATATTCCAAGTTATATCATCTTCTCTTGGATTTATATCAAGGATAATATACTTATTTACAATATCATAAAATTATATTGGTATATGGAATTCACCTTTAATTATATGGAATAATTAATCTTTTCTTCAAAGCATCTCTCTTATGATAGCTCATAACGAGCTTCAATTAGTACAAGGCATTTCCACTTATTAAAATTCACTAAATACTCCATGAAATAAATCTCACCACACATTAGGTTCATGAACTATATAGCTAGGTAAACTCTCTATATCTGATGGAGATATTAATCAGAGAACATAGACTAGAATTCAATCTAGATCATGATATGATGAAGACTAACCTGGGTAATACCATCCCACCATTTTTTTGCATAATCATGCATCTTATAGGTTGATAGATGGACCATCATTTCTATAGGAATATTCAGATGCTATTGGATAGATAATAGGGCCTCTAACCATGAATAAATATCCAATGAACTAAAATTACATGAAAATATGGGAGGATGATGATGTTTGAAATCATGAGTCGAATCAGACATAGTAGGTACAGGTCATGGAGCACTTTGTATAGATTAGTTTATATGCAAGATACTCTCTCGTAGGTGAGAATTAGTTCCCAATTTTTTAATAACAATTAGTTCCTCTAGTTTCAAAATTGGAGAGACCACTGATGGATCTATTCCCACCACCCCTGGAGAGTGATCATCTCCCCCTTCTTGGCACATGACTATAAAACGTTAGGGTGGAATGGATGTAAAATTTCCTAGAACATGCCATAGAACAAGATTCGAAATATTATAGATACACTAAGAGAAGCATTACACAATAAGTGGGATAAATACCCAAAAAACTACCCCATGTATCCTCGTAGATGTCCAAGATATTAACTAGTGTTCATATTTTATTTATAGGGGTTATATTATGTAAAGAGTAAATTACACCATACCTCTTCATTTACAGGAATAAATTTCATTTTATAAGTCTGTATTTATAGTTAAAACAATAATTTTATAATAAAAATATGAAAATGTTAAATTAAATGGATCATCATTACAAAATAATAATGTCCCATTCAATTTATAAATGAAAGATACAACCATTTAAGGTCAAATTAGTTATCTTACATTCAATATAAAAATGAATTGGTTAAAAACTATGATGGATTGACTTATGGAATTACCCTTAAAAATTTATAAGGGATCCTAAACCATATAATTGAACTACTAATCATGTGATTGTATCCAATCCCAACTCAAGTAATAATTGGTACAATGATAACTTTGGTACAAACGAACTATTTAAGACACTATAATTAACCTATATGGAAAAACACAATTTATATTGATTATGAAACATTAAAAAACCAATTTCCATACCCTATAGAAGATGTTAGCATCACAAGTATATATATATTAACCATGTCTCAATCAACAATCAAAGGAAACAAATGTGTAGAGAGTAATGAAATGCACATATATGGAATAACATATGCATGGTATGTGAATTCTAGGTGCCTATAATGATTTTTTGTAAAATTTATCATTACGATACCGTTCTAAGATTAAATATCCACAAAATCATATTAGAATAGAAAAATTCAATGGAATCATTCAATAATAAAATTATATCAACTGTAATAAGAAAAATAGATAACAATAATTTTCCATTCCCGGGAAACGTGGTATTTACACTGAACGTGGGTTATCGACTCCAAGGAATGACTCATTACCATGTTAATACATGTTCTTAATCTCCTATCTAAATTATGAAAACAATAAGAAAAAATAAAATAGAGTTTATAATGCTAATTTTGGTACATCTTGAATCAGGTGCCCCAAGAAAGTGTTCCACATGGTCTCAAGATCGCCTCTCCTTATGTCAAATATTGTCGAATAGAAGCAAGGGCCTAGGGGTTATGTGGGTAGACTATTCCATCACATGATAGTAGAGAACAATGGATATAGAAGTACAAAATAAATTAATAAATTGTGGTAGATGAATAATAATGAGTAAATATAACTAGCATCACAAGTACGTATAATAAATCATGTAAAAACAATAATCAAAAAAATAAAAATTATAATATACAAAAGATGAAGATGTAATTACATGTCTCTAAAAATAGAAAGATATATATTTAAATAAAAAGGAATTACGTAAAATATATGAAAAGAAAAAGTACAAAAAGTACAAAAAACTATATAATAATCATGGGCTCATACTTGGTCAACTGATACTAGGCTCCATCCTAAGAAACAAGCATGTCTGGTGTCCAATTTTGGATGATAACCATTATCCATACATGTGATCTTATAATATTCATGGGTTCCAACAACAACCCAAATAGTATGTGGGATAAATATTATTATGCCACCACCAATGACATCTATAAAAATCCGTTATTTGAATATAAACTAAGCAGTGTGAAGGTATATATATATAAATGGATGAAGTTACAAAATAATAACTCATAACTAATGTAGCCATAGCTAGTGATGTATCTCCAATTGATCTAATTTCATTATATCATTTATGTTCAATTTATTTATATATGTCATGTGAATCTCTCAAAAACACTAAAATAGATCATAATAATAATGGGAGAGGGTCCAAGGTGTAACCATGGAATCCTTGACCTTAGTGTATGACCATATCATAGAAGTATAATATACAGTCTTTCTATAATGGGGTTCTAATTGTAATATAATGGGATTTCTAATGGAATTCCATTGTAAAATATTTTAACTGTGTCAATGGAGGTAATATATTTTAATATTTGGCTAATAATAAATGGTCCCAGTGGGGTGAATCCATGGAACCACATGTGTGAAGACATCAATTTGGATCCATGGAGTGTTTCATAGGAATCATATAATGAATAGAGATAGTTAAAAGATCCTAAAACATCATGTTAGGAATCCATTAGTAGAGAAGGAATATGTTCCATGGTGGTTATATCCCATGGAAACTACCACCTTGAATTAGAATGGTTTCCTATGAGTGCTCAATGAATTCCCACTAGAATCCACTGCTAGATCAAGTATCATCATTGATATGGAGATAAAAAGGTCCATATAAAATAGGCACCATGTGATCATATATTTCATTATTCATTTTTGGAAATTTATTACTCATGGTAGTTAATAATTCATTATGTTCATTCCATTGCCTTTAAATAATGTGAAAACATATATTAGGTACATGAAAAAATATATCAATTTAATTACTTATTAATTTATTGATTTATTTCTATTCCCATTCAATAATCATGACTAGGTGAACGTGGAAATGAGACCAGTTTCCCTTAGATACATTTAATTATTCCAAGTTATATACTTAAAAATGTACATTCCATTAAAACATTTACGATTAGTTTATTAAACAAAAACACAAAACTTTTAAGGTTCAACTGATTATTGTATACAATATACATTTTCATGACATGTTAGTTGAAAAAATAAATTTAATTTAAAAGGATTTACCATAGGTTGGGTTAATCCAACCACACCAAAATGTGTCTTGAATAATTTTATCGAGGTTCATAATGAAAAAACACGAAATTAACCCTACTATTGGTGGATGATGTTGAGGTAATATCATACAACGATACAATGAACAATTATATATCATTATATAGAACATGATTTCAGTGATTATTATACTGGAATAAAAATTTGAATGTAAATTCTTGGTGAGAATGGTGTTTGGAACAATAGAAACAATTTTTACTGGTGAGACTTTAAGGGGCGATTCAAAGGCCACTTACATTATCCCCGTAGTACTATTATCATCAAGTATAAGCCCTTATTTTCGCCTAGAGTAAAATAAAATGGAGGAATAAATCAAATCCCCGAAATTAAGGTATTTCAACCCCAATAAAAATATTTTATTCAAGAGGAAGAAAATTATGAACCAACATATTAAAGGAAGATCTTATCAATAAAAAATCGACTAGATTATTAGAGGTCAAATCAGACATCAGATGGAGAAGTAATCCATTTACCTAGGCTAGGCTAAGGTGGGTGTTCCAATAGGAGAGAAAAAACCTATATACACATTGAATTGTAAAATGTTGGAGTTTTTTAAACACATACATCAGTAGCTTAATTTTCAGAATATTACAAAAATATTATGGATTGCATGGGTCGACATCATGGTTGGCCAAACCATATTCTAATATTGCACTATGAAATTACCATTTAAGATCCGCATAGTTCAATCTCATAGTTAAACAAAAAATATGTTTACCTTGTTTAGTTCACAAGAAAAGGAGGGTATCCTCCCAGTTTTTGAATCTATTTTCCAATAATATGATTAGGCTCTTCTAAAAACAACAATGTTTGGGCATGGGAGATGTCACTAGGCACCTGGTTAGGACATACCATGAATCCTTCTCAGCCTTATGAAATTCCACATCAATGTTACGAGAAATCATGTGGGTTAAGTGGCATAGTTTCTACTAACCATTTTCCCCATTTCATTCATCTATCAGTCGTCGTTCTATGCTCTAAACAATCCCAAGAAACCCTTTAACCCCATAACCTCATTAGGAATACATTTTTAGTCAAAACAAAATAGTTATATTGAAACTATTTTGTTTCGTAAAACATATAAAAAGGGTTCTCACAATATTGATAATCAAAATGAGGATTCGTCTTAAAATTTCAAATGAAATATATATATCTTCATCCATCTCCATGATAGGGAAATTAGATGTTACACAGTTTCATTCCCGCGGAATGTTTCATCCAATGTCATTTTTTTATTGGAATCATTTGGATTGTGAAAAATTTATCATAATTTTGTTTTATGTTAATGATATTATGAATTTTACTCTGGATTTCCTTCAGATTGAGGATCTAAAGTGGAACATTTAATGAAGGAATTTTATTAAGAAACTTGGACATGATAAGAAGATATAATGGATGGTAATTGAGAGAGATAAGAAAAAAAATCTTTTTTCTTATCCAAGAATGAATACCTTAGGATTCACATACAATGATTTGGAATAATTGGTTTTAAAACTCCCTCGTACCCCCACATGAGACACTTAAAACATTATAAAGAACATGAAACATAAATGGATAACAAATATCATGAAATGAGAATGTTTCCTTTTTCTTATGTTATATGATGTTTGACATATAAAATTTTGTGTACTTAACTATGAATTCATTTTATTGGGGAAATTTTTAGTTGTTTAATGTCAAATTGTGGAAGGAACAAGTTGAATGTTATTTAATTGATTTTTCAATACATAAAGGGTCATGAATGATTCATTATAATTTAGATAGGATTATCAGTTTATTGTTTTTATATTGGTATATTTTTTTGGATATTGGGATTCAAAAAAAAGTACTAGATGATTATGTATTTTATTATGTTGAAAAACAACATGTATCATGTCTTATTTATACCCATATATTAATTTATCTACAATTGAAGAACATTAGGTTTCTACTGATGAGGTAGGGAATGATTTGATATTGTTAGTGTGATTATCAAAAGAACTCAAAAGGGATCTATACTAGGAATGTTATTATGTGATAGTTATAGTTCAATTAATATATTAATAAATGTATGGTTTAATAAATAAATAAAAAAATAAACTAAAGTTTCACTATATATGAAATCTTCTACAAGGATTATTATTATAGTTGAAGACTATTTATTTGAATCAAAATCTTAATAACATGTTTTCATAGCTAATAATATATGAAATTATAAGGATACAATGTTCCTATGTGGGACCAGGATTATCATATAGAATATAAAATGATTCTTGAATCATATATGGGATGGTCTCAAGTAGAAGTTTTAAAAATTATTAATTCCTAGATAATTTTCAATGTTCATAATAAATATTTTTATAGAAAATATTCAGATTTAATCAAAATATTTTTCTATATATGTACCATTAAAAAATATCACC
Organism: Viscum album; assembly: GCA_963277665.1. Classification (NCBI taxonomy): domain Eukaryota; kingdom Viridiplantae; phylum Streptophyta; class Magnoliopsida; order Santalales; family Viscaceae; genus Viscum; species Viscum album. The sequence goes on from OY728138.1 coordinate 892,811,264, forward strand.
AGATAGATGTTTTCATGTTTTATAGATTTGGAGATGACTGGGAGGAAAAAATTCACCAGAAATACCTCCATCAACATTATTTCCTCAAAAAGAGATTATATCTGATATAGGAAATCTATGATGAGCCTTGAATATCTTCTGACAGAGATGATCAAGATAATTCATCAGATGAAGTTATCACATATGTAGGTCACAACAAGTTTTGACTCAATATATGTGTTGTGTTAATGGTAAATAGATGCTTGAGGTCTCATATGATAGTTCCATAATGTATAAAATGTTTTATAGGTCAATGGGGGTGGTGGTTATCGTGAATCATAAAGGTCAGTGAAATTTTTCCCCTGGTTGATGACCTCTATAAATAGATGTGGTAGACCATCACTAATGTGTATGATTATTTTCTGATTTTTAATGTGGAATAGTGGAATTTTTGTTCATAGTTTTTTGAGACTTCATAACAAAAAATAAGTGATTTTTGAATTTTTTATTTATATTCATCTTCAAAAATGAAATTTGTTATGATTTTCTCTCATGGATATATTACATTTTTCTGGACCAATAAAATATTATTTATTTGTTTTCATTATACATTTTTTTAAAGAGGATAAATGAATTTTGTGTTTTGATTTTGTGGGGATTCAACTTAATTCAAGTATGAAAACATATATGAGGTTATTATCACAGACACCACTGTCTAATATAATTTTTGTAGAATTATGGTGAGTATTCTAGGTTGATCGTATGAATATTCATCTGGTGTATATTGTTATTTCAAAATCCTTATAGTAGAAAATTTTTATTGTTGTTACCTCATTCCCAATCATGGGAATAGGAAATCAAAATTTGTGGTAAATTATGGGAAAATAGGTCTATAGTAAAAGTCTCAGATATGGAAAATGATTCCATGGAATAGGTATAGGAGTCCATAAAGGGAGAACATAAAGCCACAATGGGTGAAATCAGAGATTCCATCATTCCACCATAGTGTGTTCCAACAAGTGGGATCAACCTCTTATCATAGATATACATACTCTAAGATTGGTGGTGTATAGAAATTGATTCCCTACCTGACCCAGCACACTGCCCACATCGCATAACCCCATGGAAACTAGGGAGTCATTCATCCATGTAAAACATTGTTGGCTAGAAATCTGGGTGACCAAACTAGGCCAGGTTTTCCTGGACTAACCTAGGAAATGCACATGGGGAATAAATGTTCACAAGGGTAATGATATACATTTCGCAAAGTATTATATAATGTTCCAAAAGGATTCATCATGGTCAAAAATCTATTGTATGCCTAATTTTATATGACACTCGCACCTTATGTGGCTTTTATGAAAATGAATAGCTTATCCTAAATCATTTTTTCACATAGATCTTGATTGTTTAGTCTATTTCGACACAGAATAATATTTTTAGGTGATATAGGTAGTTATATGATTTATCTACATAATGAAACTGATATGCATTTGTCATGGTAATAGCATTATTCAAAGTTTATGGACCTCTCTCTCATTATCTATTGTTTTGTTCGACTCTCTTATATTACTGATTATTGTCATATATTGTGTCATACACTCATCTAATGTTTTATAATTGAGGTTATATAAATCCTTATTTATTGTTCCAATTAGGATATATGGATTAAATGATTTGGTTATATCAGATTATTGGTGTTTCATGTTGATTACTGTTGATGTTATGATGTTAAAGGATTTATTTCTTCCACTATCTCAGGCTCCCAGTATTAAAGAATAGCTTGAAAGATTTTATTTTATGGGATTATAATCTCTTGAATAACACTAATTTATATCCTCATTTTTTCTAGAGTAATGGGATGGCATCAATTTTTGTTATGGAGAGGTACTCTTCAAATAGATGTACATACTCCAAAGAGGAGTGGGTACCCTATACAGTATACAGTAGAATAGGGTAAGAAAAGATATATATATATTAGATACTAGGAGATGTTTGACTACATAGGAATTACATAGTTACCTTCAATAAAAAATATATAGCTAGGATCTTGACATCAGACATTATCGGATTTTTGACACTTCGACCACCAAAAGTCTCTCCTCCGATGTGATTTTTATTGATTGATTCTAATATAACTTGGAATTATATGCATCCTTGATACTTATAATGGATGATCATATATGGATGTTTTCAAATATTCTACTTTTTATTTTCACGAACCAGGATATTTGAGGTGATAGTTTTTTGTTCTTAATTTATTATTTTTGGGAACCTTGTTGATTACTATTATACTCATCCATGAATTGTCCTTTTTCCCGCAAAATTATCATAGTCAAAAACAGTACATAGTTCATGGAGTATATTGGATTATTATGTAACACTACTATATTTTAGTATAAATTTTTCTTCAAATAAATATAATTCCTTTAATATCTTTTGATATACATAACCATGAGTCTAAACGTACTATAATAAATTATATCATTATAACCTACCTGTTATATTGGTGATGATAATTAGAATTACAAATTTGTAAAACATATTTTAGAATTACTTATAATATAAAATAAACTAATAAAATAATTACACTAATTTTAGTAATGTCTTTATACGATTAAAATATAAAATTTTCTTTAAAATTGGATTTTACTATATTTTGACTAAACAGAAAATAAAAATTTATGAAAAATTTATAAAATTTATTTAAATAACCTAACATAATTTTTGAAATAATATTTTCATAATTATAATATAATGAATTTTAATACTTTTACGAAAATATTAATGTTTTAAATAAATAGTGAAAAATATCAAATTTCGACGAATCTTGTCTTTTCATTTAATGAATTTACATTATTCGTTTTATTTTTAAAATTTTGTCAATTTTAAATTCGTTATATTATATTATTAACATCACTATTAATTAATTTTTAATTTTTTATATTATTTATTTTGGTATAAAAACTTTTTATATTTAAGAGTACATTGTTTCTAGAAAACATCATTTTGGTGGGTTTTGTTAGTTAACATTTTATGTTAAATTATTCCACTTCTATGAATTGAATTTTAAACAATGGAATCCATATTTATAATTAAGATAAATAATATAATTTTAAGTGGTAAACATAAAATTTACTATTTATGAATAATAAGTGTGGTAGATTTTTTCTCCTCGATAATTGTAAAAGAGGTAAATTTTGGTTTAAACAAGGAGTTAATGCTTTAAAATATCTATAATACATGTTATTTTAGAATTTTATATTTTTTTTTAAAAAATAAGGCGTCTTTAAAATATTAAATAATTTATTTTAACTAATGACTTTAAATTTGGGAACCCTAGATTGACTTTTTAAAACATATATTATATTTCATTCAATAAAAAAATATATTTGAGTCTTTTAATTTAATTACATAGTTGGAAGATTTCATTCATTTTTTATTCATAAAAAAGTCTAAAAACATTAATTTATTTATTATTTGACCCAAAAAAATCATGTAAACCAATTTATTATCTTATTTCAAGATTAATTATTTTTTACTATTTAATCATGTATTTTCAAAAAAAATTGTCTTTAATGTGTATTTTTTCAAATATTAAAATTAATTTCAACCACCAATAAAAATAAAAATAAAATGAATACAAAAAATAGCATTCATCAGGTCTAAATTTTATTTGAAGCACTATTTTAGTTTTTTTCATAAAAATAATTTATCAGGTTAAAAAGTCAAACTGTCCTGGTTATGGTTAAATTGTGTTTCAAATGGTTAATATATAATATAAGGATTAAAATGTATCCAAAACATCACTAATTAAGATTTTGTTATGTTAGATAGACCATATTACATATTATCATCGAATTTTTTATTACTTTTTTTTGACATAACAATAATTTGATATACATACTCTTTAATATTTTATGTAATTCCTATTATGACCTTTACATCAAATTTAAAGGATACCTACTCTCCATTGATATAAATAATTCATAAGACTTCAATATCAGAAAATAACTACCATTATATCTTTCAATTTTTCGTACCCACAATTAAATGAATATTTTTCTTCAAAAAATGACTTTTCAAGTCTTAATGTGTAAGAAATAAAGTGGTTTCCCCAAGTAAAGGTAATCATCTTCACTAAATTATTTATTTTTAATTATTTCATTAAAAAACCTAAATTATTTCCAAAAAATTATAACAAATTAAGAACATTGTATCCCATATACTAATATATTCCTTTTTTATTTAATAATATTTATACATATCATTATCCATCAAATTGTGTACAAACCCATTACTCATGTGTACAATTGAACACCGCCTCATGAATAGATGTATTGTTTTCCCATTATGACCTATTATGCAAAGTCATTATGATGAAAAAATCTAATATATTTTCTTATATATAAAATTAAATTGATTTAATAAATTTATTATATCATCTACCTCCTTACCCTTTCCCATTGAGAACTGATAATATTACTTGTCTGTATATACAGATTACCATCTCCACAAAGTCAGGTGATTCAATTTCCCAGTACAACATTCATGAATGTTTATAAATATTAATCTAATGGATAAATATGATATTTATAACATTAATATAATTCATGCGATCATGTAACTGTATCCTATAAGCATTAATCAGAACAAAAATACTAAAACAAGCAGGAAAAAAATGAAATATTTAACACCTAAAACTATAGTAATAATAACAAAATGTTTACGAACAGGTAATAATATGTCATAATATGATCATATATGATATTCTAAATATAAATATGGATTTGTTAGTAATTAAAAAATTATTTTAAATAATTATACATGAGTTTAAACCATGTTCAACTAAAGCTAATCATGAGATAGGGTGTTTCTTACCTCTACAACCATTCAGTATCTTAAATCACTTCTTAATTGATTATATTATCCCAAGTTTTTTTGTGAAATGAAATTATTTTAATATATTTTCTATTTCAAAATTTTTATCTATATTTAAATTTGATACACATAATAACTATATCAGTTAATTCTCATTTCATTGTTATGATCACAATAATGGATTTTGTCTCAATTTCCACACCATGGATACATATTTCATATTATGTACCAATTTTCTTTTTTTTCTGGTGTATATATTTTCCCATTTATGTTTTTAAAATGAATATTTTTTTAGTGATGATTAATATTTAAATTATTATTAAAATTTAAATGGGTTTTAATGTAAAAGTTACCAAATGGTAAGGATTTATTTCTACAATATAATATTTGGGGTTGGTGTAATTTACACTGATGGAATATTATAATACATCCTTCATGAACTACCTCTTTTTTATTTTAAAATGTATAATTATGTATTTTTATTGTTTCCATACAACATTTACTCTCTTTTTTATATAAACCATGTCATTAAATGTTTAAAATAAATTCTGATCTTAATTCTCTTTTAAATTGAATATTTTTTTCTTCCACGGATGTATTTGGAAAAATTATTTTAAAAAATTCCATTTTATTTATTAAAATGATTTCTTAAGGAGAATTATATTGTCCATATCTTTATTACATGTATTGAAATGGTATTTTTTAATGTTTTTAAAAGGGCCATTTTTTACTATATCTGAAAAAAAATTAAAATGGAATGTTTTTTTATGTACATGGAATTAACAAACATTCCTGTTGCCATAACCATTAAACAATATATAGATTCTTATTTATATTTTATGTGGTTTTACAAAAAAAAATTTATTGATGAATAATTATAACAATGATTTTATTCTATTTTCATTTATTCTATTAAAATAAGAAATTTATTATAAAACCAATATTTCTCATGAATTATGACTTATCCATTATATATTGTTAATTTTTTGGTCATATTGTCCTTAAACATTATCATTATAATGATCATTTATTATATACACACATTCTATGTGACATAGATATTCTTATTTCATAAACTGTATATTATTTATAGAATCTTTTTATTATTATAATAGTTATTTAATTTATATGTGAAAACATGATTTTCCAAATCCATTAATCAATAAAGTTATTTTTTGAGAAGTAATATTCATTAGGAATTAAATTATTCATTAAATATATTTGGAATTAAATGGATATGTTTTGATGGGTGGGGGTTAGAATTATATATCCCCTTTATTAATTGACATGTCTCATAAGATAAACCACTTGACCAACTTTATTAAATGGGGATTTTTTGTATACATACCCATAGATTAAACATTCTTTGTATATAGATTTTATGCAGATATATCATGATGTCTTAGATCATGACATCTAACATTGTGTTTTTCCTTCATTGAGATTTTAGTTATCATTATCCACGATAATAATGTATTTATTTCATCAATGGATAAAATTTATGCTCAAGTTATTGATTAAATGTAATGTGTTTTTAGTTATATTCATTAAAATATTAATATTTCCTTATTTAATCATGATATATTCTATTGTAAAGAACCCTTAATAATCATTTTATCTCTCCCACAATTAGTCTTTATTTCCGTATGTTATGAATAATAAATCTATTAATGGGTTCAAGAATGAAAAATATTTACATTCACAATATTTTATATTATATCACCAATGTAATGTGACATTCAAATCTGTATCTAATTCCTCAAATGCTAGTAAAAAATTTGGTCCTTTAGGATGAGATTGATTCTATGTTCATTCAATAAAATAATTTAATCATAATCACCATGCCTCTCACTTTTGTTTTATTACCATTGGTATTAGATAACGTTCTGTTGGAACCATGGGAACTAGGTTTACATTTGGGAGCAACAACCTATGAAAAACATGGAGGATAAATATAATTGTGGATTAATATCATAAATTCTATTGTATATTAGATATTATGTTGGTTTCCTAGAAATGAATACCTTTCTGGATATTACATGTGGGAGTAGTTTTGTAACAGATTCAACTACTGGTAATAGACCCAAAATGAATAGCTCAAATATAACCTTTTCTATAATCTAAAACATTGTTATTTTTCCCTTATTCTATAGCTCATTTTCCACTACCAGGGTATATGATTGGATTAATTAAAATTTTTTATAAATCATTTTTTAATGATAGAATTGATCCTATAGAAACAAATAACATTCCATACTGATATAGGATAAACAAAATGTTTTTTCAGATAATTATATGGTTGATCCTCAGTTTAAAGTCATGGATACCCATTTTATGTTCTATATGATTAGAGTTTAATAATATTAGGGATATTTAGGTAGAAATTTATGGGAATGCAAACCTTTTAATTATTATATAGTTTAATGAGAATATTATTTATTGAATACTAATTTTATATTTTGTGGACATAATATTAATGTTACAAATATATTTTTGGATTAATAAGATCATTTTTAAGGTTAAAATAATCAATTAATATTATTTTATTTTTGAAAGTGAATTTATCTATATAGAATAATATAGTGGTTAAATTTTTTTTGATGATTAATGTTATTTTTGAAGTTGTTAATTATATTTTTGGGAACTTTTTAGGAATTATTTTAATGTAGTTTTGAAAAATAGGAAACTTACATATATGGAGACAACCCCTTGCATCTGTAAATGTCGTGGAGATTAACCTACAACTGATGGGTGATAAGGGGGTAGTTTCTACCACTGGAATACATTATTTCATAGTTAGTATGAATTCCTTTACATAAAAAACATGTTGGGTAGATATTATATTGATTTTAGGAAAAATATTAATAGATCAACTATTTTATATTTTTTGATATTTTTAATTGATTAATGCAATTTTGGGAGACATTTATTAGGTTGAGGTATATAAAACCATTTGGTTTAACATAAATTATTATTTATAAATAATGCGAAAACATTTTTTAGGTTTAAGATGAAGGGTCTGAGAAATCCTTTAGGTTAAATCTGTACATAATTTTGAGGTTATTAAGGATATTTCAGATATTGAGTTATTTATTAGGGAATGTTAAATAGTTGTTTTTGTTGTGGAATTTTAGAGATTAATATATTATTTTATTGTAGGAATATTTTTTCATTTTGGATTACATAAGTTAATAATTTTTGATTTGGTATATATTTAATGAAGCATGTATGACAGTTCATTATTTTATAGATCTTTTGATTTATTAAATTTTATTTTCAGTTCAGCATTAATAAAAATTTAACCTTAAATATTCATTTCGGGAATAATATATGATGTTTAAAATCATAAAATCATAATAAAAAGAATAAAAATAAGATTAAGGAATGAAAATAAATAGCTTATATATATTTTTTCCAGTTCTCTATTTGCAAAGTAAAATAATCCAACATTATTATGAAACGTATCTTGAAATACAAATGTCTTCCTTTTAGCATATTATCTAATGAATTGATATTTTTTTACCCCTTACTAGTTTATGGTTTTATAATAATTAACATTATTAGTATTATGTTCTCTATCACTTTATATAAATAATTTAATAGTAGCTTCCTTCTACATGTATTTATTTTTACTTACCACCTTTTTTATTATTATTTGGGATAATGAATATATTGATATTTATGGTATCCACTCTGTTTCCAACATTCCTTTTTCAATGAAGGTTTTTTTATCCCATTTTCTAATGTTTGTATTAAAAAAATTTATTCTCAAATATTGAAACACTAATTTTAGAGATAAAATCATCATGGAGACATTTATTTAAGGGGGTATAATTCAATACCACTATATTTTAAAATAAATTTCTTTTACAATAAATTTAGTTTCCTTGATAGCATGTGATCCACAAAACCCTATTATTTAATGAACTATAATATAGTATAGCATTATAACCATGTTGTTAAATATGAAAAGTTAATAAGAATGATAACATTTTGAAAACTATATATAAATATTTTATAAAAAATAAATAAATTTATAAAATAGTTCTCAATTTAATGTATATTCTTGAAATGAATTTAAAATATATTTTCTCATCCAAAAATGTTTTTACTCTTTTTTATTAAATAATAAATTAAATTTATCCCACTTTGGTAAAATATATTTTATAAAATGGACTTCATCAGTGAAATCATCATGTCCAAATTATCCTAGACTGATTTTTTTGATAGATTTTTGAACTGATTGATTTTATTATGAATAGTGAAAGTAAATATTTTTAATGAATTTCAAATTCATTTAATTAATTTGAATGTTAAATTTTATTTCAAAAAATTTTTTCAGTGTAAAATCAGTTCATTAATATTTTGAATAATTCTTTTAATATCATTGGATTTATTTTTATTAATTATTTTGGTACAAATGATTTTACATTTATGGATAAATATTTTCTACAAAGACTATTTTCATCTTTTCTTGTTTCTTTATTTTTAAAATTAAATTATACCACTTCAGTGAATTAAATTTAACTAAATATATTTCATATATTTAATCCAAAAAATTTATAAATTTTATGGGTTCAACTAACAATTTCTAAATATGAATAGGGAAGTGGTAAATATTTTTCACTATAATAAGCGTAAATAAGGTAATATTGTGTTATAAATAAGATTTAAAGAATAAAATATAGCTAAAATTTTTTTCTGTCATATTTTATGATCGGTTTATAACAAAATATATTATTTTAGTGTAAAATATTGTATTTTTAATGATTATTTTAAACTTTCGAACCCAATATTTATTTTTACAAAAAAAAATATATTTTAATTAATTAAAAACTATTTTTGAAAAATTCATTTAATGGATTGAATGGATGATTAAATTTAGTTTTGTCATGATTTAAATGTTAAAAAAACATAATTTATTTATTATTTAACTATATAAATTAGGTAAACCATGTTATTACATTATTTCAATGTAAAATAATTCTTACTCTTAAGTCTATTATTTTCCTAAAATCTATTTCTCATTTTTTGTTATTATATTAAGATAAATTTATTCAACTTACAAAAAATAAATCTAATAAAATTTATTGAAAATTTTAAAATTAGATTGGCCATTATTTTTTTCTAAAAACCCTTTTATTTTGGGTCTTATATTTTGTTATCATGTTAAAAAAGATAAATTATCTTGGTGAATGAAAAAAATAGTTTTATGTGCTTTTATAGGAATATATGGATTAAAATTCATTCAAAACATGATGAAATGTTCTTAGTTGAGTATATTTGGACCTTATAACATCTTATATTCGAATGTTTGGTGCATTATTTCCACTTGACATGATTCTGTTATATATATATATACATATTATTTAATCAATTATGTGATTCCAAGTGTGTCCATTCCCTCCCCAGTAAAAGAATACAACATAACCTCTCTTTTCCACACATAATGAAGAATATATATTATAAAATACCTTCAATAATACCTTCCTTTGATTCATTCCCCTTTTTAGAGCTTCTAGTATTTCCAAAAAATACTCTTTTAATGATTGAGGAGTAATCCAAATATTGTTTCTCTAAGAGAAGTTAATCATCTTCACCATGATCTATCTTTTTCTACTTCATTATTTTTTCACCATAAATTATGTCCAAGAAATTCAAACATAATAAAAACAAGTTTCTACCACATACTGAGACTTTATTATGTTGATTTTATAGAATTTATCAATCAACTCCACCATGAAATGGGAACAAAACCATCTCTCATGTGTACGTAAGACTACTAAATCAAAACTCGATGTAATTTATTTTTATTCACTGCGTTACATAGTAGTCATAATGATGGAGTTAAAGAAAATAATTAAATTAAATATATAATACTTATTATAGAAATTTAATATACCCTGTACTTCCAAATACTTTCTCCAATTACGAAATTATAATTTTTCTCATGTTTACATATATCGTATCGTATCCATAAAACGATGCATTTTATTTTTAAAGTCCAATATTATAGAATGAATTTTAATGTGTATATATAGAATAAATATTATATTTTTAATTTTATTATAAATTTGGATATAATTGAAATATATCCTATTCATAATAACTAAAACATATATAAAAAAACATGGAATATAAAAAAAAGAATTTAACCCAAGAAACAATGGTAATAATGAATGAATGGTGAGAAATTAGTGATAAGATTTTATAAGAGGATCGTATATGAAATTATAAATATGAATATTTTTTTATTAAATAATAACATTTTTAGAACCATTATACATGAGTTTAAAGAAAATTCTACTTAAGGAAAGCGTGGGTAATGAAATTTCATAACTAAATATCCTTTTATTTAGGTTAAATATCTTATTCATTGAATATATTTTTCCAATATTATGTGTGGAATGACCTTAATTTTATTATTGATGTATTAAAAAATTTATTATGTATATTTATATTTGATACACATAATAACATAATTGATTAACTCACACTTCAATGTTACGATCATTGTAAGGGATTTTATCCCAATTTCCATGACATTGAGACATATTTGGAATTCACAACCTATTTACTTATATGTGGTGTATATATTTCCTATTATTTGTTTTTAAATTGAATATATATTTAATCATAGTGATTAATTTTTAAATTCACATTTACATTATCAACAGGTTATAAATAATAAGTTACCAAAAATATATCGATTAATTTTAACAATACCATTTTTTATCGAATTGTATTTTATTTGTAGAGGGAATATTAACATATATCTGATAAAAAGATAATCTAATTTCTTATCATCAAGATATCTAAAGAGTTCCTAGGTATTCATTCTATCTTTTGTTATTTTTTTAGACATGAATCGAGATTATAATCTTAACAATAGAATATTGTCTTACTTCTCTTTTTCAATATGGAATATTTTTGTCCCACACCTATATGCTTAAAATTTTAATTAAAAGTTATTTTTATTTAATAAAATCATTTAAAAATTAATTTTTATGTTTTGAATTTTTTTAAAATGTTTGAAATTATTATTTCTAATGATTTCTGAAATTTAAATTTTCAACTTTATTTTTCAAAAATTAAAAAGGGAATTTTCTTAGAATGTATAACAAATTAAATATTGTTACTATTTCCATAACCAATTCACAATATTTACCTTTTTGTCATGATTTATAGGGTTTTAAAAATAAAAATAATTAATGAAAACATAATTTAATTTTTTCTTACATTTTATCTAAATCTCTATGAGATATAAAATTTTTAAGAAAAAATATTTTTCTGGTGAATTGATGGTTATATTTTATAACTTATTAATTTTTGGTTTATTAACATTATATTTAATGATACAATTTATTATGATTAAGTTTCATTAAAAATTAAATATTTATTAAATATTTGTTGTTTTTACACCATGGATATGATTATTTTCTTGAAATTTATACAATTTATACTAGTGGTATTTTATTATGAATGTTATTTGAATGCATATGAAAACCATGATTTTATAAATACTTCAATCAATATGAATATTTTTTAATAATTGTTTTTTTTGAAAAAAAACATGATCATTCAAATTAAAAATAATTCATTAAACATGTAGTGAAGTGTGGGCCCTGAATGATCATTCAATTTACAATAAATAAATAAAACAAGTATTTTAAATTATTTTTCGTTCCATATTTATTATTACTTATTTATTAATGATAAGATATGTTATAAATAATCATTATTGTGTTTCTTTATCACCCATACTTTCTCCCTTTCCACTGGTTATGAATAAGGAATCATTGAATGAGTTCAAGGATTCAATATCTTTACTCTCAATTTGTTTTATATTTTATTTACAATGTAATGTTAGATTCAAGTATGTATCTAATTATTCATGTTTAGTAAAATATTTTGTTCATTATGAAGTTATCTCTTGTATATTATTTCAATGTAATTAATTAACATCTTAATATAAACCACTATATCAAGTGTTTTTATAATTGGATAGCTGATGTGGCTTCTTCAAAGATGATTCCCAACAATTCATGGTAATTAAAGATGGATAATGGAAGTCATAGATGTTGGTGGCGAATAGTTTTTCTAAAGATCAGTCAATAATTGTATATATGGAGGAAGAAATTTCTAGACTCCTTTATATAAACTGTTTTTAGGTTTTTTAGATATATAATTTAATTGGGATTTTATATATTTAATTTTCTAATAAATTCATATCTTAATTGTGTACTGTATACATTTTAGTTGGTTATATGTAATATAGTAGTGCTTTTAGTTATTTTATGAATTATAGACATGTTTCTTATTATTGGTTGATATAGGATAAGGAATCACAATTTTTCTGATATGTTTACTCAGTGTTATCATGATCCCGTGGAAATTTTTCATCTAGTATGTTGTGGAAAAATCATATTACAACCAATCTGTGTCGTTCCATGGTCAGTTGTGTCTATTGGATTCATTTCCATAGAACTATTTACTCTCTACATTGAATTATCCATATATTTATGGTATATAAAGTTGATAAATATGTTATAATGTGATTTTTTCTTCTAAATTACTTTTATGAGATAATTTTTTTAACTATCTATTGTAATTAAAGGTCGTACAATGTCTTAGTAATGATGATATCCTTAAATTTCTATAATGATATTCTTAAATACATTCTCTTTTCCTAGATGATATCTGTCTAATGGGAAGCATATGATAGAGAGTTATAGGTTTTTTTCACTAATAATATATAATACTTCTTCAAATAATGTTTTGAAATTGTAATCTATAAAAGAAAATGCTATGAGAATGGAATAACCTATATAAATTACACACGTTATATGTTTCATTGGTTATTACTATCAGTGTACATTTATATTGGTCCTTAAACATGATATTATTATTAATTAATATCATTCATCATGCATATACATTTTTCATCACAAACCATAATTTCATACTATCAAGATCTTATAGGATGTTTTAAGTTCTTCAAAAATGATATAGATTTGACGAATAAATCAATATAGGATTTTCACTTTTGAATTAATGGAAGTAGGTATCTAAATCGCATTTTTTGGAACGAAACTGTTAAATTACATCCAAGGATATTGTATTTTTTTATGAGTTTATTTTTGGAAATTTAAATAATGATATGTAAATATTATTGGTTGTTGACATTGTTATGCTTCAATATTTATGTTGTACTATGAAAATTGTTAATTTAACATAGTTAGTGTTCATAATATGTAATTATCATTTCCACATTGACAAATTTCTCTATATGTTCCTTGACATGTTGTTCGATTCTAATCATTGTATTTAGGCTTTTCTACTTAATTACCTTAAGAAAGTGGCATATTGGGTCAAATAAAAATTTTATATAGAATCCATGATATATCATATAGTAATTTAAAATGATAAAATTATTATTCTCATGATTTTTGGAATAATAGTTATTCAATATTTGTTGATTTTGTAAATATTTATATGTAAAAATATATAATGTTATTTTTAAATTTAAATAAATTATTATTTTCAATGGTTGAAAAATACCAAGAAGGATAAAAAGACTAATTTAAGGGCCTGGTGGGAAAGAAAAATATTTTATCATTTAAAAAATAATAATTTGTTTTTTAAGATATGAAATTAAAATTATTTGTGAGTAGTGCACGTGTCAAGGAAATAATAATATTATAATTATTATTAGCCATGTGTTTTACTAACAATTAAGTTGTTGGATAAGCCTCAATGTGAAATGTAATTTTCTATATCCTAGTTATAAAAAATATTTTATAACCTTTTTTGTGTAATTTTTTTTCACGCATGATAAATCTTCTATAAATATTTTTATCAAACATATATTTAATAAATTTATCTATAATTCTCTCAAGAATTTAGAGTGTCAATCCTCTTCGTACCTCTCAAGAACATGATATGACATGATATAATCCTTTGATTAGGGAAGGTATTAAGGTTATGACCAAATGGAATATTTAAACGTGATTGGACATGAGTGTAATGATGTAAAGATCCATCCTAGAAATTTTATGTTTTGTAGATATTCTTTTGATTTCAACTAAAGGGATTCTGCATCTAGATCCATTATCACAATGACGGTATGATTAGAGCATTCAATTTATTCATCAATTAATAAATTTTTACAATAAAATATAATTGTAATTTATATAAATAAATTATTAATTATATGTGAATATTTATATCTCATAGATAATAGGTATTATAATTCATAAAATATTAAGAGAGTTCCAAATAAACGAATGAAAACCTATTCTTTATCATGAACCCAACCATTTATTTTTTGATATATAACCTTAATGTTTTATAAAAAAATATCATATATTAATTTATAATTATTTATTGGCCATTTATTTAATTACTCATTTTATTTTAACCATTCATTCGCCATTTATTTATTCTTTATTTCGAAATTCAAGATATCATTTTCTTTATGTTCATATGAACATGAATAGATAATGAAAAATTAAAGATCCCATATGAAATTCCTATATATTCTATATAGATATTATTATACTACACTTTCTTTAATTAATAATTAGATTTCTTGAACCCAGACTCACCACACCATGAAGGTTATTCGTAAACATAGAATCTCATGCAGATAAGTGTATGTGATGACATTCCATGTCATGTTTTGACCATCTAGATGGAACCTGGTTTAAGAGGGTTACATGATGAAGACAATATTTTCATATATTTTATACTTTATATTAGACCTTATAATCCAACCATATTTTTATATTATGGTTAATTGTCATGTTTTAAAGTTTTAGTGGTAATTTGAACTTAAATGCAAAAATGGAGAATATGGAAATTTAACATATTTTTATCATAGAAGTAATTTTGAAAAAAAAACTAAATTATTATTCCAAATTGTATGATTTTGTTTTTTTAATCCTTAATTTATTTTATAAACTTTGTCTTCGAGAGGAAATGTTCATTCGAACATCCGGAGACCTGAAAAAACAATTAAGTCAAGAAATTTTTGGTGTGGACAGCATGGACCCCACCTTTATAACAGAATAATAAATCGATATATTCCTCTATAATTGAGTTTCATATAGTTCGAGATGAAATAATATTCAATAATTCAATTCCATGAAAATTTTGATGTCAAAATACTATTATTAAATCTTGATTTTAACACTCTGAACAAGAAGAATATTGAAGGTCCTCTCAAGGAAAAACGTTTCCATTGAGTAATTGATTCCTACCATCTGAATCATGAGTCTAAAATGTCTTTAGTTTTGGGTAGATATAATAATATAAGTGGGGAACAAATTTTATTAAGGCCCTAATGCTTTAATAGACCTTTTGAAGGGTCATAATGGTATGAGAATGTGAAGATGTGGAATTTGATGTGCCACATGAACAAATTAAATATATATGAGTAAAATGGTCATAACACCTTATTCTAGTGCTCAATAAGGATGAAATATCTAGGGTTATTAGAATATATACTATTTAACAACTTTCTTGAAGACAAATATTCCCAATTTAGTGATGTAATGGGACATCCATAAAAAAAAATTGGAGGATACTTTTTGGGAGAATTTTTTCCCCTCATATCCCTATAAATATGTATCCACAAACCTTATCTAAATATTGGCACTTATAGTCGGCCATTTTTTAGTGTTTTTTAATTATATTTCATTGTAATATAATTATGAATTTTTTATATATTTTTCTCTTCTTCAACTCATTTTCAATTTTCATTTTTGTTTTTCCACCCAATTCTTCCCTATTACAATCTCTTATACTCGTGATCATGAGTAACTATCTCAAGGAACATCTCGGGGGATCAATCAAGTGTTGAAAAAAAGTCATTGAACATTCATGTTTATTTTTTATTATATTATTATTCTTAGGACAAGGGGTATCTTGGTAGTTAAGGAGCCTTTGTGTCTCCACTTGCCTCCTGATACTTAACTTTCTCTTCTATAATATTTTCCCTCGATCTTGGAGGTGGATGTGTGGTCTCTCAACAATCATTGAGTGTAATATATATTTACAACCATATTTCGAAGATGATATTTAAAAATACAATGGTTTTTTTATTAATTAAATTCGATACTAATAATGAGACAATAAAGGTTCAATCAGGGTGATTCTCTCAAGAATATCTATATTCTTTCTGAAGTCATTATATTTTCATTTCATTTGTTTGTTAAATTTCATTGTTGAATTTTAAACTATCAGTACTCCATTTAATTGAAAATAATATAATAAATAAAAATAATAATATAAAATTTGAATAAGAAGTACTGTGTGATAGACCACAAAATCTCCCCAAGAGAATGACCTAGTTCATCTCATGTGTTGTACTTGGTCATAAAAGTTTTTGAGAGTGTGCATTACAATTCTTCATAAAATTGGATCCCTTTCTTGGGAGCCAATTAGTTATTCACTTACTTTTTTTATTACCACGTTTTAGGTATATTTCACATAATTTTTATATAAAATAATTCTCCACCATGATGTTTTCAAGAAACCATTCCTACAATACATAGTATAATTAGTCACAGTTGGAGGAAGAAGAAACAGACTATACAAAGGAGGAACTAAAAATAAAAGTTGATGGCCTTAAGATAATGGTCAAGAAAAAGCAATCAAGAATTGCAAAATGGCTCCCACATAATCATTTTATAATCATGATCGATCAAAATTGAATTTACCTACAATGATTCAAGGACTAGAAGGAAGTTCCAGTGGTCTTTCCCTATTTCACTAAATACATTCAAGATATCGAGTCCAAACATGAAGTGGAAGACCCTGACTACTTACCTCCATCTAGTGATGATCGAGTCTAAGAGGATCTTTCAATTTTAAGGGGACATTAATTTCGAATTGACTCAGGGATATAATACAATCTTGAACTCAGACTATTTTAATTTTATTGAGACTAATTTGAGTATCACCCCTAATAATTTGGAATTTTTAGATTTCTACTTCTCATATTACGCCGCAATGGATGATGATGAAAAATAAATTTCACATGTGGAGGAACGCCTGGAGCTTCGAAAAGAAATTTAATATTCACTTGATGGAGTAAAATAAGAGAAATAAAACATTGCACAAGTAGAAACCAAAGAGGATGAGGTTCCATACTTCACCCTACCCCATATATCCAAGCTATAACACATTGTGAAGGTGGTGGATCTAGTGTAATCTATCCATGGAGTCCCTCTAAAAAAGAACAATGATGTGTATGATGGTAAAATCCACATGTTCTGGCTCATGTCAACAAATCACCAACCACCATAAAACTTTGGATAACAGCTCGTATTTCCCCTAGAGGCAGTAAGAGAAGCTATGTCACATTTGGAAGATTGTACCCAGACATATATTTACATGATTTCTATGAATTTAGTTTTAAATATAATTTCATAAGATGTATTTCAACATGTATCCTTATCCCTCTATATTTTTTATCATAAACGACATGATCCTTATGCTTAATTGAGTTTATTTATTTTATAGGTTCAGGATGGTAGAAGGAAGTCCCAAGTAGTGAAAGAATATGACTAACAGTCATTTCAAAAGGATTTGAATTTTAGTGTTTGTCTTTTAAAATCCTTACATTTTTTGTGAAACAACATTTTTTGATATTTTTAGTGAATATTACAATTCTACACTTGAATTATGTTTTTCTTGAAGAATCTAGGTGATACAAGTTTCTTAAGAATCCAATGCTACCATGTTTTAGATTTCAATATTGATATAATTAAATGAGTATAATGGGGAGGTAAAATTTTTATGTGAATCATGGATATTGAAATAATGAATTGTGATTTAAGGGAATTAGATTATTTATATAAATGAAATTTCACTTTCATTTTTATGCTTTGAATTATTGAAATTCAAGTGAGCTGATTTTTTATTATAAATAATTCCTTTATATATTTTCTAATATGATATGTCCCATTCCCGAGAAGATTTTATAGACTAAGTACATCATATTTTATTTTGAACATATTTCTTGTGTGATCTTGGGACATGTCACCTTCCAGATCTTGTTTTGAAAATTGTAAAAGATATGACTATGGGAAAAACATTTAAAATGATTGATGCATCTTTTGAAAATACCTTATCTTTAAATACCACCATTATATCACTCCTTATTTTAGACTATAGCGACCATGAATGACCTTTTTAGGGATGACCTATGTTTCAAACCATTTTTATTCATTCCTACCCCATTCTTGTAATTTTCATGATATTTTAAAATGAAGTTTCGGGGTGAAGGGAATCATGGTAGAAGGGATGTTATACATTGTAAAGAATATGTGTGGGTGTGATATATTGGGAATTGTAAATGGTTGTGGAATCATTTATTGTACCTCATTCTTTTCCCCTCATGAATTTAAAAAATGAAAAAAATGATGACAAAAAGAACGAAAATAAAATAAAAAATTGGGTTGTAATTTGGGAGAACCAAAAATCAACATTTTCTAGACTGATGATCATATGATCATATGTGGTTTGGTGATGGATGTGATCTTTTATCTAATAATAACTTTTAAAAAAATAAATAAATTTCATAATTAAAAAAATAATCATGTGGGTTCACAAATAATTCAATAGGATTAATTGATCATAACCTTCACATTGAGTTTCTAGGAAGTGGTTGTTGCTACATTGAAGAGAATAACTTCACTATAGTTATTGATATCATCAATTTTACTTGAGGGGTAAAAATCCTCCTTGAGTATTAATATATAAAGAATCAAATCCTAACAAACTGAAGTCTCGGAGTCATTTTAACATTTATTAAAAATTCCTCATGACTGTATGTGCCTTTTGTCTTTTCAGAGTGGAGAAAGTAGTTCATTTACAAGACTATGAATAATGAGAATGTTCTCATGATATGAGCAAAACTCTAATTTAATTTTATCATGAGTGTTGAGTTAAATGAATCAAAATTGAGGTAAATTAATACTTTAAATGTTCAATAATAATGAATTTAGGAGGTTGAATGAATGAAAGGAAAAGTTCTATCAATTTTAAAGTGTAAAAAGTAAAATATGGGAATTTGTTGTTTCCATGAAAAATGAGAATTCAAATTGATATTTTATGTGGATTTTTGATTTTTTAATTTTATATTGAATATATTTCATGGGAATTTTAATATTGGTAACATTGGTGTCCTCATACTTCTATGTTGAGATTTTATGCTTGAGGATAAGCATGGTTTACGTGCGGGGGTTTTCTCAAATGAAAATTTTTGTGCATTTTTTAATTAAATAATGACTATTTTTTAAAGTTTTTCAATTATAAAATATATTTATTTAATTTTTTTATAAAATTTATTTTTAATTTGAATTATAGAATGAAAATGGTTTAAACTGTGTACATTTCTAAATTCTGTATTTTTGACAGATTTTTTTTCATCAAGGTTATTTTGGACGTTTCATTAAAAACATAATTTCAATTTTTGTTATTTTTTAGTATAATATTTATTTAATTTCCATCAACATTTTATTTAGGAGGGTATTAGAGCATCTAGAGGCCATAATAATCAATTAAGTTAAAGAATTTTCAAGGCGAACATCGTGGACCCCACCACAATAACAAACGCACATCTCAGCCTAAACACCTTAAATGGATATGATTTGAACTGGAATAGACCTATGACACATATCCATATCACTAAAATTAATTTTAAGGAGTTTATAATTCAATAAAGATTCAATGGTATATTATACTTTTGATGGAATATTCTTGGAACCTTCGTCTAGAAAACGTAATAATCAATTAAAAAATAAAAACTCATAAATCTGGTGGCAAAATGAGCTGAAAGTTTTAGAGGAGATGAAAAAGAATATTTGGAACATCGTTTTTAAGGAGACCATTTGTGAATAGTACATAAAATGGGTCCAAAATGCGTAAATTTTTGGAGTACATAAATCTTCCTATAAATTAAGAGGAGCTCCTACCTCTTATATCATTCCCACCAATCCCAACACCATCCAGGGAACCTATAAGAGGAGGCCAAGGTCCATTTAGGGATTTGTTTCTTTATTTTTTTTACTTTGGTTTTGTTTTACATGTAACACATTATTATTTTTTATTAAAGTGTTTCACATTTCTTATTCCATCATTATTTATCTTCAAAAACTAATTTTCTCATTCTCTCTCTTCCCTATCTCTATCATGATCTCTAATCACTTTGTAGTGTTAAGTGACTAACCATATCACTGGGAAAGGGGGAGGTTTCATGGTTTTATTAATTATAAAAATTCAAAATACAAATGTTTTAAATCTATTTGTGGTGGAGGTGGGAATATTTAACAAGTACAGTGGTCGTCCACTACGCCACTATTTCCAAATACATTTCTTTTCCTTGATTAATCGATTTTCCTTCTATTATCTTAAGAAAACACTTAATATGGTGGAGTTGGGGTTTCCATAAAATATGAATCATCATATAGTGGAGCAGGGTTCTTTTGGTATATCATTCTCAATTGAGGTGTTATCCTAGCTGACTATTGGAAAAGGTGTGGATTGGTGTGCTAGAGACATGATAAAATCACATAATCTGTAAATTAATGGAAAATAATTAATTAATAAGGATTCTTAAAATGAATTATTAAATTGAATTAAAAAAATAAATAATTAATTAATGAACATATGTTATCAAACCCTAGGACCATGTTCTTTCTTCCCTAATTTCATTATGTCAGCATTTACATCTACATTTAGATTTAAAATTTTATTTCATTTTTTTAATTGAATATCTTCCAAAACCTGTAGAAACATATTTTTCAGTAAATATTAAACACTCAAATGAAAATAGAATCGGTTAATTAGAATAAGTGATTGAACTGACTACAATTCTCCTCAAGTGAGATGACCCTAGTCAGCCACTGTACTGCATTAGGAATATAAATTTTCATTACCATGATATACGATAGTCATGTGTCAAATAATATAATTAAGAATTTTTGATATATTTTTATCATATTCATCTCATTATATTTTTTTAATTTTTGTTTTTTTCACCTCATTCATCTCCAATATGATCTCTTATACTCATAGTCATGAGTAACTAACCTGAGGAACTTCTCAGGCAATCAATGCAGTGTTGAACCCATGTTATTGAACATTCATGTTTATTATTGAATATTTTATTAGAGATATATCAATGGGGATCTTAGTGGGTATGGAGCCTTTGTGTGTCCACTTTCCACTCGAGACGTAGGCTACCCTCTTATAATATTTTTCCTCGATAGAGAAGGTGAATGTGTAGACTCTTGGTGCTCATTGATTGTACTATATGTTCACAACCACATATAAGTGTTGATATTCACACATAAGATTGAGTATGTTTATTAATTATATTTGAAACTATAAATGAGGCTAAGAAGGTTAAATCTCATTGATTCTCTTGGGAGAGTCTTCTTTCTTTCTGACTTCATTCTATTTGTATTCATTATGTTTTCATTGAATTTGAATGTTAAATTTAATGATTGCATTATCCTCTCTCGGAACTCCATATCATTTAGATTTCATCCGTAAATATTAAAAAATAATAAAAGATGAATTAAAAGTTGTGTGTGTTGACCAAAAAATCTCCTCAAAGACCGACCTAGGTCAGCAACTATTTTTCAATTTGTCATAAATATTTTTGAGAGCGCACACGAAAATACAATATCAAATCTGAACTACTGTTGGAGATTCAAGTGGTCTTCACATGCTATTTTTATTCATATTTTTTAATTAATTTTCTTTTATCTAAAAAAACAATAAAGTCATAAATTTCAAAAAAACATAAAAAAATCTATTTGTTCATGATGTCTTTTAATTCAAATTACTATTCATGGACTGACATATCAAAGGTGGAAGAAAATGATTACAATGATCTTGATTCTTAGTTTCAATGGATTAGTGATAAAGTAAAAACATAGAGTGACAAATAGAATGGATTACTGAATATGTCTGCACATCCCAAGATCTATCCAAACCTGACCCGGAATCTAAACAAAAATGAGTGGTGGAAGAGGTTTCACGAATAATTTTTTATGTTAAAAAACATAATTATAGTGAGAAGGAGATTCTAGAAGAATCAATCACATCATACTAAACTCATCCATTGTTTGAGGTGGTCTCTAATGAACACATTCTTGCTTATGAAATAATGTGAGGTCAACATTTTTGGGAAGAATCCAAGAATAGCTTTGTTGAAGATAACATAAAACAATATCTTAAAATTTCGGATAATGAAATATCAACACATTTCTAACACTCTAATTCTTTGGAGGATTATGAATTCGATGATTATGTTGATATTGAGTTGAAAATGGTCCTCATTGAAGTGATCAATTACCAATTTGAATTATTTTAAATGGAATATTTCTTGATAAATTCTTCATGTTTTAATATTATTTAATATAAATTATTTTTACATTTCTCTTTCTCTGAAATATATATATATAATAAAAAGAGTGGACCTTGGATGTTAAAGAAAATACTAACCAAGTGGTGTTGACTGATGAAGAATAGTTGGACATGCATGTGGTGGTATGACTACTTCCTCAACAATAATTTTCATAAAATTTTGAGGAGGACACCACATAAGTCAATAGGGATCACCCTTATCTTTTATTACCTCCAACTTCAAACCTCAAATTCTATCTATATTATTTTTTGGGGGTTGAGAAATTTCTTATATTTTATGGGGTTCTCTAATGTCAGTGTTTAATAATTGACATCATGAAAATTCACATGTGGTAGTTCATCTCAATGAAACCACACCCACCATCTGATTGGGGATAATCAACTGCAACTACCTGACCATGGGAAGTGAAATACTAGAATACACATGGGGGACTTAACCATGTTCTATCCTCTATTCCCATTTTCTTTATTTATTTTATATATTTTTGTTTAGTGTTGTTTTATATTCTGATTTCTAGTTCTATTGGTATTAGCTATGAGGTTAACTCAAGGAATCCACTTCAAATAAAATGTCAAGTTGTATCTTTTCTGCTATTTTCTCTTCTACCACAATATTTATTTTTTTGTTGAGCTCAATTGAGGGGTAGTAAATTTTATGTGTGGGTAGGGCCAACCAGTTTTTTTATTTTTATGTTCTTTTCATTTTTTATATTCATATTTTTAGGATTTTTTATCATTAATGATTATTCTTACAACTTTTCACATGTCAATTGATTTTGAGAGAGTTGAATTGATTTTTTTTGAATATTGCATTTCAAATGATTGTTGATGTTATTTTTTTTCCTAAATTTTATTATCATGTATTTTTATATGTTTTAAATTTTTTTGAAATCAATGACCATGAAACAATGCTTGTAAATATTTTTCCAATCATGTGAGTTATTCTAAACCACTTTGATAAATTCTTTTTAATACCCACAATTTCTTGAGGGAATCTTGAATTTTTCTAACAATAAGAATTTGTGATATTTCTCTTTTGAACATTATATTTCATGAAATGTTTTTAATAAGATTTGGGAGGTACATTTTCTAGATATATATTTACCTAAGACACACTGTTACATTTATCCTTCATAATACACTAGATTCCATGGATTTTCTTATATGATTAAGCCACCTTACAAACCGATTTTACCTTACCTACCCACACTTTTAGTATTTTTTCATGAATATTTCACATTTGACTATTGGGGAAGGGAATTCCATGTGTGTTCATTTGGATGGGTATCATTTATTAGTGGTGCGAGTTGTGTGTCAATATTTTGGGAAGTGGATAATAAGAAAATTGGGCATATGTCATTATTTCATTGTATTTTTTTTGTTTCATCCATTTATCCTATTAAAAAATAAATATGAGCATGAGTTCCACATTGTACTTTATTTGATTACTCATACCCATCTAAAAAATAATGGGAGTGAATTTTTAGTCATTTATTGCAAATAATTTTCAGCTCACCCTCTATTAAAAAAATGAAAAAATAAAATAAATTTGTGCCTTTTTGGACATATGCCAATTAGGGGAGAATATAAATGATATCATTCATTATAATAATTATTTAGATCATGTACCATGCCGTTAAATGGGATGGTTTTGTTTTTCAAATTATCAAGGGAGATTTTAGTGTGGTTTATTCTATGTTTTTAAATGATTATTCATGAATTATATACATGATTCCAACAACTTATTTTCAGCTTTCGATGTTATTCAATCATTTTTCCACAAACTGTAATCCACATAGTCTACCTTGAAAATACTTTTGATTTAATTCATTTTCATGTTTTTTGATGTGTAGAAATGATAATAATCACAATCCTATGGCGATACATGAGATTTCCATGTATGATAATAACTCCATATTCAATTTGACTTGAGTGAAAAGTGGCATAAAGTTAAAATTCAGGTAGTTTGTGATTATTCCTTGGATAGATTTTTGAGGTGGAAGAAATTTAAATATGGGAATAGAAAATGAGAGACAATATTTTTTCATATAATATATATCATTAAATTAAATTTTTGATAATAGCATTGATATTTTCTCTTTTTTTATTTTTGTGTTGATTTTGATTTGGATGTAATATGATTTCCAATGAGTGAAATGGTTAAGTGTGTGAGTGTTATGGAGAGAATATTTTCGTATATTTTATAATTTAACTAATTTTTTATAATCCCATAATAGTGTTATTTTATGTGCAATTGTCACGTTTTTTGGTTTTAGTGGTAATTTTACTTTAAATGTAAAATATATTTAAATCTGGAATTTTGACAGATTTTTATCTTAGAGATATTTTTTGCATAATATTTTAATTATTATTCCAAGTGGTGTGAATTTTTTTTAAATCATTAATTTATTTCCTACAACTTATTCTTCAGGAGGAAATACTGATTCAAGAATCTAGAACCCTGAAAAAAATCATTAATTTGGAAATTTTTTCGGTTTGACAGTGTAGACCATAACTTTGTAATGGATGCATAAATCGAACTATACAGCTCCAATTGAGGTACTTCCTGATAAATATTCATGAATATTCAAAAGTGTGTGTCCTTAAAAAGTGTCCAATCAAATTATTATCATTAATTCAATCTTTGAATGCTCGAAACAAGTGGAATATGAAAGGTCTTCTCAGGAAGAAACGATTCCATTGAATAATTAATTCATTCCATCTAAATCATGCATCCAAAATAACTCATATTTTGTATAGAGACAAAAAATAAAGTGGGGTATAACTTTTATTAAGGCCCCAATGTGTGAATAGACCATTTTGAGGGTCATAATGGTATGCGAATGTGTAGATGTAGATTCTGACATTGCACAGGGAAAAATTAAATGTTTAGGAGTAAAATAATTAGAAATCCATCTTATGATTCTTAATAATGATGAAATTTCGAGGATAAATGTCAGATATATAATGGAATATCATTTTTTATGAAAAAAATTACCAATTGAATAATTTAATTGGACATCCATAGGAAAATTTTGGAAGAAGACCTTTAGAGAGAATTATTTCACCTCCACTCCCTATAAATATGTATCCGCACCCCTTCAAAAAATATTAGATCTTCTACGTGTCCATTTTATATTGTTTTTTATTATATTTTCATTTTAATAGTATTGTGAATTTTTAATATATTTTTCTCTTCGTCATCTCATTATCATTTTTTAATCTTTTTCTTTTCCACCCCATTTGTCTCTGCTACGATCTCTTATACATGTGATCATGAGTAACTAATTGGATGAACACCTAAATGGATCAATCCAGAGATTAACCCAACTTATTTCACATTCAATTTTATTATTTATTATTTTATTTTTGGTAGGTTACGGTGGACATTAGTAAGTAATGTGCCTATGTGTCTCAACAAGCAACCCGAGACATAACTTTCTCTTATATAATATTTTCCATCGATTGAGGAGGGGATGTGTGGTCTATCAGTTATCTTTGAGCGTACTATATGTTCAAAAACATATATAGGATAGGATATTCACACATACGATGGAGTTTTTCTGTTTATTAAATTTGAAACTAAAAATGAGACGATGAAGGTTCAATCTTGGTGATTATTTTGGAAATATATCCTTTCTTTCTAACTTCATTATGAATGCATTCATTGTTTTTTAAATGGATTGGTATGTTAAATTTTATTATTGCATTCTCAGCTATCATAACACCATTTCATTAAGATATATTTCATAAATATTAAAAATTTATTAAAATTTGAAATATAAGTACTGTGTTATTGACCTCAAAATATCCTCAAGATAATGACTTAGGTCATCACCTATGCTACACTTATTAGTAAATATTTTTCTGTGTGTACAATACAATACTTCAATAAATTGTCTATGTTACCAGGGAGCCAATTCTTTATCCATTTATTTTATATATTTTCCCATATGAGGTTGATTTCAATTCATTTTTATATATAAAAATTTTTTCTTCCATGATATTTTCAGGAGACCATTCCAATAATAAATGGAACAATTACCCACTGGTTCAAGAAGAAGAAACAAACTATACGAAGGAGGAAATACAATGAAGAGGTGATTCCCTTGTGATAATGGTTAAGAAAAAGCAACAAGGCAATGATACATGGCTCCTATATCAACATTTGATGATCATGATTGATCGAATTCAAAATGACCAACAAGTATTCATGGCCATGAAGGATGTTCAATAGGTATTTCCTGATTTCACTAAAGTATTTCATGACATTGTGGAAAAACTCACTGTGTAGGATATTTATTATAAGACTCCATCTAGTGAAGATCATCATTAAGAGGCACTTGGAATTAAAGAGGAGATTAAATATGAATAGACTTAGGGAGATGATAAATTATTGTACTCAAATTCTTATAATTTTATTGAAAATAATTTTAGTATCACCCCTAATAGTTTTAAATATTCATATTCGACTACCTCATATTACGCCCTAGAGGATGATGAGGGAAAAAAGTTTTCACCTATTGAGGAACACCATTAGCTCCGAGAATACATTGAATATTCACTATAGAGAGTAAAAGAAGAGAATAATAACATTTCATAAGTATTAAATAAAGAGGAGGATGTTCCATAATTAATATTATCCCCTCCATGAAATTTGTACCATATTTTTACATGAGAATATCTGGTGTACTCTATCCATGGAGTCCTCATTAACAATAAAAAAGAAGTGGATGATGGAAAAATCCACAAGTGTTAGTTTATGTCATGGAAGAACCAACCATCTCCAGACTTTGGATAATATCTAGTACTTCCCTCTAGAGGCAGAAAAAGAATCCAGATCCCACTTGGTGGTCGTACCAAGATTTATCATTACATGAATTCTAACAATTTAGATTTAAATATTATTTAATAGGAAATAGTTCAATACTAATCTCCGTACCTCTATATTTTTTAACATAAATGACATTATCATTATTCTTAATTGAGTTGTTTTATTTTATAGTTTCATGATCGTAGAAGTGATTCCCTAATAGTGAATGAATTAGAGTAATATTCATTTCAAAAGGGATTTCAATTTTAGTGTTTATCTTTTTAACTCTTGTATTTTTGTTTGAAACCACATGTTTTGAGAATCCAAGTAAAAATTATATTCCCACACTTGAATTATGTTTTACTTGACTAATCATGGAGTCATGAGTTTCTTAGGAATCAAGTGATTCTTTGTTTTAAATTTCAATGTTGACCAAATTAAATGAGTAAAATGGAGAATTAAAATATTAATGTTAAGAATAGATATTGAAATGTGGAATCATGATTTATGTGAATTATTTGATTTATGTAAATGAAATTTCCCAACCATTTTTCATGTATTAAATTTTTGAAATTCAAGTGAATTAATTTGTCATTATAAATCATTCCTTGAGTAATTTTCCAATATCACATGTCTCATTCCCAAGAAGATTTCTAAACCATGTCCTTCCTATTTTATCTTGAGAATATTTCCTGAGTGATCTTGTGACATGTCACCTTCCATAACTTGTATTTAAAATTATCAAAGCTATGAGTTGGTAAAAACAAATTTAAAATGATTAAGTCATATTTGGAAATAAACCTTTTCCTTAAATACCACCATTACATCAATACTTATTTTATCCCATAGATACCATGAAAGTATTTTATAGGGATGATCCATGCTTCAATCTATTTTTATCCATTCCTACCCTACTCAGGGTATTTTCATGATATTTCAAAGATAAAGAGTGGGTTTTAATGGAATCATGGTAGAAAATATTTAATACATTATAAGAAAGAAGTGTGGGGGTGATATTGCGGGAATTATAAAAGGTTACTTAATCATTCAGTGTACTTCATTTTTTCCCATCTTGAATTAAAAAAATAAAAAATGATGAAAAAAGAACAAAAAGGAAAAATGGGTTTTGATTTGGGAGAAGAAAAATTACTATTTTCTAGATCGATAATCTTCTAATCATACGTGGTTAGGTGATGGATGTGAGGTTTGATCTAATCATAACTTTAAAAAAAGAAAAAAAGTGCACAGGTAAAAAAATAAAATATTCTTGAGGGTGAAAAATCATTAATTATTATTACATGATCATAACATTTACTTTGAGTATTGGGGAAGTGGGTTTTTATACTTTGAATAGGATAACATCATTACTGTTTTTTATATCATGCATTTTACTAAAGAGATAAACATCATCCTTGATCTTTAATTTTTAAATCGTCAAATCCTACCAAACTTATGACTTAGAGTCATTTGAACCTTTATTGAAAATGCATCATGATTTTATGTGCCTTTTGTCTTAAAAAAGTAGAGAATGTTGTTCATTTACAAGCCTGTAGATAAAGTGCATGTTCTCATGATATGAGAATAACTATAATTGAATTTTCTCAGGAGTAATGAGAGAAATGAATCAAAGGTGAGTTAAATAATGACTTGTAAAGTATAATAATAATGAATACATGAGCTTGTGTGAATGAAAGTATATGTTCCTTCAATTTTCAAGTGGGAAAAGTAAAATATGTGAATTAATTGTTTCTTTGAAAATGAGAAATCAAATTTATATTTTATGTTTATTTTTTAAAGTTTCCTTTGATATTTAATATTTTTTGGATACATTTCTTTGGAATTTGAATATTGGTAACAATGGTGTCCTCTGATTTCTATGCTGAGATTTTATGCTTGATGAAAGGTGTGGTTTACGTGTGGGGGTGTCTGACAGAGATAATTGATGTGCATATTTTTTATCAAATAATGATGGTTTTTAATATTTTTCAATAATGAAACCCATGAATTTAATTATTTTAAAAAAAACAATGGATTAGATTATTTATATAATTAAAATGTTCTAAATTGTGAAAAGTGATTAATTCTAGATATTTGACAGATTTTCGTTATCAAGGGTATTGTGGTCATTTACTAAAATATATAATTTCAAATTGAGATATTAATTTTTTATTAAAATAATTATTTTATTTCTTTTAACTTTTTCTATTGAACTAGGGTCATATTTGAGCTTCTAGAGGCCTTAAAAATCAATTAATTTGAAGAATTTTCTGGGAGGTAATATTGCACGAGCGTGGCTATTGTCCACCATGAAACTATTTCAAAATTCATTTCTTTTAGTTTATTAATAAAATTTCCTCCCATTATCTTAGGAAAACCCTTTTTTATAGGGGACTTGGGGTTGCCTTATGGGATGAAATGACAAATGGTGGGGCTAAGTCTTTTTGTGCTAACATTCTCAGTTGAGGTGTTATCCAAGTTGCCTATTTGAGGAGGTATGGTTTGGTGTTCTAAAGACATGCTAAAATAACATACTATTTAAATCCAAGGAATGTAATTAATTGATGAGGTTTCATAAAATTTATTATCAAAATCAATATAAACAATAAAAAATAATCAATTAACCCATGTTATCCAACCTTGGGACCATGTTCATTCATCCTAAATTTCATTCTGTCAGCATCTGCATCTTCATTTGAATTTAATGTTTTCATATCATTATTTTAGTTGCTTTTTTTCAAAATCCCTTAAATGTTTTGTTTTAAATAAATATTGAAAAAATAAAAAGAATAAAAATATGTGACTTAGAATTAGTGATTGAACCGACTATAATTATCCTCAAGTGAGATGACCCTAATCATCACTGTCCTATATTAGATATATAAATTTTCATTTTCTACATCGTTCAATAGGCATGCGTTAAAACTGATCATTTATAATTTTTAATATATTTTTCTCTTCTTCATATCATTCTCATTTTTTATCTTTTGTTTTTCCACCCCATTTTTCTCTACTACGATCTCTTATACATGTGATCATGAGTAACTGACCTGAGGAAGTTCTCAGCAAATCAATCCAATTTTGAACCCAAGTTATTGGACATTTATATTTATTGTTACTTATTTTATTAGTGTTAGGTGAAGGTGGATATTAGTGGGTGTGGTGCCTTTATGTCTCTACATTCCACCTATGACTTAATTTTCTCTTTTATAATATTTTCCCTCAATCAAGTAGGTGGATGTGTGGTGTCTATATGAACATTAAGTGTACTATATATTCACAAAATATATAAAATAGGATATTCGTAGAAATAATAGAGTGTATTTATTAATTAAATTTGAAAATAATAGTGAGACGATGAAGGTTTAATCTAGGTGATTCTTTCTAGAATATCTCATTACATTCAGACATCATTATATTTTCATTAATTGTGTCTTCATTACAATTTTAGGTTAAATTTTTTTATTGAATTCCCCACAATATGAAATCGATTTTATTTATATATATTACATAAATATAATAAATATAATAAAATTTTAGTTATAAGTAGTGTGCGATTGACTACAAAGGCTCCTCAAGAGAAATACCTAGGTGAGCCCCTATACTGCACTTAGTTATAAATATTTTTGAGAGTGTAAACGATAACACATCCTAAAATTTGACTTGAAACAAGGGAGACAAGTAGTCTTCACTCAGTATTTTTTTCATATTTTTTAAATAGTTTTCCTTCTATTTTATAAAAACAAAAAACAGACATAAAAAAATATATTTCTTCATGATGTCATTTAATTTAAATTATTATTAATGGACTGACCAATATGAGGTGAAATAAATTGATTACAATGATGTTGATCATAAAATTCAAAGGATTATTGATAAAATTAAAACCATAGAGAGCCAAATATAATGGATTACTGAATATGTCTTCAAATACCCTAAGGAATCCGAACCTGATCTAGAACCTAAACCAAAATGAGTGGTGTATGAGATTCCACCAATAATTTATTATATTAATGAACCTGAGGTGGGTGATACGGAGCTTATAAAAGAATTTATCATATAATCCTTCAGTCATCCATAGTTTGGAGTTGTCCTTGATGTACACATGCCAGCTGATGCACTCATGGGTGATCAACATTTTTTGAAAGAATCCAGGAATAGCTTTGTTGAATATAACTTAAAAAAATATCTTCTAATTCTTGATAATGAAATATAAACACCTTTCCACCTCTCTCTTACTTTGGATGATGAAGAATAATATGAACATAGTGAGATTGAGTTTCAAATGGTCTTGCCTGAAGTGATCAATTACATATATGAATTACATGGAGGGGGAGATTTATTTATGAATTAATCTTGTTTTAATATTATTCAATCTGAATTTTTTTATATTTTTTTCTATGAAATTTATGAAAAAAAACAAATGGAGCAGACCTTGGATGTTATATAAAAGATTACAAAAGTGGTGGTGATTAAATAAGAAGATTTGTACATGCATGTGGTGATGCGACTACTTCATAAATAACAATTCTCATACCATATAGATGAGAAAACCATCTAATTCAATAGGGATCACCCCTATCTTTTATTCCCTCCAACTTCAAACGTCAAATTGCATATTTATTCCTTCATGTGTGTTGATAACATTTGTATCTTCTTTGGGGTTATCTACTTTAAATGTATACTAATTTACATATGTAAAATTCACATGTGGTGGTTCATCTCCATGAAAGCACACCCACCATCTAATTAGGGATAATCCTCTACAATTTCCTGACTATGGCAAGTGAAATCCTAGCACCCACATGGGGGTATAAACCATGTTCAATAATATTTTCCCATTCTCATTCTTTATTCTATTTCTTTTTTGTGTGTTGTTTTATTTTATGATTTCTAGGTCTATTGGTAGTATCTACAAGCTTAACTCATGGTATCCACATTAAAAATAATGTATGGTTGTTTCTTTCTTTCCTTTTTCTTTTTTGTCCCTATATTTATTTATTTTTTGATCTCAAATGTGGGGTAGGAAAATTTAAGTGTGGGGAGTGTCCCAATTCTTAGTTCATTTGTTTTATTTTCATTTTTTTATATTTTTAGGATTTTTGATCATTAATGAATATATGTATCACTTTTCACACATCAATTCATATTGAGAGAGTTAAAAATATTTTTTCAAGAATGGATTTTAAATGATTATTGATGTGAATTTTTTCCTTGATTTTAATTTTCATGAAATTTAATATGTTTGACTAGTTTATGAAATACATGACAATGAAACACAAACTGAAAATATTTTTCAAAAACTATGAGGTATTCTAATCCACTTTGACATGTTCTTCATAATACCCACACTTTCTTGAGGAAAACATGATTTTTTTGTGAGAACTAGAATTTGTGATTTTCTCTTTAAATGCATTGGATTTCAAGGAATGTTACTAATATGATTGAGGAAATAGTTTCTCTAGTCACATATTTAACTGAGACATACCATTACATTTATCCTTCACATTCTATTAGATGCCACAAATTCTCTAATTGGATTAAGCCACATTATAAGCCAATTTTTCCTTACCCACCGACAATTTCAGAATTATATCATGGATATTTAAGGTTTTGCTGTGGGGGAATGGCCTTTCATGTGAGTTAATTAGAATTTTTATCATTTATAGCTGGTAAGAGGGGTGTTTCATTATTTTGGGTAGTGGATAATAAGATAATTGTGCATATGTCATTATTTAATTTTTATTTATTTGATTTATCAATTTATCCTTTAGAAAAAATATAAAAAAATGGATATGTGCTTCAATTAGTCAATGTAGGTTCTTTGATGACTCATTTACCTCTCACAAACATGTGTATGAATTTTTATTCATTCATTTTATTCAAATTTATGCTCATCATCCATGAAAAAAAAAAAAATTGAAAAAAAAGTTGTGCCTTTCTTGTTGTTTACAAAAAAGTGGAGAAAATGAATGATATCATTCATTGTAATCATTATTTGGATCATTTATTGTGTCATAATAGGGGGTGGTGTTGTTTTTCACATTTTCAAGGGGATTTGAGTGAGGTTCATTCTATTTTTTTACATGATGATTCATGAATTGTACATAAGAGTTCAACATCATCTTGTCACCATTAAATATTTCTTGATCATTTTCCTACCAACTCTAAGCCACATAATTCAATTTTAGAAATTCATAATTATTAAATTAATTTTCATTTTTCATGATGTGGAGAAAAGATAATTTTCACAATCCTATGGGGATACAAGCAATTTCCATATATGGGCATAACTCCATATTCAATTTCACTTGAGTAAAAAGTGACATAAATATCAATGTGAGGTAGTTTATGATTATTCCATAGATGGTTTTTTAGGATGGACAAATTTAAATTTGAGAAATAAAAATTAGAATGAATTTTTTTCCTAAAATATATATGATAAAATTTTCTTTTGGATACAATCATTAATATATTCTCATTTTTGATTGTTTAATGGATTTTGATTTAGATGTAAGATGATATCCTATGAGTGCGATGATTAAATATGGGGGAGTAATGAAGAAAATATTTTCATATATTTAATACTGTAAATCATTATTTATAATCTCTCCATAGTGTTTATGTTTGGGTAATTGTCAATTTTTTGGTTTCTGTTCTAATTTGAGCTTAAATGCAAAAAAAATGGATAAACCTGGAATTTTGATATATTTGTATCTTAGGGGTATTTTGGGAATAAAATTTAAATTATTATTCCAAATTGTGTGATTATATTTCTTTCTGAAATCCATAATTTATTTCCTAATACTTTATATGCAAGAGGAAATGGTGATTCGAGCATCTTGATCCCCGAAAAAAATCATTTAATTTGAGAAGTTTTCTAGGAGAATAGTGTGGACCTACCACTATAATAGAATAATAAATCAATCTATACATAAAAATTAAGGTAAATATATCTGGAGACGAAATAATATTCTATAATTATATACCTTGAAAATTTTCATGTTAAAATATTATAATTAAGTCATTCTTTGAATGCTCCAAAAAAGTACAATATGATATGCCTTTTGGGTAGAAATAGTTTCATTTGATAATTGATTTATAACATCTGAATCATGAGTCCAAAATTTCTCCTATTTTTTGGGGGAGATGCTACATTAAGTGGGGAACAACTTTTATTAAGTCCCAATGCATGAATAGACCTTTTGAAGGGTCCTAATGGTACAAAAATGTGACAATTTGGAATCTCTAGTGGCAAATAGATAGATTAAATGTCTGGGAGTAAAATGGTCATAACTCCTTCATCCAAGGATCAAAAATAATTAATTTTCAATATTGAATATAGGGGATATTATAGAACAACATTAAGAAATATAACTATTACCAATTCATCATTTTATTGGGACAGTTCTATAGAAACATTTGAAAGAGATTTTTTGGGTGAATTCTTTCACCTCGTCTCCCTGTAAATATGCATCCACAGACCTTCCCAAAATTTTGGCACTTCTATGAGGCCATTTTGTATTGTTTTTTAGTTTCATTCCATTGAAATAAAATTATTTATTTTTAATATATTTTTCTCTTATTCATCTCATTATCGGTTCTTATCTTCATTTTTTCACCCCATTCTTCTCTTATGTGATCTCTTATACTCGTGATCATGAGTATCTAACCCGAGAATCATCTATAGGGATCAATCAAGTGTTGAAACAGTTTCATTTCACATTCTTTTCTTTGGGTTTTTTATTTTGTTTGAGTTAGGTGAAGGGGTATCTTAGTGGGTAAGGAACCTTTGGGTCTCCACATGCCACCCAAGACATAACGTTCTCTTCTATAATATTTTCCCTTTATTAATGAGGTGAATATTTGGTCTCTCAGTGATCATTGAGTGAAATATGTATTCAAAACCATATATAGTAAATTATATCCACACATAATATGTAGTGTGTTTAGTTATTAAATTTGAAACTAATAATGAGATGATGAAGGTTCAATCAGGGTGATTTTCTCGAGAATATCTACTTTCTTTTTGACATCATTAAATTTTCATTCATTGTGTTTACATTTAATTTCTATGTTAAATTTATGTATTTCATTATCATCTATCATAGCACTATTTCATTCAGATTTATTTTGTTAATATAAAAAATATAACAAAATTTTATTTAGAAATAGTGTTTGGTTGACCATAAATTTACCTTAAGAGAATGAATTAGGTCAGCCCATATATTCCACATAGTTTTAAATATTTTTGAGGGTGCACATGATAATACTTCATAATTACTCTTTTTGTATCTAACATGCATATTGTGTAATACCTCTTGGTTTTCTTTATCAAAAATGTTCCATCTATTTGTTAAAAGTATATGGAATGTCTTTAATATATGTTATGTAGTGGCTTAAAGACGAGAAACATAGGTCAATTATGGATACATGATATGTTACTAGGGTAAAAACCATGTAATATATACATTTTTATGTGAATTACACCTTAATTATCTATGTTTTCCATTTGTAGAACCACCGAAATGGCTACACGAGATGTAGTAAATTGTATATTTTGAATAACTCATGCCTATTTAAGTGTATTAAACATTCTGTATGGATATATATATTGTAAAATAATTAGTTAGAATGAAAATTAATTATATAATAAATAAAAATTTAATAAATGTTGTATTATCCTAATATTATAGAAATAAAGACTACATTCGATTGCATATAGCATACGCAACACCGAGCTTAAACAAAAAACAAAACCTTATTAATTAAATGTGACCATTATAACCGAGCCATTAATTTTGTGGGTATAAAAAGAAATAAAATATTTATGAAATAAATACATAGGTCATATCAATATAAATTTATTGGTAAATTATTATAATATAATATTTTTTTTGTAAAGTCGATTTATTCTTCAGGAGTACGATTTCATCAAAATTGTGTTTTTCATATTTTTACGACTTAGTAACATTATAAATTTCTAAAACTTTTAGAAAATTTATTTTATAAGATGAAAATAATATTTTAATTTAGACTAAAAAATTATTAAAAACTAAAATTTTCATAATTCTTTGAAAAATTCATATTTTTTGTGAATAGTAAAAATTAAATTTTTTTATAAAATGTGCTTTGTTTTCAAAAGTTTTCAAGAATATTATTATAAAAAAGTTAATAAAATTATTTATATAATAATGTATAATATTATAATATAAATATAATTCTATTATAATTTATATCAATGAAATTATAATTTATTTCATGATAAATATGAAAATCTCTTTCATTGCTGTTGCAGTGCCTACCCAACACTGAAAAAGACAAATATAGTGTCTTATAACTAATAATTGAGATTTAAAAAGTGTTTTGACAACCAGATTATATTATTTCACTGATAAATTTCTATGTTAATATGTAATTATATATTTTTAACTTATATAACATGAATCATATCCAAATGATTTTGCAATGGTTGTGCAAGGCTAGAAAAGTCAAATTAAAAAATTAAATAAGTTTTCATGACATAGATTTTATTTCATATACATAATTAACGATTATATAAGATTATATTAACCCAAATTTATTTATTTTTATGATATTAATTTATTATATATTTTTATATATGAAATAATTACTATATATGGTCATACAAGACTGACGCAGAACTTGTGCAAGGAGAAGAAACCAGATATAATTATTTTAAAACTCAAAAATTATAATGATAAGAACTATTAAGTAAAACAAAAACATACCAAAATTAGGTTATATAAGTATATATATACAATAATCATCCAAGTATCTAATTTTTTTTATCTTTTGTAGCTCCATGGTTGACAAATGACCATTATAGTATTTCATTTAAATTAAAGTCAAACATGTCATACTCTTGTTTTTAAGAAGTTGTATATTTTTAATATATTTTTATTTAGAGGGTATATTAAAATATAAATCATATTTTTAAATAATTTAATTTAGATTCGTTATGTTTAATTTTTTTTTCATTTTACATAATAATATATTTTCCACAAATTCTTTCACAACATAGATCTGGTAATTATTTAAATAATGGAAATTCAAATAAATGTTATTAAAATATTAAAATATATATAATTATAGATAATTAATATAATACCAAACTTTTCAAGAATATGATTGAATGTTTATTATAAAATGGAATAGTATGTTATAATTTGACTTATTGTATTTATGTATTCAAAGTCGATGAAATGAATATTATCAAAATTGAAAATAACAATATTTTAGGGGATTAATGTTTTACTAAATTATTGGAAAAAAATAAAATATAAATTAATAATAAATGGTAAAAGGAATGGTCTAATAAAAAATCCATTGTCAATTCATATTCCATTTTTAATAATTTTGATCTAGGATAATCTTAATATAATTTATTCATTTGAGAAATTTCAAGAGTGCCCCTCTCCTCTCTTATAAAAGAGAACTTCTTATGAAACATATGCATTTGAAAAAGTTTTTGTTTTGTAAAATATAATTCAAAATACAATCTAATAACACCTCGCCAAATTATATAATTATTTTTATATGTAAAATTTCAACATTAGGGGTTTTAAGGTCTTAGTAAAAAGAAATTGTCCAGAGAAGATGTATCGTTTTTAATTGAGCATTTCAGATTTGTTTATTCTTCCATATACATCAATACATATTAATCAATTTTGAAATAACTAATTAAGGATCTTATATAATAATATATGTTATTATTTTACATTCATTACCTACATACATCTCCACTCCTATCAAATGGCAAAATAATTCATCTTTAGTTTGTCTTGAGGACAACCAACTCGCAAACAAGTGTAATTAGTTTCCCATCAAAATATATAAAGACTAATGATAATTATGGAATTAGGGTTTATATATTATATTCATTACATATTTAACATTATTAAAATATAATTTATCAATTATGTGTTTATCTTTCCATGCACATGGAAATTATAATGTCGTTCATTCATACGTGCAGACTACCACCTCCACAAAGTGATGTGATTCGTATTTCATATCTAAATCCCATATATGTTATATA
The DNA here is from genome assembly GCA_963277665.1 of Viscum album. Classification (NCBI taxonomy): domain Eukaryota; kingdom Viridiplantae; phylum Streptophyta; class Magnoliopsida; order Santalales; family Viscaceae; genus Viscum; species Viscum album. Next base: position 892,850,440 of record OY728138.1, read on the forward strand.
TAAGTTTATATGACGAATTAATATGATATTAATGATGTTATTTTCAATAGTGAAATTAAAAATAATACATAACATGTTTTCATAATTATCATTGAAGAATGGAATTAATACTCATGCTTATGTACAACCTACAATATCTATCATATTAATGTTGTTAATTTTTAACATTTAATTAATGGATTTAGAAGTATTAATTATATATAAAAAGGATTATAATTTAATTATTATTATTCATTATACGGGGAATTTATTAAATTTATGACAATAGTCAAATTACCGATGTCATTTTGTGATTAAGTACTAAATATTGTAAAAAATATCTAATAAAAACATAAATTATTATGTAACTATATATAACATGGTCAAAAGTTATGTAAACGGGTTAATTAAAGTTAAAAAGTTAGTGATGAAATTGTTTAATTGCATATTTTTATTATTCATTAAGATAAAGGGCATACATTTTGAATCATACTTGAGGTAAGGTAAATTCTTATAAAAATGTTATTATAAAGATTCATTTTAAAAAACTCAAAATAAACTTTTTTCAATTTATAGGTTATTTATGGATTTTCCACCATCTGGAAACATCAATTTAATGAATAATACTTTACTAGTACAAATTTTTATTTTACAAAAAAATTATATTCATTTATAATTGTGAATCTATTTATAAATTGTTTTATAAAAGTATATTTTATTTTTAATAAAAAAGTTTTTAAGGATATTATCTAATATAAAACCTTATTTACCTTGTATTGGTTACTTTTGTTTTGATAATATTTTTTCAATGAAATGGGTATTTTGAAATTATTCAGGGTTTTACAGATGGGTTTTTTAGATTTTGTGAAAATGTTTTATGATGAAAATATAATGAATAATATGTTTTATTAATGATATAGTAATTGAGCATTATATATGAATCATGTGAGCCTGATATAGCATGTATGAAGGGTTCATCCCCATTGTAGATCATAGTTGATCTTGATATAGAATATACATAGGGTTCTCCTAGATAATACTAGTTGATCTAGTTATAGAATTGGGTGATCCCATATTGCACTCTAATGAATTGGATAATGTTCCTTGAATTGAGAGGAAAGAAGGTCGGATTACAAAATAGTTTGTGCAATAAATTTTACGGGGATATATGTTTTTGGGAGAAGTTTGAAATAATAAATTATTTTGATGCCCAAATTTTCATAAAATGAGTTTATTATTGTTAAATGAGTTTTATTGGACTTCTTTAAGCATAAAATGTGTGTGGTTTTTATGTGGAAATGTTTTATTTCATATACTCAAAAGAAATTGAAGAAAATGAAAACATTTACATTGGATTTTATGTTATTATCTTGATTAATAGATTCTATATTTTTATATCCATTACTAAGATATTCATTATCATCCCACATTTTAAAATTACGTTTTCCATTATTCATTGGAGATTGGGGATGAGGATGAGGCAATGAAAAAAAATTATAATGATTTTCCAAGAAGAAACATTTTTTCTCTATTAAAAAATGGATTCTGAGTATAAGTGTCCTATAGTAATGTATGTGTTTACTATGTATGAGTCTATCAAAATTATCAAAAAAAATACTAGTAAATTTAATAATTGAAATTATAGTTTAAAATCCTTATATCTTTTATTTTATGTGGAAGGGTCCTTTATGTTGGTATTATAAGAGGGTTTAGACAACATTAATGATTTGTAAGTTTTCTAAATAGCTATGGATACTACCGTGGGTTAATAAATTTAATTTTTATCATAAATTCAATTTCATAGAAACACATTTTTAGGATTTATGATATGAAATTTTATGGTGACCGATGACATTTTTTGAGATATTTATCTTTGAGTTAATTATGGTTTTTTACATTATGGGATGAAAAATGATGGCTATGTGATAACCATTGAGGTTAAAACATTTTATTTATAAATTATTTTATTAATGTTGTTTTCAAATATATTTATAACATTAATGGTAATTAAATAAAAATTATATAAAAATTAAAAAAGGATAACCCTCTGACCGGGTGGAAAAAAGTCACATCAGACATGGAAGAAGGGCCTGATCACACACCTGAAGGGAGATAATACTGCATCAACTACCATTTCCCTATGTGAAGTCCTCGTTAGTATCCCATTTTATATTTATTATAATTTTTTATTCATGTATATTACATAGATTTTTTAAAATTATGTTTTATCAAATTGATAACCATGAGATTGGAAAATTATTTGGTGATTAGGTGATTAATTTTATTTTGGATGAAGTCCAATATTTTGCAAACCCTATACGATAAAGTTAAATAGAATAATATGCAATGTTATTTGAGGAATGAATTTTTAAATATATTTTGGATTCAAATATGATTTTATTGTATATATATGGTTATTTTAGAAATTGGTAAGTACATCATGAAGATTATATTCTATGGAAAATAACATATTTTTATGAGATATAAAGCGTAATTGATGTTATTTGGATATAAATGATAAAATTTATTTTCGATGAATATTTTATCAAATCATTCTGGTTTTGGGGCTCAATATTATTTTGGATTATTTGTGGGAAAATTTTAATCATAATTAATTGTCAAATTATATATATTGAACATTTGTTATTACTATTCAAAATTTGAGACTAAATGAGTTTTTTCATTAAAAGTTATAATTTTTTGGGCGCATCATATTATCTTGTACTATTTTTTTTATTAATTTCTATATACAATAGGAATGTATTTTTTCTTGTTTGGATTTTTGGATCCATATAAATTGATTCTATTTATAGAAGAATTAAAATTTCATACACATCTTTTGGAGAAAAATATGATTTTTTAGTAGATATTAATTAAAGGATGAAATTATAATTTTCAAATAATAATCTTTAAATATATTAATAATCAAGGTTTTAAAATAATTCATTAACTTTAGGAAAAATATTTTGGAAGAATTATTTTATACTTTTACTTTTCATATTGAGAAATAAATGGCCATTTATCAAATAACATATTTATGATTTTGTGATAGTTAACTTTGTTGTTACTTTGTTCTCAATCACTCTCCATCAGTACATGGATATTATATTTTTATTTTATACACTTTTTTTTCACTTCCCACATATGTTCCCCTTGTTTAAAACATAGTATGTGTTACTCGAAATGACCAGTGTACTTCCCTTTTCTCTCTTATCACATGGATTTATTTTAATCATTTATTAAGGTGTGAAATTTAAACAAAGGTATTTTGAAAAGTTATTCAAAAATTTTTTGTAGCAATTTATAAATATTAGGATCCGATTTGTTAAAGGGTTTTTTAATTTATCATCTATATATTTTAAAAATAATTACCTTTATCAATAGTATAAAATATACACAACATTGAGCTTAAACAAACAATGGAATTTTATTAATTTAATGTTATTGTTACAACATGGACACTAATTTGGAGGATATAAATATGAATAACTTGTTAATTAAATAAATATATATTTCAGTCTATATATAAATGTTTTGTTAAATTATTAGAATATAATTATAGTAGTTTTATTTAATTCATTTCATTCTTTAGGAATATGTTTTCATTACAAATTTGTTTTTATTCTTTTTATGACTAAATATTGTAATTAATTTCGAAAAAGATTATCATATTTATTTGATAGAATGAAAATTATATTTGGTATCAACATATAAAATCTATTCTATGGTAAATTTTTTATAACATTTTGAAAACAAATAATATTAGGTTAATTGTAAGAGTCCTAGTTTTTCTTATAAAATACAGTATCTTTAGGACATAATATATAACAAATTATTATATAAAACTTATCAAATCTATCTAAGGACTCATGTATGTCATTATAATACAAAAATAATAAAAAATTATTCAAAAAATTAAATTATAATTAATTTCATGATAAATATGAAAATCATTTTCTATGTTGACACAGTGCTTGTGCATCACTGGAAAAGTCTAATATGTTGTCTTATAGAAAATAATTGGTAGTTAATATGCCTTTTGATTCAATGTTTTCTAAATTTAATTCAAAAATGATTATAAGGAATGATAATTTAGAATTTTTTATATATATAACATGAATCTTATCCAAATGATTTTGTAATGCTTGTGCAAGGTTAGAAAAGTCAAATTAACAAATAAAATAAATTTTCTTGACATATATATGATAAAATAAATATAATGGTTAAATATAAAGGGTTATCATGAGAAAAATTTAAAAAAAATTATGACATTAATTTATTTTAGGTTTATATATATATATATAATATTAACCTAATATCCTGATGGAACACTGACATAATACATGTGCAACTAGATTAAAAAAAATTTAAAACACTAAAATTAAAATGATAAGAATTATTAAATGAACATAAAACATAGGAAAATCATATTTTAATAGTATATATTGAGCATAATAATTTAATGGTCTAATTAATGAAATTTTAGATCAAAATTTATGTGATGTTTGACATTCATAGTATTCTATTCAGAGAAAAGTGAAACATGTAACAATTTTGTTTTTATTAAGTGTAATATTATTAATATGGTGTTATCTATAGAATATTTTATTCTATAAATATTATTTTGAAATAAATAAATATATATTAATCATTTAAATATGTTTTACTTTTTATGAAATAATTTATTATCTTAATTTCTATCCAAAACCTATAATAGTAATTTTTTCATTAATAGAATAATAAAATAATTGAAATTAAAAATGTTAATATAAATTAAATTTTTTATAATTAATTTAATTCATAAAATTTATTATTTTACTTTTAATTTGTTGGATATAATAAAATAGTTATTTTTAATATTTCTGGTTTTATTAATTGTATTAATGTTAATGTAATGAATTCTATCAAAATTGAGAGTAATAATAAACATGGGATTAATGTTTCATTAAATAAGTAAAAAATTATATAAATTATAAATAATATTAAATATAATAATATGTGGTCTAAAAATTGATCCCTTATTAATTTATAGTACATTTGTAATAATTTTTCTATAGAATATTCTATTTATAGTTTAATCTTTGGTGTGATTCTAAGAGTATCCCTCCCCTCTCTTATAAATGAGAACATTTTCATCCCAACCATTCACACATAAAAACAAATTTTTTTCATTTAATATCTACAAAAACACATTAAAATTATGTATCCCCACATTCTATAATTATTTTTAGGCATAACACCATCCATTTTGGTTTTACGGTGTCAGAAAAATATGTTTGTTTGAATAAGATGTATTGTTTTTAATCAGTCATTTCAATTTTTTTATTCATCCACATCACTCAATCATTTAAAAAACATGATGAAATAATTATTATGGTAGTCTATATATACTTATATATTATTATATTATTCTAATTACCATTATATTTCTCTAATTCCATCAAATAGAAAAAGAATTTTTCATTCGTGTGTACGATGCACTACCGCCTCGTGAACCGATATAATTTGTTTTGCATCAGCATCTCTAAATACTAGTTATAATTATTGATATAAGGTTTATAATTGAAATTTAATACATATTAATTATTATTAAAATATAATATATCATTTACGATCTTACCTTTATAGGCACTGGACAATCATAACACCATTCTTGCGTACGTGTGGACTACCACCTCCACGAAGTGATTTGGTTCATTTTTAATAACCGTATCACAATGATGATATATATACGAATGTATTAAGAATTTATATTTTATTAGTTATATTATTATTATTTTTTAAATATGAAATATTTCTTAACATCTTTCCACAATGATCATTCAAAAATGGAAGTGTTACGCATGCATACGTGTGACATACCATCTCTATGACTGTAAAATAGTTCTTTTTTCATAACCATATTTAATGGATGGTTTTAAATGTAAAATGTATGTATTAAAATGATACTAATTTTATGACTATTATTCTGGGTAATTTTCAATAATAACCTCTATTACCACTGTAAATTTACAAAAGTCATTTTGGACATTACTACAGGATATTGTCAAAATGTATGATGTGAACTTAACATATTAGGAAACTGTATATAATAAATTAAAATGTTATATAAATGGATTAATGATAATTAAATTTGTATGTATGAAATTATAAAATAAGAATTATTTTTTTAACTATGAATATAATGGTCATACAGGACGAATCATAATAAAGGTAAGTGAACTTTAAAAAAATATAATTTTAATGATTTTTTTAAAAAGTCAAAAGGAATGTTTTTTAACTTACATGGAATGATAATATTTTTCTATCTTATTGATTCAATAATGATTTTAATATTCATTTGAAATTAAATTTTCAAATAAAAGGGTTCAATTTAAATGTGCAGATACTATCTAAAATTTAATTCTTCCCCAAATAGAAATTTTATTTTCCTTAAAAAATAATTAATGATATATTCTTCATACGAAAACATGTTTAACTTTTTTTTTGGAAATATTGGTTTTGAAAATGGTTTTTTAAAATAAAATGGTATATTGATAATTCAAATTGTTATACATATGGGTTTTATGGATTTTTTTACTGGTTTTATGATAAAAAGTTGAAGAATGAAATGTTTTATTCCTAAAATGGTACATTAGCATTATATGTGAAACGAGTGAGCCTGATAATTTTTATAATAAGGGTGGGACACCATTATATATATTATGTGAGATTGATAAATCATATAAGTTAGGATCACCTTGATTGAATTGGGTGATCCTATTATATCTTTGGTTGATCCCACATAGCACTCCAATGCACTGTGTATTGTTCCTTCCCTTAACAGGCTAGATTCGGGGAGTTACTGAAGTGTTTCTCCAATTTATTTATCTAGGAGCCAATTATTACTAACATGGGATTGAAATTTGATTTTACTGGGATTCCATAAGCATCATAAAAAGTGGTTTTCTTTCATTTATATTAGATTTAATGGTTTTCTTTGAGTACAAAGTGTGTGTGATTTTTATGTGTTTTTTAATTTCATAGGCTAAAATAATATTAAAGAAAAATGTATAATTTATGTGGGATTTCATGCTTTTCATTAGGGAAATGTATTTATTAAATTTGTATCTCTTACTGAGATTTTTTAAATCATTCAATGTTTTATGATGTTTTTCATTAGTTTTTATGGGACTGCAGCGTCAAGGATGAATTTAAGAATAAAATTATGATGTTTTTTCATCAAAAAAGTCTAGTTTCATCTCATAATGAAATGATAACGAGTATAAGTGTCAACTTGCAATGCGTGGGTATACTATATTATAGTTTTTTCCAAATCTGAAAAACCCTTAACGAAAACAATCCTAAAAAATGTACTAATGAGTATTCTTGATTAATATCAATTAAATATGTAATGAATTAGGTCAGGTCCTTACACATTTAGTTATAATAAATTTCATGTGACAATTTCTTATAGAATATTAAATTCTAAATTAATTTCCATGTTAATAATGTTATTACACACCATTTATGGTTAATTTACATACCATGTAAATCATTGACATTAAAATAGGAATGCATAGTGTGTATTAATATTAGTCATGTTTCCTAAATTTCAAGGGGGCTATTTTTTCACACATAGAATTAATCATAATGTAATAATATGAAACTCCATATAAATTTCATCCATTAAAGTGCACGATAAAACACTAGGACTATATGATATTGTGAAGTTATAATGGATATATAGAATGTTTTATCGAATTAACATTTTATATTTGTTTAATTTTATATTAAATAAGTTTATAAAAAACTAAAAATAATAGAAGTCTGTTGGACCATCTTTGTGTGTAATTAAGATATATGAAATAATTATTACTAATATAATAAATTTATTAATTCAATAAATATTTATCACTAGTAATTTAATTAAAATTATGGATAACTGATTTTGAATGTGCATTCATTACATGCATGGATTATCGTGACTTTGGATAATAATTATAATTTAATAGATTTATTTTAAATTAATTAATATTTCATGGGTTTTAAATTAAATATTATTAAATTACAAAGATGATATACACATAATCCCCCCCATTATTTTATATATTGTCCAAGGTGTCCATAGTTTTTATTATGTATCCCCACCACCATCGTTTCAATTAGATACATGTGAGTAAACCATATATAAATGATGATGTTCATAAGATATTGGACACAGTTCCAGGTTTGAGATGAGGTGAAACCAACCAAGGAGATATAACTGTAAATATTGTGTATTATGAATCATGAACCAAGCTTTGTTTGAGGAGCTATTCTCATTGGGTCAGTGGAGTTTTTATCATTCCATAAATAAATAAAACATTCAAAAAAGACTCAAAACCATAAAACATATAAATATTTAATATTTTCGAATGCATTGTTATTTATTTCCATTTTTGGATGCATTATTATAATCTCATAAAACAAATGAATAAATAATGTTTAAATATTTTTTAAAATAAATGGATTATGAGTAAATTATTTTTATAAAAAATAAGTTAATGACTAACATAAAATGAATACAATTGTAATAGGTATGAAATAATTAACATTTATTATATCTATTCATAATGATAAAAACCCTAAAAAAATTAAGTCAATAACGCCATCCATTTTTTTTGTAATAATTTTATCATTACTAATTTTTTGTCTGGGATATAGTTATGGGAACATCTAAATTATCAAAAATTCATACTAATGATAATGAGTCGACTTAACCGATTATGTATTGATCAGATCGATCATAGTTGGTTCAATAAAATTTGGGGCAATTGTTGGCAAAATATATGTTTAGGATTTTTCAAATTTGGTAGTCCACTCAATAGATTAAGTAGTGCTGAATTATTATAGTTGGGAAGATACTCCTGTGTAAATAACTTCAAAATAATTATGTCTCATGTATCAATTGTGAGAAGGGATATATTGATCCTTACTACCAGAATATGCATGCAATGGGAAATTCTGAATCAAATGTTGATGAATATTCAAATTTGATAAAATTTATGGGTACTAATTAAAAAATATTACACTACAGTTTTTTATTCAAGAAGAAATACTAAGATTTTATTCTTTTTTTATGAAAATGGGGACCTTGAAATTATCAATGGATTTGAATTTTTAGAAAGATAAATTTATTACAAGTAGTTCTTCTAGGATCCCGATAGAAAAATGTGAATTTTACTACTCTATGAATGGTAGTCTTCAGTATTAGAGTCCCTGCTTCCTGATGTGCCTTCTTAAGAGGAATCTGAGGAATTTTTATATTTATCTAATATGAATATATCGCATTAGAGATTTATAATTATTGATAATATAATTTATGTATAGTGAGATCTAGAATCAATTTAAAAATTTGGATGCATACAATATATTGTCTTATATATGTGATTATTATTTGGAGAATGATATAAAAAAGTAGTATGATATATTTTTTGTAAACATCATGGGGAAATGTAGAGAATCATCACAAGTTAGACACCATATATTCATGATGATTGGTTATAATGTGTGTTTATACATATTGGGGTTTAAGCTAACCAATAAGTTCTGAACTGAACTTGTACTCAGTAAACCCACTTTGAGAATATCAATCATTATTGTGGATTGTAATATAAATGATATTGATTAGTCTCTCTCAAATATTCTTACACTGTATCTTCTTGTTTATAAGAACATGTGGTATGAAAATCCGGGAGTTCCAAGGGTAAAAAATTAGAGGGAAAGAAAAAGGAACCTAGGACTCGTTCTAAGTCAATGACTTCTAAACACCTCTTAGACAAGAATAGAATCATCCCAACTCATGTGAACTATTAATAACTAGAACGTTTTCACAGGGAAACAATGGTGACTAAAATAAGAGCTACACTATGATGTTAGTAATGAAAAACTAGTGTTTCATTTGTTATTGAATATATCCAATCCATATATACCATCATGGATCTAAATATAGATTATGGTGTTATAATTTTAACCCAAATATATATATCAATAATATTTATCATTGTTTTGTATGGTGATTTGGATCTTAGAGCCCCCATGTGATCAAAAAATGGTAGCACTGATTATAGGAGACTACCACATTACATTGTCAATGGGGATGATACTTATTTTGTTTAAATGTTAATATGCTCATTGTGTTACCAAAGAATTTATGTCCATGTATAGTTTAAAAATGGATGTATTTTTATTTAAATTTTGAAATAAAACTATTATTTTTTTAAAGATAACATTATTTAAGTAATCAAATACCACAATAATGTTTTTAATGTACTATAATAATAACAATAAAGTATTTGAAATTTATAATGAATCAAATTTACTATGATTATTTCAAACCATGCTATAGAATAATCAACATAGTAATGTAAATGTGAATCACTTGAAAAAACACGATTTATATAGGTATTTTGATTCTTTTGAACTGAAGGCACATGTACGTGTCACACATTTTATCATGGAAAAAAATGATCAACCCACTATTGGGATGAAAGAAATAAGAGGCCATATAGAATATTGAATTGGTTAACAAATATGTTTGTAAAAATTTTATAATTGAATACAGTGCTGGATACACATACATAACACTGTTTACAAATAAATTGATTAGATAATTATATGTCTTCTTAATGATGTATAATTCTAAATAATTTTAGTTATTGAAGGAGTTAAGGAATTTAATATAGAATCAAATCCATATAAAGATAAATAAACATCAATAAATTCATGGTGCGAAATATATGAATCATACAATTACCCCTTTACAAGTGTGTTTCCTACTCATTTATTATTTCAATCTTTAAATGGGTTCATCTTGGGACTCCAAAAGATGGGGAATATTTTATGAGAAACATTTCTTAAACTTTATGAATGTATTTTGGATTTAATTAATGGATTCTTGGTACAAATGTGTTCATGAATTTCCTAGTTTCTCCCCATATTTTAATAATGCCTAAGTTTGTTTGAGGTTTTTTTGTAAGTAATATAAAGTCTCTATAGTTTGGAATAGAAATACATTCCATGTAATGGGAGTAGACAACATGTACGTTCGATGAGGAAGATACCATGAACTAGGAACATGGTGTGAAGGGTGTGCACTATATGTATAGTTCACATTTCGTGTAACGTTAAAAAGTTTTGTTTCATTAAAAATAAAATGGGTTTTTAATGTATCAGACTACTAATGATTACACAAAATTTAAAGGGATTATACACCGTGTAAGTATCATGGGTAAGAATTTTAGTGTTCTACATCAGGTAAATGTTTATTCATTCTTACATAGATATATTCCCTCCTAACCTAGGGATCATATCTAGAAATTTTAGGAGCCTCTGTTCATTTTGGTTTGATTTTTTAAGTGACTGATCACTGTTGAAATAGAATTTAATCTCTCCTGGTGAGAAATCATTACTGCTTCTTTTTTTATTGATCATGGAAGAAATGATTCATTTTTTCATCAGATCAATTGATATGTGGTGATGTTTCTTATTTATGATCTCTACATTGTTTGTGTGATCATGTTCAATGGTCCATTTCCTTATTTGTTGTGGTATGGTGGGTGTGCGTTCTTGAGGTATATTCAGGGAAAGGAATGGCATTGTAGTTAGGGAATGAGGTTTTTTGTCAGCTGAGTTTTGGGTATTTGGTTGTGGAATGATGGGCATTTTCTCATGTTATCCCATAGATCCATTAGAGTAATTATTTTTTAGGCCATTGTATTTGGACATTTCAATTGGATATTGTTTGATAACTTATATTTTTTATCACTTCTATTATTATTTTTCAATGGTTTCATATATTTTTATACTATAATAATCTTTTTTTCTTTATATACAAGCCATGTAGTTGCTTATGGTTGGGAAAAAATTCCCTTTGTTTGATTTTTGATTTCTAGTTACATGTAACCATCTCATGGGGATCGATAACTCCCCTCATGTATGTTTATTGTATGTTTGGGTACCATTTTTAGAGTTTTTTAGTTAGTTATATTACCTAGAAGTTATATAATATCATCGCATGACGGATAGAGATTGTTCTTTATGGCAAGCATATGTGGAACCTCCAATTTCTGCTAGTGGTGCACCTCTGAATTCTTCTTAGTGTAGAAATGTTGGACAAAAGAAATGTTCTTTTACTTAACATGAAATGAGGTGTAATAGTTTTTGACGTTTTGTTAATCTAAAATGCTTCTATAATGATATGTCTACATGTTGATATGTTGAGGGATCATCAGCTTCATAGGCTGGTATTGGGCAGCCAGATGCTTCAAATATTATAGGACAATTTATATAGGCCTTAGGATTGAATCACCTTCACTCCGTAGATATTTCTTTGATGGAGGAATATGAGAATCTATTGACAATGAGGTGTATCATTTTTATTTCATATTAAATTCCAATTTCTATATTTATCACATACTCTTCTCACCCGTTTATATCTTTCCATTTTTTTGATATTTGTAAACTCCGAAGGAATATCATGTCATTTGTTATGGAATTAGTGTCACCTCTTGGGATGGGGAGATGACATTGGTTTCAGTTTCCTTCATTTACTTTATCAATAGTTGATGCATAATTAGTCAGATATTTTCTTTTTCTTACTCTCGATCTGTTTGATGTGATCATTAGGATGGATTAGATTTTTTATCATCATATTATCGTTGATTGTTAACATTATCATTTATCATTTCATGAAGTGGATGGGATATCACTATTGTTTTAGGGAGAGAGGGATAGAAGGTATGGTCGTGAAGGAACTTCCCTCCCAATTCTTATGAGATTATTGTATAATGTATAAATTCTTCATGCTGACATATATTTGTTTTTCAACTCCACATCATTGTTTTTATTTTCCTAATGTATTCCTAAACAATTTATCTATGCTTCCTCCGAAGAGGGAGGTAGATCTCTTTATTTTCATGGTTACTAGGATGTATATTATATTGATTCCACCATATCATATTTAACAAGAAAATCAGAAAGGGATGAGGACTTAGTTTGACGATCTAGTGACCAAGGGTTTTCTTCACCCAAGTGTTTCACCATGAGTAGCCCTAGTTCACTTTAACAAGAAGATAGATGGTGCACTCTATTTATTCTTGTATTATCAGAAGTTAAATAAAGTATTAACTAAGAATAAGTATCATTTTTCCTATGTTGATGACTTTTTTAGCACCAAAGGGGAAAATTTGTTTTTAGAGATCAATCTTTGAATCCACTTATCATAATCTCAGAGTTCAAAAGTGTGGTAAACTGGCGAAATGTTTCATGAGTAGATATGGATCTTACAAATATCTTATGATGTTTTTTGGTTTGACTAATTCTCATATAGTTTTTATAAAATTTTATGAATAAATTATTCTATCATTATCATGACAAATTTGATTTAGTGTTCAAGGATGGTATATTGGTTTATTCAAGATCCATGCATGAGGACTATAGACATATATGTATGGTCTTGAAAATACTCAAAAGTGTCTAACTTTATGGAAAGACTTAAAATATTTGTTTTTGGATTCAAGAAGAGTGTTTTTTTGGGGGGATGTGATTTCTGAGCATGGATTATCAATTCATCATGAGAATGTGATGATTTTTTTCATTGGAAGAACCAAAAAATGTATTTGGGATTTCAATAATCCATGGTCCTTCTAGAGACTACTATTAGTTTATATCAAGTATTTCTTAAATCTAGAAACTCAAATGAATACTCTTATCAAGAGAGGGGTGAAATTCATATGGGATGAAAATTGTTAGTATTTTTTCAATGAGTTGAAATGACTTCTGTAATATCCTCCTATTTTGATCATAACCAATCCCAGTAAAATGGATGTGGTTTTATGTGATGTTTTTTGTGCTAGTTTGGGTTGTGTGCTCATGAAAGATTATCATGTGGTAGATTATGGTTCTTTTTAGCTTCGACCATATCAATATAATTAACCCATCATGATTTAGAGCTATCTGTAGTTATGAATAAGCATATATTTTAGTATCATTATAATTTTTGGAAGAGGATCTTAGTGTTTTCTTAAACATAAGAGTTTGAGATATATCTTTTCATATAAATATATGAATCATAGAAAGATTCATTATGTGGAATTCCATGAGACAATTGACTTTGACATATTCTATACCCATATGAGATGGAATTTTGTTATATGAGCTCAAAGAAGGAAAGATTCATCATGAACTATTTTAAAATCGAAGGGAGAGTAGATATATATGGGGCCTTTTACTCTGTTGCATCTTGATGCTCAGTATGATGTTTCATGAATGGTTATGAGTAGTTTTAAGTTATCATCATCACCTCATGAGTCTATTTCAGTGATTCAGTGGGTAAGTATTGATTTTATTGGAATTAAAAGAACTCTATATGTTGGGTATACCATTTTTGGTTGTTCTCTATATTTAGTTGGTATTATCAGTTTTGGGGATCATTTTTTCATCCCAACTACTATGAGGATCTTAATTTTACTAGATTTTTCTATTTCTTTTGGGGATCCTCATCTTAGAACTATGAAAATATATTATTATAGGGGAATGTTATTATGGTTCCTAGGTATGAAGGGAGACATTTCTGATTATGTGTCCCACGATTACACATTCCAATAGATAAAGGAATAGCATTTAAGACCTTATGTTTTTCTTCAGCTACTTCTGGTTATAGTGTGAAAATGGAATAAGGTATCCATAAACTTTATAGTTTTATTACCACAAACTCACAATGAATTATATATGGGTGGTGATTTATCAGTTGAGAAATTGATGACATTTCATTTCAGTCTTGGATAACAATAATATTGATGATCAAGGTAAGATGTATGTGCCGAAAACTATAATGTTATATGGGGTTCCTTGGACAATTATTTCAGAAAGGGGTGTGTGTGTTAATTTGTGGTTTTAGAGGAGTCTCCATAAGGTTATTGAGACCTGTTTAGTTTGGTTAAATGTTATCATTGAATGAAATATGGTCATATAGAGCATTATCCTATGATATTAAAGGATATTCTCTATTCTTGTGTCTTGGATTTCATTGGATCTTGGGATAGTCCTTAGAGACTAGATTATTTTTCTTATAACAACAGTAATCAGTTATAATGGTCCATACTTTTTATAAATAGATATTACATATAAAATAAAACAATATACATTTCATAACATAACAGAATTATGCTAAAACCATATAATTTTAGTGACTTTGGAAACTATGAAAGAAAACCCACTAATTAATAATAGATATATATAATCTCCCACTTATTCCTTCATTACCAAAACCCTTTTTGACAAATCTTACATAATATATCACTTCAAATCATGGGGAAAATAATGATATGAAATGGTGAGATCAAATTCATAGTAAGGGTAAATTAGGGAGATGAAAATCATATCATAATCCTAAGACATTGGAACATAAAAAACATATGTAATTTATTTAATCAATATCCAAGATCATGATATCATGTAATTGAATAAATCATAGATGTTTATAAATAATCAAGGAAAATATTCTATAAGATCCTAACATCAGTGGTAAAATTATTTCATACACATATGCAAAGAAAATAATTCCAATATTAGTCATGTATCATTTCCAAAACCATATTCATTGACAAAGTACCTTACGAATGTAAGTTCACTCTTCATTCCTTTCCTATATTACTGAACTGAGTTTAATTCCCATTACAATCCTATCTATCTCATGAGATATAAATCTTTTCACAATGTATTGGATAGATATATAAGTTCCGCCCATCACATAATGAAATACACGCATATGAGTTCCACAAGAATATAATGCATTCATCATAACATATCCCATAAGACTAAATGGGTTTCATAAATATCATTCCACCATAACATAACCCATATAAAAGGAATTCAAATCACAATTATCATTCCATCATAAACAGAAAGAAACCATATAAATAGAAGGCATTGTATCATTGAATAATATTCCAACTAAATAATAAGAACTTTTAATTAATTTTATCATAAAAGGAAAATATTTTTGAGATATCACATGAAAATATTTCTTAAGGAAAATATACTTTCTGGTTTGAAAATAATTTATTTTCATAAATTTTGATGAACTTTCAAAAGAATAAATTTTATTTCATTATAAAATTACAAGATTGTAATAAACTATTAAAGGAATTATGGTGTCATTGAATAATAAAAAATATATTATTTCCAAATAACATAAGAAACCCCATCTTTTCATAATTTTTCTAGAAAATTCACATTGTACCTCATTTGGAAAATGTCATAAAATATTCCTTTCAAACCATTTAGTATGAATTCCCAAAAGGGTAAAACTAAAATATAAAACATTTATAAGAAAATTAAAAGTATTATGGAAATAATTTTTATGAACCATCAACATGTATGATAAATATTCAACCTATAGATACTTAAGAATAATCAATCCTAAATAAGAAAGAGATCCTGAAATTAACCCTTACCTTATGTCTGATTTACTTCACACATATTGAAAACACTTTTATAATAGTTTACATGTTGTTATTAAGTTATTCATGAACAATATATCTTAGTAAAATATCATATATGTTCTTATTATATCATTTTTTCACCTGTTTTTTAATAATATTTCATTATTACCCTTCTTTCGGGTCTTAACTGCTTCATTTTCCATTGCATGATTTATTGTATAAGTCCCCGGTCTTAGGCTAAGGATATTGTTCAATAATTTAAATTCCTTTATCAATTTACTATATATAATATTTAGTCATTATATACATTTATATTGTCACTATTGATTCATGATTATGGAAAATGATCTGCATCAAATTAGGGAGACAATATGTTGTTTCTATGCACAGGCAATGGTATCATTCCTTTAATGATGAAATGGTAAAGAAGATCATTGTATATATTTTTTTATTTAATTAATATATTATTATAATTATCATATATATATATATATATTATTTACATCACTATAACCATCCAAAGAAAGTGTATATTAAAAACACTTAACACCATGGATTAGAGATGGTAGGCTATACGTTATTATGCACGAGGATTTTGTTTTTCAAATGTTGGATAAAATGTTTAATAAGGTTTTTACATAAACATAATAACATATCATAATATATTTTAGATTCTATTTATTACTTTATAATGTAAAAAACATATTAATAGGCTGTAGAATATAAAATACTCTAGAAAGAGTTGGTAAACAAGATTAAATATTTTTCCGAAAACTTTACTATGATCTCCATTTAGGTACACTAGAGTTGGACTTTTGAGAATTCCATCTCATATATAATGTCTCTATTGAAGTTTATAAGGGAAAATTTATAGGGGATGGTCGATCTTGAAGTATCAATGTGAGGTGAAGAAGTATGGGAGGAGGATCCCAGTTATAGTGGAGGTGAGGTATAGTTTTGGAATTTCAAAAAAAATTAATTTATAAAAAAAATTAAATCAAAATCCAAATTACACCAAGATGAAATTTATTGGAATATTTAATGTGATAATATTTTAATATAGTCCAAAAATTAATTTTAGATGTGTTTTTATTTGAGGTTAAACCTTATAATTTTTACCAGCTCTTAGTAAACCTACTTTAATTTTAACTAATGTAATAATAATTTCAATAATAAAATTTTTAAATTTTTTTATTCAGTGATGTAAATTATACCAAAAATGAAAAATGTATAACATTATAGACTATATTATAATTATTATTTATTTTTAAATATTTATTATTATTTTTATATAATTTAATAAAATATCATTTTGATGAAATATTTTTTGCATCAATTTTGACACTTTTCATTGTTTGGACTTTTAAAACTATCAAGATTAAAAGTTAACATTAAAAAAAATTAATTTTATCAAAAATAGGCCAAGGTCATCTACAAAAATCATTTATCACATTAATTATCAAAAATTATTTTTATATTTATATTTTGAGTAACATTTAATTGATATTTCCATTAATAAAATAATTACTTTGTCAAAATTTTGTAATTATTTAATATCATGGTTTTGTCACCGGAAATTAATAATAAAATACCATGGTGAATATATATCTTCAAGATTCCATAATAATATTTAGGATCTAATGTACCTTTCGTGTAAACCAATATTAGAAATGATGTAGGATTTAAAACATGAATTTGAAATCATTAACTTATTATTAAATAAAATATTTGAAGTATCATAATATATTCTATGTGGCCCAAAATAAAGAAAAAAACATTATTATGAAAATTTATTTACTAAGTTTAATATTTAAATTTCTATTTGTTGATTATATACCTTTTTTCTCACGTGGATATATAATGTATGTTTAGGAAAAAGAAAGCGACATTTTTTGACTTTCATTGATTTAAATATAATATAATTCATTTTCTGAGACAAGGGTCCATTAAATAATTTAAATTCATTTAATATATGTTATAGGTAGAATTATATTCATCTGATACAATATTTTCATATGTTAGGGTCATTTTATTATCTTAATCATTTTATTTTTAACATAAATTTTCTAATTTACCCTTTACTGTGGTAATAGTATTTAACAATGTTACTATTAATATTGTCCAAAAGAGACATAATCACTAAATGTAGAGGTTTTGAATACTTATTTGGAATCTATTTTTTAAAATACTATACACAAAAGTTGAAGAAGTTAATTTAAAATAAAACATGTAATACTCCATCAAAAACAGTTTTTTTGTAAAAATGCTCTTTTAAAACATAAATTCATTTTTCTATAAATTCATTTATAAAATATTTTTTAAAAAATTATTTGGATTATTTTAAATCAATATGAAATAATTAATTTTAAAAAAATAATATATAACATAATTTTATCTTCTAAATACCTTAAATGAAAATACATTTTTGAATGAAATTATAATTTTCACTTTTCATAAAAAAAATGTTTCAAATAAATAAATTTGAAGATCATTTTGATGATCTTAATTCAAATAATGAAATTAATTTTCTCAATTTAATTTTATATTAATTTTACAAACAAATTTTGTACGAAAAATTATTTTTGAAGTATAATGTAATTTTACTAAAATGTTGTAATTATTTTCTGAGCACTTACCCATAAATTCATATTGAGTTAAACCATTATATTTATTTAATAAATTATTTATTCATTATTATTTTTATAAATTTAATGCCTAGTTTATAATGATTGTGTCTTGGGGTTTCTTTAAACCAAAGGTTTGTTAAAATGAATGCTATTAAATAATTATTGTTATTTAAAGTGAAATATTTATTAAAATATTGCTGTGTTACATTAAACGCCCCTTAAAAAGAATATCTTCATCAAATTTCATCACATGGATACCAAAAAATGATGATAATTCTACCTCTTCACATACTTAGGATCCCATTTAGGTTCCTCAAAATCATGGTTCCACCATAAAACATTTTCCAAGTGAGCGGTCTTATTTTATAGAAATTATTCTCTATGAACCATAATATCTATCAGTTGTTCTTCATAAGATTAATCTTCATCCAGTAGTACAAATATTGGTATTGGTACATGTGAAGGATCATGTATGTACTTTATTAGTATGGATACATAGAACACATTACGATGTTGATAGAGATTTAATGGATGTTCTGATCTATAATCCACCTTCCCAACACGAACAACAAATTAAAAAGGACTGATATTCCTAGACCATTACATGACCTCGATTCCAAATATAATTAAACAAATCTAGGGAGATATTAACTGAAAAAACTTTTCACCCACATAAAAATCTATGTCTTATATTCAATTTTCAGTATTTCACATTTATTGATTCTAGGCTGCACTTATGTTATGTTGAATAGATCTAACCTTCTATGACATATCCTAAACAAAATAGATTCCTAGGATCTATTTTTTCCCGAACTACATTCTAGCATGTTAGTGTTATGAAATTATAACCATAGAGGGATTTATAAGGATCTATATAAATAGTAAAGTGAAATATATTATTATAGGAAAATTATACCAAAGAAAGGTCTTGTACTATAAATATTTAAAATCCATATAGAAAGCTCCCTACTTGCCTTTTTGTGTTTCAAATGACCTCACAGACTAACCATTTGTATGAGGAGGATAAGAAGTGATGAAACATAAATTAGTATTGATAGACTATGAGAAACGTCTCCACAATATAGAGGTAAACCACAAATCCCAATCAGATATTTTTGAATGTGGTATTACATGAAATCACACCACTCCCTTAATATATATTTTGGGAAGCGGATAAAGAGTTAAATTTTCTCTGATTGCAGTTATGTGTTCCAACATTGTAATGCGGTAAACTGTAACCCATATAGAATAATGTAATTCAAATGTTTTCATAATTTTGGTGACAAAATCCATAGTGATGTTTTCTTATTTCAATTCTGGTATGGGTAATGGATATAACATTCCCTTATAAATCTATCTCTCAGCCTTAACATTTTCAAAAAATCAAGTACTAAGAAACATTTTTAGAAATCTCTTTATACATTTCATCATACGTAAAATATTTTTTCACATATATATATATATATATATTAGTGATTTTAGGATGAATTGGTAAGGGTGTGCTATGATCCTCATCCAATATCTCCTTCTTTAACATTGTTGTGTGATGGAAACAAACATTGTTCCACACACATATCATTCCATCATAATCAAATTTGGACTTAGGGGAACTTCTCATCTTCCTTTTCAACTCTACATATTTATTCTATGCCTCCTAAATCCTCAGTTGTATAGATGGTTCACTACTAGAAAAACAGGTATTTGCGACGGGATCCCGTCGCAAATGGCCTTTTGCGATGGGGGCCCGTCGCAAATAGCCCGTTGCTGAAAACGGCGTCGCAACAACACTTATTTGCGACGGGCCCGTCGCTAAAGCCTTTTTTTGCGACGGTCATTCTCCCCATCGCAAATAGTATTCTGTATTTTTGTAAAAAACTTTTAAAATAGTTTTTGCGACGGGACCCGTCGCAAATACCTTTTGCGACGGTACCGTCGCAAAAACTATTTTTTAAAAAAAATTAAAAACTATTAATAATACTAGTATTTGGGACGGGCATAGTATCCCGTCGCAAAAACTGTTTTTAAAAAAAAATAAAAAACTATTAATAATACTAGTATTTGTGACGGGTATAGTATCCCGTCACAAATACTATAAAAAAAATAAAAAAAATTATTAAAAAATTATTTTAATTAATATAATAATAGAATTATAATTCACAAATAAAAATAATTAATTATTTTAATTAATATAATAATAATAGAATTATAATTCAAAAATAAAAAAATAGAATATTAATAAATGATTTAATTAATATAATAATATTATAATTATAAATGATAAATAAAAAAAATATTAATAAGTTATTTTAATTAATATAAAAATAATAGAATTATTTTACATTCAAATATTAAAATAATTTAAGTATTACAAAAAATATAATTAAATTATAATATTATAAAATTTTAATATATATATATATTTTAATATTATAAAATATAAATAATATTATTATTCATATTAATATTGTTATTTAAAAATATAATATTATTAATATTTTATAATGAGACAAAAACTAAGAATAGAAAATAAAAATATTTTGATTTCCCAAATTTTATAACATAAATACAAACTCTAATCTGAAGGAGGGGGGAGGGGGGGAGGTGGGGGATCTGCAGATGGTGGTGGAGGAAACTCCATCCCTAAATCATGAGTGAGTCGGCGCATGTACTCCATCTGCTCCTGATACTGCTGCTGCCACTGACTCGTCTGCTCCTCGTACAACTGCTGCTGGCGTCGACGCTCCTCCTCATGCTGCTGACGCATCTGCTCCTGCTCCTGTCGGAGACTCTCTATCTGTGCAGTCTGAGATCGCAACTGATCCTCATACTGTGTAGTAGAAGAAGATGCACGATCTCCTCTCGAGCTGGACGCCGACATCGCAGCACTGCCATAATAATCTCCGGGAGTCAGTCGAGAGCCGATACCAACTACCCAACCCTTCTCGAAGGCATACTGGGTGGCCTGCATCCATGCCGCCTCATCAAACTGACGGGCAGTGGTCTGATCTGATGACTCGGCCTGACTCTCAGGCCGGGCCTGTGACGCTGCGGCCTCATATGACTCCTATAGTTGCAATTTAAAATTAAAATTGTGAATATATTATATGCAGTTAATTTTTAAACTTGAAAACAAATAATACTGACCACGATGTGATGCTGACGATCACCTCTGAGCTCCCCAGTAGCAGGATCACTATACATCCTCTGATATACGTCGTACTCTGTAATATCGGGGTGCTCAACAGCCTATAAGAATAAAAAAATAAACTGTTAATATTTATAGTTATATAAAATATTTATAAATAATGTACGTACCAGATGCTGTCTATGAGTACTGAAAGAACGACTCCCAGCTCGATGAGTCACCTCCTGTCTCCCCCGATTCTGCCTCCCCACCGATGATCTCCTCTGAAAGGCACCACTCAACCAGTGCGCACATAATCCATCCCATACATGGGATGAAATATACTCTGGTCGGTGTGCTCTACATGACTCCTCAAAATCTGACACTCCTGCTTTCTTCATCACAGCTTTTCTTAAATTGTGCAAAAAACTGACGAAGGCGATCACGCATGGCCACCTCCCATGCCTCGTGGATGGCGTCACGCATGGTATCCTCGATCGGATACCATAAACCCTACAAATAAATCAAAATATCAAGTTAGAAATAAAATAATTTTCAAAATAAAAATTATTTATTTACGTACGTACCAACCAATGGCCGAACATGGCCTGCTGCACATCAATGGGAATCTGCTCCCATGTGGTCCACGGATGAGAGAAATAGTTGCGCAAAATAGCGCTGCCCTGTCTGACTGCTATATACAGAAAACTGAAAAAATAATAAACATTTATTATGTGAATAGATTAATGAAATCTTAGTCAAATCCACAGGTTATCACACAGGCTATCACACCTCCGTGTGCGTGGATCAAACCCAAGACGTGGACGTCGCTCGGGGACGGGGTCAGGAATCATCAATCGTGCAAGACCGCGCCCCCTCCGCGTACTCCCTGGAGTGCCTGTAGGCTGAGGGTCATCTGTCAGCAACGCATCCGCATTGAAAGTCAGGTCAGCATCCGCCAAATCACGAAATGTGGCCTCGTCCATCTGAAACAGAAAATGTTAATGTTAGCAAATAATTGATAATTACTATTATATATACATATATACATATATACATATTATGATTTTATATAAATACCATGGAATGCTATCAGTATTCATCTTCATCATCATCTTCATATATGTCAATGTCATCTTCATATTCCTCCTCAACATCATCGATATCCATTCGAGTTACAGTTGCTTCATCTCTTACCATTTCAAATTCATATATACATATATACATATTTCCTCTTTCCCGGTGTATCCAAAACTGTATGAAACAAATTATCAAAACAGTTCTTCTCAATATGCATGACATCTAACATGTGTCGGACCAACAGATCAGACCAATATGGCAAATCCCAAAATATGCTACGTTTAATCCAATTGTGTTCTTTCCCAAAACCAGAAATTTTCTGTTGGTTTATTGTGGGACCAAAAGTGATGGGAGGTAATGAAAATACAACTGATTTTAACTCCGAACCTGATAGCATTTTTGGAGGTCCATCCCTTTCAACTGTTCCTTTTCTGAAATGAGATCTGTTTCTGCGAAAAGAATGATCAGCTGTAAGAAATCTGCGATGACAGTCAAAATAACAAGGTTTCTTTCCATGAATGAGCATAAATGATTTGTTCTCTCCCATACAGTAAGTACATGATTTCTGACCATGTGTACTCCAGCCAGATAACATTCCATAAGCTGGGAAGTCACTTATTGTCCACATCAATGCTGCTCTCAGTATGAAATTCTATTTCGTTGCAACATCATATGTACTGAAACCAGTACTCCACAATAAATTTAATTCATCAATCAATGGCTTCAAATAAACATCAATATTTTTCTTCGGATGTCCTGGAATTAGTAAAGTCAAAAAGATATATGGCTCCTTCATCAACATCCATGGAGGTAAATTGTACGGAGTTTAAAAAATAGGCCAACATGAATATTGACTACCATAAGATCCAAACGGACAGAAACCATCAGTGTAAAGTCCCAGTCGAATATTTCTAGCTTCTAAAGCAAAGGATGGATGCACTCTATCAAAATGTTTCCATGAATCACCATCGGCTGGATGATTCAAGCTTTTATCGGTTGAAATATTCTCTTTATGCCATGACATCATTGTCGCTGTATTCTTAGACATGAATAAACGCTGAAGTCTGGATGTAAGCGGAAAATATCTCAACTGTTTTACAGGAATCAAACCAGACTTCTCGTGTTGTCATTCTTTATATCTTAGTTGCCCACATGTAGGACAACAATCCAACGACTCATTTTCCCCAGAATATAAAATGCAGTCATTTGAACATGCATGAATCTTCTGACAAGTAAGTCCCAAATTTCGAACCAGCCTCTTACTCTCATAGTAATTTGCAGGTAAAACATTTCCTTCGGGTAACAGTGTTTTCAACAAAGAAAATATCTGGTCAAAACAGGTGTTTGACATTCCGTTATCTGATTTGATAGCCATAAATTTTGCAACTGCTTCTAATTTGCTCATCTTGCAGCCAGGATATAATGCATCCTCAGCAGATTTCAACAACTCATAAAATTCAGACGGTGCCAACTCAGGATTTGAAGCTATATCAGCCGGAGTTTCTGTATATTGAACAGATGAACCTGCAACATCATGTACTAAATCTTGAAACCGGTATGGATCCGGAATCAAGTTGGTATCACCTGCTCTGGAACTGCATTCACCGTGTTGATACCAAAAAACATAATCTGGTTGAAAACCAAAATGCAAGAGATGTTCTCCCACTTTGTCAAATGTGTCAAACGTTCTCAATGCACATTTTCTGCAAGGGCATTTTATTTTTCATTCTGAAACAAATTCAGAATTTCATGCCGCAAATGATAAAAAAATCTCCACACCCTCAACATATACTGGATTTAAACCAGAACCGTTTGGATTTCTACGTTGATTTATCCATATGTGGTCACCTAATAATGATTTTTGACGACCTCGTTGTTCTATATTTCTCTATAAAATATAAAAGCATTACTGGTTTTGAATAATTTGTTAGAAAAAACACTCAATTAAAGATTGAATATATTGAGAATAAAGCAAAACATGTTACAAATATTGATAATTTTAATATTATATTGATTTTTTATTATTTTAATAATACTAATATAATTGTTTCATAAAAATTAATTATATAATAATAACATTATTACATTATTAGTATATTTTATTATTAATATTAAAATAACATAATTTTTTATATTATATACAATTCTCCTTTCATCTGTGTGTTTAAAATTCTGTCTCCACATGTAATATTTGCATTCACTTTCACCTCTCCATTGGCGAGTAGGTTGATAATTTTGAAAAAGAATGCGAATATTACATGTGGAGACAGAAAACACACAGATGAAAAGAGAATTGTATATAATATAGAAAATTATATTATTTTAATATTAATAATAAAATATAAAAATAATGTACTAATGTTATTATTCGTAAATATTGGTAATTATTCCAAATTATTGGTAATTATTTCTAATTATTGGTAATTATTTCTCATTATTGGTAATTATTGGTAACTATTGGTAATTATTGGTAATTATTACTAATTATTGATAATTGTTACTAATTATTGGTAATTATTACTAATTATTGGTAATTATTACTAATTATTGGTAATTATTACTAATTATTGGTAATTATTACTAATTATTGGTAATTATTACTAATTATTGGTAATTATTACTAATTATTGGTAATTATTACTAATTATTGGTAATCATTACTAATTATGGGTAATTATTACTAATTATGGGTAATTATTACTAATTATTGGTAATTATTACTAATTATTGGTAATTATTGGTAATTATTGGTAAGTATTGTTAATTATTGTTAATTATTGGTAATTATTACTAATTATTACTAATTATTGGTAATTATTACTAATTATTACTAATTATTGGTAATTATTACTAATTATTGGTAATTATTACTAATTATAGGTAATTATTACTAATTATTGGTAATTAATACTAATTATTGGTAATTAATACTAATTATTGGTAATTAATACTAATTATTGGTAATTAATACTAATTATTGGTAATTATTACTAATTATTGGTAATTATTACTAATTATTGTTAATTATTACTAATTATTGGTAATTATTCCTAATTATTGGTAATTATTACTAATTATTGGTAATTATTACTAATTATTGGTAATTATTACTAATTATTGGTAATTATTACTAATTATTACTAATTATTGGTAATTATTACTAATTATTACTAATTATTTGTAATTATTACCAATTATTGGTAATTATTACCAATTATTGGTAATTATTACCAATTATTGGTAATTAATACCAATTATTGGTAATTAATACCAATTATTGGTAATTATTGGTAATTATTACTAATTATTGGTAATTATTGGTAATTATTGGTAATTATTGGTAATTATTGGTAAATATTGTTAATTATTACTAATTATTGGCAATTATTACTAATTATTGGTAATTAATACTAATTATTGGTAATTAATACTAATTATTGGTAATTAATACTAATTATTGGTAATTAATAATAATTATTACTAATTATTGGTAATTATTACTAATTATTGGTAATTATTACTAATTATTGCTAATTAATAATAATTATTACTAATTATTGGTAATTATTACTAATTATTGGTAATTATTACTAAATATTGGTAATTAATACTAATTATTGGTAATTAATACTAATTATTCCTAATTATTACTAATTATTAGTAATTATTACTAATTATTAGTAATTATTACTAATTATGAGTAATTATTACTAATTATTACTAATTATTACTAATTATTAATAATTATTACTAATTATTGGTAATTATTAATATTTATTATTAATTATTACTAATTATAGGGAATTATTAGTAATTATTACCAATTATTGGTAATTATTGGCAATTATTACTAATTATTGGCAATTATTACTAATTATTGGCAATTATTGGTAATTATTGGCAATTATTGTTAATTATTACTAATTATTGGTAATTATTGGTAATTATTGGCAATTATTGGTAATTATTGGCAATTATTGTTAATTATTGGTAAGTATTGTTAATTATTACTAATTATTGGTAAGTATTGTTAATTATTACTAATTATTGGTAATTATTGGTAATTATTACTAATTATTGGTAATTATTACTAATTATTGGTAATTATTCCTAATTCTTACTAATTATTTGTAATTATTACTAATTATTGGTAATTAATACTAATTATAGGAAATTATTACTAATTATTGGTAATTAATACTAATTATTGGTAATTAATACTAATTATTAGTAATTAATACTAATTATTACTAATTATTGGTAATTATTGGCAATTATTACTAATTATTGGCAATTATTACTAATTATTGGCAATTATTGGTAATTATTGGAAATTATTGTTAATTATTACTAATTATTGGTAATTATTGGCAATTATTAGTAATTATTGGCAATTATTGTTAATTATTGGTAAGTATTGTTAATTATTACTAATTATTGGTAATTATTGGTAATTATTACTAATTATTGGTAATTATTACTAATTATTAATAATTATTGGTAATTATTCCTAATTCTTACTAATTATTGGTAATTATTACTAATTATTGGTAATTAATACTAATTATAGGTAATTATTACTAATTATTGGTAATTAATACTAATTATTGGTAATTAATAATAATTATTGGTAATTAATACTAATTATTACTAATTATTACTAATTTTTCCTAATTTTTCCTAATTTTTCCTAATTTTTGGTAATTATTGCTAATTATTACTAATTATTGGTAATTATTGGTAATTATTGGTAATTATTGGTAATTATTGGTAATTATTGGTAATTATTGGTAATTATTGGTAATTATTGGTAATTATTGGTAAGTATTGGTAATTATTCCTAATTATTCCTAATTATTACTAATTATTACTAATTATTACTAATTATTACTAATTATTACTAATTATTACTAATTATTACTAATTATTACTAATTATTACTAATTATTACTAATTATTACTGATTATTACTAATTATTACTAATTATTCCTAATTATTACTAATTATTCCTAATTATTCCTAATTATTACTGATTATTGGTAATTATTGGTAATTATTACTAATTATTACTAATTATCGGTAATTATTGGTAATTATTACTAATTATTACTAATTATTGTTAATTATTGGTAATTATTCCAAATTATTGGTAAGTATTACTAATTATTGGTAATTATTACTACTTATTGGTAATTATTACTAATTAATGATAATTATTGCTAATTAATGGTAATTATTACTAATTATTGATAATTATTACTAATTATTACTAATTATTGGTAATTATTACTAATTATTACTAATTATTCTTAATTATTGATAATTATTGATAATTGTTCCTAATTATTAGTAATTAAATGAATAATTATCAATAATTAGGAGTAATTACCAATAATTACAAATAATAACATTATTAATATATTTTATTATTAATATTAAAATAATATAATTTTCTAATTTATATACAATTCTCCATTCATCTGTGCGTTTTCTATCTCCACATACAAATAATACATGTGAAGACACCAAACACACAGATGAAAAGAGAATTGTATATATATAAAAAATTATATTATTTCAATATTAATAATAAAATAGACTAATAATATAATAATGTTATTATTCCTAATTATTGGTATTTATTACTAATTATTAATATTTATTCTTAATTATTAAAAATTATTACTAATTATTCCTAATTACCATTAACTATGAACAATACTAATAATTTAAATTTATTAAGTAATAAAACAATGTAAACATAATTAAATTACAACTAATTAAGAATAATTGAAACTAATAAAAAATTTAAAATAAATATTAAATTAAAATGAACATAAATACCTTGAAAATTGATCTGCTCTGATCGTTCATCAAAACTTTAATATTAGCTCCGGAGAAAAAAATTAAACTGGAAAAAAACTGAACTCTAGAAATATAATTTTGAGAGAAGGAGAAGATAGAGAATGAGAATGAAGTGAAAAAAACGGATGGGGGTATTTATAGGTTAGATTATTTGCGGCGGGCCCATTTGCGACGGGTATCCCGTCGCAAATAATACTATTTGCGATGGTACCCGTCGAAAATACCTTAGCCAACATTTATTACGGTCAACGGGTAAATAGTTATTTGCGACGGGTCCCGTCGCAAATAACAACCTGCCGACATACTATATGCGACGGGGGAATATTCCCGTCGCAAATACCTTTTACCGCCGCCGGTTATTTGCGACGGGAATATTCCCCCTTCGCAAATAAGTTTCCCGCGATTTGGCGCGCAAACCGCGCCAGTCCTTTTGCGACGGGGAAAGCTGTCCCGTCGCAAAAGGCTACTTATTTGCGACGGGTAAATAACCCCGTCGCAAATAAGTTTTTAACAGGACTATTTGCGACGGGATTTATTCCCGTCGCAAATAACCCGTCGCAAATGCCCTTTTTTTCCGTAGTGGTTGAACATTTTTGTGAGGTAGATAATATTATTCCCTTATATTAGAATTTCTAGTACCTTCCTATTAAAATCCAAAAATATTGCATTTTTTGTAATTCTCATCATAGATAAGCTAGAATGGTCATTCTGAATCAAATAATCTACCAACATTTTCTATTTCCTAGGGTGTCAATTCATTGAGATGTTATAATCTGTAATCAAATACAACCATCTTCTTTGACACATATTAAACATCTTTTTTAGAGAAAATATACTTAAAACTTTTATGATTAGTATATAAGTCACACTTTTTTCTATAAATATAATAAAATCATATCTTTAAAGAATATATAATCATAGCTAACTCTATATCATACGTTAGGTAATTTTAATCATGTATTTTCAATTTTTGAGAGGCATAACGTATCAATATATTATTTTTCATTAGAACACATCTCAGTTCTCTATTAAATGCATCGTTGTGGATCACAAACATTTCTCCACTATAAGGTATTGTGATCACCGGTTCAATGACTAACTCCCTTTTCAATTATTTGACATTATCTTCACATTATTTCATCCAAATGAACATAACTTCTTTCTGAGTAAACATTGTGATTGGATTAGATAATATTGTGAAATATTTCACAAATCATTGATAATATCCATCCACACCATGAAAACATTATATATTTGTTACTATTTTTTCGTCTTTGTTTGTGTTTAATTACTTTTTTCTTTTCTTGATCCATTGATGTCCCCTATATTGAAATTATGTGACCAAAAAATGAAACATTCTAAATAAAAAAATAACACTTGGTATGTTTTGTATAATGATGATCCTTTCTAAGGGTCTTCAGTAAAACCCTAATGGGATATCCTTGTTCTTCCTTTATCTATGATTTTATAATAATACCTGCTATAAATACTATCAAAAACAGATCAGGATAGTCTCTAAAGACTATATTAATTACATCCGTTATGATAGAAGGAGGATTACTATGAAAACACCTCGATATAAATTTATAGTGTTTATAACTTGTATCAAATGATATCTTGGATATGATATCATTCATGAAAATCGATTAATAATATCTAGAATGAAGATAAACCATACAAATGTATTGAGATTTCTATACTTCATCAAATAAGTTATCGATATGGGGAGAGGATATTTGTTCTCGATAATGATATTTCCATGTCCTTAGTAATCCATGTAGAGACTCATTGATACATATTTCTTCTTAACAAAAAGGACATGTGAATCCCAAGGTGACTCACTCTGGAATATAAATCCCATTAAAATATTGTCTTGGAGTTTCTTCATCAATTCCAATAAATCAATTAGGGATACTCTATAAGGAGTATTTGAAATATGCATAACACCTAGTATGAGTTTAATTGAAAACTAATCTTCATGATTTGATATAAGACCATTAAATTATTCTAGAAAGACATGAAAAAACTCCCATACAATAGGTGTATCCTTAATGTTGGGTTTCTCCCCAACCATCATGGATAGATAACCTTTATATACATGAATTAAGACCCACAATATGAATGTAATTTCCACTAGAAGTTCATATTAATCCTTACATTGATAAATTTTCATGGATTCATTTAGAATATAAAATTTGAGTTTTTGTCCTAAGAAATTTATATGATTTATATATAGAGAAATTTAATCCATGAAAATAATCACATCAAATTAAACTAGATGAAGTATCACATAATTTTCAGGAATCACTTTCCGAAAAACATCAATCCGAGAATAATTATAAACTTCTGATCTGACAATTTTTCCAATATGATTTATCATAGTTGAAAAATATTTAATTGTAAAATTAATATAGATACACCCTTATAAAATCTTTTATATATAAATGAGTTGGTGGATCCAAAATCAAATATAATATTAGTTATTTTAGAGTGGATGGTAAGTGTACCTTTCACCACTTCATTATCATACTCCACATCACTAGTAGTAATTGCCCATCATTTGCATTTACCTTTGGGCTTAAGAGGTTACTGATGTTGACCATCGTTTACAAACCTATATTATGGTAAATTCTTAGAATAATTGTCATTATCCATGCACTTGAAGTATTAATGTGTGAAATGTTCATTCTATATGGCCTTTTGTGTTTTTGAATCATTATCTATAATTTTTACATCACATCAGTAGTCAATTTTATGATGACATACTTTCCCACACTTAAAACATTTAATAGTACACTTAATATAGTTTCCTTTATTTTTCATTCCATACATTGAGCAAAAAGAAAAAATAAACTTCAATTCACTATGGTTTTTAGACATTCCATTAAATTATATTTTCCTCTACATATTGAACTCATAATGTTGATGGGTAAGTTAAATATCCATCTGAACTTCTTGGGAACATATAATGATTTCTTCAAAGCAACAGAAGACCCTTATAGATAATTTCCTTAAGAGACTTTGTTTTAATCCATTGAAGAATCAACCGACCTTAAATTCAGTTTGGAGGGTAATTACAGAAGAGTACATTGTATGTCTAGTGAAATATTACTCATATATACCAATAAATTCATTATCCTTTTTATTAAGCTCAAGTAAATCCTTCTCCATCTACATATAAATAATATGATGAATGTAATTATTGAAAAATAACTTATTGAACTCATCGCATTCCATGGATTCAATTTTATTTATTTCCATAATATTCATGAAGAGATTACACCATTGTTTCACTTCACCATCCAAATAAAATAATAAAAAAAATTAATTTCTCATATTTTAATCATTTTAAAACTGAATAAATAATTTCATTGGTACTGACCCATTGTTCAATCACTGTTGTAATGTAAGAATCACTGAAAGAATATAGACACTACCTCGTAAAGGACTCACTAGAATGTTTTTTCCTCATTTTCTCATTTGAATGGCAGACATGATTCATTGATTGAGAACATTGTTGGATAATGACAACATGATTTTTCAATCCATCTACGATAACAATTAGTTTATATAGAGGAAACTATTTTCATTTTTCATTTAATTCATCGTTATCATGGTTTTTAGGTGCTGGACATTTATTAAAACCAAATAGTATAGTGTCAGAAACACTTATAATAATAATAAAAATAAATTATAAATGGTGATTACATAAAAAATTTCAATTTAGGACACCTAAGGTTTTATTATTCATTATTTATGATCATCACAAAAACTCTAGGATTGTATCCTATTCTTAAACTTATCCTTAGGGTTCTTACTAAGGTTATCTCATCCAAGTTTCCAAAGGAAAACTAAACCATGCTCTAATATCGAATATAATGTTCCCTACATTCAATACATAGATATTATGTATAAAATATGATAATATTCATTATATAACATAAAAACCCACACTGGAACCATATAAGTATGGTGTCATTTAAAATTGGGGAACATAAACAACAGATTCCTAAAACATATATATCATCTTCTAATTATTCCTTAATTACTAGAACCCTTTTTTCATATCATACTTAATATAATTATCCATATCCTGGAGAAAAGAATCATAATAAAGGGAGAGCTCATATGATCATTAAGGTTAAATGATGGAGATATCAATTATATAATAATCATTAGACATAAGAACATAAAAAAATTTGGAATTTATTTCATATATATCAACGATCATGATATCATGTCAAATAATAAATAATATAATTTCATGATGAATAAAATAACATATTCCATTAGAGTATAACATAAGAAAAACATTTGGGCATACAAATAAGCATATAAAATAATTTTCATATTATCCAAGCTTCATTTCCAAGACCATTATAGTGGAAAAATTATCTTCTGTATCCTAGTTCATTCATTCTTATATCCATATATTACTGAAATGAGTTTACTTCTCATTCTAGTCCTATTTATTTCATAAGATTTAAATATTTACCCAATGTTTTGGATAGATATATCTGTCCCTCCAATTACATAATGAAAACCAGATAGATGTGTTCCATAAGAACTTAATTCATTCATTATATCAAACCCCATAAAAATAAATTGGTATCATAAATATAATTATATCAAAACATAACCCATGTAAAAGAAATTGTTTTCTTAAATATAATTATTTCAAAAACATAAACCAACCATAGAATGAATTAGGATATTTTACTTGAAAAATATGCCCAATAAATAATTTTTGACATAAAATAATGTTATCATAAATGGAAAACAATTATTAGTTATCACATGATAATTTTTCTTGAGAAAAATATCGTTTAATATTTCGAAATGATTTCTTTTATAAAAATGATGTGAAATTTTAAAATAAAATATTTTCTATGAAAATACCATTTTGAGGTTGTAAGGGAAGCTTCAAGGAATTAATATTTAATGAACTTGCAAAACAATTATTTAATATAAGTAAAAATACATTCCATTCATTATTTTTTCTAGAATATTCACAAACTACCTTATTTGGAAAATTATAACAATATTCCTCTCAAACCAATTAGTAAAAATTCACTAATTGAAAAAAATGAATTTTCAGAATTTTAGAATAATATTGAATCATTTTTGAAATAATTATTAAGAAACATGGTCATGGATGAGAATTATTCTCAAACTGATACTTATATATAAACAGTCCTGAAAAAAATGAGATTGTAAAATTAACCATTACCATAGGTATGATTTCTATCATAAGTTTCAAAAAGTAATTTATATTGGTTTAAAAAACTTTATTAATTAATTTCATAACTATAGTTGTTTTTATGATATCATATATCATCTTTTTATATCATATTTTCACCCATTTATTAATAATATTTCATTTTTACCCTTCTTTCGGATGTTATGTTCTTCATCTTCGTATTCATATTTGCTTGTATAAGTCCAGGTTCTTATGCATATAATATAATTATTTCATTTACAAAATGATATTAAGGTAATATATATCATATTTATTCATTATATATATTTATATAATGATTCATCTTTGGTGATTATGGAAAATGAATTGTATTGTATCGTGGAGATGGTAGACCATATGTACGCTTGAGCGATGGAAAAATTCTCTCAATGATGAATTAGTAATAAAGTCTATGGTATATATTTTTTCCATATTCAATATAATTTAATAATTATTATATATATATATATAATCATCATTGTACTCATCCAAATAATGTGGTGATGAAAAACATATTACAACACAGTGTGGAGAGGTTAAGGCATATTACGCACATGTAGTGATTTTTTTGAAAGATGGAGAATATTTGCAATATGTTTGATTCATAATCATCATTAGTGTCTCATCATATATATTAAAATATATTTATTACATTATAATGGAAATAATGAAGATGAATTAGAAGAAGAAATAATCTTGAACGAGTTAGTAATGAAGATTACCAAATCTTTAACACACATCCTTTAGAAATGATCTTGGGGACAATAGAGTTGGTATTTTGAGAATAACAATACCTCTATAATGTGACCAAATAATTTGATATGGGAACATTTTATGGTAATGGTTAATTTTGAAGGCTCAATGTGATGGGAAGAAGTGATGGAGTATGCACCCTTTTATTGTTGATGTGAGGGGCACTTTTGGAATTTCAAACAAATATTAATTTATAATTATTATAATCACAATCCAAATACCTCTCAAATTCCATGTATAAGTCAATAACATAATATAAGGTTGGAATATCAAAAAATAATTTTATATAGTTTTGTGTATTATTTTAAACATTATCATTTTGATTAACCATTAGTTAACCTGTTTTAATATTATCTAAGGTAACAACATTTTCATTATTTAAAGGTTGTAATTTTTACTATTGTTATTTGAATTAGAACATTAATGAATTTTTTTAACATTTAAAAATAAAAAATAATACATTTTTATTTTTATGGATTTTTAATTATTTTAAAAAAATTTATTAAAATATTATATTGATAAAATATCATTATTGTGAATTTTGATACTAATAATTATTTGGAGTATTAAAAATATCTTCATAATAACTAAACATCAAAAAATATATAATATTATCTCCCTATGAGGTAAATGTAATCTATAAAATTATTTTATTAGATAAATTATCTAAAATATTTTTTATTTTAATATTTCTGATAACATTAATTTTCTATTTCTATTAATAAAATAATTATAACATCAGAGTTATGTAATTATTTAAAATATATATTTATTTACTAAAATTTAAACAAATATTGTGGAGATAAATAATCTCAATTTTACAATTACATTAATAGTCTAGTATATATTTTGGGTAACCCATTATTAAAAATGTATTAGTTTTTAAATCATGAATGTGAGATCATTAATTTTTTATTAAATAAAATATTATAACTATCAAAATATCCTCTATGTGTCCCATTATGCCGAAAATAAATTATTAACAACATAATATTTTCATTGTGTTTCCAATTCCCATTTATATTTGGTCCAAACATACTAATCTCCAAAATTAGACTTATAAGGGATTTTTAAGACAAAGAGAGTGAGATTTTTTTAACTTTATTTAATTTAATTGTTATATAAGTTTTTTTCATGGATAAAAGTCCATTAAACCGCATTATTTATATCCTTATGTGTTAAGTGTTGAATCATATTCATAAAATAAATTTTTTCATGTGTTTGGGTAATCTTATAGTCTTTATCATTTTATTTTTAACCTAATTTACCCAATTTACCATTGACCATGATATACAAAATTACCAGACATACAATTCATAAAGGAAAAAAAAGTGTAATATTCACTAAATAAGAACCTTCTGAATCCAAATTTGGCATATATTTTTCAAAATTCCAAAAAAATGTTTTTGAATTTTATTTAAAATTAAACCGATAAAACACCATGTAAAACAGTATTTTGAAAAAAATGATATTTTAAAACAAAATTATTTTTAAAAAAAATCTTGTATAGAATCATTTTATTAAACCTAAATTAGAATATTTAAAATCAATATTTAAAAATTAAAATCTAAAAATAATATATAACATAATTTCACCTTGTAAATACTTTAAATGAAAATGTTGTTTTCAATAAAAACAGTATTTAAACTAACCCTTAACATAAATGTTTTAGAAAAAATTATTTCTATGATAATCTTGGCATGATGAATTAAAAATTAAATTGATTTTGTAAAATTAACTTTCAAGAACTTCAAAAAAACACATTTTTTAGAAAATATTTTTTAAAATAATAATGTGATTTTACTAAAATTAGGTGATTATTTTCTAAGAACATGTGAATAAATTTATATTGAATTAGAACTTTATATTTATTTTTTAAAATTGTTATTGATATTTATTCCTTCTAATTTAATTTCTAGTTTATGTTCATAGTATCTCATTGTTCAATTAAACTCACGGTTTCATGAAATGTAAGTTATTTTATACAAAAGGTTATTTAAAGAGACTTGTTTAATAAAATATCATGGTGTTAACTCATTCATTAGTCAAAATGGATCATCTATAGAATTTATATTGTCACATGTGCATATAAAATCTTTACCGGGAAGTGGTGGATAATTCTTCTTAAGGGGGAACAAGTTTTCCTCAAGAGACATCTATGAAGTTTTAGGATATATGTTTCTGTCTGGTTATAAAAGTGAGTTATTAGAAGTCTTACACAGATCAATGGTATCATCCCATACAGTTATCTATTGGTGATTGGGTTTTCTATAACTTTTCTCCATAGTGGGTCACCATTGTCATGGGAAATAGCAAATTTTGGCTTTTAGATAAGTTGGTATTTTTGATATCACTAAGAAACTTTGGAAGTTTTCCTATTTATTGTTATTTCCAATTCAGGTGATGGTAATTCAAATTTTTTTCTACATATCATAGATCAAAAAATACCATCATGGTCCCTCTCACATTATGATTTGGCCAGAGGTTTAGTTGGAGTTATTTGTTTATTTTTTGGACTAGCTAGTTGGTATAACTTACTCTAAAATGAAATTATTGAGTTGGAATTAGATTCTATTAGACAAATTATAATGGAATAATGGATTAGATTCTCATAAGAAATGGAAGTGTGAGTTTTTGATGAGGGAGAAGTGGCCTCGCCTATTAACTAGACAAAAATATTCCACATTACTTCTAGACGACATAAAGTATTATTGTGAGGAGATTTTAACATCTTAGTAATCACTTTCAGGTATTTCCTTACACTTTTCTTATTTTCCACTTTAACTTGTTTCATCTTAGGACTCCCAAGGATGGAGAAAACTTTATGTGAAAAATTACCTCACGTTTGGGGATGTATTTTTATTTGAATTAGTTTATTTAGGATATAAATTTTTTTTAATGGATTTTTTGTGGTTCTCCTCACTTTTTGAGGCAACCAAGTTGTTTGGAGTTTTTTTGTAATGAATATGTAGTTTTTTAGTCTGTAATAGAATTGCACACCGTGTAATGGGAGTACACGAGGTGTATCTTATGCATTGAAGATATCATGAACCTCATACACATTGTGAATGGATTACATGATATGTACATGTGACACCCCATGTAATTTTAAAATATCATTCTTAATATAATGTGGAAATGAGTTTTCATCATATATGAGTCCTAAAGATTAATGTATCTGAAAAGGGATTAGAAATAATGTCAATATAACATACATGGATTTTATGGTGTTGTATCAGATAAATTTTTATTTATTTTTCTATATTTTTCTCCCCTATAAACCTATGGATCTCCAAAATTTATTTAGGTTTTCTCTATTTATTCCATATTGATTTTTCTAGTGTTATGTCCGTATTACGGTGAGATTGCATCTATTTGGCTGAGTGATCATTTCTACTACTTCCATTCATTGATAGTGGAATTTCTATTGAATTGTTTTGTTATATCTTTTGACCCATAGTAATGTTTCTTCTTTATCCTATCTAGATCAATTGTTTGATCTCATTATGTGGTTTGTTTTCATATTGGTTTCAAGGAAGAGTGTGTGTGTTATTATGGTTATTATAGGGAATTGTAAGGCACTATAGTGAGGTTCAATGGTTTTCTATCAGTGGGGTTATGGTAGGTGGTGGTCGGATAGTGGGAGTTTTCCCACATTATCACATTGATCTGTTGGAGTAGTTGTTTTATTTTTCAGTCCTTTGAAGTTGGAATTTTCACTTGGAAATTGTTTCCTAACATTTTCAATGGTATTTTTTTAGACCATCCAGGATATTGTAGTTTTCATAATCACAAATAATGTCAATATATAGATTCTACTCTTTCATACCAGTTTAATATATCTCTGTAAATAAATTATGTCATACAAAAACATATACTTAAATAATTCAATAACCTATATTCATGAATAAATATTTTTAAAATTGTATTTTTACATGTAATTTTAATTAACACTTCGTCTTTTAATGTTATATGAAAGAAAAACTCTTCATAATCTTTTTGGATTCCCTAACACCGATGTCGACACACTGAACCCAAAGTCGACACACCAAAACTGAAGTGGACACAACAAAACCAATGTCAACACATCAGAACCGAAGTCGACACCCTAAAACCAACAACGACACACCGAAACCGAAGTCGACACACCGAAAATGAAGTCGACACACCGAAACGGAAGTCGACACACCGAAACTGATGTATGACTCACCGATGTTCGACACACCGAAGATGACATAACGGTGTCATAAAACTGATGAAAATAGACCAAAGATGACTCACCGATTGTTATAAATAACTGTTTTGTGTTTATTAATTCAAATTTATTTCTAATGATTATATTTAGAAAAATTAAGGTTTCTTACATTTTTTTAATGTTGTTTGTAGGACAATCCGTAGACAGTACGAGGTACATTCATGTGCCTACATCTTCATGCCTAGTGGATCATAAAGAATAAAAGGGCTACAATCTCTATGTAAATTGTGGCTCTATTTTTGGATCTAAAAAGTGTGACAAATACACTAAGACATAGACTGTGTGAATATGAAAAGAGAGGAACGAAGCACTTGAGATTACAAGAATATTGTAACAAGAAACTTTATCCTAAAACTCAATTTACATCGAGACCTTGAAGAGCTGAACCTTTTCACTCCTCGAAGCTAGATTACAGAAATTGTGATACTCTGTTCTGAAGAAAACATTTAGAAGAGGACTGAAATTCATTTTTATCAACATTCAATGTGGCTTGAGCTTTATTGCACATCACACATAGATTTGCAAACTCAATTCTTTTTAATAGATATATTGTGTTCTTATGTGACTATTTGAGAAGTGTGTATATATGTTGGTATCACACACACAATGTATCCTGATCATAACTAGAGGACATCAAAAATCCTCACTCTTAATTCTCTCCTACACTTTTATCCCACGTAAAAATGTGGAAGAGATTATGTGTGATCTGTTTATTAGTTTTTCCCATGAATAACTATGGTTGAGGTCAAGTGTGACCTGGATAGTGTGTATTCT
Organism: Viscum album; assembly: GCA_963277665.1. Lineage (NCBI taxonomy): Eukaryota > Viridiplantae > Streptophyta > Magnoliopsida > Santalales > Viscaceae > Viscum > Viscum album. Next base: position 892,890,603 of record OY728138.1, read on the forward strand.
ATTGTAAACCCGGATCTTGGGTGTGGATCAAAATTTAATCAATATAAACTTCATGGTTGTAGGTGATCACCAATTAGAGAGGTCTAAGTCTCTTATTGAGACTATACCTCTTGTCTTATCCGTTGTGCTATTTATCTTATATTTTTTTGTGTTATGTATTTCCTGCATAAAGATAAATTGATCTTGGATATTATTTTAGTAGGTGTTTACATATGTTTTCAATCTGTAGGTTTGTTTCAAAAGCTTTGATAATATATAGATTGGTAAAGATGAGAACTAATCAATCTTCTAATAACCAAACTAATCCTTCAAGACATTTGTAAATTCACTAAAAACTAAATTTCTGTTGATTTTTATAGGGGGGTTTTATTTTGTAAAGAATCATTTTAATAGAAGTTTTTATAGATACTCAATTCAGCCCCCCTTCTGATTCATCTCTTCCAACCAACAGTTGGTATCAAAGGATTTTGAAAGTTTCTGTTTGTTTTTTAAATCGTTTCAACTCTGATTATAGTTGTTTTCTAAATATCTTAATTTTTTTTACATATTTTCTATTTGAAATTATTTTACAATCATTTTCATAGAAAAATAGACTATAAGGGGATGCTATGAATATACCACCATTCTTTAATGGAACTAACTATGCTCAGTGGAAACTTAAATTGAATACACATCTAGAAATTATGGGATTTGAAATCGAGACTGATATTGAAAGTAAATATGCAATACATGAAACTGCTAGAAGCACTTGTGATGAATCTATCAAATTTTCCATTAACAATAATTGTAAGTCAATGAATGCTATGTACTGTACCATAGGGGATGAATAATTTAACCATATTTCTAATTGTAAAATTGCATATGAAATTTGGGATACTTTAGCTATCTCTTATGAGGGAAAACCTGATGTTAGTGAAATGAGATAAAATACATACACTATTAAATATGATAATTTTAAAATGAAGCCTGATGAAACTATCTCTAAAATGTATCTAAGGTTCAATGAAATAGTGAACACCATGAGTCTTATTGGGAAACCAGTTGACAACAATGACCAAATCATGATACTGCTTCGATGCCTACTTGAAAGACAGAGAGGAACTTCTGTTTCTATCCGTAAATCCTGTGACATAGGAAAACTTCCAGGGAAGGAATTAATTGGAAATCTTATGATGTATGAAGAAGAACATAAAGTAAATCAAGAAGTAGCTGAAGAACCGAGGAAGAAGGCAGTAGAATTCAAGACATAAAATTCAAATAGCAAAGACAAAGCAAAGATTCATGTTCTTATAGACAGTTCCACTAGTGAAGAGTCAGATTCAGAAAGTAATGAGAAAATGGCTCATCATTCTAGAAGGATCAAAAATTTCTACCAAAAGAAGAAATTCTTTAGGAATTCAGACTATAAGGGAAAGTATGATAGAAAAGGACAATAGAAGAAAGACGGAAAATGGAATGACAACTCAAATGAAATAATCTGGTATGAGTGAAAACAGAAATGTAGGGGTGTCATTTCGACCAAGCCAGCCCGGACAGGTCTGGGCTGGGCCTGGCCTGCCATGAAAATAGTCATGCCACTGAACACTATTCGGGTCAGGTCGGTCCTGCTGGAAAAACCCCATAAGGCGACCTGAGCCTGGCCTCGGGCCGACCCAAACAATCGGGCTGGGCCGGGCTGTTTTTGGTCAGGTCGGGCTTCTTCGAGTCGGTCCATGGTGGGATTTTATTATGTTAAAAATAATTGCCTCTTTTAAATTTTTTTATTTAAACATTTTATTAAAATTTATTTAAAATGTTTCATTACATTTATTTTTAAATGCATGTTTTATGTAAAAAAGTTTATTTTATTTTTTATTAAAATTTCACAGTGGGAGGATATGTTTATTTTTTCGAAATAGATTTATATATTGTCAATATATATATATATATATAATTTTAAAATTGTATAAAAAATAATGAGGGGTGCGCAGATGCTGTGGGTGAGTTTAAAGCCTTGTTATTTAAATGTTTTTCTAACATTTATTTAATACATTTTTTATATTTATTTTTTTAACTTATTTATAATTTTTTAAACATTTTTTAATATTATTTATTTAATTTTTTTTTATTTAAACTATTTTTTTACATCTGTTTAAAAAGTTTTATTAAATTTATATTGAAATGATTAATTTAAAACATTTTGGAATTTTTTTAAACGCATGTTTTTTACAAGTATTTTTTAAATCATTAAACATTTTTTCATATATTAATGTAAAAAGTATTTTCTAAGTGTTTGTTTTAAAGAAAATATTTTAAATGTTTATTTTACAAACTTTTTTAAACGTTTTTATTTAATCATTTATTTAAAGCATTTTGTAGCACTTGTTTAAAATGTGTCTTTACATTTATTTTTAGACGTTTAATTTAAAATGTTTTTTTGAACGCATAATTTTTACATGTATTTTTTAAAAGCATTTAACACGTTTTATGTAAAAACATTTTAGAGTGGGTGGATATGTTATTTTTTCTAAATGGATTTATAATGTCTGTGAATTTATATATATTATGTACAAATTAAAAAAATAATAATGAGTTATTAGGGGGTGCGTAGCAGTGGGTGGTGGAGTTAATGTGTTGTTATTTAAACGTTTTTTTATCATTTATTTAAAATGATTTTTTACATAAATTTTTTAACTTATTTATGAAATGTTTTTTTAAGCGTTTGTTTAATTTAAAATTTTTTTATGCGTTTGTTTAATTTAAAAAAGTTTTTAAACATTTTTTTATTTTTTTTGCATGGCGGGCCCAACTCGGCCCTGTCTGAACTAAAATTACACCCATTGCAGGTGCACATGAGTGGGTGAGTTAATTTTTTGCTAAATAGATTTATATATGTATATATAGTATATATAATATATGCAAGTTTTACCATATTTAAAAAAAATAATGAGGTTGGGGGTGTGCGAATATCAGTTGGTGAGTAGTTATTTTTTTGATAATATATTTTATGTTATTATATATAAAATTGGAGAAAATTGTAAATAAATAATTAGGGGTTGGGGTGTGCGCTGCAGTGGGCGGGTTAATTTTTTTTCTTAATAAATTTATATATAATATGCAAGTTTCATCATATTTAAAAAAACTAGTGAGGTTAGGGGTGTGCGCGAACTTCATTGGATGACTGTGTTATTTTTTTTATTAACATATAATAAGTTATTATATATATAATGTTAAATGATTGGTATATTTATATATATATAATATGAAAAAATTATAAAAATAATATATGGGTGTTGCAACATACTTAAAAAAATTAATGTAGTTGAGGGACCTGCACGAACATCATTAGGTGAGAGTGTACATTTTTTATTAATATACAACAAGTTATTATATATATAATATTAAATCATTGACATATATATATATATATATATTAATAGCTTTGTTTATATATATATATTATATTAAATTATATATATATATATATTATTAATGGATTTTTAAAAACCACACGTAATAAATATATATTATTAATTACTTTTATATATATATATATATATACATTATTATATAAATAATTATATATTGTTGTATATATATATTCATACATACATTATTATTAGATATAATAATAATTATATGTATATATATAATATTATTTTTTGTTAATATATAAGGATATGTGCACATATATATATAGAAATATATATATATACAGACACACATATATATGTAGATACATATATATATATATATATAGGTTTATATACAAAGAGAGAGATATATATATATATCTTTATATATATATGTTGGTAATTATTTTACAGGCGCAGCCTTGGGAGCTCGTGGTAGGGGGTAGAATCCCCCTACCCGCAGTTTCCCTGTTAAAGTTTTTACAGCAGGTTGGGCTTCACGCAGGTTGGGCTTTGCACGGGCCAGCGGGCCGGGATTTTTCACACCGGCCCAGCTTGGCCTGTGGGGCTTCTAGGAAAGGCCCAGGCCTGACCTGCTGAACCTACGGCCTGCGCCCGACCTAGCCCGATGCGGGCTTTGCCGGACCGGGCCGCTCGGGCTTTCTGGTCGGGCCTATCGGGCTTTCGGGCTGCTAGGAAAAAAATAAACCCTTACGAAAAGGTCATGTAAGGCAGAATACCCCAAGATGAAATTTATGAAGAAATATGAAGATAACGGAAAGGGTTATAAAAAGTCTATGAAAGCTACTTGGAGTGCTTCAGAAGACCTCTCCTTCAGATCTGATGCTTTTGGTAGTGAACAGAACAATCAGGCCAACTTATGTTTCATGAAAATAACATCTAAGGTGACACTTAACTCTCCTATACATAATGCCTATTATTATAGGAATAAGATTGAGTCACATAATGATGAAGATATGTCTATGTTTGAATTATTTGAATACTTTGAAATGCATGAGGATACTGTTAATGAGATCAAGGGAAAATATAAATCATTAAAGAGACAACATGATTTAATTACAGATTATAAGTCTTATTTAGATATTAAAAAGAAAATATTTTCCCAGATGTTAAAAGAAAATAACAAACTCAAATTATCAAATCATCAATTAAAAATGGATTTCGAAAAATTTACTGGTGGTAGAGATACCTTTACGCAGTTTCTTGGACAACAGATGGCCCCAAAATATACTTCTGGGATAGGATATCAACCAGGTTAAAGAAATTTATCTAAATTAAAATTTGTACCCAAATATGGAGAATTAGTTACTATTTTCAAAAACTAGAATTGTACTGGAAGTTCCATCCCCTCAAATTCTTTTAACTATCCAATTCCACAGGATCAAATAAAGTGTATTTTTTAAATACTCTATATTCTGCATATATGAAACCCATAAGACAATTTTTGGTTCCTAATGTTTATATTATTAATGTATGTGGACCCAGACAAATATGGGTACCAAATTCATTTCTTGGTTAAAATGTTTTATAGGTAAACTTCTTATAGAGTTCCAATAAAAAGATGTGGATCTTGGATAGTGGGTTTTCAAGGAATATGATATGGGATTTTTCAAGATTTAAAAGACATATCAAGATTGATTGAGGACATGTCACATTTGGTGACAATGGTAAAAGAAAAATCATAGGCCTTGGAAAGATTGGTAACCCTAAATCTATTTCAATTTCTAAAGTACTGTATGTTTATGGACTGAAGTATAACTTTCTCAGCATATCTCAACTGTGTGATGATGGACTTAATGTAAAATTTAAAAATGATTTATTCCATGTCTTTTATGACAAAAATAATTTGGAATTTACTGCTTTTCGAACTGATAATGTATATGCTATAAATTTAGACACACTAGCCTTATAAAATGTCTCTTGTCTAAATTAATTTCACAAAGAGTCTTGGCTATGTCATATAAGTCTAGGACATTGTAATATACACTCTATTGGGAATTTAACAAGAAAAGGCTTAGTTAGAGACTTACCCAAATTAGAGTTTCCAGACAATAATGTATGTAATACTTGTCAAAAACGAAAGCAACATAAAATCCTTTTCAAACCAGAGATGGAACTAAATACTTCTCAACCTCTTGGAGTTGGTTCACATGGACTTGTTTGGACCATCTAGAGTTTAGAGTCTCAATGGGAAGCACTATGTTTATGTTCTTTTAGATGATTTCCCTAGGTATACCTGGGCCTTTTTCCTGGCTCATAAAAGTGAAGCCTATTCTCACATTACCAAGTATGCGAGGACTGTAGAAAATCTCACCGGACTTAAGATTAAATCCTTAAGAAGTGATCATGGCCATGAGTTTGAGAATCAAGATTTTGAAGCTTTCTGTTCAAAATATGGCTATAATTATAACTTCTCTATACCTAGAAATCCTCAACAGAATGGTGTGGTAGAAAGAAGGAATATAACCTTATAATAAATTTCCCAGACTATGCTCGATGAAAATGATCTATCCATTTATTATTGGGATGAAGCTATTAATACAGCTTGCTACATAATAAATAGATTCTTAATTAGACTCATTCTTAAGAAAACTCCTTATGAGTTGTGGAATAATATTAACCTAAATTAGGTTACTTTAAAGTACTTGGATGTAATGTTTATATCCTAAATACTAAAGATAATTTAGATAAATTTTCCTCGAAAAGTGATGATGGAATATTTCATGGATATTATACATCAAGTAAAGCCTATAGAGTCTTTAACAAGAAGACCAAATGTGTGAAGAAATCTATACACATCAAGTTTTATAAAGAAGATACACATGAGCCCAATACCTCAAAAAAAATATTGAACATGATATGTCCAATCTGGACAGTAATGATAAAATCGCAAATCATCATGTGAAGGAATCAGTGAAAACAACCATTTCTGAAATTTCTCCACATCTTATCCATGGTGAACCATATCAACGGGAGAAACATGAAATATCAAGTAATACTTTCTCAAGACCAACAATAACTCTTAATAATCGTCCCTTAGATACATTTTGTTGGATATTTAGATAAAGGAAGAAAAACCAGAGCTTCCCTGAAAAACAAGTTTGATCATCAAGCTTTATTTTCATAACTTAAACCTAAAAATGTCAACGATTCTATCAATGATGAATTTTGGGTAATGGCCATGCAAGAAGAACTTAATCAGTTTGAAAGAAATAATGTTTGTAAACATGTAGATAGACCCAAGGATACCTTGACTATTGGAACCAAATGGGTGTTTAGAAATAAGGTAGATGGAAGTGGAAATATAGTTAGAAAAGAAGCTAGACTATTTGTACAAGGATATAATCAAGAATAAGGAATTGATTATGAAGAGACCTTCGAACCAGTAGCTAGACTTGAGGCAATTAGGATCTTACATGGCTATGAAACACACCAGGATTTTAAACATTATCAAAAGGATGTTAAAATTGAATTATTAAATTGTTATATAATTGAAGATGTTTTTGTTCAACAACCCCCAGGTTTTACAAATCCAAATTTTCCCAATCATGTGTTCAATCTATCAAAAGGTTTATATGGTTTGAAACAATCTCCAAGAGCTTGGTATGAAAGGTTGAGTAACTATCTTTTTTCTAAAGGTTTTACAAAAGGAATTGTTGATCCCACTTTATATATAAAAAGAATTTCAAAAGATGTTTTAATATCCCAAATATATGAAGATGATATTAATTTTGTATCTTCTAAAAATTCTTTATGTAATGACCTTTCAAAAATAATGAAAAGTGAGTTTCAAATTAGTTTAATGGGTGAACATAAATATTTTCTTGGATTTGAAATATTTCAAAATAAAGAAGGTATTATAATAAATCAAAGTAAGTATACAAAATATATTTAGAAAAGATATGGTATTGATAGCATTAAGAGTAGTGAAAATATTATGAGTTCTACATGTAAGTTAGATCTTGATGAAAATGGAAAATCAGTTGATCAAACTGCTTACAGAGGAATGATTGGGAATTTTTTGTACTTAACAGATAGTAGGCTGGATATTATGTTCATCATATGTATGTGTGCGAGATTTCAAACAAACCCAAGGGAGTCACATCTAAATAGTGTTAAAATAATTTTCAAATACCTCAAGTATACAACTAATTTAGGATTGTTCTATCTGAGAGGACAACATTTTGATATAGTTTTCTATTTAAATGCTGATTTTGGTGGATGTAAATTAGATTAAAAGAGTACCTCTGGATCATTCCACTTTTTGGGAATGTCATTAATATCATGGTGTTGTAAAAATCAAAATTCAGTTGTATTATCTACTACTGAAGAAGAATACATTGCTGCTGGTAGTTGTTGTGCACAAATTTTTTGGATGAAACAGACCTTATTAGACTATCGATTTAAATTCAGAAAAATATCCATAAATAATGACAACAAAAGTGATATTAATATTTCTAATAATCCAATTTCTTATTCTAGAAGAAAACTTATTGATGTAAGATATCACTTTTTGAGATATCATTATCAAAAAGGTGATATAACTCTTGAGTTTATTGGGACTGAACATCATCTTGTGGATATATACACTAAACCCTTAAATTCTGGGAAAATGAATTACATCAGACATGAACTAGGAATGATAAATTAGTAGGATATCTTTCTAAAACTGATCTTTCTAAAACCAGTATTTCTAAAACCGATCATTCTAAAACCAATCTTTCTAAAACCAATCATTCTAAAACCAATCTTTCTAAAAACAACCTTTCTAAAACTGATCTTTCTAAAACTGATCTTTCTAAAACTGATATTTCTAAAACCAGTCATTAAAAAACCGATCATTTTAAAACCTATCGTTCAAAAATGAATCTTTTTAAAAATTGATCTTTCTAAAACTGATCTTCTTGAAACCTATTCTTTAACATCGATATATTTAAGGGTTGTTTTGTAAATTATGTCTTATTTAAATGTAACGACGGTATTTTATCACTTTAACTTGTCACATTTATAATTTTTTTATGATTTATAGTCTCTAAATGATATATTTAATACAATCCATCCTGAACTTTCACATTCTCCTCTGCCATAAAGCATTCTACCTTTTGTCACACACTCTCTCGATTCTCAACCAATGAACACAATTGGAATCAGAATCTTCATCATGGCTAGGACTAAGAAATAAATGTAAGAACCTACAAAATATCATTCTACTGAGAGTTAGTAAGGTGAGACCAGTGGGACTACGAAACCGAGCTTATAAAGATGAGTTGTTACAGGTGAAAAGGAGGTTTCTATTGAGTGGCCTCTGTCAAGAAAATAATTTTTATTAAGGGTACTGGAATCTCAATGGTGGCTCAGTTGGTTCACCAACAATGAAAGACCTTATTATCCCTAGCTTGTGCATGAATTCTATCAACATTTGAGTATATCACTAGATTATGTTGAGGCAGAAAAGAAGAAATATATGGTAAAGGGAAATGAAGTGGTTTTTTCATCTGAGGAATGTGTTGAATGCTTAACGGTGCCTCTGGAAGGTGTCTAGGCTGACTATCCTAGTAATATTCTACCTTCTTCAAACTTGTTTTCCTATAAAGATTCTTTTAAGAAGCTGACTAGAAATAAAGAATCTAGATGGACTGTTGCAAATGAATTTGTAGTAGAAGTAAGACTTATTTTTAAGTTCATTTAATATCAAATTTTCCCAAGGAAGGGAGATTTCTCTACTGTGAAAAATCAGGATGTTTTCATGATCTTTTTGTTGAAACATGGAATAAATGTGAATCTATGTAGATATCTTATGGAGAATATCTATGATTTGATTAATCCATCCAAGAAGGCTACCTATTTATTTTATCTGTGGATGATTTTTTCCTGGTTGAAAAAATTAGATTGTGTAGAAGATGGAGATGAATTGATAAGTTCCTGCAGTGGATTTTGTCTTCAGAAATACATTTTTAAAAGAATGAAAACCTTTTGGAACCCATGGAAAAAATGTTGGGTAAGAGATGAAGAAAGGTTGTATGAAAATTTCAATCCATTTGACCATCCTTTTAGACCAAAGAACCGAGTTGATCCGGGTCTCATACCAGGATAAGGTCAAGGTTATTCTGATAAGGATACTGAACCTGAAGTTCCAAGGGAGGAAGGATATCCTTTTGACCATAGGAGTGATCCTGATATTGCTAAATCTCGCAAAAATATGATTTATGGACCTAAAAGTCCACCTTTGGACTTATATTCAAGAAAAACTATTCTTGATGATGATGAAGAGGAAGAAACCGAAGTTACTGGAGTTGAAGGCTTTCTAAGTAAATCTGATAGGGAGTCCGATGATGAGTCTAATGATGATGATGGAGGAGGAAAATATGATCATGTGAGTGACTCTATAAAAGTGGGACAAAAAGTGCTTGACAGATCGAGTGAGGAATCTGAACATGGGGCTGGTGATAGTGTTGAGCATGTTGATCAACAGGTTGATGGTCATAGATATTCTGAACATGATGACAGACCACTCCATCCTAATGTTGAAAACCAAGATCTCATTCAAGAATTGAATGATCTAACGGCTATTGTCCAGGTGGAAGAATATGTAGTACCAGTGCCTCAAATTGAGGTAGTACCTGGTGAAGCTGAAGTAGCTAGGGCTCAAGCAGAACCTGAAGTTCGGTTGGTTCCTGTTCCCAGACAAGTCGTTATGGCCAAAGACCAGGATGAAGTAGTGGATGATATTGATGTTATTTCTAAGCCTTAGGGAAGAAGGGTAAGAATTGATACTGTTGAGCCACATGATTGGACCTGTACTAGAGAGTGGAATAGTAATCCAGGATACATTCTTTTCGGTTTACATTATGTCTCAGATGAAGAAAGGGTACCTCCTACTCCTATTCCACAAGTCCATGCTGAACCAGAACATATTGCACATGTTCCACTAATTAAACCTCCACCTCTAGAACATATAGCTCAGTCAGTGCCCAGTGACTATATCACTAAGGATGATTTGGAAAAGTTTAAGAATGAGCTATGAAAGTTTGTGATAGCTTCAGTGGGATCCAGAAATGAAGCCTCCACCTCTATAAGTATCTCATATGCTGATGAAACAAATATTGCAAGAATAGTAATCTAGAAGATTCAACAGAATCTTATTACTAAATCAGAAACCATTATTAGACACAACACGTTGTTGAGAGAAGAAGTAAGAAAGATGAGAAATGAGTTTAATTCCTTAACCTCTGACTTTAAGACCTCTTTTAGTGGTGTTATGGAAGTTCATAGGAAATTGGTAACTCATTTAATCAGTGTTGATCTGAAAAGGTTGAAAGAAGAGATTGGAAAAATGTTGGTTGGACCATCCAGTTCCAGGAGTGGGAGAAGTGTTGTTTCTAATTCGGAGTCTCTCAAGGCTGTGATGAGAGAGGAAATTCAAAAACTCTAGAGTGTTTCAGATAAAGAAACCCCTGAAAAAGTACCTCAGAATACTAATCTTGTATATAATATGGTCAGGAGGTGCACAAATGAAGCCTCTTATGCTCATAATGTAATTTGGGAAAAGGTGGATAAGTTTTTCACAAATATTTATACCAAGAATGACCTCATCAATAGTTTCATGTTTCTGGAAGAAAATCATAGAATTCCTACAGTCACAGAATCATTCAAAAATCAATTTCTCCAATTGAATGTGTTTAAAACATTGCTGAGTAAATTTATGGAGAGTAAGGATGACTTTGAGAAGGCAATGCAATATGGTGGTGAAATCATTAATGAATTCATCAACCTGATCAAACCTTATCGACATGTTCAGGTTGAGGCTATTGTGGTCACTCCAACTGGTTCAATTGGTACTCTCTCTTGGCCACCTGCTCCAATTAATGTCTCTTAGGATCTTTCCTAGATTCGACCAATCATTACTGAGAAGTCTTCAAGTTGTGTGTTGTCAGAGAGAAGGCATAGACTTGTAGCTACTGCCCCTACTCGTGTTGCCCTACCTTGTGTTACCCTCAGAAAACCTCCTTTCCATCCACTCCCAAACCTTATCCTCCACATTTGGATCCTTCCGTCAAAGGAAAATCTCTTTATCAGCCAAATCCTTAGTGACGGATTTTTTCTTTTTTATAAGGATTTAGACTTTTTGATTGTCTTATCCTCTTATTCTTTTTAATGAAAATTATTATCGTGTCTTCCTTTTTTTATTTATCCTTATAGATTTTTTATTTTTGTTAATCCCAAAAGGGAAAGAAAATAAGGATAGCATATACTCTTCTTATCTTATTTATTGAGGGGTATTTTTTTTAACTAAATTCAAGCAATGAAAAACATTAGTTATCTTGGACAATTACATTCACCGATGTCAATGCTATATTTATTGTATATATTTTTATGATCGTCATAATTTGTGATTATCAAAAGGGGGGAGATTGTTGGACCCTCCATGATATTGTAGTTTTCATAATCACAAATAATGTCAATATACAGATTCTACTCTTTCATGCCAGTTTAATATATCTAACTAAATTATTTATGTCATACATCAAAAAGTACTTAAATAAGTCAATAACCAATATTCATGAATAAATATGTTTATAAGTGTATTTTTACGTGTAATTTTCATTAACACTTCATCTTGTAATGTTATATGCAAGACAGACTCTTCATAACCTTTTTGGATTCCCTAATACTGAAGTCGACACACCGAAACTGAAGTCGACTCACCGAAACCGAAGTCGACACACCGAAACAGAAGTCGACACATCGAAACTGAAGTCGACACACTTAAACTGAATTCGACACACCAAAACTGAAGTTGACACATTGAAACTGAAGTATGACTCAACAAAGTTCAACACACCAAAGATGACACACCAAAGATTATAGACCGATGTTATCAAACCGAAGAAAATAGACCGAAGATGACTCACCAATTTTTATAAATAACTGTTTCAATTTTAGTATCTAAAATTTATTTCTAATGGTCATATATAGACAAATTAATGTTTTAGACAATTTTTAATGTTTTCTATAGGACAATCTGTAGACAGTACGAGGAACATGGACGTGCCGATATCTTCATGCCTAGTGGATCTTGAAGCATGAAAGGGATACAATCTCTATGTAAAACGTGGCTATCTTTTTGGATCTAAAAAGTGTAAAGAACAAGCTGAGACATAGACTTTGTGAATACGAAATGAGAGGAACTAAACGCTTGAGATTACCAGAATATTGTAACAATAAAATTTCTCCTAAAGCTCAATGAACATCGAGACCTTGAAGAGATGAACCTTTTCACTCCACGAAGCTGGATTACAGAAACTGCGATACTTTGTTTTGAAGACAAATTCTAAAAGGGGACTCAAATACCATTTTCTCCATATTCAATGAGTCCAAAGCTTTATTGCACAACAGACAGAGATTCCTAAACTCTTCTCTTTTTAATAGATCTATTGTTTTCTTATGTTACTATTTGAGCAGTGTGTATATTTTTTTTGTATCACACACACTGTCTCCTGAGAATAACTAGAGGATATCAAAAGTCCTCACTCTTAATTATCTCATTCAATTTTATCCCATGTAGAACTGTGAAAGAGATCTTGTGTGATCTGTTTATTTGTTTTTTCCACGAATAATTTTGGTAGAGGTCAGGTGTGACTTGGAAAGTCTGTATGTTGTTGTGAACCAATATCTTGGGTGTGGATCAAATGTTTATCAATATAAACTGCTTGGTGGCAGGTGATCACCATGTGGAGAGGACTAAGTCTCTGATTGAAACTAAAACTTTAGTCCTATTTTCTATGCTATTTTTCTTATATTTTTTCTGTATTATATATTTCATGCATTATGATAAATTGATCTTTGATATCTAGTTTAACAAGTGTTTACATCTGTTTTGGATCAGTAGGTTTGTTTCGATAGTTTTGCTAATCATTAGATCGGTAAAGCTGAGAAATAATCAATATTCTGAGGACCAAATTGAACCTTCAAGAAATTTATAAATTTACTACAAACAAACATTTTATTTATTTTTATAGGGGGATTTTATTTTGTAAATAATACTTTTAAGAGAAATTTTTATAGAAACTCAATTCACCCCCATCTTGAGTCATCTACTCTGACCAATAGTATTGCTTCCATTGTTATTTTTTTTCTTGATGGAATATATTTTTATCTTCCAATATTCTCTCCATTATGTTTATATATTCCATTTTACTTATTTAGGTTGGTATAAATCATTCCCTCATTTCATTGAATAATTCTGGAGTTCTATTCACCAACCTGTTAGAATTAGGAATACCCTTCATGTATATGGAGGGTTTGGTTCGGTAACAGTATTAAAGGATATTTGTTTTGGTTCATTGAAATATATAAACCAATAGTTCATGAACTATTTATAGAATTTTTGGGATTATATCCCAGATCAATCCTCCTTATACACCATAGTGGAATGTTGTCAGAGAAAGGAGGAACTCCACCTTTTTGAAAAGGATGATGTTATTGATGTGTTATACTAATATTCCATTATATTTTTATGGATATTAATTATAATCTATTGTGTATGAACTAAAAAAATTTCCAAAATAATGTGGTGAAAATGATTCCATTTGAGAATTGGAATGGAAGGAAATTTTTTTGTCACAGAGTCACGTATGTTTTTCATGTTAACTTGTTACGTATTACATGGTTAAAAATAACAGACATAGGATGAGTGTTTGTATTTATAAGATACCCCTAGGAAAAAATGAAGACAAACTATATGTACCCATATGAAAAACTATCATAGATAAAAGACATACCATATTCCTTGAGATAAATAAATCTCTAAAAATAGATTGGGAGTATGATTGATTTTGATGAATTTTATTATCTTGATACCCAATAGATTGAATAGGAACCAATTCAACATAACCCTATGTAAGGGATTGTATTAGAGAGATATGTATTGTGTAGGATCTCTAAAGTGCATAGATATCCCAAAAATATGTTTTTTAGTTGCTAAAGATGGTGAATCATTATTAGTGGATAATGTTAAACCTCAATCCTACAAATTGATAACGAGAAGCTCATAAGTTTCTAGCTAACAGGACTCCATGAATTTTATGTTAGATTCCTTATATCAGAACAAAGTTTTGGTTCTCATTAATCCTCTAGTTGTTCTAAATCCCATTAATTGAAAATGGGTATTTACGAAGAATCTACACATATAATGTAAATTTATTACATATAGGAGAATACTAGTTAATATAAGTTTAAAAAAACCCATCCTTCAAACTATGATGAATCATTTTCACCCATTTTCATAAATAAATCTATCAGAACCATACTAACCACATAAATCATAGCCGATTATGAAATTTTGAAGATGGATTGGAACATTAAATTCTTCAATATAAACCTTGTTCTATTTTTATATATTACAGTACCATAGGGTACTGTGAATATTTTATATTAAAATAATTTATGTATGTTATTAGGATTAATTTATGGATTAACTCATGTATCAAAACCACATAACATTCATATTGATGGATCAATGACATAATGTTGTTTCATAAATAAGGAATATGATAATTATGTCTATAATAAGTATAGTGGGTGTGAAATAATTTTTTAAGTAGTATATGTTCATGATCTATTAATTATTAAAAGTAAGATACATTTCTAATAATCGGTTAGTACACTGTTGAACACATGATTCTCTATAGAATTATCTGTTTTAGCCTACATTAATGAGATCATTATCATTCATGATATATTCAAAAGTAATCAAGGAATATGTTAGGTTAAATAAATTTAAAATATAATGAAGAGATTAATTATAGACTAATTTAAAATTTCATTGGTTCGTATGTAACAAGGTGTACAACCCTGTGTGAAAATATGTCCTCAAATATTATAGGACAGATAAATTATTTCCAATATCCCTTATACTTTATATTTATGATTGGATTTGTATTTCATTTTATTCATTAGGCATAATGTTTCCATTACCATGATTATGGTAATAATGTGTCAAGAAGAACTAGGTATCCACTGTTCGATTGTATTCATGATGGACTTAAGTATCTAAGGAATACTTTGGTTATTTTAATTATATATGGATGATATGATGAGATATTCATCAAGGGATCTGTAGAAACTAGTTTCTAGATAGATCTTGATGGTCTTAAATTATATTAATGAGAGGTATTCACTCTTATTAGTGGATCTATGTTATTTATGATCTCAAATACAGTAGTGGTTATCTATTATAGTATAGACTATGAGTATATTATGACTTATTATCCATCCTCATAATCATTTTTCATTCAAAGTATTTTCCTAGTTCTTGTTTTTGTTCCATGTGGTAAATATCATATCATATCTTATTTTGGTATTATTGTGGGGGTGGTTATTTATAAGGATCCAAGATCGTATCAATGGGTAAAAATATATACATAAGAAGCATAAACTCTTGAGGGAATTTTCTTAAATTTTTTAGGTTACAATATGACGGGTATTAATAGAGGATAATATGGTGTATATTTTAGAAATATTTATAATGGTAGTATCATGTATAGTAATTGAATTATAGGGGTAATATTGATTATAATTTGAATCTAGATGATGAGGGAGTCTGTTAGAGTTTGTTCACTATAACTAAATTCTATCTACATTCTATTACATATATATTCATGGTATTTAATAATAATGAAAAATTTATCACATGGTGATTACAAATCTATGTTAATTTAATGTGATAATTTTCATAGAGTATCTGTCCCAATGAATTGTTTTAAAATTTCCCATCTAGGATGAGAACACTGTGGTTCTATAATAATAGTCTTAAATATATTAATTTTGATTAGATGGCATCTATCATATGGGTCAAAAATGATAAATGATACCATGTGTTGGAGACCCATAATACATTGAGACTTATTTTCATAATGATATAACATTTTAATATGTAATATAGAATGTTATGATAATAGACACACCCATAAGAATTTCACATGTTATATGTGTCATTATATATTCTTATCTATGGACATGTGTAGTGATCCATAAACATGATATTAATATTAAGTCACATCAAGCATCACACACAAATATATATTATCAAAAACTATAAAATTATATGATTATTGTGAAGTATGATAGGTTTCATTGGTCAGAATTGATATGAAGTTAATGAATAAGAAATTGAGGGATTTATCCCATTTGTTTTAGTGGATGCAAATAAACTAGGACCTTTGATTGGATTGGATCTATCATATTAATTCCATGACCAGGGTAGTGTTATGGATGATTTGAATTAAGGAGATTTTATGAATCATAAACCAAGAATATAGGTTGATGAGATAGTTTGAAACCTAGTTGATGATATTTTTAGATATAGAGATTATAATTTATAGTGAGAGTTTCGAAGATGTTATGGTCAATCTGACATTAACTACTTTTTACATAGAATCTCAGATGTATTTTTAGATCCTAGTCATCAAAATTATGTGATTTTTTCTATTTATTTATATAAATAGGCCACGATGGACAAATACTAAAGAATATCTTTAAAATCAGTTAAATTATATATGAATTTGATTTCAGAATAAATATTTTTCTCATATTCTGAGGAATAATAAATATGTATGTTATGATCACTGTATAAATAATTATTGAATGAATAGTATAATGATATTAATTTATTAAAATTACATGTTGATATATAATGCTTGAAAAATAAAAAGTGTGATTGATAGAACAAGTTAACAGTCTTGTGAGAATTATATATTTAAAATAATTTAAAACAATATTAACTTATTTATTTATGAAATGATGTTAATATTATCACTGAATTTGGTGCATGTCATGGAATGATGATGATGATTATTATTATACACGGGTTTTTTTAAGGATTAAGAGATTAGATAGGGTCTACATACAATAAATTTGTCTATAGCCTAGATTTACAAACATGGTTATATCATTTCTAGGATAAGTGATTATTATGGGAAATAAATGCACTCTGGATAATTTTATCAAACCTTGAGAAAATCAGATTCAATAGATTTGTATGAATAAGGGATATCAACAAGACTCCTCCCCCTTCTAAGAAACCCAATGAACTCAATAGTAACCTTCATGATTGAATTGGTTTCGTGTTCTGATAAACAATTATAATGAAAGTTGATTATTCTATAGTGATAAAGTGAATATATATATATACTTGTTTTACTTTATGAGGTTCATGAAATAGGTTTGTATTACCAAAAGAGAGATTCTACACTTGGATCTATCATCATAATAATGGTAAGACAAGAGTGTTCAACTGATTCATCAATGAAAAAAATAATAACGTGAAAAGGATTCTTTAGTATCTATTCATTATGATTTAAGGAAAAATCTGAAGAAACCAATGATAAACCATCATTAGGAATCATTTGAACCACTTCAACTATTCCCCAAATCCATCAAGGTCATGAATCACTATGATTTAATAAAATATAAGACCATGAAATTAAACACAAGAAAATCATACAAGTATCCTCATGGTGTGATTTAAAATAATCCAATGTGTCACTATATATAATCAATACATATTGAATAGATGTAATACTAATTACTAATGATGCAATTGTGGTCCTCTATGTTAAAAATATATTCATTCATCAACCTCATCCTTATCCATATCGAAACTTAAAATATCATCAATTATTTTCATATTTAACACCCATATACACAATATTGATAAACAAAGAAGTTCACATGCATAAGTGACAAATGACACAAAATATTGTCATCCCAAGCAAAGGGTTTACCCCATGTACAACTAGCTTATATGTTAATCATAAATAAATTGATTGTGGAAAAAAAACCACCTTGAACACACATAAACATTAACTATAACAACAATTATAATCATTTACAGTTAATTTACCAATACCTCAACAACTTCTATTGTCAAATAAAAATGATTATATATAATTATAAATTAAATTGTGCTTTATAATATAAGTGTATGAATAGTCCCTAGTAAACCACATTTTTCTATAGTGCCACTGCGTACTCAAAATTTTATCCAATATCACTCTCATTAGATTAGAAGACAAGGTTATCCTTCTTTATCCATCCATTACAATGAAATAATGAATTTTATAACTCATTTTTCCCATAATTAAATGTTAGAAAAATATAAAAGAAATATTATGAAAAAAACTCCTCATATGCCTTCATATTTGTTTACCAAATAATCCACTCTTGATCTACCATCGAAATATGATTGGAGAATTCACAACTCCACCAATATCATTAGAGAGACGGTATAGGAACACACATATTTATAAATCTATGGTGAGAGATATATTTTAAAATCTAATGTTCCGAAAACCCATTGTTGTGGGTAAAATGAGCAATTACTTTGTGCTTTGAAATCCAGCTTGATTGAATATTTATGGGAGAGAAAAACTATAAACACTTAGGTGAATTATCATTTATCTCAACCTTGGTTTCATTAATATTACGAAGACTAACTATATAATGGAATGAAAAAACACATTAATTAGTCATTAATAGTATTTAATAATAAAAAATGTTAAGAATAGAACATATCACCGACACACTTTAGATCGAGTCACTGGTTGAGTGTGAGTGAAAAAAAATCATTCCAACACCGTCAATATCCACCAATCACTAGTCTGTAGTACACACCAAGTATAATAGTAAATGAACAAAACACTTCATTAGAATAAATGATCCTATCTATTTATCATGAAATACATTCATAGAATATTCCAATTTTTTCTTATCATATAAAAATAATTTGTACTTTTCTTAGATCCTTGAAAGCTACGAGTAATAATTCAAAAATATTGAAATGTTAATTTTGGAATTTTTTAACTAATCACAGCATATACTTTACAGTATAATAAACCATATTATTTGACAGATCCTCCTCAACTTAAGAGTCCCATATTACATCACTATATTTTTTTGAGATATCCAAATTTTATATGAATATTTTTTAGAATGATTCCACTACATCAATCGATATGGTTTATGATATCATTCAATTATATGTTTTTAATAACAATAATTCATATATTAAAATATCATAACACTGTCAAGGAGATACAAATCATTAATAGGATATAAAATAATTATTAACAAGATCATTATTTTATATACATTTATAATTACAAATATTAGAATTCAAAACCATCAAAACATATTTCAATATATTAGTACACATTAATTATCTCTATTGTCGAAAATAAAAAATTTCAATCCTTTATTAAAAAATTATATTTTTTTATTTTTAAATTTAAAATTAATATATTAAAATTTTCCTTTATTAATTATTTTTTAGAAAATTAATGAACCTGTATCATTCTTACACAATTGATCATTATTATAATTTTATGACAATACTCTTTTTAATCATTAATTATAACAGATAATATTTTTCAATTCAATTCACTCTTTATATCCTCTCCATGTAAGGTCAACATAAGAAATTAAATTATTTATAATGAATTCATTAGGTGTTATTCCCATTCTCATGATGTAGAAACACCTGAGAGTGGGTGAATTTGGTTTTCTCAAACATTTATATTAATCAAATTTCTTACATTAATCTTTTAACCCCATTATATATTGAACCGTTACTCCTAGTAAAGGAAAACATATTTTTCTTGTTTAATGTATTATAAACCAATATAAAATTTTTGATAGTAGTAATGTATGGTATAATAATTGCTAATAAAATTTACCCCTCCTAGGGATCCTACTCTATTTTGTGCTCAGGATGTATGACCCACATAATTTCAATAAAAATATTATCTCTAATATACAAATGTAATGTGTTGAAATATGTATGATATAAAGTGGGATAATTTTTTACTATATTATTCAAGTGAACACATTCCACAAACATGGGTTCTCTATACATGCATTACACCAGTTATCTTCACAACACTTCCTATTTTTGATGTAGATAACTATATTTCAAAAGATGTCACAAAACTCACAAAATATAATCCAATCCCTCAACTCATAGAATTGTGGAATTATTTATTTTCATCAAAATAGAAACATAAATATTGGCCTATTATTTCCCTAAATCCCCTAGATTCTCTTTCTATTGTGTTTATTGACCTTCTCAAACTCAATATTTGAGAAAAAATTCACTCGAAAATTTTACCTAGTGATATTACAATGAATGTAACTAAATTATATTCTTTTCCATTGATAGAAAAATGTTAATTGGTATGTTATTACTCAATTCATTCCAACTCTCATGGTTCTACTTCTTCTATTCTTCTCTTCATATTATTTTACATATATAAGATCATTCATTAACAATACATCAACAACTATCTTATTTTTCATATTATTACTTCTTCCATTCAATGAAACCCTAATTGAATTCTCTACAGAATGGGTTTCAATACTTATTCATTGAGATCATTGGTTCCCTTGATAGACTCTCACATAACACACAACACCCATATTCAACCCTTTATTCTTATAATTTTTTAACATGCATTCACGTTGTGGTAATTAAATACCTTTAATTCTAGTGTTCATATATAATTTAAACACATGGAAATATTTTAGAAATAACATGAAAAACAAATAAAATATCACCACTATATTATCCTCCTATGATCATCCTTTAATTTTATCAATAATATTACGAAAAAAAACTATATAGTTCCCTTTTAAATTTGATTCTTTTAATTTTCTATTTCTGTGACTAGATAAGACTTAAATTCTAATTCTAAAAGGATATATATCTCAGGATATTTATATTATATCCACGGAAAGAAAAATCATTCAATTGATCAATAAAATATATTTTTTTGGTGGCTTTATGGTGTGGATCACCTAATTTATGGCATGAAAACATTTATATTTATAGAATAAAAGTTAATTTTTTACCCAGTGTTCATCTCTAAAATATTATCCTCAAATCATATTGATGATATCACTATTTATTTTTTTATATTTAGGACACTAATGAGTAACACATTCATTATCCTCTTTCTTCATCATTTTCAGATTTATTAAATCTTGGATTTTTTTTCATTCTTATGATAAATAAATTCCCATCCATCCATATCAAAATGATCATATTCTTAAAAAAATTTATATATTATTCTCAAAAAATCATCTTAAATAAAATATATATTTTGATATTATTATCATAGATAATATCTACACACAACATCTTATTTATTTCATAAAAATATTATATTTTGTAAAATCCATTTCATCATAAATTAATTCCACAACATTTATCTCCCTTTCCAAAAGCTTATTAGGAACATCTCACAATTCTATTTCTTTAATAAGACAGCCCTATAGGTGTTTGTGATGTTTGGTTAAAAAAGTTATTTTTTTATCTTCCCAAATAATTTTCTCTACAGATTGATGAATTCTATAAATTCTAAATTTTATCTAAATTCTGCCCAAAAAATGCAACCTAATAGAATTTTTTACCATATGAAGTCCCCATACAGTATGAAGTGGGTATGGTTCAAAAAAATATAAAATTTCATAGATTAAACTTTTCATATATCTTATAATGTCACTCCATAGGGTTTATTGTTCCATACGGAGTCTAAATATATCTTACAAATGTACATTATGAACATCCAGGTACCCTATGAACTCAATTTTAGGGTTAATGATTTAGATAGTTGTATACTAATTGAAGACTTTATAATGGTTCATTAAACCCTATAATGTCTAGTATAGGCTTTATTACTTCTCCAAATTCTTGAAACACTACAATACATGCACCCTACAAAAATCCAGGTACCATATAATGATCTTCTGTGTACCCTGCAAAATATATATTTCACAAATACATATACAATACTTATCTGTGTAACACTATAGAGATATTCATATTTACCCTATCAAGTGAAGGGATTGTACCCTATTTTCATCCTTTTATACCTAATAATCTATATAGGGATGAGTACTTTTATTGTTTTCCATAGTTAAGTAAAAATATTTTGAGTCATTGTAACCTCAATTTAACTCCAAGACTTATCATGACCATATAAAATTACCTCTAAAAAACCTCAAATATTTATAGGGATTATCAAAATTATTCTAATCCTTTTTCATCTCATTCCAAATGTGTTTTACATGTGGATAACTCAAATTTTAGTTTTATGAAGTAGCACAATAAAATAATATTTTATCCACAAATTTGTTATTATAAAATCATTATGAATGAGATTTTATTATTTATTTCCAAGTCATTCAATCATAATAAATTATATTATGGATTATACAATATTAAAATACAATATTCTACAAATTAAACATTATAAAGACATTTTTACCTAAACATATATAATATGTTAAAGACACACAGAGTCTAGTTGGAATATTCTATTTAAAAATATTTAATTCAACCTCCATTAAGAAATAATTTTTAAAGATTATAACTTTTATTTGACATGAGGATTGTCTCTATAATTATTAGATATTAAGGTATTTTCACCTAGAAAAAAATCATACTTCATTACCAAAATACATTGGTTGGATATTCATCGACAATAGTGGGTGGATTATCACTCCGTCAACCAATTAAACACACGTCATCTTTTTTTCATAGAACATTATTAAGAAAAAATAAAACACTAATCTAATGGATACTACAAAATAAAACTTTTTATTTTTTTCAATACACAATGAACTTTCAAAATTCAATTTATTTTCCACCCCCTTTTATCAAGAAATAAAATGGTGGAAAATTAATCTCCCATTTATTGAAACTATATGTAAAGTGGAAGGTTTATTATCTTCTCCAAATAACCTCTCTAATTTTAAGAAAACGACTTCTTCCCATTTCCCTATTCAGTTTCAAGGTTCTTAATTAATTCCACAGGATAATATAAATATGATATGATTCTTATCACCATGACATAAACTAATAAAATTATAATATATATGTTATATCTTAATGAAAAAACAATATTAAAAAATATAAAAATATTTTTAAAAATAATATTTCAAAATGTCATATCGACTCTTAAATTTTATTCTCTTTGGACTAGAGAAACAAATGTTAAATAAATTTCCTGAAATTGACTCAATTGAACCCATTCATAAAAATATTAAATTAAAAGTATATTTATTATAAAATTAGTTTTTATAATCACTAAAATTTTAAATACATGTTTATTGTAAATAATGATTGAAAATGGTATGAGAATATCAGAGCACACCCACCTGCTTTTTCAGGGTTGTCCAAATTTCTAGATTTATCAAAAATCATTTTATTTCTTGTAGCTTCACTTACTTTTTATGTAACATAATGAGATATTATGACATATATTTCTATAATAAAATTAATCTTTTAGACATTTTTTACATTAAATAGTGGTTTTAGTTTATCTAAGATGTGGTACTTTGTTTAGATTACGTTACAGAAAATATAGAGTTTAAACAAAACATGAATAACATTAATAAATTATTATTATTTTTAATAGTTATCACCCATAAATTTGAATATAGGTTATTTATAAGATTAAAAAATTATGAAAAAATATTAAATAAATTCTTTGTTGACAAATTATTTATAAATGAAAATAAAACCATTTGAAAAAGAGGTATTGTTTTTCAGAAAAAACTTTTTTTATGCCCAAAAACATGGTTTCTACTAATAAATTAAATGAATCAAAAATGGGGAATTATTTTGATGAAAATTATATATTATATATTCAATTATAATTTTAATTTTTATCTTCGATGTTTTCTAGATAAGAGATAAGATTAGATACAATTTTAGGTTTTAAACTGTATCATTCTAAATTAGTTATGTCACCTTTTGGGAACATCTTTTGAAATACGTTTATTAAAATTTTATAAAAGTTTTTTGAAAAAATAAAAGTAATTTTTGAAAAATACATGTAAAAATTATCTTGGAGTAAAATTTTGAAACTTTTCTTAAAAGAAAAAAATTTCCTTTGAATTCTGAAAAATTATTTTTTTATTAAGAATTACATTTCATTTAAAAAGTTTAAGAACATTAAAGTTGTTTGAATATATATTTAAAACAAAAATTAGTTAAATTATTTTTCTATTAATCAAATTTAGGTTATCATAAAAATTAGTTTTAAATTTCTATAAAAGGATTATAAAAATTTGAAAATTCTCTCTTTAAAATCCCATTTGTTCTTTACGTTGATGGATTAATATAAAATTAAATTTAGAAATAATATGAATGAAATTTTGATATATTTATTAAATATTTCTATTCATAATAATATATATTATTTAATAACCTTATATTAATTTTATAATAATATTAATAGTAAAAACATTAAAAATTATTTCCCACAGTTAAAGTATAAATGTGCTTACTATGGGTTAACCGTAAATGATAATGGTTAAATAATAAATAAAACATTTAAAACATAAATTTTATATACACATTTATACCTTAAACCCTGTATTATCTATAATGGTCCATTTTTTGTTCCCTTTTTCATGATAAAAACATGGATACACCTTTTACTTTTCAGGAATTACCAATGTGACAGTCACCTCACTTATAAAAGGCCTCCCCTTCTCCTCTCTTATTCACATTTTAAAAACTCTTTAGTTAAAAAAAATACCTTCCAATGTAACTTAATTTATTACCACCTCTAATCATGGAAACCTTATTTTATTCATAAATGGATCTTAATAATCCTTTTGTTGAAAACAAAAATTTGTTTTCTTAAAAGGAGGTACCACCCCTAACTGATAATTTCATTCAATTCTTATTAAATAAATATAATATAATAATATAAACATATTAAATATAATTATATATTGTTATATTATTTTAATTACCTAAAACCATTGAATCGTCTATAAAATGGGATATGAAATCATTATTCATCTGTACGATGGACTATCACCTGACAACCCGATGTTATTCATTTTACATAACTACCTCTAAATGATGAATATAAGAATGTGTTTATTATTAATATATTATATTTATGATATTATAATAATTTTTAATATATATATCACATGTTTCATCTTACTTTCCATTCTTTGGGAATATAATAATGTCGTTCGTGTGTAGGAGGACTACTACCAGATGAAGCGATGAGATTTTTTATATTCTACCTGGAAAGTAATAAATATGGTATTAATGATAATATGTGATATACACAACTTAATTTTTTTTAATTTTAAATTATTAATTATCATTATTTCATTCTTTATCTCAGTAAAATGGAATCATTTTTAATGCGTATGTAAGGCCTACCATCTCCTTGAATAGTGTATATCATTTTGAATATCTAGAAATTATTTATCACTATAAACAGATATATAATGAATAAATATGAGATATATATCATGTTTTATATTTTTTATATTATTAAACAACTATAGAATTTATAGGACCTAAAATAAAAAATCCATAACATACAAAAAAATAAAGCACATATTACCTAAAACGTAAATTTATAATGAATTATTAGTAAATGTTTAATAAGATATAATTAGTAAATAATATATGGAATGATAAATATTAATATGGTTATATAATTGATATATAATGAACATATATTTATTATAAATTATATTCTAACATGTACAAATTAATTCAATAATTATGGTAAGGGGTTTTCGCCTATATTTTTTACTTCAATAAGATGCATTCCATATTCATCACCCATTTATTTTATGTGGTATATGTACACATCGTAAATTTATTTTTGATTATTTTCCATAAAATTATTTTTATTCACATGTCCATTTATTTATCTCCCATTTATTATGTTTATATATCTAATGATACCAAATAGGTCATGGATTTTAGTCACAAATTTTCTTCTTGGGGACCTAAGTTATTTTATACGACTATCATATTCTATGAAGTATATATACTACTAATTTGAAATATTATATGATTAATTTAATTTTTTTATAGATATTATAAGTTTCATTTAATATCATTCTTTAAACGGTATTACAAATCAATGTTACTGGAGTGGTAATAATTTTATTTTATGATCTCATTGTTTATTAGGATTATTTTTTAATTATGATTATTATTAATATATATTATGACTTATCACTCATGAAACACATTAATTTTATTCTACATTATCTATTTTATATGAACACATAGTTTCATTCATCATCCAATAATTTTTTAATTTCAAAATAATGTTCTAATAAAAATCATTTTATTTCACTCTTCGACCTAATATATATTTTCTTCCAAAGAAAAATGTATTATAAAAACAAAATTTCAAAAACAATTAAACTTATTTTAATTATTTTTTATGTCATTTTCTCCCTTGTTTTAATTTTTAAAAAATATTTTTAATGGAATATTCGTGTTTTTTCAAAAAAAGCATATTGGGATTTTACCAAAAATTTGGTCTAAATATATTTTTTAACGTCTATGGAATGAATAGAATTTTCCACCATCATGACCATTATTTTCTTTGAATATTATTATATGTGGTTTTAGGGTAATATTCAATGAAAATGGTTCCCAATATGTTTTAGATTTCAAAAATATTTTTTCATAGTGTAAATTCCAAATTCCTCAAATATTGTTCCGAGTTATCTTTAAAAAAAATTTAAATATATGTTGACATCACTTAATGCTACTTATTATTTACTATAGATAATATTTAATAATAGAATCATTAATATTTATATAGATTGTTTATTTTTATTTTCATACAAAAATTTATGAAAACCATTTTTTTCTTACGGCACACTATTATAAATTTATAAAATCTCTTTAAAACCAATATATTTTCCTTGGGTTACACTATTGTGAATTAGTGTAATGTTTATGAAACCCATTTTCCTTAAACAAGTTTTGATGTTAGGATATGACTATTGTTTTATGATATTGTGGAACACATAATTATGGTTTTCGTTATGATTTTGGTGGTACCATTATTTGCCTCTAATGTATTAAGTTACAATTTATATATCATGAGGTAAAATAGGAAAAACGTTTATAGGCATCATCCACTCTGGGAAACATGTGAATCTTGATCCATGATGAGAATCATGTTTATCCAGATCCACAATGGGAAACTGCTTATGAGTAGTGGTCCACTATATTGATGATCCTGGAAATTATCCTTGAAAAATGAAATGTTTTTCAATATTTACTATGGTTCCACACTTTAATGAAATTATTTTTCGGTTCATGATTGAATAATGAAGATTTCTCACACTTATTGGCCTCTTTTCTGAAGGTGATAATGTTTTATGTTATTACTCATTTTTATGTACTTTTTAATGTTGGGTATGAACTTATTATGTCTTGTTCATAATAACAAACTCTTATTATTATCTTATTATTTCATATTATCATAGATTTTTTTCAATTATGTTTACCCTAACAGAGAATATTACCTAAAACTTTCTTCGGCTTCCTTCCCCAGGTTGTGAATAATGGTTTTGTTAGGGAAAACCTAAGATGAGTAATATTTTAGATGATATTTTTTGTTGACATTTAATATCATTCAAGAAATAAATAAGATTTTGTTTCTAGTCTCTCAATACACTTAAATTATAAGGTCCATGGGATTTTATTTATGAAATTTAATATTAATAATAAAGGATTTGATTTTTGTGTTTGAAAATCCAGGGTCGTTATATTGTATCTCCCCATCAATGGATCCATTTTCCTGATATTCATTATGGTTGTATCCAATTATGTATGATACCATTTAAATCCAAATAAAAATTACAAGGGAAATAAAAATTGGGATATTCCATGATAGATAACCATTTAAATTATCTAAAAATTACATATTTATTAAATTTATCCATCTTTCATACATTTCCATCAATTATATGCCTTTGAGTATAATAAAACTGTTATAGGAATAAGGTGGGACATTTTAATATATTTTTTGTTTGAAATAGGAAAGTACTTTTCTCTCAACCCAGATGCCTTGTTTCTTAAAGATATATTATATTTGAACTTATTCAAGCTTTAATTATCTTTGTATTTCAAAAACTAAACTTCTGTTGATAGCACATACTTTTTCTTTATTTCACTTTTCTTATTAGTTGAAATAGGATTATTGGCAATGAAAATGAAGGACTAATTCTTCCATTCGTCTATATCCATTATCCTTGCCTCTTCCAATAGGATTGGACATATATCCAAGAACCCATTTGATGTATTGTCAATATTCTTCATGAGAATGGAATTTTTCTTTATCATAACTATTTTAAAACATTATTTCATTAGTGGTTTCATTTTATCTTCAAAACAATCTATTATTATGGTATTCATTCTATTAAAATAATTTCTGTTTGTCTTGTATTAATAATCCTTCCACACATAACTTAGGAAACATCTATGTTATACTCTTTAGGATCCCTCCCAACCTCTTCATTTAGAGTGTCAACCATAATACTGATCCTAATATATCCTTCCGAGAGTAACTTTTTTCCTATTAGATTATATATTACTCTCATTAAAATTGAAATTAATGTATATTTTATAATGATCTATGATGTATCCACTCATAAAAAAGTTGAAGAATCTCTTCTCTATTAGTTTGACATCATATATATCTTTCATATTGGGGATATATTCTCTATATTCTCCCTCTCATTATAACCATTATTTACTTTTTCACTCCCCAATAAAGACCCACTTATTTTATTTTGTTTCTTAAACTATTTTGGCCTTCACCTTTCATAATCATACATGTTTTATTTTGATAATACATAAAAATAGCCTTTATAATAATATAAAACTCCTTTTAAAAACTCATAGATTTTTTCAATATAATCAAATCTATCCATTCAAGATGGATTTCATTAACCTATGAAGTATTTAATTATATAATATTTTTCCCGTGGCAACTGGGTCCTGGTGATAGCACAACCACACTGCTTTAACATGGGCATCGGGTCCTGGCCCACCAGGTACCACCAGTTTCCTCAAAGATAAGTGGACCCCACCCAGGGGCCCACCCACATGCCTAAACGGGTCATCTGACTAATGATTTTTACCATAGGCCAACACATGTCCTTTCTAGTGTGCTCTGTCCTCACTCACACACACCATGGGAATCTTCCAAGATGGTCACCCATACTGATCACTAATCAAGGACAAGAATTCTTAAATGTGGAGTTATAATCAGGTAGGCTCCCAAAATGGAAGGTTCACCTTGTTGAAAAGTGACATATCATTTAGTCATTTAACACTTTATCATTCTGGGGTGTTACATTCACCCCCCCTAGAGCATGAAGTTCTCGTTGTGGGCCCTATATCTTAACCCAGGCAGTGCACCACACTTAAGGATGGGTACCACCTCTAATACCAAATGTAACTACTATGTCTCGGTGATAGTACATACATCCCGCCTTTAACATGGTCTTCAGGTCCTGGCCCACCAGGTACCAACAGTTGCCCCACAGACATGTGATCCCCACTATGGGGCTCACCCACATGCCCGAAAAGGTCATCTGACTAAATATTGTCCCCACATGAAAACACATGTCCTTTCCATTGTGCTTTGTCTTTACTCACACACACCCTAGAAATCTTCCCCGAAGGTCACCCATCCTGATCACTACTCTAGGCCAAGCGTTCTTAACTGTGGAGTTCTAATCAGGTAGGTTACTGAAAAAGAAGGTGCACCATATTGACATAAGTCATATCATTTAGCCATTTAACACTTTATCATTCTGGGGTGTTACAGTTCCTTTTACATTAACCATTTTACCCCTCTTTCAATACTTTTATAACGTTTATAGATAATTTTTTTTTTCAAAAAATGTTGACATTTCGAAACATCATATAGAATAAGAAATTGCCTATACACCTTTTATTTTCTCTTATGTGTGATCTTTCTTATTTTACTAGAATTATATTTGTGGACTAAAAAGAAACATTATTTTCTCTAATTAGGGATATACTCATCTTAGAATTGTCTTCATTGACAATATTGTTGTGGTGCATTTATTATAATATTAATCCTTCTGTATTTTAATAGTTTATTATCTGAAATCTATAATCCTAATGAAAAACAATTTTGTATAAATTTATTCAACTGGGTTATGGGTTTTGATTTCATGTGAGCTTGTATGGGGTTGATCATTAAATGATTATGATCTCATTATTACACTAATAGGATCCCCCTTATGATAATTTATCCCTTTTGATTTTTTTTATGTGGTAGAATTTATTTTCTAAGCATGTTGGGATGTTATAGAATGGTTTTATTCTAGGATTTTCTATTCCATTTCAAGCTGAAGAAATTTCAAGTGGAGGATATTGTTTTCATTTTAGTATGATCTCAAACTATCCTCCGAATCATTCTTAGCTTCTAAATTTTATCCTCATGAATTTTATTTTCCTCAAATTTTTTAAGCACTTTAACCATTTTTCACATTTTTTAGGTTTTTTGACATATATAGAATATTTTTGTAGATTTTTTAATATATAGAAACACAAATTTTAATAAAATAATTCACTTCTTTCTCACATACATCACTTTTTGTTTCATTATCCTATAGTGAATACCTTTCACTACAAACTAGGAAAATATAGACCTTGAATTTAACCAAATTTTTGAGAAGGGTGTTGTTACATACCTTTTTAATCAAGGAATTCTCTATATCATCAACTTATCTTTCCAACTGTGACTCCCCATCATGGGTTATATTTTTATATGAAAATATATATCACAAAACTTCAATAGATACCTACTTTAAGTAATTTTTGGTCATAGTAAATAATCATTGACTAATTCATTAAAATAATCTTCCTCACATTCAGCATTGAGTAAACATTACTCACATTAAAATTAAGAATACAAGAAATTATTTTATGTCAATAATTTTAAAATCCCTCAAAATATTTTACAATAATTGATGAAATTGTTTAATTGGCCTGAAAAGTTATTTAAATTTATCAAATTTAGTTAATGGTTCTCATTTATAGTCCATAACATCTCTTTAAATTCATAATAGTAGATATCCCAACATATCTCATTATATAAAATTATTTTAAAATAATAATAATTTTTAACAAAATTGTAAAAAGAATAATTTTTATTTTTATTTTTATTAAAATAATTAATGATATTAATCATACTCCCCATAAAATAAGACATTATTTATAGGTATAATTCCTTCATCTCGATCATTTTTTTATACTTTAGAAAAAATATTCATATTTTAATAAGAATATTTTTCATAATTTTCAACCCTAATAGAATAATAAATCTATAAAAATAAATAAAATTTTTTAAACAAGAAAAAATTACTTCTTGGATGTTAAAATAAGTCCAACGATAATTTTTATGGAAATATTGAACACAAATGTTCACCCAATATACCTATATAGGTTTTAACTGACCCATGAGTGACATGTGTCACCCCCATATTCCTCCACTGGATCATCCAAATCATTTATTTTATTATAACCAGAGACACTTTTAAGGAAAAAGTGAGAAACCCCAAGAAAACACAAAGATGTAAAAGGACAATTTAATCCTGTTGAAATTTTTGTCCTTAATAAGTTCCCAGATCAAAGAGGTTACCAGTGTTTCTGGATCATCCTTTATGAGGTCTTCAAATCGACGCACCAGTCTGTCCCATGCTTGCAAATATTTATCTTTGTTGATTTTCCCTGCCTTGAGACCTCTTACTATGATATAATTTTTCCTATAAATCCAGTCCCTCTGTTCTCTATTTATGTCCACCCGAATAGTCCTTTCCATCTTTATAGAACCCTCATCTATTGAAGCACAGGTCATAGGATATTCCACCTCTATTTCTTCTTCGGAATGCAATATGAACTACACATGTTTCTCATCATCCATGCATGAAAGTTGTAGTACATTCCTAATTGGAACGACCCCCTCAACTGTAGTTGCCACATCCCCTGCTCTCACTGCAATTCCTTTGAAGATGAGAGACCCTTATTGGGTCTTTACTTTCCTGGTATATCTAGTTTCCATTGGTGAATGTAGCTAAGATTAATCCTTACGTCCTTTCTTCCCACCACCCTGACCTTTCCTCTTCCTTGGACTATAGGTGTCGCTACTATAGAACCCATGAGCGCTGAATCCTGATGGCTATCCAGAATATTCATCACCAGACTCCTACTACAGGATACCCTTCTCCTCATTGCGAAATTCTATCCGATCAGACTCTTGTACATGCCCGACGCCCTCCAAACTCTCAAAACGGTTACATAGCTTAATAGATGGAACCACATTCCTCAAGTGAGATCTGTTCACTGGATATGGCTCAACCAGAGGACATGTCGATCCCTTGTTCTCAAGTCTTGAAAGCACAACTTCCATATAAGAAGCTGCCTTGGGGGCCTCTTGACCTTCTTCATTGCCCATTGGAACTTCACAAGCTCTATTAGAGCCAACTACAGGGTCCCAGATAACCGCAGCAGCGAGACAATCCAAACCAGATACCACTTGTCCCATTTGCGCAACAGGAGAGGACTAACCCAAGTCTCTCTTCAAATGGTGGGCAACATCTGAAACCAGGGGATTTCTCTCTGAGGCCTACCAATGAACACCCTTCTCCAGAACTGAGTCAAAGACCGTACACCTCTTTCCCAACGATCCTTCTGGAGTACCCAAGGGAAAAATCACACTCACACCACCTGGGTTGTCCTCCTCAATACAGTGACCTGAAAATTTGAGAACTGATATGGAATTTCCACCATCCCTCAGGGCCTGAACAAGATTACCCTCGTCTAATGCCACCCCAGAGATCCCCATCAACCGATTCTGGCAACTAGAAACATCATTACCGAGACAACAGCAGGATGAACAGAAGACTAACCAAGATTCATAGATGACCTTTTGATACCACCGAAGCTCAACATCAATCTCTATGCCAATTGTTTTCAACTGGTCCTTAGATACGTCAACTTCGTCGCAGATTCGAGGGGAGATTGGGTGGCTTAGGACGTTCGTCCGCTGGTCCGCGCATAAAAATCGTCCCAACAGGTTTCCAATCAAGCGTCGAATAGCAGGATTCTAAAATGGGACAGGAAGGCCAGGGAGTGAGATCCAAATCACCGTGGTAGGAGGGTCTCTTCTCAGATGGAAATCAAAAGACGACCAAAAGGGAAAGATTCGCATACCTGAGAAACATCATGGAGCGCTAGTCGAGGAAAAGATGAGATCTTCTTCTGATGAGATGAGAATCAAGATGTGCCTCGAATCCAGGAGCCCAACAATTGCCCGGTCCTGGAGCTGCCACTGGTTGGAGATGAACCTGTCGAAAGCATCAACATCGGGCTGTCTCTTACCGAAACGATCGACCATCGAAAGATTCGTCAACGTGGAGTAATTAGTGAACTCCAAAGGAGAAATTGAAGCTATTGGAATTCCATCGATGAGCGAGTGGACTTTAGGGCTAATGGGAATGGAGGGGAAAAGGGGGAGTAAGGAGGGATCTGTTAACGGCATGAAAGTTGGAGGACGAGGGGACACGGGAGGTGGAAGGAGGCTCCTCCCCCCCCCCCCCCCCCCCGTCCGGGGATGACCGAGGAGTGGATGCACCAGACAACCATAAATAGATGACTAATTTTTGATAAAAAATAATGTGTTTTTTGTCTCAACTCTAGTCAAGTAACATCCAATAATCATAAATAGATGACTAATTTTTGATAAAAAATAATGTGTTTTTTGTCTCAACTCTAGTCAAGTAACATCCAATAATGGGACATTCCCAAATAAGATGATATCTTATCAATTTAAGTGAGTGGCCTTGATTGATGGGAAACAAAATGACTACAAAACTAACATTTTGGATAGGATTTCATATTATTTATTCAATCATATTGTCACTTGAGGCTTCATTTCCCTTCACATCACATTTGGTATTGGTGGTGTTATAGTTTTTACATCATATGATTATCTCATTAAAAAACGAGTAACCAACACACCTTATTGTGTGGATTCATTTTCTAATCCACATTATAGATCTTTATAGAATCCCTATTGTTATTATATGAATCATAAAACAAACAATATTTTTTAATAATTCAATTCTCCATCATCATCCTTGTGGATTCCCTTCCCTGATCTAAAATGAACAATGACCATACAAGATAGTTGTAATACAAAAAGTGTTCCTCTACATATACTAGAGGTAGCTAATTAGAGGTGAGGTCCTGAGAGGTTACCATAGGGAGAATTATAAGGCCCCATCCTTAAACATTACATAATCATGAATGAAGTTAACCATTCACATTGATTTTATTTTCAGGTTTAGATATTGAGATAATTTGGTCAAAACTTATACATAACTACTTGAATATTACATGTAGACACTTACAATCAGTATCCATTTTTTAATAAAATAAAAACTCTTAAAAAAGTTAAACATGTTTAGTTCAAATATTTAAACAACATGAATATTCATTTATCAAATCCTTGACCCTATTCTACTTTAATTCCTACAAAACAAATTTCAAAAACATGGGAGGAGGATAAAAATATCAGTTCGTGATACATAAAGAAGGAAAAAATTTTATTTTTGAAAACAATATTTATACCATGAATACTTTAGCATAAATTAATAAGTTTCACTTTCAAGAAGTAGCAAAAACACTTCACTAAATATAAACTCATTGCTTACCCTTTTTTGTAACCAAATAATTTCCATAAAGTTCGTATGAAAAAACATATAGCATATAAAGTTTACCTGGTACATAAACATATGTAAATGGAATAACAATAAAGTAGAATTCCACACATATCACTAAATGGAATAACCATATAGCCTACTTCCATACCCTATTCATTGGAGGTTATAACGTAACCACCATTCATTGGTTTATCACAGAACCACCCTTCATTTTCTTTATCATGTAACCACCTATCATTATATTATCACGTAACAACCCGAAAAATGTCCAAGTACCATTATATAATCATAACACATAAAATATTGAAAATATAAACATATCACTAATAACATTTCATTTAAAATCCCAAGAAATAATTTCAAGATATTGAGATATTCAATCCATTTCAAAAACCATTTTCAATACCAAAATAGCCAAAAAGGGGATTAGGGATATCTCTTCCAAAAAAATATTAATGCCCATAGTGGAAGCTAAATATCAAATAACAGTTACAGTGGCGGAGAGGTCATTGTCTCTGCATACGTTACAAAGAATCCTTTTGTCATTTAGTAAAATTATTTGTTGAAAAATATTCCCTTTGAATGAAATTAAAAGTACAAGGGTTTTATTATACACCATTTAAAAGGAGGTTTATATTATCAAAATATGCCATAATAAAAGGAAATTGAGACGATGTCCCTTACCTCGTGTCCGACTTGACTCGTTCGTTCTTTAGTTTCCCGAATAATAAACATAAGTTAATTTCTACTAGATTTAGAGTATTTATCAGTTTTATTATTCATTTTATATCACATATTACAAAATTATAAAAAATACATAATTATTTAAGTTAATATCGGTTGTTTTGTCGATATTGGGTATTATAGTCGAAAATGATCTTGTTATAATTAAAACTTTCCATGTGGTAAAAAGTACATTATCTCCATAATAGTATTCATGATTTAAATATCATATATATCCATTATATGTCTATTTATAATAGCCCATAATATTTAGAGATAAAAAATTTAATGTATCTTTCATGGAGATGGTAATCTGTACGTATGCATGAAGGCTACTTTTATTTCTTTTTCATATTAATGAAATAAAAACTAAATTATACATAGGTATATTATAATTATAGAATAATATAATTGTTATATATGTTACACAATTTCATTAATTCATTTATTTTTATGTTGCATGTATGGCATGAATGATTCATATCACTTTGAGGGGTCGGTAGTCCGCACTTCCTCAAATGAAATTGTCGTATTTATACAACATGAAAAACATAAATTTATGTTCTAAATGATAATTATAGAATCATAGAGGTCAAATTAATATCTTATATATCATACATAATCTCAGTTCCCTCATAATCGCCACCATAAGAGGTGGTTGTGGAAAATCGAACAATCATCATTTTGTGAGTCTATAGTTCGTTGTACAAAGAAATATTATGTCGATATCCATTATATGAAGGTGTGTGTAAGTGTGTTTAGAATAATTATCAGAAAAATATCCCAGTATATTTAATATAGTGTTGTTGTTATAAAAAAATTTAATAAATAAATTTTAGGGGGAAGGAGAAGGGAAAATAAATGAACTAATCTTGAGACAAGACATTACCTCAAATCAGGTAACTCCTTTGGATTTAAGCTAAAAGAATTTATTGATTTTCCTTCCTACTAGGGGAGTGATTCTAGAAGAAACGTATGAATATTTTGAGATAATTGGATCAGAGTTTGGATGAGCCAATGGAATTTAGAGGTGTGAGTAATGGGTTTGAGGTGGTGTCCTTATATAAGAGTGAGGTGGGGTACTTTAGAAATGTCTTCAAATATTATTTTATTATAAACTAAATTTTGATTTTCTAAAAGTCCAAAACACATTTAATTTGAATATAATATGGGGATTGTTATAAATAATACAAAAAATATGTTTTATACAAGTTTTTGTTTCAATTTAAACATTATCATTTAGCTTTAACCCTTAGTAAACTTATTTAACTATTACCCTGTCTTCTTGTATATTCATACTATATGGTTAATATAGATACCATAAAATTCCAATCAAATCTCAAGTGGTGAAATGATGATATTTAAAACATTATCTAAGTCATTTGGCTTAATATTATATTTTTAGGAAAGTTATATCAATTAATAAAATAGTATTTGTTTTAAAAACACTTTTATGTCAATTTTATACTATTCATAACATTACTTTTAAAACCCCATAACATGAGTATTCTGAAAAAAAATCATAACATAAATTATAAAAATTAATAATAATACTTAAAATATTGTTATGGCATAAAAATTATATATATAAATTTATTTTAATATTTATAATCTCATTTATTTAAATCATTCCTTAATAAGGTAATCACCACATCATCATTGTGTCATAAATATATTTATTTATATGATGTCTACAAATTATAAATAAAATACCATGATATAGAAATATTTTTTGATTTATAATGTCTATCTATAGGTGAAAATATATCTTATATAACCCCATTAATGATTTTTTAACTAAATGATACATGTTTAGGTTATATTTTCCAAAACATTAAAGTAAAAGTAATTAAATGTCATTTTCAAACACAAGTAGATCCAAGGGGTCTGAAAGTCGACCCATGGATTCCCATGGTCTGGAATATCTCATCCAATAGGGTTGAGATGTGTTTTAGGGTAGTTAGTATTATTATAATATTATTTGTTTAACTTTATTTACCAGATTTACCCTTTAACCATGGTAAATAAAATATTTACTAAAGTTACTATTCATAATGTCTACAAATAAAAGATACCTATTTAAATAATTTATACCTCTATATTCAAAATATGGAATCCATATATCCAAATTCAAAATAATGAAGTTTCAGAAATTAATTTAAAATTAATTCATGTTGTCATAAACAAAAAGCGTGTTTTTCAAAAGTAAAAACTATCCAATGTTTGACAATCATTTATGTCTAATTGCAAAGAAAAATTACATATAATAACTAAAATTGGATTAAATTACAAAAGTATAATCTTATTTCACTTTTAATCCAATTATTCTTACAACATAACTATATAAATAAATTAGATTAAAAGGCAGTTATGAATTAAAATGCAGTATTTTTCACCTTTCGTTAAAAAATGCATTTTAATAGAAAATTCAAAAAATTAATCCAAAGAAAATTTTTATGTTACAATTCTAAAGAAGATTTTTATTTAGTCAAATAAAACATATAAATGTGTCAAAAACACGATTAAAAAAGTTTTCTCCATCGAAAGGCGGTAAAACTGTATTTTTAGAAAAATACTTATTTTATCCGAGAAAAAATTATTTTATTCTTATGTCATATATAGAAAACATATAAGTTTAATTTTAAACATTAAATTGAATATATATCATATATTTTTAATATAAATCCATAAATAGTGATATTAAAACACAATTATTGTCTTTTAAATAAAAAAATACTTCTGTTATATTCAATTGTTTTTTATTTCAATTTCTAATAAATATGGTAATCAATGAATCATCATTTAAACATGTGTAAAAAATATTTAAAAATCCATTTGAAACTATCCCTTCTCTCTATTCCAACATCTTGGCGTTAAATACCGTTTAAAATAATAATTATAACATTGTATTATTTTTCAATATAACTCAATGTTGTGTGCAATGTAAGATTTCAAAAAAGCATGTTGTTGTGTGTTGAGTACATGATCTGAAAAAGAGTCCCCTTTAACATAAAATTATAATCATATTCATGAGTATTAATAGAAATCAAAATTTAGTATTCTATAAATACGTGGGTCGTTACATCCTTCCCCCTTTCTGGAAATCGTGTCCCACAATTTTAAAATTGGTCATAAAGACTTCATTGAAAGTCCCTCAATGGAAAATGAGTCAATAAAACTATCACATTAAAAAAAATATAGATAATTATGAAGGTCAACCAAGATAAAAACATACTAGGATTCCATGAAAACATGTATATAGAAGAGAAAACTAACAAACAATTTCTGATGGAGTGTGATAGAAAACATGCTCAGGAGAAAGTTAATCAACATAAAACCACAAATTTATTGAAGTTTAAACGGACTTTGATTCCCCAGTAGGAAAAGTAAATGGAAATTTTTTTTATTTTCCATTCATAAATTTAGATAAATTATTTATGAGATTTACTAAGAACATATGTAAATATACTTACTTTTCAAGTAGAGTTTCATCCTTTAATAAGTTTCTACAAAAAAAATTCTTTTCTCCAAATGATGAGTATTCAAGATGTCTTGGTCATACCTGAAGTGCTATAATCAACTTATAAAGGATAACATGATCAAAAAAAGATGAACCATATATTTTCCCAGTCTTTAGACATTAACCAAAACCAAAATGTTTAGTAAAGGATCAAATAATCCCCAAAAGGGTAATATTTTATATAAATAAATACTACTCTTAGTATCCAAAATTGAACAAACAATACGAAATTGTCAAAAAATATCATTAAATACACAATTTTACTTAAAATTATTCATAATAATCCAATCTATTTTTGGAACAAAAAATTCAGAAATATTTGATCAAATAGTGTTCCACAAAAATCTGAACATTTATCTCCAAATAAAATCAGATACTCTTAATTTATCATACTTAAAAGTAATTAACCTAATCCTATATTATCTATGATAGGTTATTCATTCCCATAAATAACCCACATCTCTATATGTACACAATAAAACCATATATTATTTAAAAATAAAATTCAACCATTACACCTCAATTGAAATCCTAAAGTATTCTATTTTCCTTAGGCATATAGTGTTCCCAAAATTTAAAATGTATCCCAAAATAAACATTATCACATAATCACCAAATCATCTTCCTATATAAGGATATAAATTTTATAAAAAATAATATCCTAAATCATCATATTATTGATCAATAAAATCATTTAACTAAAAATAATAATTCATACAAACTAGGGACTTCATGTAGGCTTGTTGTAGGTGATGCTCCCTTGTCGCCCTTCAATGAGGGGTTTTATTTCCATAGACTTACCGGACGTTGTGGGTTGTTACGGGTTCTCTTTTCTCTAAAAACATACCATTCATAGAACACTCCAAAAAATGAGGTAATTTCCTCCAAAAATAACCATAACCTATTTTATCCTCAAAGGTTATCTAATACCTTTCATTTTGCATCCCAAAAAGTAATAACAACTTTTCACCTCAAAAAAAATATTATATGAAACCCTATGGTTATCCATTATGTACACATAAGAAAAGATAATTCTTTCTTGAATAACATTTTCACATTTCAAACATAATGGTTAAACATACTAGGAAAATTCTTCCAATGTAATCCCATCATCAAAAGAGCCTTAATACTTTTAAGCATTTCGTCATTCTAAAATCTACCGTAACTATTGATTCCATTATATGTAGACTTATTACTCCTTAAACATTATTCATGATCCATTAACCATTATTTTCCAACTTATTTTGTAATACTTCTTTACTACAAAAAAATCATGAATCGTATCCTAAGATATAATAATAACAAAAAATTGGCTAAGAAATAACCCATACCTTACATTTGTCATTGTATATTTCCTCATACTCAATTGGAATTCCATTAGGTACTGGTAAAAAAATATTTGTATAGTCTAGTTGATCTAATTCCTGAACCTTCTTCACATGACATCTATTTGTGTAATAACCATGAACACCTCATTTAAAACATTCATTTGATCCCTCGCAATTAACTTCTTTCCATTTAATGGAGTTAATTTGACACTTCCTTTTTCTAGGGAAGCTTCGTTATTTATTACCTTCATTACCAAATATATATAATATTTTCATCTCTTTTAAGCACCTTCCTAGGTGTTTCATTCATCACCCTTGACACATATTTTTTAAATATATTTACTTTTATGATTATTACTTGAACATTCATATGGATTTGTTTCTCAAATATAAGATGCCTTATAAAAATCACCATGGTTCAGGTAGTCAATCATGACTCAAAATAGTTGGTTGAGAATAACCATGAGAGTTATCATTGTAGTTCCCATTTCATTGAGTTTCTAATTTTGAAAAGCATTACAATTTTCTACACATCCATTGCTACTTTAGAGCCGACTAGATCCAGCCTTTTACTAATACCAAAAAGGTCAGTGTGAGTATATCAATAAAATCATCATATAATATCTAATGAGGATGGTAAATACTAATTTATACTAATTCATGTCATTTTAAACTCATTCAATTTATCTAAAATAACTATGACTCTTTCTAATATGTTAACCATCATGGTTATGTCACTTATTCTTATATAACACCCTAACCTCTAAAGTTATCTTAACTGACCTATCATACCAACTATAAGGAACCAGCCATAAACAATAAATAATCATTGATTAAGTTAACAATTCACATTGAGGATCCTTTTTGGGTTATAGCTTTAGATAACTGGTTCATAACTTATATAAAACAACTCGAATATTATATGTAGAGACTTATAATTAGTATCCATTTTTTATAAAATAAAAACTCTTAAAAAATGAAACATGTTTACTTCCATTTTTTAAATGGAATTACATTTCCTTGATATCATCCTTTACCCTATTCCACTTTATGGATTTTGAAATTTTTTTCAAAAACATGGGATTAGCATAAAAATATTATTAAGGGATACATTAAGAATGAAAACTATTAGTTTTTAAAATGACATGTAAACCATGAATAATTTATCATAAATTAATACTTTTAACCTTAGAGAATTTGAAAAAAACACTTCACTGAATATAAGCTCATTGCTTACCATTTTTTATAACCAATGTATTACCATAACTCCAATAGAATTAACCATATATAATATAAAGGTATCTTGGGACATAAACATATTTAAATAGAATAACCATACGATATTCTTCCACACATATCACTAAATGGAATAACCATATGGCCGACTTCCATAACCAATGCATTGGAGATTATAACATAACCACTCTTCCTTGGTTTATCACGAAACCACCCGTCATTTGGTTTGTCAAGTAACCACCCGTCAAATATTCAAGTACCATTATATAATCATAACATATTAAATATTGAAAACATCAGCATTTCTCTAATAAAATTTCATTTTCAATCACAAAAAATAATTTCAAGATATTGAGATATTCAATCCATTTCAAAAACCTTTTTCAATACAAAAAACCTGAAAGGGGGTTAGGGATTTCATTTTGTAAAAATAGTAAGGCTTATAGAGGAATCCAAATATTAAATAACAGTTACAGTGGCAGAGTGGTCATTGTCACTGCATATGTTAAAAACAATCTTTGTTTCATTTAGTAAACTGATTCATAGAAAAATATTTCCTTTGAATAATTTTAAAAGTAAAAGGGGATTATTATACACCATTTAAAATAAAGAGTTTTATATTATCAAAATATGCCTCAATGAATGTAAATAGAGACGAAGTCCCTTACCTCATGTCCAACTTAACTCGTTCGTTCTTTAGTTTCCTGAATAATAAACTTAAGTTAAGTTTTACTTTCTTTAAAACCTTTTTCAAGTTTATTATTACTTTTATATCATATATTAACAAATTATCAAAATTACATAATTATTTATGTTAATATCGGCCATTTTGTTGATTTTGCGTAGTTGAGTCAACAATAATATTTTTATAACTAAAAATTGTCCATGTGGTCCAAAGTAAATTGTCTCCAGAATTGTCTTAAAGATTTAAATATCATATATATTCAGTATATATGTATTTATAATAGTCCATAACATTAAGATATTTGAAATGAAATGTACAGTTCCGGGAGACGGTAAGTCGTACGTACGAATGAAGGCTACTTTTATTTATTTTTCATATTAATGAAATGAATACTAAATGATAAATAGGTATATAATAATTCCAGTATAATATAATTAGTTATGTATGTTACATATGTTCATGAATTCCATCATTTATATGTTTCATGTATGGCATGAAGGAATCATATCACTTTGAGGGGGCGACAATCCTCTCTTCCTCAAATGAAATTATCATATTTATACAACATGAAATGCATTAAGGTATGTTATAAATGATAATTAAAAAATCATAGAGATAAAATAAATATAATATATATCATATATAATTTCATTTGCATCATAATGGCCACTATAAGAGGTGGTAGGGGAAAATCGAACAATCGTCGTTTTGTGAGCCAGTAGTTCGTCGTACACAGAAACATATGTTCTTATCCATTAGATGGTGATGTGTGTAACACTAGTTATAATAATTCAAATAAAAACATAATAGTATATTTAATATACTCTCATGGTTATAAAAAATTTAATAAAGTTATTTTAGGGGGTTGGAGAAGGGAATGTAAATGAATGAAGCTTGAGAGAAGACATTACCTCAAATCGGGTAACTTCTTTTGATTTATGTTAAAAAGATTTATTTAATTGAATTATTCCTAGGGGAAGGATTATATGAAGAATTTATAAATGTTGAGAGCTTATTAAAGTATATTTTGGACAATACAAGTGGGTTGAGTTGTGTGAGTAATGGGTTATAGGTGGTGTCCTTTTATAAGAGGGAGGATGGGTACATTAGGAGTGTCTTGAAATATTATTATACTATGAACTGAATTTTGATGATTAAAATATAAAAAACTCATTAAATTTAAAGATAAGATAATTATGGTTCTAAATATTATCAACCAACAGTTTGTAGACATGTTTTTGTTTCAAATTTAATCATATCGTTCAACATTAACCCCTCGTTAACTAATTTTACTATTACCATGTCTTCCGGTATATTCATACTATATGGTTAATATAGTTACCATAAAATGAAAATATAACCACAAGTGGTTACATAATGATATTTAAAACATTATATAATAAATTTTTAAGAATATCATATTTTTAGGACTTTTATATCATTTAATAAAATAGTATTTGTTTTAAAAACTCATTTCATTCAAATTTGATACTATTCAAATCATAAATTTCTAAAATTCCATAACAACATTCATATTTATAAAAAACATCAAAAATAAAAATATAAAAAGTCATAAACATCCCTAAAATTATTTTATGGCATAAAAAGTTTAAAAATAAATTTATTTTAATATTTATAATCCCATTTATTTAAATTGTTCATTAATAAGGTAGTCACCACATCATCATTGTCTCATAAATATATTTATTAATTTAATGTATAAAAATTATAAATAAAATACCATGATGTAAGAAATATTTTTGGATTTATAATTAATATTTATATTTTAAAATATAAATTATATAACCACATATAAAAATTGTTTCACTAAAAGATACATGTTTAGGTTTTATTTTCCTTGACATTAAATTTAAAGTAATTAAATGTCATTTTCACACAGAAGATGCTTCGTGGGGTCCTAAAAAAGACATAAGGATGACCATAGTAGAAAATATCTCATAAAATATGGTTATGAAATGTGTTACCGTACATTAATATTATTATAATATTATTTTTTACCCTAATTTACCAGATTTACCCTTTAACCATTTGAAATAAAATATTTGCTAAAGTTACTCTGCATAATGTCAAAAAATAAACTTTATCGGTTTCAGAAATTTATACCTCGTGATTCCTAATATAGAATCCATTTTTAATAATTAGAAACATAAAATTTATAGAAATTAATTTAAAATTAATACCTATTGTCAAAACCAAAAAGCCTGTTTTTAAGAAGTAAAAACTACCTAAAGATTGATATGCATTTTTTTACAATTTCTTAGTGAAATTACATCCAATGAAAAATATTGGATTAAAAT
This sequence comes from Viscum album, assembly GCA_963277665.1. NCBI lineage: Eukaryota > Viridiplantae > Streptophyta > Magnoliopsida > Santalales > Viscaceae > Viscum > Viscum album. The sequence continues at coordinate 892,935,440 of OY728138.1, forward strand.
GTAAAAATATAATCTTATTAAACATTAAAATAAAATAAAAGGTCAATATAACTATATAAATAAGTAATATTAATAGGCAGATTTGAATTAAAATGCAGTATTTTTTATTATTCATTAAAAATATAAACTTTAGTACAAAAATACCAAAATTTCATCCAAAGTAAATTTTTTTTCTTACAATTCTGAATAAGAAGTATATTTTTTCAAATAAAACATATAATGGTGTCAAAAACTATATTTAAAAAGGGTTCTCCATGAAAAGGCGGTAAAACTAACTATTTAGAAAAATAGTTATTTTATCCAAAAAAATGAATTTATTCTTATATCATATCAAGAAAACATATAATATGAATTTAAAATATTAAATTGAATATATATCATATTTTTTTCATAAAAATATATAAATAGTTAATTGGATAACATAATTATTCTCTTATAATAGAAAAAACACATCAGTTATATTAAATTGGTTTTTATTTCCATTTATATTAAATTTGGTAATCAAAGAATCATTGTTTAAACATGTGTAAACCATATTTCATAATTAAGTTGATATTATTTATTCCTTCCATTAAAATGAATCAACGTTAACTAACATTAAAAATAATAATAATATAGTTCAGTTATTTTTCTGTATAACTCAATGTTGTGTGAAATGTATGATTTTGGAGAAGCATGTTGTTGCATGCCGAGTACAATATTAGAAAAATAATCCCCTTTAACATAAAATTAATATCTTATTCATAAGTATTAATATAATTAAAAAAATTATTATTCTATAAATATGTGGGTTGTTACAAGACTATTCCCATGTTACTAGAATTTTGTACACAATAGTCAATAGTATAAATCTGATATATATCCAAGTAAAAAAGACAACCAGGGAAACTACAAACTAAATAAATATAACAGAACATATGATAAGAAATTAATCTACCATATATACAAAAATAATTTCACCATGGGTGAATCATACAGAAGCAATACTAAAAGGAATAAAAAAAAGAATAACAACTTATTCCCATCTCGTCCCAATTAATTCATTGTCTCATTATCAAACCTTACCATATGAATATAATCATTATAAATCAATATTGGTCCTTTCCTAGAACTTATACACATGAACATGAATTGTTTCTTTATGGGTAACCAAGTTCCATGGATGCCAGACCAGGGTGCGTATATAACTCAGCTAGCCCCCAAAAATAGTCTCTCTATATTTTACCAGTCCATAAAAAGTGAATCTTATAGTTCTAAATCTAAAAATAACATATATTTTTATTAAAATATTAAAAATACAAATTGTAAACAAGCACCAAACATGATAACTCATGAGGATACCTAGGAATGGTAAATATCTTTCATACCATGTTTCATAGTGTCTCTACGAATGTGACAATTATTATTCCAACACTTCTCCAGTTGGGGGTAATATACCCTCCCGTAGAAAATAACTAGAATCTAGAGATAATATACCCATACTTAGGGACTGATCAATTCACCTATGTTTGGTTTCATCCTATGTCCATATATTATATCCAATCTACCTGAGGGCCTTATTTAACCCACATTAACCAACATAAGTACATAATCTCGAGGGTTGGTTTAACCCCAGATTTAACCATCAAAACATCATGAGGAAAACATATAGAACACTATTTCTATATATCTATATAAAAAATACAATAATAATATATCATTTACAAAATCAATATCAAAATCAAATACAATTAATATTTTCCAATACAAATTCAAAAATATAATGCACTTTTGTTTCCAAAAAATCCTTTCCAAATACCAATTCCCAATCATACCAAATAAATTTCATAATAAAATTTCACATTAATATTTCAAAGATATAATGATTTCTCAATTATGATTTAAATTTCCAAAATACCATTTCTGAATTAAAAATTCAATAAACCAAGTTGTTATCATCAAATCCAAATCTCCATATATATTTGAAAACCCTATATTCACATTATTTCCAATGAACTCCACTATGGTCACCTCTTAAAAATGTCTTCTCATGTATAAGGGGAAATTACACAAAGGTAAAAATCATTACAAATCAGTTAATTTAAATCATGTCAATTCCAATGGAGGGTTATATGACCACACTACGTATACAAATTTAAAATATCAAAAGTATATAGGTCGACTTGAGGAACCAATTTCTTTTAATTTAGGTTTTTCCATTGTAGATACTATGAAGAAATTAATGGAATATAGAAACCAATGGTAGAGTATGGAATAAAGGTACATGATCACAAGAATCGACCAATTGCCTTTTGATTTGTCCCAAGTGTGTATGTTCTGAGATAATTCTAGATTCACCGAAGATGAACTTTATTTAATTTAAATTAATCAGAAAGTATTGGGAATTAAATGAATTTCCCATTATACATCCTAAAACATTTATAGTAGGTGACCTCAATGGAATTAATTTGTAATTATTTGGCCTCATTGATATCATTAGAACCCCAAATTAATGTTGTCACTAGGTTGTGACACACCTTCAACCACTAGTTTACCCAAATACATGTGTTTGACACTACCTTGGGTCAACTCACATTCTCATACAGATTATATTAATAATGATGTTCCCCACCTTTTAAAACATGTTATTTTTGTATTATTTTTCCTAACTCATATACAAACTATGAAACTTTATAACAGGTCACCGATCTGGACACCTATCCAGGCCAAGCATGCATAACTGAAGAGTTATAATTTGGTTGGCCCCTAAAACTAATGGAATACCTTGGTGACATGGGTATTATCATTTTACCATTTATGTCTAACTTTTTGGGGGGTTTTATAATCCCCCGCCAATTAAATTGAAATTTCATTATTATAGATCCCACAAAAAATTCCCGGAAAAGCCCCTACACATTCAGTTGGGTATTTCCTTTTATCCCACTATAACAACTTGGACCAATTGAGAGCTTAGGCACCACAGCGTATCTTTTTCAAATGTTGTTTGGCCACATACAACCACTATATTCCCCCTAGACACATGTTGTCCCATCCTAGGGTCTCACCCACATGTTTGAATGAATCATTATACTAATAAATATACCTAAAAGGAAATAGTTATTATTTTAGTGTGATTTTTGCTTAGTCGCTCAAACCCTGGGTAACATACCAATGGACTTCTAATTAGGTGTCCCCCTAAAAATAAAGGTTCATCTTATGGACATGGGTAATAACATTTATACATTTAGGTGTCACTGTTATTTGGGTTTTATGTTCTTTAATAGTGGTTTCTAGATAAATAAATCCATAAAAATCCATATTATAGCTTTGTCTCATCATGAGGATCACAAAAATATATCTTATATTGTCTAAATCAATAAAATATGGATCCAATATATATATATGTGTGTGTGTGGGGGGGGGGGGAATCCTACTAAACATATACATATATCATAACTTCAGTCCATAATTTATACCATATTTTTTTCTGGTGGAATAATTTATAAAAATTACTACTATATCTCATTTTAAACGACATTAATCAAATTTTAATGTTAATATAAAAATTATTAAAAAAATATCAAATATTATTTCCAAAATATCATTGCAAATAATTATAAATTATCTATAAAATTTACACAATTAAAATATTTAGGAAATAAGGATTTACATATTTAAATCGTGTTTCACGAATTAACTTTTAAGACTTAAAAACATATATAGAAATTTAGGTGTGCCAAAATTCTCCCTAAGTTTAATCAAAATATGTTCATCATATTTTCTTCAATCCAAATCAATTTTCAGAACTATAATTCAAAAATTTATATTTGTATTTTAGATTAAGAATCCAATATATAGAAGTATTAATATTTAAATAATTTTTATATTATCAAAAATTAATTTTGGAATCACATAATAATGTAATTATCATTGATTCCTCACACTTCATATAATTTATCCATGAAGAGAGAAATATAAAACCAATTCCCCCCTCTATATTCATTCAATGTATGAATATATAGATCTTATTAACATCCAAAAATAATTTAAATTAATATAACAATTCGTTAAACACTCTAACCACTAATACTAAAATTTTAAACATCATCAAAATAATTAAAAAAATACTACCCTAAAGTAAATGAACCATTTTGGGCTCAATTATAGTTTTTATTTCTCAATGTGATATTCATTTATTGGGGAAATATAATTTTTCCATTTTTAACTAAAAATTTGTATTTCTTTTAAAACTCCCAATAGTTTTAACTAAACTCATAAAAGACTTTATTTAGTAAAAAATAGTGATTGTAAATATAATACAAGTAAAATATATCTCAAATTAAAAATATAGTTGATGTTACACCTAAAGGATTATATGGAATCCCGCCTTTTTAATACATAACTTTTCATTACATTTTACATATAGAAGTTCTTTAAAGTCTAGTTTCTTGGAAATCATGAACAATAAAACATGAATAAAACATAAAACATTCATCTAAAAAACTTGTAGGGCTTCATCATAGGTTCATACTATGTACAAATATTTCATCTCATATCCTGGATACATACATCAAAGGAAAGGGTGAGCAGAAGGCCCAGTAAGGGTAAACAAGGGAATCAGTTTACTTGTGTTTACAATAAGAACATGAATAACAACATAAATACATTAGAAATGGAAGTATAGGTATATCATAATGAAAATAACGTGGAAAATAACTTGAATATGTGGCTTTAACATTTCATATATACATTCATGAACATATCACCAAGGTCCATCCCCAAGGTGTCATAAAATTTACCAAAGTTATTCACCAAGGTATCATGAATCTTGTCATCTCTAGAGATTAATTCTTTACCAAATTCATTGGAGTTATATCGGGGAGCACCCTTAATATGTATTTACTTTAATGTGAGACACATATATCATAATCAAAGATTTCAAAAATAACCCAAATGGAATCAATTAAATGGGTTTCATGTCAAAATCACGATGTTTAAAAAGAGCTAAAAAATAAGATCATTATGTCATTTATAACCCATGGAAAGGGAGAAATGGTTATATGTATGTCAATTCCAGAATCAAATATATAATTTTTATTTATTTATGAACACCTATAGAAACGAAATAGTTCTGGTTATTCGCAAAAATAAACAATAGAATTTATTGAGAGAAAGAGATAAAAATTTTGAGATGTAATTTCTGCAGCATAACAGCTATATAACAAGGTATTAGAAAACATTTAAAAGAGAGGGGACAAGGGTCAAACACTCATAAATAATTGATAATACAGTCTGGGTACTGAATAAGATCATGTTATGTATATTTTAATGACATACCACATGAAAAGGAATCATGGAAGGAAAGAGAAGATGCGATTTATTTTACGAGAAATTTGGCAGTCTAACGATGTCACTTAAAAATTTTAGAAAAAAATTGATGGGAGAGAAAAGGTTCTCTAAACAAGTAGAAATGAAATGGAGAGAAATGAGAACATATAATAACATAACCTCAACATAAAGAGATGGAAATTAAAAGGCACAACATAAAGGAAGTCATGACTTAAAAGGAGGGTGAAGGGATCCCTAACCATGAAGAGTAACTTCGAAAGCTTGATGTTTAAGACCTTGGGAGGCCTGAGGGAACATTGAGAGGACTCCTTGGGAGGTAAAGATATGAGAACTTCCTTGATGAGGATTTGTAAATGAAATTAATGAGGGAATTTCTTGGTATTTATAAGAGAAGTGAGGGGACAAGTCATTAATGGCCAAGGGACACCTCATCGGTGGTATTGGAAAAACCTTGAATTTTTACAGGGTATTTGACAATGGTATTGGGAAATAGGGACACCTGATACCTTATATAAATATTCATAATTCTACCAGAATGACTACATAAATATTACATCCTTAATGATGTCATTATACACCCGAAACTAAAAATTGTATTTTCACTATTCACCAAAACTTCATTTTTTCAGAAAAAACCCAAAAAATAACCTTAACATAATATTAAAGCTCTGAATTCAAAAATGTACTCCATTTTACAAAAATAATTTTCTAAATATTTGTAATTTAATTTTTAATTAAAAAACACTATTCACCTGAAAAAACTAATACTTGCCTAATAATTTCTGAAACATTTATTTACCTATTTTATTGAATCACATTACTTAATAAAGGTGCATCAATTATATTAATACTTTCTTAAGTGAGGTTAATTAATAAATTTCATCACATTATTAATCATAAAGGTAAAATCAGTATTCAGAATTTATTATTCATCAAAAATTAAGTTGATCTAATTATACTCTAAATTTCCTACTGAAAATAACTGTAGAAGACCATTTTTTAAAAATAATTACACATTATTAATTATTTAAGGTTTCCATAAAAAATAATTTTTCCGAAATTCATCAATAATATACATCCTATATTTATCCAGACATTTGAGAATTCACAATCATCACCATAAGATAAAATCCCAATTTTTATTTATATAAAAGGATTACATAATGCAGCTAAGGTCTCATTACATAGCCCCTTATAACACCAGTAAAGGACCTATGTGTAAGGTGTGATAAAGTGATAGAATCTTGGGGCGGATCTACAAACAATGCCTAAGTGGTTATTTATATCAGCTTTAACTTTTCGTGATAGGGATTCTGTTCTAGCTTCACAAGATAAAGTTCGACTTGTGTTTGGTTCAGAGCAAAGCCTAGTGGTGCTACCTCCATCCTAGGTTTCATCAGATGGGCTTCGATTGGCCCGAGACTACTCGATGGGTCCAATGAATCTTCTTTCTGTATTAACTAAGATCACCAGTATTTATAGAAAATAATTGTAACATTTAGTTTCCAACAGTCATATTGACCAACATTCATATAACAGTCGAAACCCAATGGTATCATTTACATTATACTAATTTTATTAAATGAAATAGTTTTTTGAGTATAAAATAAAATAACACACAAAATTAGGAAACACAAATTATTAAAAAGTTTGGGTCGTTACATTCATACCCCCTTAAGAAATTTCTTCCCTGAAATTTTTAGCTCGTACCCATAGAAGAGAAAAGGTGTGGGTAATTATTCCTCATAGTCTCCTCTGGTTCCCACATGGATTCTTCATATTTTTGGTTCCTCCACAACACCTTAACATGGTGGGTAGTCTTATTGCGTAGAACCTTGTCTCTACGATCCAAGATCTCCACCAGTTTCTCCTCATAAGAGAGGTCATGTTTCAGTTGTACCACCTCTGGGTTATGTACATGTGAAGGGTTAGGTATGTAATTCCTCAATAGGGATATGTGGAAGACATCATGAACTTGTACAAGATTTGTAGGAAGTTCAAGAAGATAGTCCACTGCTCCCACATGATCAAATATTTCATAGGGGCCAATGTACCTAGGGTTGAGCATCCCTTTCTTCCCAAACCTCATGACTCCGTTCCAGGGTAAAATTTGAAGAAATACCTTGTCACCGATATAAAATACAAGTCCCTTCGATGGTTGTCAGCATTTCTATTTTTCTAACTCTGAGCGGCATAAACGTGATGTTGGATGGCATAGAATTTTTCTGTCATCTCCTTCACAAGATCAGGCCCAAGAAGCTTTCTCTCACCAACTTCATCCCAACGTGTAGAAGTTCTACATTGCTTCCCATATAGAGATTCATAGGGTTCCATTTGAATGCTCGAGTGGAAGCTATTGTTCTAAGAGAACTCAACTAAAGGGAGATGTTGATCCTATCCACCCTTAAATTCCACTGAGCATGTTCTCAGTATGTCCTCAAGTGTTTGAATAGTTCTTTCATATTTTCCATCACCGCATGTTGAAGACTTCTCAATAATTTTTATGTAAACCTTGGATCACGATCTGATACGATAGAATGTGGAACTCCATGCAGCCTTACCACTTCCTTCATGTAAATCTGGGCAAGTTGATCAATAGAGAAATCTTTACAAATGGAGATAAAATGGGCAGTCTTGGTGAGACGGTCCACAATAACCCATATCACATTGTTTCCTTTGGATGTTCTCGGAAGACCAGTGACGATGTCCATAGTGATATTGTCCCACTTCCATGCTGGTATGGGTAGTGGTTACAATACCCCTTTTGGAAATTGTTGCCCTTCCTTCACTTGCTGACATACTAGGCACCTTGAAGTGTAGTTAGCAATCTCCCATTTTATATTATCCAACCAATAATGATCATGAAGTTCCCAATACATTTTTGTGCTTCCAGGATGAATAGAGAATGTAGAGCTATGAGCTTCATCAATCAGATCCTTCTTTATTTCTCGAATAGATGGAACACATAGTCTGGTATGAAATTTCATTACACCTTCTTGACCAATATTGAACTCAGTAAACTTCCCATCCTTTATAGCCTCAATCTTTTTCTGCAAAAAAGGATCTTCTTTCTGTGCTTTCTTGATCTTCTCTAGTAATGATGGTTGGGAAATCATTTATGTTAGGGTTGATGATGTCCATTTCTTTATAATTCCTATGTCCAATTTTACTAGGTCATTGATCAATGGATCTCTTTGAATCTTCATCATAGACAAAACAACTGGGTCTTTCTTGCTTAATGCCCCAGCGACTTTGTTTTCTCTTCCAGGATGATAATGAATTGAATAATAATAGTATTTAAGAAGTTACAACCATTCCTTTGTCTCATGTTCAATTCCATTTGTGTGAAAATATACTACAAACATTGATGGCCAGTGAATATATCAAATTTCTCTCCATAAGGATAGTGCCTCCAAATCTTCATAGAAGACTTGACCGCAACCATCTCCAGATCATGCATCGGATAATTCTGCTCATGAGTCTTTAACTGTCGAGATGCATAAGCAATGACCTTGTCATATTTTATGAGGACGCACCCAAGCCCTTTTAAAGATGCATCACTAAAAATTCTAAATCCTTCTCCAGTTGAGGGCAGAGTTAACACGAGTGCATTAACCAATCTCTTCTTCCTATCTTGGAATCTTTCCTCACACTCCTTTTTCCAGATGAACTTGACCCCTTTTTGAGTTAACTTGGTTAATGGATTAGAATGTCGTGAAAAGTTTTTCACAAACCTCTTATAATATCCTTCTAATCCAAGAAAACTATGAATCTTTGTTATTATTGTAGGTTGAGGCCACTCCTCTACAAATTTTGTCTTTGTGCGGTCAACAATGATTCCATAATTGGTTACAATGTGCCCCAAGAAAGAAACTTATTGTAACCAAAATTCACATTTTCTGAACTTCCCAAAAAGCGTCTCCATCCAAAGAGTTTGCAAAATATCCCTCAGATGATCCTCATACTCCTCGCGACATTTGGAATATATCAGAATGTCATCAATAATGACTACCAAAAAGTTATCAAGGTAGTCCTTAAAGACTCTTTTCATCAAATCCATAAAAATTACAGGTGCATTAGTCAGTTTGAAGGCCATAACAACAAACTCATAATTCCCGTATCTTGATCAGAAGGAAGTTTTTGGAATATCTTCTTTTATCACCCTCAATTGATGATAACCAGATCTAAGAACCATCTTAGAGAATATTTGAGCCCCATGAAGTTGGTCAAACAAGCCATCAATTATTGGAAGAGGGTATATTTTCCTTACTGTGATCTTGTTCAGTTCTATATAATCAATTCATAGACGCATTGATCCATCCTTCTTATTCACAAAGAGAATAGGTTCTCCATAAGGAGACACACTTGGTCAGATAAACCCCTTCATTAAAAGATCTTTGAGTTTATTCTTCAATTCCTCCAGCTCCTCATTTTCTATCCTATACGGGGTCTTTCATATTGGATGAGATCCAGGTACGATATTAATAAGAAAATCTACATCTCTTTCGGGGGGAGGTCCATGGAACTCCTCGGGAAATACATCAAAATATTCTTGGATGATGGGAACACTTTCTATCCTTAAACTCTCATCTCTTTATCCTTCTTCACCAATCAACTCCATAAAGAAGGACATAGGGGGTTATTTTAGAGAAAGATTGGGTTGAGATATCTCTCCTTGAATGATAATTGTTGGTTTTCCATTCAAGACTAATGATATTTCCTTGCTTATGCAATTGATCTTAGCATTATACTTTGAGAGCCAGACCATCCCTAGTATAATGTCGAATTCCAACATGGGAATGAAAACTAGATTTACGATAAGATTGTGCTCAGTAAATTAAATACTAGAGTTTCTAATCACTGACGATGTTTGGATAGTCCCACCAAGAGTATTGACAGATAACTCTACTTTTAGAAAAACAGGGGTTGATTCTAAATTCGTTGAAATCTTGGACGAAATAAAGAAATGTGTTAAACCATAATCAAATAAAGTAATTTCTAGCTTTGAGAGAACCACAAGAGTACCTACTACAAAATCATTCGGAGCTTCGGCTTCTGTTGTCATGGTAGAAAAAGCATGGTCTTGATCCCTTGGCATTTTTTGAGGCTGTTGGTGGTTACCCTCCACTACCCTCAGATTTGGACAGTGATTAGAAAAGTTCTCATGTTGCCTAAACTTGAATCACTGGACATTAGGTAGGGCCTTGCACCATCTTCCCCTTGTCGTTTGTGTTTGTAAGTTGAGGTTTCACCTCACCATGACAATTCCTCGCACTATGGCCATCTTTCCACACTTGTAGCATTTCCTTATCTCGAGCAGGAAGTTACCTGAATGCTTCCTCCCACATTTATTACGCGTGGGAAGTTGAACTTTCATTACACCTCTTCCCTAAGAAAAAGTCCTCCCTGAGCTGGGCTCCATCGATCTCTTCTTGTAATATGATTTATGAGACAATTGTGTCTTACTAAACTCTAGCTCAACTTTTATCGCACTCCTCACTATATCCTCACAGCTATCATAGTCTCGGTTGAATATATTCTTCCGCAGATGAGGTCTCAGTCCACAGAAGAATCTATCAACCTTAACATTTGGATCCATGATAATTCTAGAGGTATATCGTGAATGTAGGGTGAAGTTCATCACATAGATTCTGACAGATTCATTCTCTTTCTGCTTCAGCTCGAGAAACTCCTTCTCCATTCTTGTTCTCATGGATAGAGGGAAATACTTATTAAAAAATATCCTTTTGAACTCTTACCAATCCATAGCTTCAACCTACAATCTTGGCCTCATGTTTTGGATTAGTTCCCACAACTGATCAGCTTTTTCATCCAAGAGATAGGGAACCAGGGTGACCTTATCTTGCTCTGAATAGCGGAGGACAAATAAGATCTTCTCGATGGATCTAATTAACTTCTCAGCAATCAATGGGTCAGTCAATCCACTGAAGTTTGGTGGTCTTTGATGCATAAATAACTCAATAGAATGTTGTTTTCTTTGTGGCGAGATCAGCCTCTCAACTTGATTCAAGTTATTACTCATAACGTGATTCAGTTGGTTCATCATTCGCATGAATGTTTCCATTCCAGCTTCCATTAGAGGGTCATCAGCGCATTGTCCATTGTGGTCACCATTTGCACGGTCCCACTTATTGCCCGCCATTTTCTAAAAGAATAAAATATTAGTGAGAAACTTATTTCATTTATGAATGTTTTAACTATACAGGATTCTATTGAATAAAACATCATGCTCAAATAATTATATTTCTCTATATTTCCTTAAAAATGATTCATAAAAAGCTTACGATTAACCAAACATATCCCTCAGGAGTGTCTTAACCAATAGTACAGCAAGGCCTGTTTTCATGTACTAGTTTCTATTCGAGTGTAGCTCAAACCGGTGTTTTCGAGTTTAACCCCTTTGTACATCTGTGCTAGAGCCACCTCTACCTGGTCGTATCCAGACATGGATGTATTTTTTTGATAAACCATTTACTCAATACTCACCAAAATACCAGGAAGTTTTCCTATATTTAAACTTTTCAATGGGGTTATTCCTAAGGTTTTAAAAGCCTAATTTCCATAAATAACTAAACCATAGTTTGATACCAACTATGGAATCCTGCCTTTTTAATACATAACTTTTCATTACATTTTACATAAAGAGGATATTTAAAGTCTAGTGTCTTGGAAATAAGGAACAATAAAACTTGAATAAAAAATAAAACATTCTTCTAAAACACTTGTATGGCTTCATCATAGGTTCATCCTACGTAAAACTACAATATCTCATATCCTCAAGGAATTCATCAAAGGAAATGGTGAGCAGAAGGCCTAGTAAGGGTAAATAATAGAATCAGTTTACTTGTGATAACAATAAGAACATGAATAACAACAAAAAGACATGAGAAATGGAAGTATAGGCATATAATAATGAAAAAAACTTGGAAAAAAACTTGAATATGTGGCTTAAAAGTTTCATTTAGAAATTCATGAACATAACACAAAGGTCCATCCCCAAGGTGTCATTAAAATTACAAAGGTTATTCACCAAGTTATTGTGAAACTTCTCATATCAAGAGATTATTTCTTTACCCAATGCATTGGAGTGATATCAGAGAGAACCCTTAATATGTATATAATTTCATGTGTTCCACATAGATCATAATCAAACATTTAACAATTAATCCAAATGGAATCAAAGAAATGGGTTTGATGTCCAAATCGTGATGTTTAGAAAGAGCTTAAAAATAAGATCATTATGTCATTTATAACACATAGAAAGGGAGGGAGGGTTATATATATTTCAATTCCAGAATCAAATATATCATTTTTATATATTTATGAACACCCATAGAAACGAAATATGTCTTCATATTCATCTAAATAGACAATATAATTTTTGTGAAAAGAGATAGAAATTTTTAGACGATCTTTCTGCAGCATAACTGCTATATAACAAGGTTTTATAAAACATGTAAAAGAGAGGGACAAGGGAAAACCACTCATTAATAATTCATAATAAAGTATGGGTACTGAATAAGATCATGGTATGGATATTTGAATGACATACCACATGAAAAGAAATCATGAATAAAAAAGAAGATGCAATTTATTTTACGAGAAATTTGGTATCCTAACGGTGTCACTTAAAAATTAAGAAAACAAATTTATGAGAGCAGAAAGGGTCTCTCAACAATAAGACATGGAATGGAAAGAAGTGATAACATATAAGAACATACCCTCAACATAAAGATATGGAAATTATAAGGCACAAAATAAAGGAAGTCATGACTTAAAAGGAGGGTGAAAGGATCCCTTATCTTGAAGAGTAACGTCGAAATATTGATGTTTGGGGCCTTGGGAGGCTTGAGGGAACCTTGGGAGGACTCATTGGGAGGTACAGATACCAGAACTTCATTTAGGAAGATTTGGAAATGAAATTAATAATGGAATGGCTTGGTATTCATACGATAAGGGAGGGGACCAGTCATTAATGGCCAAGGGACACCTCATCAGTGGTATTGGAAAAACCACGGGTTTTCCCATGGTATTTGACCTTAGTATTGTCCAATTGGGAAAAAAATACATTATATTACTATTAATAAGTCTACTAGAAGGATTAAATAATTATTACATCCTTAATGATGTCATTAAACACCCGAAACTAAAAACTGTATTTTCACTATTCACCAAAAATTCATTATTTTCAGAAAAATCCCAAAAAATAACTTTAACCTAATATCAATGATCTGAATTAAAAAATGAACTCCATTTTATAAAAATAATTTTTAAATATTTTTTATTTATTTTTTTCTTAAAAAATTACTATTCACCCGAAAAAAACTAATACTTGACTAATAATTTCTGAAACAGTTATTTACCAATTTTATTTAATCACATTACTTAATCAAGGTGCCTAAATTATATTAAAACTTTCTTAAGTGAGGTTAAATAATACTTTTGATCACATTACTAATCATAAGCATTAAATTACTACTCATAATTTACTATTCATCAAAAATTAATTTGATCATATTAGACTCTGAATTGTTTACTGAACATAACTATAGAAGACCATTTTTTAAAAATCATTACAAATTATTAATTATTTAAAGTTTACAAAAAATTAATTTTTCCAAAATTCATCAATAATATACATACTATATTTATCTGGATATTTGAGAATTCATTAACATCACCATAAGAATAAATCACAATTTTTATTTATATCAAAGGATTGCATAAAGCAGCTAAGATCTCGTTACATAGCCCCTTATAACACAAGCATATGACCTAAGTCTAAGGTGTGCTATGGTGGTATAATCTTGGGGAGGCTCATCCAACATTGCTCAACTGGTGATTTCTATTAGATTGAACATTTTGTGAAGGTGATTCCATTCCAGCTTCACACGATGAAGTTCAGATTGGGTTTGGTCGAGTGCAAAGCCCAGTGGTGCTACCTCTTTCCCATGTTCCATCAGATGGGATTCGATCAGCCTGAGACTACTGGATGGGGCTATCAAATCTTTTTTCTGTATTAACCATGATCACTTTTATTTGAAGAAAATAATTGTAACATTTAGTTTCCAACGGGCATATTGACCAACTGTCATACTGACCAACGGTCATATAATAGTCGAAACCCAATGGTCTCATTTTAATTATACTCATTTTATTAAATGAAATAGTTTTGTTGAGTATAAAATAAAATAACACAAAAAATTAGGAAACAAAAATTATTAAAAAGTTTGGATCATTACAGATAACACTGAGTATTTTATCATTCTCATGTTATTATACATGGGGAGTAATCAGCAACATCCATGTGGTTATATCATTGAAACTACAATTTATGGACTCAAAAGAATATATTATATTATATTATATCATTGTTTAAAAATTATTATAATTGGAAATATGTCTTGATACTCTATACACACCCTAATTACATAAGTGTGTCATAAAACAAATTATCCTTTTACCCAAAAACCCATGTTTAGGGTTTGTACAATGTTCCCAAAAGGTTCCCTTCATTAATAATCCCTTAAAGAATTAAACACTGTAGATTAAGTCAATTATATTTAGATAAATAAATTATATAGGAAAAAGTTCCCTAAATTTTTTGTTAATACTTTATATAAAAAAACTCTTATTCCTAAAAAAGTTTCCAATTATATACATTCATACATGTGTCATGTTAGTTATGTATGTTGAATATGACGCAAGAATACATAGAATCTTACCACCAAAGACCAATAGTACAATAATAAAAAGGAAAACATCATCTAATTTTTTAAATCACAATATCATGATACACCAAAAATAATAATTGTGATAAAAACCCCTTGTAACATTAACTCTTCCCATAAAATGGTTAACCTAGAACATATATAAGGTCCATCACAACTTCCATCAAATTTATCTCTTACAACCATGTCCCAAAGGGTAATAAAATCAAAGAAAGGATTTGTTATCATTCTTAATATTTGATATCACCCACACTATGATATTCTACACCTTGTGAATTTATTACTTGATTTTTCTTACTATCTCACCCTTTGAAAAGGAATTATAATGGGAATTGTATTCCCACCCCCATTATGAATGGTGATTTTTTAGCCTCTTCCAAAAAAATATGTGATTATATAATTCACCCCATTTGGGATCACCATCAATAATGGACCACTTGTCTTAGTACTAGTTATGATACCACATTATAACATTCTTTGTTTGGTCTGTCTGAACAATGCATACTTTTTATTTCTATATAACCTCAAAAGAATCTCCCAATTTTCTTGAGGGTCCTAAATAGTTAATAGGTTCTAACTATATATTAGTCATGTTATATAATCTATTAGATACCCATAAATAGTGGAAAAAATAATATAAATCCTAATATATAATAGAATTTTCTTATATATAAATTACAAGGAGAATCATACAATAAAAATAGTTATCACATGATATAAGAAAGCATTTACCAATTGTAATTAACAAAAAGGTATACCTTAATATGTCATATTTTTATTTTGAAAAATCATGAAAAATAATTATCCAAAAATAAATCTAATAATGGATTTATTTAATATATCATAGTTAGAGTATCTACAATTTCCATACTCCATTTTTCTAACCATTCAACTGAACTACCAATTTTAATGCTTGTAAAGTGTTCCATATTAAGCCTCAGACCTGAGAGGGAGGCACCCTAGAACTAGTTTATAGGATGAAATTTATAAGAGAAAAATTATATAGATAAAAACTGAATTACATAGAAATAATAATATATCATTATTCTTAAGATGACAATCCTCTATAAATATTTTTTTGAAACCATAAGTTGAAATTATTGGATTTATTAGCTATTAAAAATTGAATAAAAGTAAATTGATGTATTATTAGGAATGTGGAGATGTTTTTTAGTGGATCTAACATAATTATAGATTTTATTTATGTTTCATAATAAAATTACATTATGATTATGTGGGTGACATCATTATTGGTCGTGATGTTGAAAAATAATCAGCCCTCAATATGTATGGAAACCATGCCAACATTTAAAATTAAAATTCTATATGGAGGATCATAATTTGAAAAAGGAATAGACCTCTCCATATAATCATAAAATTAGTTTTTATTCTTATTAGGAAATAATAATTTTAAGGTAGACTACATATATTTCAGCAGTGACTATACATAACAAGAACAATTTTGATCTTCCATAAAAATTTATAGTTTTCCTGTATAAATGAAGGTAATTTAGCCATCACATAAAAGTAACATGTGAGAAAATCTAAAGAATAAAATTAATTTATTCAATGAAAATTAAATTTATTCTTGATTCTTATGAAAACATTGAATTTATGATACTCCAAATGCATTAGATTAAAAACCATATCATAAATAATTTGAGGCTGAGTTGTCATGAACCAAATCTGGTCGCCGCCCAAACCGGCACCAAACCCAGCCCGTGACATGACCCGAAGGGCGTTCCCTATCCCCACGGGCTGGCACAAGTGCCCGGGTATCATTTATTTAGGTTTGGGAACGATTTACCCGAATATGAAATCATAAACCATTAAAAACAATCAATAAACTGAATCTGAAAAATTTACACCAAACGATGTTTAAACAAAAACCAGAACTGAATACATAGGTTTAGAGTCAATACAAAAGGTCCAAAGACACAATGTAACAGAAACAAAACAGCCCCATGGACTCCACATGACAAGGGGTCATCACCCCCAAGTCGTCTCCACTACTCCTCCCCAAGGATGAGGACTAACACCCTGAACCGTCAACACCCTTAGCCTTTCCTTTACCTAGGTAAAAAAAAAAGGTCTAATTACACCCAAGGGGTGTAAGTAGGGTGTGAGCCTAAGCCCAATAGGATACCACCCTATGATTCCAAGGTGCATGCAATACAAGGTGAAAAAGCAAGCAGTTTTAATATGCAATTAAAAGCGGTGACAAACTCCTCGAAATGAAACTTTAAATTTAAAACATTTTTCAAGATAAAACTTTCAGAATGTTAACACATTTAAATAGGAATATTAGATACTGCATTATAATTCCAAAGACACCCAAAAACAAGGGCAAATACCACAAATCCACTGAGCAACAAAACCGGGAACACCCCTAGGCACTAGATAGTCTCAGGCCCCATATACCTCGTACCTCAGTGTAATGTAACCATAGTAAAATCCTTTCTCGTGCACGAGCCACTGGTAGGTAACATACCCATAACCTAGTGGTCCCCAATCATCATCCACATAGTTTAGTTAGAGTTGGCATTATCCAAATGCTAAGTGAAACAGGGACAAAACCCATCCGGTCCACTAGCCGTACTAGTACAAATCCGCCCCACCTAGGTACCCGGGCTTCCCCTTTGTGCTCAAACAATTTCAGGATTTAACACACATCCATTTTAATGTAAGACACCACTAATGGTCACATACACCAAATACATTAGCTATCTCATTTTCTACCACTTAAAACACACAACAAACTCTTTGAATTTGAATAAATCAATTTCACAAAATCTCGTGTAGTTTTGCACACAAAACCCCTTAAGAAACCCACTTGTACACGATGTTCACAATTATAAGTTACCAAAATAGTAAAGGCAGACCAATAAATATCAATTAAAACAACAAATCAATTTTTGGGCATCCTCATGTTAAACCAGAAGTGTTCTCTTTGTAAAACCTTCATTTTCACACAAAAGTGGAACCAAAACTTCACTTTCTTTACAAGCACAATTAAAACTCATTATTTGCAGCAATTACCAAAGGGGATAAACATTATAAACAGTATTTTATGCCTTATTAAATATCAATAAAAACAACTAAGTATTTATAGGGCATCCCCAAATAAACAAACAAAACACTTCTTTGGAAAACCCCCAATTTCACACCAAATTGGCATTTTAAATTCAATTGCAACGGAAACATCATTAGAACCAATTTTTGTAGCAATAATAAAATTATATAAATCTGAAAACATGATAAATACAGCATTCTAATACACAAATATTTCATCAACATTGGAATCACCTACCAAATCAAATGAAACCATTGAATCCTTTGTGCGAAAACACAAACGCACCACCGCCGCACCTCAAGAAGGGTAGATCAAACCTAAAAATAGAAAATTGGACCAAGAAAACCCAAGGTTAAACCTTAGGTTCTAACCCCTACCCACTGGTCATTGTTAACTTCAATAAAAAGGGAGGAAACCCTAAAAAAATAGAATGAAACCCTAATCAAATTGAAAGGGGAAAAGAAATGGACAAACTTACTTGAGAAATCTAGAATGAATCTCCCCAAAACACTAGTATATGAAATTTAAAACGGCCTAAACTCAGGGGATGGTCTCAAAAGAATTATTAGGTCATTTAGGAATTGGAATGGAGGGAAAATATTAAGAATAGAAGGAGTTATGAAAGGATCAATTTACCTCTCCAAAATCTGGACGATTTCTGAAAGCCAGAAAGTTTCGACTATTTTCGCGACTCTATCGAGCTCCAAATTGTGGGAGGAGGGCATGGGGTCGCGCCTGGGCTTATTAGGGTCGATAGGGAGGTGGAATCACCGAAAATTCCATTTTAATGAATAATATATTAATAAATTAATGAAACAATTTAAAACTGGAAAATGGGCCTTCGGGTTGGCCCAATTCTCAAATAAAAACAAAAATCCCCCATGCTTATGGATTTATAAAGGCCCCAAATTTAAATTTGGGGTTAATATATCAGGGGAGAACAATTAGGAGTTGTAATGAGTCAAAAATATAAAAAATTGAAAAAGTTATAAATGAAACAAAATTTATTTTTAAATCTGGAATTGGGCTCGCAGTTTGGCCCAATTCATGAAAACTCACCTATTCTCAATAAAACCTTTGGAAACCACCAAAACAAATCATGAGTGGAAAATAAATTTAAAATAACCCTAAAATAGGTTACGTACGTGACAATTCTCCCCACCTTGAAAACATTCCTCCCCGGAAAGTCACAGCAAGGTCAAAGCAACAACTAAACCCAACTGAGAAACCAATAGGTACACCCTTGCCAGGTTTCACCCCCAAAGGTCAAAACACCTCCAGTGATAAATGATGGAAGGAATACTGTCACAAACCAAAATTACACCACTTTCATGAAACAATAAATTACATTCAGGATTTATCCCAAATGAAAAATCCTCAAATACAATCTGAACAATACTCAATCAATTTACCAAAAAAAACAACAACATTGAACAAGGTTACACTTCCCTACTATAACTAAACCATTGGAAACTCTCCAATATAAATGTTTACCCAATGAATATGTCGGTAGTTAGATATCTTAGAATGATAATACCTACTTCCCAGACAAGTCCAAAGAAAAAAAATACGAGTTACTCGTATGAAGAGACACAAATGGGCTCCCCATCATAAGAGACAACTTAAATTGTTTTCCCGAGACAGAATCAAGACACTAATAGTGGGAGGCCCAAACATACTCTCTAGTAAAAGGGATATACTTCCATTAAATGTTTATGAAGGAGTATTCATGAGAATCGTAGTGGGTCTCCCCACCATAAGAACTGACCATCTTAACCGACCAGCATGGGCCGATACAGAAAGACCCAAAAAGAAATCAAAGATTTAGGAAGGGCGTAGGATTAGTCTGCATGGTTTGGGAAACTGTGCACTAATTATAAATATAATTCTTTCTACATGGATTCCTAGCACACGACCAGTACTAAACGTGCACAAAATATGTGCTCAACCATGACGAAACCATAGGTTTGAACTATTCCCATCTTTCATACTAAGGATAGGACTTTGTACAAGTGTTTAAACGACACTGGTGTTTCCCCTGACTACGCGCCAGCTTCTCTCCGGGACCTATGGCTGGAGCTCAAAATATTGAAGCATCTTCGGCCACGCAGTTAGGCTGTTGAAACCCCTATGTGGAACTTCTTCTTTCGGTGCCACAAACAACTACACTGCATACCCTGATGGGTATATCAAGACATAACACAGTCCATAACCCACTTTACCAAAACCAGACATTTCATTGAAACAAGGGATCAGAAGATGCACACACATCGCACCTTGTTTCTTTGGGTGAGAAACAATAGAAGGGAAAGACACGTATAAACACCTTCCTCTAAGATAGAGGATTTGATGTTTTTTCCAAGGGAGACACAATCCCAACATAACATAGAACCTTAAAGGATTGTGTGACCTTCACCTTTATGGTCAAAAGAGCACACAACATCACAATGCGTCACCGAACATGACCCTGACGATTCATAGAAACAATACATGGAACGGGACCATATTCAAAGTCCATAAACAACAGACAAGTCCAAAAAGTGGACACAATATCATATCATGACCTAAATCTCAAAATTGGTTGTTTAATAATAACTCTTTCTTCAAAGAAACTATAAAGAACCCAGAGGTCCTCTTAGACACCATCAAGACACTCATCTGTACTAACAACAAAAGAACACTCCCACCTTTGATGAATCAGGAAACTTAAGAAACTAAGGTCTCTTTCAACCTTCCACAAGCACTATCCCACTACAAGAGGATCCACAAATCATCGAAATGAATGGGTGTAGACTCAATAAAATAAATTTTCGATAAAATATTCTTTATATTGATCAACTGGAGGATTTTCCAATGGCGAAACAAAATGGGTTTCACTTCAGTTGTGCATTAACCCTTAATGGGGGCGTACCTTATCCAATGAGAGAACCCAAGGACCCAACCAAGCTGGTCCATTGGTCAAAACATGCCACAAACCAGATCCAAACACATTGAAGGAACCACCGTAGAGGCATCCCAAAACATTTTTCAAAAGAGACCACTAATCGTCCCTACAACACAGCTCACCGACCAAATACAAACCCAAAACACAGTTCAAACAGGAGGGGTTCTTGGACTGAAAACATCCCACAACATCAACATTATCAAAAACCCATAATAAAAACTATACCAAACTATTCATCAATACATCATGTTTTTCTTTAAAACTATTTCTTTGAAAACAAACGGTTTTGCAGTAAGAGTATCCACCAATGGTACCCCATGGGCCTCACACATGCATGTTTTTGTGTCACACCGGGCACCCTCCTCATAACCATCCCAGCACTCATCCAGTCATGCCATCAACCATCCATCATCCCATATAACCCCATGCATGTGGTCACACATGGAAATACCAAAGGGTAAAACAAAAATTCCTTCCACTTTTCAAAAACAAAATGCTCAACCAACCCAACCTTTTTCTCAAAACTACTAACAATGAGATCAAAATCCCAATTCACATCTTACAAAACACTTCATAAAGACACAAAAATTTGGAAAAGAACCCACATTCAAGATATTCATATCAATATCAAAACATCTCATCCCATTAAAACACCATTTTATTATTTAGAAAACTCTATTAAAAACACTTTTCAAAACCAACTTTAATATAGTTCCTTCTTTCAAAAGAGGTGTAAGCACACCATTTTAGATTTCAAAACAATTCTGAAAATTCAATTCCTCAATTTCATAAACCGAACCATTCCCTCTTTATTTGAAAATCATTTCATAAAAACTTTACGCTTATTGAAACCAAGTCACCAGAAAACCAAAGTGCCAGGATTTCAAAACTAAATCACAAAACAATCCGAGAGGAAACTAGTTTCAATGGGTGACTTGGAAATATGGTTGGCAGCCATATTCCAATAACTTCACTGTCACGGAGAGTGTTTTAGGGTATATCCCCAGCTCCACATGGCTTGCCAGGCCCTGCGAGCTTACGGAGACCATTAACCCAACCCTCTTTTCATTTCCCCTAACCATCATTAAAACAAGAAAACCAAAGGACTTAGATAAATCCTGAATTCCCTAGGAAACTTGAATCCTGTCATGAGGTGTGGTGATCAAGCACACTACCCATAACTATAATACCAAGTCTCTACAATCCTAACTCCATGATATCCTGACTCTTCCCGAAATAACATGACCCAAAGAGTTAACAAGAACCTCCTCTGATACCATTTTGTCACGAACCAAATCTGGTCGCCGCCCAAACCGGCACTAAACCCAGCCCGTGACATGACCCGAAGGGCGTTCCCTATCCCCACGGGCTGGCACAAGTGCCCGGGTATCATTTATTTAGGTTTGGGAATGATTTACCCGAATATGAAATCATAAACCATTAAAAACAATCAATAAACTGAATCTGAAAAATTTATACCAAACGATGTTTAAACAAAAACCATAACTGAATACATAGGTTTAGAGTCAATAAAAAAGGTCCAAAGACACAATGGAACAGAAACAAAACATCCCCATGGACTCCACATGACAAGGGGTCATCACCCCCAAGTCGTCTCCACTACTCCTCCCCAAGGATGAGGACTAACAGCCTGAACCGTCAACACCCTTAGCCTTTCCTTTACCTGGGTAAAAAAAAAGGTCTACTTACACCCAAGGGGTGTAAGTAGGGTGTGAGCCTAAGCCCAATAGGATACCACCCTATGATTCCAAGGTGCATGCAATACAAGGTGAAAAAGCAAGCAGTTTTAATATGCAATTAAAAGCGGTGACAAACTCCACGAAATGAAACTTTAAATTTAAAACATTTTTCAAGATAAAACTTTCAGAATGTTAACACATTTAAATAGGAATATTAGATACTGCATTATAATTCCATATACACCCAAAAACAAGGGCAAATACCACAAATCCACTGAGCAACAAAACCGGGAACACCCCTAGGCACTAGATAGTCTCAGGCCCCATGTACCTCGTACCTCAGTGTAATGTAACCATAGTAAAATCCTTTCTCGTGCACGAGCCACTAGTAGGGAACATACCCATAACCTAGTGGTCCCCAATCATCATCCGCATAGTTTAGTTAGAGTTGGTGTTATCCAAATTCTAAGTGAAACAGGGACAAAACCCATCCGGTCCACTAGCCGTACTAGTACAAATCCGCCCCACCTAGGTACCCGGGCTTCCGCCTTTGTGCTCAAACAATTTCAGGATTTAACACACATCCATTTTAATGTAAGACACCACTACTGGTCACATACACTAAATACAGTAGCTATCTCATTTTCTACCACTTAAAACACACAACAAACTCTTTGAATTTGAATAAATCAATTTCACAAAATCTCGTGTAGTTTTGCACACAAAACCCCTTAAGAAACCCACTTGTACACGATGTTCACAATTATAAGTTACCAAAATACTAAAGTCAGCCCAATAAATATCAATTAAAACAACAAATCAATTTTTGGGCATCCTCATGTTAAACAATAAGTGTTCTCTTTGTAAAACCTTCATTTTCACACAAAAGTGGAACCAAAACTTCACTTTCTTTACAAGCACAATTAAAACTCATTATTTGCAGCAATTACCAAAGAGGATAAACATTATAAACAGTATTTTATGCCTTATTACAGATCAAAAAAAACAACTAAGTATTTATAGGGCATCCCCAAATAAACAAACAAAACACTTCTTTGGAAAACCCCCAATTTCACACCAAATTGGCATTTTAAATTCAATTGCAATGGAAACATCATTAGAACCAATTTTTTTAGCAATAATAAAATTATATAAATCTGAAAATATGACAAATACAGCATGCTAATACAAAAATATTGCATCAACATTGGAATCACCTACCAAATCAAATGAAACCATTGAATCCTTTGTGCGAAAACACAAACGCACCACCGCCGCACCTCAAGAAGGGTAGATCAAACCTAAAAATAGAAAATTGGACCAAGAAAACCCAAGGTTAAACCTTAGGTTCGAACCCCTACCCACTGGTCATTGTTCACTTCAATAAAAAAGGGAGGAAACCCTAAAAAAATAGAATGAAACCCTAATCAATTTGAAAGGGGAAAAGAAATGGACAAACTTACTTGAGAAATCAAGAATGAATCTCCCCAAAACACTAGTATCTGAAATTTAAAACGGTCAAAACTCAGGGGATGGTCTCGCAAGAATTATTAGGTCATTTAGGAATTGGAATGGAGGGAAAATATTAAGAATAGAAGGAGTTATGAAAGGATCAATTTACCTCTCCAAAATCTGGACGATTTCTGAAAGCCAGAAAGTTTCGACTATTTTCGCGACTCTATCGAGCTCCAAATTGTGGGAGGAGGGCATGGGGTCGCACCGGGGCTTCTTAGGGTCGATAGGGAGGTGGAATCACCGAAAAATACATTTTAATGAATAAGATATTAATAAATTAATGAAACAATTTAAAACTGGAAAATGGGCCTTCGGGTTGGCCCAATTCTCAAATAAAAACAAAACTCCCCCATGCTTATGGATTTATAAAGGCCCCAAATTTAAATTTGGGGTTAATATATCAGGGGAGAACAATTAGGAGTTGGAATGAGTCAAAAATATAAAAAATTGGAAAGGTTATAAATGAAACAAAATTTATTTTTAAATCTGGAATTGGGCTCGCAGTTTGGCCCAATTCATGAAAACTCACCTATTCTCAATAAAACCTTTGGAAACCACCAAAACAAATCATGAGTGGAAAATAAATTTAAAATAACCCTAAAATAGGTTACGTACGTGACATGAGTTCAGTGGTACTAACTCCCTGGATATTTCCATGCCACCGAGGAAGATTAAACTAAAAGAAAAAATGAGAACCATGTAATGATAAAACGTTCACACTACTAATGTGTCATATTAAAAATAATAATTTGGTGTTATGTTTTATGAAGACCATGTAGTGACACTGTTATTAGGATATACACACCATTAGTGGCATGAGTCTTGAGATATTTTTATTGTTCCAAAGCAACTATTATGGTAATAAAAAGAGGTTAGGTAGTTTATTTTTATCCAAGATTAATTTATCACTAAATCATCTTCACATGAAATGAAACACTATATCATTAAATTATTGTTTTATGTATTGAGATGATTCTGGAGATCATACCACAAAATATTAGAAGCATAAATATAGGTGTTGTCTAAAAAATACTGATCTGTTTGATTGAAAGAAATAATTTCATCATTTAATAAATCAAATTCTGGTGATAAATTTTCTAATAAAATTGACACCATAAGAATGATTGAGAACCCATGAATGTATTTAATCTTTTATTGTCTATTAGTTCTTATTTATATGATAATTTTATAGGTTTATCAATAAAAATTGTTGTTAATATGATATTTGAAGACCCATTTTACTGGGAAAAAAATGTAAAATTACTAGGATATGTATTTTGAGAAATGAACATTGTTGATAGGATTTAATTAGGACGAAATAGATTGAGGATAATTATAAACATTTGGGAACAATAAAAGACCATGGGAAAAATTCCATTAAATATCATGACATTTAGAGGGAAACAAAAA
Organism: Viscum album; assembly: GCA_963277665.1. Classification (NCBI taxonomy): domain Eukaryota; kingdom Viridiplantae; phylum Streptophyta; class Magnoliopsida; order Santalales; family Viscaceae; genus Viscum; species Viscum album. The sequence goes on from OY728138.1 coordinate 892,961,162, forward strand.
ATTTATTAGAATACCCTTATTGAACTACTGTTTTCATTAATAAATTAATTATTTTATGGACTCATCATATTTCATATTTTGTATCCATTTTCTCTAATTAGTGAAAAAATAGATAAGATGATGTAGTTCCCCAAGGATTGAAAATGTATATTTTATAAACTATTTTTTCACATACAGTCTCTAGTGTATATCACTGTTACCTCAAAGCCTCATACGAATATGCTTCTTGTATTTGATCATTGTGTTGAACTATAATAAATTATTATATTACTATATTTAATTTATGTACTTTAATATCATATATTAGTTTAAATATTAAAATATTTCAGTTTTCCTTACTAATATGAGAATAATATCCTCTATAAATAAAGAAGAATTGAAATCCCTAATTCACTCCTTGCTCTTAGGTTACATTTGGAGTCTAGTTATAAATAATAGTATCATAATCCTAAGGTTTGTAGTAAAATAATTTATCTCAATAAGGTATTTATTAGGGAAAACATTATTACTACAATAATAATTCCCTTATTTAATAGTCATAACTTATTGATAATGAAGAACCCTGTGGATATCTCTTATGATATTTGGGAAATGATTTTTTATACTTTAATATATGGATTAATGGTCAATAATTTTAAATGAATGTTACTGAATAAAGACTATAACAAAAATTTTGATGAAGATTTAAAGGCAACAATTTATTATATAGATCCTTTTGATATGATATTTATATGAATATGATGTTCTTTTTATCAAAAAAAGAATCTATGATAAATTAAAAAAATCTAAAATCTAACTAGAATATTAAAATAAAAAATCCATTGTTTCTCATCATGTTTTATGAATTTAAGATTATTCAAAATAATTTTTTTTTTGTTTTCTTCAACTTGAATATTGAAGTAAAGGCATCTATCTGTAGAATTGGTGATAAAATTAATGATGTGGATATTATGCATAAAACCTTTTTAATAATTCCACCATAATAAAATTATATGGTTTCCTAATTTAAATAACATATCCTCACATATATGACTCGTGAAGATTGTCACTGTAAGATGGAACATTATGAAATTCTTATGAAATAATAAAGTACTTCTAAATAATTTTCATGAGACATTTCATTCAAATACATGATGAAAGTAAGATACATGAAGCTGGGAGGAATGATGACAATATAAAAGATGAATTTATATCACAATTAGAATGAATGTTCAATAAAAGAAACTATGTATATGAAGGAAACCCATCATTATAATATTTTAATTGTAAAGATGTTGAAACTTTAATATGAAGATTTACAAGGATGTAAGTTATTTGGAAATAATTTTATACTAGAATAGTCAAGAAAATACCCCTAAATTGAAACTATAAATTATTAAATCCAACATGAATAAATTTCTAGTATAAAATCATTTTTTGTAATGTATAAAAATATTATAAATTATATATTGTATTAAATTATCATCAGTTAATATCAAATAAAAATTATGTTATAATTGAAATTAATTAATTGACAATATTTAAATTTGAGGAAGAATGCCATCCAAAACGAATATTTGATCGAAAAGTAGATCTGGGAGAATCACTTATTATTTTGGATATTCAATATAATAAAAATTATAATATTGCTGATCTATTAAAGGAATCATCAAAATATTTTGATCAACTCGATGACAAAATTTCTCTTTTATAAAAAGTTATGGAAGAACATGTGGCAATAAATACATCATATGAATGAGTAATTTATTTCAATATATAAGTTGATGAGTATAATATTTTTTGATGATAATAACACTTAAATTAAAGATATAATTAAAAGGATTGAATCCCTTAAATAATTTTTTTAATAAAAAATATTTAGTTTGATGAAAAAGTGTATAGTGATTAGAAAATATTATTATTTAAGAAGTTATACGATAATGAGTGGATAATATTTTTTGGAAGTTGTATAAGGAATGGTAAGAAAATTATAAATGAACCTATGACTAGGATTCTGGTGAATCATGTTCTTTTATGTGATGTAGAGATATATAAGGAAGGAGGAGTTGTTATAATTCATAATGGAAAAAATGGTGACATCTCTCATTAAACAAGGTTTCATGAAATGTTATGAAGCTACTCCCTATAAATAATTTTTGGATAGGAAGGGATGAGTAATAATTATCATTTATGAAATGATAATTTTATGGCTACTTTTTGAAATAATGACTTGTTTCGTAGATGTAAATATATATTTTAGAGTTTAATCTCCCATACGTCTATAATTAAAAAGGATAAAAAATATTATGAAATGTAAAAAAATCCCATTTTTTGGATATTATTATAAATATTCTCACATTATCCGTAATGCTAGAAATTTTATTCAATAGATAATTCAATCATACTCCAATTGAAGGAAAAATTGAATGGTAGATGGATGACCATACTACGTCCCCTTGAAAAAAATTATCCATTTTTGGAAGAAGAGAATTATTTAAAAACATATATTTGGGAAATTGAGGGGGGTGGTCTTTTGTATCAACTCAATAAGGAATTTAATAGAAAGTGAAAAGGGGGAAATACGAATTATATCTTCGGAGATATTTCTATCTAAGAGACCAAAAATAATATCATATTTTTCCTTTACTATGGGGTTTCATAGCACATGATCAAAAATATAATTATCCTAAATAAAGTAATGGGTTTTTTTCATATTAGGTTTATATTCTATAATGATATATCTTCACAAATCAAGTTAAATGGAAATAAAATTCTAGTTGGTGAGGAAATAAGAAATACAGAAGTCTGTTATATGGATGGTATTCTGTATAGCATGTAAGAATTAATCAATCTTGAGACTTTGAAATAGATTTAACATTATATATAGAGGTTTAAACTATCAAAGGAAAAACAATACATTTCTTTAAAGGGATTCAGAACATGAGGTTATATATATCAGCTTAGTTGAAAGGAGGGTAACTAGTGTCTTCTAATGATAAAGAATTTTTTTTATTTTCTTCTAATTCTCAATCATATTAATAAAAAATTATCTATAAAAATACATGAGGAATTATGAAAATGATAGACCAATCCAAAAATGATATCATGGAAATGATTGTAATTTTTTAAGAGGGAAATTTGTAAGATATATCTACCAACAAAACGAGAAAATTGATTAAAATATACAATATTTGATTCATAGTATTGTGTGTGGATCGATGTAGCTTCCCGTAATATACATTGATAAATAATTAATTTTATTTATTAATTATTATAATATAATTGTTAATATCATATTCCTAAATTAAAAGGCATATGTTATTGAGTCCACTAAGTGGATTTGAAAGAGTGATAAGAATGAAACTATGAGAATAATCAAGGTTCATTGACATGAAAATTGAATAGAGTACACGGAAAATGTTGTATAATTGTTTTGGAGAAAGATAACATTAAGAATTAAGTTAAATTAGCGAGGACACTATATCATAATAGTGATGTTGAAAGGGGTAATCTTGCAGTGAAAGACATAGTGAAAATATTTCATATTTACATTGGAATCTCACATAACTATTGTATAAATTTCATAAATGTTTAAGTATATATAATCATTCTTGTATTTTTAATACCCATGGATAATATTAATTCATATGATATATTTCCTGGAAGAATACAATAATGGAACACTTTATAATTTTTTGTATTAAGTTCTACATCAAAAAAATGAATTAAATCTAGGTAAATATGTAGATATAAGGGATAAGGTGATATATTTTAGTACGTCTTCATGAGTTTGTATTATAAGTGTTGAAAATATTATTTAATAAATATCTTATAGAACCGTGATGTATTTTATTTATGAAAATGTAACAAATAAATCTATAATTCCATATTATATTGACTGTTATGAAGAATGAGAAGAAGAGTTAAGTATGAATCACAGTGATTTATACAATAATACATGTGTTTAGGAAACATGAACTAAATCTATGTATGAATATGTTATGAAAAACTATTATACCATTGAATCCTTAGAGAAAAATATGGGTTGAGGATGATAAAAACATCATTTGTGATAAAACTACAAAAGAATAAATGGATGAGTACAATTTGGAAAACTATTTTATCATCACAAGTGGAGATGACATAATTTGAGGATGTAGATAATGGCAAGTCATTAATCAAGGCCACGAATGATTACCTATATCAGATAGATAAATATTAGACTTGCGAACTCATAAATAGACCAATAAATCCCAATTTAGGGGAAAAAAGTGTTCGTTCCTAAATATTCATTGTGAGCATGGAATATTTATCTAAAATGAAGAAATAATGGTTTGAAAGGTTTATTAAAAAAATGAAATAATTGATACATAATCACACTAATAGATATTCATTAGTTGATAAAAACATTCATGTTGGGGATGCATATAGTAAGTTAAAACAATTAAAACAGATGCTCAAAATGAATTTTTTAAATTAATTCCTAAATAAGAATATTCCATAAAAAATATTTGGATTTTAAATAGTTGATGATTAAATTATGGTGTTTATGTTGAAGAATGATCTATATAGCTTTAAATAGGCACCTTATTCATAGTATTCTCCATTAGAAAATTTCATAATTAATTTGGAGTTCAAAAAAGTTGGAGTCAATCACATTATTTAAGCGAAATGAACAACTTAATTAAAGTTCATGGTTCATTTTTATGTTGTTAATATCAACATTAGAGGATATAATAAAAAAAATTAGAGGACGATTTTATGAATAAGTGGTTCTTATAGTTTAAAATATAAAGGACCAGAGAACTCTCATTCTCTATTATGATTTATGTAAGTAAAAATGTTTGATACATATTTTATTTATGTGAAAAATATATAAAGGGTCTACTGAAGATGTTTTAGATTTATTACCAAATATTGGTTTAAAAACTAAGTATTTTTGGAAGAAATCTTGGAGGATAAGAGAAAGAAACTTTTGTTTATACAAAACAATATTAAAGGATAATTTGAATAATTTTGTGTCTTAAAAAAAATAAAAATATGTATTTTATTAACTACATTTATAGTTTTGAACTTTTAAATCCACTAGAAGGAGGATATTTATTTTTATATGAGGTGGATCATGTAGTATATTCAAGGCACAATTGAATATGGTATGTTATATTGTGATAAAAAAATAATGATATGTATCAATATGTGGATGTGTACTAGGGTGTATACATTTTCAATAGATAATCCATACATGGGGGGAATTCATTATTGGAATAAAATTTAGTATATAGATTTGAATGAATCAAGAGAGAATTTCCCTCAATACATATGAAGAGGAATACATTTCTACCCAAAATGTTTTAAATCAATTTAAATGTATTAAAGAGTAATAATAGGATTTTGGAGAGAATGTAATGCTACCTATGGTGGTCCATTGTGAAAGAAGTAAGAAAATTTGAAAAAATAATCAGGAAAAACAATCCAAAATTAATCACACCAATATCTGATACAATTTCATTTAACAAGAATGTAAAACAAAGAATTATTATGTTAGAAAATATGTAAAAAATCAACTAGTGGAAGACATCACTTCAAAACCATTGGATACACTGACATTAGAGAAAAATAAATTGAACAATGGTTCTCAACGACTTCTCTTACCATGAGTAAGGTCTATAAATAATACTCTCTCCTTGTATTATAATGCTTCATCAAGACATTGTTTACTATTATAGGAATATTTTTTAAAACGTTATTAGGGGATTGGGAAGAGATAATCCATGTTTAAAGAAGAATTAAAATAAAGGATTTTATTAAGATTATTGATAAAATTATAGATTTTAGTATATCTTTATGTTTCCAACATCAAAATTTGAGTTATAATGGTGTAAAAAATCTATTACACTTTTATTAGTTTAGGTATAACGAATGTCTCTAGATCATTAGATTGAAATCATATAAATCAAAAGAAGGAACCATCATTGAGTTTTATTATAAAATGGTGACAATGACTATAGAGGGAGTTGATTAATCGTATTTATAATTTGTTGGATCACGGTTTTAATGTAAATTAGAATGAATAAAAGTAAAGGATTATATATAGATCATATGGGGGATTAATTAAAAATATAAAGGGGAAAAATTGTTATCCATATGTTATAAATGATGTATTTTTTGTCAAAATATTGTTCATTAGAAGTCACATGTTGAATATTGGATCAGGTGGAGTTGTTTTATATTCAATTTGAAGTTACTAGATAAGTAATATAAATTACAATTTGAAACACATATAGACTAAAATGGTCATTCTCTGAATAGAGGTGCAGTCGGGAAAATGGAATTACCCACAAACATATCAATAACTATGACCAACATGTATAGAAAAATTTATAGAAGTATGAGTATAATTTTCCATAGGCATATAACATCCCTAAAATAATAAAATTATTTCTTATTTTGAGATGAAATTAAATAATAGAAAAGGTGGAAGATAAATAGATCAGTAGTGACCAAACATAAAAATAAAAATTTTGAGCTCATAGGAAAAATTGTAAAAGTGCATATATGTAGGAATGTAATCAATTTTGTACACAAAATTTACAAACATGACTATTTAAAGAAAAAAATCATTTATTTTATGAGAATTTAATCGATCCAAGATTCTTAGACCATGATGGAATGAAAGAGTAAGCCACACAAAGAGATTAATTGTCACATTGGGATGAGATGTAGGTGTAATTCAATGGTAAAATATATCTAGATAGACCTATTCCATAGAGGAGATCATGTTGGGCGGAGAAGTGATGGAAAGAGGGGGGGGGGGTGAATTGCCTTTTAAAAAATAATTAACAATTTAAAATCAAAGTTAAAAGTGCAGCGGAAATAAAATAGGCAAGACACAAAATTGATAACGGAGTTCGGCTTAAACCAAAGCCTACGTCTCCGCTCCCAACTCAACCGTTGAGAGATTTACTACCGCTTGCTTTTCAATGGTTTTAGCAAGAAACCCACTAGACTTTAAGGTTAGTCTAGAACCTATTACAGCTTTCTTTTAATGGTTATGCAAGAACCCACTTGCTTTCAATGGTTGAGCAAGAACCCACTAGCCTTCTTACAGGTGAAGGCTAGATCACCTTTGATTCAATCCTTTTTAAAGAGAAGGCTTGACTAACCTCTTCACACCTTGAAGGTGGTGTGAAAACCCAAAAGAGAGGATGAGAGAAAGAGGTGGGGGTTTGTAGGCACAAACCCAAAATGATGCTCAAAATAAATAAAACAATAAAAACCGTAAGAGGAGAAGTCTTGGGCGCCAATGGATTGATTGGAGTTGATGAAGGGCGCTCCCAAGCTTCTTCGATGGTGCTCCTTGGATGTGGAAATGGGTTGGAGCAATTGAGGTTCCTTGGAGGAATCCGCCGGAGGTTTGCCAAATGACCAAAATGTGTCTCGTGGGCTTCCGTGTGGCTTGGTTAGTGTTCCGGGGCTTCCTAGTCCTTTATTTATAGAGGGGGAACCCTCAAATGGCCTTTGGGAGGCTTCAGAGCCGTTGGAGAGGCCTTCGGAGCCGTTGGGAGGCAAGTGGACAGGTCTGGTCAAAGCCCAACGACTAGTTTGACTGGCTCCACCGGCTGACCGGTGCTAGGCCACCGGTTGGCCGGTGCTTGTAAAATGGAGATCAATTCTGCCCAAGCTCCACCGGCTGGCCGGTGAGGAGGCCACCGGTTGGCCGGTGCTGAGACAGTAGCAAACACTATTCTGTCTGGGTGCCACCGGCTGGCCGGTGGTGGGACACCGGTTGGCCGGTCGTCTGGACAGAGGGATGCCTTCTGTCCAGGCCTCCATCGTGTGGCCGGTGGTCTTCCACCGGTTGGCCGGTGGACTGAAATTCAGTCCACTTTTGGCTTCTTGCTTTCTTGGCCCAATTCCTTGGCAACCTATCATCCAAAAACACTTAAAACAATATTAGATAAATAAGAGAGTGATTGTGATCATGAAAATTAAACCACGAGGGGTACGAGAGGTACAACAATCTCCCCCTATTTTGATGATCACAATCACCAAAACAAACAATGTAAAAATGAAATGAAAGGCATGCTTTAAATTTGTTTACTTTTCAATTTATCCTTTAAAGCATGAGAGAAAGATTTCTCCCCCAATCAACCAAGAATTTCTCCACCTTTGTGATTATCAAAACAGCACGAGTCATAAAGCTTGATTGAGGGAAATTAGTTGAAAAACAAGATAGTGATTTGAAATCAATTGAAATTTTGAATTGAAAGTTTTGAAATTTTTTATTGAGAATTTTGAATTGAAAGTTTTGAATCGAAAATTTTGAAATGAAAGATTTGAAATTGAAATCAAAAAGGCTTAAACGATCCTAACTCCCCCTAAATAAAAATAACAAATCACCGGGGAGAGGATTTTGAAACCGAGACAAATTTTGGTCCGGTGAGACTCGCTAAAAGGGATTTTTCAATCCATACTTGTCTAGTGGCGGGTCTTCTACTATAAAATTCATCATTAAAGAAAATAGTTTTGGGCCTTCCATACCGAGAATTTTTGCAATTGCACTCATAAATTATGTGCCCGGGTTTTTTACAATAATTGCAAAATTTAAATTGGGAGCTCCCCCTTACAAAAATAGTTGGAGCATGGGAAGAGGAAGCTTGCTTGGAATAGCCAAGCCCTTCGGTGGTTCTAGATATGCGTTGGGAACCAAGGAGCTTCGAAAGGTTATGTTCACCTTCGGTGAACTTAGCTAGGGATTCCCTTAAATCCTTGATTGTTGATTCCATAGAATCAACATCGGGAAGGTTTTGGATTTTGAGGGACAACTCCTCCTTTTCTTTGAGAAGTTGTTCCTTTTCGGAAGAGAGTTTTTTGAAATTCTTTTTTAAAGCAACAAATTTGGAAGAAAGTTCTTGAAAACCTTCCTCCAATTGATCTCTAGCATGTTGGAGATCCTCATATGATAAATGATTAAAAGAATTTGAAGAACTAGAGGAAGAGGAGTCGGAAGAGGTTACCTCATGAAATGCCATTAGGCATTTTTTACCGTTGTCACTTGAGGAGGAGGAGGAGTCGGATGTGGAGATATCACTCCATGTGGCCTTGAAAGCCTTCTTCTTTTCCTTTTGCTTGGCCTTTTTCTTGTTGAGTGGACAATCGGGCTTGTAATGACCTTTCTTGCCACACCCATAACATGTTACCTCGGGCTCAGATTTTTCGTCGTGTTTTTCCTTTCGAGCCTTGCGGGATTTCTTCTTCTTGTGCTTCTTCATGAAGTTGTGCATCTTGCGGGAAAGATTCTCCATTTCGGAATCGCCGCTTGAAGAGGAAGACAATGAGGAGGAGGAGCTTTCTTCTTGTTGAACTTTGAAGGCGATGTTCTTTGGAGTTTTGATCGGTTTGCCTTCCTTTTCAGCTTGCCTCCTCATGGTGATCTCGTAGGTCATGAGGGATCCGATGAGCTCTTCGACCGGCATGTTCTTGATGTCTTTTGCTTCTTGAATTGCCGTGACTTTTGGTGCCCATGTGCTTGGTAAGATCCAAAGGATCTTCTTGACCATCGTTTCTGCAGACACATCATCACCAAGGGACTTTCTCCCATTGCAAACATCAGTAAAACGTGTAAACATTTCAGAAATTGATTCATGTGGGTGCATGGTGAAAGACTCAAAATCTTGACGGTACATGTCCAATCGAGTATCCTTAACTTTGTTGGTCCCCTCATGGGTAACCTCCAATAGTTTCCAGATTTCATGTGATGAGGTGCATGTGGAAACTCGATTGAACTCATTACGATCAAGGCCGCAATGTAGAGCGTTCATGGCTTTGCCATCAAGCTCGAAATTTTTAATATCGGCTTGAGTCCATTTGGATTCATCGGGAGAGGAAAGAGAATAACCATGCATGACAATTTTATAAATAGGGTATCCAATGCTTCTAAGAAAAGTGGTCATGCGGGTTTTCCAATAAGTATAGTCGGTTCCATCAAAGAATGGAGCACGACCCAAAGAATAGCCTTCGGGGGGTGAAAGAGGTTGAAGCCATCACAATGGATCTTGAAATTGAAACTGGTTAGGGTATTACTCAAATTTTCCCTCTGATACCAATTGTTAGACGGAGAAGAGGAAAAGTGATGGCAAGAGGGGGGGGGGGTGAATTGCCTTTTAAAAAATAATTAACAATTTAAAATCAAAGTTAAAAGTGCAGCGGAAATAAAATAGGCAAGACACAAAATTGATAACGGAGTTCGGCTTAAACCAAAGCCTACGTCTCCGCTCCCAACTCAACCGTTGAGAGATTTACTACCGCTTGATTTTCAATGGTTTTAGCAAGAAACCCACTAGACTTTAAGGTTAGTCTAGAACCTATTACAACTTGCTTTTAATGGTTATGAAAGAACCCACTTGCTTTCAATGGTTGAGCAAGAACCCACTAGCCTTCTTACAGGTGAAGGCTAGCTCACCTTTGATTCAAGCCTTTTAAAAGGGAAGGCTTGACTAACCTCTTCACACTTTGAATGTGGTGTGAAAACCCAAAAGAGAGGATGAGAGAAAGAGGTGGGGGTTTGTAGGCACAAACCCAAAATGATGCTCAAAATAAAAAAAACAATAAAAACCGTAAGAGGAGAAGTCTTGGGCGCCAATGGATTGATTGGAGTTGATGAAGGGCGCTCCCAAGCTTCTTTGATGGTGCTCCTTGGATGTGGAAATGGGTTGGAGCAATTGAGGTTCCTTGGAGGAATCCGCCGGAGGTTCTCCACATGACCAAAATGTGTCCCGTGGGCTTCTGTGTGGCTTGGTTAGTGTTCCGGGGCTTCCTAGCCCTTTATTAATTGAGGGGGAACCCTCAAATGGCCTTTGGGAGGCTTCAGAGCCGTTGGAGAGGCCTTCGGAGCCGTTGGGAGGCAAGTGGACAGGTCTGGTCAAAGCCCAACGGCTAGTTTGACTGGCTCCACCGGCTGACCGGTGCTAGGCCACCGGTTGGCCGGTGCTTGTAAAATGGAGATCAATTCTGCCCAAGCTCCACCGGCTGGCCGGTGAGGAGGCCACCAGTTGGCCGGTGCTGAGACAGTAGCAAACACTATTCTGTCTGGGTGCCACCGGCTGGCCGGTGGTGGGACACCGGTTGGCCGGTGGTCTGGACAGAGGGATGCCTTCTGTCCAGGCCTCCATCGGCTGGCCGGTGGACTAAAATTCAGTCCACTTTTGGCTTCTTTCTTTCTTGGCCCAATTCCTTGGCAACCTATCATCCAAAAACACTTAAAACAATATTAGATAAATAAGAGAGTGATTGTGATCATGAAAATTAAACCACGAGGGGTACGAGAGGTACAACAGATCACACAATGAAATAAAATTATAACAACAACATGATATATTGGTAACTCTATGAAATAATCACGTATGTTATAATGATGACCATGTGAATTTTATAGAGAGTGTATAGTCACAGTTCTATATAGATAAACACAATGTAACTTGTCTAAGTATTGGTAAGTTATAAAGGTTTCCCTTCATAAATTATGGACATGAAAAATGAATAGATTCCAGGAATTTTTAGTTGAGGTGTATTTATCATTGAATGAGTTGTATGCATCATGATGAAGTTGATATAGCAAATTAGGCTTATTCATTGAGGATATTTTAAAGATCATGTCATGGATTGCACATTGGTTAAATATAAACCTTACCCAAGTAATATATATTTGGACTATTGAATGAAATCATGTCATGGTGTACAAAAAAATTCAATTATCAGGGTGTTTTTAATAGGTATCACCCTAAAATAATAGAGGTCATTCCTTAAAGGAAGTAAATCTAGTATATTATAGTAGTTTCAACTTATCTCAACAGTATAGAAGTTTTTTGATTTAATGAATGTTTAACTGGAGGTTTTAAGACCTGTTTAGTGGGAATGCGGTGGAAAATTCATGGGATGTGTTTTTATTGAAATTAAACCATGATTTAAATTATGTTAATAATAGGAAATAGTTAGAGGATAACATTTAAAATCAATAGTGAAGAAGAAAATATAGTAGGTGAAAATCCATTTATAATAAATATATTTAAAGTGAAACATAAAATCAACAAAAATACATGTGTTTTTGGAGTGTTATAAATTTTATGATAATTATGATATGTTATCATTATATCACAATGTTTATATAACTTATCACAATGCACTGAGAAAAGAGAAAAGATAGAGGAGTTCATATAGGATCAATAGTGAATCAATCCTAAACTAATTTAAATTGTATTTATCATAATCTTAATCCTCATTAGATCAACACATAATAAGAATATTCATCTTTACTACACCCTTATAGTGAACCAAGTCAAATTATCATATATCTATATTTAATTTATGCATATAAATATCTTATATAAGTTTAAATATAGATAGGTTAATGTTGTTCTTATATACATGATACAAATTTCACAAGGAAACAATTAATAATGGAACACCATAATTAACCCTTAGTATGTATTGGTTATGTGGTTATAATATTAGTTCCCACCTATGTGCGAATAATTTATTTTTCCCATTTTTTTTAATTTCATTTATATATAATGTATCATTTTTTTCGAAAACATATATATATATGTGGGGGGGGGGGTGTGATAAATTTATATATATTAATATTTACATGATAAAAAATATAAATTTAAAATTTAATATTTCATAATAAGAATGGTTTTTACCTTTTCAACATTATTTGTAATAATAATTAGAAATATGGATCATCCAACAGATTGATCAATTTAATATGAGTATTAGATCTGATGTAATGTTCAAGGTCTATATAAAATGTGTCCATAAATAGACTGGACATTTTAGTAAAAGTATATTAATTTTTTCATTGTATTCCCTCGTCTAAAACATTAAGGACCCATACACACTTTCAATTTCATTTATCTAAAACCATGAAATTCATACTCTATCCAGTTTGTAAAAGCAGGGTATAATTAATATACTCAGTAGTCCACCTATTATATTATCTATAAATATATAAAATATATATATATGAATAAACATGAGAGAATTAAAATAAATCAAACTTTAATAGTATAACTTTCACATCATCGATTCTAACTAATCCCCACACAAGATCAACCCAAACACATTTCTCTATGTCTATTTCAATTATAAACACATCAAATGGGAATACGATGAGTTGACATCAAATCAACCCTTGTGAAACAAAACATACGACCTAATAATATCTATATATGATATATAAAACCATTTCAAAAATATAAGTTTAAACATTGAGTTGGTATTACATTCATGTCCTTGTAATCATATGTCTCCAAATACTAAATTTTCATTTTTCTCAATATGCCATTATTTTCAAAGGAATGTTTTGTATTCATGATCAATCCCACTCAAAATAATGAAAATAAGGTTCCAATTTACTTTAACCATCTATATTTACAAATAAAGTTTTTGGCATCTGGACCTACCCAATATTACCCATGAATCTTAATTAATATGTCATCCAAAATATACTACCCAAGTGTCTTGGTTGGCATGTCACAAAACCCTTCATTCAATATCCCATTACGTGACATAACAAACATATGTGTCCCTATTATAAGATTAATAGAGTACCACCCTTTTAATATGGAAACTATTCAGGCATATTATCAATTATTTTAAAATTTCACAAAAAGGATAACTAGTCACCTGCCAATCACATATGAAATATTCCAATAATCGTAGAACCCTGAAATTAAAATCACAAGGCCTAGTAATTTATCACATGGTAACTAAATCCCTTCAGGGATTCAAATTGAATGATTTTGTAACACTTTTTATATAGAAAATGGGGTTCAGTGACCATGTCATTTAATCATAAAACATAGGAGACATTTAATGACCATAATATTCCATATTTATCTATCAATGAATAATGAAACTTATTTAAGCTACAGTCCATGATATACACAGTCACCTTCTAACAGTTCCATATTAATGAACACATGGAACATATATAAAATTATGGGAAAATATAGGTACAAACTACCTTGAAATCATAATATCCTCCTCATTGAATATTATTTGTAAACTAAACCTGATAAAAATCAAAATACAAATTAATTTTCCAATTTAGATATTCATGAATTTTTTAATAAAATTAGTGGGATAAATTTTATAAAAAATATTTTAGAAGCTTAAAATATTTGGATGTAATCTTAAGGGATAAAAATATGATTTATGGAATGGACATTTGTTATATCAACCATTTTATGGAGGAACTCAAGGTAAATCGAGTTTCTAATTGTCAGACTATATAATAAAAGTGGAAAAAATTATAAAACATGAAGGAAAAAAAATTATTTAATTTAAATTTTTAAGAAAACATGCAAGATAACACCATGTCCCCAGTGCACCCACATTGGGAACAAAGTTACCACCATATACCTGTCTAGGGAACACATGCAATCTAGTGATCCACCAAGAAAAAACCCATTTTTTTTATCAATGTGAACTAGGTTCTAGAACACTTGGTAACTTATGTTATCAATTATATTTTACTAATTCCAACCACCAATCTTATTTCCTCAAAATTCCATGTTCAGTTTCTACAAAGAACATCTGTAATCAAAACCCTTCAAAATACATATTGAATTAAACAAAATTAATACACACTTAGGTATATGTAGTTCAGTAGAAACATTCACTGAATAATTATAAAATCAATTATATAAGATTTATAAAATTAAATAATAACCCACATGACACTAACATGCATATGTATCAATATAGTTCTAAAATATCCTGAGGTGAGAAAAAAATATTTAAAAATTGATTATGAAATTTTTTTAACAATATAACCGTATGATGGATTAATATTCTCTATGGATTAAAATTTCAAATGAAAAAAAGTAAACTATTCCTCTAATAAAATTATTTATTAAAAGTATCAAAATTTCCTCATATCCACAATTATCCCATGAAACCCTATAAAAAATAACCCTTGATATTAATTTTTTATAAATTAAATATTATTAACAATTAATTAAAATATGTACAATAATTAATGAAATGATCTTAAAATGAATTATACAATTTGGTTCTCAAAAATAAATGACTATCCTACTTGATAATCACCATGTTATATAAAACATATCAAAACCTTATTGTTTCTATTCTAAAATTCTTCCCAAAACCCAATAAAGAATCCTAAATCTTATTTTAAATTCAACAATAACCAACAAAGTAGTGATTTGGGAAATATTAAATTTTTTTGACATAATAGTTCAAAACCCCCCAAAAATACACTTTCAAGTATGGCTAAAATTTCATAGAAACATTATCCAAGTATAAGAGATAGTGAAGATCATAAGAAAAAGAAAAAAATTAATCTCTCTTTTCAAAAATAAGGGGAGATAGGATGGCCTTTCATGAGGATTTATATAGTAAGTAAAAGAATATATAGAGAGAGAGTTGGAGATGGGAGTTCTATTTATGATGAAAAAATTGGGAAGAGAGGGTTTAATAAAACTAAATTATAATTAAATGATCTTAAAGTTCATATTAATTAATGAATAATAATAAATAGACTATTTTATATTTTATATTAGAAATATTTCATTAGTTATTTAATATATCCTTCCCCTTTAACTTATAAAAATCAATTGTACCAAAATATTTTCTCACATAAAAATTAATATATCCCAAGACAATTAATCATGTCTATAACTAATTATTTAATAACTAAATAATTATATAATTACACATATTTAATAGTCAAAATACTTTTAAAATATTCAATACATTATTTATCAAGATAATATAATAGTTATATTATATAACATAATCTATCACGGTTATGTATTCCATACATATACTCATTTTTAACCTTTAATAAATTAAATTATTTTCCAAACACATTTGAATACATTGAATAAAATAATCATTAAAAAAATAACAATGTTGACCAACTTCATGATCCTAAATTATTAAATAATTTAAATATCTTATTAATTATATTTAAAAAATGACGGCTTTTATAGAACAATATGAATGGAAAAATGATTTTCTCCAAATCGGTAATTTTACATTAAAGAAATATTTTTTCAGATGCTCTATTTAAAATATATTCTATAGTTGCAAAATTTTATGTTTCTAAAAATTTATATTCGGAGTTGTTAAATGTAAATATTTCCTTTGTCATGGATTATTTACTGAGGTAAAATTATATTCACTTCTCATATGGTTTTATAGTGATAAAAAAGGGAACAAGGACTATAGGTTGAACAAATCTTTGTGTAGTTTAAGAAAGATGTCATAATGTTGGTATAGAATGTTTGATTCTCATAATATGATTCTTAGATATAATATACTTAATTTAAATCATTATGGATGTTTTATTGGATCATGTCAAATAAATTATATCTTTCTTTTATTATATATTGATGGAATGTCGTCTGCATATCACAATACAAATTTTTTCAAATATTTTAAGGCATAATAGGAAAATAAATTTTATATAAATTTCATTGAAACAATAAATATTATTATTGAGATTGAATTTTATCCATAAAGATAATAGTATTATTGGTTTTTCATAGAACAGTTAATTAATAATTTTTTTAAAATGCATCAAAATAAAAATTTATATGTCTATATATATATATATGCATATTCAAGTTAATTTTAATATTTCATGGAATATAAGTCCCAATAATGAAACAAATAATAAGGAAATGTCTCGAGCACTTCATGCATCGAAATTTGGAGGCCTTATTTCATTAATGGCCTATAAATTATAATATAGACAAAAATATTGAAACTATTCAATTATTTTTTATGAATCATGGACATTGGCATAGTAAAAACCTAAAGAACATTTTGATATATATTAAGGATACATAAATCATAATGTTATAAAATATTAGAGATTATTATCTTGGTATTATTGATTAATGTTTTTTGGATGATCTAGATAATTGAAACTTCAATAAATAAAAAAAGTAAAAAATTATCAAATAATTTCGGAGTGATTCATAAACTACATATAGTTATTTTTTTATCTTTAATAATATAATATATATGATTTTTTAAAAAACTAAAATAAAAAAAATTAAACTAAAATTATATTAAGGAATATTTTAGATAAAAAATGGGATTCAACTATATTATAAAATTTATAGATTCTTGGACATTGAAATGAATTTAAACCTTCATTTTATGAAAAAACCTAATGTAGAAAAATTTAAATATGAATCCGAAATGGTGGGAGAATGAATTATAAACATATAAAAAATTTAAAAAATGGATAAATTAAAATTATATTTTCTGAATGGGGGTCCATTAAGATCTTAAATTAAATAACTTTTTATCTACTATTTGTTTATTTTATCACTTGGATGTATATATATCATATTCATAAGTTATTTTGTTAAAATTTTATAGTTCATTTTATTCAAAATTAGATTAATAATATAATATAAAAAAATTAACACTAAATTTATTTGGTTAACCTCTCATAGTAGACTGTTTAGGTCAGTTTTGATGGAGTCCACCGATTCTCACATGAATACTAGTCTCACTAATATATAAAATATTTTATGATTCTCAATTAAACAATGAAATTGTTATCATATATGGTAGTTAAATAACTTATATTGATTAATGTAATTTCTCACATTAATAGAATGAGACCAATGATATGATTCGCCTAAAATGTATGGAATCAATGTTTCAAAAAAATTTCACATCCTTGAATAAAATTTGATATTAATGAATAGAAATATAAAAATAATTGATGAGAATTTAAAATATATCTTTTCATTATTAATGGATAAATATTTCTACTAACCTCTTCATCATTTTATCCTTTTTCATTAATATATATATATAATATCTAAAATATTTATTGGCACATCAAATATTATTTACTAATTAAATAATAGCATCACAATATTTTAATTATGGTGAATTTTCATACTTATAATCACAATTATTCTTCTAATAAAAAATCTAAATTGAAAATTCTATAACAAATTTAATAGTTTTTTGATGTAATATCCATAATAATGTTCTCAGTTGTATCAATATGAGATACTCTTATTTTAACAGATACATTTTTATTATCATTTTAATATCACATGTAACATTATATGACATATGGTTTTGTCAAGATATATCACATATAATCAAGTGTGCTATCTTTAACTCTCTTTTTCGTTTTTATACACAGGTTGTATCATATCCACTATCAAAAATTGAGATAACTTTTAAGGGTATATGATATTAGTGTATCTTTTGTTTCATATACATTGAGGAAAAAATTTAAAATTTATTTTATCAAATAATATAATCATAAATCCTTTTTAAAACCCTTAAACACTTTGTAAAATATATCCATGTTTTCCATTTTCATATTCCCATATCAATTCCTTTTTTATATTTGTACAAAATTTACCAAAACTAATTTCAAATTACAAGAATTATAAAATTAAGAAGCATGGATCCTTAATGATATATCATATATCATTGGGTGTGACATGGGATTCATTATATGTGTTGCTTAAATTTTCACTACGTATTATCATATAATAAACGGGTATATTCACATATGAAATACATAACTACCTAATATACTCTTTGAAATTATCTTTGGTATTAATTTTTCTTCTTATGAGCTATCTCATATGGATTCAAATATGTGTATATCACTCACAATGATATACATGTTAACTTATAGTATCCTCATTACACCATAGATAACATAATACTACTTCCTATAATTTCTTTCATAAACATATATAATATACAATCATATTTCATAGTATTATCAAATATTTTTTTGATGTATCAACTTTAGATTATAATATCCTCTTTCTATATACTATGATAGCCTTGTATAATAGAAGTTTACCATATAGTCTTTATTTCAAAAATTGTATTATCTTAAATTATATAATACGAAATTATTGTACTTTTCTCAAAATAAATTATATCCCTTAAAAATTCACCAAATCAATTATAAATCATCTTTCATTCATAGACATGGTTCTGAATAATTTTTTTTGTCTTCCATCGATTTTTTACTGGAATTAAAAAATCCCATTATTTAGTCTCTTTAAATAATAATAAATTCATATGTACAATATATTATGACATGCTTCAATATCATTGTATGATGTCAAAAATAGTATACTTAAACATCAACTCCAAAGATATAAAATTTATATTATCAAAAAATAATTCTCAAAGAATAACCAATATCCAAATAATTTGTTTCTTCTACAAATATTTATTGTATCACCAACAAAACCACATTATGTGGTTGAGTGGTGCCAGAATTGACAAGAAGAGATAATAAAATTCACATATGGAAATTCCAAACCATTCCATTGAAATTTAATGGTGTTCAATCCATGTATCTTTTACAGAATCCAATCAATGATGAATTCTATCCTCTTGGGCTAGTTGTTAATGAGGTCTTCAAAAAAACATTCATTTTCATAAATCTAGATATAATATTGAATAATTACCTTCTATTCATTATATTATTAAATAACATTTCTATCTTAATTTTCAATCCAAGAAACTTGTTCCATGGTGAGTCCGATTTGAATATAAATTTTATGAATTCTTTGCCCATCCTAACTAAAAAAATTTATTAAAATTTGGTTATGTAGACTATTCTACGTGGAATTCACAAGAATTAATATAAAAGTTGTTAGTTTATCTTTTTATTGATGCTCCCAATATCTACCCTATCTAAAATAAAGCTCCATATGATCAAATGTGGTAATAAGTTGATGGACCGATTAGGACTCCTCATGATAGCTCTAATCATTAAGTGATATGTAATATATATTGAGATTGACAACTACATCTTCAATATCATTCTATATAATTCATATATGAAAATACTTCTCCATGTATTACTTATCTAATATAGATTTTGGATCACTATCAACTCATTTCACACCTTTTCCACATACATCTTCTTATTAGGATTGATCATTCGGCCTCCCACAACAAACCATTATTTTGGAGAACTCCTTATCCAAAAATAAATGTCACTTATGAAGAAGATTTATATTATTGATGAGAGTCCCAACACTAATATTATCTTTATATATTTACTTTTCCATCTAGTGAAAAATTGTTATTTTCATATATGAGTAGTCCTTTGGGGATTATTCCTCTTCCTTATAAGCCTTATAAATCCTTAGCAGAGAAACTTCCCTTAGTTAATTCACCAGATCTTGATCTAATGTAAATTTCTACAACACAAATTCCATATGAACTAGGGGAGTCTAGGATCATTGATTAATCCACCTTATCAGATTCATAAGGGCCAAATGTGACCTCTGTCATGGGGATAACCCCTTGGAGAGAGACATGGGGGCCATTTGAGAATACTACAAAGCTATATTCTCCGATGTTAAAACCATTCCACGTATTTTATTATTCTTATATTGTATTGTATCTCAACCTCAATCCTCTACTATGTTTTCAATTTTGTCTCTAAGGTAATCAAACTTATTACATAGATGAATATGTGGTCATCTTATGGGATTGTACCAACCATTATTTATCATGGTTTAAACTTATAGGGTATCATTTTTTATTGAACATTACCATTTATAGAATTGGTAGTCCCTACCTAGTGTCCACTATTATATATTCACTACTCTTATTTCGATTCAAGGCAGGAAGGTTTCCCAAAAAACATTTTACAAATTAAACCCCTCCTAAGAACCCTCATATTTATTCCTAACTTCCATGGTATATTTACATCTATAGGGTAACCTTATGGTTCCACACTAGGACCTCTTGGTGAACATGAATCATTATTAATAACGTCTTTTATGAATATCATAAATTTTGTTTCTTGTTCTGTTGGACCATTAGGATTTGGTTTCTTATAGAAGTCGTTAATATCATTACTTTGAAATCTAAAAACGTTTCAATAACCTATAGTAGTTTCATTCAAAATACATTGTTTTTATTGATGGTTTTGTGTGATGAAAATATATATAAAATAGGGAGGGGTGTAGAGATATCAATAATGAGGATAATATGTTACCCACAAGTGTGTTTTGGATACATGTATTATAATTATAACATTAAAAAACCTAGGGAATTTCCAAAAACGATCAAAAAACAGATTCTAGAAGTGATATGGTATATTAGTGAAACTCACCTAGACATATTAATATAAAATATCATATTCTATATGAGAAAAATGAACACTTTAGTATAAAAAATAGTATGAAATTCATGAATATTGGGACCAAAAAAAATAAAAAACAACCTCATGCGACAATTGAATTAGTGTTAGTCAATCATTATGAAGATCGTACAACATTGGACCTCATATGCACTAATCTAACTAGAAATTTTATTTGAAATCAAGAATTCATGGATGCTACCAACCAAATATATCTACCAAGGAAGGATCAGGAAACATTTTAGCTACTACATACTCAGATAGGGAGAGTTCAACTACTGGAACACCCTTATGTAGTTGATACATACACATGCTGATTTTGATATGATGGAAATCATATACATCAAGTTTCCCATCCCCTACACTATAAAAGGTTAGTCAAATTCCTCCATACATCTACTATGGATTCATATGAGATTCCTTCATCAGTCTACTTGGTCTTGTTGATAATTATCACTATATTTGAGAAATAGTTTACCCTTATATTATATATCATAAAATATATGTTATACAAAATGACATTTTTAAAATTCCTCCGTATTATTTTATTTCCATCCAAAATAAAACAATCCATCTATCAAAAAATGATTATATTGATTATAAATATTGAAACAATTATATAAACAATAAATATCTAATTGAATATGTTTAGATCAAATGATCTGACGCCATAAGAATTTAGACACACTTCCTAGTCACCATAGGATAGTGTAAAAGAACATTACTTGATCCAATATAACCTCCCTAGTTTTATAATTATCATAGCTATTCAGTTAAAATATTACATCCAATAATCTAGGGGAAGGAGACTAGAACCAAGAAGGAATAACACATCTAGTAGTCCTTATCCTATATCAACCTATAATAAAGGTAAATATCTTATACAAAAAAATAATAAAAACAGCAAAATTTATGTATAACAAACAAGTTAAAAATAAGTACAAGAGAGAACAATGATATACCAAAATATATATGGGAAACAGCCCAATAGAAAATACATATTCATATATAAATATATCCTTGTACAAATAACTTCATGAATGGGAAGAGATACTTTCACTACAAGGTCTCCCATATTGAACTCAATTAGTAACTATGGACACCATATACCAAGGTATGATACCATAAATAAAATTTAATAGCTCCATCAGTACCACATCTTCCATTTCACCAAAAAAAATGCCTCATCTATATATAATTTACATGAATGGTCATGACTCTTTTTAGGGGTGAGTATAAATGTACCAAGTAGAAAACCCAATAATTATAAAAGGATGGATGAAAATATGAATCAACTAAAACCTATGAATATGGTAAATAGATAGAAACTTAAATGATTAAAATATTCTCAAATTAAATGTGAACTATAATGATAGATTATCATCAGTCTTAACAGGTCTTCTCCATGTAATATCTTCTTTCAAAAGAAATGAAAGATTCCAAAAGTTTTAAAAACTGCATAAATCTGATTTTAATATTCTAAATACAAATAATATGTTGAAGGAATCCAAGTAAATTTTACAAGTATCAATTCCTCAAATAAATATATCACACACATTAAAAACTACCGAAATCTCATAATTTCAATCATAACACAATTTAACTATTTTATGGGACCCATGCCTTACTAAGGTATGTATGTTAGTCGAATGAATACCAATTACTATTAGAAATATAAATCTCTTAATATATTGTGGGGGGGGGGTACTAATCCTTATAGGTGAATTACCAACACCCCAACAAGTGGGGGTTACTATCTATAGGCATATTATAGTATAACCTCACCTTGTCATGGTTGGGGGTGTACTATACCCCATGATTGAATGTAGAAACCACACTTTACAAAAGTATTACATATTACATTGGTATATAGGGGAGTATCAAACTCTATAAAATATATTAGGGACTCATACTCTATCATAAAAAATTCTCTATGGGTATATTATAACCACATGCTCGGAATATCATTATATCACACAGTAGGGAGTACCTCGATTCCGTGTTCAGTTTTATTACATCACATGAATTTATATTTATACCTTCTGGAGATAGGATCCTAGAAATATAAAATGTGTCATTTATAATTATCTTTGATTTAAATTATAATTAAACCATCATGATATATGTATATAAATTATAGAAATTGACTATTTACAATTTTGATTCTAACACCGAGGTGATTATGTATGATAAAATGTAGTAAATGACAATAAATTATATGTACATGGAGTGTAAGTCCTAACCAAAGGCCAATAATGTATTTTAATTATTCTTACTTGTTTTTGTCACAAATGAAATGTGTCTTTGTTGGGAACATGGCATGTAAGACTCTCAGGCTTCTTGGGAGTCTTCCATTGGGAAACCATGAGTCGAGTCCTCATAATATACATGGTTTTCTGTCTATATTGACATGGAATGTGAAACTAAATTGCTATATTTCATTGAATTTTTATCTACCTCAATTTTTTGGTCAATCATACATGGTCTACAAATTTTCCAACACACTGTGTGAGCTTATAATGTTTATCCAGGTTTGATCCCTAGAACACGCCCAAGATCATGGACTGATATACACATCATGTGACCCTAAGGTAGACCATGTGGGATATTTTTAATTACACATAAACAATAGATGATATAAAAAGTGTGACATATACCTTGTGACATGAAGGTATGAACTCATGAAAGTTAAGAATTTCAAATGAAGGATCATTCATTTCTTGAAAATCACATCAATTCCAACACTGATTACATCACCACCATTATACATCATAACATTTTTTCCATGAACATAATATTCTCTCCACGAGTAGTCATATTCATAAAATTACTCACAACCATAATCAGTTATGATAACCTGAACCACTATCATTCTCAAACTAAGAAACTGCCCACTTGGACAGAGTAACATCCAAAGTCCTATAAGTCACCTTATTCAAACTACCACCCATGGATAGACTTGGTGTCTCTGGTCATTAAAAGAATCACTATCCTAGATACCCAATGTAAAGTTATTAACCAATTGATAATGGTATCTACGACCATCCACTGAATGTGGGATGGAAATTAATAAAAAAATTATCATTTGTGGTCATTCAAACCACCTAAATTTTTTGTCAGTACTATGAAAAACAATTGAAAAATAAAATTATTATTATTCGTAGAATAAAATGATAATGATAAAAGTATTTAAATATAATGAAATATTATGAATAAAATAATATCTTTTCTTAGAACAGGAACCCTTGTATTAATGTTATAATTGTTTAAGAATTTTAAAAACAATTTATTATTAATTCTATTAGTAACATTAATGTTGAAAGGATAAATTACAAAGAATTTCTCATCAAATATAAAACATTAATAAATATAAATTAAACTCATATAATACATAAGATTGTTAAGATATTTTTGAAGACACAAAACCAACAAATTAATGCATAAGGAATGAGGGGAATAATAATTGAGAAAGTCTTACAACAATGAAAACATTTTCATTTTTTTGAAGATTCATCAATGATGAGATCATGAATCTATATACTTACTTTTAATTCATAATTGGATCCTATGGTTTAATTTCCTAATCCCTAACATCTCATAAGGTTTAATGAATGTAATGGAATACCCGAGGGATATTATGTTATAGATGTTTTTCAAAAAAATGTTAAGTCGATGTCTATAACAATTAAAAATCCATTATAGTGTGGAATAGATTCTTCCCCCTAATGATGAATTCTTCTTAACCTACGTAATGAATACTATTTCATACATAAATATTGTTGCAAAATGAAAATATTATATTCCATTGAATTGATAATGATACTTAGGATCCTGGGATAATTTTTTTATTTAATATATATTAAATATCATCTAAAAGATTCCCATTATAATGTTCCACTAAAACACATCCCTAAGTTAAACACCATACCCCACTATAAATAGAAATATTTCAAAAAATATATATGTTTTTTACTATGGTAAATTTTCCCATTTTTGTTTTTTTTAGGAAAAGGGAATTTCAAGCACCGAAATAACCTACGGCCCAACCAAAGTCTAACTGATCCCATAATGTACTCTACACCTCTAAAACAATTCAACCATGAAAAAAATAGTGAACTAAAATAGTAATCATAAAAAATATCATCTATAAAAATAACCATCATAGTAATCACTTAATCATCCAATAAAGATACCACCTCTGTTAAAACATGGGGGACAAAAAAATTGGAATACATCAACATTACTACATATTCAATTCTATGATTTTCCTCCTTATGTATCCACATATTCAATTGAATAATTATACAATAATTTATCTAGAACAATTACATGATAAAATCATGTTCTCATATTCGTAGATTCTGTACATTTTCCCTTACTAATTATATTTCTATTCACAGGTCACCCATTATAATAAAATGAAGAAACCCAGGAACAACTGCCATTATGATGGAAATGGACAATAATAACAAGAAAATAAGGGTGAAATATCATTTACAAGACTAACCCCAAGGATATCATGATCTCTTAGCATAATATTTTCACATTTCCAACGGTAACCTCACATCCACTAATATGGAAAAGGTTTCATACACCACTAAATATATCTTATTCATGTTTTGATCACTCTTCATGAAAGAAACATATAAAACCTGATAAAACATATCAAACCTCCTCATAATTTAATGATACTAAAACTTATATAATAAATGATATATCATTACATAATATCACTATGATGTTCATGGACCATTTCGATGACCATGAACTATTCGATCAAGATATCATCATAAAACCTAATCAACACAACTGATCTAAAAGTAAATTTATAAAAAATATCATTAAAAATTTTAATATATTCACTATATAATGAAATCCAAATTTCATAAATAATAACACGATAATTGTATCATTCTCAGCCTAGGGAACATGGTTCAAAATCACCCATCACCACAACAAAGATATTACTTATAGTAATTACCATATCCCACTATAGAAATAAAATTTTCACTCCCCACCACAGGGATAGTTCATGATGTGTACTACTGTTATATTATTTCAAAAGAAGTTGAAGATCCGATTACTGATCCTATTAATATAGAACTTTCTCACTTAGTTTATATGGTGAAGACACTGTATATTTATTCAATGGAAGGATATGTGACATTTTCCCATCAAATCTAACCACATTTTGGTCATATTTTGAGACATATCCCCCATATATAAGGATTATAATTCTTGATAAGGTAATAAAATACCATTTTATCATTTTACCAATCTAACCAAAAAGTAAATCTCATCCTTAAACACCAAAACTACCATATAAAACACTTAATTTATATAAGAAATTACCTAAGAATAAGAATGACATATAGAACTCACACCATGATAATTTATCACAATAATGGTTCTCTCACATCCATCATTTCCAAATACATTATATGCTCACTCCCATTTTAGCTCAATATGGGGTTTAATTGACAATGACTTCCGAAAATGTGCCATGGGTCAAAATAAACATGATAGGGGAATTTATTACACCCAAATACATTGGAAGAAAGTAATCATACCCATATAGATTCAAAAATTCTATAAGAGGATCAACCTTCTCATAGATCCATAGATGATTCTAATATTATCCAAATTTTACCAAGAACCCATAACACAATTCCATTTGTCATTGAGTTGACACTCATCTATAAAATATCATTATCTAAAAATTATTCCTAAGATAATATTATCCCTATAATCCTCTATGGGCTATCTAATAAACTAATTAACATATAAGTACCACCTCAAAATAAAGGTAATGAAAAACGTGATTTCCCATTGAGGGAAAACTCATAACATCCTCTTATTAAATATTGACATCACTACTCTAGGAAAATACTCTATTATAGAAACAAAATAATATATTTAATAATTATTTTTGGTGGATATTCAGTGGATAAAATCAATGTTTTTTACTATATTAATCAAAGGGTATCACTGATCACTAAAGGATGACCTTGACACATAAAGAATACTTTTCCTTACTTCACAACAAAAGTGAGCCATCCTAACTCAGACTATAGATACCAATTCATTATAATGATAATGCCTCAAATTATTGTATTGAAATGATACAATCCCATAAAATGTTTCTATATTTTTAGAATGACCACATACTTTCATGCAATTTGTGGAAGGAGATTATCACAACTTGTAAGAGTCTCCAGCCAAAGATGTCCAACATAAAGCTCCACTAGAATTTTTATTGCCCAAAAAATTACATATGAAGAATGGAATAACACATGTAAATATTGATGAGTATGTATAAAAATTAATTTTACCTATAAATATATTTAACACTACCCATAAATGCTTCTAAAAATCAATTTATTACATAAATAAATCCACAATTTTCTTATTATCAATCATTTTCTGATAATGACTACCTGAAGGCAGTTCTAGTGGAGTTCCAAAGAATCACCCACTGCTAGATACTCCAAAAAAACTATCTCATATAACAAAACCGCATCCCATTAGGATACATAACCTATTTATGTAGGTTTCCAGACCTAAATTCACCAATTAATATAAAAACAATTATATGGTGTTTCTCTATTATATTTAAGGAAATGTTATACTACACCAAAAGTTGGGTGCATCATTTTTTAGAAATTCTCAACTAAAAACTTCTAATTTTGATCTTAAAGGAATATATTATAAATAAATTTGACTAATTACCCTATCTCATACCATGCCATGAAATATTTCATGGACATACTATACTAAACAGGTTATAGCATCACCTTAACTCAAACCATTCTCGACATAGTCAAATAAAATTACATGGAAATGAATCAAAACTATATAAATGATGAGATAATGAAAAATTTAGTTTTTTTCAATTTATATAAATATAACACTGTTTGATAGAGGTAACATGATAAATGAACCATCGTCTATTCAGTTGGTGTCTGATCCAAATTGGATATGAAACTCTCAGACTTTAACCAATGTAATTCCACATAAAGATCAAGCTCTCCTTGAAAACCCTACAAGGACTATACTATAAATACTTATTTTATTAATTTATCCTATTGATAGTATCACCTATCCCATTATAAACTACCTACTCCTCTTTTAGATGTGTAAAACAATGCACAACCAGTAAAGGGTCTTATATCAACTCATAGGGCCATTAGTACCTCTCACTTAAATCTATGGATCAATGACATGTCACTACCCTAATAATAAGCTAGACAGTCGTACACTACAATGATATCATCCTGCCACTATCTATAAATATGATCTTGACATATATATATATATATATATATATATATGGAATCTTGAACATGATTGGACATACCCCCAGTTATTAGAGCATATATGGGTGAGATGACATAGGAAGAACATCAATTCAACAAATATACACTAGATGGTTCCTTTACTATCCTAACATACCCTAAAGATAATTTCTCATAGTTCTATGTGGATAAATATTATAATATTCCTGGTGACATGATTCATTAATCGATACACAAACACTTATGTTTTATATTCTGAAAACAGAACTAAAATCCCTAAAATCATTGTTTTCCTAAATATCCCAAACCAGTCCTCAAAAGATGACTAAATACAATATTATCCCAATTGACTCAAAAACATTAATTCCACTATTAATTTGAGACAAATTTCTATCTAAATATAGGAACCACTCATAATTACGTAGGTTGTGATACGATAAGTTGATCTTCAAGCTTCCAATGGATATAAAACTTGTTTCACTAGTCATATGAGATTATCACCTTATATTTGATCACGATGAATATTATTATTTTTAAGATATATTATTATGTTCTTACTGTTATCAAGAAAATTAAATCAATTTAATTCTTTTAAATGGATGGATTTCTTCTAAAATTTTGATTTAAATGATATTATCATTATAAAGATAGAATATTTTATGGCATGGAACACCACGATAACTTTAATTTTATACTAGAATATGAAAAACATCTTTTGGAAACTGATAATGGAACAAATTTGCATAAAGTAGTTGACATTGAATTGTGGTTACATCAATATGGTTATGTAATTCAGAAGACCTTAAATAATCTCTATCACGATGGTTCTTTAGAATCTTATGAAATAAACTTCTAGATTGGTGTTATACTTGTTTTAATGGGAAAATTACCAAACAAACATTTAGTTGAAACAGTGAAAGGGCATAGTGATTTTTGAATTATTTCATATATATATTTATGGGACATTTTTTACTGAATATAGATTTGTGAATGTTTGAATACCTTGTGAAATTGAAGGAATTAGATAATTATGTAGAACCCTCTTGATAATATGAAAAATAAACCTAAATCATATCAAAGTGTAAAATAAATATATGAAGAGTTCATAAAATATATCAATGAGTTTTCTATTCTTCTTCAACTCACTCCTCCATATACACCACTGTAGAATGGTTTTTATAAATGGTGGAATAACACCTTGACAGAAGTTGTTTGGTCAATAATGAGTCATATAAATCATTAATTATTTTTTAGACGTATTTAAGGTAAATAATTTCATATTCACTAAATGATGTGATAACTAGAGAGGAAGTTATGATTTCATTAAAACATTTGAGTGGAAGGAAACCTAGTTTTTTAAATAATCATGTATAGGGTTGTGGGACATTTATTAAAGCAACCTATAGAAAAAAAACTAAAACACTAGGTAATGAAATGTATCTTTGTGGGATATCTTATGTAAAAATGGTATATTACTCAAATGACCCCTCATATAAGAAGGTAATAGTTCCATGATTGGCCATATTCCATGAGATGGAATAACATTTAAATTAGATAATGAATGTAATATTCAAACCAATAATGTTAATTCTTATGATACATATGATTTTTAATATGAATAAATTCCATATTAACCCATGGAAGGAGTTGTTATAGAGACATTAGTATTTATTAGGATCTCTGGAGAGGGTAGAGGCCTGGAGAGATTTGTTTTTCTAGTCCCTAAAAATATTGACTCATTTTTACATGATTATGGTGAAATTTCTTCTAAAATGTAGAAAATAAGAATCTTATAAGTTCATAGATGGAATGAATACTTGAATTTTGATATATATTCTATTTCCCAAAATAAATTTTTGGTAATGGTCAATCTGCTAATAGATTTAATTCATATTGGTTGAAAATTGGTATTCAAGAAGCCACTAGATATGGAAGCTATGTTTAGTACCAATAATCCATGACTAGTGGATATTTTTTTTAAAAAATATAAGTAATGGAAGATGATGAAACATTTTCACCAATTTCTATATTTAAAACTATTATGATTCAAATTTTCATACAAATCTTCCATGATAATGGGAGTTGGAAGATGGATGTAATAAATATTTCCCTTAATTAGGATCTTGTAAAATATTCCTATATAAGAAGACCATAGGGGTTTATAAATCCAAGAGATT
The DNA here is from genome assembly GCA_963277665.1 of Viscum album. Taxonomy (NCBI): domain Eukaryota; kingdom Viridiplantae; phylum Streptophyta; class Magnoliopsida; order Santalales; family Viscaceae; genus Viscum; species Viscum album. Next base: position 892,991,812 of record OY728138.1, read on the forward strand.
CTTATAATGTATGATTGTTGTAGAGATCTATTTATAGATTATAATGAGCATCCAAATTAGGGAATATTCTTTTTGATTAATCCATAAGATAAATTATTTTCAAAAAGAATTTATCTAAGCCTTGCGCATTCAAATGGTTTTGTGGGAGTGTTTTTTTCAATTTATATATGTTTAATATAAATAACTTATTGGAAATGAGATAGCATTCATACATAATTTAAGACAACACTAAACACATGGTTCCCCATGAATATAATAAGTGTAGAAGACTAGACTCCTAAGATCAAAATCACTCATGATAGATCCAAGACGATTCATAGAATAAGTCTAGGTATATAAATTTACATTATAATAAATAGATTTATTACGGAACACTCCAAAATGGGATTACTTTATATTTCACATGATAAATATCTCTATAATAAAACATTTCCTTGGTTATAGTAGGATAGATAGAGGATGATCATGATCCCTATGCATCAATTATAATATTGTTTATCTATTCCATCCAACATACTCAGATTCATGTTTCTTAAGCCTTGATAATGGTATACAGATATCAAGCAGAAGCAATATACCACTATTTTTTGGTATCCAAGGATCTCTTAATGTATCTGAGTTTGACTATGGATTTCATTTAATTTATGGAGGAGGTGAGGAGCTAATCATCCGGGGATATATATTTATTCTAGTTTCTATATATATCAAGATGATCTAACATTATAGTTAGGATATGTATTTACTCTCAATAGAGGATATATGAGTTTTATGAGATCAAATAAAGTATTGGTAACTGACTCTAATGAACATTTTAAGTATATTGAAACCTCTAATTCAACTATGGAAGTATTATGGATTCACGACATCCACTATTAGATTGTTATAGTCCTATAAGTATAGATAATATCACATATTATATTAATAATTCTATGTCAATGGACCATTCTACGGATTAATGTTCTCATTAGAGAACAAAGAATATATATTATAAGTATTACCTCTTTGTTGGATTTTATAAAATTGGTGAAACTATAGTAAGAAGGTTTTCAAAGTAGTATATCATGGTTGGACTATTGACTAAATCCTTATCATAGAAATAACTTTAAAATCAATTGGTTAGTTGTTTTAGGAACGTTATTAGTATGTGGATCTAGTCCATGTGGCAGTCATTTAGAGTTGGTTTCTTAGAACCAACACCTTTTTATATTTCGATTACATCTATAATCATTATCTTGGGTACTAATTAATATATTTACACTTTATTTTTATTATTATATGTTACATTAATGTGATAATTTCCATATGAATTCATTCATTAAGAAATATTAAAAAAATCCCCAATATGAGAGAGCCTTGATGTTCAACAATGATATTCTTAAATACATGTTCTATGGTTGTATGGAATCTCTCTAATAAAAAAATATGATAAAGACTATTAGGTTTTGGAGGATCAGAATAAAAAAATTATTATTTCTATAAATTTCTCATTTTATAATATCTAGGAGATAGGGATATGAGAAAATATCCGTCTATAGGAATTCCACATGTAATATTTGTGACTGGATATTACTATTTTTGGATGTGTTTATTATTTTTATAAATATTATATTATTATTAATACTTATCATATGTCTTCAATATGTATATATTGTTAAAAAAATAATTTCATATGTTTCTTGTGATGTAGTATATATTGGGTGCATCGAAAGCAATACTCCCGTAACGAATATCGTAAAACAGATTTTTTTTCACTATAATTAAATGGATGTAAATATCTTAGGACCATTGGATGAAATGTAACAATATATTAATCTAATGTCCTTGCATATTTTATAAATGAGTTAATTTAAGGAAATTAGAATAATTATATATCACTAATATAGTTTTATAACCCCAGTATGCAATATACTTGATGAGATATTGAGATAAGGGAATTTCATTACATCATAAAAATTCATAGGAGGTTATTATCATTGTTACATAAACATAATTATTTATTGGTTCCATTATGTGTTTCTATATGCTTCACTATAACTCTATGATAGTTTTCCTTGGGACATAAAGAAAGATGCCTGAAGAGTCACATATTATGTGTGTCCAATATATTGGATAAAATATATGTGAATTTGAAATTATAAAATCTATTTTTCACTATTTCAATGATATAATTATTCTTCAGGTTTTGTTTACATTTTAAATATTGATTGAATCAATAATACATGGATATTTATTTATTTAATTAAAAATTTAGTTGTCAGGATTCATAAATGGTGAGATGGATTAGTAGTATGTGTAAGGGGTATTATGTGAATGATATACATAGTATCATCTAATTATATATTAATTTATATATTTAATAAATGATACCTATATCATCCTCAAGTTTTATATAGAAGAAATAAATATTTTTGTTCTTGTTGTTATTGTTGATGTTATTATTAATTGTGGTGTTTTCTTCAGATTAAGAAATTTCCTAAGGGCCTCTGTGTACTAATTGATTCCCTAACCAAGCTATATAAAACATTTTATATCATTTATAGGGTAACATATTTTAATTCATACTGAATAGAATCTATAGGTATATATCAATAATATAGTCAAATTATTTTCTCAAGAATTCCCTCACGAATGGAGAAAATAATCCTTCTCTCCATCTCAAAAACCCAAAAGAACATGAAAGTACACATCAATATCATCAAAGATTCCTATTGTGATAAATGAAAAAAGGTGGCCTATCATCAATACTCTCTTAACAATATCCATTGGCGATATTTTTAGGTTCGAGGATCATGTGTGGTTTACTTCTATAGAGATTATACCCTTAGATCCTTTGTCAAGATAAAAGTATGAAAATAGTGGTCAATTAATTCATCAATGAGGAAAGAATTAAAATAAAATTAAAATATCATACATTTAAATTAATTATAAATAATATAAGAAATATTTTATATTATGGATTCATGGGTCACTATTTATTGTGTTCTTATGGGAAATATGAAGAAAAAAAGTAAACCCCATCATTTTTCATGGTACCAACCTCTATCAACAAACCCAAAACCATTAGGGCCATGTAAAATTATTATATAAACTAATATATATCAATATAATATAACATGTTCATATATAATAATTATCTCTATATGATTTAATATAATGAATCACCATATACAATAAATACATCTAGAACATATGTAATCATAAGTTGTAATGATGTGAATTTGGCAATATTAAAAATAATACATTCCATATTCTACCTCATACATTATCCATCGTTAGCTTTAAAATATCTTCCATTATTTTCATCTTATGATCTTTATTGGAATAATAAGAAAATCCACACAAGTGTGGATGCATAGTTGAAAAATTAAACATATTATTGTTTCCCTAAGTAGTGAGATAGCCCTATTTATATCTAGATTATATGTTCGTAATTTATTTTGACAACTTTATCTAGGGAACCATTACCATTAAATTGTTCCCTCCAGGATTGGTTTTCATCCTTTGACTAGTCACAAACCCTCTACATTAGTGCACTACATCCCAATTTCCAAAGGTGGGTGGCCTCTACCACCAAGGTTGGTGATGTAAAATCCTTTATCATAATAGGATGATGGGATATAAAATACTCCTTACATTTATTCCACCTTGGATTTAATTTTCTAGTCTAGTTATCCATCATATATTTAGGGAATGTTCATGAATAGTGCTCTTGGAATAATCTTAGAGTGCACAGTGGTTACTGAATGAAAATTTTCAATATAGGGAAGCTACCTATGGTCACTGCTGATGATTTCATTGGTCATCTCTAAGATTATTTTAATCATTAGTGTGTTAGGAATCTATAAATTTAGTCCTCTTTCATAGTTGAGGAAATCTCATGTATGAGATTTCATAGGTGTATGACCCTTGTAATCCCGTGTTTGTTATCAGACAACTTAATATAGGGAATAATATATCCATAGATCATTAACACATTAATCTTGTCCTTATAAGATAGAAAGACTCATATATATTTTTAACTATAAAAGGAATCATACACTCATCATGCAATGAAACATATGATCATCACGTAAGGATTCTAAGTTATGTCACCTTGGGTATCTCTTAGTCATACCATGAGGTAGATATTCTAATCAAACATAATGGGTCATAAGATTAACATATTATAAGGGTGTGATCATAGTCTTAATGTATTGTGGGTTATAATAAAAGGTTTAATGTATTTTGGGTAATCTTTCCAAATATGTTCATCATGTATTGGGAAAAATATAGGTTTGTGTCACTTGATGCCACTGAATCCTAGTGGGGACCTCAATTATATATCCAAATGGGGTAAAACTTATTTCGAGGTGTAATGGTCACCCTTCAAGGTATTATCTACATAGGGGGATCTTGGAATGTTTTTTTGTGATTTTCATATTAAACTGAAGGAAGTGTCCTACCAACCATGTTAGGGGATAGGGATAAAAATCCATATAGTCCAGCTATATAATTTGGGTTCATGAGCTTCTAATTTTCCATACAGATTAACAAAATGTGTAAATGGGACATGTGTCATAGAAATGGGAAATAACAAGGGAATGAGGGGGGATTGCACGTGGAAGTCCTTTGTGTGCAAATATGTTAAACTAATGGATCATAGGGTCTTATAAATGAAACCTAACTGTAATATAGGGTATCCTCTCATGATTATGACATGTGTAATAATATGTTTATCACATATGGAAGAATGTGGTTTAAGGTAATGTGTTAAGGATTTTTTCTTTTTTTAACATCGTTCATCAAGGATGTTGTCATTCACTTTTATATAGATATTACCAATTTCATGTATCGAGTAAGAGTGACAAGGATAGGGTGTATATTCTTAGGAGAAAGTGACAATGAGGCCTCCCATATCATGCTTAGAGGAAAGGATCCAGGCATGAGAGAAGATTATACCAGTCATCTGGTTATGGTTAATAAAAATGGATCCAGTTTGAATTTTATCTGTGCACCGGAGCACTCAGATCAATTGTATAAATGTTTGAAAAAAATAGGCATTATGTCAAAGATCTAATGTATGTGTCATGAAATTTTTCATTTCTTCTCACCTTGGGTGTTGTGAGTCATGGTATTTATAACAAAGATAAGGTGAGGATTCATGTGGAATAATAGTACACATATTTTGGGGTTTCATAAAGCTTGGGGGCTATTCAAAGTGAACATATATTTCATGAACATGAATAAAAATCAATGGAATATTCATGATGACACTTGTAACCCAAGATGAAATTGTGTGGTTCCAATGTGTGGAGTTTCATGCATGTTATCTTCCAATACTAATATATGGTAAGTTTGACCAGCATGAGTTCTATAAAGGAAGGGGTGATTGAATGATATCTTAAGGCATCAACTTCCATTGTTTTTTTCCTAGAAATTGTGGGAGATGCTATATTTATAGAAAAATGGTCTTCACGACTATTGGGTTATGAAACTTCATCCATGTCATTAATCTTCTAGTTGGTTCACAAAATTATGGGTTTAACTACTGTAATGAATTTTTCATTACAGTACAATCACATAAGGTTTCAATTTAACATCATCTTTACCATGCATGTTACTTGTGAAACAACATTTGGGTCACATGTAGGTGAAATTTTTTTGCATGACCTTATCCATTTTTAGAGATTTTATAGAATCTATGAAACATGAGGCATTTGGTTTCACCTTTATCATGTATGTTTTTTCTCTCCAAATATGTGAGTGGTGTGAAAATGGTAAAATTTATGCTCGAGTGTCCCCATATCTCCAAAAATGGTCTCCTAGGATATATTTTTCCTTCTATTTTGGGAAAAAATTCTTTTAATGTTGACATGAATTTTTTGTACCAAAAAATTTCTTATATTTGAATTAGATCTGATGGGGAATATGAACCTTGAATTCTATGGAAAACACTAAATTTTGGTTCTATGTTTCATAAAAAATTTTCTTGTGCAAAAAATTGGGTGTCTCACCCCTTTAATAGAGTAATGGGTTGAATTAATGGTAACATGAATTTCATTCACTAATTTCCTTCTCTCATTTAGGGAACTCAAATTAATTTTAAAAACTATGGAGCCTTAGTGACATATAGTCGTGCAGCTTCTCTCTACACAACACGATTTGTAGTCAATAGATTCTCTTATTTTTCATATATTTGTGTGAAGTGGGGTCCTTTTCATGTTGTTGAGTCACATCCAAGATATGGGCCCTATATTCATTATAAAAAGTGACTTTTATGACCCATCATGTGAAATTACTCTGAAACACTATAGAATGGATGATTAGTCCATATGAACTACTTCTACTTCCACTCAATGAGGAAAAATTGATGGAAACCCTAACATGACCTAGGCCATGATGTTTATCTCAAAGATTGATTACTTTTCTTTCATTTTTAAATAACTATTGAGGAGTTTTTTTCCCTGTAATTGGTTAACCCTCTACAATTTTGAGGTTCTCGATGTTGTGGTTATTTCAGCTATTGAAACCAACATATTGAGATTTGAGTTCCCTCAGCATAATTTTTTTTAAAACTAGAACATATTCACTACTATAAATTTATTCAGGATGTCTAAGGACCATTCTATATGTACCCATATTGGTATGATAAGGATAATTATATAATATTCATAGGAAGATGAAAATTTTCCTCCCAAATATCCAAGTATCATCCATGCCATCATTTTAAACAATGATAAGGGGTGGTATAATGATTGAGACTTTTGATCAGTGGGGAATTCACTAATTATTGGGAGTGGTATTACTAGATGTGACACAACTATGAAGAATATTTTCTAGAGCCTCATCATATTGGGGTATATTATATATTTTCTATTTCTCAATTATACCTCTATTGGAAACATGATCTACTTCCAGTGAACCTCATAAAATATTACACAAACATGAAAATGTTCACCTTCATTATGGTGAGGTTGGAATAACCATATAGAAATTTACTACATCTAAAAGATCCCCCTTATAGGAATCCAATTAAATGAGATTCACCCATCTCCCAACCCTTTAGGGATAGAGAAAATACATTGGTAGTGGTGAAGATTATTTTTCATCCACTAACATTAGACTTAAAGAACCATCCCTTCCACCATGATATCGCCGTAAATATTTTTATGGTACCGTTCATAAAAAAATAGTGGAGAAGCATCCATGATGGAAAAAATTGTTCCCCTAAACATGGAACCAGTGGAGACCAGTGTGATACAAGCTCACTCTAGAGGAAAGTTGATACCATGAGTGGGAGTACAATATGGTGGACTGGAACCTAGAAGTGTGGTATGAAGTTTTCCCTAACACTTTTTTTGAGTAGGTGGCTAATTATAACCAGATAAATTCATATTGTTTATTGATTGGATCCCTAGTTGTGATGGTGATTATGGTGTATAAGAACCATTTCAATGTAGGCATCATAGTCATAGCTTGGTTGTATATCCTATTATGACATGTCATTAGGGGGTACATGCCAATGTGAATTGGTGGTGCATTATAGTTCTTAAATGATTGTATTTTTGCATTTGGTTCTCATAAACCAACTCCAATGTACATTATGATAACATGTATTGATATTTCTGAATATTTATAATCTTTTAATACGATTTTTATTGTTATTCTATGTAACATATTATTTGATAATGTCCCAATTGTAGATATCACACTAAATGGTCAAAATATTTATCCTTTATGATAAGAAACCAGAAGTGCTATGACACTACTTCTAAATATATGTTCTATTTAAAGATTAGAGCATTTTAGGAATAGAAATGATACATGCTATTAGGGTTATATATTCATAGGACATTGTGGAATCGTTTCATGGTGTATTTCCTTGGTAATATCCCATAGAATTTTATGAGAATGATCCCTGAAGGTAGAAAATCTATATTTATATGTGTCATTGGATATTCCCATATACAGACATGTGTATTGATCCTAATACGTTAAAATTATTTTTAATGAGTATTACGAGTCATGAACATTGATGTATTAAAGAGAATAGTGATGATATATATTTGTGGTCAGGTAAGATACATTGGGTGCGTTATGAGTAATATTGCATTAATGAATAATGTGAGAAAGGATTTGTCACTTATGTTCATTAAGTGAAGTTTATATCTTAGTCCTTTTTTCTGAAAATTATATAGTATAAATAAATCCATGTCCCTGGGGTTCTATAGGCATGTTCTTTTTTAAAAAGTCAAAGAAATAGACATCAAGCACATTGGTTGATGGGACTTGCATGAAACCTTTTTAATTAGAGATATAATGATAAAGAGATTATATTGCATAGAACACATCCTTATGAGGTATTATGTCATTGTACCATTAACATCTTTCCCTATGGGTGCCTCAGCATGTTACTAGATTTTAACCATGGAATTTAGGCTACTTCACCAAATACCACTGAGAAAGAAGCCAAGAAGGTCATTCTATAAGTGTATCCGGAATCTCTATTAAATAATAATAATAATACTTATTATTTAATAGGTTGAATAAATTTTATTCAGATGCATGGTTTTATAATTATTCATGTTTTATTGATCATTTTTATTTTGTCACCAGTTATTTGAGAGAATATATTCTAAGCCAAATATTAAATAAATATTTATTTTACATTTAGTAAATATAATATTAATTTATTTATTATAAAATAATGTAGTTATATTTATTTTGTAAATAAATTGTCGACATTCACACCCTTATAAATATTTTTGATGAATTGAGGACCAAGTTTAATGGTCTGGTGAGAAATAATAAATATTTAATATTATTTCATTAATTAGATTTTAATTTAATTATCAAGTTATGTGCATGTTGAGAAATAATAATATTATTGTTATTTTACATGGGGTATCTTATAGAATAAATAAATAAAAAGGTCACTTGGGGAATTATTTATTTCTAAACCTAGTGATATATAATCCCAATTTTATTATTTTATCCTAGATCTAATTCCATTGATTGGTTTTGGATATTAGATTTGGATAATCCTCTTAGGCCATATAGAGCTTCCTTCTCTAGGAACACTCCCCAGAATGGAGATAGATCTTCCTCTACCTCCCACTCTCATGTCAAGAGAGACCAAGAATAATGCATTGAATGTAGTTCTTGAGGTGATCAGAGTTAGATGATGCAATCAATATGATCCTCTTTTCTCACATTCGATGATTCCTATAACGAAATTTTGATATTTTTGGAACACATGTGGATAACCAATAGAGAGAATCGTCTATTGATTCCAATAACACAGTGATGGTACAATGCCATTTTTTTTCATATCCATCAATGAAGAAATAATTCCAATAATGTAATTATTTAATTAATTAAATTTATTATAAATAATATGTGATGGTCCTCTCTTTGGTTCCATATTTTTATCCATTTTCTATATTCTATTATTCAATTTTATATATCACAACATTTATTATTATGTAAATATTAGATTGATCATCGATCATGGAAAAAACATTGTAAATGAACAAAAACATGATTTTTTTTCACTAGGAACCTACAATTGTTATGAGAGAAGTCACATAATTATTTATACTTATTTAAATATTGTTTGTGATTTAGTTTTCAATTAATTTTTAATCGTTATTTTATTAAGAACTCTGGGATCCTCTTCTTCCCCCATCATTTAACGTACATCTAATTAATAAGACTAATTTTATAAATTAATTAAAATTGAAGAACTCTTTATGAGGTACCAAGAACTTAGGTTGGATAACATGGGAGTACACATCGTATAACTTTAGTTAGACACTATGTACATGTGTTAAATGCATCAGTAATTAATTCTAAAATAAATTCAAAATATGTACATTAATGACACATGGTGTATTTATTTATTATATTGTGTGTTGATCAGGCCAGGGTTCCACATGGTCAACCAGTGTACATGTCATGTAGCCCACGTACATGACGTGTAGTTCATTTGTGTCATTCATGGGCTATGTAATACCATAAACATCCTACCTGACTAGTGACCATGTTACTCGGAGACCACGCACAGTGTTGTCTCTTATACACATCATGTACTCTAATTTTCCAAGACACAGTTTACACACCAAGCACCAAGGCATGTTCCTTAGATACATGGTGAGGTATGTAGGTTTTGAGTATCTCTTTTGTACATTTAATGTACTTATACCGAATTACATAAATTTAAAATTTATTTATTATACCGTGTAAACCTTATTGACATGTACTTATCTATGGTCATTAAGTTTATAGGACACTCCATGTGATCGGTTTTAATACATATATGTTTAATTAATATCTGTGTGATGTTTATATCAATGTATCATGTATGATTCGTATTATAACTGTTACTCTATAGGCATTGAATCACGACACATGACAAAAAAATTATGTACTTTGTGTAATTATTATGGTGATAACTCTTGTTATAAAATAACATGATAAGTCGTGTATGTCATATATCACCAGAGTAAATAGTGTGTGAGTATAATAAATGTTAGGTAGATTTAGACATGTATTCACTGCCTTTTCTTTCATGGTACATTTATGTACATTGTTATTTATAAATAACTTTATTTAATTTGTTTAAATTTAATGGATGAGAATATCAAAGAAATTTGGATGAGAATTAATATAAAATAGTTAATTGAGAAAAGATGATAATTAATCAATTAGAACATGATTTATCTTATATAAGAATTATTTAGAATTGATTTCTAGTTTAATTAAATTCAAAATTCATTTCATTCATGTAGATGATCATTATTACAGACCAAAGTATTTTATTTTATGGGTTTCCTTTAATTTTTTTACTGAATTAATGTTTTGGAATGTGTGTGTTCTCTCCTATTATTTTGATATGGGTTTTGGTGCCAATGGATTCATTTATGTTAACACTTTTCCCCTCACCTATGAGTGAGTAAAATCATATGTAATAGAGGGAAATCCCATGCTTGCTGATGTAGTTTCATTTTGCGTCCAAGGAAAAACCAATCCATTAGAGATATATTGGTGGATAGGTGTAAATCCATATCCCAAACATTAATTGGTAGAAGGATTTTCCCCTAGATCAATGGTTAGTTTAGCAACCGCTGGATAAACTAACCATTAGTAAATTCTCTTGATCATGTCACTTAATTATTTTATTTTATTCAAGATTCATGGTTATTTTGTTATAGGTTTATTGTCGTGATCACAATAATTAATGAAATTAGTGATCATGTAAGATATAACTAAAATAAATTTCCTTATGTGTAAATACTATCTAGTACATGGTTATAACTTATTTAAATCGACTTAATAATAATTGGAATGTAATAAATATAAAAAATGTATATTTATTCAAAATGGATAAAATCTATCAATTACATATATTAAGTTGATATATCCTTTTACTACTTCTGTTAAAATGGAAACATAGTTCAATGTCCTAGACCAACCAATGTTGGGGTGATTTCAATTATCAAGGAAATCTAATATAAAGTTCTAGGTTGACTCAAATTATTTCCCCTCAATGGTTGACATCCAAAGAATGATTTTTTGTAACTGAGAGTCAAGGGTGGAGGAAATCAAATTTAAGGATTGTAATTTTGGGGAGTCCACGCAAATAATCACGAAATTGTTAGTTAATGCAGATGGATTTTGGAATACCAACTTAAAACAATTCAAGTTTCATCACCAACCAAATTTGGTGTAATGATAATGGTAATATGGATCATTTCCTATATAATTTCCAAGAAATTGGATATTCTAAATCCAGCATTGAGGGAAATTAGGTTTTGATAAAATATTGAGTAATTAATAAATATAATACTTATTTAATTGTCTAAAATTTATCAATTAAATTAATAAGATTATTCTCATATTATTTTTATTAATATAAATAAAATGACATCAAACATATTGTTGTGATCCATACATAATAAGTATAACCTTCTTACTGGCATAAATTTCATAGAGTGGTAAAGGAGATTTTGTGTTATCCTCCTCCATGAAAGGAAATGGTATGTGTTGGAAGAATGTATTCCTAATGTTCCTAGTAATAAGCTAAGTGATGAAGAGTTTTCACTATATGAGTAAAATTTTAATGATTCTCGAGATGGCCAATTTCTCATGATATCATCCATGTCCAAGTATCTTTTCAATAAACAAGAGGACATGTATTCTTATATAATGATGTCTTGCCTTTGGGATCTCTATAAATAGAATGTGATATGAGAGATTCATGAGAGATCCAATTACTTGTTTATAACTAATCATGGATAATCTACATCCACTGATCCTGATGTACTTAATATTATTGGCTTTATTGAACTCTTAGAAATCTAATAGAATAAATTTCTGAATGAGTTTTATATATATCTCATTCATTCATCACATCCCAAGACCATCTATGTATTTATCAAATAATTATAACATGATAAATAATGAAAAGAATCTTTTGGAAATTCATACATTCATTCTTAGAGTGGATAAGGACATCGGACATGATAAACCTACAGTTCTTATGGGGAATAAGAAAAGGAAGAAGAAGGAAAAGGGACCTAAGGCTCATAACTAGTCTAAAGATCTCGGGAACCTACCTTCCATGAAGAGGATGATATATAGTTATGTAAAGGAAAAGGATGAGGTATTCTTTTCATGTAGAAATTCTAGCCATTGGAAGAGGAATTTCACCAAGAAGAATGGGGAAGCTAATGGTGTATTCTTTATTGAGTATAATCTACCAATATCTATAGATTGTGTATTATATAAAGCTTTGGGTGCTCACATATGTATCCAAATGTATAAACCACATAGATTTCAAAAAAAAAATTAGAGTATAGATGGATCTAAGAGATACTATTGGTGTGAGAATGGCTTCTATAGACAATGGTGACTACCAACATTCCTTGGAAATATGAATGATTTGGTTTTAAAAGATTTTTATTATGTACCTATAGTTTCCAAGAACATTATTTTAGTATCATGCCTAGATACATACTTTTTTTCAATTTTTTAAATAAAAGTTTTTTCTTTTATAAAGAAAACTTTTGTTATGTCATTGAACATTTATATAAAAGTCTTTATGTATTGAATTATGAAAACCAATTATTGGAAATTGATACTAAATAATGTTCACACGACTCATATAATAGCAAGATATGGAATTATATTCATGGTCATATAAACAAGAAGCATTTGAAAAATCTATATCAAGATGGTTATTAAGACTCTTCTGATGTAAAATGACATGACAGATTCCATGCTTGTTTAAAGGTAAAATGACCAAACCACTATTTGGTGGATAGGGTGAAAGGGCCATGGAGCTTCAATGATTGGTACATACTAATGTGTGTGGACCATTTCTATTAGAATACAGAGGTTGATATTCATACTTCATAACTTTTACTAATTAAATGAGTAGATATGGATATATCTACTTGATGAGGTAAAAGTTTTTGTTCTTTGAGAAATTTAATTAACTCAAGAAAGAAGTAGATAATTAACCAGGAAATAAGATAATGAAGCTTTGATCATATCATCATGGTTAATATCTTAACCAAGATTTCATGGAATTTATATGGGAGTTTGAGATTCTATCTCAACTCACTCAACCTTACACACCATAATGAAATAGTGTTAGTTAAAGGGGAGCTATACATTTATTGACATTGTAATGTTGATAGTTAGTCATTCAGATCATCCATTTTCCTTTGGGAGGTACACATTACAAACTATGGAATAGATATTAAACTGAGTACCAAATAAAGTTGAAAATGAAATTCCCATCGATTTATAGAGTGGAAAGAAACATGTTTTTATCATATACACATGAATAGGGTTTCTAGGAGTTTCATAATTCCTTATAAAGAAAAAAACAAGAACCCCAAGGCAAAAAGTGTATATTTATAATGAATCCTAAGGAAAAAAGGGATAGTTCATGTACAACCCCTCATAAAGGATGTGATTATCACCAAACATGTCATCTTTCTTGAGAGGTAGAATATAATAAACATAGATAGTGGTTGAAATATTGACTTCAATGAAGTTGTTACTCAAGATATAAAAGTGTTGGTATAAGAATATATTCTATAGGTCCCCATAGAACAATTAGTTCTAGAAACACCAATAATGCGTAGGAGTGAAAAGGAGGTAAGAGAAATATAGGTATATGGTCTTCTAGTAAATGAAGACGGTGAATAGTTATTGGTTGAATGTGATGAACCTCTCTCCTATAAAAAGGTTGTGGAGGGCTCAAAATATTCAAGTTGGAATGAAGACATGAATTATGAAATGTGTTTCGTGTATTAGAACCAATATTGGGTTATAGTCAATGCACCATTTGATGTAAATCATATTGGATGATAATGGGTATTCAAAATGGAACTAGACTTGGAAGGAACTGTAAATACCTATAAAGAAGGTATAGTGGATAAAGGATATAAATAAAATCATGTAATTAACTACGATAAAACAATTTCACTGGTATACCTGTTTAAATCCATCATAATTATACCTGATATTATAACACGGAAGGCTCGGGGCCAGGCTATTCCTGACCTCCCCCAAAATTTATTATAAAAAGACACGAAGACACTGCAGACAAGGGAGGGGCGGGGTCAAACAATCCACACCCAAAAACCCTTAATTATACATGATATTATAGCTTATAAGGAATATTATATATTAAAAATGTGTATCAAAACAACATTTTCTAATGGGAATATTCAGGAAGATGTTGATATGAGATAATCAGAAGGATTTTCAACTCTAGGTGATGCCAAATGGATTTTCAATTGTAAGAGATCTAGTTAATGATCGAAGCAAGCATCCAGGTTATGGAACATTTTATTTGATAATGCTATAAAATAATTTGGTTTTATTTAGAATATATTTGGGAGATTTTTTTACCAGACGATTAGTGTGAATGTGGTAATAATCCTAATAGTATATGTTAATGAAAAATTTCATATTGGAAATGACATAAATGTCTTACAGCCCGTTAAGGACTAGTTAAATAATTAATTCTCCATGAATGACTTAGTTTAAGTACACTATATTCTATAAGTCAAGATCATTCATGATAGATCCAATAGGATCCATAGAATAAGTTAACGAACATATGTTTATCGAATACTAGAAAGATTTAGTGTTGAAAAAAATGAAAGAGGGTATTGGTTAAAGTGTCACATGGTTTACATATTTCAATGAAAAATTTCCCTCATACAAAATATGAGAAAGAGAGAATGATTAAAATTATATACACATCAGATATATATTTAATTAAGAATTCCATGTTTTAAAATGGACTCGTGGTAGCCTATGCATTGAGAATGGTAGGAAAATATCATGCTGATCCAAGAGAATGTCATTGGTCTGCTATTAAGGATATCTATAAGTATCTGAGAGTAAAAAAGTATAGGTTCCTAGTGTATGGAGGAGATAAGGATCTAGTCATAATTGGTTATATTGATGCTAGATTTAAAATAGATTATAATGATCTAAAGTCGCAGTCTAGATATGATATCTATCTCAACAGATGAGCCATGAGCTGGAAGAGTTCTAATCAGCCAGTTATTGTTGATTCTACAGTATAGTCTGAAATAATAGATCCTTTTAGTGAAACCAAAGAATCTATTTGGAATTATAATTTTATCCCAGATCTTAATGTGTAACTTATTAGTAAAGAACCCATCCCATTATATTTTGATAATACAAAAGTGGTGGATCTTTCAAAATAGACAAATTCATACCAATGGACAATGAATATACTCCAAAAGTATCACCCCTTTAGGTATTTTTACAGAATGAGTGATGTTGTATTAAGTAGAGTACCCAAGGGAGATAATGTGCCAAACCACTGGACTAAAGGCATATCTCCACTGAAGCAAGAGTATCATGTGAGATCTAGTGGATTGAAAGTTGTTAGTAGTTTGATCTAGTGAAATTTGGAGAATGTTGGAGTTGGTGCCCTAGAACCATCTTTTGTGCACTTTATGAAAAAATGTAGTCATATAACTCTATATTAATATACTTATTATCAAGTCATGATTCTTTTATGTGTAGCATTGTATGTGATAATGTCCAAAGAGTAGTTTTCACAGTAAAATGTCATTATAATTTCTCTCTATGATGAGAACCTTGAAGTGCTACAACATTATTCTTATATATATATGTTCTATATCCAGATGATTTAATTTTAGACAAAAAATGATATAGGCTGTCAGGGGTGGAGACTCATAGGACTTTGAGTCACATTCTCATGTTGTACACCCTTGGTATTATAGAGTAGGATATTATGATTATGAGACATGTGAGTAGGAAATCCACATTTTTATGTGTCATTGGATGTTCCTATCTATGGTCATATGCATTGATCCTTAGATGTTGGGATTATAATTAATCACTATTATGATTTTTGTACTATAATTTATTAATGAAAATAGTGATGACAGTTGTTCACGGTGATGTAGGACACATTGGGTGTGTCTTGTGTAATTTTTCATTAGTGAATAATTTGAGAAAGTTTTTTTCCATTATGTTTTTTTATTGAATATGATATCTCAATCAATTTTATGGAAATGATATATCCTAAATAAATCCAAGGAAATTTTTTTCAATAGAAATTTTCTATTTCTAAGACTTCAAAGAAAGAATTATCACGAAAATATGTAGTTGTTATTCGAAAGAAACATTCATGATTAGAGATATCTGGACGGAGAGATTATATTACATATAATGAATTTTTATAATGTATTATGTCATTGTGGCATTAACTTACATCTCTATGAGTGAATTCGCATGTTTCTAGTTTTTAACCTTAGACATTAGGATACTTAACCTAATGCCACTAAGAAGGTGACCTAGGGGGCCACACAGTACGTGTATCCAAAATCATAGATAAATATTATTATTATTAATTATTAGTTACTTGGTTGAATAAATAGTTTACCCTTTGGTGTTTTAATAATTATTATTGTTTTCTACATCAAATACTTTCTGTCACAGGTTATTCAAGAGAATATAATGTGAGATGAATGTTTAAAAAAATTATTTTTTATTTATTAACTATAAAATTTATTTTTATATTATGGAATAATGTAGTGATATTAATATAGTAAATAAATAGTGAATATTTAAGTCCTGATAAATATTTTAGAGGAATTTCGGACAGAGTATAACGGTCCTATAAGAAATAAATAATATTGACTATTATTTGATTAAATAATAATTAATTTAGATCAAAATTAAAACAAAAGTTGATAAATATTATTATTAATAGTATTTAACATGGGGTTTGATAGGAATCGAATTAATAATAAAAGGAACTGGTGTAATTATTTATATCTAACCTTAGTGATATATTAAAATACATATATTATTTTTTCTTAGAGAAAATTCATTCGTTCAGTTATGCACAATGGATTTATAAAATCTCTCAGGCCCTAGAGACCTCCCTTCTCCAAGAATTCTCTAAATAATGGTGAGTTATCTTCTTCCACCTCACACTCTCAATTCAAGAGAGATCAAGGAGAACACATTGGAAGTGGTTCTCGAGGTGATCATTGGTTGATGATGAAATAGATAGGATCTTCCATGTTAGCACCCATATATCCCAATGATCATGTTTTGGGTATTTTTGGAACACATGTAGATCACCAATATATAGAATCTTCTCATGATTTCTACAACGTACTGATGGTGAACCACAAATCTGTTTTTAGATCCACCAATGAAGAAATAATTTCAACAAGGTAATTAATTAATTAATTTAATTTATTGTTAATACTATTTGATAAACCTCTCGCTGGTTATTCAATTCAATACATTTTCAATATAATTTGATTCAATTTTATAAATCATGACATTTATCATGGTGAAAATCATTAATTGATCATCGATCATGGAAAAAACTAATTTTATACATGACCCATTGCATTCTTCTACTGAACCCGAAGCCTATAGTATTGTGTTGAATTTATGGGGTAAAAATGATTAAATTATATTCCCCCACTCCCACCTGAACACTGGTCTTTCGATGTGTCTCCATAATATCAAAGGGGTCCAACTGGGGACCCTCAATGAAGTTGGTGTGGAGACATGCATCATATTAATTGGGAATTTAATATTCCTTCCCTTCTTAGCCTCATTCAGAGTTATGGTAGACCACCAATAGTGGTAACTGAAGAAAAGTGGTATTTTCTATCATTTGACGTTGGGTTATTGGTTACAAATATTAGTGGAAATTCCAATTGTAATCTACACACCCACATAAATTTTCTCAGCAGTTCTGGTGAATCCTGAAACCAATGAAACTGGTGCATATGGGTGGTGTAATAGGAAAGGAACCAATTAATCTTTTTCTATCTCTGGGGGATGTTTTTAAACATTTTTTTTATATAGGAGATCATAATTCTTCATCCCAACACATATCTTGTCCTCACCCAATACTATAAGGAAAATTCAACAGAGGAAAACTTAAGTGTGGTTTCCTACAATGGGTGATAATGGTGTATCTATCATATGATACCCATGAGTAATAGTTTTAAGGATAATATTTCATCTATGGTTAATTTCATGTGGTGTAGAGATCCCAAGATAGATTTTCCCTAGTATTAGGATCAGAGGGTAATCCTATTACAGTATATTTTATAAGGTCCTTAAGAGAGAGAACACCCAGTTATATGATGTTAGATTAGAATAATCCCCAAGAGTTTTCTAAAAGAACTCATCCTAGAGAAAAATGGTCTTATGAGGAATAGGTAAATAAATTTTACCACCTTGTATCGGAGGAAGATGGTCCCACTTGTCTGAATCTTTGGGTGTTCTCAATGATATTTTGGTTATCACCAATATTGGAGCATCTGTGGAGGAGGCTCACTGGGGATGGGATTATGCTACTATAGATCTGGATTTCATGGATTACTATGTTAGTATAATTTCAATATTATTGCATTTACTATGAATATATTGATGCATTGACATAGTATTGTTGGGAGGGAGATCCTTTCACCACATGAGTGTGGGTTATGCTTGTTGAGGAGCCTTATGATCCAATAACCACTAAAAAGAAATATTAGGAAGCATCGACTCATGATGTTGTCTCTTAAGAATCTATTATTGAAGAGTCAAGGGGTTTTTTTTAATGAAATAAAGTACTGAATAGATAAGGGAGGTCCCCCCCGAGGTAATGAACTATATGGGATCCTCTTTGCATAGGTAATATTTTATATCACTTTTTTGAGGACACAATTTAAAATTAAATTCCCATAAAATGTTTTAATCTATTATTTCAATCCCTGAAGGTTTTATTAGTATATGACCATGAGGTATCCTTTTAAGGTGAAAAGAGATACATTTATTTGCACAGAGGATCCAAAAGTAGAGTCTGCTCCAAAATATTTTGTAGAATAGGTTCTCACTGAGGAGACATAAGAGGAGGCTCCAAGTACTCCCGAACACCCAATACTCAGTGGGGACCCATCCATTTGTTTAATTGGTAGATCCCTCTGACAGTGGAGTAGTCTTTCCAACACATCTAGTCATCATGGTCTGGATGCATCCCAAAGTTAGTCACTAAATTTTATATTCCTCAATTTTCATAATGTCTTCAATGATTAACTAATATTCTATATAGATGCAGTCATTTATCATATATATCTTAAGGGAATGTGACTCTAGGTGAAATCATTGTGGTTACAAATATACCTACTCTCATGGATGGTTCACTGGTGGAATACCTCCCTTTCGATACCCCATTCCAGGAAATATTTCATGGGACGATAGCAACTCACAATATGGTTATCGATTGGGTGATGAAATGGAACTCATACAAGACCTCATGTAACATAAATTTCCCATCTCATGGGTAAGATTTATCATGGTGTTTGATATAGAATTGGATTACCACTTTTTAATGGAATATTCTAGTGTTTGAGGATGTCTCACAGTAGCAAAGATTTCCCATTAGGATCATGGATTCAGACTTCACAAAAGTGGTTGATCCATGCTCAGAGAGGTTGTCCATTCATTGAGAACCAACCCCAGCATATGAGGATAAGTCTATTTCATATATAGATGTTATCAGGGATATGGATGGACCTGAGGCTAGTGTAGGAATTGGTATTGATGATGGGTTAAGAGAATATGATCTTCCTCCTAGCATGGAGTTCACTGAATCTGATAGTGTGCCTAATGAAGATCATATTACTGATGTGCTTTTGACCTTCCTAGATTACGATCCACTTCTACCCGGAGATCATTAAGGCTGTAAGTCATATTCCATATAAGAGAATATTGGTTTTTGACTTAGGTCATGAAGTATATCATTAATTTCCTCCAATGTACTTCATGGGATAAACATACTAGATTAATGGGGTTCTTCCAACAGTAGTCAACGAACCTAGAGAATGGTTTGGTAGAATACCAATACCTCCATGAAATAAATCAATACTTTTCAGCACATAGTTTTATGTAAAATGATAAGAATTTGATGTCTCCCAGTATTAGAAAACCTTGTAAGGCACACCGTCACTCAATGTGGTAAAATAAGATCTCCCTCAACTTAAGGGATATGAACACAATCATGATATTATCATCATATGAAATAAATATATTAGAATTGAGTTTTGGATACAATAAGTCATATCAATGAAGATTTAGAGGGAGAGTAATTCCTGAAGTTTGAGCACAAGGCTGAATAGGGTCATGTGAAAATTCAAACCAATGAGTCTTTCCCTATAGATTATGAGGAGACAACTAGGCATGTACCGATGTAATAGGCTCTTAAGGCCACTAGGAAAAGGCTAGTTGAGTTGAAATGGTTCTAATCCCAAGTAGAGAAACTCGGGATGTTATATGGTTTTTTAATAATGTATAGGTTGCATTATATAGATTCCCCCACCCACTCATTGTCATTTTCACTGGGGAACTAAAATTTTTATTTTTCCAAAAATATGTTTCATGTTAATTTTGTTGATTCCCATCATACCATTATGGAAAAAACAAATATATCTAATCCCACATGATTCATTCTAATTGTGACTAATAATATATGAATATAAGGACACTTATTTTCAGAAAAAATCAACAAAAACAATGATGGGTTTGGTTCATAATGGTTTATTGACTGATAGGAAAATTAAAACAAGAGATACATTAGTTGGAGGGTGGTATTCCATACATGTGATGTTCTTTCTCAATGTGTGTGAGTGAACGAGATGGGTCATGCTAGGGGAACTAGATTCTATCCCAAAAATGTAAATAGAGGATTTTAATCATGATGTCTTAGACTTGAATGCATCAAGAAGTGATAGACTGGTTGAATATGATTATTATCTCTTTTTGAAATGAAGATTTTACTATATCACTCATAATACTGAAGACATACAAATGCGGGTTGACCTCTTACCAATTACGAAACATATTACCCATTGAATTTTTTTAGAATTTGTTCGATGCATGTACCAAGGACTATAGGTGAGCTGGTTTTTCATAGCACCTTCACTATTAGAGGATCCTGTCTGGATGTAGAATATGAAAGGAATCCAAATCATTAAGGACATGAATCATGGATGAAAATAGAGGCAACATTCATATGGATTTTAATTATTGAGGTATTATTCGGTCATACATTAGTGCACATTGAGGGTGTTTACTCATCCAAATAGTTGTCAAACACACCTCCCAATTAGAGTTTTTTCTTGTTGGTTAAGTGATAGTTGAGGAAATATAGCAGTGTGGTTTGTGATCAACACTATATGGGGGAAGGATGCTTTCAATTGAGAGTTTTTCTCAATAAAATTAGAATGGGAAAAATACAATTCAATTTGATCTTGTGTGGATAATAAACACCTAGTTTAATATTGTATAGTGACAATGATGTGTAATACATTTTAACATCATGTGACAAGGATATGTGTTAAACAATTTATAATCTAGTTACTATGACATGGAACAAAAAGAAAATAATATCTACCCAATATATATAATAAGATGCATGAAATGGTAACATAGATATTGGTAAAACATGGATGTCCTTTCAAAGGGGGTGAAAAGGGAAGAAGGATTGGATCTCATTTTTTTCTAGAACTAGTTGGTTTAGTGGATACGACCATTATTTTATGGGACCAGTGACCCATTTTAGAGCTTTGTAACTTTCTCATTTTCTCCCTCACATTTTCAAAAATCTTATGGGTTACTTGGAAATTGAACTCCTATTTTTTTATCAAGGATTCCATTATAGGTTTTTGTACTAATGTACATTTTTTATTCTCACCTTATGATGCTTATAGTCTTGATCTATTAACAGAAATTTTCATGAGTAATCATTTATGGTGAGAAAGGTATTATAATCCAAAAATTAATGGAGGTTCTTGGTGAAGAGTAATATAAACCAAATCTTCCCTATTGGAAAGGCTCACAAGGATTAAGGTCATGATGCTTGGACTGAATGTCATGGGATGAAAAAATTTTCTAGAGTGGATCGTACACATTTTGAGTGGGAGGGCTCATGTGGATCCCAATATGTTTTTTGCTTGAATATGTATCTCTATGAAAGGGGAGAACATATTTTAGATTAGTATACATCAATAATTTCACAATTTTTAGGGTCATGATGAGTGTACCAAAATAGGTTGTTTTTAATTTGATGTTGTAGATCATGGATTGTTTGGAGAAAGATGTGTGGATAAGAAGGTATTATAAAATAACTGTGAAGAGAGACCCAATAATACATAGTACCACATATGTTTGCACATAGTTTAATGTTCTCTTGCTTGGACCATATTCATATGTGCGTCGCATCGCCTTGGTGTGTAGAGAGGCGCCAAGGTTCAAGGTAGACTAAAGAATTCCAAAAAAATTGTGTCAATGATGGAGATATTTTTGTATGGGGTGAAGATAGGATATCAAAGTGTTTCGACCTATCCCAGTAAATAGTGAATCAATCTATACTATGTTATAAGAGGTGGTGTGGTAGAATATTGACACCAAAAGGAGAATTATTCTCAATATGGGACTCAATTAAGGGGGAAATTTTTCAGTTAAACACTAGAGGCAACAGAACCCAAATGTGGACTAAGGGGCCCAAGGGTATAGTTGAACATAGTTAATGGTAATGGTGTTCATACAAAGAGATTATTAGTCTATATGAATATATCTTGGAATAATATAGTGCTTCGAAGAGAGGTTTATGGTATTAAATATTGTCTAAGTATCCCTCGTTCCAAAAAAATAACTCCAAGAAATGTTTCAAATAGTGTAATGTCATGATACATAGACTAGAGTATTTTTAATCTATAAAGCTACTTTTGGAATTAGAGATTGAAATACATATGTTAATAGAGGTGAAAATAGGCCTTGTTCCACTAAAATGTCCCTAGAATGAGATATATATATATTGATGTTATGATGCTTGGATCACGTGACTATTTATTTTTAAGAATAGTTTCTAAACTAAAATGGGGAATCTTGGAGAGGTTTCTAATGTTAAATGATTATTAGAGATGGATCATGCAATTAAATAATCTCCAAGATAAGTTGGATTTAGTTTAAGGTCATGATTCTTTGACCGTAAGTGTTTTACTCAAAAAGGACTCTTGTAGTGTTATTGAGTTCAAACCTTATGTAAAGGCATAGAACAATTTCCCTTTCACTTTGAAAACAAACCATGAGAGAGTTTAATATAGTTTATAGTTATTATTGTTGGACTGATAGAATACTAGTCTATGGTCATAGATCATAAACAAAAAATGGGTGTCCCATAGTGTATTCTGATGTGAAAATAGGTCCAAGGAGGGCTTGCACCAAACAAACATCTCCAGTATAGGTAGAACCTAATATAAGGTCGTCATACTTATACTATAATGATTTCAATTTAGAAGATCTCTTACGACCTCAAAGAGTTCAAGAACAATTTGAACGGATGGATTAAGAGTTCATGCACCACACAAATGTCAACATAATTAGCAACACACAATTTAAGGTAATGATTCTTGGACTGAAGAAGGCTTGTTGTATCTTGACTATGTAGGAATAGAAACTACAATGACTCTTATTCCCACATGAGATATGATTAATGTAGGAAGAAAATAATGTCGAGGAAACTCCCACACCCCATATGAGTAATAAATAAGGGTGAATGGAAATTTGGTTGATTGAGACCAAACTACACCAAAATTCTTAAACAAATTGTGTGAATAGATGAATGGATAACACCAAGGTTGTTAAAATTACACCTAAATAATGGATGTTGGAAGTGAATTAAATCATGACTTGTGATATTTGGACCACATAGAGGGTGACTGGTTGTCATGTAATGATTTTTGACCATATTCAAAACACAGGATCCACATTGGCATCGGTCATGGATCTGCTGAGAAAATTGGGGGGTTGTCATTGTCTATGAACTAAAAAAGAACTATATTGCATCACATGAGATCCATCAAGTCATGTACCTAGAATGAGAGTTGGTATTGTTTGTATATAAACATTCTATGTTAGGTGATCCCATTTAGATTTGGATGGTGGTGCGGATCATTGTCTAGAAATACTCAGAGTGTGAGGAAATTTGGATAAAAGATCGAGTATAATTTTATACTCTAGGTTCAATGCCACTGCATATTTGAGTGCACCAAATAGGTGTATGAATGGGAAAGTGTATAACTAATACATGAAGATAGGGTTCCTAAAATAGATCAATGACTAAAATGGAACCAGGATATTGGATTCTACATTCCTTATGAATCATGTGGGATTGAGAATCAGTCTATTCGTAGTTCTACAACATGGAGAAGTAGATTACTATTACCAATAGAGAAGGTCATATCAAGTGATGTCCATGGCACTTTATATTTTTTTCCATTCAATAATGATACATCCCATTTAGTTTAACATATTTTTGTATATATGATTCACTGGGTATCATAATTTCATGGGTCCATAATTTGTATTGCAATGTTTAACATTGTGTTTAAATGATGTGTGATGTGACTAAAAAGGTTGTGAAACCAGGAAAAATGGTGTGGTTGATATGGTTTCCCCCACAAGTAATTTTAAACCCATCAATAATATAGAGCACTATGGAATAAGATTTTAGAATAAATTCTCATTGGTGGTAAATTACTCGTGACTATGATTGAGGTATGGGTTCTAGGATTCTCTATGTATCCCAAAATATGTGGAATCATTCCATACATTGTTTTTTAAGGTTGTTACGTATAAGAGTAATGATTAATGTGGGGGTGTACTCTTATGTGAGGACGATGAGAATGTCAAAATTTAAAAATATTATACATTGAGATGTAAGGTACATAGTTTAATGTCATATTGTTATGACCAAAAAGAGATTCTACATGTTTAGGGTCATGGAGCTCAGAACCATGGTGTCAAACAGTTTAATATCATATGGATTGGATGTTTTCTCATATTTAATCATCATGTGACTGAGATAATTAGTTTTTTAGTTTATGTTCATAGTCTTTGACCAATTTTTTCCACAAAATATAAATTCATTGTGCTCAAACCATGGTGTTTTGCGTTTTAAAGTTGCATTACAATGATTTATTTTGTGTACAATTTTATGAATCTTGAACATGTGTTATCGATTTTTACATCACAAAACTGTGAAAAGTTGTAAATTAGTTTAAGGTCATATAACTTTGATGGAAGCTTTTCTAATAGTTTATGTTCATGAATCTAAAACTAGTAATGTAATGTGTATCATAGGGCTGTTTTTGTGCCATAATAGTAACAACTTGACATGAAGAGAGATCCATAGATGTAATGAACAGCTTAAAACATCTATGATAAATGATTCACATAGTTTAAGGTCCAGATTCTCTGAACATTGAGATGTTTTCATTTGCAACATTTTTTCGTCAATTGTTTTGAGGAAGACCCTAACATATCTCTTAATACCATGTGGGACATAATTATTCTGATAAACTAGGAGTGGCCATAAATCCACACTATTACATAGAAGTGCATGATAGGGGTAAATGATGATTTCATGGGAGGGTTCCCACAACACCAACTTGCTTCATCAATATACATGAATGCTTAAGATAATAACATTGATGGTGTTTAGACTCCACCAAAACAAGGTAGGTGGAATGGTGGTAAATCAGGACATCTAATGTGAGGACAATGACATGAGGGTGACCGATGAGTGTGAAATTACCATTGACTATGTTCAGAAAATATATCCAACAATTATATAAGTCACATATGGGGTGAGAAAATGTCATATTGTCAATTGACCATATTTTAAACATGGGAGCTATCATTTGTCACAAGAGATCCTTCGACGCATGTCCCCAAGATGGGAGTTGATCCAATTTTGGCTAAGTATAATTACTATTAGGGGATCCTATTAAAAAATGGTAGGATGATGATCATCCAAAAAAGGAAACAAAATGGGTGATAGTGAACAAGGTGGAATGTTTTGGGGAGATATAAAACAATTTGAGACTTATCCTATTACATGATTAAACACACTTAGTGGGTGTGGCAGTGAGTGATAAAATCTCAAGGGGAATAGCCCAAAAATAGAACATTGATCAGGCTATGCCTATGATATGTGACCCAATAATCCCTATATAACCTATTATGAAACCAAATACCTTGGGTCTCAAACTCATGATGGATTGATACTACATATCAGTTATGATAAGAGGAGAGGGTACAATTTGTGACAACCCAGGTTCTCTTATCCTATAATTTAGTGCTTTCATTTTCCTAGGAAATTCTCTTCAAGTAGAAGAAATGTCTCTCCTCAGTGGTCTTTGGATTTTCCAATAGATGTACATCACTTAGGAACTGGTGGAAATGAATTATCTTATCCTCCATGAGTCTCTAAAAGATTGTGGTAAGACTCCATGGTATATTTGTTTCATTATTATAACGGAAATGGTCTTATCAATGGCCAGATGACCATTCATAATACCTTGCGGGAAGGAAATATGGTATCATACATTATTGCTTCATCAACATCCCACAATACTGGAATTTATGTTTTCTCCTATCTGAACTCATTTCCCCACCAATGCGTGATCTTTTTTTATGAGGATTCTCTAGGCCTATACTATTTTAGCCCCTCTTAATAAGGTTCTTGTGTCATTGTATTCATTTTCCTGAATAAATATTTATTATTATGATGATGATGTCGTGAAATATAGACATGAACTATTATTTTTAACATCTTGAAGTAAGAGATTTGGG
The DNA here is from genome assembly GCA_963277665.1 of Viscum album. NCBI lineage: Eukaryota > Viridiplantae > Streptophyta > Magnoliopsida > Santalales > Viscaceae > Viscum > Viscum album. Next base: position 893,019,028 of record OY728138.1, read on the forward strand.
AAAGTAGTTTAATATTATATGTGAAGGATGAGGTTTAATATAGTTTAGTGTCTTGTGACATGGATTTTTTCCTTCCATTTTATGTCGTGTGACTATGATATTTTTAGATACTTTTATATTATGCCACTAGAGTGACTGGTTTCTATAGTTTATGGTCATATAACTTTTACCATGGCTATTTATAGTTTATCATCATTTTTCAAGGACGAGTTTTGTTAAGATAAACAAGATGTATCTCTTGAGGAACCTATAATTTGTTGGAGGTGTGATGTGCTCCCCATCCATGGTGATCAATGACTATGCACCATCGAAGTAGACCTTTTGAGTGATGTAAGGTTTTTCTTAATTGGGTTCTATCCGAGGAATCTTCTTATCATGTATCATGTATTCCCTTAAATAAAATAACATGAACGAGCATAGGTGAACCATTATGCTGAACTCCCACACCACATGATTCATATGTCTTTCTAAGTTATAATCTTCTTGAATTCTGTATTCTTTGGGGCTTTTTACTCAGACCAATATACTTCATCTGTATTTTAAATTTTTTATGATCATAAATTGTTGTCCAAAGAGAAAATAGTTGAATCTCCATAAGTATAACTACCTAAGTCACATACATTATGGAGAATAGAGTCTCATGGGCTGAATGTTTAGTTTTCTTTTGATAGTCCCTTATATTATTGGATATATAATTAGGAAAACAATTAGTAATATGACACAACATATTCTACAGAATGGTCAATAGTATTTTCTTGATCACCTCGATCTTTCCATTTCCCTACACATGTTAGTGGGAAGTGTGATTGGACAGGATTTTGTACTTAGTATACTACTTATTCAACTAATTATCTCAAATATAGTTCCATTTTTGGTGATAATAGTGTGTGGAATCTTTAATCGATGGGTGAAATTGGAATTCACAAAATCAATCATGTACAGGTACATTAATTATTGGAGCATTATTTCTTCTTCAAACACTGAGATGAAGACGATAGAAGTAATAAAAAAATGCACTGTCGAGTCATTACTAGTTGGTAGGGGCTTACAACATTAATTCCATCGTATAAAAATAACCTAGAGTACTTGGTGGAACAATGAATATATAGATATCGAAGCAGAAATTTGGAATGGATATCGCATACATGAAACTTATTTGTGAATTGAAAGTATAATTGAACCCTAATTTCCATAATTAAACTAATATATGGATCTATTGGAAAGGAATCAGTCCGTATATATGGGATCCACATTTCTAGACAAGATCTTATTGTATGATCTATGGAAAATGCTTCCCTTTGATATAATTGAGAAGGATTCCATCAAAATCGTACATGTAGAAGGTCTAATCTCAGTTAGGGGACATCCTTGAAGATAAAGCGAACTATTCACTAATAGATCTACTCATGATCATCTTGTTTTGGAGGGGGATTCCTTTTTTAGAGACAATCACTAAAGGGATTCATCTAATCAGGTGATTCTTCATCCATCGTGTAATTAGAGGGACCTACTTCACATATGTCAATATCCAGAAGGAGCACTTGTATGTCATATTCTTCAAAATTGATGAGGGAGATGAATCTATGAAAGGAAACATAAATTTCCAACTCAACCTATTTGGGATATGAAATGGATGCATCTTTGGATTCCAAGGCATAAACCCAGTCTTTCTAGGATTGAGGAAAATGAGTCACCTTCAACTAGGAATTAAACTCGACTATCAACTCACGAGTCCACTTCATGATGGGGAAAAGTTCTTACTTTATACCAATGTAATTACCATTTATCTACATGATTACCACATCAAATTATCCATTCACGTATAGTCATTAGACATTAATCTTGTGGCCCAAATCGAGACAAGTAATAATATCCTAGTACTCAGCCTTTTTCTTGGTATAACATTCTGAAAATATTAATGATTATAGAAAATATGGGAGTGGTGAATTTAATCCCGAGGCCCACCCTTTTAGTTTTAGGTCTATGGATCCTTTTCCTAGTTAGTCTCTTCGGGAACCTTTAATGAAAATATACCAACACAATGTAGTCTAATCAATGATGTGTATGGCCTCATCAAGGATTTCAACCTCTAGGGGAAGTTAATAAGGGTTTGGATGTGTGGCTAGAAAATTTTCAAGTGATTGGTCCTTGATATATTTCTGGGGGATAAACCTGATGTTTAACAACAATTGAATTACATTCCACTTTACCAATCTCTTGGTTATCATGGGGTATTTGAAAATGTATTTTAGCATATCAAAATGGGAAACCAATTATGTCTCATGGTAATGTATCTAATGTCATAACTTTTACACTTTAATGTCTAAGAAATGAAAACAGGTCTCTATGGAATAATATTTAGCCTTTTACATGAGTATCATAAAGATAATATAGTATAGGTTGTTCTTCCTATCCTCATTATTCATTTGAGATAATAGGGGGATAAGGTAATATTATAGGTTATCCATATAAAGGACCACAATATTTTCTTGGTAGGGTGTCATTAGAACTATAGGATGTAGTAGATTTGGGTAATTGTCCTCAAATGTTATTTTTTAGTCTTTTTTCTAATAATAAGTGGTGCCTTTATTTATGTGCTTTGAAAATGGTTTATTCATTACACCAAATATAGTGATGAATATAAATATCTAGTCTAGGTGGCCATAGAAGGCTAGAAACTCTCAATGGTTTCATGGAGAATGAATCTTTCTAATAGCATTAATCTTCATTGAAGTAATTTTTATGTCTTTGTACCAGATGAATATGCCAAATAATATCCCATATGTGACCCTAAATTTACATTTCCGTTTATTATATTTAGTCAATGGTAGTGGAGGAAGTCGAAAACTTACTCAATATACATGATATGGTCATATAATTGGTATAATTTGGTCACCGAATCATCCACATAATACTCTAATAATGTCTTCATGATAGAATTTAAGTTATGTTAAGTGGAATTTGGGTTGTTAGTAGTAGAATTAGTTTAATAGAATATAACAAATTGGCCAAAAGGTCCCTTCATGTGGCTATAAAGTGCAATATTTTTCATCTACAAGGTCCATACATATGTGATTATACCTAGAGTAACTTTTCATAAACAAAATATCTTTAAAACCGGTGGTTTCTTTGATTAGTATCTCTGTAATCGGGAGGGGAAAATTTTCCTTGTGGAAGTGATAGTTGAAATCCAAGAAATTGATCCAGACTTTGATCTATCAATTCTTCTTCCAAGCTAGGATAATTATAATAAGGACCCAATCATTTTAAAAATATTATTACATTATTTTCAATATAAAAAGAGATTATTTAAAACCCAGAGATCATGATGCCTTGTGTCTTTGGAATAAAATGTTCATAATATGTTAATGTAAGACTAAAATGAAAAATAATTATTTTATTCTTCATAATGAGATCCTGATTTCTTTTGATATCTTAAAACTTCATAGGATAACAAAATTAATACATAGAGGGTGTGATTAAAAATCGTAGTAATGGAATAATGTTTATAAGGAAGCATAACTTTTGATTCAAAGGTATAACATGATATCATAAGAGGAAAGTATCATGAGTAATAACATGGAAGCCTAAAATAAAACCATGTTATCTTAAGATGATGAAATCATAGGAATTTATTTAAAAACATATAACGAGACATGAACTTGAGTTAAGGATAACATCCTATATCGTATCAAATTAGGGAAAAAGTCACATAATGTCTTTGGTTTACTCCCAAATTAAATACATGATGCCTACCAAGACTAAAATTTTTAAAAATAAATTTTAGATCTATCTAGGACCACCCATTAAATCATGTTCATGATTCATGTGTTCCACATCAAGTAAATTAATCATAATTCATAACAGATGAATTTCCTATGGGATGAAATTGGATTTCATAATCATTCCTCATATCATATTCAAAGAAAATTCTATAATGAATTTATTTTATAAATGATCAATATGAATGTATTATCTTATAAAAGTAAGGGATAATAATCTTGGTATATATGTGAGATAAAAATGCACATAATTATGAAGCAATCCATAACATCCACGGTTCTCATCCTTGATGAAAATTTCATTAAAATATGAAAAGTAACATTTCATAAGTTAAATGAGCATTTAACATTGAAATAACTTCTTCAAAATTTAATAACTTCCAAAATATAATAGAAAACATTTTATTTAAAAACAATGTAACTGAGAAACTATAAAGGAATCATCAAATAATTTATTGTTCATGATGGTGCGTAATTTTGTAAATGTTATATAAGTTAAAAAACATTCATTTCACACTATTGAAGAAGGGTTAAAAAGTACCATATTAGGATAATGACAGGAATATTCCCATCAAAGAAAAAAAATTAAAACCTGGGTAAAATTTCATTAATGAGCCATTTGGATAATTTTAAAATATTATACTAAATTTTTTTTAGAAAACATGGATATTGAAGAAAAATGTTTTTTGATTGATGAGATTAATGGAGTTTGATTTTATTCAAAACATTTTATCAAAAATTTTAAGTAATAATGAGACGAAATGGTATAATTACATTAAATTCTCCTGAAAAAATATATTATAATAAAATAACATATTTTACTATATAGTAATCAAATAATTTCTTAAAATATAAATTCAAGTATAAACAATCCACATTAAAATAATATTAATATATAAACCCTTACATCATTGGTAACCTTTGAATCATAAAAAATATGGATGATGTAAATGAATTATAATATAGAATACCATGAATTAATAAGGATTAATTATATACAATTTAAATGGATAGTATATAAACAATTTAACAGAAATTTGGTTCATAAAAAAGAATGTGTCTCAGAGATGGATGTTTTGAATTAAAATCCTTATCTCAAGTCCAAACATTACCCTTTATAGCTCTTATATCTTTTATAATAAACATATATCAGTTATGTTTTTTCTATAATTTTTTTGGGATTAATACCTTATACATAAGCCATTTAATACATTTTTAATGACATCTATAATTACATAATAATGTATATCCTCATTTGGTTTTTTGAGGATGCTCATATTATAATTTCAAAATGGAATCTGTATGTTGACCACAGAAAAAGGGTTAATTATTCCATAATATCTAGAATAATAAACATAAATGAATTATTATTATTGTAAATAAAATATATTTTTATAAATTACAATGAAATATAGTTATGAAAAATGAAATATGTTTCAATCATGGAGATAGTAGCTTGTATGTATGCATGTGTATCATTTACATTTTTCAACTTTCATGATAGAAAGAAGATAATTGATACGTTATCATTGTACAATGATAATTATATCATAAATATCATATTATTTCTTTATGTAAACATACATATAGGATCCATGTGATGATTTGACAAAAATAAAATAAAATCACTTCGTGATGCGATAGTCTGACGTGCACATGAACAACATTACCATTCTTCCATGTATGGTAAGGTAAGAAAGTAAATGATATATTAATTTTAAATAGTTCTAAATGTTTAATAAAAATCATATATAAATAATGAATACATCATCATAAATACTTTTTATAGCTACTGATGATAAAAATACATCAATTCATGAGGCGGTAGTCCCTGGTACAGATGAACGATGGTTTTGGTTCCCATTAGATTGAATAGGAGAAGGAATCAGTTCTCCCATTAACATAATAAAAACTTATAATATCAAAGGTAAAATTTTCATTATATCATATTTATTTAATAATATTTTATGGATGTGTACGAATAAATAAAACAAATATTCTTGGTTAGCAATGATATGCCTTCTTCGGACCACCTCTATAGGATTATACATAAAGCCTCCATATATGGGATTTGTGATAAAAATAGACTCAATGATATGGGTATGGAATTATGTAAGGTATTTTGATATAGAGGGACTGATTCAAAATTACTTTTAAGATTAAACAAGAGAGGAGATAGAGTTCCATTTTTTAAGTGTGGGACATGACACACTTGGAATGTTTGAAATGAAAAAAATTATACTAACATTTTAAACATTCTAAAAGTATCCAAAATTTGTAAAAAATGGTTCCATATCTTACCTAGGATGATATATGGTCTAAAAATTGCACTAAAATATTATTTGTACTATATTTTTCGTTATTTTAACCCTAATCATTTTAGTCCCCCCTCCCCCGATAAACCTGTTTCATCCTTAACCAACATAATTAATTATTAAAGATTTTAATATTCATTATGACCAAAAATCAAGTTTACCAAATTATATAATATTAATTACTATAATTAAAAATATATCATACATTTTTCCATATTAAAATCACATATTTGAAATAATTAAATTTTAAATTAAACTTATACATTCATTGAAAAATAGTTTTCGAAGGATCTTTTTTGGTAAGTATAAAATGTTTCTAAATAAAAAATCCACATGAAATTGATTAAAATAATATAAATTATATTTATAATGAGATAAATAAACAAATTTACTTTTAAATCAACATAAATCAAAATATAACTTTCTTATATATTTAAATGAAAAAGTGATTTTCAATAAAAACCAATATTTCTTACTATTCATTAAAAAATTAATATTTTTAGAAAAAAATTGAAAATTTATTCCAAATATATTTTTGATATTTTGATTTGAATAATTATGTTAATTTTTAAGAATAAATTCTCTAAAATTTTAAAATGATAATTTTATTACTATTTCACAAAAATTAATAAAGAAAATTTTTTTGAGAAAGAAGTTTTTTTGAAGCATATAAAAACATTACAAAGAATTAAATATTTATTTATAAATATGTATTTGTTTTAATTCATTATTATTTTTTATATTGTGTTTATTCCTATTCATACCACCTTATTGAACATCTATGTTATAATGGCCATGTTTAAATAATAATAATTTAGTAGTATGTCATGGTTCTTCTAAAGTTAGTTTTTCAGGTCAAATATTCTATTGAAAATAGTGTTCTAATAAAATCTAAAGGTGTTACAGTCTAACCCCCTCCCTATATAATATTTATCTAATAAATTTTTACATGTTTATTGTAATCAGTGGTTTGAAATTCAAAAATTATTTTATGGAAAATCCAAATCGCAATAAGGGTTATTAAAATGTTCTCATTAACGGAGGGAAAGAAAAATATTAAGGTCATGAAATAAGTTTTTTTCCAAATTGGGTAGATTTAATGGGAGTTGAAAACATGTATTTATAATGGATATACATTCGGGGGATACTGTTATATATTTTTTACGAGGTAAGATACCGACAATTAATCAAAATGAATTACATTTTTTCATAATCCATTTCCAAAATTTATGAGATCCTTGTATTATCCATATTAAGATCACAATAATATATGTTTTCATAACACGTATAATTTTATCCTTTAATCATATATCTCCACAATCACCTCCATTACTCCAAATAATGAATATTCAAGAGGATTATATTAGGCCTAAACCACTAAATTTAACTTCTAATGGATCACATGATTCTACAAATTGATATCATGTTATTCCTCTTAAATTTAGACCAAAATTAAAAATAGTTTGAATAAGGTAAAATAATTACCTAAATGTATATGCTTTCATATTAATCACCAAATACAAAGTTCAACTTAAACAATTCCATTAATAGATATCCCTACATCCCAAATACCCGCAACATTAAAACAATTAATGCTTTTCTTCCCAAATAATATTTCATGTAAAATCACATGTTAGGTATAATGGTCACATATTCCTTAACCTAATTAAATGTTTCCCAAAAAATCATTAATCACCAAAAAATATGAAAATTTAAAAAATATATCATCATAAAATATTTTCTCAAAAAATATAAAATTTATTTGTTATGTAATTTTATTAAAAACAATTTCATAATAACCATTAAATCATGAAAGCCAATTATAGGTGAACTAACCATATTTCCATTCAGTAGTGTATTCAAGACCTATGACCTTGACAAATGTTATGGGTCGTCTCCTGGAATGAAAGCTTTCTATTTTTTAAAAAAATATTTATATAATTTATATAATGTTCCCAAAAATATGACCAACATCTTCTAATTAAAAATAATAATCAGTTTATTTTTTAAACCCTATAGTCTTCTATAACGATAATTTTTTCCCATAAATTAAATAACATTAACTAATTATAATTACCTTGACATCAGGTACATATCAAATGTTTTGTTTTCATAAATCGAGTGTTTTCCATAAAATACGACCTTACCATTAAATCGATTTTCTTGTTCATTTTCACCATTTAGCATATTCACGTAAATCCTTAATGGGAAACTCCAGTAGAAAAATCCATTGAAGTTTCAAGATTCTTATAACCATCATACCATTGATAAAAATACTTCAAAATATGATTAATGAGTTCTAACACCTATGTTATTTGATCATTCCACTTTAATTATTTTCATAACATATTCCCTTTGGAATTAGTCCTGGCACTATAAAATTGACTCAGAAAAGTGCCATGTTCCCCCCATTTACGACATTGGACAGTTACTGGTGCCTTAGGTTAATCATTATTTTCCTTCAACATATTAACCAGACAATTTATGGTTATTTGAAAATTTGTTGCTTTGTGCCATTATTTTCTACCCATAATGATTCTTCAAAATATATTAAGGAATGTTCCATGGTGCATGTTCACTTATTTTTTACATAGAGAAAATTAAATAATCATTTTGTTGTCACCTTTAACACCAGAAATTCCGTAAGACATTATCCTTCTACTATTTGATGTATTTTGAAAATAAACCATGTTCTTATTTATAATAATAATTCAAGATATCTCATTTTTAATGATCAAAATATATCTAACTTTAATTCCCATTAGGTTTGGTTTTTCATTTGACAAATCATTAAATTAAACTTCACATTGGTTGTTGGTATGATTTCTTTTTTTGCCAACATTAACTGAAAATAATAAAAGTAACATGATGTGAATGAATTAACATAAAAAAAGGGAAACTAATAAACTAATTAAGAATAACATGTAACTTATATATTTCCATTCATAGGAGTCTCTATGTTTCAATGGTAACTTTCCTTTTTATGTTTTCTAACATAACAGTTTATTCAAATCCTTCATAATTTTTTATAAAGATTTTTTGAATTTCCTAATCATATCCCTAGGGTGTTTCGAACCTGGTTTGAAGTAAGGCCCATTTTCATGCACTATGTGATGATGAAGTCAAAGCCTAATGTCTCCTTCTTGGTTTATTACACCAAGGTACAATTGTTCTAGATCCACATCAAATTTTAGTATCTAGACAATGATTTAAATGCCTTGAAACAACTTTCTATAAACATCACTAAAATAACATGATATTTTCCTATACATAGAAATATCATTATGCTTTTCTGTGAGGTTCTCACGAAATTATTATAGACATAATCCCCAAAAAATAACTATTCCTTTCTCTGATACAAACTATAGTGACCCAAATCCTTGTAAACATATTAATACAAGATCATTAACATAAACAACCATTAAGTACAAGAACAAAATCATAAATCCTAGTGTCTTTGGAATACTAGGTTTATAAGACACCAAAGTGAGACTAAAACAAAAAATCTTTATTTATTTATCATAATGAGGTCAAAAAATATTTAATGTCCTAAAACTACATGGGTTAATATAAGGAATTCATAGGCAAATTCAGAGAACTAAAAACCTAGTAGGGTAATAATCATGATAAGTAAGCATAATATATTAGTGAAAGGAAAAACTTGATATTATAAAAGAGGAGGATCAAGATTAATCACATGAAAACATAACCTAAATAACATGGTGTCATAAGATAATTGAATCTTAGTAAATGTAGAAGCAACATATAACATTACATAAACACATTTCATGGATAACTTCCTAGGAAATATTAGAATGAGGAAAATGTCTCATAATGGATATAGTTTACTCCCAAATCCCATACATGATTCCTCGTGAGAATAAATCATTAAACAATGAATTGGAGTTCTATTTGGATTCACCCATTGCAACCTCTTGAGATTTTTTGAAATATTTTTTTCGAGTTAATATAAAATTATCGATATTTTGAATTTCACACAACACTGAATATATATTTCTATATACGCATGACCATGCTATGTTTTTTTATGCAAAAAACACTTATATTAGCTTGTGGTATACACAAAACTATTATTTTCTTATGACACACAAAATTTGGATCTCTTTCTATAGCTTGTGTTAACACCTAAATGAGTTTGACCAAACAAATATATATTATTAAAATATTATTATTTAATATAATAAGATATATCCTAACTATTAAATTTTCATTTATGAATACTATTAACAAAATTTTAAAAAATATATCGGTTATAAGATGAATTAATTATTTAACAAATAAATAGAAATGAAAATATATACCCTTTGAATAAGAAGGATATATGTTTATTTTTATGCCTATAGTCATTTTGTATTAATAAATTAAATTAATTAAAATTAGTGAATGATATTAATTAACATTGGTGAATGATACTAATGAAATATATATGTTATATATTAAATAAAATATGTTTTATATTCATCCAATATATTTTATAGTCCTATGATAATAATAAATACATTTTTATGAATTAAAATATAAATATTTCAATATGGTAATTTTAAATCCTTATAATGAATAACTCATTTAAATTTAATTTTTTTAATTTTTTTATTTTTTATATGATAAAATAAAATTATTCTTTGAAATATGGATATGAAATTTAACTTAGTTGAATTTTTTGTATTTCTCTATTAAGTTTCATGTTTTGATGAATAACAAAAAATAATTAAGTGAAAAGTAATTTTTTTATTATAAATGAACATATAAGGGAATTTGATAAATAGAACATGAAATCATTGTAAGAGACTGACCACATTACAAGATAATTAAGTCATCAAAAATAAAGATAAGGATGTTATTTTCATGTACTCAAAATAACTCATATTTCAATATAGTTACCTATATATCTTTGTCATCCTATGAGCAGTATTCAATATGATCTACAATTTTGTTCCAAATTTTATGATATTATTCCAATGTGGTCTTCCCTTCATTGAATCATCACATCTAACTAAGATATTTATTTTCAAAAAACATTATTTTCTCTTAATTAATGGAAAACTAAATATTTCTATCATAAATCATGCTGACTACCTCTTTTGGGGTGTTGATAAAGATAGATTCTTCTAAAATTTATTCCCTGGAATTTAGAACAAGTTATAAGTGTTTCTTTCTCTACAATACCATTTTTCCTCCACACTATTTGGGTCTTGATCTGAAATTATTCTCTACAACACCTTAGCTCCACCCTCATGTTCTTTTCAATCTTCATTAAGAGTCTCATTTCCCATCATTTCTAAAACTAATTGCATTCCATTAATTAATTAAGGGTCCCCCAATTTATATTTTTTCATATTGCACCTTGCCTTTCCTAAAGTCCTGGTTAACGTTGTCTTTGGGGTTTTTGAGTAATCTTCAAGGTTTCTTGATCCCCCCTTGTGTATCAGGAAAATCCAACAACTGATATTCCATTGTTTTCTTTTCCTTTATTTAGTCCCGAATAATGATTCCTACTCATAATTCATAATGGTTTTGGGGCCCCCTATTTGACACTTGGATCCCCCTATTTCAAATCTCTTAACCTAGAATATTTTTTTACAAATAGGGGGAAAAATTCCATCATTCAGTTTCCACTTTTTCTATTCAAACTTCAATCGGTTTTACAATGAAATTTTTAATCATAATAAGTTTTTATGATTGGATCTTATAAGGTACCCCTTGACTTGGAGTTATTGTCCCATTCCTATAATTATAATTATGTATATCTTCAATAACCCTTACACAATTATGGGGTCCATCACCACTGTTAATAGTATTTATCTCTATTTATTTTCTATGAGCCACTCCTCCATCCTTAACTATATCCTAAAAAGTGGGAATAATCCTTGAATAAGGTCCACCCAAGGGCGATGACTTAGGGAAACCCAGATCATCAATAAATCATGAAAATATTTCATCAACTCTAGGATCCTAATGCTTAGCCCTCATATTAACTAGGAGAGTATCTAAACTTATATATTGTTCACAAGACAAAGGATAATATGGAGGATTAATGGACTTTGATTCATTGTGTTGTTTGGGAGTTGAAACCCTCCTGAGAACCCATGTCCCCCCAATGAATGGATGAAGAAATATGACCCAAAAGCTTAGACAATGAACCAAAATATGTCCACAATTCAAAGATGAACATTTTTTCACTAGAATTCTTCAACTATAGAGATCAATAATCAATAATTTGATGTTTTGGAAACATCAACCTTGACACTGAAACATTGTATAATCATTTGACACTTAGAGTTTGTTCTACTATATTTAGAGCATCACGCTTCATATGCATATCGCATGACAAACCTAATATAAATATGTATTATCCATGGATGAATCGAGGAGCTTCATATCATTCTATTATTGGATATACCTCCATAGAAAACCGAATCATTATATGACACTTGTCCAGCATGACAATGATCGCTGAATCGTGAAAACCCTAAGAGATGAAGAATAATATATCAAATTCTTAAACCAATTGTAGGAAATGAGTGAAACATGCCACCAATGTCAGATTGAGAAATGAATAGGCAATTATGAACTCTGATGTCTATATTGGAAGCTAATAAAAAACATTGTAGAGGTTGACCATGTTTGGGAAGTGCTCGATCGTGGGAAATGGGGGAAGAAAATCAAGGTTGGATAAGGGGGTGAATTAAGGGAGATGAGAATCATATAGATTCGAATGGGGTCCCCCCATTTATTTGGGAGAGGGACCACATGGGTTGACATCACTTGTTAGGGTATTGTGGGGGCATCGAAGCAGCGCGTGGTGGAAGACACTATTACATATATATGAACTTGCAAAAAATATTGAATTTTAATTAAAACATATTTTTCATATATATAATTTATAGCATTAAATTATGTTTTTAATTGGTTTTAATGAATATTTAGATAAAAAATATATCATTTCATATAATTTAGTTATTTTCAATCAATTTCACATTGAATTTGGATATAAAAACATTTCAATAATTTTAATGATTTCATTTTTCAAACTTTTTTTCTCATTACGTTAATGAGATTAATATTAAATTAATTAATAAAAATTCTGTATTTTAATTTTTTTAAAAGGCTTCCATATTTGGAATCAGTGAGTCTAAATTATGTAAATAGGTTTATTTTATTATTGGTTATTATGACTAGTGTCTTTATTAATTGTTTTCACATTGTTGAAGGTAAATCGAGTAATTAAATGTAAAATAATGTTATCTTGTTTTAAAAGTACCCTAAAAGTTGTCAAATTTTAATTAGTTGAGTCTTTTTTGACCAAAATAATCTTTTGTCTGAGATTATATCCTTTTGAATCCACTTGGGTGAGTGTATGAAATTTATTATATTTTATTTAAAGAAAATATAAACAGGTCATACTCATATTTTAATAAATATACCATTTTTAATATATTGTTTTAAAAGAGAAAAATTAAACAATAAATATTCATTTAAAATATAAATTTTTTTCTTCATCATGGTAATTGATTTTTAATTTTTGGAAATTAATAATTATAGAAAAATCTTATACAATGATGATGCAGAAATCATTTACTACATGGAGATATTAAATAAATTATGTTCAGAATTTTAAAATAAATATTATATGAAATAATTAATTTCATACCGGAATTTTATTGATGAATATTACATGTTAGGAATGGGTAAATATATATTTTTTCTAAGATATCATCTTGTTATGATATTTTTTAAAAAAATAATAAATTTAGAGTATTGTTATTTTATGAGAATAATATTTTTATTAAGTTAGTTAAGAATAATAAAACTTTAAAATAATGAAAAATAGAATAAATTAAGGTGAAAAATATCATAAATTTTTTATTTATGTTTTAATTAACAATTTTTATGTAAAAATATCAACCTTTTATTAATAAAAATATTGTTTTTGTAATTAAAATTAAAATGGGCTAATTAAGGGATAATAAAAAAGATAAGATTAAACTTCATATTATTGAATGGACTATGAATAATCCTCATCATATCTATGAAATTTCTCAATATGGATGCATTTTTAATTGAAAATAAATTTATATTATTTTAGTAGTTTGAGAGTTTCCAAAAGTTCCCCTCGCCTCAATTATAAAAGGGCACATCCTCCATTATCTTTTTTCATCGCATTGATCCTTCTAGATCCCCAAAACACTACCTAATTATATTCCCTACAACCCTATATGCATTCTATATTTTTTGTTCTTCCCAAATGACCAAATCTAGGGTCCTTTATAGGATATCTAATGGTGTTGTTTCGAAGAAGAGGTAATCGCTCAAACCAATTACTCTTTCTTATACTCTTCTATACCTACTTGAAATATATGATTAATATCATAAAATAATAACTTCATCGTCCTCAATATTCTGAAATTTTATAATGATTATGAAAAAACCATTATTCATCCCTTTTCCAATAAAACAAGATATAAATGTATTGATTGGGCGTTGGTATGGCTTATTGTCATCACGTAGTGATAGAACTCATCTTCGATTACCATATTTTATAAGTGTGAATTATGATTGGTATTATTTCTATATATGAAATTTATAATATTATTATAATTTTATAATTTTAATTTTATATCTTATTTTTTACCACCTTATATTTTGGAAAATGACAGTGTCACTCATGCGTACGTATGGGGCACCATCTACATGATGCGATATGGTTCATTTTCCATATATATTTTACGTGTGAAGTAATAAGGATAAATTTTATGAATATATATATATGATATTTATAACATAATAATTATACAATAATTATAATACATAATACATGTTTCCTTATTTAAATATGATGAGAAAATGAAAACAGCATTCATGCATCTGTACGACCTACCATCTCCATGAATAGTGTATTTTATTTTCTATCTCTAAATTTAATGAATAACCATTAATAAATATATAAGAAATAGATATTTTATTTTTATATAATTTTTATAATTATATAGATATATAAATCATGGTTTAAGTATGATGTCCATGATTAAAAAGTCAAAACTTATATGACAAGGAAATTTTATATGACCTGAAACATAACATCAACTTGGAAATGTTAATGTACGGGTAATATAAAGTCCTAAGTAAATAATATATGGTATTATATACAAGATTATTTTTATATAATATATTTATAATAAACTAATATTTATTATATATTAGTTTTTCATGAGTATGAAGAGATTCAACATATAAGATAAGGGAATTTCATCTAACATTTTATTTCCATGAAGTACAAGACATATTCACCACTCACTTCTTTTATGTGGTGTATATACTGCATGTTGAAATGTAAATTAATTAAATTAACTTATTTAATTATATTTAAATATTTAATTGAGGTTATTTTTTCATGGAGTTCATGATTCTGGGGTTACTCATGTAGTAAAGGATTTGTAGTCTCAATTTTATTTCTACTGGACATACGTGGAATTTACCACTAGATTCTTCTATATGTTGTATATAATACCCATTAATGACATTTATGTGACTTATCTAGAGAATTATGATATTTTTATATCCTTATAATTATCATTATTTAATGAGTAATATGATTATACAAATTTTAAAGTGAAGAATATTTATTTCACAATATCTTCAGTATTTAGGATTATATTATTTTAAGTCTCTGTTGGATAATATTTATCATACATGAATATATTTTCTAAAAAAAATTCAAAAAATATATTTCTATTATACTATGGTTTTTTAATGTAATTTTCAACCATTTTCTAATATTTACTACAGGTTTTGAAGGGAATCATTTGTTATTTTCCAATTAAGGTATTTTGTGACTTTTCCAGTAAAAGTACATGAAGAATGTTTTCTTTTCACTTATACAACATGAATGGATTTTTCTATATCCATGATTCCTTATTTACATGAATATTATCTAAGAAATTAAGTGTTTATTATAAAAAAAATGTTTTAAGTTGAAATTGAATGCAATTTTAAGAAATGAAAAAAAAATAAAAATAAAAATTATATTTTCCTTAAGAATCTTTTTCAAGTGATCTATCAATATTATTTTCCATATAAGATAAAATTAGTTTGAGATTACTACTATTTTATTGGGGATATTATTAAATTCTACCATTATTATAATTTCAATGGATGGTTTGTTATTATAATGAAATAAATTCATTAGGCTTATATATTTTCTATGGGTTTTGATACGATTGAATGATGTTTATGAAACCCATTTAATTATACTAGTTCAGATATATTGATTGATTAATGTTCATTTGGAACACATATGAATGGTTTTCATTAAATGACATGTGGAACCAATATCTCTTTAGAATGCACTGGGTAATGATAAATTGTCGACAAGATGAAAATAGTACATGAAAGGTCATCCTAACCCTGCAACAAAAAGGTACACGAGAGGTCATCTGAAGCCTGCAACATGATGTTTCACAAAAGGTCATCCTAATCCCACAAGAAGTGGATACATGTGAAGTCCTTATATTCCCACAAAAAAGGGTATATAGGAGGTCATACTAAGACCTCTATAAGAGGGTACAAAGGAGGTCATCCTTATCCCAAAACTAAAAGGTACATAATAGGCCATATGAGGCCTCAAGTAGGTACACAAGTAATTAACCCAATCCTAACATACTATAAATATCTTGGTAGGAATCATTTATAAAATATATTCTAAGAATATGTTTATACCACAATTCTCAAGTCTTATTCCACTGTAATACTGTCTTGGATCATGAGCTTTGATTTTCCTAGGATTTAAGTGTTATGATCAGAAAATCATTATTTCTTGACTCATGTATATGAGCTTTGATATTCTAGGTCTATTCTTCTAATTTTATACTCATGTTTTGATACCCTTATTCACAAGGTATGATTATGTAACTTCCATTTTTAAACTTAATGAGCTTAAAATCTCACCATTTCTTATGTTTCCTTTCCTCAAGTTAAGAATAATGGTTTTATGGTTGTGTACTAAATCAAAAGGTCTTTATGGGAGATGTTTAATATAGTTCACCAAATTAGAATAATGTGTTTTATGTTTCAAAAGGAACTAAACTATTACGGTCCTCAGAAATGTGTTTTCATAATATAATGAATATTAATCAAAAAATATATATTTCCCATGTTATAAAAGAATAGTTTATTTTAGTTGGTATCTGAGGAAATTTTCAATCATCCATTGAAAAATAGGATAAGCCTAAGGTTTCATATATATATAATTTGGTGTCATGAGTTAGGAAACCTATAAGTATTTTTCCTTGATAATGTGTTTTCTGACTATGATAAATATAGCATCCCAACCTTTTCTTATATTACTATTTAATAATTTTAAAGGAAAAGAACGTAATAGTATTACACATAGAGGATCCAACAGTTTAGTGTCTTGGGAAAACTAGTACCATACATAGGAATTAAAATATCATGCATAAACATTTATTTAATTTCTTCTTCTCTAGCTTCTTATGGTCACTTGCCATCTCTTTAGAATATGTAGCCACATGGGGATATAAATTAAAATGGGTGAGATAAAAGACCATAAAGAGTATAGATAAGAACAATATAGAATGAGGTTAGTATAATCATGACATAGGTAAATAAATCATGAACATGAGAGGAACATAAATAAAAGACTTGAAATGTGGAAATGCATAAAAATGAAACATCATGTTTTAGAGGTTAACCACCACACATACTTGTGAACCAAGCTAGGATCTTGTTCACATATCATTTCACATTTAATCATGAGATTAATCACTTTACCCAATGCATTGGATCACTGAATAATTCCGGGCACACACGTCACTTTGAAACATTCATATTGTGCTATATAATTCTAAGCGCACCTATCACATCATAATATTATCATTATCATGATTGCCACATAGAACAAAATTAAAAGTGAACATAACTAACCCATGTAAAGAAATGAGTTTTATCTCATAAGAATACATTCATAAGCTTTGTTTTCCCAAAAGAAATTGGGAACAACATACTTGATACTAGAACCATCAACTATGAATGAGAGGTAAAAGTTGAGTTCTTAAAAGAAGAGTTCTTTTGGATAACATTTGGTTTGATATAAACTTCATTATAAAAAATTATATCCCAGAAATGGTAAGATAACTTTGAATAAATGATCTTTTAGGAGTAACCGTATCAAAATGAAGAGAATGAGGGAGAACTCAAAGGAGGAAAATTGGGTTCGAGATTTCCCCTTACCTTATATCTGAATTCTTCCTTCTCTTTAATGTCCTATATAATGAAATTATATTAATTAATTAAAAATTACAGAACCTTTTATACATTAATAGGGTTCATTATGGTTTAATTATGTGACTTTATGTGCCTTTGAATGAGTCATAGTGTTTAGAAACATTATTCCGGAATGTTTGTTTTTATGGTTTTCTTAAGTGGATCACTTGTATTCTTAAATTGATGTTCAGGTGGAACATGGGTAAACATCCAGAAATGATATAACATGTTATTAATTATATTAAAATAGTTTTAATGATATTATAATAAATTATATTATATGCATGTGGATGAATCATTAGATAAGAATTAAATTATGATTGTTCGGGTTAATTTGGGTGGTTGTTCGATCACAACGAACTTGTTTTAATGTATCCCATGGTTATATGTACATAATTCAGTTCCAAAACATTAAATACGACATAATACACATGAAATATTCTGGTTCAACCATAAAAATGGTTTCATGACCAGATCTGAAGGTATAAATGGAAGAAGAAAACATGTCGTTCTTGAAGGTGATAAATTAAGGCCTCACGAACATCTTTCACTTTAATAAAATAAAAGAAAGAGGTAAAGGGGGTTGGATGATATAATATCCCATCATCATAAAAATATTCTAGTATATGTATAATACTATAGTTAAAATACCATTTGGGTCAAGATAGGTGGGGAGAGATCAAGATATGAACTTGACATGAATGGAAATTAAAGGAGAAGAGGGAGAGAAATTATCACTTAAATCCTTCTCTTGAGATCCTTCTTATGGATGCTAGGAATGGTCTTTTGATTAAACCAACAGATCTTGGACGTGGGAGAGGGGATATGGAAGCTATTTGGGCAGATTTTAGAGAAGTCTTGGATCTTGAGAGGTGTGATTGAATGAGGGTGTGAAGGGTGGTTTTTAAAGTGGAGGGAAGGGGTAAATTTTGAATATTTAATTCATTATTTTTTTATTTCCCTCAAAACAACCAATAGTATTGTTTCATGTGACCCCTAATAGTAATATATTCATGTTATTTCGAACCAAGTGGCCTTGAATCACTTGTGATGTCATTAATTGTGTATTTAACAGTTAAATTGTATATACGGTATTTTACTGTATTTCACTATTCATCAAAAATTCGAGTTTTCCAGAATAATAACAAAAATTTACCCAAACAATTTTTTGACGTGTAGAATTAAAAAATGAAGTTCATTTTTCAAAATTAATTTTCTAAATATTATTAATTTAATTTTTAAATAAAGTTATAGTTATTTCGAAAAATAACAATCTTAAAGGTGCACATAGTTTCATTTCTCATTCAAAATCTAACTAAGATCTCATTATCTTATTGGCTTAAAAAAATAAAATAATATTATTATTTACTATTCATAAGGGTCATATTACTATTCATTTTTCTATTCATAATGGTATGTTACTATTCACCAAAAAAATATTGTACTATCAGACTCTAAAAATCATCTTGAACACAACCGTGTATGTCAGATTTTCAAAATTCCAAACACAGAAGTGAAAAACTTATGTTTAAAGGTCACTTATCCCTTAGTATTTCATTATGTATTGAATTCATGTGATTTTATGAAATAACTTTAAGAAGGGAATTTTCATTGAAAAAAATTGGGTCATTACATTCTTCACCCCTTAAGAAATTTCGCCCACGAAATTTCATTTTACAAAAACAAGTGAGGGTACTTCTCCATCATCGCCTCTTCCGGCTCGCAAGTTGCTTCCTCAAACTCATGGTTCCTCCAAAACATTTGGAAAAGGTGGGTTGTCTTGTTGCGTAGAACCTTATCTCGTTGGTCCAAGATCTTTATTGGCTGCTCCTCATAGTATAGATCACCTTCATACTGCACCACCTCTGAGTTTAGTACATGTGAGGGGTCCGGTATGTACTTCCTCAGTAGTGATACATGTAACACATCATGAACATGAGCCATATTTGGTGGAAGTGCAAGACGATAGGCCACGACTCCTATGTGGTCAACGATCTCAAAGGGGCCAATTTACCTTCGGCTTAGCTTCCCTTTCTTCCCAAATCGCTTGACTCTATTACTTGGAGATATTCGAAGGAAGACTTTATCTCCAACATCGAACTCCAAGTACCTTCAACGGTTTTCAACATATCTCTTTTGCCTAATTTGAGCATCTCTGATGTGTTTCTGGATGACTTGAAGCTTCTCTATCTTCTCTTGAACAAGATCAGGTCCAAGTAGCTTCCGATCTGCAACTTCATCCCAACAGGTTGGAGTTCTACATCTCTTTCCATAGAGAGCTTCATATGGAGCCATCTGAATACTCGAATGGAAGCTATTTTTGTATAAGAACTCAACCAATGGGAGATGATGATCCCATCCACCTTTGAATTCTGGAGAGCAGGCTCTATGCATATCTTCAAGCGTTTGAATAGTCCTTTAAGATTGGCCATCAGTTTGGGGGTGATAGGTCGTGCTGAAATTTAATTCAGCACTCAAAGAATGTTGACGGCTCCTCCAGAATTTAGATGTGAACCTCTGATCACAGTCATATACAATTGAGTGTGGAACACCGTGTAGTCTCATGACTTCCTTCCCATATATCTGTTCAAGTTTTTCAAGTGTGAGATCTTCCCGAATAACGATAAAATGCCAGTCTTGGTGAGTCGGTCTACCACAACCCATATCGCATTATTTCCCTTTGGCGTCTTTCGGAGACCCGTGAAAAATTCCCTAGTAACATTTTCCCATTTCCACATGGGTATTGGTAATGGTTGCATCATAACTTTGGACTTTTTTCGCTCAGCTTTAACTTGCTGACATACCAAGCACCTAGAAATATATTCTGCAATCTCCTTCTTCATGTTATCCCACCAGAAGTGTTCCCAGATATCTCGGTACATCTTGGTACTCCTAGGATGGATAGAGAAAGTTTAGCTATGTGCATTGTCCAATAGTTCCTTCTTTATCCCAGGTGATGAAGGAACACAAAGCCGCGTTCCAAACCGAATCACACCATCATCATCGATATGTAACTCCTGCAGCTTCCCATCCTTTACTGCATTCACCCTCTTTCATATCTCCACGTCATCCCTTTGTGATTCCTTAATCTATTCATCGATGGATGGTTCCTCAATAATTTGGGCAAGGTAGTATGCATCCCCTTCCCTTATGATTTCCAAATCCATTTTTTCATATCCAAGAAGATAGGGTCTTTCTCAATCTGTAGCATGGATAGAGTAGCAGGTTCATTTCTGCTTAGAGCATCACCTACCTTGTTCACCTTTCCAGGATGACAGTGAATAGATTAATCATAATACTTGATTAGCTCTAACCATCTTTTTTTACGCATGTTGAGCTCTTTTTGTGTGAATATAAACTTTAGGATCTTGTGGTAAGTGTATATGTCACACATCTCACTATAAAGGTAGTGCCACCAGATTTTCAAGGAAAAAATCATGGCTTCTAGCTCTAGATCATGTGTCGGGTAGTTATGCTCATGGATCTTCAACTGTCATGAGGAATAGTCTATCACATTATCATTTTACATGAGTACACAACACATGCCTTTCTTTGAAGCGTCACTGTATATCAAAAAACATTCTCCACTTTTCAGTAGTTTGTGTACAGGTGATGTGATCAGCCTTCTCTTTAGCTCCTTGAAGCTTCCCTCACATTCTTCCATCCAGACATACTTTACCCCTTTCCTTGTTAGCTTAGTTAGAAGGCTTGAAAATCATGAGAAGTTTCTCACAAAACATCAGTAGTACCCAGCTAATCCAAGAAAAATACGGATTTCAGTTACACTAAAGGGCCTGGGACATTCCTCAATCACCTTTGTCTTTGAAGGATACACAAAAATTCCCTCACTTGTGATCACATGACCCAAGAACATGACTTTCTTCATCCAGAAATCACACTTGTTGAACTTGGCATACAACATCTCCTTTCTCAATGTCGCTAACACAAGTCTTAGATGTTCTTCATGTTCCTCCTTGCACTTGGAGTAGATGAGAATATCATCGATAAACACTACCACAAAATTGTCGAGGTAATGTCTAAAGACTCTATTCATCAATTCCATGGAGATTATAGGGGAATTAGAAAGTCCGAAGGGCATCACCAAAAACTCATAGTGCCCATACCTTGTACAGAAGGTGGTATTCTGAATATCTTCATTCTTCACCTTTACCTGAAGATATCCAGAATAAAGATCCACCTTTGATAAGTATTGATCTCCTCTTAACTGATCGAACATGTCATCAATCCTTGGAAGAGGATACTTGTTCATTATGGCGATCTTGTTGATTTCCCGATTATAGATACACAGTCACATTATTCCATCCTTATTCTTCATAAAGATCACTGGTGCACCCCAAGGGGATGCACTATGGTGTATAAACCCTTTGTCCAGATGCTCTTGAAACTACTTCTTTAACTCCTCCAGTTTGATAGGAGCCATCCTATAGGGATACTTCGAGACAGGATTAGCTCTGGGTATGAATTCCATTGAGAACTCTACCTCACGATCCGGGGGAATTTTGGGTAACTCTTCGGGAAATACATCTCCGTATTCCCTCACGATGGGAATTTCCTCATGTTTGGAACTTTCCTTCAACTCATCCATTTGGGAGAGGTATGCTTCTTCATAAGGAATAAACACCCACACCATTGAACGATTTTTCAAAGGAGATTCATGATATTCCTTGCATTTTTAGAAGAGCCTGGGATGGTTCATAATATGAAAAGATATTTCCTTTTCCTGATAGTTGATATGCGCTCTATATAATGAGAGCCAATCCATTCCCATTATAGCGTCGAATTCTACCAAGGGAATTATTACAAGATTTTTTTGAAGAATCTTATCACATACGCGAACTGGAGAAGAGTCAAACACATGGGTTGCAATGATTGCACCACTTGGTATTTTTACAGATATCTCTACTTCAAGGATTTAGAGCATCGATTCTATAGTTCTAGAAAACATGCAAGATATAAAGGTATGCGTAGAACCAAAATCAAATAAGACTTTTGACATTCTTGAGTAAATAAGAAGTGTACCTTGTACGACTTCATTATCATGCTCCACCTCCATAGTAGTGATGGAATAAGCCATTCCTTGTTCCTTTGGAATTGGTGGTTTCTGATGCTGATTACCCTTAAGAACTCGATGTTTAGTGCACTGGTTTTCATACTCCCCTAGCTCCCTACAGTTGAAGCCGTGAACCATGAGTGGTTCTTTACTTTCATCTGATACATTCTCTTTCATTTTTGTGTCTTTTTGACACTCTTGGGCATGGTGTCCTTCTTTCCCATACATGAAGAATTTCCCCATCCCTTTGAGGCAGTTTCCATAGTGCAACTTCCCACATTTTTGGCATGTGGGTCGTTGATTTTTCTTCCCACATTTGTCATTAAATTCACCAGTTTGAAACTCCATATTTCTTTTCTTATCACCACAGCCATGAGACCATTATCAAAACTTCATATCCACTTTAAGAGCACATGAAACAAATTATTCATTACTCCCAATGTCTTCCATTGCAAGAGAATTTCGAAGGTGTGGTTTTAATCCACTAAAGAATCTATCAATTTTTTATCATTGTTGATAAAAAAAACTCGAAGAGTACCTTGCAACCCTTGTAAAATTCTCTTCATAGTTTGTGAAAGATTCTCCTTATTTTTGCTTGAGCTCTATAAATTCTATCTACATATTCATACTAAGAGTTCATGAGAAATAATTATTAAGAAACATTATCTTAAAGTCTTCCCATTCCATCTCTTCAATTTCCTCCCTTAGCATGATGTTCTTAATCAAATCCCACCATTGATCATATTCTCTATCTAGATGATAAACGGATAGGGTCACCTTCTCCATCTCAGAATAGTGAAGTACATAAAATATCATCTCCATGGAGTTAAACACACTATTCTGCAACTAGTGGATCGGAAGATCCACTAAATGTCGGTGGTCGTTGCTGCATAAAACATTCGATAGCTAGTTGATACCTATTTGGTAAAAGATGAAGTTCCCCATTATTATGGATATTATTCATAACCTGAGATAATTGGGTAAGCATCACCATGATGTTTTGAACTCCACCTCCCAAATCATTGGGGATGTCATTCGGGCAATTGTTGCATTGGCCATCACACAAGTTGTTGGCCTGATTTCTCCAAGTTCCCACCACTTTCTAAAATGGAAAAGGTTAGAACAAAACATAAGTAAAAAAGTTATGAATAAATTATTCATTTAAACAATTTATACCAAAAAAATGACATATGGGATCCCTATGTTTATTTTCTTGTGTGCTTACTTGTACTTAGTCTCATGCTAGAGGTTTTCACTAGGGTTTACTAATCCTAATTCCCAAATTAACTAAACCATTCCTCTGATACCAACTATAGCATCCCAGCCTTTTATTATATTACTATTACATCATTTTAAAGGAAAACAACATAATAGTATTAAACATAGAGGATCTAACAGTTTAGTGTCTTGGGAAAACTAGGACCATACATAGAAATTACAACATCAAGTGTAAACATTTATTTAATTTCTTCTTCTCTAGCTTCTTATTGTCACTTGTCCTCTCCTTAGTATATGTAGTCACCTGAGGATATACATTAAAAGGGGTGAGCTAAAAGTCTAGTAAGATAATATATAACAAGATTATAGAATGGGGTGAGTATAATCATGACATAGGTAAAGAAATCCTGAACATGAGAGGAACATAAATAAAAGACTTGAAATGTTCCAATGCATAAAAATGAAACATAATGGTTTAGTGATTAACTACCACACATAATTGTGAACCAAGATATAATCTTGTTCATACATCATTTCAGATTTAATCATGAGACTTATCACTTTACCCAATGCATTAGAGCACTGTATAATTCCAAGTTCACCCGTCACTTTGAAAGATTCATGTTGCGCTATATAATTCTGGGCACACCCGTCACATCATAATATTATCATTATCATGGTTTCCACATAGAAAAAATATCAAAAGATAACATAACTAGAACATGTAAAGGAATGGTTTTCATCTCATATGAATACATTCATACTCTTTGGGTTCCCAAAAGAATGAGGGAACAACATACTTGATACAAGAACCATAAACCATGAATGAGAGGTAAAAGTTGAGTTCTTAAAAGAAGGGTTCTTTTGAAAAAATTTTGTTTGAAATAAACATCATTAAAAAAAAGTATATCCCATAAAAGGTAAGATTATTATGAAGAAATGATCTTTATGGAGTAACAATATCAAACTGTAGTGAAAGAGGGAGAACACGAAGGAAGAAAATTGGGTTCGAGATTTCCCCTTACCTTGTATCTGAATGATTCCTTCTCTTTAATGTCATATATAATGAAATTATATTCATTAAATAGAAATTAAAGAACCTTTTATACATTAATAGGGTTAATTATGGTTTCATTATGTGATTTTATGTGCCTTTGAATGAGTTATAGAGTTTAGAAACAAGATCCGTGAATGTTTGTTTTTATGGTTTTCTGGAGTGGTTCACTTGTATTCTTAAGTTGATGTTCGGGTAGAACATGGGTAAACATAAAAAACTGATATTACATGTTATTAATGAAATTAAAGGAGTTTTAATGATGTTATAATGAATTATATTAGATCCATGTGGATGAATCATTAGATAATAATTAAATGATGATTGTTTGGGTTAATTTGGGCGGTTGTTCGATCACAACGAACTTGTTTTAATTTATCACATAGTAATATGTACAATATCAGTTCCAGAACATTAAATAGGACATAATCAATAATAAATATTATGGT
The DNA here is from genome assembly GCA_963277665.1 of Viscum album. Taxonomy (NCBI): domain Eukaryota; kingdom Viridiplantae; phylum Streptophyta; class Magnoliopsida; order Santalales; family Viscaceae; genus Viscum; species Viscum album. Next base: position 893,045,217 of record OY728138.1, read on the forward strand.
TCAACCGTAAAAATTGTATCATGACCAGATATGAAGGTATAAATGGAAAAAAGAAAACATGTCGTTCTTGAAGATGATAAATTAACACCTCATGAACAACGTTCTCTTTAATAAAATAAAAGAAAGTGGGAAATGTGGTTGGATGATATAATATCACATTAGAATCATAAAATTACATTATATTTATAATAATTGAGTTAAAATACCATTTGAGTGAAGATAGGTGGGGAGAGATCAATAAATGAACTTGAACATGAAAGGAAATTAAAGGAGAAGAGGGAGAGAAATTACCTCTTAAATTCTTCTATTGAGATCCTCCTTAAGGATGATAGGCTTGGTCTTTTGATGAGACCAGAAGCTCTTGGACGTGGTATAGAGGCTAGGGAAGATTTTTGGGTAGATTTTAGAGAAGTATTGGAGCTTGAGAGGTGTGAGGGAATGAGGGTGAGAAGGGTGGTTTTTATAGTGGAGGAACGGGGTAAATTTTAAATATTTAATTCATTATTTAATTATTTCCCTCAAGACAGCCAATAGTATTGTTTCATGTGACCCATAATAGTAATAAGTTCATTTGAGTTCGAACCAAGTGGTCTTTCATTACTTTTGATGTCATTAATAGTGTATTTAACTCTTAAATTGTATAAAAGGTATTTTACCGTATTTTACTATTAATCAAAAATTAAAGTTTTTTAGAAAAATACCAAAAATTTACCCAAACCATTTTTTTACATATACAATTCAAAAATGAAGTCCGTTTTTCAAAATTAATTTTCTAATTATTATTAATTTAATTTTTAAATAATGTCTTAGTTAATTCGAGAAATAAAAATCCTAAAGTTGCACGTAGTTTTATTTCTCATTTGAAAAATTAACTAAGATCTCATTATCTTATTGGCTTAAGAAAATAAAATAATAATATTATTTACTATTCATAAGGGTCATATTACTATTCATTTTACTATTCATAAGGGTATGTTACTATTCAACCAAAAAAGATTTTGTTCTATCAGAATCCATAAAACATCTTGAACACAGTTGTGTATGTCAGATTTTAAAAATACAAAACACAGAAGTGACAAAATTATGTTTAAAGGTCACTTATCACTTAGTAGTTCATTATGTTGTGCATTCATGTGATTTTCTGACACAACATTAAGAAGGGAATTTTCATTGAAAAACTTTGGGTTGTTACATTACATGTTTCTCACACAATGCATTTGGTTCATATTCAATAGTGAAAACATGAAATAATATGGGTAAAATTAAATGTTTCAGATGTGGAATTAATGGTAATTATTCAAATTTATTTCCTAACTATAATAATCATGAAGATAATCCGGAAGGTGGTATGATTATTGATTACACTACTAAGGATAAAGAGACCACAAATGAAATCTAAAAGGTATGTGATGTTATAATAGTATTCTTTAATTTAAACGTAATAATCATTATTAGATTGATGTTGAGGTACCTTAAGAAAAAATTAATATTATAGAAAATTGGTATTAAGAAATAAGATGTTGTGGCCTGAGTTGTGGTTTAAGAATAAATATGTATTAATGAAGTAAAATTATTTCATTGAGGATTTAAACGATATGTTCAAGGAAATTGATGACATATAAATGTGATGTAAGGGAAATTTGATGCTTTTATTAAGGTAAATATAACCCTTAATAAGTTACGTATGATAGTATAATGATATTTGGATAAAGATATGTTGTATATGACTAATTAGATGGTATTGAATACCATGAAACAAATTAAGGATTTCTTGAAAAGTGGGTTATGCAATCATTGATGAAGATTAGAAAAAAAATTTAACGAAAAAATATATCCAATAAAATGTGGAATAAGGAAACATTCATGTTTAAAATATATATTTATGATAACTAAATCTATTATAATATTTCAATAGAATACCTGATAAAAGTATTCACATGTTTATAATAAGACAAAACGTGCTACCATATTATTAATGGTTGATAACCGTTAAGCTGATTTAGTACATTTCATTCTAATGTTTTGGACTTTCATTTTTTATAATGGTTATAAGGTAAACCATTTATCAAATAATTTATGTCAAACATCAAATGGAATCTGTGAGATTAGAGTATATTTCTCAATATAGGTGTATTATGCATATTTGATAAATTGTGATAACCTTTTTTTGTGATAAGGAGAGCTATAATGATTTATAATTATATTTATGGATCTCATGATCTATTAACACTTCAAGAATGATAAATTCATCTTCAATTTTATAAATAAGAGGTGAAGTATAAATTTATCACTGTATAACAAAGGTGAGGTTGTACTAAAATCAAGTAAGTATATGCCTTTGGGAAAATTATTCATCTTTAGGGAAATTGTCTAAAACTTTTATCATTTTATCATCATTTTAGATGATTTCAATGACCTCCTTCACACACTTTCAGTTTATAGATTTTTTTATTGTGTACTTTCTCAAGATTTCTTACTTTCTTATTATCATTAATCTTTATAAATCTCTATGATTATATATATTTTTCCTACATTCCCAAATCATCACCTATGTTCTCCTATAATGAGACCTAGTTATAAGTTAGTTGATGTTTCTAACATACATTTTTAAAATGTAATTTTATTATTGGAATCAATAATGTAAATTTTAATGAAAGAATCTTTCAAGTATTAAACCATTAATAACCTAGATGAATTTCAAGGGAGAAATTCATTTTAAGGTAGGTATAATGTAACACATCAATATTTTTTGAAATATATTTTTTCGAGTTAGTTATATATACTCGTTGTTTTTACTTCACACAACACTGAATATAGCTTTTTATATATCCAAAATGAAACCAAGGTTATACAATACAAAATACTTATATTATATTGTGGTACATGTGAAAATTTTCTTGTCTTGTGTTAGAGAGAATTTCATGTTCTTATGATATATTGTGCTATTTAAAAGATAGAGTTTCATCAAACCATAATATATTATTAAAATATTATTATATAATATAATAAGATATAACCTATCTTTTCAATTATCATTTCTGAATATTATTAACTAAATTTATGGAAATATATAGTTTATAAGATGAATTCATTGGTTACCAGTTAATTACAAAAGAAAATTTATACCAATTAAATATAAAGGAAATATTTTTATTTTTTTGCTCGCAAATTTATTTTATATTAATAAATTCAATTAATTAAAATTATTCAATAATATTAATGAAATATATATTTTATTTTTTTCAATCAAGTATTTTTCATATTCATCCAATATACTTGATAGGCATAAGTTAAGAATAAATCCAATTTTATGAATAAAAATATAGATTTTTCAAAAGGGTATTTTTACCACCTTTTAAAGGAGAATCCATTTTAAAATTAACTTTTGAAATTTTTATAACTTTTACAAGAAAAAATAGACTTAATATATTAAATTTTGATATCAAAATTTTCTTTCAATTAATTTTTTGTATTTTTTTGGATAAGTATCGGGTTTTAATGAATAGAAAAAAATACTCCCTCTTAATTGAAAACAGCTTCATATCTAAATAGTTGATATTAGAAAATTATATTTTTAAAAGGTTTTAAAGTATAATTAGATAAAAAATTTATCATTTTTTTCCAATTTGGGTTACTTTATTCAATTTCACTTTGAATTTTTATATAAAAACATTTCAATATTTTGAGAATTTTTGCTTTTAAAATAGGTTTTTTTGTTCAGTCAACGATATTATTTATAAATTAATTACTCCAACTTCTGTATTTTGAATTTTTAAAAGTATATTTTATATTTGGAATTAGTGGTTATAAATTATTTAATTATTATTCATTTACATTTTGTATTTTTGAATAGTAACTTTAGTAATTTTTTATCCACGTGCTTAATGGTAAATTATGTAATTAAAGGCAAAAAATAATAATATTATTATTATAAAATTACCCAAAATCTTGTCCAAATTTCATGGGATGATTATTTTTTTAACAAAAAAATACTTGGTATTATATTATAACCCGTTTAATCTACTTGGGTGAGATTATGATATTTATTATATTTTATTTAGAAAAAAGATAATGATTTAATACTCATATTTTAAAAATTATAACATTTTTAAGGGTTATAAATAAGAAAACTTCCACTATCCTTCAACGGCCCAAAGGCCTTCATTTTTTATTGATTTTGATAATCCACCTTTCAAGGGGTGAGTTGGAACCCTTACAAGGCCCGTAGGCATAAGATTTACATGGACCATAGGCCTTATAGGAATTCATTGCCCGTAGGCTTCAAACATAACATACAACCTAGACTAACTACTCAGAACTACTCCTACCCATGATCTTCATCGTGAAATCATCTCTCCACCTTCGCATTGTTGTTCAGCTAGGCATTCCCATGCATGCACAGGCTTGTCCTGATGGCAGGTACCATACCCTCTCATTCTTGCAATCTATTTTGCTTCTGCTGTGATGAAAGCTGCGTGATCATCCTCCTTGTAAATTTTGTTCCTTGTAGGTTGTCTGGTTTGCATTTTCACTTAAGGTGGCCCGAAGGCCTTGAGGTGGCCCTAAGGCCTTACTGACCCGAATGCCTGGGTAGCCTGAAGGCCTTAAAGGACTCAGGGACCAAATTGGTGGCCCGGAGGCCCAAACGGGGGCATTTTCCCTACTGCTACAGTGCCAAACAGTTCCCACTACAGTACGTGCTATAGTACTGCACAGTTCCCGCTATAGTACCTGTTACAGTACTGCTACAGTAACCCCTAAATTCATCCTCTGCCTCAATTTTACTTAATGGAAATATCAAATAAATGATAGAAAAAATATTAAAATTAATTTAATTTGGTTTAATTAATTTCATAAATTAATTTTATATATGGATTTGACAATATATTGAAGATTTAATAGAGTTATTTCAATGAAATAACGTTGTTTTTGATATTTTTTAAAAGTCAAGTAATTAATAGTGACAGAATTGAAAATAATGATATTTTATGAACATATTATTTTATTAAATTAGTTAAAATATAAATATACAAAATAATGAAAAATAGGATAAATTATGGCTAGAAATATCATAAATTGAGCTTTTATGGTTTAATTTACTCTTTATATAAAAATATACACCATTTATTAATGAAAATGTTGTTGTTGTAATTGTAAATAAATTTTTTTAACTATGGATTATCCAAAAAAAGGATCAATTTTACAAATTGAGAGTATTTGGACTCATTCTCATCTTATATTATAAATAACTCAATTTGGATCCATTTATAATTTTAAATTAATAAATAATTATTTAATATTTTGAGAGTTTCCAAATGTGTCCCTCACCTCAATTTCCGAAGGGAACCTCCTCCCTCATCTCATTTCATCACATTGAGATTTCTATATCAACTACAATATGTAAAATTATACTATCCACTTACATATAAAGATTCTATATGTGATTTTATTCCCAAATTACCAACTCAATAGTCTTTTAGAGGAGATCTGAGGAGTTGTTTTGAAAAAGCAGTAATCGCTCTAACCAAACACCCTTGTTTTCTAATATTATATACCTCCACTAGATTTATGATAAATATAATTTAATAATATCTTGATCATCCTAAATAATATTAAATATTATTATTATTATGAATAAACCATTATAAAGACCCTTTCCCATAAAAAACAAAATGTATCGCTCGTGCCTACGTATGGTCTACTATCCCCACGTAGCGATAAAATTCATCTTCCGTCACAATATTTTGTGGGTGGGAATTATGATGGGATTAATTCTTATATATTATATTTATTATATTATTATACATATTTTTTGATAATATTAAATCAACCTTTTTAACACCAAATCATTGGGTAAATCATAAAGTCACTTCTGTATATATACATAGCGATCTGTCTCCGGGATGCGATGTGATTCATTTTCAATCATTATTTAACATGGGTGGTAATAAGGATTAATTTTATGAATATATATGATATATATGAAATAAATATTATTCAATAATTATAAAATATCATATAATTTTATTTATTATAATATGAAAAGAAAATGAAAACAACATTCATGTGTATGTAGACCTACAATCTCCATGAACAATTTATTTTATTTCATCGCTCTAACTTTTATAAATCTCACTGAATAAATATTTCATGAATATATAAATATATTATATTTAAATAATTTTTTTCATTATATAGATAATTTAATCATTGTTTAATTGTGAAAACCAAGAATAACAAGTCAAAACATATACGAGAAACAAAGTTGTTATTACCTGAAACATAAATTCAACATGGAATTGCTAACATATAGGTAATATAATGTCATAAGTAAATCATATATGTTACTATATACATGATTAAGTTTCTTTAATTGTTTTATAATATAGTTATATTTTTTATAATAGAGTTTTTCACAAAAACGAATATAGTAAATATATAAGGTAAGGGAATTTCGTCTCACTTTTTATTTTAGTGAGATGCATGCTATATTTAACACTTGCTTCTTCTCTGTGGTGTATATACTAAAAATTAACATTTTATATCATTAAATTAATTATTTAATTATATTATAATATTTAATTGATGATATTATTTAAATTGTTTCATGATTTCAAATTTCATCAAGTAGTAAGGGTATTTCTAGTCACACTTTTATTTTGGCGAGACTTACGCCATATTCACCAATCGTTTCTGTTACACAGTGTGTATACATCCCATGAGTATTATTTTATGATCCTTATCTAGAATATTATTATATTTCCATATAATTAAAATTTTCTTTATTGAATTAGGAATATGATTCTACTAATTATATAATGATTATTTTTTAGTTCATAATCTCTTCAATATTTGGGATTGTTTTATTTTAAGTCTCCATTGGAGAATATTTATCATTCATGCTCATGCTTTCTAAAATGCCTTCAAAAAATATATTAATAATATAGTATATCTTTATAAATACATTTTTACCCATTTTTGACTTTTTACTATATGGTTTGAACGGAATCTTTGTAGTTTTAAAAACGAGGTACTTTGGGATTTTTCTGGAAAATGTTTGAGAAAAATGATTTCTAACATATATGGTATTAATGGATTTTTCGAATTTTATAATAACTTTTCTCCTTGAATATTACCTTAAAATATTACACATTTATTTTCAAATAAAATATTTTTTTTAAAATTTCATTCCATTTTAATAAAAGAAAATACTTTCAAAGAAACCTTTTTCAAAGAAAAGTTTTTAAAGAAATAATTATATTTTCTTTAACAATTGTTTTCAAGTGACCTAAAAAATTACATTCCATATATGATGACATTATTTGATGTTACTAATTTATTATTTGGGATGTTTTTAAATGAAACCAATATTAGTTTTTTGAAAATCGAATTTTTATAGAGAAATTTTATTTATGGAATCCATTTCACTGCCATAGGTTTTGTTATGTATAAATGATATTTATGAAACATATTTCATTCATTGGGTTCTAATATGATGAATGATTTATTTTATTTTGGTATACATATGTATGGTTTTAATTATATTATTGGTTGGATAAATATTTACCTCCAATTCATTGGGTAATGATTAATTTTTCATGAGCTCAAAATTGTAGATATGTGGTCATCTTAAGCCGACAACAAAAGGTCACAAGGGAGGTCAACTTGTGCCCACAACAAGAGGGTACATGGGAGGTCATCCTAATCATGAAATAGGAGGTTACATGGGAGGTCTTCCTAAGCTCATAACCAAAGGGTACATTGGAGGCCATCATAATCCCTCTACAATAGGGTACATGGGAGTTCATCCTAAGCACTAAACTAGAAGGTATAATGGAGTCCATCCCAAGCCTGAAGTAGGTACACAGGTGATTAACCCAATCCTGAAATATTTTGAATTTATTAGTAGTAATTATTGACAGAAGTTGTCCTAATAATGATTGTATTCCACAATTTCCATGCCTTATTTCAATTTTTTACTCTCTTTGCTCATGTGATTTGATTTTGTTATGATTCTTGTCTAATTCTCTCCAAATATTTATTCCATGTCCCTTTTAAATAATAAGGCCCCGACCTTAAACATTACTTAATCTTGAGTTAAGTAAATAATTTTACATTAATTAATATAGAGGATCATTTCAAGATTACAACATTAAATAATTTGGACACAATTCATAGATAAAAACTCAAATATTAAAAGTAGACACTTTTACTCACAATCCATTTTTTCCAAAAAAACAAAAACTATTAAAAATAATCATGATTTTGTTTCATGTTTAAACATAATAAATTTTTCTTCATCACATCCATGACTCTATTATCCTATAAAATCCTGTGAAAATTAATTCAAAACTGGGGATGGGCATAAAAATCTTAGTAAGGGATTCATAATGGAGGAAAAACTATTATTCTTGCAAAAACATGTAAACCATGAACACTTTATCATAATGTAATAAGTTTCACCTTTAGGAATCGTAAATACACTTCATGGAATATAATATCATTTATTACCATTATTTTAACCAAAATATCTTTATAACCCCATATAAATCACAAATAACATATAATTGTAACTTGGGACATAATCACACTTAAATGGAATAACCATACAGTAAACTTCCACACAAATCACAAAATATAATTGCCATGCAGCTAAATTTCATACCCAATGAATTAGTGGTTATAAAGTAACCAACCATCCTTAGATAATCATGGAACCACCCATATTTCTTTTATCACTTAACCACTTGTCTTTGGTTTATCACATAACCACCTGTCAAATTTCAAAGTACCATTATATAATTGTAACACATAATTATTGCAATTATCTACATTTCACTCTTAACATTTCATTTGAAATAAAAAGAAATCATTTAAATATATTCAAATAGTTAATCTAATTTTAAACCCATTTTCAATACCAAAACATCAAAAAAGGGATTAAGGGATTCTGTTTTCTTTAAAAACATTTAGGGTTATAGATAAATCCAAATATCAAATAACGGTTACAGCAGTAGAAAAGTCATTATCACCACATACGTTAAAAATCATTCCATTTTTCATATAGTAAAATTCTTCATAGTAATATATTCTTTTCAAAAAAACATTGAATGATATTAAAAGTAAAAGGGTATGATTATAAGCCGTATAGAAGAAGGTGGTGTATATTATAAAAAAATGCCTTAATGAATGACGATGTAGACGAAGTCCCTTATTGTGAGTCTGAATCATCACGTATATTTATTATTCTTACTGAATAATAAACATAGTTTAATTTCTAGTTACCTAAGAACCTTTTTCAAGATTATTATTTCTTTTATATAACTTATTATCTTGTTATAAAAATTACATAATTATAAAAGTTCATATCATACCTTTTGTTGATATTTGGAACTTGAGTAATAAATGAACATGGTTTGCTGTCACTAGTTCATGAGGCCATCTTTACATCATCTCCATAATGATATTAATGGCATTATTACCATCCTTGTACATAACTTATACCTTTAAAACAATCCGTGAACTGTGGAAATTAAAAATTAACAATGTTATAACCATGGAGAGAGTATGTCGTACGTATGCATGAGTAATGTTTTCCATTTTTAATTGATAATTAAAGAAAAATTTTAAGTATTATTTATCTTTTCATAATGGTAATAATATCATTAATATCAAATTAATATTTTAAATATAAATATATATGATATATGTGATATAAAAAATAAAAACGAATCACATCGCTTTATATATGTTATAGCTCACACGTACGCACGAATGACGTTATCATTTTTATGTCTCTGGAAAGTATGATTCAGTTGATATAATATTATCATAGAATGATTAATATGTCATTAATATTATATATTAACATTAATTATATTATTATAGCTACCCATGAGAGATGGTTATAGAGAATGAATTGGATCAGGTTTTGAGGTGACAGTTCACATGTGTGCACGAATGATTAATTCCTTTCAAATTTAATAGAATTGGAGATGGATTTTGGTGATGATATTAACATTATTTCATTTCAGTATATTTAGGATTATTTATTCGTTATCACATCATGGTTGGATGAGATTTTGAGGAGGTGGATGAAGAAATAAAATACAAATATTTAAAGAAAATGATACCTCTTCTTTGGTTGATCGCCTATGAAGAACACCTTAACACCTATAAGGAGGGTTTTATACCTAAAATAATGCTTCAATAATGTTGGGAGGTATTCTAGGGAGGTTTTTGGTTAGACATTGTATGATCCAAAAGTCTTTTGAGTGAAAGTAATAGAGAGGAATGAGTGCCTTTTATTGGAGAGGAGAGGGCCACCATTGAAATTATAAAAAGTATTAAATTTATATAAAATAAATTTTGATTCCAAATTTTCAAAATATCATATATTTATAATATATTATTATTATTTTTCTAAATCCTTTTTTAAAATATTTTTTAGATATGTAGTGAATTTATTTTAAACCTTAAATTTTTGGTTTACCAATAATTATTCTCATTTAATTTTAATTGTGGTAAAAAACTTAAATATTAATAGGCTATAAGGATTACTTTTATAGGGTTAATTTCCCATATTTGGAAACTTAATAAACTTTTTACATTATCATATTTATTTTTTAATTTAATATTGTTTATAATTTTTAAATAATTTAATTCATTGTCATCTTTATAAAATATCAAATATGTCAATTTTGATACTATTCACTTTATTGAATTTAAATAAAATCCAAAATGAGAGATAACTTCATAAAAATGTTTAAATAGTCTAATAAAATTTAATATTAACTTATTAATGTATTTTATGGGAAAAACTATATCAAATATATTTATTTTAATATGTTTAATATCATTTATTTGTCATTTTGTTAATAAGAAATCATTGCATCATCATGGTGTCATAAATAAATTAAATTATTTAATGATTAAAAATTAAAAAAAATACCATGATGTAGGTATATGCTTTATATTTATAATTACTATTTATAGTTGAATATATCACTTATATAACCCCATATTAAAACAAATTATTAATTAGATAAATGTTTATGATATTTTTCATTTACTTTAAATTAAATGTTATAAATGTCTTAATCAAACCCATGTGGCTTCAACAGACCCAAATTTATTCCCAAGGGATTCATTGGCTGGACATAACTCATCCAATAATTTTATGACATGTTTTAGTGTATTTTTATTTCATTATTATATTATTTTTACCCCCATTTACATGATTTACTCTTTAATCATGGTATATAAAAAACAATACTTACTATTCACCAAAAAATATTTTCATCCTATTAAACCAAATTTTCTATACTAATTAAAACCATGCATGTTATTTTTGGTAAAATAAAATCATATAAATGGAAAATTTAAATTTAAGAATTAATCTCATTGGCAAAATAAGAAAATGGAGTTTTTAAAAAGTAAAAATCACCAAAAGATTGACATGCGGTTATATCAAATTTAAATGTAATATTACTTCCAATTTCAAACATTATATTAACTAATAAAAAAATTCTAAATATAATTTAAAACAAATTAAAATGATAATCTAGCAATAAAAATAAATTAGACGAAAATGATGTTCTAAATTAAAGTACATTATTTTTCATTATTCATCAAAATATACATTTTATTAAAAAATACCAAAATTTCAACCAAAGTAAATTTTGATGTAACTATTCTAAATAAGTAATTTATTTTGTCAAATAGATAATATTAAAGTTAATCAAACGAGATTTAAGATGGTTTCTCCGTCAAAATGTGGTAAAACAACTTTTCAATAATATTAGGGTATTTTATGCTTAAAATTGTGTTTATTTTAATTTTAAGCCTTTTAAAATTTATTAGATGAAAGTTAAAACATTTAATAAACTTGTGTAATCATAATATAGTTAGTTCTGATCATTTCTGCCAATAAAAAACTAGGTGATAACTTACCATTTAAATTAATAATATTAATAATGTATTATTTTTTGGTATAACTCAATCTTGTGTAAAATGTAATATTTATAAGAAACCTATTGTTGTGTGTTGGGTATGCTATAGGAAAGTGTTTTCCCATTAATGTAAAATTAATATCTTATTCATAAATATTAATAGATATGGAAATGTATTATTCTATAATTACCTGAGATTTTACAACCTTCCCCCTTTTTTGGAAATTATGTCCCTCCAATTTTATTCACTTATAAAATATATGGGGGTATTATTCCTTCATATTATTTTCAGATACAACATATACTTTATTAATATATATACTTGAAAAACATTGTGTACTGAGGATAAAATTTGATGTAAATCCACTTGTTAGGTAACCGATCCAACTTTATCCAAGATTTCATAGGGTGCAATGAATCATGGACTCAAATTCCCCTTCATACCGATACACTTCACACTTTTCTATGGAGAAACTTATTGAAATACATGATCACCTCACTCAAAAGAAAGATCCTTACTCTGGTTATCCCAACATATTTCCTACCTGCTCTGAGCTATCCTCATATGCTCTTGAATCAATGGATCTTTTTCTACCTTCTCTTCTACTAATTTTGCTCTGATAAACATCCTTTCGCCTACTTCATCCGAAAAAGATTGAGTTCGACACTTTTTTCCTTATAATACCTCAAAAGGTGTCATCTGAATACTAGAATGAAAAATGTCATTACTATAAAACTCATACAAAGAATGATATTGATCCTAACTTCTCTATTAATCCATCAAACATGAATGTAAAATTTCCTCCAACGTCTCAATTGTCTGTTATCACTGCCAATATAATTGAGGATTAAAAGTTATACTGAAATTTAATTTAGTACCCAATGACTTTTGAAGGCCTTTACAAAAGTTTAAAGTGAACCTGGTATCATGATCAGATATAATATAGATGCGAAATCCATTTAATGATACTATCTCTTTAATATAAAACTGATAAAGTTAATCTACAGACATAGTATCTTGAATATGAAGAAAATGAGCAGATTTAGTCAATCAATCAATAATAACCCATATCGCATTGTTACCTTTCTTAGTCTTTTGTAATACAGCGATGAAATACATGGATATATTTTCCCATTTCCACAATGTAACTGGAAAATGATGAATAATCCCTTTCTTTAACTACCATAATGCTTTAACCTATTGAGAAATAAAACATCTCTGGGTAAATACTCTGATATCTCCTTTCATTCCATCCCACCAGTAATACTCTTAAAGGACTCTGTACATCATAGTGATGCCTGATTGAACTGAAAAGAGATAACTATGAACTTCACATAAAAAATCTTTCTTCAACAATGAATCACAATGAAAAAATAATATCTTCTCAAACCTCAAAAAACACTCTTTATCAATGATAAATTTGGGTAACATACCCTTCTGAACCATTTATACCTTTCTCTACAACTTGATGTCTTCCTTCAGCACATGCATATTTCTATCAGATAAGGATGATTTAACTAACACCTAAAATAGAATAGAGTAATTTCCTTCACTGGAAACTTAAAAGACAAAATTAATCAAATCATTAATCAAAAGGATCCTACTCCAAACAAATCATGATTAATATAGCATTATAATTTCGAGTCAAAACATTAACCACTTTATTTTATTTACCAATATGGAAATAAATAAATTAATCATAATCCTTGATTAATTATAGTCATCTCTTCTATCTCATGTTCAATTAATTCTGATTGAATATATAATTCAAACTTTTAAGATCAGTATATATTTTACACCTTACATTATAAAAATGATTCCTCCAAATTTTTTATGCAAAAACAATAGAAACTGATTCCAAAGCATGTGTAGGGTAACTTAACAGATGTGGTTTCAATTAACATGATGCATAATAAATTAGGTCATCATTCTAATTTTGGACACAACCATGTACATTCAATGATTCATCTCTATATATATCAAATTCACCATTGCATGAAGGCAAGGAAAAAACATGAAAATTTGGCAATCTTATTTTCAGTTCCTAAACAAAATCATCCCATTATTTAGTCCAGATAAACATAACTCTCTTTCATGTTAACTTAGTTAGTTGGATTGATAACCAATAAAATTTTCCAACATACCTTTGGTAATAACCCACATATCCAATAAAACAATTAATATATATGATATTGGTAGGCACGATCCACACTTCAACGACTTTTGTATTATAAGGGTGAACAATTGTGCCATATTTAGAAATAATATGACCAAAGAATGAAATTAGTCCAAAAAAATTAACTCTTAGTAAATATTCCAAATAGTTTATTTTCATTAGGGTTTTCAGAAAAATCCTTAAGTTACATTCATGTTCCTACTAACATTTAAAATATACCAAAATATCACCTATAAACAAAACCACAAACTAATCAATAAACTGCTAAAAGACTACATTCATGATATTCATAAATATAGAAGGGGAAATAGATAACCCAAATTGAATAGCTACAAACTCATAATGCCCATTTCTCGTTTGGAACAATGTCTTTGGAATGTCAACCTCCTTCACCTTTATCTGATGGTACCAATACCTCAAATCAATAATCGAAGTATACTCATCTCATTAGATCTAACCAAACAAATCATCGATATGAGGAAATAGACATTTGTTCTAAATAGTTCTATTATTCAAGTCTCTATATTCAATTCACAGTCTCATAGAACCATCCTTCCTTTTCGAAAATAAATTAAGAGCACCCTCTGGTAAAGTGTCAGGTCGAATGAAACCTTTATCAAGAAATTTGTGAAACTATTTTTTTAATTCCACCAGTACAACTCTAGTAGTTTTATAAGGGGGTTTAGAAATAGGTTTAGCATCTGGAACAAAATTAATAGTAAATTCTACCACCTGATTTAGAAAAATACTAGGCAATTCATCAGGAAAAACATTTTTGAATTCATTCACTTCTAGAATGTAACTAATCAAAACTATTTCCTTATTTTCAACAACATGAGTATGATATATTTCAATTTCATATTTAATCAGTCTATCAGCTTCTCTGAATGTTATTAAAGCTATGAAATCATTGAATAAAAATTTCTTGGCATTAAAATTGATATATCAATGATAAACTGAATTCCAATCCATAACTAAAGTGATATCAAATTCCACTATTTGAATTTCCGAAAAAAATTTAGGGAATACTCTCCCACTAATAATAGTATGAAGATTCTAATAAATCTTTATTCCTTTAATACTTCCACCTAGTGCTTTCACCACAAGTTCTATATCACATTTGTGCGAGAATATTTCCAATTTACTTGAAATAATATTTGAAATGAAATTGTGTGAAGATACAGAGTCAAACAGAGTATTGGCATATTTTGAAATAACATATTACTTACATGTCACAACATCATTTGATGGTCCCACATAAACCTTAGTAGTAGAAACTGATTTTTCCATTCCCTTATACTTTAGATCATACTAGTTTCCACCCTGGGTAATCAACATTGGACACACATTGGCATAATTCCCTAACTCATCAAATCTGAAAACATCTTATCAATTGTTTTTCATTGCTTATGTGATCATCGTCCTTACAATTGCGATCAATATGACTAGTATTACAATAAAAGAAGCACTTCCCGGACATTAAGATTCATTCTTTAGGATCCTCTTTACAATACTTCTCAAATGTTTTAAATTTAGTTTTCTTACCTCTGGACTTCTATGAGGAATTATTTCCCATTTCCTACCAACTGGATCCCTTATTTTACTTGTTCTCATGGAACATATGATCATTATAATCTAAATTTCTACCTTCTAATCACAAAAACAAGTTTCTCATTTCATTTTACCTCATGAGAATATAATTCTCTTTTATATTTTGACTTCAATCTTGATTAAAACATATTTATCTTTCTATCAATATCATAGATAAAATTTGGGACATACCTTGGAAAACCAGTGAAATTTTCTTCATATGCAGCCACAATATCTTCCCTTTTGTTTCTCGAATCCATGAATTTATTTGCCATCCTAAGTTGAATAGCCTTTGGAAAAAAAATTTCAAGGATGGAATTCCTAAATCCATCTCATTCCATGGTGTCAATCTCTTCACTTCCTCTGATATTTTTATTCATTTACCACCACTGATCGGCTTAACCTTCAAAATGAAATAAATAGAAAGACTAGTTTTTTAATTATCTTAACACCCATTACATCAAAAATATATTCTAGTTCGTTAATCCACCCTTCATCTTGTACATGTTTAGATGATTTTATGAATGATAGGGGAGTTTCCACATGAAATGCTCCACTACCGAAATATTCTTCAATGATTGGTATAGTCAATCTCATGTATGAACACCCCACCAAATATCGCCTAAGTCAACTGAGTCATCACTATAAAAAACTGTTCAGTTCGGATTCTGACCATCGTAGGGTGCTGATTTGGAATATTTCTTTCCTCAGTGTGTCATCCAAGCACAGCTCCCCCCATTTACTTTGTAGAAAACCATTCTAAACAGACATATCATAGAAGAAGAAACATGGTAATCTTAAAATTCTATATCATTTCGATTATACGATAAAGTAAAAATAATTTATTTATATTTCATTAACAATATTATAACTTCTAAAGTTATCTAAACCAGCCTTTGATACCTACTATAATACCTTATCTATAATCATTATTTAATATTGAGTTAAATCAATTATTTTACATTCATCCACATTGAAGTTATTTTTAGGTTTATATCTTTAGATAATTAAAACATAATTTATACATAACAACTCAAATATTACAATGTTGATACATCGACTCACTATCCATTTTTTTCCACAAAATAAAAATTATTAAAAAGAAACATGTTATTATTTCATATTTAGACAACATAACTTTTCCATAATCCCATCCGTGACTCTATTATCATTTAAAATCATGTGAAAAAGAATTCAAAACTTGTGATGAGTAGAAATATCATATTAAGGGATACACTAAGGATAAAAAAATTGATTATCTTACAAAACAAATGTAATCCCTGAATTAATTATCATAAAGTAATAATTTTTACCTAAAAGAAGTGGTAATTACACTTCACTAAATAAAAGATCATTACATACCATTTTTGTAACCAAAATATCACCTTAAACCTATAAATATGGGAAATAACATATAAAAATTACTTCGTACATAATCATACTTAAATGTAATAACCATACGATCCACTTCCACACATGTCACTAAATGGAATAGCCATACGTCTGAATTCCATACCAAATGCCTTGGAGGGTATAACATAACCACATATCCTTGATTTATAATGAAACCATTCATATTTGGGTTATCACATAACCAAAAATCTTTGGTTTATCATGTACCCACTTGTCATGTTTCCATGTACCATTAAATAATCATAACACATAAAGATTCCTATTATCAACATTTCACTCTTAAAATTTCATTTTCAATAATAAGAAATTATTTCACGATATTGAAATAGTAAATCAACATTCAAAATCATTTTAAATACAAAACACCTAAAAATAAAATAAGTGATTTCTTTACTTTTAAAAACATCATGGATTATAGGAGAATCCAAATATCAAAAATAATGGTTAAGGCGGTGGAGAATTCATTGCATTATATACATTAAAAAACATTAATTTTATAATTTAGTAAAACACTTTATAGAAAAATATTCCTCTATAAAACAATTGTATAAAATTATAATTCAAAGTGGATATTTATACACCGTATAAAATAAGGTTGTGTATATTATCGAAATATTACTCAATAAAAGGTGATTTAGATGAAGTCCATTATCATGAGTTTGTATCATCACATATTTTTCTTTTTCTTCCTAAATAATTAATTTAGGTAAAATTATAATTGATTGAGAAAGTTTTTCATGTTTATTATTTCTTTTATATCACTTATTTCTACGTTATAAATATTACATTATTATTTATGTTCATATCGGATGTTTTGTTGATATTTAGTACCTGAGTTCAAAATGAACATGCTTTGATTTCAATATGCCCTATAGTCATAAGTAAATCTTCTTCAAAATGATATTTATAAAACTACTATCATCTTTATGCTTAAATTATACCTCTAAATCAAACTATAATGTGTGTTTATGAAGAATTCAAAACGTTGTAATCATAGAGACTGTAAGTCGTGCGTAGGCATGAGTAACGTTTTCCATTTTTAATTGATCATTATGGAAATATTTTAAGTATTTTGTTATTTTTTAATAATGATAATTATTTCATTCATATCATATTAATCATTTAAATATACTTATATATATATCATAAATGTGATATAACGAATAAAATTGAGTCACCTCGCTTTGTGGAGGTGATAGTTCGGATGTATGCATGAACGACGTCATCATTTTTGTGAACATGGATATAAAGAATGTAATTGAAATATTATTATTAGTTAAAGATTAATATTTCATTAATATCACATGTGAACATTAATTCAATTTTTATAATTACTCATTGGGAAACAAATTAGATTGGTCCATGGAGGTGATAGTTCACACGTACGCAAAAACGATTAATTCAATTCCCATTTAGTATATGAAGAAATGGATTTAGTTGATGATATTAACACAATAAAATCTCAGAAAACTGAGTATTCTATAGTTCTTATATCATCATGGCTGGATGATATTTAACGGATGATAAAGAATAAATAAAATATACATATATTATGAAAACAATACTTCTTCTTTGGTTGATCACCATTAAAAAACACATTAACACCTCTAAGGAGGGTGTTATGACTAAAATAAGGATTCAAGAATTAGGGTAGGGAATCAAGGAAGTGTTTTGGATAGATATTAGATAAACCAAAAGCCTTTGGATGTGTGAGTAGTAGAGAGTAATTGTTTCCTTTTTATAGGAGAGGGGAGGGGCACCCTTGAAATTATATAAAGTATTAAATTAATATAAATTTAATTATGATTCCAAATGGTCCATAAATCATTTATTTATATTATATTTTGAGAATTTTTAGAAATTATCTTATCAAATAATTTTTAGACATGTATTGATTTTACTTTAAACCTTATCATTTCGGTTTACCTTAAATTATTCTATTTGAAATTTAATTATGGTAACAACATTTTATATATTAAGAGGCCATAGATTTTACTTATAATGGGTCCATTACACATGGTTGGATAAATAATGCACATTCAGACCTTATCATAGTAACTTTGTAATTTTAAAATATTTTTATTACATTTAAATAATTTAATGCATTATCATTTTTATAAAATATCAAATAAGTCAATTTCAACAATATAAATTTTATTCAATTTAAATAATATTAGAAAGGAGGGATTACGTTGAAAAAAACCATTTAATAGTATTATAACATTTAATATTAACCAATAGGATTCGTGCATGGAATAAATTATGAGAAATAATATTTATTTTAATATTTATAATATCATTTATCTGATTCTTTCATTATTAATGGAATCATTGCATCATCATTGGGTATTAATTAAATTAAATTATTTAATGTCTTAAAATTATAAATAATATTCCATGATGTATTTAATATTTTTATCTTTATAATTAATTTTTATATTCGTTGTTATCACACTTAAAAACCCATATTGAAATTGATTTAGTAATAAGAATCATAGTTATGATATTTTTGCCTTTACTTTAAATTATATGTTTCAAATGTATTAATCAAACCAAAGTGGCTTCTAAACACAAAAATTTCGTCCTAGGGGTTTTATAGGTTGTCCATAACTCATTAAATAATATTAAGACAACTGTTATGGTAGTTTTATAATATTATAAAATTATTTTTACCCTTATTTACCTGATTTACCCTTTATCAATGGTTAATAAAATACTAAAGATATTATTCACCAAAAATTATGTTATTCCCATTAAACCAAATTATCCATAATGATTAAAACCATGAATTTTATTTTTTGAAAATTCAATTCATATAAGTGTAAAATTAAATATAAAAAATAATCTCGTTGTTGGAATAAGGAAACGAGTTTTTTTAATGTAAAAACCAAAGGATTAACATGTGTTTATATCCAATTTCAATGTGTAATTACTTCCAATGAAAGAAATTGAGTTAATTGATAAAAATTTTCAAAATTAACATTAAAAAAATTAAAATGGTAATCTAACATTACAAATAAATTATATGAAAAGGCAGTTGGAATTAAAATGTAGTATTTTTTAATATTCATTAAAATATGAATTTTATTACCAAAATTTCTACCAATGTAAATTTTGATGTCCCTATTCTAAAAAGAAGTTCATTTTTTATAATAGAACATATAAATGTAACAAAAACTATATTTAAAAATGGTTCTCCACCAAAAGTTGGTAAAACTGCCTTTTAAAAATATTAGTGTATTTTAGGCATAAAATTTCAATTATTCTCATTTTAAGCCTCTTAAATTTTTTAGAAGAAAGTGAAAACATTTAATAAAAATATTTAAAAATAATATATTTATTTATTTTCATTCACACTAATACAAAAGTTAAATGATAACGTACCATTTAAAATAATAATATTAATAATGTATTATTTTTTTGTTATAACAAAGTCTTGTGTGCAACGTAAGATATTGGAGAAACCAGTTATTGCGTTTCGGGTATGCAATCAGAAAAAGAACCCCCATAAACATAAAATCAATATATTAGTAATTAGTATTAATAATTATCAAAATTTATTATTCTATAATTACTGAGGATATTTCAGAAATGATCTCTGATATGTAGGGTATGATCATCAAATGTAATGCTAATTTTTTTCATACTCTTATTTCCATGTTATTATTATGAAACTTCTATGTATACCCTTACTGAGTATCTAAGATCACAATTTCTTATGTTTCTTTTCCTAAAGTTATATTGAAATGATTTTATTATGTATATTAAAAGGGGATTTCTTTATCAGAGATATTGAATATTTTTCAGCAAATTACAATAATGTGTCCCAAGTTTCTGAATTCAATAAACTGAAATGGTCCTCAGGTTCAAGTTTCTATAATATAGTGAATATTAATATAAAATTATATAATATCATTATTAGAATATAAGTTGTTGTTATACCCATCATTACATGTTCAATATTTATGTGTTCTACATTAAATAAATTAATCACAATTCAAAACATAATAATTACTCATCAAAATAAAATGGGTTGCATAATCATGCCTTATATCATAATAAAATGAGATTTCATAATAATGACATTTGAGAAAGGAACATAAGGAATGTTTTATCCCATAAAGGTAAGGGATAATAATCAATGTATATATTTGAGAGCAACATATAGATAATTTGGAATAAATATATTACACGAAAGGTTGTAATAATTAATGAAAAATTCTTTGAAAGATCACACAGAATATTTCATGAGGAAAATACACTTTTCACATGCATATTACATCATTTATTTTTGGAAAAATATTTAATTTTATAGAAATACACTTTATATAAAAAATCCATTGAAACATATAAATTAAGGTTCAAGTAATTTATTTCTTGTGATGTAGGGTAATTCTATTCATGTCTTATATGAAACAAAAACATTCTTATCACAATATTAACAAAAATTAAAATTACCTCATTCAGAAAATGATAAAAAGATTATTTTCAAAAAAATTATGAAAATTAAAATATTTGTAAAAATGTATTTACTAAATATTTTTGAGAAATATTAAATATTTTTTAAAATATTTTCAGATACATTGTTATGGATGAAAAAGGATTTTCGACATAATAGAGAAATGAAGTCGTCTTTTCTTGAAAACATTTTATGAAAAAATTTAAGTACAAACGAGATGAAAATGGTACTATTAAATTAATATTTATTTAATAACTTTAGGATAAGAAAATTAAAGGGTTTTATTATATAATGATGAAATAATTTATCACAATGTAATAAACAATCTTGACTAAAATGAGATTAAACTACAAACACTTACATCATTAGTATCTTATGAATCATGAATATAATGAAATTGTTAAATGAATTATAAAATATTATATATTTTTTAATATAGATTCAAGATATAATATTTAATTGGTTTTTATATATTCCTTTTAAAGTAAATTATATTCATAAAAGAACATGCATCTCAACTAAAAAAGCTTTCAGATGAAACGATTACCTTATGTCCAAAAAATGTCGTGTAAGTATTTTATATAAATTATAATTAAAGTAAATAAATTATTTATTTTTTTAGAAAATTTTTCATTTTTAATACCGTAAGAATAATTTATTTCATTAATTTTAATGATATATTTAATTACTTAATCATGTATGTCCACATCGTGTGTTTTGAGGACACTTAGATCATAATTTCTAAACAGCATCAGTGTGTTGACCATGATAAAAGTGAAAATAATTAAATATTGACTTTAATAATAATAATTAAATAATTATCATATTTATTAATACATTATAATTTTAAAAATAACCATGAATTATTTTTGTAAAAATGAACTATGTTACAATCATAGTGATTATAGACTATAAGTATGCACGTGTAGTGTTTCCATTTTTCAATAACTACAATGGAATTAAGGTAGGAAATATTTTATATTTATATAATTTTAATAATATTATAAATATCATGATATTTTTTTAATCTCACTTGAATATATCATCCTTGTGATGTTGAAATCAAAAATGACTCACATCACATCACGAGGTGGTGGTCTGGTGTACAAAATAATGACGTAATAATTTTTACATGGATGGTAAGAAAAGATATTATATGATATATTAAAATTTTAAAATTGTTAAAATATAATTAATATTATTCATAAATATTAAATTCACTTTCATAAATATATGTGAGTTGTGGTTATGGGAAAAAATGTTTTGTTTGCAAGATGGTGGTTCGTTGTACACGTGAATGGTGGTTTTGTTTCCCATTTTATGGAAGAAGAGATAGATTTAAATTATTAAATTAACATAATAACATATTAATATTCCATTGATGCTGATGTTATTATTTAATCATGATTGATTAATAATTTTAGAAGGTTGAATAATAAATGAAACAATGATGCTCGATTATTAAGGTTACCTCTTCTTCAAATTACCTCATCAGAATTATACATAAAGACTCCATATATTGTATTCCTATCATCCAATTGAATCTAGGATGTCTTTTGGGATGAAGGTTAGTTATTTTGGTATTTATTTTTCAAACTGTATGGATTTTGAGGAGTAGATTGGAGAGGGGATGAGGTTCCCTTTTATAAGTTGGGAGAGGAAAAACATGGAATCTTTCAAAAACAAAGGTATAACCACATATTACCTACACTAAAAGGATATAAAATTAATTATTATTTAAACATAAGTAATTTAGGATTAACATACGTCCATAAAATGGTCTTTTGAATAGTTTTATGTTATTTTATCTATTTCCATTTTAATTTAACCCATCTATAATCTTGTTTTAACCTTAACCAACGAAAATAAGTTTTACGGTTTTTACAATTCATTATAACCAAAAATGAAGTTGAAATTATTATGTAATATTAATTATTCTTATTTCAAATATTTAATATATTTTTTGAAATTCATTTCATATAATTGTAATAATTTAATATAAATTAAATCCTTCAGACGCAATAAAAAATGGTTTTCAAATGAAAATGTTTTAATAAATATAAGAAATATTTTTTAAAAAATTAATTTGAAATTGATTGGAAACCCAAAACTAGATTAATAATAAATTAATTGAACTAATTTTTCTTTTAAATAATTTAAAAATAATAGAACTTTGTAAATTATTCAAATTAAAATATAGTTCTTAATAGGATCCTATAATTATAATTATTCATTAAACATTTACACATTTAAGAAAAATACTAATAAAATCCATATGAAGATAATTCTAAAAGGGTGATTCAAAAAAAAGTTATTTTTTCAAATAATGTTTCTAAAAGTGGAATATTATAGTTTTTTATTTTTCCAAAAAAATAAAAAAAAATAGAGAAACAAATTGTAAATAATTTTAAAATAATTATGTACTAAATAATCTATATATTTTCTTTTTGTTTCATACATAATCTTCAATATGTGTTAATTTCTATTCATACATTCAAATTTATTATCTAGGTTATAATGGTAATGTTTAAATAATAATATTTTAACATTATATCATTGTTTTTTTTAAAAATTGTTTCGTATTGTATATTGTATCAAGAATGGTGTTTTTATAAATATCATAGTGTTATAATAATTTTCAATCATTTGGTGTAATAGAATTTCCTTTAGAATTTACCCTCATTGATGTTGTAAATTTCAGCATTAGCCATGGAACAATAGAAATGGTGTATCATCTTGGGAGTTTGTTTGAACCCACAGTGGACTGCTAGGAGGTCGAGGTGATGAAATATAGCCTGGTGTTAAGATAAGAAATTTCCTCATAGCTATATGAGAACACCTTGTGGTGATGTTACAAGAAATCAATATACCTCTACATCTCCTCTGAAGACATGACTACAATGATCAAAGTCATCCTCACTTCAACTTCAATTCTGAGATTATTTTTTGTACAAGTATTGATAAGTTTGGACATGTCCTAATAAAATTAAAGAGTGGTGTAATATAAATTCTCTTTTTCATCTGAAACAAGAGGATCCGAGGAAGGAAGTGATTCAACCAGATATGGATATTTCTACCACCACATTCTTTAGTTTTGGTGGGATCCTCAATGGGGGATTTTTTTTATATTGATAAAAAGGAATAAATAGATGATGATCCAATATCTTGTAGATTATGATTTTGACTTCCACCACTAATTTCAAATAAATTATTATTGGTTGAACTCTAATGAATCATCCCTACTCTCCAAAATGTATAGTGTTTTTCAAGTACAGTAGCCAACAGAAAAACATACTAGTACTCAATAAAAGGTGGGATTTACAACCTTAATGTTTCATTTCCCATGTATTAATATGAGGTAATTTTTTGTCATTCCTTATCTTGGGGACTATGAAATGCCACCCAATATACGAAGTTTTTTTCTCTAACTGATTTCTTGGAAAGATGAATATCTATTTTAAATATATCTTTTAAATCTATCCAAGGATCCAATAAGGTGGATGTCAAATCATTGTGAGAATTAAACTGATCAACCCTTTTCAGACTAGAGCTAATACCCCTCAATTTTTTAGCACCATAAATCTAAGTACACACCTTGATAGGAGTTCAAGGAAGTAGAATCGGCATGGAGTACTCCTACTCGACTATTGAGCAATTATTTGAGGAACTGGTGGTATGTAGAGGGATCCACTACATGAAGGTGAGGTAGAGACACCCCAAAAAATTATAGGGAGTTTCTTTAAATCCATCCATGAATTTTGGGTTTTCTACTAAGTCACTCAATAGGGTCTAAAGATAGATATTTCCACACTGCTTCTGCTCACTATTTTAATACACCTTAATTTTTAGGTTTTAGGGGGTCATGTATCCTTCTTATGGACCAATATTATTGAGTTTATATGTTATTATAATATTGACTGAAGATTCAATATTGACAAAAAATTGATATATTTCTATTATATTGAAATATTCTACAACATGTAGCGAGTATATGTTCCACAGAATAGTGGCTCCCTCATCATCCTTGGAAAATAAGATGGTGGCTTTGATTTCATGTTTAAGGACTCGATGAGAGCCTCTCTCTACACTTTTAGTAGGTAGAGTACATCAACGATAGATATTAAATATGGTATATTGGAGAGGTTATTTTTAATATAAACATTGGTAAAAGATTTATATTTATTCATTCTAAGGGTATGTCATTAATAGGGAGTGTAATTGACATAGTTGGCTGAGGAACTGGATCCAAACTGGTCCTTCCAAAGTTCTTATCTTGACTTCACAACATAGGATGAGAATTAGATAGTCGATATTGTGCCTTATATTGTCATATATGAGAGTTGGTATATTGTGGCTAAGCATTATGATAAACCTATCTTCTCAAGTGTGTGGGTATACCCATCAATGTGGATTATTAGGGTTGTTCTGGTTGATCCCTTAAGTGAGGATTTATTTTTTGTTTAGGATGCATGAAATATCCTCTTAGAGGTGCTATATTAGATATCTGTTCTACTAGAATGGATTTATTACTTCTTTTTATGGATTCAGAATGATTTTCATGAAATATTTACATTATCTTCTTCATCCCTAGGTACATCATAATGGTCTACTTTCCAAAAAGTGTTGAAAAAGGTGTATTCTTATTCTTTATTAGTGGAATATTCTAGGATGGGATGTATTCTTTAGTATTATTCCCACTTTGAGGCAATGAATTCCCCAAGAGTGAAATATTGGTTTTAAACTTTTGGGGGAATCTAATTTCGTTGGCATCATCAATTCCTCTTCAACCAAGACATGGAAGGATTTGATATTGATGGAGTGGTCAGAGAGGGAATGGTGATCATATGAGGTTTTGGTATGCTCCCTTAGGATGGTATATTTTCATGGGTGTGAGTGAATGTTTTATGAGCCACCCGGTCATTATAATTCTTCATAACTTGGAAAAGGACATTTCACAATTCATTCAAGTCATCTTCATTACTTTTAGGGGTGGCAAAGAAATTTGATGCATGTGTTGTAAAATCACCCAACTTGACCAATCTATTGTCCACCTTGTCTTATAGATCATAATTGAAGTTTAATCACTCTTTTATGTAGTGTTAAAATATCCCATGGGATGGGGAATAGTCAAAACCATTCATCAATCTGGCCTATAAGGCCTCCTAAACTATATGGAAAATTTATGTTCTTTTCTAGGGAATAGATGATGTACCTTATGCCCTATGCTTCCTTGAAATATTATTCATGAATATTAAATTCTATTAAATTAATCTTTTATCTCTGAAATTTATGGGGGGTGTAACCATTATCATTCCATGATTGTTCCAGGTGGGATTTTTCTTGTGTTGGTTTCAAGAGGTGAACCGTATGTGGGGCATATGTATGTATTGAATGAATTATTTTTTCCTTCATTGGATTCCACATAGACTATGGAAGAGGTATGGTTTTGTCAATTGATTGTTCAATTAAAAGGATTCTTCCAAGAAGTGATATCGTTTGATGAATTATCAAAATCCATCCAGATATCTCAGGGAGATGATCATAGAAACCATCTTGACTAATAAATTCTCTACACACATTCCCAATAGATATTCCTAATAAAGCTATAGAAAAATGTATTACGTGATCCGCTTACATAGGGTAAAGAAATATGATACTCACTCTTCATCCCTCAGCTTACATTTGTAGAGTTTAGTGATTATGGTATTGCACATGGTTGAGTTGAACTATTATTGAAACTACCTATGAGGATATAAAAATGTTATATCAACATCAATAAACTCTAAAAATGTATGTAGAGGGATGAATAGTGAGTTTCATATCTTCCAAGGTAGAAATAGATCCTAGGTCTAGCCCACTATTCCATAAAAAGTCAATAACCTCTATTATTTGGTTGAAACATCGAATCATGGATGATTCATAATACACCAGGGTTCCCCGCATCATCCTTTATCAAGAGGTAAAATTGGAAACATGCTATAGTGGGTCACCCATCCAATTGAATGGTGTATGGTCAGATCGGAAAATTATTCCATTTGATAAACATGGTTCTCCCATCCTAGATACATCTTCTCATTAGGTGTTATTATATCATGTTGTGTCTCTAAATTCTCAATATGGGTTGTGAAAGTAGGTATCACATCATTAGGGAGAGGTTTGATAATAATCAGTACATTCACCAGCTTGGTGGCTTAACAAGAAATCCATTCATGGTTAACAGTGGTATGTTGTGCTTATTTAGAGGGTTAGGTGGTTTATATATCAACCATTTTTAAAATCCAATAGTATCTACCCTAATTGGTTGTATAGTACCACCTGCCTCAACCCTGGGTGTTTAGCCATGTTGGACTGGATGTTCCACTAGAGGAGGGACATAGTACAAAGATATATTTTATACCTTTGGCCAATATTTGGTTATGATTTTGGTGACGAGCTTCTTGTTACCCTAGATTCCCTGTATTAAAGAATCCAATATTGAATCTACCTCAATTTCTAGAACTAACATATATGGTCTGACATTTTCAAAAAAACCCCTCTTCCCTTATCAATATGTCAATTAGAAAGATCCAATGCCTTAATATGGGTACTTATAAGGCCCAATGTGTTTCTTTACTTATGAGTGTTTGAAACTATAAAAATATTCACCTAAATTTACATATCTCATTGGGGTGGGTTCACTCAATCATTCATCATGTCACCAGCCAAGTTCCTCTAATAATCTAGAGGATTGATTATGATGACAGTCATCATGATTGTGGTTAGATAGAAATATTCACCATTAGTGGGTAGTTTAGCCTAATATTAAATTTACCACCGTGAAATGGGGATAAAATTAAGGGAAAAAAACTTTCTACATCCCCAAATTTATACATGGGTACATGCCTCTTACTTTACATGATGTAGCATAGAGAGAAAAAGTATGCATGTTCACTTGAAGCTCTAGTGGTACACATATGATTTATGGAAGAGGCAAGCTTTGTGGTCCTCGATGAGGGATCCTAGAATGGTGAAGTGTAGGGTAGTAGGTGGAAAAAACATTGTCAGTATTTTGTAAGTGGCCATGATCTCCTACAAGAGTTCTTATAGATCATTGTTTAGGTTTAATCCTTCCTTTGATGCCCCTAATTAAAAATGGAAATTTTCATGAAGTTGTGGTGTCTATGACATATAAATGTTATGTTGGTGTATTTATGGGAAAAGGGGAGACACTTGGGCCAACTATCCCTAAAATAATGTCCTTTATTCCAGATGCAAGGACATCTTCATGAACATATCCATATAATTTAGGGTACATATGACCTCATACTAACCATGAAGAAAATAATTACCCTTTTACTCATCAAAACACACAATTTCATTAGAGATTACCAATCTGGATCCCCATGCCACCCCTACATCCAATGTGGAGGCCGAGAAGAGGTATGCTGATGGTGTTAGGTAAGGTTCCACAACAAAGTCCGCATAAGGAAGAAAGAGAACCCTCCACATATAGGTACTTGAAGAGGGATATTTACACCTTGTGGATCTCATCCTTTCTGATAGTTATCCTTAAATAACAGGTTTCTTCCCCCAACTCAGGTGGTGAAATTGGTGGCTTTGTCTATCAATTCATCTATCACCTCAATCTTTAAGAGGTTGATGGTGATGTGAATATTTCCATGTTCTTTCTGATGACAGTGTGGTTGATCCCAAAGAGTGATCCTTTAAGGTTCTAGATTATTTATTCTGTGTTTTTTATGGTTTGATCTATGGGTTGAAACCCTAAGAAGATTTTTTATTCTTCAATGATAAGATGGATATTTAATAATTGAAAAGACTATTTCATAGGGATGGCCTTCGGTTTATCCATTAGTGTTTTGGGGATGTCCTCTCTAATAAAATTTTTCTTTATGGGATATACCATGATGGTTTTCGGTGGATATTATGATAGGGATAGTCAATCCAACATGATTGGTAGGAGGCTAAGATCTTTATTCCAATTGGGTGAAGACATTCACTAGCATAGAGGTTGTGAGGGTATGACATGCATCGGAGGAGACAGTGGCCACTGGAGTTGTTTAAGATTCCACCTATTAGGAATGGTTACAAACCTTTACCTAACATTGGCACCAAGGACTCTAGACTAGTATTGGTGGAATATGACTGATATTGGCCTGCTCATGAGCTTGTAAAGATGGTCGATGTTGTTGGTTTGTCCATGTGGTATCCCACCTGGGCGGATCATAGATAGAAAGTTTATTAAGAATGACTCATGCATCCCATGTATCCTTAGTATATGAGAGTGAGATAGCAAATTTCTCTAGGGAAAGACTCTTGAACCATTTTTCTATTGTAACATAGGGTATTTCCCCTTATAGTGTCCCTGAAGATAGTGGCATCAGTTTTTTTTCGCAGCTTACAAGTATTATCAGGCCATATCCCATGTTCAGATGACCACTTCATGTTCTTATCATTAAAGTCATTAATCACTCAATGTTGACATATCTCATATTGGGGGAGATGGGGTGAGGGTTATGATTATTTTAGGGACCATATTTCCCATGATCAAATTGGAATAAGGTTAATTATATTTCTAGAAAATTATATACTAATGTTTAGGTAGCTCTAACCATTAATAAATATTTTATGAAGCTGATACACAACATTTAAAATTTTATTCATACTCTCTAATTGTGGATAATTTATTCACATCAAAAATGTCTAAGACAAGAGATAGGCAATGTTTTTCATCTTATCATGGTTAAAGAAGTAATGATTCACATTGGGCTCACCATTTTGTTTGGAGAATACTTAAAATGTGGATTTATATATCTATTGACCTCCAAAATGATTGATTTTTAATGTTAATCATCTTCTAAAGTATAATGGAGAAGATATTCATGTTGGGTTCACCATTTTTTCCAATGCATCTTTTGGTGCGTGCATTTGGTGTGATTTTATCTCCTAGAGTGGTTCACATCCTTAGAAAATCCAGGGACCTTCCATTATGGATCCCCACATTCCTATTTTCAAAATTCTAGTAGCCTCAATAACCACGGTTGATGATTGCACTCCAAGATTGGGAAAAGATTATCAGACTTCATCTCCCCCTTCCATGAATTCATCCTTATCATCCATTTCCTAATCCACGTCTTCCTCATTGATTTGATACATGTTTAGGAAGATCATTACTGGTTCTATCTTAGAGGTCACACTAATAAATTTTGAATATTTTAATCATGATAGGGTATATACCTACGTTCAGTGAGGATTATTGAATTTGGAATATATTAGAATCCATGAAAATTGAGTGTTTGTTGAATCTATAAAAGTTTTCCAATTTCATAGTTGAGGTAATATAATGTAAGAGTTATATTTTTTGTATAACCCAAGGACTCTTGTGTCCGTTATTTAGAAACATAAATGAGGGGAATAGGCATCAAAGCCACATTACCTTAGGAATCTTATACTTATCATACTAGGAGACTCATGGTTATTATGTGTTTTGCGAGGCATCTGAGACTCATAATTCAATCTAAATTAAACTCATCAGATAAGGCTTCCCAGGATCATCACCAATGGAAATTATTTATCATCACATGAGGTAGATATACTGAAGAATTAGGAGGGGTCACGGGAAAATGTCATGTGGGGACATTATCACAATTTTGAAGTATTATGGAGATGTGATCACATGTTTCATGTTCTGTGGGGATTTTTCCCATACTAGATTGTCAGGTACTATTAAATATTTATCATAGTGTCATTGAAATCACTAAATTCCATTAGTGACCTCAAGTTTGGGTTGAAAGGGGGTTAATCATGTTCATCGGTTGAATGGTCACATTTTAGTGTAATCACCTCCCAGGGGAGATTGGTGATGTGTGATCCTATTAGGACTAAAAAATTGGGAGGATTAATATGTTCCATTATAGGAGAAAGGGATTAGTACACATCAAGTTCATCATGTGGTAGTATTGGACCTTTCACTTTACCATCATGTCGTAAATAGATTTTTGTCTTGAAAGGGGTGGGAACAATGGATGTTATGGGAAATTTGTGTGGAATATCACTGGGTTACATTGATAATTAGTGATATTTATAGTGAGACTTATTCTAGGAAGTTTACAAAAATATGGGGTATCATCTCATGTCTATAACATGAAGTGTCATATGTTTCTCACATAATGTGAGGTTACACTTTAATGTCGTGTTATGAGGATGTTGTCGTGCAGCTAATACATTTTCATTTAGTTTTACATTATAGACTTGGATGATAATTATATATAGATTAATGTATTATAGTATGTATTCCATTAGTTTTTATGCTTGGGGAAGACCTTTCCCATTTAGGGTAAGAGGATATAAGGAAATTCCAATCCAACAATACCTCGTAAAATGTAAAAGATTCATTTCCACTTAATGATTTCATCATTTCGGATTACATTTCAACTCTAAAGGTTCATTTAGAGAGAAAACATTTTGGACATCATCCAT
Organism: Viscum album; assembly: GCA_963277665.1. Taxonomy (NCBI): domain Eukaryota; kingdom Viridiplantae; phylum Streptophyta; class Magnoliopsida; order Santalales; family Viscaceae; genus Viscum; species Viscum album. The sequence goes on from OY728138.1 coordinate 893,077,283, forward strand.
TTTAGAAAGAAAGTAGAAATCTCAAGGTTAGGTTGTTTATGCTTTGGAGAAGGATCCAACGAGGATACCCAGACCATGCTTATAGAAAATAACTTTTGAATGAGGGTTGATGATATAGGTCATGTCATTAACGTTCACACAAATTCATATATCTTGAAATATTATAGGGAACTTGAGCACTCAACATGTGTTCAATCTATGTTTTGTTAAAGGAGGCATTGGGTCAGGACCAAATAGTAGTTTCGTGCATCATTTTAGTTTCATGCACATTGAATTTGTGTGAGTAAAGGTATATAGTATAAGGATAGAACAAGGGTTAATGAGTCATATTTGCGTGAAAATTTTGGGGTCTCATAAAACACATGGTTTTTAGAATTGAATTATTCTTCAATGAACATTCCTAGATATCAAAGGAATTTTTGTGATAGAATTTGTAAATCAATATGGATTTATTTGGGTCATGTGTGGGGATTGTAACACATTTTATCTACCTTTAATAATCAATGGGAGGTCCGATATTTTAGAGTTTATGAAAGGATTGGTCATGTGAATGGAATATTGATGCTTTAAATTCTAGATGTTTTTCTTGAAAATCGGGGTGATTCATTATTAATAGACTTATTTTCTTTTTGGGCACTAGGTCATGGAACATGAAGCATGTCATGAAACTTGTAGTTGGTTTGGGAATCTATAGTTTTCATTATAGGTATTCCTTTTCTACTAGATGTAGGTAGGGTAAGGTTGCGAATTAACATCACTTTTATCATAAAAGTGACTTTCATGAAAAAATTAGAGTTGTGAGCAAGATAAAAAAGTTATGCAGTACATTGTTCTATTTTTATGTATTTTTAGCTTCCACACAACATGAGTAATTATATATAACCTTTATAATTTAATTGAGTCTCAATCCCAAATTTTGATTTGTGCACAAATATTCAAATATTCATATATGTTTTCCCTATGATCCAGAATGGTAACTTAAGCTGTGTTTCTAATTTAATTTTGGAAAAACATATGTTATAAATGTTGAGATATATTTTTGGTGCTAAAAATAATCAATAAACGAATTATCAAAAAAACCAATATGAAAACACATCATCATCAATTGTAAAATAATTTTTAATTATTTTTAATTAATATACCATGGGCTTTCCATATTCTCTAAATAAATATTAATATTTATATATCATAATAAAAATACACAACCTTCTAAATTTAAGAGTAATTTTGGTCCCCAGTGAACTACGTCATTCTATAGTTTCATTAGGTTCTCATAGTTGAATATAATATATCTCTCATTAGAGAATAAGACCTGGTAATCTTACTTTTTCCATCATTTCCCATGACATTTTCAATGTTAAAACTCATCTAATACACATTTATATAGTAGTAAATAAATATAAATATCATATCATAGTTAATAAAATCCACAAATCCTTTCATTATTTCCCAATAAAATAATTCACCATAGATGCGTCATCCTGAGTTATAAGGATAACACATAACTCAACCAATATAATACTAATGTTGGTGGAGGAATACGAATATCCATCAATATCCTAATAGTGATATATTTCAATATCAATTATTTTTCAAACTTATTACTTTAATTATAAAGGAATAATTACTTAGTTCATATCATCCACCTCAATCATGGATTTATCATAGAGAAAGTGTGTAAAACCCCAATTAACTAACCAATTATCTCAAGCATAATTTCCTCAATATTCTAAATAAAAAAAACTAAGGATTAATGGGAAAAGAATAAATTTATTCGTAAAAAATATTCAATGCATATAATTTAATGTTATAAGATTAAATATCACCATCACACTCTTGATAGATTTAGTGGGTGATTTGTTGGAATAACCAGTATTCTGACTCCATCAATATCCAAAAGTCATGAAACTGTAGTATACACCATTTAGATGAGTAAGAAAAAAAATAACTTCAATAAAATAAATGAAACAATATATCTATCATATAATAAATTAAATATAATATTTAAATGTTATATTATCATCCAAATTGAATTTCCACCTTCCTAGTCCATCGAAAGCTAATAAAAATAATTCAATAATAGTTAAATGTTACTTGCTGATTTAATTAACATACCATATCATAAAATAAATAATATCTAAATTATGTTTTACATCTACCTAAACTACCATGACTCAATGTATTTCACTATATTTATAACACCTTATGAATTTGGAATATAATTTTTTCTCTAAATTAACATTACGTCAAGTTGCTTCTTTTAATTGAAACACTATACTAAAATTAGACATTACATAATAGTTCAATATTATTAAGAAAAATTAAGAATAATAAAACCTAAAAAATAAAAAATATTATAAACAACTATAAATTGAACAAAAACATTTCTATGAACACTAAATATATTAAAATGATATTTTTTCAATAAAAGATGGTTTCCATTATATACCATATTTCCATTTCAATGATTAATTTTATAAATTTTATAATTTTAATTTGAAATATTAATTTTTTTGGTTAATCATTTCATTATAATCTTATGATGTTTTTTGGTGGTTTTTCTAAAAAAATAGGTTTCTAGATGAATAGTAAAAAACCCTAATTTGTCTTATACCACTAGTTTTATGAAATTATCATAATATAATAAGGATATAAAATATTTTGAAATTTTTTTATATAAAATAGTATATAAATGTATTAAAATAAATCATTTAAAAATAATATTTTAAATATATGAAAGTCATGTTTCAATTTTTTAAAATTTAAGTAATATTTTACTTTCAAAACTATTTTTGTTCGCTTTTATTGAAAATAAAATTATATCACTTTTAAAATTAAATCCAAAAAAAATATTTCATATTATTAAATATATTTTCATATTTTTTAATAATTATAGTTTTATATTAAATAATTAAAGTTTAATTACTAATATTATATTTAATGCATCTGATCATTATGAAAGGGTTATTTTAGAAGATTTTTTTATTTATATTGAAAAAAATTATCCAATAAAAAAATTTATATAATTTATATTTTTAATTTGATATTATTTAATGATATATATATATAACCATAATACCCAATATTTAATTAATAAAAATGTTATATGAAATTAAAAAAACATAATGTTAAAAGAAATATTTTTCCCAAAACATTTCTCTTATATATTAAATGTTTTAACATAAAAGATAATTTTTAATTATATAGAAATTGAAATATAATATATGGAGACTAAATTTATTTTTAAAGTATTCGATTTTTTTTGACTTAATAACTTTAATTTTTAAAAATATATAATCCATTGTGGTAAAAACTAGTTACAAAGGTAAAACCCAAAATAATAAAATGTAAAAATAAAGTATTATTGGATTAAAAAGTTATTTCAACATGTGAGAAAAAATTTTATGTATTATTTATAGACTAATCTCAACCCAAAGTCCATTATTTTAATATTTTGGAACCATTTTCCAATGAAGAGTGTCCTGATTTATTTAAAAGATAATGGGTATACACAAAAGTCCCATTTTCTTCACTTTTAAAAGAGGGACACTTACACCTAATCATGAATCCATTATTCTATATAATTTTTCCATGAAAATATAAAATTTATCTCCTAAAATAATCCTCTCACATATTAAAAAGACTTTGGTCTCAATTAGATATCCTAAGGCCTCCATTTTCAAGGATATTTCCATGACAATTTTCAACTGCTTAATAAGGTTGGAGTGTGTTCGTATAAGCATAAAAACAAGTTAGGGGTTCTTCATCCTAAATAAAATTCCTTAAGACATATTTCCAACATGATTTGAATAATAATATCACATTCTTTCTAAAAACTGGATTTCAATTCAACTGACATTAATTTTTATGGGTTTTTTTGTTTACATAAGTCCCATAATAAAGTTATAGTGATTCTTGTTCAAAATATATTTTCTATGACTCGTTTCATCCACCATTAGAATTTATATCAAGGTAAAGTCTATTAATCTATAAGAAAAGTTACTTTGGAATGTAACCCATAACTTCTTCTTTTAGGACTATAGTAAACAAAATTCTAAAAAATATTTTGGGGTTTCATTCACCATATGTGAATTCTTTTATATGAATCCTACATTCTATTTTTTCAAATAGTTTTTAAAAATATTTTAACTCATGATTTTTTTTAAAATTAAATTAAATATTCTATTATTTTTTAAATTAAAGGTTTTATTTTTATTGGTAATTATTTATTTTAAATTTTTATTTAAAATATTTTACTCTATGAAATGATTTTTCAATTATTTTTATATCTTTTTAAGGAATGTATTTAAAAGAATATTTTTCTTATATAATTTTTTTGACACCACTATTATTGTTTAAAATTATTATTTTTGAATTTTTTATCAAGATCATGTATTTCTTATTTAAGAAACCATTTTTAATGTGTTTTCAAGCCTTTAAAAAAGGGGTATTCAAACTTATTTTTCAAATTATTAATCAAGATATCATATAAATTTATTTTTCACATGTGAAAATATCCTTAATTGTTCTTCTAATTCATTAAGGATATTTTTTTCCACTATCCAGCTTCTTTCACTGAACCCACCACTTTTCAATGGGTTAATTTTGTTACGTTTTAAATACAACTATTTTCATATTCTAATGGAATGATAATATTTTTATGACTATTTTGTGATGGTTGGGGTCTTATATCTCTCTCAAATACACTGGTTAAGGATTTATATCTCTTTAAAAAATTATGTTAAGCATGGAAATTTTATTTTTTCACAACATAAAGCATGGGAATTGTTTTGCTCAAAACATGAAACATGGTCATTTTGGTTGTTCACAAAATATTTAGTGGGAATTTTTTTTGATGATAACAAAAGTAATAGAAATTTTTGGAACATAAAATGATGTATTTACCTTTAGTTTTCTTTTTTATCATTAGGTGTGGAATTGTTTTTAAAAAATGGCATGTGAACATTTTTTTTCACAACATAAAGCAGAGACATTTTTTTGATAACAACATGATGCGTACACATTTTTTCACTATTTAGCATGGTTTATTTGTTCAAAATGATATAATTTTAAAATTATAATGTATGTGAAAAAGTTTATTGTAATATAATGTTTCTTTTTTTTATTTCCATGTTATATTACTTTGATTGTACTCCATGCGTCGTGTTTATCATCTCATTATTATGCACTATTTTTACAGTGTATATGTAATTTATTTTTAGAATAAATGTCCTTCCATAGTGATTTATAGTTTACTCTTATTTTTCTATGATATTTTTAATATTCTATTTCTCTCATGCAATTTTTTTATCATATTCTTATGATATAACTGTAGATGATATGTTAATGAGTTTTTTCCCTTACTGCTTATTTAATCTCATCCCTTTCTCATTTTTACATTACATATGTTTAAAATATGACTATAATTTATGATAATTCTAAAATGGGGTCTTCTCAGGTTTGATTATGGAGAAGTATTCACTAGTATTAAAAACTATGTTGCCTAAGTAATTGGTCATCAAATAAACAAAAAAAATTATTTGTGGTATTTTATTCTTTTTTGTGAGATATAGTGTTTGAAATATGGATATGTTTTAAAATTAATATAGTATCATTTAAATTCTATCAATTTAATGTTTAAATCGTTTTTTAAAACCTGTCTTGCATGTGATGGTTTTGGGCTTCTCAGTTAGTATCAGAGTTGGGTTTATTTAGTTTTAACTATTATTTTTGTTACTTTATGGGATTATGAATATGTTACTTTAGTGTAAACCATTGGTATAAGTCCAAGGAATTAATATAAGTATAGGATAACATCACAATGATTCGATAAAGTCAATATTTTATGACTCTCATAAAAATTGTATGCATATTAAGATACTAGAAAGTGGGCGTAGTTATTGCATGGATTCCCCTAGGGGTAATCTCCCTGAAAATAATCGTTGAGCATTGACTCAATCATCATTAAATTTTAAAATTAGTGGTCCTATGACAACACATCTAGAAAGAAAATTTCTAGGGATATTCTTTGGTTAAAAATATTCTCTTTATATGTAATTTTTGAGGACTTAAAAAAAGATAAACAAACCAAAAAACAACAAGATTGAATTGAGTGTGGTTTATATTAAAGTAAAATATAATGTATATTTTTAAAGAGTAAGACATTTAATGAATAATTTTTTAGATATTTTCTCAATAATAAACCTAGAAAGATAAGATTTGGACTGAGAAATTTTATAGTAATTCCTAACCAGCTATCACAAATTATGATTAAGAAATTAACTTAGATTAGTATCCAGAAACACAATAGAAGATAAATATAGAGTCTTGTGGAATTTTAGGTTATAATGATGATTTTAAAATAGAAAATTTAATTTCAATAATATCAAATAATTTGTAATTATAACCATTGGTAATTACCTAAATTATCTGAGAGATGTTTTGTGTATTGAAAATGAGGGAATATAGTTATTAATTTCCAAGTAAAAGTGAATTACTTTGTGGATGCTATTAAAGTAAATAAAATTATTTCAAATGTATGATTAATGGATTGGTATCATAAAAGTTAAGATATTTTGAATTATCAATTTAAATGCCCTAATCCAATAGCTAACATGGATGATAAGCACCAGTAACTTCTAAAACCAAATAAAGCCTATGAAACCAAAACTATAGATGTGGGTTCTAAAAAGAATATTAAAAGAGGAACACTTACGAAACTCTCAATAACTATGATTTTTGTATTTCTATCTAGTTTAACCCAATAATATATTATATTATTTCTTAATAAAAACCTAAAATCCCACCGTACCTGATTTCTAACTAATGAATTATTAATAAAAACATTTAGTTGTATTATTATTGTATCCCTGCTAATTAGTTACTCTCTAATCAAAGATTATTTCAATTTTCTTCCTAGAAAATTTTATTGTTACCGCATTAGTCAAATTTGATGTGATTTTATCCATGTATGATAATTTCCACGACAAGAAAATAAAAACTAAATCTCAACCCATGATCAAATATTAATACAAGGATAACTATAAAACCCATATGAAAAATTATTCCCATTATTTCAAGGTATATAACATAAATGGTTAAGGAAAACTAAAATTTATTTATATTCATATTATGTGGTTAAAGATGACTTCCCTGTTTATACCAAGGATTTAGAAGATGAAAACTCAATAGAAATTAAATATAAAGTTGTGTATTTCTTATGGTTACCCTTAATTATTTCATTGGTTATTAATATTAAAAAATTTAAGGGTTGAATTTATTTTACTTGGATAGTGTAAAACATTGATACTTGGGAATAACTTCTTCTAAAAATTATTATATTTTCAATAGCTTATTTCCCACACAGTACAAAAAAAAGTTTTCAAATATTATATGAATATTATTTTCTACAATTACTAATAATAAAAAATATTGAAAATAAAAATACACTAATCAACTAGAAATGTAGAAAAATAGGGCTAATAACACTTAATGTATTAAGGTAAACAAATTTCATTCAAATCATTATTCCATTATACAATGTATTTTAATTTAAAAGATAAATTTCATAAATTTCATAATTTTAATTTTACATTATTAATTCATATTTTGAATTAATCAGGTATTTATTAGGTTTTGATAAATTTTTAGACTTTTCTAAAATAATATATTTTTATGAAAATTGTGAAAAGCACTACTTTTTTCTAATAATATCAGTTTTATGAAATTATCATCATAAAATAATGGATTAAATTTTTTTTAAACCACTTTTCTATAAAATATTTATTTATATATATATAAATAATGATAAATAATTGAAATTTCTATGTTGAATTTTGGAAGAAATGAGTAATGTTTTGGAAACATAAGTGATATTTTACATCGAGAACTATTTTTATTTTCTTATATTGAAAATAAGTTTTCATCACTTAAAAAAATTAAATTTAAAAAAAAAATATATTTTTTATCAACATTTTCATATTATTTAATATTTTGAATTTTATTTTAAGTTATAAAATATTGATTACTAGGATTATAGTAAATAACCATGATAATAGTCAAAGGGCTATTTTCAAAGAATAGTTTTATTAATGTTTTTGAAATTTTAATCTAATAAATTAAATTGAAACATATTATATAATAATATTCATATTTTTTTAAATATATACATATATTTATATTATATCTCATTTAATCGTTAAAAAAGATTATAAGATATTAAGAATACATAAAAGAAAAAACAACACTTTTTACAAAATCATTTTTCAATGTATTAGAGGTTTTAATTTTAATGATAATGTTATCTTATTTATAAATATAATTATAATATATGAAGACAATGTTTATATTTATATAATAAATATTTAGTTATAATGGTTACCTTCTATTTTTGACAAACTACCAACGTAAAAAACAAAACGGTAAAATATATAAAAAAATATGTAGTAATAGGCTCGATACATGTTTATGTGTTAAAATTATTAGTGGATGATTTATAGACATAATATCATTCAAAGAACCATTATTTAAATATTTTGGATATATTTACCCTTGAATATTGTCATTCCATTGTTGAAGAATAATGTATTTTCATAAAAGTTCTCTTCTATTAACATATAAAAATAGAACACATACACCCAATAATGTCACCCTTATTCCCCAGAATTTCATCCTAAAACTATATATTTGTTCTAATCCTTGAACATATATAAATTAAAAATTACACTACCCCTAGATAGAAATTATAAGGCCTCCATTGACAAGGATATTTCCAACATAAATCTCAGGTCCTCATTGAGGTTAGAAAGTGTTCAAGTAAGCGATAATACTATGTAAGGTGTTATTCCTCTATAATTTATATCCTTGATACATATATCTTACTTTGAACCATGATATATTTTAAATGAGGTGATTAATTCCAAGTGAATTTATTTTTATTTATTAATCTAATTTGTGTGGTTTAAAGATCAATATAATCTTATTTTATTAAATTTATTTCAATTCAAATGAAACCAATGATGTTAGGGATTTTGTTATCTAAAATATAATAATAGTTTTATATTGATTATTCTTGAAAAAATTTATTCAAATATTGTTTTCTTCCAATATAATATTTTTTTTCATGGTAACTTCCCTTTAACTCATAGAAAATTAATTTTCAACATGACCTATATCATTGTCAATTGTGATTATAGTAAAAAAATTAAAAAATATTTAAATGTTTATTTTTTCATATGATCAATCATATTTATAAAGATTACATTATATTTCATAGAATCATTTTAAAAATTATTTTAAAACATTTTTATATTGAAAATTAGAGGATATTTTTCTATATTTTTTATAAAGAAGAAGATTTATTTCATAGAAGAATTATTCAATTTAAAAGGGGTTTAAAATGTTTTTAGAATGGAATTTTTATGTATTTTTATATATTTTCAAAATAATTTTTTCCAATCATTTCTATTATGTAAAACTTATTTCATCAAAACCATCTATCTATTTGAAATTATAATTTTTATACATTTTATAAATCTTAATTTTTTTCATTTCAAAGAAATCATTTTTAATTTGTTACCAAGCCTTTTAGAAATCCGCTATCCCCTTTTATTTTTCAATTTACTTATCCAAGTATCACCAAAAGTTATTTTTTTCTATGATAATATCATTAATTATAATTATGTTACACTATGGATATTTTTAATCCACCAACCAACATCTTTCTCTAGATGTATTATGAAATGTTCTAGTAAATTTTTCCTGTAACTCAGCACCTTTCTGTAGGTAAATTGAGTGATGTTTGAAGTATGAATTTTTTATATTGTAATGTAAAATTTATATATGGATAATTATAATATAATTTTTGAGACCCTATATCACCATCAAATGAATTGGTTAAGTAATTATATATTAGGAGGAAAGTTTGTTATGTTTCTGAATCCTTTTTATGAAACATGGGCATTTTTCATGTTCTCAAAATGAAGCATTGGGATATTTTAGATTACCGAATGTGACAAGAATATACTTTGAGAGGTTGATAAATCATGGGATAAAAGTTTTTTCCATTTTTATTCAACAGAAACTATTTATTTATTTATGTTGATCAAACCCATACTATGGGTTAAGATGAATGGATCTTTAAAAACTACACATGACCACTTTAATATTATTATATAAAGATGACAAAAAAGTGAATGAAGAAATGTATTTTCTAATGCATTACACTAGTGTGAGATCCTACATTCATTCAATGAAGACTCCCACCAGTCCATGGATTATATAACTTAAATATCAAGTGAATATAATGATCCAACTCCTATTAGAAAACATATGTATCCCGATAGGTAATTATACTAACTCCCTTCAATTAAAACGATTTATTATAGTTACAAAACAACATAAGATATAAAATTAGAGAATATCACATAACCCCTTACTGTAAAATTCATTATATGATGTCTACTCTAGTAAAACATCATCCAGTGAACTTTTTTCATCTAATATGACTCAATCTAATACACCTTCATATTCTTACACTACATCTCTATCTAGTTTATTTCTATATTAATATGGTATTCCTTATTCTGGTATATCTCAAAACTCTATTCCATTGACCGATTCACATTATCTGAAACTACCTCTGAAATTTTCTTCTGATCAGAAAACTCTATTTGTTGACCTAGTGACCACAAAGTCTCTATCTGGTGCCTCTAACTAGAACCTATTTCTATTTCCACTTCCCTCTACACCTATTTCTCGTGTACTTTGTCTTCAACCAATATTTTTCTTAGTATGATAAAAACATTATCCCCTCCCCTTATCATGAATATGATCAGTGTTCTCTATAATTACTACACAAAACATCATTCCCTTTATATAGTAGATCACATAATACAAATGGTGGAAACTCAAATATTTTTTCTACTCAACCAAATATGAAAATTTAAACCTCCCACTCATTTTAATCATATTTGGATGCATCTATAACATTCGTGAACACTCTTGATCCATCTAAAAAACTTAATGCCAAATAAATCTCTTCAAACAATCTTAAACTCAGTGTTAAGGAACATCTTCAATATTCCATAACCATGTAATGTTAAAAAGATGTTCAAAGGCCATATTTATAATTATCATTGTTAATGGGATTTAAATTTTTATACAAAGAACCTACGAAATTCATATAACACATTCTTTTCATGTCCCTCATCAAATTGATTATAAGTCTGGTGCCTTAGTACATAATAATCCAATTGAATCAGTATTTATCCAACCAATTGACCAAGTTTGATAAAAAATAAACATCTTAGAATGGGTAAATTCATATGTCTCCTACGACTAATTCACTCAAAAATATTTTTCTAATGAACATTAGTGAATTTCTATATCATATGGGATTACAAATATTCAACTGAGGATCTTTATATTTTCGAAAATTCATAAGACATCATGTTCTTTCATGATAAAATAAATAAATTACATCTTTGTATTTCTAAATGCTTTACAAATGACACCTCAAACATCTAATATGTGACTTGTCAAATCCTTTGCCAATGATATCAAAACATTAATCTAGAGGACATCACAAGAACCCTCTTTCTATTGTACTACCAAATGTTCATCAGATATATTATAACTGGTGTATTTTTTTGTATCCATATTTTCACCATACCTTGGCTCAAATTTTATACATAATTAATAAAATCTCAATCTGGTCCATCTTTATAGAATAATTCGTCTTATGAAATTATATTTCTCCATTTAATACTCATCCATCTGATGGAACTTTGACCTGAATCAAAAGAGTCATTTATTTTACATTAAAATTAAACACTGTATTGAAATAACACACTTCTTATTCCACTAATCTAAAGATATTTTTATAATATACTTTGATGGAACATCTTAAAACCATATTAAATTCTTCAGAACATTTCACATACCCTCTCTATCTGATCTAACTCATCACCTGTTCACCTGATGAAATTTGTAAAGAATTATTGGAACTCAAATTCTTATGGAGGCATAGAATCTCTGTTATTAGAAACAAGGTTAAATGGATCTTTATTAGGTGGAGTGGATCTATTATCCTTAACACAAAAACATCCTATATGGATTCATTATAATGATCTTTGAACAGTTTGTACCTGTAACGTTTTAATGTTTTAACCATAAACATTGTACACCCAATCTATCCAGCAATTTGATATAGACGTAAAATTATTTACATCAAGAAATAAGAACATCATATACATAGAAACATCATAAATAATTTATTTACAGTAGAATCTCTGAGTTTTCATCTAACCATGTATGCTTATTCATTGTTACAATCATAATCTAATCATAGTTTTATCCTTTCAAATCAAAAACCCAAACTCCATAGATTGAACATTGACATTGTCTACCTTGTAAAAACTCAGAAAAATAAGTGACATCAATATTCATAAAAACATTCCTCTGGTAACATTATCATTGTTTCATATATTATCAGTGTTTATATCGTATCATGAACATGGCATATTTATTTCATCAAACCGTGAATTATGGTTTTCATATAGATAAAAATCTATTTGATCACCTCATTATACTGATCAATATCACAAAATAATTATTGGATACCACAATCCATTTATCACATCAATATAGTGAATTATGACGGGTATAGATGATGTCACACTTTAGGATCAATCCCAAATCAATAGAATCTTATTGATGTTTGGAACTTAAATATCCATGTAACATCATCTGAAATTATTAGGAAACATTTTTATCCCTCATTATTAAATCAGTAAAAATCATCACAACCTTAAAAAGGAAATTTTTTATCATTTATAAGTATTGTTTCTTAATCTTCTCCTATAACTCATAATTCACATTTACCATTCAAATAGTTGTACCTTCAAGTTTACTTAATTCAAAATAATTCTTTAATCAGCTTCTATACTAGTACATTGTTCTTATACTCTAAATATAATAGATAGTGAATATTTATTTTTAAACATATTCTTGTTTCTAGAAAAAACATTATACTACAAAGGTTCTTTAAAAATCTTTATCTTAAACTTCATCATTAACCCTAGGAACCTTCACATATGTTCACACTAACCTTAAATTCCTCATTAACATTCTAAAAATATATTGACAACATATATTATAAAATATTATTATCATCTGACATGATCTTTAACAAACCACATTGTATTTTTTGTTAACACCAATTTATCATTAAATTCAACGACATTTTTCTCCTCTTATTGAAAATAAATTCAAATTATGTTTCTTATGAGAACATAAGTGAGGGAATACTGTTCTTTCTCCCTTAACATTCTAATTTTTTGTTCCCATTTAGTGAATTTTTATGGGAGGGATGAACTTTCTTCAATTAATTTTTTCTTACCTTCTTAAATTCTATTAATATGAATTAAAATATTGAAATTTTTAAGAGAATGAAAGTGTCACTTTTCTTAAAGAAATATATTCTAAATCAACCATATCTGAGTCAATATAAGACATGCTTAGGGTATATAAACTATTAATTAACTCATAGATTCTTATCTTATGTTTATTATCTAATATACATCTTATACATAACCTCTTATCTTATGGTAGGTTACTCTATAGAGATATATTTGGGTGATCTTCTACTTATTCATTGGAGATGACTTCCTAAATTCCAATCCTATGATGATTTTTTTTGGATTGATTGACATTGTTTCTTGAGATTCCTTCCTCTAATTTATACATTCATGGAGAGATTAATATTATATATTAAGTGACCATTTATTCCATTAAAGTATCATTTTTTCATGGTTATGAAATATTTCATAACATTCTTCTTGGGTGTATGATTCTTCTTAGCTTATCTTGGTTTTCAACCTAATGTAGATTTTCAATCTATCTTCCTTTCATTTTCATTGAGGTTTAGATTCCAATTCTAATTAGTAGTTACCATGTTGTTCTTTGTAGAAGTAAACCATCAATTTTCTTTTCAATGACCATTTCATACACAACTTATTAAAAATCATCAAGATGTCTAAAACTATTTAATGTCCGTAGATCTTTCTCTTATTATGAAGGTCATTTATACTTAGCGATGTTTCTATTTACATTCAAATTTATCCCCCTTATGGTTAGATGTATTTGTTCCTAATAACTTGAAATATTTTGTCAATGTGTTTAAACATTACACAACCCCAATAGTAACAACTTGGAATGGGATTCAATTATTATTTTTTATAATCTTTCTTTTATAAACATCTTATAAAACTTGTTTCATTCAGATATTTTCATTATTCTTCTTGACACTTAGGGGAACTTTTTTCGTTTTATTTTCTAACATAATCATTCTTAAATGTGGTGGTTTTCTCACCATTCTTCACCCATTTATTCTCTTAATTATAACTGTAACTAATAATATAGGAGTTAGTGAAAACATATTTATAATAATTTGTGGTAAATGTTTTCTTCATGTTAATATAAAATGATTATTATAATGATTTCAAATTCATTATTCCATTGAATAAACTATTTACTAATGTAATAATTTCTTAAGATACTTTGGTATAGATTATTTTCTCTTTTTTATGTGATGATTCAGATTTAGTAGTGTCTATGTTTTTTTAATCATACTACTTTCTCAAGGAACATGACGTTTAAATTATTCTTTTGATTTAAAATACTTCTCACTTTATCTTCATATAAAAATTCTAATTTTTTTTCTTTTCCTTATTAAACATACTCACCACCTTTAAGGAAATATTATGTTTCTTAAATTGATTTTCCATGATCTCCCATTGATTGTTCTTAGACTCCACAGTTTTTTTTGGTATCCTACAAGGCATGGAACTCTTCCTTAACAGCTTCTGTTAGAACATCTTCATCACAAAAATCCCACAATAAATATTCATTTTTAATAGTGAATTTTTCACCAAAGGTTTTTACAGATTGTTTCCTAATCTCACTATGTTTGGTGTGGGTATCACACGGGTGTTTCTTATAATATTTTTCTTAATGAATTTTACTCTACTTCTTTAGTGATTCATTAAATTCTATTAATCATTATGATTTTTCTTCCAAAAAAAGTTTGTATCTTCCTGAGCAGTTTATAATTCATGGAATATTTCATTATGAATATCCTCAATAAATAAATTATCAACAAAACATATATACATTCCATCATCTTCAAGGTATATTTTTTTGATAACATGACACATTTTCTTTATTTCTTTTGGTGAGTTTATTAAGATATATATATTCCCAAAGATTATTTCTAAATGATTTAATTTTTCATCACATTATGGTTTTTTAGTAGATTTACTCATGTTTTCTCTTGATATAATTAACTATATAATTCATTATTTCAATAGGGAAATTTCTTATATAATCATTGATTTTAGAATAAAAATATTCTACAGTTTCCACCAAATCCAATGTTGAGAAATATTATCCCAGGGAAATAGTTTTCATAAATTCACAATAACAAATATACCATATATCATGTTCTAGTATTGGTGGATGAAATTTTTTCTCCATATGAGGGGATGAATTCTGAAACTTCTAAGATTCCTTATTAATCTATTTTTGCTTGTTTTTGGAAAAAAATTCATGTTGCTAGAACTTGAAATAACTTCTATATTATTTATATTGTAATTATAATTCTTTTCTTCAAAATAAAATTTCGTATACATCGAGTAATGTTCAATTCATATAAACTAGGAATAAAAACACGATGATCCCAATAGAGGTAACGTTCACTCGAAAACCAAATAATATTCCTTGTTGGATCGTAGAGTCTCCCTATGAGGGAGGGATGAATTAGGGGTGACTATATTTTACCAATTATATTAAACATAAAATAATTCTTTAGTTATTTTTATCAATTAGAATGTATGGATCTTAAAAAAAAGACATCAACACTTTCCCTATATGTTATGCAGAAGATATAAAGTAAATAATACCGATGTTTTTTTACAAGGTTCAGCCTCAGTGTGAGAACCTATATCCTACACATGGTTACTATTGTAATTCCATTAGATCATTCACATATATATCAAGTTAAATCAAAGATAAAAATCATGGTATGCTCCTTCTATCCCCTGATAGGTGAATATACTAACTCCCATTAGTTTTTATGTTTTATAATAGTTTGGATCCAATTTAAGATAAAACATGTACGCAAATCACATTAAAATCATCTGAAAAAACTATATCCATGGTGTATTTTTTAATAAAACTCTTTCAGGTGAAATCTTTGTTTATCCAGTATTACCCCCTATGATGTTCCTTAATATTCATCCAGTGTGTCTCTTTCTGGTGTGTTCTTCAATATCGATCCAGTATGCCTCCATCTAGTTTACTGCTAAACTATGCTCTATTGACTAATATTTCTTAACATAAACTACCATTGACCAGTTCATTTGATCAATAAGTATTATCTCTTCACCCTATGACATGAAAGCCTCTATAAAGTGCGTATAACTAGAGCATATCATTATAACATCTTCCCTCTACACCTTTTTATTGTGTATTTCTTCTTACAAGAGCTTATGTAAGGCCCCTGCCCTAAAAAATTACTTAATCATGAGATTATTCAATCATTTGACTTTAATTCACATTTAATAACATTTTATGTTTAGAGAAATAGAGAATTAGGCCATAAATATTACATCAAATATCAAAAATTTCAAATTAGACACTTCTACTCTATCATTTTTTCACAATAATTAATGTCCTTAATTAAAACAAGAATTCTTTTTCTGATAATTTTTTTTAAATTCTCCCATTCTCATACAATTCCTTATAACCTATGAAAAAAATTTAAAAAAATGGGAGTAGTATAAAAATATCACTAATGGATATAAAATAAAGGAAGAAAAAATTAGTCTAGGAATTCATAAAATCAAATAAATCATATCTTCCAATCAGAAAACATAAGATCTTTAACACACCTCCTGAAATAATAAGATTTGTGAATAACACATAGAAATCATAAATCATAAAGGTAACTTGCGGTATCCATAACATACATACATTATACCTTTCATAGATACATATGGAGTTACATTTGGAATACCCATCATATTATATTCCCTAAATCTCTTAGTAGAAACATCAACTTTTACCTTTGTCATGTTACTCAATTCATTGGAGAGATATCTCGGGCTCACCCACCCTAGGGTTATCACAGAACCACTTGTATTTGGTATATCACATTACCAAATGTCAAATGTCTAGGTACCATTTCATAAGAATAAAACATAAAATATTTAAATTATAAACATTTCACTCATCAATCAGAATAATCCAATTAAATATATTGAAAAATTCAATCCATTTCTAAAACCATTTAAAACATTTAATAAAGATATTTTTTGAAAGAAAGTTTTGCATACCACATTGAATCTTTTAAATGATTTATCATTTTAATAAATTAATATAGATATAAATAAATCCTTAAAACCATTTCTAAAACATCTGCATTAATGAGAAATATTTATAAGATTATATCTTTAAAACTTTTAAAATAATGTTTTAGTTAAGGAGTCACATACCACATGAGAAGATACATGAATAAAAATAATTAAAGAATAACCTTAAAATAATATGATAATATCATGATAATAAGGATATTCATTATATAATATGTCACATGATAGTATATACACCTTACAAGCTAATAAAGGTGCACAATATCAATATATGCCTCAATGAAAGGAGATTGAGTCGTAGTCCCTTATCTTGAGTCCAACTTGTCTTGTTCGTTATTTATCTCCATGAATAATAAACATAAGTTAATTTCTAAATTCATAATAACATTTTTCATGTTTATTATTCCTTTTATATCACTTATTACCTTGTTATAACAATTCTATAATTATCCAAGTTCATATTGGTCATTTTGTCGATGTTCGGTACATGAGTCAAAATAAAAATGTTATAATTAAAAAATTTCCATTCGAAAAAAAGTATAGTATCTCCCAAATAATTTAAATATCATATATATACAGTATATATATATATATATGTGTGTGTGTGTGTGTTTTAATAGCAGTACATAACATTTGGAGATAAGAAATGAAATTCACCATTTATGGAGATGGTAAGTCGTACGTACACATGAATGCTACTTTCTTTTCTTTTTCATAATTAAAGGGGTGAAAACTAAGTGTTACATAGGTATATTATAATTGTAGTATAATATCATATTTTATATACATTACATAAGTTCATTAACCCAATCCTTTATACATTTCAATTATGGAATGAACGACTCATATCACTTTAAGGGGGTGGTAGTTCGCACTACCTCAAATGAAATTATCGTGTTTACACATCATCTAAAAAATAAATTATGTTGTAAATAAAAATTACAGATGAATAGAAAAAAAATAAATTTAATATATATCATATATAAATAAAATTTCATCATAATGGACACCATGAGTATAATGACCCATACTTTTCATACATTGTTATTACTTCATAATTGAAGCATACTCATTACAACATATAAAAAAACATGGTAGGACCGTATAGGTATAGTGTCTTTAGAAATAAGGAAACATAAACAACTAGTTCATAAATCATCTACATTGTCTCCCATTTATTTCATCATATCTAGAGTCCCTTTTGGAATAACCTACTTAGTACCCTTCTTCCTGACCTTTGATTTGATATGCTTCGTACGTATCCAAACCTCCTCTTCTTTGATGCGCCTCTTCTTAAAATCAACTTAGGGCACTAAAGATGGTCTTTGAAGAATACAAGGACCTATAGTATGTTTCTAGGGAAGTGGAGAAGGGAAATTGGGAGCGGTTGGCCGATCTTGAAGGCTCAAAGTGGTGTGAGGAGGAGAGGGAGGAGGTTCCCTTTTATAAGGGAAGAGAGGGGAACCTTTGGAATTATAAGAAATATTAATTTAAAATAAATTCTAACCCCACATAAAAACCTCCAAAAATGAATCAATTCGAATATTAGATGTGATAGGGTTGTAATCTCATCAACCAATAAAATTTAGACATGTTGTGAATTTATTTTAAACATTTTAAACTTCAATTATCCTTATTTAATCTATTTAATTTTTTTAGTGGTTATAATATTATAAATTTTAAATCATTATAAATAATTAATTATATGTTTTGAATTGTCTATAATTGTATAATTTACTACATTTTCGACCATATAAATTTTAATTTATTATTTTTAAATATTTTTGTGATTTTTAATCAATTTTATAATATGTAATTTTTATAAAATAACAATAGTTTCAATGTTGACACTATTCATTTATTTTAATATAAATAAAATATATACAGAAGATGTGTTCGAACTAAAATATTTAATAGATTTATAGTATGTCATTAGTTTCTATAAAATTAGTGGATCACATTAAATTGTTCATATAATATTTATTTTAATACTTTTAAAATCATTTATTTGATATTTCAATCAATAAAATAATTTTAAAATCACCATTGTGTCTTAATTAATGATAATTATTTAATTGCTGAAAATTCTAAATAAATTCACATGATGTAGATAATTTTATTAGATTTTGGGAGACTGTTCATGTTCAATGTTTCATGAAGTTTATGACTAAATTAAAATTATTATACGTATAAGATTTAAGAGAGTGACATGTTGTCACTTTCTTTGGTTTTAATAATAATTAAATTATTTTCATGGTAAAAAGTCCATAAACATAATCTATTCTGACCCTTAGGTGATATTGGTCTACTTTTAGTCATACAATAGAATTTTGGCAGGTGTTAGAGAAATTTTATAATCTTATTTTTACACTTACTTACCTGATTAAACTTTAACTACAGTAAATAAAAATTATCGTAGTTACTATTCATAATATCAAATAAATAAAAGTAACATATTAACATAATTTAGACCCAATGAATTAAAATATGGAACCCATTTTTCAAAATTCAAAAAACATAAGTTGCAGTAATTAATTAAAAATTAATCCCATTGTTAAGAAAACATGTTTTAAAAGTTAAAACATTGCCAAAGATTGAAATGTTTTTACCTATGAATTCAATGTAAAATTAATGGTAATGACATACATTATATTAAATGGTAAAAATATATTCTATTTATACTTTAAATCCATTTAATATTATAATTTAACCATATAAATTATTGCGATGAAAAAATTGGTTTTTAATTAAAATATAGCGTGTTTTTACTATTCATTTAAATATGAAAGTTGTCAGAATAATATTAAAAATTCATCCAAAGTAAATTTTTATATCCTGATTCAAAATAAGAATTTTATTTTGTCAAATTGAACCTATAAACCTGTCAAAACAAGATTTAAATTTGGTGCGCCATCAAAAGGCAGCAAAACTGCATTTTTTAAAAAATACTTATTTTAACCAAAAAAATTATTTTGTTCATATACCATGTTTTAGAAAATGTCGAATATGAATAATAATGTTATAAAATTCAAAAATGTATTTAATACTATTCATAACAGCTACTTCATAATAATATTATAACAATATATCGTTGTTTAGTAGAACCCGGTATTGCGTACAACACATGCTTTCGAGGAAGGTCGCGATTGCGTGTAACGCAAGCCAAGATAGTGTTATGTGGATTAAAAGACTGCTTTACATATAACATAAGAAATTAAAAAATATATTTCTCATAAAATCTCATGGTGTTACATTCTACCACCCTTGAAAAGAATTTCACCCTCGAAATTCGTCACTTCATAACAAACAGATGAGGATACCTCTCCCTCATCATATCCTCAAGTTCCCATGTAGCTTCTTCTAATTTGTGGTTTCTCCATAAAACATTAACCAAGAAAGTGGTCTTGTTTCGTAGAACTTTTTTGCTACGATCCAGAATCTCTATCGGCTGTTCTTTATAAGAAAGATCTTGCTCCAGTGGTACAACTTCTGAGCTTAGTACATGTGAAGGATTGGGTATGTACTTTCAACAGAGAGATACATGGAACACATCGTGAACTTGAGATAGATTAGTTGGAAGCTCCAATCAGTAAGCTACCTTCCCAACATGATCTAGTATTTCGAAAGGGCCGATATACCTAGGGCTCGTCTTTCCCTTCTTTCCAAATCTCATTACTCTCTTCCAATGAGATTTTTGTAAGAACACTTTATCACCCACTTCAAACTCTAGGTCTTTTCTTCGGTTATCAGTATAACTTTTTTGTCGACTCTGAGCTGCTCTTATGTGTTGTTGAATAGATCATACCTTTTCTGTCATCTCATCAATAAGATCAGGTCCTAATAGATTTATTTCCACAACTACATCCTAGCAAGTTGGAGTTTGGAATTTCTCTCCATATAGAGCATCATAAAGAGCCATCTGAATACTGGAGTGAAAGCTATTATTATAAGAAAATTCCACCAAAGGTAGGTGTTGATCCCAAACACCTTTGAAATCCATAGAGCAAGCTCTCAACATGTCTGCTGGAGTTTGAATTGTCCTCTCAGACTGACTGTCTGTCTGAGGATGATAAGCAGTGCTGAAACTCAACTCTATATCTAGAGTATGCTGAACACATCACCAAAACTTCGAGGTAAACCTTGGATCCCGATCAGATATAATGGAAAGTGGTACTCCATGATATCTTATAACTTCCTTCAAATATATCCTTTCAAGATGATCAAGAGATAAATCTTCTCTAATAGCAATGAAGTGTGCCGACTTCATAAGATGATGAATTATAACCCAGATAGCATTATTGTCTTTGTATGTTTTAGGAAGTCCAGTGACAAAGTCCATGGTGATGTTTTCCCATTTCCATTCTGGTATAGGTAATGGTTTTAACATCCCATTAGACTCCTATATCTCAGCATTAACTTGCTGACAAACCATTCATCGAGAGACATATTCATCAACATCTCTTTTCATGACATCCCACCAGAAGTAATCTTTCTGGTCCCAATTCATCTTCGTGATTCTAGGATAAATAGATAATGAAGAACTATGAGCCTCATCCAGCAGTTCCATCTTTAATTCTTGGATGGTAGGAACACACACCCAATTCCTGAACCTTATTATTTCATCACAATCAATGTGGAAATAAGGAAAATTTATCACCTTCTTTCGTAACTCTACATCTTCTTTATGTGCCTCTTTAATCCTCACATGAATAGATGGTTGAACATTCATTTGAGAAAGATAAGATATCTCTCCTTTCATTAGAATTCGAAGGTCCATCCTTGGTAAATCCATAAATAATGGATCTTTTGTGATCCTCATGGATAAGCTAGCATGGCCTTGTCGACTTAATGCATCTGCCACCTTATTTTGCTTTCCCAGGGTGCTAATGAATTGAGCAATCGTAATCCATATTCAGCTCCAACCATCTTCTTTGGCGCATATTCAGCTCCTTTTGTGTGAAAATATACTTTAAACCTTTATGATCAGTATAAATATCACACCTTTCACCATAAAGATTATGCCTCTATATTTTTAATGCAACGATTACCGCAGCAAATCCCAAATCATGAGTTGAGTAATTTTGCTCATGGATTTTCAACTTTCGTGAGGCATAAGCTATCACCATATAATTTTTCATGAGAACACACCCCAATCCCTACTTGGATGCATTACTGTAGATCACAAACCTTTCTCCACTACAAGGCAGTGTGAGAACAGGTTCACTAGATAACCTTATTTTTAACTCTTTGAAATTCTGTTCACACTCTTCCATCCAAATGAACATAACTCTTTTTCGAGTCAGCCTGGTGAGTGGATTAGATAATCGTGAAAAAATCATTCACAAAAAGTCGATAATATCCATCTAAACCAAGAAAACTTCAGATCTTAGTTACTGTTGTTGGTCTCGACCATCTGTCGATAACCTCTATTTTTGCTGGATCCACATATATCCCCTCTCTTGAGATAATGTGACCCAAAAATGAAAATTTTTTAAGCCAAAATTCACACTTGGTAAATTTGGCATAAAGATTATCCTTTCTCAGGGTCTTTAATACAATTATCAAGTAATCTTCATGTTCTTACTTGCCCTTTGAATAGACAATAATATCATCTATAAAGAATACCACAAACTGATCAAGATAGTCTCTAAAGACTATATTCATCGTATCCATTAAGATAGCATGGGAATTAGTAAGACCAAATGGAATCTCTATAAATTCATAGTTTCCATACATTATATGGAAATCCGTCACTGGTATATCCTTCCTTTTGACCCTTAATTGATGATATCCCGAATGAAGATCAATCTTTGAAAATTATTGAGCTCCGCGTAGTTGGTCAAATAAGTCATCAATGAGTGGGAGAGGATATTTGTTCTTTATAGTGATATTGTTAAGTTCTTGATAATCAATTGAGAGTCTCATTGATCCATCTTTCGTCTTAACAAATAGAACATGTGCTCCCCAAGGTGACGCACTAAGGCGTATGAATCCTTTATCAAGATTCTCTTGGAGTTGATTCTTCAATTTATACAACTCAATTGGGGCCATTCTATAAGGTTTATTTGAAATAGGCATAGCACCCGGTATGAGTTCTATTGAAAACTTAGCTTCACGATTTGGTTGAAGACCTGTTGATTCCTCCAGAAAGACATCATCAAACTCCTGTACAATGGGTGTATTCTTAATAGTGAGTTTCTCACCAACCATTTGAGATAAATATCCTTCATTTAGGGGAATCAATACCCATAAGATGGAAGAAATTCCCACTGGAAGGTCATGTTCATCCTTGCATCGATAGATGATCATAGATTGATCTGGAATATGAAATTTGAATTCCCTTCTTTGGAAATTGATATGAGATCCATATAAAGAAAGCCAATCCATGCCATGAATCATATCAAATACCACTATAGGAAGGATCAGATGATTTGAAGGAAGAACTTTCCCACAAACTTCAATCGGAGAAGAATTGTAATCTTATGATGCGACTGTTGTGCCATTAAGAGTTGTCACAGCTAACTCAACATCAAATTGTTGCGGTAATATAATGATACCCTTATAAAATTATTCAGAAATAAAAGAGTGGGTGGGTCCATAATCAAATAATACCTTTTATACTTTAGAGTGGATGGTAAGTGTACCTTTCACCACTTTGTTATCGTACTCTACATCGCCGATAGTAATTGCATGTGACTTTCCTTTGTCTTTGGCCTTAAGAGTTTATTGACATTGATCATCATAAAAAACCCTTGGATTTGGGCATTGATTGGCATAATTCCCCATCTCCTTTCACTTGAAACATTGAATTGTTGGAGGATAATTCTATGTATCCCTTTTTTTGTTCGCGTCATTAGACATATCTGTCCCATTATTTCGACATTCAATTGCCCGATGACCTTCTTTTCCACACTTAAAACATTTTCTTGTCCCTTTAAGTCAATTCCCTCCATGTTTGGTTCCACAATTTGAGCATAAAAAAAACTCATCTTCTTTTCAGTGTGGTCTTTAGATTTTCCTTTGAATTCCATTTTCCTCTTCTTATCAAACCCATATGACCGATGGGTTACTCCAATATCCATCTCAACCTTGAGAGCACATCGAACAATTTCCTCATAACTATTGAAGTTCCTTATGTATAATGCCCTTCGAAGACTTGGTTTTAAGATAGTAAAGAATAGATCGATTTTACTCTCAGGTTGGATAATAATTCTGGAAGCGTACCTTTCATGTCTTGTAAAATTTTCTTCGTAGGTACCAACAGATTCATCATCCTTTTGCTTCAGTTCAAGAAACTCTTTCTCCATGTTTGTTCGAAGAATACAAGGGAAGTACTTATTGAAGAATAAGTTCATGAACTCGTCCCATTCCATGGACTCAATTTCATATTTTTTCCTTGTATTCTTGATAAGATTCCACCATTGATCAGCTTCACCTTCCAAACGATATACTGCTAAGTTGACTTTATCTTCTTTAGAACATTTAAGGACTGAAAATGTCTTTTCAGTGGTATTGATCCATTGTTCAACCACTAATGGATCAGAAGACCCGCTGAATGAAGGTGGACGCAGCCTCATGAAGGATTCAACAGAATGTTTCTCCTTTCATTGCTCGTTTGGAAGTCCTGCATGATTCATAACTTGAGAAAGTTTTGTGAGCATGGCTACAAGATTTTGCATTCCAGCTCCCATAACATTTGGTTGCTTAGGCGGACAATCATTGCATTGTCCGTCACATTCAGCATTAACACAGTTCCTTAGAGTTCCATACATTGACTAAAACCAAGAAGCATAGTGTGAGAAACACTAATTACATTAGGAAAACCTCATAATCATTAATAAAATTTCATACTTTAGGTCTTATCATAGGTTATTCATGGCCATTTCTAAAACACTAAGATTATGTTCTATGCTTAGACATATCCTTTGGGTTATTACTATGATTTTCACATCCTAGTTTACAAAGTTTGACTATACCTTTCCTCTGATACAAACTATAATGACCCACACTTTACATACATTGTTATTACTTCAGAATTGAATCATACTTATTACAACATATAACAAAACCACGGTAGGACCGTATAGGTGTAGTGTCTTTAGAAACTAAGAAACATAAACAACCAGGTCATAAAGCATCTACATTGTCTCCCATTTATATCATCATATATAGAGTCCCTTTTGGAATATCCTACTTAGTACCCTTCTTCCTGACCTTTGATCTGATATGCTTCGTACGTATCCAAACCTCCTCTTCTTTGACGCGCCTCTTCTTAACATCCACTTAGGGCACTAAAGATGGTCTTTGAAGAATAAAAGGACCTATAGTATGTTTCTAGGGAAGTGGAGAAGGGAAATTGGGAGTGGTTGGCCGATATTGAAGGCTCAAAGTGGTGTGAGGAGGAGAGGGAGGAGGTTCCCTTTTATAAGGGAAGAGAGGGGAACCTTTGGAATTATAAGAAATATTAATTTAAAATAAATTCTAACCCCACATAAAAACCTCCAAAAATGAATCAATTCGAATATTAGATGCTATAGGGTTGTAATCTCATCAACCAATAAAATTTAGACATGTTGTGAATTTATTTTAAACATTTTAAACTTCAATTATCCTTATTTAATCTATTTAATTTTATTAGTGGTTATAATATTATAAATTTTAAATCATTATAAATAATTAATTATATGTTGTGAATTGTCTATAATTGTATAATTTACTAAATTTTCGACCATATAAATTTTAATTTATTATTTTTAAATATTTTTGTGATTTTTAATCAATTTTATAATATGTAATTTTTATAAAATAACAATAGTTTCAATGTTGACACTATTCATTTATTTTAATATAAATAAAATATATACAGAATATATGTTTGAACTAAAAGATTTAATAGATTCATAACATGTTATTTTTATCTATAAAATTAGTGGAGCACATTAAATGGTTCATATAATATTTATTTTAATACTTTTAAAATCATTTATTTGATATTTCAATCAACAAAATAATTTCAACATCACTATGGTGTCATAATTAATGATAAATAGTTAATCCCTAAAAATTATAAATAAATTCACATGATGTATATAATTTAATTAAAAATATGGAGACTATTCATGGTCAATGTTTCATGAAGTTTATCACTAAATTAAAATTATTATACTTATAAGATTTAAGAGAGTGACATGTTGTCACTTTCTTTGGTTTTAATAACAATTAAGTTATTTTCAAGGTAAAAATTCCATAACATTAATCTATTATGACCCTCAAGTGATATGGGTCGACTTTTAGTCATCCAATAGAATTTTGGAAGGTGTTAGGATAAATTTATAATCTTATTTTTACCCTTAATTACCCGATTTACCTTTAACTGCACTAATTAAAAATTATCGTAGTTACTATTCATAATAAAAAAAAATTAAAATAACCTATTAACATAATTTGGACCCAATTAATTCAAATATGGAATCCATTTTTCAAAATTCAATACACAGAATTTGCAGTAATTAATTTAAAATTAATCCCGTTGTTAAGAAAAGGGGTTCTAAAAGCTAAAACATTGTCAAAGATTGAAATGTTTTTATCTATGAATTTAATGTAAAATTAATGGTAATGACATAAATTATATTAAATTGTAAAAAATATATATTATATTTATACTTTAAAACCATTCAATATTATAATTTAACCATATAAATTATTGCGATGAAAAAAGTGGGTTTTAATTAAAATATAGCGTGTTTTTACTATTCATTAAAATATTCAAGTTATCATAATAATATTAAAATTTTATCCAAAGTAAATTTCTATATCCTTATTACTAATTAGAATTTTATTTTTTCAAATCGAACTTATAAACTTTTCAAAACTAGATTTATAGTAGGTGTGCCCTCAAATGGCGGCAAAACTGCATTTTTTAAAAAATACTTATTTTACCCGAAAAATTTATTTTGTTCACATACCATGTTTTAGAAAATGTGTAAGATAAATAATAATGTTATAAATTTCAAAAATGTAGTTAATACTATTCATAACGGCTACTCCATAATAATATTATAACAATATTACTTGGTTTAGTGAAACCTGGTATTGCGTACAATACATGCTATCGAGGAAGGTCATGATTGCTTGTAACGCAAGCCAATCTAGTGTTGTGTGGACTGAAATATTCCTTTGCGTATAACATAAGAAATTAAATAAATATTTCTCAAAAAATATCAGGGTGTTACAATGAGAGGTTGTAGGGGAAAATTGAACAATCATCATTTCATGAGGTAGCAGTTCAATGTACACAGAAACAATATGTTTGTATCCATTAGATGGAGCACTACCACAAAACTGGGCAAGGCTAGTGCCACCCCTTTATCAGCTCTAATGAAAAAGGACTGATAAAGGGGGGCCTTTATTAGCACTCAAAAAAGCACTGATAAACGTACCCCTTTATCATCGCTTTTTTTAGCGTTGATAAAGGGTTGAATTCAAAAAAAAATTAAAAAAATTAAATATAAATATATATAGTTCTATAGTTCTATTGATATATAAATAATATATAATTTTTAAATATATTTTAGATAAGTATAAATGTACATTTACAGTTTTTATACTTAATATATAAGATATTTAGTGAAAATGGATTCTTAAAAAATTTAAAAAATATTTTTAATTAATAATTTTCTAATTATTATGGAGTAATAGTCTTTTGATAACAATTTTAAGACTAAAAAAATTAAAAAATGATCCTGAATATATTGAAAACGCAACTCGAAATTCAAACAGCCATAACTTTTGATCCGGGTGTCCGTTTGAGCTCTACCACATATCATATCGAAGCATGCAACAAGCTCTACGTCTCTATGACATGGGGGTACCCTAGTCAAGCGTTTTTCGAGGCCAAAAGAGGCCCAGAAGTCCTCCAAAACTGAGTTTTTAGTCGGGGTACCCAGAGTTTTTGACATTTTTTGGATTTTCAGCCTCGTTTAAGTGGGTATTATTGGATTTTTTTGTGGGGACTGAATTTATTCCAAGGTATTACATTCATATTGATATTATGTCTTTGAAATTTCATCCTTTTTTATAACTAAATGCTATTTATAATCAAATATATAACTATATGTACATATTTTTCATATATTCACACTTAAAAATTAAATTTTTTAAATAAATAATTAAAAATATTTACATATAAAATATATTTTCTTTATCTAAATAATAACTAATATCCATTTTATTTAAAATACCAATATATCAATATTTATATAACTACTATATATTAATATAACTATACATATATTAATATAACTATATATATATTAATATAACTATATGTATATATTAATATAACTATATATATATATATATTAATATAACTATATATATTAATTTAAATATATATTTCTATACCAATAATTATAACTAAATATATATATAAATAAATTGATATATCATGAATAAGAGAAAAAATCAATATAAGGTAGTGGCAAAGGCTTTAGGTGCGCAGGGGGGAGGTCTCGAGATCAAATCCGGGTGGAGGCATGGGTGCGTGCGCAAGGTTGATTTAAAGGGATAGCACTGATAAAGGGTGTAGGCCATGCGGGCGGGCGCTGGAGGTGCGGGAAAGTGCTGATAAAGGGGGGATCAAGCGTTGTAATAAGCCCCCCTTGAGATTGACAGTATTTTTTGTATTTTTCTAATTTTTTTTAATTTTTTTTATTTTTATCAGTGCTAAAAAAAGCGCTGATAAAAGCAGTATTTTATCAGCGCTAAAAATAAAGCGCTGATAAAAGACCCTTTTATCAGCGCTTCGTTTTATCTTTCATAAAACACCCCTTTAATCAGGGCTTTTTTTAGTGCTGATAAAAGGGAACTTTATCAGCGCTTTTTGGAGTGCTGATAAAGCCCCCCCCCCCTTATCTTCGCTGACATTAAGATCGCATTTTCAAGCGCTATTAATGGCCATTTTTAGCGCTGATAAAAGCTATATTTGTAGTAGTGGAGGTGTGGGAATGTGTTGTTTGAGTACATATAATAAAAACATACTAGTATATAACTGATACTATTTTTTTTATTTTATAAAATAATAATAAGATCATAGGAAGTGGACAAGGAAAGTAAAGGAAATGAACTTGAGAGAAGATGTTACCTCTAAATCAGGTAACTTCTTTTGATTTGAACCTAATGAATTTCTTAAATTGCATTCTACCCAAGGTAAGGATTATATGATGAAGGTAGGGTTATTGGGAGCATATTTTAGAAGAATTTTGATGATCTAAGAGTCTTGAGAGGTGTGATTAAATGGGTATAGGGGATTCCATTTTATAAGATGGAGGAGGGTCACTTTAGAAAGGTATTGAAATATTATTTTATTATAAAATTATTTTCGGTTTCAAATGGTCCCAAACCTATTAATTTTAAATATAAGATTTTTTTGGGTAAAAAACAGCTCAACCAATAGGTTTTATACAATTTTATGTCCCAAAATTAACCTTATAGTTTAGTCATAACCCTTAGTTAAAAACAATAACTCTTACCATGCCTTTTTCATTTTTATAATATATGGTAACTATATTAATTATAAAATGGAAAGAGAACCATATGTGAATAATTAATGAAATTTGAAAGATTATATGAGAAATTTGGAATAATATTAGTTTTTTAGTAATTTAATATCATTTAATAAACTATTTTATAATTTACGTTATGAATTAAGTCAATTTTGGACACTATTCATACATGACTTTTTTATAAATTCATAACAAACAGATTCCTTCAAACCAAATGAATTAACTCAAAGATAATATGTCAATATCTTCCAAAAAATTCGTGTATGGAATCAAAATAATCAAAATATATTTATTTTAATATTTATAATATCATTTATTTGAATCCTTTATTAATGAAGAAATCACCACATTATTATTTTGTCATAATTAAATATATTTATTTAATATAGAAAAATTAAAAATATATATATAATGATGTACTTAATCATTTTATATTTCTAGTATCTATTTATAGTTGAATATAACAGTTTTATAACCCTATATAAAAAATTTTTATATAAAGATACATGTTTATGTTATATTTTTATTCACTTTAAATTAATTCTCATAAAATGACATTTTCACACCAAAGTGGCTTCATGGGGTCCCAAAATCGAATCCATTATTCCCCTTGTCAGAAATATCTCATAAAATAGGATTATTACAAGTGTTATTGTCGTTTAATATTACTATAATATTATTTATTTACCCTTATTTACCAGATTTACCCTTTATCCAAGGTAAATAAAATATTTACTGAATTTAATATTCATAATGTCTTCTAATAAAAAGTAACTATTTACACAATTTGGACGTCCTGATTCCAAATATGGAATCTATTTTTCCTAATTCAAGACCCATAGTTTTCCATATTTAATTTAAATTTAATTCTCTTTTTCAGATCCAAAAAACGGGTTTTTAAGAAATAAAATCTACAAAAACACTCACATGTGTTTTTGTCCAATTTGAAAGTGAAATTACATTAAATGAACAATACTAAATTAAATGATAAAAATATATTATATGTATACTTTAAATCCATTAAATAATATTATTTTACCATATAAATTATCTCAATTGTAAAATGTTGATTTCAATTAAAATTTATCATATTTTTATTATTCACCAAAACATGATAGTTATTAGAAAAAAATATCATAAATTCACCCAAAGTAAATTTTGATGTCCCAATTATAAATAAAAAGTTTATTTTGTCAAATATAACATATAATAATGTCAAAAAATAAATTTAAAAAGGTCTCTCCATTAAAATATGGAAAAACTGCATTTTTAGAAAAATACTTCTTTTATCTGAACAATTGAATTTGTCCTTATATCATATCTAGAGAACATATAAGATTAATTTAAAAAATTAAATTGAATATATAACATATATTTTTCATTAAATTAAAATCTCTAAATAGTGATATGATTTTATAAACATAATTATTCTCTTATAAAATAGTTTTCATAAAAACACATCTTTTTTATTCCATTATTTTTTTTATTTCTAATAAATTTGGTAACAAATGATTCATTATTTAAAAATGTGTAAATAAAATTTCATAATTTATTTTATACTATTAATTCCATAGATTCCAATGTTTAGGTGTCAGCTTCCATTTTAAATAATAATATTTTTATTGTATTATTTTTCAGTATAAATCAATATTATGTGCAACGGAAGATTTTGAAGAAACTTATTGTCGTGTTTCAAGTACACCATCAAAAAATACCATTTAAAGTAAGATTAATATCTTATTCATAAATATTAAAAGAAAATAAATGTTGATATTCTATATATACCCGGGTCATTACATCATTCCCCCCTTTTGGAAATTAAGTCCACGTAATTTTAAAATTGGGATATGAAACTTCATTGAAAATCCCACATCTGAATAAATAGTAGATAATTCTATCACATTAAAATAAATAAATATAAGTAAAAATATCACAAAATATGATACATACTAGGATTACATATTGGAAAACATGGAAACAAAAGAGAAAACTATCCATCAAGTTCTGATGGTGAGTGATAGAAAACATGATCAGAATAAAGTTAACTACTAAAAAACCATAAACATGTAATGGTTTAGATGGTATTTGATTTCCCAGTAGGTAATGTAAAAAAATAAAGATTTTTGTTTTAATTTCCATATCATAAATATGAAAAATTTATCTATGATACTGACATTGAGCATAAAGAAATATACTTACTTTTCAAGTATTTTTTCATCCTTTAATAATTTTTTACCACAAACTCATCCTTTCCCCAAACATGGTCACACTAAAATCACTAGAATCAACTTCTAGAGAGTCATAGAATGAAAAAAAGATAAACTATATATTTAGCTTATCTTTATAAATTATCCAAATCCAAAATGGTTAGTAAAATAATAGAGAATCCCCAAAAAAACAATAATCCTTTATATAAATAAATACTACTCTTATCTCCAAAATTCAATTAACAATACCCAAAGTTCAACAAAGACCATTCAATACACATTTGTCCCAAAAATTCTTCAATGTAATCAAAATTAAAATTGAAACCCATAATTTATAAGGATATTATCATATAGTCTTCCATGATAAATAATAACATTTATCTCTAAATAACAATAACAACTCATAAAGACTCATACAGAAAAACATTTAATCTAATCACATATTCTCTATAATAGGATAATTATTTCCATAAATAAACCAAATCTCCATATATAGACAATAATAACATATATTCCTCCAAAATAAAATTCAACCATTACTCGTCAAATGAAATCGCATTTCATTCTATTTTCTATATGCTTATAGTGATTTAAAAAGAGAAAACGTCTACTAAAATAATATTTATCACTTAATCCCCAAATCAGTTTCCTATAACAAGGATATCCCTTTGATAAAACATAAGTTCCCATTACCAACTTATTCTTCATCCAAAAAATTATTTAACTGCAAATAATAACTCATACTGACCTGGGACTTCATGTAGGCCACAGGTTGGCATTAAATCCCAATAGCACTTTGGTTGTGGGCTCGATTCCAAAAATTTTGCCTGACGTGATGGGTTATCACACGGTCTGTGTGTCGTCCATTTTAAAAAATTATATTATTTTAATAACATTAACATAATGAGATAAAATCCTAAAAAATAACGATAACATGTTTTAACCACAAAGGTTATTTCATAACTCATATTTTTCATCTCAAATATTAATAACACATAATTTCCTCAAAAGTGAATATCTTCAAAAATAAAGTTAATTTCCTTGAAAAAACATAATCCATAAAATGGGTTTCAAATTAATTGAACTTATATTATACCTTCATATTATAACCCCATGATCATATCCCTAACCCATAATAAGCATCATAATATCCAATATTTTCTAAAACTTTCCTCTAAAACCAACTGTAAGGCCACAACCTTAAAACACTACTTAATCTTGAGATCAGTAAATAATTTGACATTAATTTAAATTTATGATCTTTTCAAGTTTACATTTTTTTCCTAATTGGGCCATAAAAATTACATTACACCTCAAAAATTACAATGTATACACTTCTACTCTATCCATTTTTTCACAATAATAAGACTCCATAAATAAAACAAGAAATCTTTTCTGGATGAAAATCATCTTGAATTGTTCTTTTATCTTACCCTTCCTTACACCCTATGAAAAAAATAGAAAAAACATGGTTTGTGAATAAAAATGTGTGTAATGGATATAAAATAATGGAATAAATAATTATTCCATGAATATATACAAATCAAATAAATCTTACCTTTCAGTCTGAAAATATAATCTCTTTATCATAACTCATGAAATCATAAGATTTTTGAATAACACATAAAAATCATAAATCATAAAGGTTACTTAATGAATCCATAAAATACTTATTTAGTAGCTTTCACAGTTATATAGGGATTTATGTTTGGAATTCCCATCACTGTATATGCCATAAATCTCTTAGGTGAAACATTAACTTTACCTCTATCACGTTACCCAATGCATTAGAGTTCTGTCTTGGGCTCACCCACCACAGGCGTATCACAAAACCACCCATATTTTCTTTATCATGTAACCACCCATCAAATTTCCATGTAACCTTACATAATCATAACACACAAAATATTGAAATAATCAACATTTCACTTATAAATCAGAAGAAATCAATTCAATATATTGAAATATTCAACCCATATCCAAAACCATTCAAAACATTTAATAAATATATATTTTTATTCAATGTGTCCCATACCACATTGAAACTTTTAAATGAATTAAAATTTTAAAACATATATTCCCATATAAATAAATCTTTAAAACCATTTTGAAAACATGGACATCAATGAGAAAGATATAATAGATTAAATCTATAAATCATTTAAAACAATTTTTTAGTTAAGTAATCCCTCATCACTTTAGAAAATAATTGAAAAAAATAAGTGAAGAATAAAATTAAAATAAACCTATAATATCATGAGAATAAGGATCTTCATGATATAATATGTCAATTAATAGTATATACGTATGCATGGATGCTACTTTCATTTATTTTTCATATTTAAAGGAATGAAAACTAAAAGTTTCATAGGTATATTATACTTTTAGTATAATATCATATTTTATATATGTTACATAAGTTCATTAATTCAATCCTTTATATGTTTTGTGTATGGAATGAACAGGTCATATCACTTTGAGGGGTAGTAGTTCACATGTCCTCAAATGAAATTGTGTTTTTTACACATCAGGAAAATCCTAAAGGCAAGTTTTAAATAAAAAATACAGAAGCATAAGAAAAATATAAATATAATATATATCATAAATAAATAAAATTCTATCATAATGTTTACTATGATAGGTGGTAGGGAAAAATTGAACAATCATCATTTCATGAGGCAGTAGTAAGCATATATTTGTATCCATTAGATGGAGCTGTGTGTATGTGTAGTTCGAATTTTTTTCATAAAAACATCCTATTATATTGATGATAAATTTTTTGTTATTTAATAAAATATTTATAAGATTATGTAGAGTGGAGAAGGAAAATAAAATAATGGAACTTGAAAATTTAGTTTATAATATTAATTTGGTAACCAATGAATCATTATTTAAACATATGTAAACCATATTGAAAAATTTGGTTGATAATATTAATTTGATAACCAATGAATCATTATTTAAACATTTTTAGGCCATATTTTAAAATTGAGTTGATAATATTAATTCACATCATTCCAATGGATAGTCGTTAACAACTATTTCAAATAATAAAAATATTATTGTATTAATTTTCAGTATAACTCAATGCTGTGTACAAAATAAAATTTTGGAGAAACCTGTTATTGCATGTCAAGTACACTATTATAAATCCCCCCTAACATAAAATTAATATCTTATTCATAAATATTAATAGAAAATAAATATTAATATACTATAAATTCCTCGGTCATTACAGCTTCATTGGTTAGAAATTCAACCTCCAATGACAACATTAGAACTTCACCTCTTCACACATAGAAATATTCCTATTCATAATCCTGTAAAGAAATTCATCTCTTTATATAGGATCTCCCTTAGCAGAAAACACGGGAACTCAAATGTGTTTTCCTACACAGCAAAAACTCCAAATTTTAATATCCTACTCATTATCACCTTTATTGGATGCCTCTGAATGATACAATAAGATCCATGAATATTGTTTAAAAATAGACAGCATGTCTATCTCTTTAAAAATAATTAAACTCATTATTGTGTAAATAATAAAACCAACCATAAATTTGGAATTATAATAAAATTTTTAATGATCATCTTAAGCATCACTAATGTTAAGGGGGTTGATAATGTTTTATGTAAAAATCCTATGAACATATCAAAACACATGTATTTCTACACCCTCTTAAAAAATATTCTCTATTTGGTTCTATTATAAATATTTATTATATAGACTTATGATTTTCATTGATCTATTAACTCGATCATCTAAACTCCTCCTATCTTTGATAGACACTCTTCATATGCCTCATTTTTCTAATGCATTCAAAAATGTTTGTCCAATGAACTTCAGTTCGTTTCTTCATCTGATGAACATGCATATGTTTTCATGATGGTAATTATATTACTCACCTTTGATGTGAATAAATTTTATATCTATCCAAAAAAATAAAATTGATCATGGGATTTCAAAATTTTTTACTTAGGACATCACAATCCTCCTACCGGTGAGTTATCCATTCTATACATTATGATATGAAAACATCCATATTATGAACATTAATTTCTTTCTCAATCTGATATACTCAAAAACATTGATATGGAAATGGATGAAAGATGTTTTAGTATTACTTCATTTGGTCACCTAGCCTTTTATAATACTTTATACTCATTTTATAAAAACCCATTCTAATATATATTCATAAAAGTGTTTATCTAATGACATCATGTTTCTTTATCCAGTTATTTTTTGCCTAAAAAATATTTCTATAATGCCCTTTATTTGAGAAACTCATATTGTTGACTTCATATTTCATCCATTGTCTTTGACTGATACATATCATGTTCCTAAAATATATAGGACTTCATAGAAGACAGTCTGATGGAACATTATAAGATCATCTTGGATTCTTAAGATGATTTGTCTGATTGTCTTAGTCTGATCAAACTCATCACCTATATGCATGATGATATTGTTAAATATCTATTGGAAATATACTTCTCATTTATGGACAATATCTATGTAAAAAAATACATGGTTGGATGGATCTTTTCCTGATAGACTCAATTCAATAGCCTTCATACAATAGCATCCTCCGTGTATTTATTACTTAAATCATTATACTATGTGTGGCATAAACATTTTAATGATTTATCATTTATATTTTTAGAATATTTCTCTCCAAAAAAATCATATAGGATTCCAAAATTTTATATCTTATAAAAAATATTCTTCATCTTAAAAATATTATGAAAAAATCCTATCTGGTATACTAGGGTTGTTGGCATTCAACCCTGTATATTTGTTCACTACTTTTTCTTCACCAAATAATTCTTTACAGATTATCCATCACTAAAACAACTTCATATATATAAATTTCAATTCATATTAATTAAAGAAAAATCAAAAAAAATTAAAAACAACAACTTCTAGCCACACTTAATTAGGTAAAATCATTATTGTTTCGTATGGTATCATTATTTACACCATATCATCAACTTTGATAAAAAATATCCTCAAACCTCCTACTAAAGTCTTCATACAATTACTTCTCTATCTGATCAAATTATCCTAGTGATATTTATTTCATATTAATGACATGTTACCATCGAAATCCAATCACATTGTTCAGGTGAACTACGTCTGGTATCTATGATCTCCACCTCTGGACTCGAGTTTGGATCAAGAGAATTTTCATCATGTTAGGAACATTATGATCAATAAAAATTCATCTAATACTATATTTAATCTTCATTTTCCTTATTTAAAATCTCTTTAGTAAATATTATTGACCTTAATAAAAACTATTTCTTAACCTCCAAAAGGAATGTTTCCTAAGATTATCAATAAATTAAAAACTCTCTAATGTGATTTTCATGGTTTTACCTTCAGGATAACATCCTTTTTCTTATTTATTTAATATACAAATTATAACATATTTGATTTTTCATGTATTATTTTTGGATATTATATGTATTATTTTCAATACCATGCGCTGAAATGGTGTGTGATTATAATTCCTGGTGACCCCGAAATAAATGTTTCAAAATAATTAAATGTATTAAATATAATGATCACGCAGGTTTTTAAAATAAATTGGATAAATCAAAAATAGGGTTCACATCACAAATATGATAGCAACTTAGAGTACATAATTATTGTTTAAAACTACGTGTGACATAATATTTATTGGCACTAGTTGTTTATGAAAGAAATCATTATAGGTGAAATTAAAATAAAATAAATTTTTAGAAATTTGTTTATACAACATACTATTTTCTCCTTTAAGTATACATTTTTCGAAATTATATGGTTAGGGATGATCAAAGCCTGAAAATTTTAGAAAACCCAAAAGAGAACTTTTCCTAGTAAACAACAATGGATCAGGACCAAATCATGTATCATTACACCAACGGAGTTCATAGATCTCTTCGACACTAAAAACCTAACCTTTCTTCAACAATGATCAATAAAAACTCTAGTAAGGCCTTTATTTATTTTAATTTAATACATGTTTATTATTTATAAAACTAACTAGAATCAATAAATAGATTTATTGATCAACGGTTTGATCATTACACGTGATGGGTGAAATTTCATTGGGTTTGGAATAATAATTTTGTTATTATTGATTTCTTCATTATTATTCTCATAGAAATAGATTGATATCGACCTGAAATGTGACCATGGTTCATTCATATTAATTGTTCTTTTTCTTTTCTTCCCTGGTTCTTCGTTCACTATGGGCATTCTACGTTTGGACTGGGGTTCAATATAACCCAATAAAAATCCCTCCCCCACACCTTTTCTTGGAACAATGATATGATAACAAATACCTATGTTAAACATGACATTATGGAGGGGAAATGGTGGTGACCATAGTGAATCGCATGTTGTAGGTACTTGATATTCTGGTTCATCATGGCACAATGAAGAATGATAAATAATCATGTTTATGAGTGGACTAAAGGACTAAATTTTGTTGATTTTATGATCACAAGAATTGACGAGGATCTATATATGATTTTATATTGAAATGATTGATGGATTGATGTTTATTGGAACATATATGAGGTGTAGAAGAATATATGGATTTTTGAAAAAAAAAACTTGCATTACAACGCATGTAAGTCGGATCTGCATGCTGAGTGCCCGCACCCGACTGTGGTGCAAGGGTTTCATCCAGAATTAATGATGACATGACCTGTAACCTGTGTCACATAGTGTGTGACCAATTCCCCTTGACATGGTCTGGATATTAGGATGTCCATGAACATGTGTAAAAGTACACGACCAAACGACACATTGTGTACTATTACAGTGACACGACTTAACGTACACGGGTCAGTGCACATACATGGCCTCAGCACACAAACGTAGCCTGGTGACATGGTTAGGAAACAATGTCTCTCTAAATTACATGTACATATTCTACAAGCCATGTATATTGAAACTACATTTTGTGTGATTGTTTTCTACCTGGGAAGAACTAGGGATAGTTTTACACACCGTGTACTCCATTCAAGAGTGCTTTAGGATCTTCATATTCATATTTTTGACTAGTATAATTTGATTATATCCTTTTGGTCATTTCCCTAATGATTTTATTGTGGAATTACATCCATGTCATGGGATTTTGGTTCTCTCTAGAGTTTGATTCTCATATATGATTTTGGTCTCCCTTCGTGAGACTGGAGTGTGATCATATCTCACCTTTTTCCCCTATGTGGGGTTTGTGGATTTATAATTACATCACAGATATGTATTTTTATCCTCCATATAGAAGTTCTTAATAGTAGGTTTGGTTGAATGGTTATCATATAATCATATATGTGGTGTGTTAGTCTAAATTGGGTTCGTGGGGTACTAAATTAGTTCTAGGAGTGACACCTATCTATGTATTAGAGTCGTCTTAGACCAATGAGATTTCATTAGGTGGGGAAAAATAAGATATTCCTCTTCTTTGAGTGTCTCTAATGATAACATATATCATGGAGTGGGTTCTCCTATAATGAGTGTTTCTTCAAGAACAATCATGTGGCTAACCATTGGTTAGGATCACATGGTGGTGTGATTTTGTTCCAAAGTATATCTATGTGTTTCTATTATACATTTATTGTTTAATCTTTTATTGACATTACTATACATTGTGCTTTATTTTTTGATTTTTGGGGTTTCCTACAGAGTATTGTAATACTCACACTTTTAGGGGCTTTTCTTGTACGTGTCC
Organism: Viscum album; assembly: GCA_963277665.1. Classification (NCBI taxonomy): domain Eukaryota; kingdom Viridiplantae; phylum Streptophyta; class Magnoliopsida; order Santalales; family Viscaceae; genus Viscum; species Viscum album. The sequence goes on from OY728138.1 coordinate 893,117,206, forward strand.
TATCTTTTGTAGACAATAACTCATTTGATGTTGTCATGGGATGACAAGGGGTGGGAGGATCATATCTAGATATTGTTAGAACAAGGTGGTTAGTGATAGATTGTATTTTCCTTATTCCTCAACCTCAGAGTACGTTATACTCTTTAGAGTTTTTGGTTGGACATGTATTTGGGCCCTTTCTCTACTTTTAATACATCAATTTCATACTCTATTGTGGTACCTTATATATATATATATCCATTATTTTAGTTGCAGTACATTTCCTCATTTTTTGGGCATGGGGATGTGTGCATTTGTACAACTAATTTAGGATAATGTCTCCAATTTGTGGGATATGCCTACTCAGTATAGGTCGTAATCCCCTATCCTATTGGATGTGGGCTTAGTTTAGTCCGGGTTAGACCATGGTATGTCAGGTTATTATAGAATGGTATCATAAGAGGTTTTACCTTAGGATTGGAGTCAATGATATTGGATTATGGAATCATTATTTTGTTTTTAGAATTCATATATTATGAGAGGGACACCAGTGTTGATGTGGTGACCAACATATCCATAAACTAGGACTTTAATCACCGTTCTTTTGACTTAGTACATGTACACATTGGTTCTAAAGAAATTTTTGGATACATGCATCATATAAATTTTTTTTTCATGCCATCTTGAGTAATATCCCCTTTTATAATCTTTTGAATATGGTAGAAGTCTTTTAAATTTTCGGATGCCAACAAGATGACAACCATCCAAGATCCCACCGTGTGATCATGAGGATGATCCATCTAGTAATGAGGAATTAGTATTGGTGAATGTGCACATAATAGCACATATGGGTGTTCAATACGATATATGACCACCCATTGAGCAAAAAATAGTGCTGGAAGCACCGATACATGATGCACGTAGGTTGAGTGCACTTTTCGAGTTTTAGATGTAATCACCTTCCATGTTTTTGGGTGATCCAGACCTCCATGTTCCTGAGGACTGGATACATGTATTCACTCTCATTTTCCACATTGTGAGGACGATGTAATATTATATGGTAGTCCTCATGGGGAGTATTCATCAGGGATATTCTAGAAAATGATGGGCTTGGTGACTTAATCACATTATGAGACAAGTCATGGATCGACTTTGAACATCTATTTAAAGAGGAGTTCTATCCATCCACTTTAAAATGGGTAAAAAAACACGAGATTATGAATCTGTAGGATGGAAGTATGATTGTGGAAGATTCCTATGTAACATTTACTAATATCTTGTGTTACTATTTGGATATGGTGTGGGACTAGTTATTCATAGCATTGAGCTTTGAGAAATTATTTCACCAGTACATCATGGAATTAGTGGTATCTATTTTCATTTCCACTTATTCTAGAGTGCTTGAGAGACCCTTTTTTGTGGGGAGATTTTACTATAGAAGACACCAATAGTGGGAGATAGTAATGGGAACAACATATTTGAGGCCTTAGTGGAAGGTCGTCGATGATAGTAAAAGGGTTCCATGTGTGTCAAACACTTCATGAGGTGATCCAAATACTCAGGACTAGTGGGGTAGAGCTCTCAAGGTGGCTCGAATCAGCTGAGGGATGGGTGATGTTTCTCTTATGATCGTCGAGGAAATATGGATCAGGATTGTCTATCCTATCATACAGGTGATCATGAGACGGTCAAGGTATTTCCAATATAGAGGGAGAGGAATAAACAGGGTGGTCCACAGGGTGTTGGATGTGGTGTTGGGGATGATAGGGAAGTAGGAGGTGGTCGAAGGTTTGATATGTTACCACCCCACACACATGTGGTCCACACTAGGATTAAGGAGATGATTGGAATGGATGAAAACAACTGCAAGATATAGAGGCCAATAGCCATAAGGCTATAGGGATGATATGAGGTATGATATGTGTCTTTTCTACTTTAGTTTTTGTATTGATAGACACAAGTGATAGCCATTCCATCTTGGAATATTCTCTTGTATGATACATATAGATTCTGGTTGAGCTATTTTCTCAACCCTTGTAATAATGACCCATTCTTGAAATAAATTAAACTTACATAAATTTTTTTGAATACATAAAACATAAAACAAATAGAGACCCAAAACTATAATAGATTAGTGGATTTAGAAACATTGAAACATAAACACCAGTATATATGTGAGCTACATTATCTCCCACAAGGATCTTCTTAACTAGAACCCTTCTTAGAAACATCAAACATACCATATATATTTATAACATGGGTGAAGGAAATATAAAAAGGGATGAACTCAGATGCTTAGTAAGGGTAATCAATGGAAAAATTTAATCACAATAATGAGAATAAGGGAAGGAGAACCTGGTCATGAAAATAGAAGATCATACCCTGTATATCAAAGTTCAAAAACATGAATCATGGATAAGTCATGGAAGTTCCAAATAAATGAATATTATGGAAATAAAGAACATAAGTAATGAAATAATAATATAGTAATAAAACATGTAATTATGGAATACACATAAGAATATATAATATTATTTTTATAGTAGCCAAGGCATCACTTCCAAGACCATCACTGTAGTATGGTTTCACACCCCATACTATCATGGTAGTCATGGTTTACTCCAATGGAGAAATTAATAACATGAGTTCACTCTATATACCATCTTGGTAGTCATGGATCACTCTCATTTCCATATTAATAGTCAAGGATCACTCCCAACACCATAATAGTTTATCTCATGAAATATAAATCATTACCCAATGCATTAGAGGTAGATCAATGTCCGACCCATATCATTATGAAATCATACATACATATTCTACAAAATCATAAATAATCATAGCATAACCCATGATATGAAATGGGTGTTATAAAAATGTACTCATATCTTAACACTTGGAAAAGATATAGGTTTCATAATCAGTTAATCCAATATTAACCGATGAAAAGAAGTGGGTTTTATAAGCCTATAACCCATGAAAGAGAAACATTTTTCATAAAAATAATTCCTTAAAAGGTATAAAATTATGAGAAATAATATGAATGGAAATACTGTATCATTTTCTATTAAATTCTAGAGTAACATCATTAGATGTTATCATTGATGAGAAATAATTTTGAATGATCTTTTAAAAACATTTTTTGGGGAAAATATTCTTTTGTTCTTTGAAATGTGATTTTTAAAACATAAATACTTTTTAAAAAAATTTATTTAAAAAAATATTTGAAAACTTATAAAGTATTATTTTAAAACAATAAATTATTTTTAAAATCTATTTCTCTTTAAAATTATCTTCATGTATCATTTGGAATCATTTTTGAAGAAATTTTTTTTAAAATAAAACGGATTTCTAACTAAAGATAGAAAAATGATCATATTTTCTTAAAAAAAATTCTTAAACATATTTAGTAACCAAGAGTAGAAATGGTGATAATACATAGATATATAATGAATTAAACTGGTGGTTATGGAAACTCAAAAGTGTTCTTGAGAGATGGATCATAATAATTCATGAAATAATTATAATCCTTTATAATCTCAAAAATCAATGAGATTGTTTAAATAAACTCTTACAACTTGGTTACTAGGGATAATACTCCCCACATAAGAAAAAAAATTAAACTACTAAAAAAATATCATCAAGAGAATTAAGTTCATGATATACCATGTAAGATAAAATTATATACACCTCAAAAAAGAATCTAGTTTCATAACAAAACATGAGTCTCGAAAAAGGAAAGTTGAGACAAAATATTTTTACCAATTTGGTAACATTGTAAACTTAATGACCATAAAATAAATATCATCAAATGGATATGAAAATACCCATAAATATAATTATAATAATAATATAATACATAGATTTTTAGTATAAACACCACACAAAAGGAATGGGTAGAGAATAAATACCCATAAATTTAATTATAAGAATAATTTACCGACTTCTTCATAATTCTATGTTAATGTTTCACTTCAGGTAATATCCACTTTTTTTTTGCATGTATCTATATTTGTTATATATTTCATCCTTATACTTATATCATGATTTAAAAAATTTAAAAAACTATTTAAATATGATTTATATCTATTGTATTTGTATTATAATAATCTATATAATAGAAAAGTATGAAATGTAATACAACGTTAACAGAGACAGTATGTTGTACGTCCACATGAATGTCATTTCTATTTAATTATCTTGTTAAAACAAATAAAGTAAAAGAGATATATTTATATATATGAATATATATATATATATAATTATTAAATTAGATTTATTATATCAAATATATCATATATATTCACTCAACCTATCCTTAATACGTTTCATGCAGTATATGAACGAATCACATCGATTTGAGGGGGGGTGGTCGACACATCCTCAAACGAAATTATCGTATTATCACAGAAGTGAATGTATAATGATATATGTTTTAAAATAATTATATAATATTATAGAAATAATAAATATAATATAATATATATATATATATAAGTAGAGTTTCCACCATGATAGGAAGTAAAGGACAAATGAACAATCATTGTTTAGTTAGGTGGTAGTTCTCCATACACACAAATAGTATGTTTGTTATCCATTAGATGGAAGTGTGTGTACTTTGAAGTTGAAACCATAGCATAACAACATCTTAATATATTTAGGATATTTTTTTATACAATCATGGATATAGAATATTTCGAGTGGTGAGAGAAAATAATAGAAAAACGTTTGAGGGAGGGTGTTGCCTCTTAATCGGGTAACTCATTTTTATTTGAACCGAAGGGATTCCATAAAAGTAATTATATACATGGGATACTTCAAGGTGGAGGAGATAATACTTGGGAGGATATTTAATTATATATTTGTCAAACCTAGATAATTTTATAGGTGTAAATAAGTGGATTAAAGGAGGCCTTGTTACAGTGGAGGAGGATGGGCACTCTTGTAATATTTTGATAAAAAAATTCCATAGATGTTTTTTCACATGTTAAGTAGACCTGATAATGAGAAAATTAGATAAGAGGTAGTATAGGGAATAAATATTTCCATAAAATTTCTCTTGGGAAAGTTTCTTGGTTGTTTTGGGTCTTACTATTATGATTTAGTCCTTAGTTAATCTTAATTTTTCTATAATCAATGTAATTAATTTTAACTACATTCAATAATCATTTTTGTCAAAAAATAATTTTACCTTATAAGAACTTATAAATTATAATTATTCCAAATATTTATGCCATAATTTCATATTCCAAAAACAAAAGTAGAACAGATTAATTTTAAATTAATCCCGTAGTTAGATCAACATTGTGGGTTTTTAAAGTAACAAATTTAAAATATTGTTATGCATTTATACCCAAGATCCAAGTTAAATTGATATCAATGACCAAAATTGTGTTAATTGATAAAAATATTATCTAATTAGGCTTTAGAAAAAATTAAAAAAATATATTTTTTATAAATAAATTAGATGAAAAAGATGTTTTGAATTAAAATCCAATATTTCTCACTATACATCCAAAAATGAAGTTTCTCAAAAAAATCCCATAAATTCACCATATGATAATTTAAATATTATAAATTAAAAAATGAATTTTATATTATAAAATTAAATTTCTAAATTTTTCTACAATTAATTTTATTATTTTTCACAAAAGGACATGAAATGTAGTTCATTTGAGAATGTAGTATTATAAAACATATAAGGACATTACCAAAAATTAAATCATTTTTTATCAATATGTTTTATTTATATAAAACCACAATAAAAATTATTTTAAAAGTAATTTTTAAATTTTACATTACTATTTTTAACATATAGGCTACAATTTTCTCTTTTAAATAATTATAATAATAAAATGAATTTTCATAGAAACATCAATGTTGCATGTATCATATACTAAGTCGATGTGGTGTATAAAAAAAACAAAGTAAGTGTATCATGTAACAAATTCTATGTCAATGTTTTGTTTAATGTACAACAATTTGATGTTTTTTACTTTGAGTCGGCGATGTGTGAAAGGATTATTTCACTTAGTGCATTGCAAGAAATAAATTAAAATTTATTTTATTTTATAAAAAAAAGTCAATAAAAACATTGGGTGTTACAGTATACACCCCTTAAAATTAATTTTCAAAAAACAAATCTTTAAGGTAAAAATAAATGAGGATACTTCTTCTTCATTATATCCTGAAGTTCCCACATAGCTTCATATTACTGGTGATTTATCCACAAAACATTGACCAGGTGAGTGTTCTTGTTTCATATAACTTTCCCTATATGATCCAAATTTTCAACTGGTTGCGACTTGTAAGAAATATCTTGCTGCATAGGTATGACCCATGAGTTACATACATGTGGAGGGTAAGGTATATAATTTCTCAAGAGGGATACATGGAACACATCATAAACATGAGATAGTTTTGGAAGAAGTTCTAAGTGATATGTTATTTTCCCCTTATGATCAAGAATCTCAAAGGGACTAATATACATAGGTCTTAGTATCCATTTCTTCCTGAATCTAATAACATTTATCCTTGGTGATAATAATTGAAACATCTTTTGACCAACATCAAATTATACATCTTGCTGATGGTTATCTGCATAACTTTTTTGGTCACTTTGAGCCTCCTTAATATGATGTTGAATGGTTCTAACCTTCTCAAGTTAGGGTTGAAAGGGGGTTAATCATGTTCATCGGTTGAATGGTCACATTTTAGTGTAATCACCTCCTAGGGGAGATTGGTGATGTGTGATCCTATTAGGACTAAAAAATTGGGAGGCTTAATATGTTCCATTAGAGGAGAAAGGGATTAGTACACATCAAGTTCATAATGTGGTAGGATTGGACCTTTCACTTTACCATCATGTCGTAAATATATTTTTGTCATGAAAGGGGTGGGAACAACGGATGTTATGGGAAAATTGTGTGGAATATCACTAGGTTACACTGATAATTAGTGATATTTATAGTGAGACTTATTCTAGGATGTTTACAAAAATATGGGGTATCATCTCATGTCTATAACATGAAGTGTCATATGTTTCTCACATAAGGTAAGGTTACACTTTAATGTCGTGTTATGAGGATGTTGTCATGAAGATAATAAATTTTCATGTAGTTTTACATTATAGACTCGGATGCTAATTATCTGTAGTTTAATGTATTAAAGTATGTATTCCATTAGGTTTTATGCTTGGGGAAGACCTTTCCCATTTAGGGTAAGAGGATAAAAGGAAATACCAATACTACAATACCTCATAAAATGTAAAAGAATAATTTCCACTTAATTATTTCATCATTGGGGATTACATTTCAACTCTAAAGGTTCTTTTAGAGAGAAAAAATTCTGGAAATCATCCATTTTAGAAAGAAAGTAGAAATCTCAAGGTTAGGTTGTTTATGATTTGGAGAAGGATCCAACAAGGATACCCAGACCATGCTTAGAGAAAATATCTTTGGAATGAGGGTTGATGATATAGGTCATTTCATTAACATTCACACAAATTGATCCATCTTGAAAGATTATAGGGAACTTGAGCACTCAACATGTGTTCAATCTATGTTTTGTTAAAGGAGGCATTGGGTCAGGACCAAATAGTAGTTCGGTGCATCATTTTAGTTTCATGCAAATTGAATTTGTGTGAGTAAAGGAATCTAGTATAATGATATAATAAGGGTTAATGAGTCATATTTGCGTGAAAATTTTGGGCTGGCATTAAACACATGGTTTTTAGAAGTGAATTATTCATCTATGAGCATTCCTAGAAATCAATGGAATTTTTGCGATGGAATTTGTAAAACAATATGGATTTATTTGGGTCATGTGTGAGGGTTGTAACACATTTTATCTACCTTTAAGAATCCATGGGAGGTGTGATATTTTAGAGTTTATGAAAGGATTGGTCATGTGAATGGAATATTGATGCTTTAAATTCTAGAAGTTTTTCTTGAAAATAGGGGTGATGCATTAATAATAGACTTATTTTCTTTTTGGGAACTAGGTCATGGAACATGAACCATGTAATGAAACATGTAGTTGGTATGGGAATCTATAGTTTTCATTATAGGTATGCCTTTCCTACTAGATGTTGGTAGTGTAAGGTTGAGAATTAACATCTCTTTTATCATAAAAGTGACTTTCATGAAAAAATTAGAGTTGTGAGCAAGATAACAAAGTTATGCATGACCTTGTCCTCTTTTTATGTATTTTTAGATTCCACACAACACGAGTAATTATATATAACCATTATAATTGAATTGAGTCTCAATCCCAAATTGTGATTTGTGCACAAATATTCAAATATTCATATATGTTTTTCATATGATCCAGAATGGTAACTTAAGCTGTGTTTCTAATTTAATTTTGGAAAAACATATTTTATAAATGTTGAGATATAATTTTGGTGCTAAAAATAATCAATAAACGAATTATGAACAAAAACCAATATGAAAACACCTCATCATCAATTATAAAATAATTTTTAATTATTTTTAATTAATATTCCAAGGGCTCTCCATATTCTCTCAATAAATATTAATGAATATGTATCATAATAAATATACACAACCTTCTAAATTTAAGAGTAATTTTGGTCCCCAGTGAACTGCGTCATTCTATAGTTTCATTAGGTTCTCATAGTTGAATATAATATCTCTCTCATTAGAGAAGAAGACCTGGTAATCATACTTTTTCAATCATTTCCCATGAAATTGTCAATGTTAAAACTCATCTAATACACATGTATATAGTAGTAAATAAATATAAATATCATATAATAGTTTATAAAACCAACAAATCCCTTCAGTATTTCCCAATAAAATAATTCACCATAAATGCGTCATCCTGAGTTATAGGGATAACACATAACTCAACCAATATCATACTAATGTTGGTGGAGGAATACGCATATCCATCAATATCTTAATAGTGATATATTTCAAAATCAATTATTTTTCAAACTTATTACGTTAATTATATAGGAATAATTACTTAGTTCATATCATCCACCTCAATCATGGATTTCTCATAGAGAAAGTGTGTAAAACCCCAATTAACTAATAAATTATCACAAGCATACTTTCCTCAATATTCCAAATCAAAAAACAAAGGATTAATGGGAAAAGAATAAATTTATTGGTAATAATTATTCAATGCATATAATTAAAGGTTATAAGATTAAATATCACCATCACACTCTTACTAGATTCAGTGGGTGATTTGTTAGAATAACTAGTATTCTGACTCCATCAATATCCACAAGTCCTGAAACTGTAGTATACACCATTTAGATGAGTAAGAAAAAAATAACTTCAATAAAATAAATGAAACCAAATATCTATCATATAATAAATTAAATATAGTATTTAAATGTTATCTTATCATCCAAATTGAATTTCCACCTTCCTAGTCCATCGAAAGCTAATAAAAATAATTCAATAATAGTTAAATGTTACTTGCTGATTTAATTAACTTACCATATCATAAAATAAATAATATCTAAATTATGTTTTAAAAATACCTAAACTACCATGAATCAATGTATTTCACTATATTTGTAACACCTCGTGAATTTGGAATATATTTTTTTCTCTAAATTTACATTACGTCCAATTGCTTCTTTTAATTAAAACACTATACTAGAATGAGCCACTACATAATAGTTTAATATTATTTAGAAAAATTAAGAATAATAAAACCTAAAAAAATAAAAAAAATTATAAAAAACTATAAATTTAACAAAAACAATTTTAAGAACACTAAATATATTAAAATGATATTTTTTCAATAAAAGATGGTTTCCATTATACACCATATTTCCATTTCAAATATTAATATTATAAATTTTATAATTTTAATTTGAAATATTAATTTTTTTGGTTAATCATGTCATTATAATCTTAGGATGTTTTTTGGTGGTTTTTCTATAAAACATGTTTCTAGATGAATAGTAAAAAACACTAATTTGTCTTATACCACTAGTTTTATGAAATTATCATAATATAATAAAGATATGGAATTTTTTGAATTTTTTTATATAAAATAATATATAAATATATTAAAATAAATCATTTAAAAATAATATTTTAAATATATGAAATTCATGTTTCAATTTTTTGAAATTTATGTAATATTCTACTTTCAAAACTATTTTTATTCGCACTTATTGAAAATCAAATTCTATCACTTTTAAAATTAAATCTAAAAAAATTATTTCATATTTTTATAGATATATTCATATTGTTTAATAATTATAGTTTTTTATTAAAGCATAAAAGTGTCATTACTAATATTATAGTTAATGTATCTGATCATTGTGAAAGGGTTGTTTTAGAAGAATTTTTTTATTTATATTGAAAAAAATTATCCAATAAAAAAATTTAAAAAACTTCTATTTTTAATTTTATATTATTTCAAGACATATATATAACCATAATATCACATATTTAGTTAATAAAAATGTAATATGAGATTAAAAAAACAGAATGGTAAAAGAAATATTTTTCCCAAAACATTTTTCCTATATATTAAATTTTTTAATATAAAAGATAATTTTTAATTATATAGATATTTAAATATAATATATGGAGACTAAATTTAGTTTTAAATTATTCACTTTTTTGACATATTAACTTTAATTTTTAAAAATATATAATCCATTGTGGTAAAAACCAGTTACGAAGGTAAAACTGAAAATAGTAAAATGTAAAAATCAAGTATTATTGGATTAAAACATTATTTCAACATGTGGGAAAAAAATTTATGGAATATTTATAGACCAAATCTCAATCCAAAGTCCATTATTTTAAGATTTGGGAACCATTTTCCAATGAAGAGTGTCCTGATTTTTTTTAAAAGATAATGAGTATACACAAAAGGGCCACTTTCTTATCTTTTAAAAGAGGGACACTTACACCCAATCATGAAACCATTATTCTATAAACTTTTTCCATGAAAATATAAAATTTATATCTTAAAATAAACCTCTCACATATTAAAAAGACTTTCGTCTCAATTAGATATCCTAAGGCCTCCATTTTTCAGGATATTTCCATGAAAAGTTTCAACTGCTTAATAAGGTTAGAGTGTGTTCATATAAGCATAAAAACAAGTTAGGGGTTCTTCATCCTAAATAAAATTCCTTAAGACATATTTCCAATATGATTTGAATAATAATATCACATTCTTTCTAAAAATGGATTAAAATTCAATTGACATAAATTTTTATGGGTTTTTTTGTTTACATAACTCCCATAATAATGTTATAGTGATTTTTATTGAAAATATATTTTCTATGACTGGTTTCATCCACAATTAGAATTTATATAATGGTAAAGTCTATTAATATATAGGAAAAGTTACTTTGTAATGTAACCCATAACTTCTTTATTTAGGAATATAGTAAAAAAAATTCTAAAAAATATTTTGTGGTTTCATTCACCATATGTGAATTCTTTTATATGAATACTACATTCTATTTTTTCAAATAGTTCTTAAAAATATTTTAACTCATTATTGTTTTTAAAATTAAATTAAATATTCTAATATTTTTTAAATTAAAGGTTTTATTTTTATTGGTAATTATTTATTTTAAATTTTTATTTAAGAGATTTTACTCTAGGAAATGTTTTTTCAAATATTTTTATATCTTTTTGAAGAATGTATTTAAAAGAATATTTTTCTTATATAAAATTTTTGACAACACTATTATGGTTTAAAATTATTATTTTTTAATTTTTTATCAATATCAAGAATTTCTTATTTATGAATCCATTTTTAATGTGTTTTCAAGTCTTTAAAAAAGGGGTATTCAAACTTATTTTTCAATGTATTAATCAAGATATCATATAAATTTAATTTTCACATGTGTAAATATCCTTAATTGTTCTTCTAATTCATTAAGGAAATTTTTTTCCACTATCCAACTTCTTTCCTGGAACCCACCACTTTTCAATGGGTTAATTTTGTTATGTTTGAAATACAAATATTTTCATATTATAATGGAATGATAATATTTGGATGACTATTTTGTGATGGTTGGGGTCCTATATCTCTCTCAAATACATTGGTTAAGGATTTATATCTCTTTAAAAAATGATGTTAAGCAAGGAAATTTTATTTTTTCACAACATAAAGCATGGGAATTGTTTTTCTCAAAACATGAAACATGGTCATTTTTGTTGTTCACAAAATATAAAGTGGGGATTTTTTTTGTTGATAACAAGAATAATAGAAATTTTTGGTACATAAAATATGTATTTACCTTTAGTTTTCTTTTGTATGATTAGGTGTGGAAATTTTTTTTAAAAATGGCATGTGAACATTTTTTTTGTTCACAATATAAAGCAGGGACATTTTGTTTGATAACAACATGATGTGTACACATTTTTTCAACATGTAGCATGGTTTTTTTGTTAAAAATGTTATAATTTTAAAATTATAATGTATGTGAAAAAGATTATTGTAATATAATGTTTCATGTTTTTTTTATTTCCATGTTATATGACTTTGATTGTACTCCATGCGTCGTGTTTATCATCTCATTATTATGCACTATTTTTACAGTGTATATGTAATTTATTTTTAGAATAAATGTCCTTCCATAGTGATTTAATGTTAACTCTAATTTTTTTATGATCTTTTTAAGATTTTATTTCTCTCATGCAATTTTTTTATCATATTCTTATGATATAACTCTAGATGATATGTTAATGATTTTTTTCCATTGCTGTATATTTAATCTCACCCCTTTATCATTTCTCCATTACATATGTTTTAAATATGACTATAATTTATGACAATTATAAAATGGGGTCTTCTCAGGTTCGATTATGGAGAAGTATTCACTAGTATTAAAAACTATGTTACCTAAGTAATTGGTCATTAAATACACAAAAAAATTTATTTGTGGTATTTTATTCCTTTTTGTGAGATATAGTGTTTGAAATATAGAGATGTTTTAAAATAAATATAGTTTCATTTAAGTTCTATCAATTTAATGTTTAAATCGTTTTTTAAAATTTGTCTTGGGTGTGATGGTTTTGGGATTCTCAGTTAGTATCAGAGTTGGGTTTAGTTAGTTTTAACTATTATATTTGTTACCTTATGGGATTATGAATATGTTACTTTAGTGTAAACCATTGGTAAAAGTCCAAGGAATTAATATACGTATAGGATAACATCACAATGATTCGATAAAGTCAATATTTTATGACTTTCATAAAAATTGTGTCCATATTAAGATACTGGAAAGTGGATGTAGTTATTGTATGGATTCCCCTAGGGGTAATCTCCCTAAAAATAATGGTTGAGCATTAACTCAATCATCAATAAATTTTAAAATTAGTGGTCCTATGACTACACATCTAGAAAGAAAATTTCTTGGGATATTCTTTGGTTAATCATATTCTCTTTATATGGAATTTTTGAGGACTTAAAAAAAGATAAACAAACCAAAAAACAACAATATTGAATTGAGAGTGGTTTATGTTAACCTAAAATATAATGTATATTTTTGAAGAGTAATACATTTAATGAAGATATTCGTAGATATTTTCTCAATAATAAACCTAGAATGATAAGATTAGGACTGAGAAATTTTATAGTAATTCCTAACCAGATATCACAAATTATGATTAAAAAATTAACTTATATTGGTATCCACAAACACAAGAGAAGATAAATATAGAGTCTTGTGGAATTTTAGGATATAATGATGATTTTAGAATAGATAATTTAATTTCAATAATATCCAAACATTTGTAATTATAACCATTGGTAATTCCCTAAATGATCTGAGAGATGTTTTGTGTATAGAAAATGAGGGAATATAGTTATTAATTTCCAAGTAAAAGTGAATTACTTTGTGGATTCTATTAAAGTAAATAAACTTATTTCAAATGTACTATTAATGGATTGGTATCATAAAAGTTAATAGATTGTGAATTATCATTTTAAATTCCATAATCCAATAGCTAACATGGATGATAGGCACTAGTAACTTCTAAAACCAAATAAAGCCTTTTAAACCAAAACTATAGATGTGGGTTCTAAAAAAAATATTTAAAGAGGAACACTTACCAAACTCTATATAACTATGATTTTTGTATTTCTATCTAGTTTAACCCACACATATATGATATTATTTCTTTCTAAAAACTGAAAATCCCCCGATCCCTGATTTCTAACTAATGAATTATGAATAAAAACATTTAGTTGTATTATTATTGTATCCCTGCTAATTATTTACTCTCTAATCAAAGTTTATTTCAATTTTCTTCCTAGAAAATTTTATTGTTACCGCATTAGTCAAATTTGATGTGATTTTATCCATGTATGATAATTTCAACGATAAGAAAATAAAATCTAAATCTCAGCCCATGATCACCTATTAATACAAGGATAACTATAAAATCCATATGAAAAATTATTCCCATTATTTCAAGGTACATAACATAAATGGTTAAGGAAAACTCAAATTTATTTATATTTATATTATGCAGGTAAAGATGAGTTCCATGGTTATTACAAGGATTTTGAAGATGAAAACTGAATAGAAATTAAATATAAAGTTGTGTATTTCATATGGGTACCCTTAATTATTTCATTGGTTATTAATATTAAAAAATTTAAGGGTTGAATTTATTTTACTTCGATAGTGTAAAACCCTGATATTTTGGAATAATTGTTTCTAAAAATTAATATTATTTTCAATAGCTGATTTCCCACACAGCACAAAAATGTTTTCAAATATTATATGAATACTATTTTCTATAATTAATAATAATAAAAAATATTGTAAATAAAAATACACTAATCAAATAGAAATGTAGAAAAATAGGGCTAATAACACTTAATGTATTAAGGTAAAAAAATTTCATTCAAATCATTATTCTATCATACAATTTATTTTAATTTAAAAGATAAATTTCATAAATTTCATAATTTTAATTTTACATTATTAATTCATATTTTGAATTAATTAGGTATTTATTAGGTTTTGATAAATTTTTAGACTCTTCTAAAATAATATATTTTTATGAAAATTGTGAAAATCACTAATTTTTTCTAATACTATCAGTTTTATGAAATTATCATCATAAAATAATGGATTAAAATTTTTTAAACTACTTTTCTATAAAATATTTATATATATATATAAATAAATATAAATAATTGAAATTTCTATGTTGAATTTTGGAAGCAATGAGTAATGTTTTGGAAACATAAGTAATATTTTACATCGAAAACTATTTTTATTTTCTTATATTGAAAATAAATTTTCATCACTTATAAAAATTAAATCTAAAAAAAATCTATATTTTTTATCAACATTTTCATATTATTTAATATTTTTAAATTGATTTTAAGTTATAAAATATTGATTAATAGGATTATAGTTAATAACCATGATAATAGTCAAAGGGTTATTTTCAAAGAATAGTTTTATTAATGTTTTTGAAATTTTAATCTAATAAATTAAATTGAAACATATTATATAATGAAATTCATATTTTTTTTAAATATATACAAATATTTATATTATATCTCATTTAATCAGTAAAAAATATTATACGATATTAAGAACCCATAAAAGAGAAAACAACACTTTTTACAAAATCATTTTTCTATGTATTAAAGGTTTTAATTTTAAAGATAATGCTATCTTATTTATAAATATAAGTAGAATATATGAAGCCTAAGATTATATTTATAAAATAAATATTTAGTTATAACTGTTACCTTCTATTTTTGACAAACTACCAACGCAAAAAAAAATGGTAAAATATATAAAAAAATATGTAGTAATAGGCTCGATACATGTTTATGTGTTAGAATTATTAGTGGATGATTTATAGACATAATATCATTTAAAGAACCATTATTTACATATTTTGGATCTATTTACCCTTGAATATTGTCATTCCATCGTTGAAGAATAATATGTTTTCATAAAAGTTCACTTCTATTAACATATAAAAATAGAACAAATACACCCAATCATATCACCCTTATTCCCCAGAATTTCATCCTAAAACTATATATTTGTTCTAATCCTTGAACATATATAAATTAAGAATTCCACTACTCTTATATAGAAATTATAAGGCCTCCATTGACAAGGATATTTCCAACATAAATCTCAGGTCCTCATTGAGGTTAGAAAGTGTTCAAGTAAGCGATAATACTAGGTAAGGTGTTCTTCCTCTATAATTTATATCCTTGATACATATATCTTATTTTGAACCATGATATATTTTAAATTCTGTGATTAATTCCAAGTGAATTTATTTTTATTTATTAATCTAATTTTTGTGGTTTAATGATCAATATAATCTTATTTTATTAAATTTATTTCAATTCAAATGAAACCAATGTTGTTAGGGATTTTGTTATCTAAAATATAATCATAGTTTTATATCGATTATTCTTGAAAAAATGTATTCAAATTTTGTTTTATTCCAATATAATATTTTTTTTCATGGTAACTTCCCTTCCACACATAGAAAATTAATTTTCAATGTGACCTATATCGTTGTCAATTATGATTATAGTAAAAAAATTAAAAAATATTTAAATGTTTATTTTTTCATATAAACAATCATATTTCTGAAGATTACATTATATTTCATAGAATAATTTTAAAAATTATTTTAACACTTTTTTATATTGAAAATGAGAGGGAGTTTTTTTATATTTTTTATAAAGAAGAAGATTTGTTTCATAGAAGAATTATTCAATTTAAAAGGGGTTTAAAATATTTTTAGAATGGAATTTTGAGGTATTTTTATATATTTTCAAAATAATTTTTTCAAATCATTTCTGTTATGAAAAATTTATTTCATCAAAACCATCTATCTATTTGAAATTATGATTTTTAGACATTTTATAAATCTTAATTTTTTTCATTTCAAAGAAATCATTTTTAATTTGTTACCAAGCCCTTCAGAAATTCGCTATCCCCTTTTATTTTTCAATTTACTTATCCAAGTATCTTCAAAAGTTATTTTTTCTATGATAATATCATTAATTATAATTATGTTACACTATGGATATTTTTAATCCACCAACCAACATCTTTCTCTGGATGTCTTATGAACTGTTATAGTAAATTTTATCCTGTAACCCAGCACTTTTCTGTAGGTAAATTGAGTGATGATTGAAGTATGAATTTTTTATATTCTAATGTAACATTTATATATGGATAATTATAATATAATGTTTGAGACCCTATATCACCATCAAATGAATTGGTTAAGTAATTATATATTAGGAGGAAAGCATGTTATGTTTCTGAAGCCTTTTTACGAAACATGTGCATTTTTCATGTTCACAAAATGAAGCATTGGGATATTTTAGATTACCGAATGTGCCAAGAAGATACATTGAGAGGTTTCTAAATCATGGGATCAAAATTTTTACCATTTATGTTCAACATAAACTATTTATTTATTTATGTTGATCAATCCTACACTATGGGTTAAGATGAATGGATCTTTAAAAACTACACATAACCACTTTAATATTATTATATAAAGATGACAAAAAAGTGACAGAAGAAATGTATTTTCTAATGAATTACACTAGTTTGAGATCCTAAATTCATTCAATGAAGACTCCTACCAGTCCATGGATTATATAACTTAAATATCAAGTGAATATAATGATCCAACTCCTATTAGAAAACATCTGTCTCCCGATAGGTAATTATACTAACTCCCTTCAGTTACAACGATTTATTATAGTTAAAAAACAACATAAGATATAAAATCATAGTATATCACATAACCCCTTACTGTAAAATTCATTATATAATGTCTATTCTAGTAAAACATCATCCAGTGAACTTTTTTCATCTAATATGACTCATTCTAATGCACCTCAATATTCTTAGACAGCATCTCTATTTATTTTATTTCAATATTCATATGGTATTCCTTATTCTGGTATATCTGAAAACTCTATCCATTAACTGATCCACCTTATCTCAAACTACCTCTGAAAAGTTCCTCTGATCAGAAAACTCAATTTGTTGACCTAGTGACCACAAAGTCTCTATATGGTGCCTCTAACTAGAATATATTTCTAGTTCCACTTCCCTCTACACATATTTCTAGTGTACTTAGTCTTCAACAAATATGTTTCTTGGTATGCTAAAAACATTATCCCCTCCCCTTATCATGTATATGATCAGTGTTCTCTATAATTACATCGCAAAACATCATTCCCTTTATATCGTAGATCACATAAGAGAAATGGTGGAAACTCAAATATTTTTTCCTACTCATCCAAATATGAAAATTTAAACCTCCCACTCATTTTAAACATATTTGGATGCATCTACAACATTCTTGAAAATTGTTGATCCATCTAAAAAACTTAATGCCAAATCAATCTCTTCAAGAATACTTAAACTCAGCGTTAAGGAACATATTAAATATTCCATAACCATTGTATGTTAAAAAGATGTTCAAAGGCCATATTAATAATTATCATTGTTAATGGGATTTAAAATTTTATACAAAAACCTATGAAATTCATCTAACACATTCTTTTCATGTCCCACATCAAAGTGATTATAATTTTGGGGCCTTAGTACATAATGATCCAATTGAATCAATCTTTATCCAACCAATTGACCTAGTCTGATAAAACATAAACATCTTAGCATGGTGAAATTCATATGTCTCCTACGACTAATTCACTCAAAAATATTTTTCTAATGAACATTATTGAATTTCTTTATCATATGGGATTACAAATATTCAACTGAGGATCATTATATTTTTGAAAATTCATAAGACATCATGTTCTTTCATGATAAAATAAATAAATTAGATCTTGGTATTTCTAAATGATTTACAAATGACACCTCAAACATCTAATTGGTGAATTATCAAATCCTTTCCCAATGATATCAAAACATTAATCTAGTGGACATCACAAGCATCCTCTTTATAATGTACTCCCAAATGTTCATCAGATATATTATAACTGGAGTATTTTTATGTATCCATATTTTCACCCTACCTTGGCTCAAATTTTATACATAATTAATAAAATCTTAGTGTGGTCCATATTTATAGAATCATTCGTCTTATGAAATTATATTTCTCCATTTAATACTCATCCATCTGATGGATCTTTGACCTGAATCAAAAGAGTCATATTTTTTACCTTAAAATTAAAACACTATATTAAAATAACACACTTCTTATTCCACTAATCCAAAGTAATTTTTATAATATACTCGGATGGAACATCTTAAAACCATCTTAAATTCATCAGAACATTTCACATACCCTCTCTATCTGATCTAACTCATCACCTGTTCACCTGATGAAATTTGTAAATAATTATTGGAACTCAAATTCTTATGGAGGCATAGAATCTCTGTTATTAGAAACAAGGTTAAATGGATCTTCATTAAGTGGAGTGGATCTAGTATCCTTAATACAAAAACATCCTATATGGATTCATTATAATGATCTTTGTACAGGTTGTACCTATAAATTCTTAATGTTTTAACCATAAACGTTGTACACCCTATCTATCCAACAATTTTATATAGACTTAAAATTGTTTACATCAAGAAATAAGAACATCATATACATAGAAACATCATAAATAATTTCTTTACAGTAGAATCTCTGAGGTTTCCTCTAACCATGTATGCTTATTCATTATTACAATCTTAATATAATCATAGTTTTATCCTTTCAAATTAAAAAACCAAACTCCATAGATTGAACATTGACATTTTCTACTTTGTAAAAACTCAGAAAAATAAGTGACATCAATATTCATAAAAAAAGTCATCTTGTAACATTATCATTGTTTCATATATTATCACTGTTTATATCGTATCATGAACATGGAATATTTATTTCATCAAACCATGAATTATGGTTTTCAAATAGATAAAAATATATTTGATCACCTCAGTATACTTATCAACATCACATAATCATTATTGGATTCCACAATCCATTTATCACATCAATATAGTGAATTATGACGGGTATACATGATGTCACACTTTAGGCTCAATCCCAAATTAATAGAATCTTATTGATGCTTGGAACTTAAATATCAGTCCAACATCGTCTAAAATTATTAAGAAATTTTTTGATCCCTCATTATTAAATCAGTAAAAATCATCATAACCTTAAAAAGGAAATTTTATTATCATTTATAAGTATTGTTTCTTAATCTTCTCCTATAACTCAGAATTCACATTTACACTTCAAATAGTTGTACCTTCAAGTTTACTTCATTCAAAATAATTCTTTAATCAGCTTCAATACTAGTACATTGTTCTTATACACTAAATATAATAGATAGTGAATAATTATTTTTAAACATATTCTTGTTTCTAGAAAAACCATTATACTACAAAGGTTCTTTATAAATCTTTATCTTAAACTTCTTCATTAACCCTAGGAACCTTCACATATGTAAACACTAACCTTAAATTCCTCATTAACATTCTAAAAATATATTGACAACATATATTATAAAACATTCCTATCATCTAACATGATCTTAGACATACCACGTTGTATTTTTGTTAACACCAATTTATCATTAAATTAAATGACATTTTCTCCTCTTATTGAAAATAAATTCAAATTATATTTCTTATGAGAACATAAGTGAGGGAATACTATTATCTCTCCCTTAACATTATAAATTTTTGTTCCCCTTTAGTGAATTTTATGGGAGGGATGAACTTTCTTCAATTAATTTTTTCTTACCTTCTTTAATTCTATTAATATGAATAAAAATATTGAAATTATTAAGAGAATGACAGTGTCACTTTTCTTACAGAAATATATTCTAAATCAACTATATCTAAGTCAACATAAGACATGCTTAGTGTAACACCCCGACCCCAGTTACCTAGAGTCGGTGCATTATTTCATTACATTGGCATGATCATAAGAAGGAGCAAATCTTGAAAGACCGATTTTTTTAGTAGCCTTGGAAACAATAGATATATTCATAAGTCTTACATTACATCATAATGTTAATAACTACTACTACAACATATTGTCTCTATATTCCACACTCATATCCCCACATAATATCCCTGCAGGTCTTTCATAATTTACTTCTTCAATTCTTGGGAAAAATAAAACATAGAAAAGGGGTGAGCTCAAATTCCCAGTAAGGATAACAATATAGCAGAAACATTAATAAATAAGAATAAACATTTAAGGCAATGTATAACTAAAACAAAATCCTTTTAAACTTGAACTTCAATATAGTATGGAAAAATTAAAATGAAATAATGCCATTTACTTATTCACATGGATATTCAACTAATCGAATAATCACATGCAATATCAATAACCACTTTCATAATGATGGAATGCATAATTCCAGACTATCATAACCACATAGCCAAGGCCTCATGCCAATACTACAAATAAGATTTTGGCAAGGCCTTGTGCCAAGACACTAGTTTGTCTCATGAGACCTACGGATTCATCGAGGAGCTATAGCGAGCTCCACCCTTCACATAATAAGTCCAATGCATTCCCATATGAAAAGGTTTAAACATAACATAAACATTCGTATTAAAACTAGTATACGAAATGTAAATAATTCATCCATAAACCATGAATGGTATAAAAATAACACATCCACAGTCAAACATATCACAAAACCATCAATACAATATATAAGTTTTGTATCATAATAAATCAACTTCAAATAAGCTTAAAATCCATCAAAGGATGTTGACATAGATGAAATCAAAACTATTTGAGAGAAATATTTCTTTTCTCAAAATCATTGAAAAGTCACACATTTATAAAGGTAGTAATTTAAAATAGATTTTTGAATCAAACTATCCCATAAAACTTTGAAACTTTTGAAAAGAAATATCATTTCAAAACCTTCATGTCCATATAAATAAATCCTTAAAATCATTTTGAAAACATGGACATTAATTGGAAATATTTAGAAAGATAAATCTTTAAAACATTTAAAATTAAGATCTTGATAAAGAGTACCTTTTAAAAATTCTTAAAATATTCATTTTGAAATCATTTAAGAGTAAAACATTTTCTTTGAAAATATTCTTATAAGCTTATAAGGGAAGCTTCGATGATTTTATAACGGTGGAAAATAACCGCACCCGCCGTATAAGTTATAAAAAACATTCTTATCTTAATTCTATCGAAAAGGTTAAAAAGCACCTTGTTTGGAAAACGACAGAAATATACCTTTATAAAACTCTTATAAAAAGTCGAACAAGGGTATAAATGACTTTAACCCATATTCTTGTAAATTGTAAAAATGTTTTCAAATACATTTTTAAGAAACATGGATGTGGATGATAAAGAGATCCCAGTAGATTATTACGTATAAACAACTTCTGATAATGAAGAGATTGTGAAATAAACCCTTACCGTGTACTTTTCCTTGGTTGGGGTAGGTTAACCTCCTGTATAATGGTGAAATAATTTTTATTAAATTATAAAATAATCATATGCATTAATATGATATCATATATGATCTTTTAACATTGATTTGTTAATAATATCATAGTATTATCGTTGTTTCTGGTGTTAACTTACTCGTTTTATTATATATGTTTTGTTACGTAAGCCATGTTTTTAATGGATAAGTTGTATATTATTTATATCCAGAACGATATCAAGTCCTTAAACATCATTTTTAAATCATCAAATGATAATTATACTTGAATGGATACGATGGAGAATGAATCTCATCACGTTCGTGGAGACGGTAGTCCGTACGTACGCATGAGCGACAATATAATTCTTTTGATATTAAAATAATATATAAATGGATGGTATATCATATATAAAGAATCATTAACATGTTATATTTATTATTTACATGAGTTACACATCATTATTATACCCATCCAAATAATAATATATTGAATAACAATTACACCACGACGTGGAGACGGTAAGCCGTATGTACGCACATATGGTGACATGTTATTTAAAAGGCGAATAGAATACTGAATATTGTTGTAACATATTTATAATAAAATCCTA
Organism: Viscum album; assembly: GCA_963277665.1. Classification (NCBI taxonomy): domain Eukaryota; kingdom Viridiplantae; phylum Streptophyta; class Magnoliopsida; order Santalales; family Viscaceae; genus Viscum; species Viscum album. Next base: position 893,140,224 of record OY728138.1, read on the forward strand.
GTGTATATATGATACTGGAGTTATTATTTTAGAATGGAAACAACAAAGGAAGAAGAAGTGGAAGAAGAAAGGAACTCGGAAAAGGGTGGTGAAATCATTACCTCTTCTTCGGGTTCTTCCTTTTGATTTGATCAAAAGGGCTCCATAGGTTGGCTTTCTGATCAAACTAAGGCCTCTAGGTTGTAGTGCGGGATGTTGGGAGAGAATTTGGGCAGAGTTTTTCCGAACCAAAAGGCTTTGAAGGTGTGAAGAAATTAGAAGGAGGAGTGCCCTTTTGTAAGAGGGGTGAGGGGAACCTTTGGAAAAGATAGAAATATTAATTTATAATAAATTCATATTCTGTTTCTAATGGCTCCAAAGTAGATTATTTAAATGTTAAGGTGGGTATGTGTCAAAAACCACTCAACCAATATAATTTATACAAGTTTGGGTCCTCATATAAACCTTATCTTTAATTATTAACTCTAAGTAAATTAGTTTCACTTTTACAATGTCTCTTTGTATTTTTATATTATATAGTTAATAAACATACAATATACATCCAAGTGACCCCCCAAGTGGTCCATTAATGATAAACCTATTATGAGATAAGTCTCTTGGCCGAACCTTAGATTTTTATGAATTTAATATCAATTAATAATATAATATTTATTTTAAAAACTCTTTTATGTCAATTTTGACACTATTCAATAGATGATTTTTGTGAAACTCATAACAGAATTATTACTTAGAAAAAAGTTAATTAAATAAATATTAATATGTCATAATATCCTATAAAATTATTTTAATTCATTAAAAGTCTAAAATTATATTTATTTGGGTATTTATAATATCAATTAATTTACATTTTCACCATTATGGTAATTACGGCATCATCATTGTGTCATTATAAAAATTAACATATGTAACCTCTAAAAATTATAAATAAAATATCATTATGTAGGAAATCGTTTTAGCTTTCTAATTAATATTTATAGTCGAAAATCCAACTTATATAACCCTATGTAAAAATTGTTTTTCTAAAAGATATACGCTTGTGTCATTTTTGTATTCATTTTAACTTAATTAAAATTAAGTGTCCCTATCACCTACAAGTGGCTCCATGGGGTCCCAAAATTGACCCAAAGATGCCTATGGTCGAACATGTATCAACCAATAAGTCTAGGACACATTTTAGGGTAATTTAGTATTATTATAATATTATTTTTTAACCCTTATTTACCGGATTTACCCTTAACCATGGTAAATAAAATATTCACCGAAGTAATTATTCAAAATGTTGAAAAATAAAAGTTACCTATTTACACAATTTGAACATCCTGATTCCAAATATGGAATCTATTTTATCAAATTCAAAACACATAAGTGGCATAAATTAATTTAAAATTAATTCCCGTTGTTAAAACAAAAAGCATGTTTTTAAGAGATAATAACTATCAAAAGATTGACACTTGTTTATGTCCGGTTTAATTGGGAAATTATCTCCACTGACCAAAATTTTAATAAATTGTAAAAATATATTCTAAATATACTTTAAAACCACTCTAATTCATTATTTATCACTTTTAATTAATTTTATTAAAAAAGTTGTTTTTAATTAAAATTTAGTAATTTTCACTATTCATCAAAATATTAAAGTTATCCAAAAAGTACCAAAATTTCACCTTAGGCTAAATTCGATATTCCGAATCCAAAAATGAAGTCCATTTTGAGAGATAAAATTTCAAAAATTATGTATTACTATTTATAATGGCTAGTATGATCGGTTGTGGTGTGTGTTAAAACTCGAAGTTGCGTACAACACACGCTACTGTATTATTCAATGGAAAGCATACCATGGAAGCTTGGGATGTTTCATTTTAAATTTAGTTTAAAATATTGTATTTAAAAAGGGTTCACTATTAAAATTTGATAAAAGTGAAATACTAAAAATGAATCTGTTCTTTCATTATGTCTAAGAAACTCATAATATGGATTCTAAAATTTATAAGGATATATTAGTTTAAAATTTAGTTAATAATATTCATAACCTCTTTTGAATGGATTATTTGGTAAGTCATGGTGCGATTGAACTTGGTGTTGCGTGTAGAGAAAGTTATTAAATTATTTAAAAAAATAACACACTATGAAATCTTGGGGTGTTACATTCTCCCCTCCTTCAATAAATTGCGTCCTCGCAATTTGAAATTGTTCTTCGAAAATAAAAGGTTGAAAATAGAAGATATCTTTGTGGTAAAAACCACATCGGAAATCAGGTTACTAAAATTTAGTCTTAATATGAGGAAAAGAGAAATGAAAGGGTCACCACCAAATTATGATCTCGATTAGGAGATCATTGGTGGAAATAAGAGACATATAATTGAATGAAAAACGTAAATATTTATAGGTAGTGATTGAGGTCATCAATCACAAACAAGTGTAAAATTGAGGTCCTTAAATTCATCAGTCTATGATGATTTGAAATAACATCGGTTAAACAAAACATAGGGTATTAGGATAACACATTTTGGTTTTAGGATTCCTTAAATAATGTATAAGAATTAATTTCTTCATAGAATAATAGAAGAAGAAAAATATATTCTTGACAAGTAGAGTTCCATCCTTTAACTAATTTATACCATAAACTAATCTTTCACTCTAAAAGATAATAGAAGGAAAAAAATATTCTATTTATCCTATTCGTATAGGGTTCCAAAAAACGAATTTATAATTCATCTACCAGATCTTTTAAAAACACTACATTATTTAATCTCGGACATCACGTGGGTCAGTGGTAGGTGATACACCCTTGTCACCCTTAATTTGTGGGTTCAAGTCTCGCAGCCTTGCCGGACACGACGGGTTGCTGCCCGACCTCTGGGTTGTACTTTTATAGAAATCCAAAATAATCCAAACTAGAACTATCCAAAATACATCATTCCAAAATTTATAAGGAAGGTAAACACAATGAAGATCCTTTTTTTCGCATAATAACATGTGATCACCTTCATCATGTTTTCTTTTAAAACACTGCAACATCCTGAATTATCATAAAACCTTATTGATTACATTCATGATCCCTTATTCCTTATAGAATAATAGGTATACTACTTCAATCCAAAAATGTTGTAAACCCCAACAATGATGAAATATACAAATCATTAATCAGTTTTAAGGTAGTCAAGAATATCCAATATAATTTATCCAAAACAATCATGTATTATTCTAAAATCACTACCTCGGTATCAGAACCATATTATGGTTTCTCTTTCTCTCAACCATCTATTTTCCAAAAAAAATAACCTGCTATTGATTCACTTTTCTTTGTTCCACACAATCTCAAGTCCATAATGAAATAGTACTGAAGTACAATACTTATATACTCCATAATTATTATAACAAGTATATTGTTGATACAACACTCAAATGACATAATCAACATAAGAACTCTAATCATTCCTTTTCATCTGTGGTAGTATCATAACTTGATTATTATCCAATAGCATCTTTTGTGTCATAGTCTGATGACTGGGACATAGGTTCTCGTAGTGTCCAAACTCCTTGCAAATGAAGCAGTGTACATTCGACACCATTTTCTTACCCTTGGAGTCACGTACTTTGGGCCCTTTTCCTCCACACTTATAACAAACTCCCATTCCTTTCAGGCAAGTTCCAGGGTGTTTCTTTCCACAGTTATCACATATGGGAAAATTCTTCTTTTCCATATTCCCTTTACCCATCATTCTCTCTTCCATCCTTTTCTTCTCTTGATTCCCATCAAAGCCATAAGACTCAGTAAACTCTTTACTTATCTTATCAACACATGATATTATTTCATCATATGATTATAATACATGGGAGACTGTTTCTCTTATAAATTCTGTCTTAAGACCATGAAAGATATGATCCTTCTTTCTCTTTGGATCATGTGCATTGCTGGAGTTCTCATTCCTTCTACTGTGCGCCATTTCTAAACAATGGCATACACTATATTAGTTTAAGAATAAAAATACCTACTCCCAACCTTGTAAAACACATAACATAAATTAAATAGTTTATGGATATATTCCATAATCATAAAAATTTCTACTTTGAGGAAGTATATACTCATAAACCCTTCATAATGATTTGTAAGGAAAATGAGAGTTATCCTAAGCATATCCCCCGAGAGTGTCGTAACCAAGAGTACAGCAAGGCCCGTTGTCGTGCACCAGTTCCCATTCGAGTATAGATCAAAGCAGTGTTTTCATGATTTACCCCTAGGTACATTTGTGCTAGAGCCGCCTCTACCTGCTCGTATCCAGACAGGGACGTATTTCTCGGAAAACTCACAAAATATCTACAATACCAAAATTCTAGGATGTTATTCTATACTAATCCTCAAATTCCATCTTAAATCTATGTGCCCTAATCATATTTTATCTAAATCTAGCTTCCAAGGTTTGTACTAAACTTCCTCTGATACCAACTTTAACGCCCCAACCCCAGTTACCTAGAGTTGGTGCATTATTACATAACATTGGCATGATCACAAGAAGGATCAAATCTTGAGAGACCGATAGGTTTAGTAGCCTTGGAAACACTAGATATATTCATAAGTCTTACATTACATCATAATGTGAAAAACTACTACAACAACATATTGTCTCCATATTTCACACTCATATCCCGACATAATATCCCTACAGGTCATTCATAATTTACTTCTTCACTTCCTAGGAAAAATAAAACATAGAAAATGGGTGAGCTCAAATGCCCAGTAAGGATAACAATATAGCAGAAACTTTTATAAATAAGAATAAACATTTAAGGCAATGTATAACTAAAACAAAAGCCTTTTAAACTTGAACTTCAACATAGTATGGCAAAATCAAAATGAAATAATTCCATTTACTTATTCACATGGATATTCTAATAATTTAATAATCACATGCAATATCAATAAACACTTACATAATGACGGAATTCATATTGCCAGACTATCCTAACCACATAGCCAAGGCCTCGTGCCAAGACTACAAATAAGATTTTGCCAAGGCCTTGTTCCAAGACACAAGTTTGTCTAATGAGACCTACCGGTATATCGAGGAGCTATAGCGGGCTCCACCCGTCACATATTAAGTCCAATTCATTCCCATATTAAAAGGTTTAAACATAACAAAAACATTCGTATTAAAACTAACATACAAAATGTAAATAATTTATCCATAAACCATGAATGGTATAAAAATAACACATCCACAGTCAAACATATCAAAAAACCTTCAATACAATATAGAAGTTTTGTATCATAATAAATCAACTTCAAATAAGCTTAAAATCCATCAAAGGATGTTGACATAGATGAAATCAAAACTATTTGAGAGAAATATCTATTTTATCAAAATCATTGAAAAGTCACACATTTATAAAGGAAGTAATTTAAAATAGATTTTTGAATCAAAGTGTCCCATAAAACTTTGAAACTTTTGAAAAGAAATATCATTTCAAAACCTTCATGTCCATATAAATAAATCCTTAAAATCATTTTGAAAACATGGACATTAATGAAAAATATTTAGAAAGATAGATCTTTAAAACATTTAAAATGATGATCTTGATAAAGAGTACCTTTCAAAAATTCTTAAAATATTCATTTTGAAATCATTTAAGAGTAAAACATTTTCTTTGAAAATATTCTTATAATCTTATAAGGGAAGCTTCGATGATTTTATAACGGCGTAAAATAACCGCACCCGCCGTATAAGTTAAAAAACATTCTTATCTTAATTCTGTAGAAAGGTTTAAAAGCACCTTTTTTGGAAAACGAAGGAAAGGTTCCTTTATAAAACTCTTATAAAAAGTCAAACATGGGTATAAATGACTTTAACCCATATTCTTGTAAATTGTAAAAATGTTTTGAAATACATTTTTAAGAAACATAGATGTGGATGATAAAGAGATCCCAGTAGATTATTACGTATAAACAACCTCGGATAATGAAGAGATTGTGAAATAAATCCTTACCTTGTACTTTTCCTCGGTTGGGGTAGGTTAACCTCCTGTATAATGGTGAAATAATTGTTATTAAATTATACAAGAATCATATACATTAATATGATATCATATATGATCTTTTAACATTGATTTGTTAATAATATCTTAGTATTACCGTTGTTTCGGGTGTTAACTTACTCGTTTTATTTTATATGTTTTGTTATGTAAGTCATGTTTATAATTGATAGGTTGTATATTATTCATATCCAGAATGATATCAAGTCCTTAAAAATCATTTTTAAATCATCAAATGATAATTATACTTGAATAGATACGATGGAGAATGAATCTCATCGCGTTCGTGGAGACGGTAGTTCGTACGTACGCATGTGCGCCAATATCATTCTTTTGATATTAAAATAATATATAAATGGATGGTATATCATATATAAATAATCACTAACATGTTATATTTATTATTAACATGAGTTACACATCATTATTATACCCATCCAAATAATAATATATTGAATAACAATTACACCACGACGTGGAGACGGTAAGCCGTACGTACGCACGTATGGTGACATGCTATTCAAAGGGTGGATAGAATACTGAATATGGTTGTACCATATTTATAATAACATCACAGTATATATATGATACTGGAGTTATTATTTTATAATGGTAAAAACAAAGGAAGAAGAAGTGGAAGAAGAAAGGAACTTGGAAAAGGGTGGTGAAATCATTACCTCTTCTTCGGGTTCTTCCTTTTGATTTGATCAAAAGGGCTCCTTAGGATGGCTTTCTGATAAAACTAAGGCCTCAAGGTTTTAGTGAGGGATTTTGGGAGAGTATTTGGGCAGATTTCGGCTGAACCAAAAGGCTTTGAAGGTGTGAAGAAAAGAGAAGGAGGAGTGCCCTTTTATAAGAGGGGTGAGGGGCACCTTTGGAAAAGCTAGAAATATTAATTTATAATAAATTCATATTAGGTTTCTAATGGCTCCAAAGTGGATTATTTAAATTTTAAGGTGGGTATGGGTAGAAAATCACTCAACCAATAGAATTTAGATAGGTTTGGGTACTTATATTAACCTTACCATTAAGTATTAACTCTAAGTTAATTAGTTTCACTTTTACAATGTCTCTTTGTATTTTTATATTATATTTTTAATAAACATACTATATACATTCAAGAGACCCCCAAGTGGCCCATTAATGATACACCTATTATGAGATAAGTCTCTGGGCCGAACCTTAGATTTTTAGGAATTTAATATTAACTAATAATATAATATTTGTTTTAAAAACTCTTTTATATCAATTTTGAAACTATTCAATAGTTGATTTTTTTGAAACTCATAACAGAATTATTACTTCAAAAAAAGTTAACTAAATCATTCCTAATATGTCATATTATGCTATAAAATTATTGTAATTCATTAAAAGTCTCAAATTATATTTATTTGGGTATTTATAATATCAATTATTTTAAATTTTCACCATTATGGTAAATACTGCATCATCATTGTGTCATAAATAAATTAACTTATGTAATATATAAAAATTATAAATAAAATATCATTATGTAAGAAATGGTTTTATCATTCTATGGAATATTTATAGTCGAAAATCCAACATATATAACCCTATGTAAAAATTGTTTTTCTACAAGATATATGCTTGTGTCATTTTTGTATTCATTTTAACTTAATTAAAATTAAGTGTCCCTATCACCTAAAAGTGGCTCCATGGGGTCCCAAAATAGACCCAAAGATGACTATGGTCGAACATGTATCAACCAATAAGTCTAGGACACATTTTAGGGTAATTTAGTGTTATTATAATATTGTTTTTAACCCTTATTTACCGAATTTACCCTTAACCATGGTAAATAAAATATTTACCGAAATAATTATTCAAAATGTCTAAAAATAAAGGTTACCTATTTACACAATTTGAAAATACTGATTCCAAATATGGAATCCATTTTTCCAATTCAAAACACATAAGTGGCCGAAATTAATTAAAAATTAATTTCCGTTGTTAAAACAAAAAGCGTGTTTTTAAGAGATAATAACTATCAAAAGATTGACACTTGTTTTTGTCCGGTTTAATTGTAAAATTATCTCCAATGACCAACATTGTATTAAATGGTAAAAATATATTCTAAATATACTTTAAAACCACTCAAATTCATTATTTATCACTTTTAATTATTTTGATTTAAAAAGTTGTTTTTAATTAAAATTTAGTAATTTTCACTATTCATCAAAATATTAAAGTTATCCGAAAAGTACCAAAATTTCACCTTAGGCTAAATTTGATATTCCGAATCCAAAAATGAAGTCCATTTTGAGAGATTGAATTTCAAGAATTCGGTATTACTATTTATAACGGCTAGTTTGATCGGTTGTGGTGTGTGTTAAAACTCGAAGTTGCGTACAACACACGCTACTATATTATTCAAAGGAAATCGTACAGTGGAAGCTTGGGATGATTCATTTAAAATTTAGTTTAAAATAATGTATTTAAAAAGGGTTCACTATTAAAAGTTGGTAAAAGTGAAATACTGAAAATGAATTTGTTCTTTCATTTTGTCTAAGAAACTCATAATATGGATTCTAAAATTTATAAAGATAAAATAGTTTAAAATTTAGTTAATTATATTCATAACCTCTTTTGAATGGCTTATTTGGTAATTAATGGTGCGATTGAACTCGGTGTTGCGTGTAGAGGAAGTTATTGAATTATTTGAAGAAATAACACACTATGAAATCTTGGGGTGTTACATTCTCCCCTCCTTCAATAAATTGCGTCCTCGCAATTTGAAATTGTTCTTCGAAAATAAAAGGTTGAAAATAGAAAATATCTTTGTGGGAAAACCCACATCGAAAATTAGGTTACTAAAATTTAGTCTTAATATGAGGAAAAGTGAAATGAAAGGGTCACCACCAAATTATGATCTCGATTAAGAGAACATTTGTGGAAATTAGAGACATATAATTGGAGGGAAAACCTAAATATTTATAGGTAGTGATTGAAGTCATCAATCACAAACAAGTGTAAAATTGAGGTCCTTAAATTCATCAGTCTATGATGATTTGAAATACCATCGGTTCAACAAAACATAGGTTATTAGGATAACACATTTTGGTTTTAGGATTCCTTAAATAAAGTATAAGAATTAATTTCTTCATAGAATAAGAGAAGAAGAAAAATGTATTCTTGACAAATAGAGTTCCATCCTTTAACTAATTTCTACCACAAACTCATCTTTAACTCTAAAAGATAATAGAATGAAAAAAAATTATTCTATTTATCCTATTTGTATAGGGTTCCAAAAAATGAATTTATAATTCATCTACCAGATCTTTAAAAAAAACTATATTATTTAATCCCGGACATCACGTGGGTCAGTGGTAGGTGATACACCCATGCCGCCCTTCAGTTGTGGGTTCAAGTCTCGCGGCCTTGCCCGGCGCGACGGGTTGCCGCCCGACCTCCGGGTTGTCCTTTTATGGAAATCCAAAAAAATCCAAACTAGAACTATCCAAAATACATCAGTCCAAAATTCATAAGGAAGGTAAACACAATGAAGATCCTTTTTTCGCATAATAACATGTGATCACCTTCATCATGTATTCTTTTAAAACACTGAAACATCCTAAATTATCATAAAACCTTATTGATTACATTCATGATCCCTTATTACTTATAGAATAATAGGTATACTCCTTCAATCCAAAAATGCTGTAAACCCCAACAATGATGGAATATAAAAATCATTAATCAGTTTCAAGGTAGTCAAGAATTTCCAATATAATTTATCCAAAACAATCATGTATTATTCTAAAATCACTACCTCGGTATCAGAACCATATTATGGTTTATCTTTCTCTCAACCATATATTTTCTATAAAAAAAAATAACTTGCTATTGATTCACTTTTCTTTGTTCCACACAATCCCAAGTCCATAATGAAATAGTACTGCAGTACAATCCTTATATACTCCATAATTATTATAACAAGTATATTGTTGATACAACACTCAAATGAAATAATCAACATAAGAACTCTAATCATTCCTTTTCATCTGTGGTAGTATCATAACTTGATTATTATCCAATAGCATCATTTGTGGCATAGTCTGATGATTGGGACATAGGTTCACGTAGTGTCCAAACTCCTTGTAAATGAAGCAGTGTACATTCAAAACCATTTTCTTACCCTTGCAGTCACGTACTTTGTGCCCTTTTCCTCCACACTTATAACAAACTCACATTTTTTTAGGTAAGTTTCAGGGTGTTTCTTTCCACAGTTATCACATATGGGAAAATTCTTCTCTTCCCTCTTCCCTTTACCCATATTTCTCTCTTCAATCCTTTTCTTCTCTTGATTCCCATAAAAGCCATAGGACTCAGTAAACTCTTTACTTATCTTATCAATACATGATATTATTTCTTCATATAATGATAATACATGGGACACTATTTCTCTTATAAATTCTGGCTTAAGGCCATGAAAGATATGATCCTTCTTTATCTTTGGATCATGTGCATTGCTGGAGTTCTCATTCCTTCTACTGGGCGCCATTTCTAAACAATGGCATACACTAGATTAGTTTATGAATAAAAATACCTAATCCCAAACTTTTAAAACACATATCATAAATTAAATAGTTTATGGATATAATCCATAATCATAAAAATTTCTACTTTAAGGAAGTATATACTCATAAACCCTTCATAATGATTTGTAAAGAAAATGAGAGTTATCCTAAGCATATCCTCTGAGAGTGTCGTAACCAAGAGTGCAGCAAGGCCCGTTTTCGTGCACCAGTTCCCGTTTGAGTCTAGCTCAAAGCGGTGTTTTCGGGTTTTACCCCTAGTACATATGTGCCAGAGCCGCCTCTACCTTCTCGTATCTAGACAGGGATGTATTGCTCGGAAAACTCACAAAATCTATACAATACCAAAATTCTAGGAAGTTCTTCTATACTAATTCTCAAATTCCATCTTAAATCTATATGCACTAATCAGAGTTTATCTAAATCTAGCTTCCAAGGTTTGTAATAATCTTCCTCTGATACCAACTGTAGTGCCCCGACCCCAGTTACCTAGAGTCGGTGCATTATTACATAACATTTTCAAGATCACAAGAAGGATCAAATCTCGAAAGACCGATTGGTTTAGTACCCTTGGAAACACTAGATATATTCATAAGTCTTACATTACGTCATAATGTGAAAAACTACTACAACAACATATTGTCTCCATATTCCAAACTCATATCCCCACATAATTTCCCTATAGGTCATTCATAATTTACTTCTTCACTTCCTGGGAAAAATAAAACATATAAAAGGGGTGAGCTCAAATGCCCAGTAAGGATAACAATATAGAATAAACTTTCATAAATAAGAATAAACATTTAAGGCAATGTATAACTAAAAAAAAGCCTTTTAAACTTGAACTTAAACATAGTATGGAAAAATTAAAATGAAATAATGTCATTTACTTATTCACATGGATATTATACTAATCGAATAATCACATGCAATGTCAATAACCACTTTCATAATGATGGAATTCATAATGCTAGACTATCATAACCACATAGCCAAGGCCTCGTGCCAAGACTACAAATAAGATTTTTCCAAGGCCTTGTGCCAAGACACTAGTTTGTCTCATGAGACCTACCAATGCATTGAGGAGATATAGCGGGCTCCACCCATCACATATTAAATCCAATTCATTCCCATATGAAAAGGTTTAAACATAACATAAACATTCATATTAAAACTAGCATACAAAATGTAAATAATTCATCCATAAACCATGAATGGTATAAAAATAACACATCCACAGTCAAACATATCACAAAACCTTCAATACAATATAGAAGTTTTGTATCATAATAAATCAACTTCAAATAAGCTTAAAATCCATCAAAGGATGTTGACATAGATGAAATCAAAACTATTTGATACAAATATCTCTTTTCTTGAAATCATTGAAAAGTCACACATTTATAAAGGAAGTAATTTAAAATAGATTTTTGAATCAAAGTGTCCCATACCACTTTAAAACTTTTGAAAAGAAATATCATTTCAAAACCATCATGTTCGTATAAATAAATCCTTAAAATCATTTTGAAAACATGGACATTAATTAAAAATATTTTGAAAGATAAATCTTTAAAACATTTAAAATTATGATCCTGATAAAGAGTACCTTTCAAAAATTCTTAAAATATTCATTTTGAAATAATTTAAGAGTAAAAAATTTTGTTTGAAAATATTATTATAAGCTTATATGGGAAGCTTCAATGATTTTATAATGGCGGAAAATAACAGCACCCGCCGTATAAGTTAAAAAAAACATTCTTGTCGTAATTCTGTCGAAAAGGTTAAAAAGCACCTTGTTTGGAAAACGACGGAAATATTCCTTTATAAAACTCTTATAAAAATTAAAACAAGGGTATAAATGACTTTAAACAATATTCTTGTAAATTGTAAAAATGTTTTGAAGTATATTTTTAAGAAACATGGATGTGGATGATAAAGAGATCCCAGAAGATTATTACGTATAAACAACCTCGGATAATGAAGAGATTGTGAAATAAACCCTTACCTTGTACTTTTCCTTGGTTGGGGTAGGTTAACCTCCTGTATAATGGTGAAATAATTGTTATTAAATTATAAATGAATCATATACATTAATATGATATCATATATGATCTTTTAACATTGATTTGTTAATAATATCTTAGTATTATCGTTTTTTCGGGTGTTAACTTACTCGTTTTTTTATATGTTTTGTAATGTAAGACATGTTTGTAATGGATAGGTTGTATATTATTCATATCCAGAATTATATAAACTCCTTAAACATCATTTTTAAATCATCAAATGATAATTATACTTGAATGGATAAGATGGAGAATGAATCTCATCGTGTTTGTGGAGACGGTAGTCCGTACGTACGCACGAGCGACAATATCATTATTTTGATATTAAAATAATATATAAATTGATGGTATATCATATATAAAGAATCATTAACAAGTTGTATTTATTATTTACATGAGTTACACATCATTATTATACCCATCCAAATAATAATATATTGAATAACAATTACACCACGACGTGGAGACGGTAAGCCGTACGTACGCACGTATGGTGACATGTTATTAAAAGGGTGGATAGAATACTGAATATGGTTGTACCATATTTTTAATAACATCACAGTATATATATGACACTGGAGTTATTATTTTAGAATGGTAACAACAAAGGAAGAAGAAGTGGAAGAAGAAAGGAACTTCAAAAACGGTGGTGAAATCATTACCTCTTCTTCGGGTTCTTCCTTCTGATTTGATCAAAAGGGCTCCTTAGGTTGGCTTTATGATCAAACTAAGGCCTCTATGTTGTAGTGAGGGATGTTGGGAGAGTATTTGGTTAGATTTTTGCGGAACCAAAAGGCTTTGAAGGTGTGAAGAAATGAGAAGGAGGAGTGCCCTTTTATAAGAGGGGTGAGGGGCACCTTTGGAAAAACTAGAAATATTAATTTATAATAAATTCATATTCGGATTCTAATGGCTCCAAAGTTTATTATTTAAATATTAAGGTGGGGATGGGTCGAAAACCACTCAACCAGTAGAATTTAGACAGGTTTGGGTACTTATATTAACCTTATCTTTAAGAATTAACTCTAAGTTAATTTGTTTCACTTTTAAAATGTCTATTTGTATTTTTATATTATATGGTTAATAAACGTACTATATACATCCAGGAGACCCCAAAGTGGTCCATTAATGATACAACTATTATTAGATAAGTTTCTTGGCCGAACCTTAGATTTTTAAGAATTTTATATCAATTAATAATATAATATTTGTTCTAAAAACTCTTTTATGTCAATTTTGACACTATTCAATAGTTGATTTTTGTGAAACTCATAACAGAATTATTACTTCGAAAAAAGTTAATTAAATCAATACTAATTTGTCATATTATCCTATAAAAGTATTTATATTCATTAAAAGACTCTAATTATATTTATTTGGGTATTTATAATATCAATTATTTTAAATTTTCTCCATTATGGTAATTACTACATCATCATTGTGTCATAAATAAATTAACTTCTGTAATCTCGAAAAATTATAAATAAAATATAATTATTTAGGAACTCTTTTGAGATTTCTAATGAATATTTATAGTTTAAAATAAAACATACATAACTCTATGTAAAAATTGTTTTTCTAAAAGATATATGCTTTTGTCATTTTTGTATTCATTTTAACTTAATTAAAATTAAGTGTCCCTGTCACCTACAAGTGGCTCCATGGGGTCCCAAAATCGACCCAAAGATGCCTATGGTCGAAAATTTATCAACCAATAAGGCTAGGACACGTTTTAGGGTAATTTAGTATTATTATAATATTATTTGTTAACCCTTATTTACCGGATTTACCATTAACCATGGTAAATAAAATATTTACCGAAGTAATTATTCAAAATGCCTAAAAATAAAAGTTACCTATTTAGACAATTTCAACATCCTGATTCCAAATATAGAATCCATTTTTTCAAATTCAAAACATGGAAGTGGCAGAATTTAATTTAAAATTATTTCCCATTGTTAAAACAAAGAGCGTGTTTTTAAGAGATAATAACTATCAAAATATTGTCACTTGTTTATGTCCGGTTTAATTGTAAAATTATCTCCAATGACCAACATTATATTAAATGGTAAAAATATATTCTAAATATACTTTAAAACCACTCAAATTAATTATTTATCACTTTTAATTATTTTGATTAAAAAAGTTGTTTTTAATTAAAATTTAGTAATTTTCACTATTCATCAAAATATTAAATTTATCCGAAAAGTACCAAAATTTCTCCTTAGGCTAAATTCGATATTCCGAATCCAAAAATTAAATCCATTTTGAGAGATAAAATTTCAAAAAGTAGGTATTACTATTTATAACGGCTACTTTGATCGGTTGTGGTGTGTGTTAAAACTTGAAGTTGCGTACAACACACACTACTGTATTATTCAAAGGAAATCGTACTGCGGAAGCATGGGATGTTTCATTTTAAATTTAGTTTAAAATATTGTATTTAAAAAGGGTTCACTATTAAAAGTTGATAAAAGTGCAATACTGAAAATGAATTTGTTCTTTCATTATGTCTAAGAAACTCATAATATGGATTCTAAAATTTATAATGATATATTAGTTTAAAATTTAGTTAATACTATTCATAACCTCTTTTGAATGGCTTATTTGGTAAGTCATGGTGCGATTGAACTCGGTGTTGCGTGTAGAGAAAGTTATTGAATTATTTGAAAAAATAACACACTATAAAATCTTGGGGTGTTACACTTAGGGTATAAAAACTATTAATTAACTCATAGATTCTTATCTTATGTTTATTATCTAATATACATCTTATAAATAACCTCTTATCTTATGGTAGGTTACTCTATAGAGATATATTTGGGTGATCTTATACTTCTTCATTATAGATGACTTCCTAAATTCCAATCCATTGATGATTTTTTTGGATTGATTGACATTGTTTCTTGAGAATCCTTCCTCTAATTTATACATTCATGGAGAGATTAATATTATATATTAAGTGACCATTTATTATACTAAAGTATCGTTTTTTCATGGTTATGAAATATTTCATAACATTCTTCATGGGTGTATGATTCTTCTTATATTATCTTGGTTTTCAACCTAATGTAGATTTGCAATCTATCTTCCTTTCATTTTCATTGAGGTTTAGATTCCAATTCTAATTAGTAGTTACCATGTTGTTCTTTGTTAAGTAAACTGTCAATTTTATTTTCAATGACCATTTCATACACAACTTCGTAAAGATCATCAAGATATCTAAAACTATTTAATGTCCGTAGACCTTTCTCTTATTATGAAGGTTGTTTATACTTAGCTAGGTTTCTATTTCCATTCAAATTTCCCCCCCTTTTGGTTAGATGTATTTGTTCATAATAACTTGAAATATTATGTCAATGTGTTTAAACATTACACAACCCCAAGAGTAAAAAATTAGAATAGGATTCAATTATTATTTTTTATAATCTTTCTTTTATAAACATCTTATAAAACTTGTTTCATTCAGATATTTTCATTATTCTTCTTAACACTTAGGTGAACTTTTTTCGTTTTCTTTTCTAACATAAACATTATTAAATGTGGTGGTTTTCTCACCATTCTTCACCCATTTATTCTCTTAATAATAACAGTAACTAATAATATAGGGGTTAGTGAAAACATATTTATAATAATTTGTGGTAAATGTTTTATTCATATTAATATAAAATGATTATTATAATGATTTCAAATTCTTTATTCCATTGAATAAACTATTTACTAATGTAATAATTTATTAAGATATTTTGGTATAGATTATTTTCTCTTATTTATGTGAAGATTCATATTTATTAGTGTCTATGTTTTTTAATCATACTAATTTCTCAAGGAACATTAAGTTTAAATTATTCTTTTGATTTAAAATACTTCTCACTTTATTTTCATATAAAAATTCTAAATTTTGATTCTTTTCATTATGAAACATACTCACCACTTTTATGGAAATATTATTTTTCCTAAATTAATTTTCCATGATCTCCCATTGATTGTTCTTAGACTCCAAATTTTTTTGGCATCCTACAGTGCATGGAACTCTTCCTTAACAGCTTCTGTTAGACCATCTTCATCACAAAAATCCCACAATAAATAATCATCTATAATAGTGAATTTTTCATCAAAGGTTTTTACAGATTGTTCCCTAATCTCACTGTGTTTGGTGTGGGTATCTCACGGGTGTTTCTTCTCATATTTTTATTAATGAATTTTACTCTACTTCTATAGTGATTCATTAAATTCTATTAATCATTATGAGTTTTCTTCCAAAAAAAAGTTTGTATCTTCCTTAGCAGTTTATAATTCATGGAATATTTCATTATGAATATCCTCAATAACTAAATTATCAACAAAACATATATACATTCCATCATCTTCAAGGTATATTTTTTTTTGATAACATGACACATTTTATTTATTTCTTTTGGTGAGTTTAGTAAGATATATATATTCCCAAAGATTATTTCTGAATGATTTAATTTTTCATAACATTCTGGTTTTTTAGTAGATTTCCTCACGGTTTCCCTTGATATAATTAAATATATAATTCATTATTTCAATAGGGAAATTTCTTATATAAGCATTGATTTTAGAATAAAAATATTCTATAGTTTCCACCAAATCCAATGTTGAGAAATATTTTCCCGGGGAAAAAATTTTCATAAATTCAGAATAATAAAAATACCACATCTCATGTTCTAGTATTGGTGGATCAACTTTTTTCTCTATATTAGGGGATGAATTATGCAACTTCTAAGATTTCGTATTAATATATTTTTTCATGTTTTTGGAAAAAAATTCATGTTGCTAGAACCCTAAATAACTTCTATATTATTTATATTGTAATTAGAATTATTTTCATCGAAATAAAATTTCTTATAAATCGACTAATATTCAATTCATATAAACCAAGAATAAAAATATGACGATCCCAATAGAGATAACGTTCACTTGAAAACCAAATGATATTCCTTGCTGGATCGTAGAGTCACCCTATGAGGGAGGGATGAATTAGGGGTGACCATATTTTACCAATTATATTAAACCTAAAATAATTCTTTAGTTAATTTTATCAAACTTATTCTATCAATTAGAATGTATGGATCTTAAAAAAAGACATCAAAACTTTCCCTATATGTTATGAAGAAGATATAAAGTAAATAATACCGATGTTTATTTACAAGGTTCAACCTTAGTGTGAGAACCTATATCCTATACATGGTTACTATTGTAAGTCCATTAGATCATTCACATATATATCAAGTTAAATCAATGATAAAAATCATGGTATGCTCCTAATATCCCCTGATAGGTGAATATACGAACTCCCATTAGTTTTTATTTTTTCTAATAGTTTGGATCTAATTTAAGATAAAACATGTACGTAACTAACATTAAACTCATCTGAAAAAACAATATTTATGGTGTATTTTTTAATAAAACTCTATTAGGTGAATTCTTTGTCTGTCTAGTATTACCCCCTATGATGTTCCTTAATATTCATCTTGTGTGTCTCTTTCTGGTGTGTTCTTCAATATCCATCCAGTATGCCTCCATCTAGTATACTACTAAACTATGCTCTATTGACTAATATTTCTTAACATAAACTACCATTGACCAGTTCAATTGATCAATAAGTATTATCTCTTTACCCTACGACTTGAAATCCTTTATCAAGTGCCTATAACTAGAGCCTATAATTATATCCTCTTCACTCTACGCCTTTTTATTGTGTACTTATTCTTACAAGAGCTTATGTAAGGCCCCTACCCTAAAACATTACTTAATCTTGAGATTAGTCAATCATTTGACTTTAATTCAAATTTATGAACATTTTATGTTTAGAGACTTAGAGAATTATGCCATAAATATTAAATTAAATATCAAAAATTTCAAATTAGACACTTCTACTCTATCCTATTTTTAACAACAATTACTGTCCTTAAGTAAAACAAGAATTCCTTTCTTGATAAAAATATTTTTAAATTCTCCCATTCTTGTACCCTTCCTTATAACCTATGAAAAAAATTTCAAAAAATGGGATTAGTATAAAAATATCACTAATGGATATAAAATAAAGGAACAAAAAATTAGTCTAGGAATTTAGATAATCAAATAAATCACATCTTCCAATCAGAAAACATAATCTCTTTAACACACCTCCTGAAACCATAAGATTTGTGAATAACACATAGAAATCATAAATCATAAAGGTAACTTGTGGTATCCATAACATACATACATTGTACCATTCATAGATAGATATGGAGTTACATTTGGAATACCCATCATATTATATTCCCTAAATCTCTTAGTAGAAACATCAACTTTTACCTTTGTCACGTTACTTAATTCATTAGAGAGCTATCTCGGGCTCACCCGCCCTAGGGTTATCACAGAACCACTTGTATTTGGTATATCACGTTACCACATGTAAAATGTCTAGGTACCATTACATAAGAATAAAACATAAAATATTTAAATTATAAACATTTCACTCATCAATCAAAATAATCCAATTAAATATATTGAAATATTCAATCCATTTCTAAAACCATTTAAAACATTTAATAAAGATATTTTTGAAAGAAAGTGCCACGTACCACATTGAATATTTTAAATGATTTAACATTTGAAGACATGAATATACATATAAATAAATCCTTAAAACCATTTATAAAACATAGACATTAATGAGAAATATTTATAAGATTAAATCTTTAAAACGTTTAAAATAATGTTTTAGTTAAGGAGTCACATACCACATGAGAAGATACATGAATAAAAATAATTAAAGAATAACCTTAAAATAAAATGATAATATCATGAGGATAAGGATATTCATTATATAATATGTCACATGATAGTATATACACATTACAAGCTAATAAAGGTGCACAATATCAATATATGCCTCAATGAAAGGAGATTCAGTCGTAGTCCCTTATCTTGAGTCCGACTTGTCTTGTTCGTTATTTATCTCCATGAATAATAAACATTAGTTAATTTCTAAATTCATAATAACATTTTTCATTTTTATTATTCCTTTTATATCACTTATTACCTTGTTATAACAATTCTATAATTATCCAAGTTCATATTGGTCATTTTGTCGATGTTCGGTACTTGAGTCAATATAAAAATGTTATAATTAAAAAAATTCTATTAGAAAAAAATATATTATCTCCCAAATAGTTCAAATATCATATATATACAGTATATATATATATGTGTGTGTGTTTTTTAATAGCAGTACATAACATTTGGATATAAGAAATGAAATTCACCATTTATACAGATGGTAAGTCGTACGTACGCATGAACGCTACTTTCTTTTCTTTTTCATATTTAAAGGGGTGAAAACTAAGTGTTACATAGGTATATTATAATTATAGTATAATATAATATTTTATATACATTAAAAAAGTTCATTAACCCAATCCTTTATACATTACAAGTATGGAATTAACAACTCATATCACTTTAAGGGGGTGGTAGTCCACACTTCCTCAAATGAAATTATCGTGTTTACATATCATGTAAAAAATAAATGTATGTTGTAAATAAAAATTACAGATGCATAGAGAAAAAATAAATTTAATATATATCATATATAAATAAAATGTCATCAAAATGGACACCATGAGTATAATGACCCATACTTTTCATACATTGTTATTACTTCATAATTGAAGCATACTCATTACAACATATAACAAAACCATGGTAGGACCGTATAGGTATAGTGTCTTTATAAACAGAGAAACATAAACAATTGGTTCATAAAGAATCTACATTGTCTCCCATTTATTTCATCATATCTAGAGTCCCTTTTGGAATATCCTACTTAATACCATTCTTCCTGACCTTAGATCTGATATGCTTCGTACGTATCCGAACCTCCTCTTCTTTGATGTGCCTCTTCTTAACTTCCACTTAGGGAACTCAAGTTGGTCTTTGAAGAAGACCAGGACCTCTAGTTTGTTTCTAGGGAAGTGGAGAAGGGAAATTGGGAGGGGTTGGCCGAGCTTGAAGGCTCAAAGTGGTGCGAGGAGGAGAGGGAGGAGGTGCCCTTTTATAAGGGAGAAGAGGGGAACCTTTGGAATTATAAGAAATATTAATTTATAATAAATTCCACCCCCACATAAAAACCTCCAAAAAATGACTCAATTCGAATATTAGTTGCGATAGTGTTGTAATCTCATCAACCAATAAAATTTAGACATGTTGTGAATTTATTTTAAACATTTTAAACTTCATTTATCCTTATTTAATATATTTAATTTTATTGGTGGTTATAATATTCTAAATTTTAAATCATTATAAATAATTAATTATATGTTGTTAATTGTCTATAATTTTATAATGTACTACATTGTCGACCATATAAATTTTAATTTATAATTTTTAAATATTTTTATGATTTTTAAACAATTTTATAATATGTAATTTTTATAAAATAACAATAGTTTCAATTTTGACAATATTCATTTATTTTAATTTAAATAAAATATATACAGAAGATGTGTTCGAACTAAAAGATTTAATAGATTCATAACATGTCATTTGTATCTATAAATTTAGTGGATCACATTAAATAGTTCATATAATATTTATTTTAATTCTTTTAAAATCATTTATTTGATATTTCAAACAGTAAAATAATTTCAAAATCACTATTGTGTCTTAATTAATGATAATTATTTAATCGCTAAAAATTATAAATAAATTCACATGATGTAGATAATTTTAATATATTTTTGGAGACTATTGATGTTTAATGTTTCATGAAGTTTATGACTAAATTAAAATTATTATACATATAAGATTTAAGAGAGTGACATGTTGTCACTTTCTTTGGTTTTAATAATAATGAAATTATTTTCATGGTAAAAAGTCCATAAACATAACCTATTCTTACCCTTAGGTGATATGGGTCTACCTTAAGTCATACAATAGAATTTTGGCAGGTGTTATGGAAATTTTATAATCTTATTTTTACCCTTACTTACCCGATTAACCTTTAACTACAATAAATAATAATTACCGTAGTTACTATTCATAATATCAAAAAAATAAAAGTAACCTATTAACATAACTTGTACCCAATGAATTAAAATTTGGAATGCATTTTTCAAAATTCGAAAAACAGAAGTTGCAGTAATTAATTTAAAATTAATCCCATTGTTAAGAAAACGGGTTTTAAAAGTTAAAATATTGCCAAAGATTGAAATGTTTTTACCTATGAGTTCAATGTAAAATTAATGGTAATGACATAAATTATATTAAATTGTAAAATTATATTATATTTATACTTTAAATCCATTCAATATTATAATTTAGCCATATAAATTATTGCGATGAAAAAATTGGTTTTTAATTAAAATATAGCGTGTTTTTACTATTCATTAAAATATGAAAGTTGTCAGAATAATATTAAAAATTTATCCAAGGTAAATTTTTATATCCTTATTCAAAATAAGAATTTTATTTTGTCAAATTGAACTTATAAATCTTTTAAAACTAGATTTAAAGTTGGTGCGCCATCAAAAGGTGGCAAAACTGCATTTTTTTAAAAATACTTATTTTACCCAAAAAAATTATTTTTTTCACATACCATGTTTTAGAAAATGTGGAAGATGAATAATAATGTTATAAAATTCAAAAATGTATTTAATACTATTCATAAAGGCTACTCCATAATAATATTATAACAATATATCGTTGTTTAGTGGAACCCGGTATTGCGTACAACACATGCTTTCGAGACAGGTCGTGATTGCGTGTAACGCAAGCCAAGCTAGTGTTGTGTGGAGTGAAAGATTTCTTTACATATAACATAAGAAATTAAAAAATATATTTCTCATAAAATCTAATGGTGTTACATTATACCACCCTTGAAAAGAATTTCGTCCTCGAAATTCGTCACTTCATAACAAACAGATGAGGATACCTCTCCCTCATCATATACTCAAGTTCCCATGTAGCTTCTTCTAATTTGTGGTTCCTCCATAAAACTTTAACCAAGAAAGTGGTCTTGTTTCATAGAACTTTTTTGCTACGATCCAGAATCTCTATCTGCTGTTCTTTATAAGAATGATCTTGCTCCAGTGGTACAACTTCTGATCTTAGTACATGTGAAGGATCGGGTATGTACTTTCTTAGGGGAGATACATAGAACACATCGTGAACTTGAGATAGATTCGGTGGAAGCGCCAATCTGTAAACTACCTTCCCAATAGGATCCAGTATTTTGAAAGGGCATATATACCTAGTCTCATCTTGCCCTTCTTTCCAAATCTCATTACTCTCTTCCAATGAGATTTTCATACGAACACTTTATCACCCAATTTAAACTCTAGGTCTTTTCTTCGGTTATCTACATAACGTTTTTGTCGACTCTGAGCTGCTCTTATGTTTTTTTGAATAGATCGGACCTTTTCTGTCATCTCATCAATAAGATCAGGTCATAATAGCTTTCTTTCCCCAACTTTATCCCAGCAAGTTGGATTTTGGAATTTCATTCCATAGAAAGTTTCATAAAGAGCCATCTGAATACTGGAGTGAAAGCTATTATTATAAGAAAATTCCAACAAATGTAGGTGTTGATCCCAAACACCTTTGAAATCCATAGAGCAGGCTCTCAACATGACTTCTGGAGTTTGAATTGTCCTCTCAGTCTGACTGTCTGTCTGAGAATGTTAAGCAGTGCGGAAACTCAACTCTATATCTAGAGTATGTTGAAGAAATCACCAAAAACTAGAGGTAAACCTTGGATCCCGATCAGATATAATGTAAATTGGTACTCCATGAAATCTTAAAACTTCCATCAAATATATCCTAGCAAGATGATCAAGAGAGAAATCTTCTCTAATAGCAATGAAGTGTGCCGACTTCGTAAGACGATCAATTATAACCCAGATAGCATTATTTCCTTTGTATGTTTTAGGAAGTCCAGTGACAAAGTTTATGGTGATGTTTTCCCATTTCCATTCTGGTATAGGAAATGGTTGTAACATCCCATTAGTCTTCTACCTCTCAGCTTTAACTTGCTGACAAAACAATCATCGAGAGACATACTCATCAACATATCTTTTCATTCCATCCCACCAGAAGTACTCTTTCAGGTCCCTATACATCTTCGTGCTTCTAGGATAAATAGATAATGAAGAACAATGAGCCTTATCTAGCAGTTCCATCATTAATTCTAGGATGGGAGGAACACAGAACCAATTCCCAAACCTTATTATTTCAGCACAATCAATGTGGAATTTAGGAAACTTTATCACCTTATTTCATAACACTACATCTTCATTCTGTGCCTCTTTAATCCTCACATGAATAGATGGTTAAACATTCATTTGAGAAAGATAAGATATCTCCCCTTTCATTAGAATTCCAAGATCCATCCTTGGTATATCAATAAATATCGTATCTTTTGTGATCCTCATCATGGATAGGCTAGCATGGCCTTGTCGACTTAATGCATATGACACCTTGTTTTCTTTCCCAGGGTGGTAATGAATTGAGCAGTCATAATCCATATTCAGCTCCAACCATCTTCTTTGGCGCATATTCAGCTCCTTTTGTGTGAAAATATACTTTAAAACTTTATGATCAGTATAAATATCACACCTTTCACCATAAAGAAAATGCCTCTATATTTTTAATGCAACGATTACTGCGGCTAACTCCAAATCATTAGTTGGGTAATTTTGCTCATGTATTGTCAACTTTCGTGAGTAATAAGCTATCACCATATAATTTCTCATGAGAACACACCACAATCCCTACTTGGATGCATTACTGTAGATCACAACCCTTTCTCCACTACAAGGCAGTGTGAGCACAAGTGCACTGGATAACATTCTTTTTAACTCCTTCAAATTCTCTTCACACTCTTCCATCCAAATGAATATAACTCCTTTTCGAGTCAACCTGGTGAGTGGATTAGATAATCGTGAAAAATCTATCACAAAACATCGATAATATCCATCCAAACCAAGAAAACTTTGGATCTCAATTACTGTTGTTGGTCTATACCATCTCTCAATAACCTCTGTTTTTGCTGGATCCACAGATATCCCCACTTTTGAGATTATGTGACCCGAAAATGAAAATTTTTGAAGCCAAAATTCACACTTGGTAAATTTGGGATAAAGCTTCTCCTTTCTCAGGTTCTTTAATACAATTCTCAAGTAATCTTCATGTGCTCCCTTGCCCTTTGAATAGGAAAAAATATCAACTATAAAGACTGCCACAAACTGGTCAAGATAGTCTCTAAAGACTCTATTCATCATATCCATGAAGATAGTAGGGGCATTAGTAAGACCAAATGGCATCTCTATAAATTCATAATGTCCATACCTTGAATGGAAATCCGTCATTTGTATATCCTCCCTTTTGACCCTTAATTGATGATACCCCGAATGAAGATCAATATTTGAAAAATATTGAGCTCTGCGTAGTTGGTCAAATAAGTCATCAATGAATGGGAGAGGATATTTTTTCTTGATAGTGATCTTGTTATGTTCTCGATAATCAATTCAGAGTCTCATTGATATATCTTTCGTCTTAACAAACAAAACATGTGCTCCCCAAGGTGACGCACTAGGGCGTATGAATACTTTATCAAGAATCTCTTGGAGCTGATTTTTCAATTTCCACAACTCAATTGGGGCCATTCTATAAGTTTTTTTTAAATTGGCATAGCACCCGGTATGAGTTCTATTGAAAACTCAACTTCACGATTTGGTGGATAACCTGGTGATTCCTCCGGAAGGACATCACCAAACTCCTGTACAATGGGTGTATTATTAATTGTGAGTTTCTCACCAACCATTTGAGATAAATATCCTTCATTTAGTGAAATCAAGACCCATATGATGGAGGAAATTCCCACTGGAAGGTCATGTTCATCCTTGCATCGATAGATGATCATAGATTGATCTATAATATGAAATGTGACTTCCCTTCTTTGGAAATTGATATGAGATCCATATAAAGAAATCCAATCCATGCCATGAATCAAATCAAGTTACACTATAGGAAGGATCAGAAGATTTGTAGTAAGCACTTTCCCACAATCATAAATTGGAGAAGAATTTTAAACTTATGATGCGACCATTGTGCCATTAAGAGTTGTCACAACTAACTCAACATCAAATTGTTGAGGTAATATGGTCATACCCTTATAAAATTATTCAGAAATAAAAGAGTGGGTGGGTCCAGAATCAAATAATACATTTTCTACTTTATAGTGGATGGTAAGTGTACCTTTCACCACTTTGTTATCGTACTCCACATTGCCGATAGTAATTTCATGTGACTTTACTTTGTCTTTGGCCTTAAGAGTTTGTTGACATCGATCATCATAAAAAACCCTTTGATTTGGGCATTGATTAGCATAATGCCCCATATCCTTTAACTTGAAACATTGAAGTGTTGGAGGTGTGTTCTATGTATCTCTTTCTTTGTTCGCATCATTAGACATCTTTGTCCCTTTATTTCGACATTCAATTTCCCGATGACCTTCTTTTCCACACATAAAACATTTTCTTGTCCCTTTAAGACAATTACCTCCATGTTTCATTCCACAATTTGAGCATAAAAGAAAACTCATCTTCTTTTCAGTATAGTCTTTAGATTTTCCTTTTAATTCCATTTTCCTCTTTTTATCAAACTCATATGACTGATGGGTTACTCCAATATCCATCTCAACCTTGAGAGCACATCGAACAATTTCATCGTAGCTATTGAAGTCCCTTATGGATAAATCCCTTCAAAGACTTGGTTTTTAGACACTAAAGAATAGATCGATTTTACTCTCAGGTTGGAAAATAATTATGGAAGCGTACCTTACATGTCATGTAAAATTTTCTTCTTAGGTACCAACAGATTCATCATCCTTTTGCTTCAATTCAAGAAACTCTTTCTCCATCTTTGTTCGAAGAATATGAGGGAATTACTTATTGAAGAATAAATTCTTGAACTCGTCCCATTCCATGGACTCAATTTCATATTTTTCCTCGTATTCTTGATAATATTACACCATTGATCAGCTTCACCTTCCAAACGATATACTGCTAAGATGACTTTATCATGCTTAGAACATTAAAGGATTGAAAATGTCTTTTCATTGGTACTGATCCATTGTTCATCCACTAATGGATCAGAAGACCCGCTGAATGAAGGTGGATGATGCCTCATGAAGGATTCAACGGAATGTTTCTCCTTCCTTTTCTCATTTGGAAGTCCTTCATGATTCATAACTTGAGAAAGTAGTGTGAGCATGGCTACAAGATTTTGCATTCCAGCTCCCATAATATTTGGTTGCTCAGGCGGACAATCATTGCATTGTCAATTGCATTCAGCATTAACATGGTTCCTTCGAGTTCAATCCATTGACTAAAACCAAGAATCATAGTGTGAGAAGCACTAATTACATTAGGAAAACCACATAATCATTAATAAAATTTCATACTTTAGGTCTTATCATAGGTTATTCATGGCCATTTCTAAAAAACTAAGATTATGTTCTATGCTTAGACATATCCTTTAGGTTCTTACTAATATTTTCACATCCTAGTTTCCAAAGGTTGACTATACCTTTCCTCTGATACAAAATAAAATGACCCATACTTTACATACAATGTTATTACTTCAGAATTGAAGCATACTTATTACAACATATAACAAAACCACGGTAGGACCGTATAGGTGTAGTGTCTTTAGAAACTGGGAAACATAGACAACTAGTTCATAAAGCATCTACATTGTCTCCCATTTATATCATCATATATAGATTCCATTTTGGAATATCCTACTTAGTAACTTTCTTCCTGACCTTAGATCTGATATGCTTCATATGTATCCGAACCTCTTCTTCTTTGACGCGCCTCTTCTTAACCTCCTCCTAGGGCACTAAAGTTGGTATTTGAAGAAGACCAGGACCTCTAGTATGTTTCTAGGGAAGCGGAGAAGAGAAATTGGCAGGGTATGGCCAATATTGAAGGATCAAAGTGGTGTGAGGAGAAGGGGGAGGAGGTTTCCTTTTATAAGGGGGGAGAGGGGCAGCTTTGGAATTATAGGAAATATTAATTTATAATAAATTCCAACCCCACTTAAAAACATCAAAAAATGACTCAATTCGAATATTAGATGAGATAGGGTTGTAATCTCATCAACCAATAAAATTTAGACATGTTTGGAATTTATTTTAAACATTATAAACTTGATTTATCCTTATTTAATCTATTTAATTTTATTTGTGGTAATAATATTCTAAATTTTAAATCATTATAAATAATTACTTATATGTTGTGAATTTTCCATAATTTTATACTTTACTACACTTTAGACCATAAAAATTTTAATTTATAATTTTTAAATATATTTGTTATTTTTAAACAATTTTACAATATGTAATTTTTATAAAATAACAATAGTGTCAATTTTGGCACTATTCATTTATTTTAGTTTAAATAAAATATATAAAGAATATATGTTCGAACTAAAATATTTAATAGATTCATAACATGTCATTTTTATCTATAAAATTAGTGTAGCACATTAAATGGTTTATATAATATTTATTTTAATACTTTTAAAATCATTTATTTGATGATTCAATCAAAAAAATAATTTCAACATCACTATTGTGTCATAATTAATGATAAATAATTAATCCCTAAAAATTATCAATAAATTAGAATGATATATATAATTTAATTGAAAATTGTGAGACTATTCATGTTCAATGTTTCATGAAATTTATCACTAAATTAAAATTATTATACTTATAAGATTTAAGAGAGTGAAATGTTGTCACTTTCTTTGGTTTTAATAACAATTAAATTATTTTCAAGGTAAAAAGTCCATAAAATTAATCTATTACGACCCTTAAGTGATATGGGTCGACTTTGAGTCATCCAATAGAATTTTTGAAGGTGTTAGGGTAATTTTATATTCTTATTTTTACCCTTAATTACCTGATTTACCTTTAACTGCACAAAATAAAAATTATCATAGTTTCTATTCATAATATAAAAAAATAAAAATAACCAATTAACATAATTTAGACCCAATTAATTCAAATATGGAATCCAATTTTCAAAATTCAATACACAGAATTTGCAGTAATTAATTTAAAATTAATCCTGTTGTTAAGAAAATGGGTTTTAAAAGATAAAACATTGCCAAAGATTGAAATGTTTTTACCTATGAATTCAATGTAAAATTAATGGTAATGACATAAATTATATTAAATTATAAAAATATATATTATATTTATACTTTAAAACCATTCAATATTATAATTTAACCATATAAATTATTGCGATGAAAAAAGTGGGTTTTAATTAAAATATGGCGTGTTTTTACTATTCATTAAAATATGAAATTTATCAGAATAATATTAAAATTTCATCCAAATTAAATTTCTATATCCTTATTACAAATAATAATTTTATTTTGTCAAATTGAACTTATAAACCTGTCAAAAATAGATTTAAAGTGGGTGCTCCATCAAAAGGCGGCAAAACTGCATTTTTTTAAAAATACTTATTTTACCTGAAAAATTTATTTTGTTCACATACCATGTTTTAGAAAATGTGTAAGATAAATAATAATGTTATAAATTTCAAAAATGTAGTTAATACTATTCATAACTGCTACTCCATAATAATATTATAACAATATATCGTTGTTTAGTGAAACCCGGTATTGCGTACAACACATGCTATCGAGAAAGGTCGTGATTGCTTGTAACGCAAGCCAATCTAGTGTTGTGTGGAGTTAATGATTCTTTTGCGTATAACATAAGAAATTAAATAAATATTTCTCATAAAATCTCATGGTGTTACAATGAGAGGTTGTAGGGGAAAATTGAACAATCATCATTTCGTGAGGCAGTAGTTCAGCGTACACAGAAACAATTTGTTCGTATCCATTAGATGGAGCACTACCACAAAAATGGGCAAGTCCAGCACCACCCCTTTATCAGTTCTAAAGAAAAAGTGCTGATAAAGGGGGGGCCTTTATCAGCGCTCAAAAAAGCGCTGATAAATGTACCCCTTTATCATCACTTTTTTTAGCGCTGATAAAGGGTCGACTTCAAAAAATAAAAAAAAAATAATATATAAATATATATAGTTATATAGTTATATTGATATATATATAATATATAATTTTTAAATATATTTTAGATAAGTATAAATGTACATTAACACTTTTTATACTTAATTTATAAGATATTTAGTAAAAATGGCTTCTTAAAAAATTTAAAAAATATTTTTAATTAATAATTTGCTAATTATTATGGAGTAATAGTCATTTAATAACAATTTGAAGACTAAAAAAATTAAAAAAATTAAAAATATATCCAAAATATATTGAAAATGCAACTCGAAATTCAAACGGCCATAACTTTTTATTCGGGTGTCCGTTTGAGCTCTACCACATATCAAATTGAAGCCTTCAATGAGCTCTGCGTCGCTGTGACATGGGGATACCTCGGTTAAACATTTTTTGAGGCCAAAAAAGTCCCAGAAGTCCTCTAAAACTGAGTTTTTAGTCGGGGTACCCAGACTTTTTAACTTTTTGTGGATTTTCAGCCTCATTTAAGGAGGTATTCTTGGATTTTTTTTGTGGGGACTGAATTTATTCCAAGGTATTACATTCATATTGATATTATGTCTTTGAGTTTTCATCCTTTTTTATAATGCACTGCTATTTATAATCAAATATATAACTATATGTACATATTTTTTTATATATTCACACCTAAAAATTAAATTTTTTAAATAAATAATTAAACATATTTACATATAAAATATATTTGCTTTATCTAAATAATAAATAATATCCATTTTATTTAAAATACCAATATATGAATATTTATATAACTACTATATATTAATATAACTATACATATATTCATATAACTATACATATATTAATATAGCTATATATATATATATTAATATAACGATATGTATATATTAATATAACTATAGATATATATTAATATTACTATATATATATTAATATAACTATATATATTAATATAAATATATATATTAATATAACTATATATATTAATATAAATATATATATTAATATAAATATATATTACTATACGAATAAATATAACTAAATATATATATATATATATATATAAATAGATATATCATGAATAAGAGAACAAATCAATATAGGGTAGTAGAAAAGGCTTTAGGTGGGTAGGGGGGAGGTCTCGAGATCAAATCCGACTGGAGGCACGGGTGCGCGCGCAAGGTTTATTTAAAGGGATAGTACTGATAAAGGGTGTAGGCGGTGCGGGCGGGCGCTGGAGGTGCGGGAAAATGATGATAAAGGGGGGATCAAGTGCTGTAAAAAGCCCCCTCGAGATTGACAGTAATTTTTTTAATTTTTTTTTATTTTTTTTATTTTTATCAGCGCTAAAAAAGCACTAATAAAAGAGGTCTTTATCAGTGCTTTTTGGAGCACTGATAAAGGGGACCCCTTTATCTTCGCCGACATTAAGAGCACTTTTTCAAGCGCTGTTAATGGCCATTTTTAGTGCTTGTAAAAGCCATATTTGTATTAGTGGAGGTGTGGGAATGTGTTGTTCGAGTACATATAATAAAAACATACTAGTATATTAGTGATTCTATTTTAGTTATTTAATAAAATAATAATAATATCATAGGAAGTGGAGAAGGAAAGTAAAGGAAATGAACTAGAGAGAAGATGTTACCTCTAAATCGGGTAACTTCTTTTGGTTTGAACCTAATGAATTTCTTGAATTGCATTCTACCCAAGGTAAGGATTATATGAGGAAGGTATGGTTATTAGGTGCATATTTTAGAATAATTTTGATGGTATAAGTGTCTTGAGAGGTGTCATTAAATGGGTATAGGGGATTCCATTTTATAAGATGGAGGAGGGGCACTTTAGGAAGGTATTGAAATATTATTTTATTATAAAATTATTTTCAGTTTCAAATGGTCCCAAACCTATTAGTTTCAAATATAATATTCCTTTGTGTAAAAAACATCTCAACCAATAAGTTTTATACAATTTTATGTCCCAAAATTAACCTTATAGTTTAGTCATAACCCTTAGTTAAAAAACATTAACTCTTACCATGTCTTTTTCATTTTTATAATATATGGTAACTATATTAATTATAAAATGGAAAGAGAACCATAAGTGAATAATTAATGAAATTTGAAACATTATATGAGAAATTTAGAATAATATTAGTTTTTTAGTAATTTAATATCATTTAATAAACTGTTTTATATTTTATGTTATGAATTAAGTTAATTTTGGACACTAGTCGTACATGACTTTTTTATAAATTCATAACAAACTGATTCCATCGAACAAAATGAATTAACTCAAAGATAATATGTCAATATCTTCCAAAAAAATCGTGTAAGGAATCAAAATAATAAAAATATATTTATTTTAATATTTATAATATTATTTATTTGAATCCTTTATTAATGAATAAATCTCCACATCATTATTTTGTCATAAATAAATATATTTATTTAATGTCAAAAAATTAAAAATATATATATAATGATGTACTAAATCATTTTATATTTCTAGTAACTATTTATAGTTGAATATAATAGTTTTATAACCCTATATAAAAATTTTTTATACAAAGATACATGTTTATGTTATATTTTTCTTCACATTAAATTAATTCTCATAAAATGTCATTTTCAGACCGAAGTGGCTTCATGGGGTCCCAAAATCGACTCCATTATTCCCCTTGTCAGAAATATCTCATAAAATAGGATTATTAAAAGTGTTATGGTAGTTTAATATTACTATAATATTATTTATTTACCCTTATTTACCAGATTTACCCTTTATCCAAGGTAAATAAAATAATTACTGAATTTAATATTCATAATTTCTATTAATAAAAAGTACCTATTTACACAATTTGGATGTCCTGATTCCAAATATGGAATCCATTTTTCCTAATTCAAGACACATAATTTTCCATTTTTAATTTAAAATTAATTCTCTTTTTCATATCCAAAAAACGGGTTTTTAAGAAATAAAATCTACAAAAAGACTCACATGTGTTTTTGTCCAATTTGAAAGTGAAATTACTTAAAATTAACAATAATTAATTAAATGATAAAAATATATTACATTTATACATTAAATCCATTAAATAATATGATTTTACCATATTAATTATCTCAATTGTAAAATGTGGTTTTCAATTATAATTTATCATATTTTTACTATTCACCAAAACATGATAGTTATCAGAAAAAAATATCATAAATTCACCCAAAGTTAATTTTTATCTCCCAATTATAAATAAAAAGTTTATTTTGTAAAATAGAACATATAATAGTGTCAGAAAATAACTTTAAAAAGGTATCTCTATTAAAATATGGAAAACTGCATTTTTAGAAAAATACTTCTTTTACCTGAATAATTGAATTTGTCCTTATATCATATCTAGAGAACATATAAGATTAATTTAAAACATTAAATTGAATATATAACATATATTTTTCATTAAATTAAAATCTATAAATAGTTATATGATTTTATAAACATAATTATTCTCTTATAAAATAGTTTTCATAAAAACACATCCTTTATATTCCATTATTTTTATTTTTATTTCTAATAAATTTGGTAACCAATGAATCAATATTTAAACATGTGTAAATAAAATTTCATAATTTATTTTATACTATTAATTCCATATATTCTAATGATTAGGTGTTAGCTTCCATTTAAAATAATAATATTATTATTGTATTATTTTTCAGTATAACTCAATATTGTGTGCAACGGAAGATTTTGAAGAAACCTATTGTTGTGTTTCAAGTACACTATCAAAAAAAACACCCCTTTAAAGTAATATTAATATCTTATTTCATAAATATTAAAAGAAGATAAATTTTGATATTCTATCTATATATACCCGGGTCATTACATCATTCCCCCCTTTTGGAAATTGAGTCCACGTAATTTTAAAATTGGGAATATGAAACTTATTGAAAATCCCACATCCGAAAAAAGAGTAAATAATTCTATCACATTAAAAGAAATAAAGATAAGTAAAAAAGCTAAAAAAAAGATGATACATACTAGGATTACATATGGAAAACATGAAACAGAAGAGAAAACTAACCATCAAGTTCTGATGGTGAGTGATAGAAAACATGATCAGAATAAATTTAACTACTACAAAACCATTAACATGTAATGTTAGACGGTATTTGATTTCCTAGTAGGGAATGTAAAAAAATAAAGATTTTTGTTTAATTCCATATCATAATATGAAAAAATTATCTATGATACTGACATTGAACATAAGGAAATATACTTACTTCTTCAAGTATTGTTTCATCCTTTAATAATTTTTTACCACAAACTCATCCTTATCCAAACTAGGTCACACTAAAATCGCTAGAATAAACTTCTAGAGAGTCATATAATACACAAAAGATAAACTATATATACCTTACCTTATCTATAAATTATCCAAATCCAAAATGGTAGTAAATATTAAATAATCCCCAAAAAAACAATTATCCTTTATATAAATAAATACTACTCTTATCTCCAAAATTCAATTAACAATACCCAAAATTCAACAAAGACCATTCAATACACATTTGTCCTAAAAATTCTTCAAAATAATCAAAATTAAGATTGAGACCCATAATTCATAAGGATTTTATCATATGGTCTTCCATGATAAATCATAACATTTATCTCTAAATAACATTAACAACTCATAAAGACTCATACTGAAAACCAATTAATCTAATCACATATTCTCTATGATAGGATAATTATTTCCATAAATAAACCAAATCTCCATATGTAGACAATAATAACATAGATTTCTCCAAAATAAAATTCAACCATTACTCGTCAAATGAAATCCCATTGCATTCTATTTTCTATATGCATATAGCGATCCAAAAAGAGAAAATGTATTGCAAAATAATATTCATCACTTAATCCCCAAATTAGTTTCCTATAACAAGGATATCCCTTTGATAAAACATAAGTTCCCATGACAACTTATTCTTCATCCAAAAAAATTATTTAACTACAAATAATAAGTAATACTGACCAGGGACTTCATGTAGGCCACAGGTAGGCATTAAATCCCAGCCGCACTTTGGTTGTGGGGTTTGATTCCCACAATTTTGTCTGACATGATGGGTTATCACATGGTTTGTGTGTCATCCATTTTCAAAAATTATATAATTTTAATAACATTAACATAATGAGATAAAATCCTAAAAAATAACCCATAACATGTTTTAACTACAATGGTTATTTCATAACTCATATTTTTCATCTCAAATATTAATAACACATAATTTCCTCAAAGGTGAATATCTTCAAAAATATAGTTAATTTCCTTGAAAAAACATAATCCATAAAATGGGATTCAAATTAATTGAACTTATATTATACCTTCATAATATAAACCCATGATAATACCCCTGACCCATAATAAGACATCATAATATCCAATGTTTTCTAAACCTTTCCTCTGAAACCAACTGTAAGGCCACAACCTTAAAACACTAATTAATCTTGAGATCAGTAAATAATTTTACTTTAATTTACATTTATGATTTTTTCAAGTTTACATTTTATTAATAATTGGGCCATAAAAATTACATTACACCTCAAAAATTACAATGTATACACTTCTACTCTATCCAATGTTTTCTCAATAATAAGAATCCATAAATAAAACAAGAAATATTTTCTGTATGAAAATCATCATGAATTGTTATTTTATCTTACCCTTCCTTATACCCTATGAATAAAATATAAAAAACATGGTATGGGAATAAAAATATGAGTAATGGATATAAAATAAGGGAATAAATCATTAGTCCGTGAATACATACAAATCAAATAAATCTTACCTTTCAGTCTGAAAATATAATCTCTTTATCATAACTCATGAAATCATAAGATTTATGAATAACATATAGAAATCATAAATCATAAAGGTAATTTAAAGAATCCATAAAATACTTAGATATTAGATTTCACATTTATATAGGGATTTATGTTTAGAATTCCCATCACTGTATATGCCATAAATCTCTTAGGTGAAACATTAACTTTACCTCTACCACGTTACCCAATGCATTGGAGTTCTGTCTTGGGCTCACCCGCCATAGGAGTATCACGAAACCACCCATATTTTCTTTATCATGTAACCACCCATAAAATTTCCATGTACCCTTACAAAATCATAACACATAAAATATTGAAATAATCAAATTTCACTTATAAATCTGATGAAATCAATTTAATATATTGAAATATTCAACCCATATCCAAAACCATTCAAAACATTTAATAAATATATTTTTCTATTCAATGTTTCTCTTACCACATTGAAACTTTTAAAGGAATTAAAATTTTAAAACATTTATTCCCATATAAATAAATCTTTAAAACCATTTTAAAAACATGGACATCAATGAGAAATATTTAAGAGATTAAATCCATAAATCATTTAAAACAATTTTTAAGTTATGCAATCCCTCATCACTTGAGAAAATACATGAAAAAAATAAGTAAAGAATAAAATTAAAATAAACCTATAATATCATGAGAATAAGGATCTTCATGATATAATATGTCAATGAATAGTATATACATATGCATGGTTGCTACTTTCATTTATTTTTCATATTTAAAGGAATGAAAACTAAATGTTTTATAGGTATATTATACTTTCAGTATAATATCATATTTTATATATGTTACATAAGTTCATTAATTCAATCCTTTATATGTTTCATGTATGGCATGAACATGTCATATCACTTTGAGGGGTAGTAGTTCGCACGTCCTCAAATGAAATTGTCTTGTTTACACATCAGGAAAATCCTAAAGGTATGTTTTAAATAAAAACTACATATTCATAAGGATAATATAAATATAATATATATCATATATAAATAAAATTCTATCATAATGTTTACTATGATAGGTGGTAGGGAAAAATTGAACAATCATCATTTCATGAGGCAGTAGTAAGTGTTTGTTCGTAT
This sequence comes from Viscum album, assembly GCA_963277665.1. Classification (NCBI taxonomy): domain Eukaryota; kingdom Viridiplantae; phylum Streptophyta; class Magnoliopsida; order Santalales; family Viscaceae; genus Viscum; species Viscum album. The sequence continues at coordinate 893,176,962 of OY728138.1, forward strand.
CCATTAGATGGAGGTGTGTGTATGTGTAGTTCGAATCTTTTTCATAAAAACATTCTATTATTTTGAGGAAATTTTTTTTGTTATTTAATAAAATAATTATTAGATAATGTAGACTGGAGAAGGAAAATAAAATAAAATAACTTGGAAATTTAGTTGATAATATTAATTTGGTAACCAATGAATCATTATTTAAACATATGTAAACCATATTTCAAAATTTGGTTGATAATATTAATTTGATAACCAGTGAATCATTATTTAAACATATGTAGACAATATTTTAAAATTTATTTGATAATATTAATTCTCATCATTCCAATGGATCGTCGTTAACATCTATTTAAAATAATAAAAATATTATTATATTAATTTTCAATATAACTCAATGCTGTGTGCAACGTAAAATTTTGGAGAAACCTGTTATTGCATGTCAAGTACACTATTATAAATCTCCCCCCTAACTTAAAATTAATATCTTATTCATAAATATTAATAGAAAATAAAAATTAATATACTATAAATTCCTAGTTCATTACAGCTTAATTGGATAGAAATTCAACCTACAATGACAACATTAGAACTTCACCTCTTCACACATATAAATATTCCTATTCATAATCCTGTAAATAAATTCATCTCTTTATATAGGATCTCCCTTAGGGGAAAACATGGGAACTCAAATGTGTTTTCCTACACAACAAAAACTATAAATTTTAATATCCTACTCATTATCACCTTTATTGGATGCCTCTGAATTATACAATAACTTCCACGAATATTATTTAAAAATAGATATCATTTATATCACTTTAAAAATCCTTAAAATCATTATTGTGGAAATAATAAAACCAACCTTAACTGTGGAATGATAATAAAATTTTTAATGATCATCTTAAGCATCACTAATGTTAAGGGGGTTTATAATGTTTTATGTAAAAATCCTATGAACATATCAAAACACATGTTTTTCTACACCCTCTTAAAAAATATTCTATATTTGATTCCATTATACATATTTATTAGATGGACTTATGATTTTCATTGATCTATTTACTCGATCATTTAAAATCCTCCTATATTTGATAGACACTCTTCATATGCCTCCTTTTTCTGATGCATTCGAAAATGTTTGTCCAATTAACTTCAGTTCGATTCTTCATCTGATGAACATGAATATGTTCACCTGATGGTAATTATATTACTCGCCTTTGATGTGAATAAATTTTATATCTATCCACAAAAAATAAAATTGATCATGGGATTTCAAATTTTTTTACTTAGGACATCACGACCCTCCTACCAGTGACTTATCTATTCTATACATTATGATATGAAAACATCCATCTTATGAACATTAATTTCTTTCTCAATATGATATACTCACAAACATTGATATGGAATTGGATGAAATATGTTTTAGTATTACTTAATTTGGTCACCTAGCCTTTTATTATACTTTATACTCATTTTATAAAATTTCATTCTGATATATATTCATAAAAGTGTTTATATAATGACATCTTGTTTCTTTATCCATTTATTTTTTGCCTAAAAATATTTGTATCATGCCCTTGATTTGAGAAACTCATATTGTTGACTTCAAATTTCATCCATTTTCTATGACTGATACACATCATGTTCCTCAGATATATAGGACTTCATAGAAGATAGTCTGATGGAACATTATAAGATCATATTGGATTCTTTAGATGATTTCTCTGATTATCTTAGTCTGATCAAACTCATCACCTATACGCATGATGATATTGGTAAATATCTATTGTAAATATACTTCTCATTTATGGACAACATCTATGTAAAAAAAATACATAGTTGGATGGATCTTTTCCTGATAGACATAATTCAGTAGCCTTCATACAATAGCATCCTCCCTGTATTTATTACTTAAATCATTATAGTATGTGTGGCATAAACATTTTAATGATTTATAATTTATATTTTTAGAATATTTCTCTCCAAAAAAATCATATAGAATTCCAAAATTTTATATCTTATAAAAAATATTCATCCTCTTAAAAATATTATGAAAAATTCTTATCTGGTATACTAGTGTTGTTGGCATTCAACCCTATATATTTGTTCACTACTTTTTCTTCACCAAATAATTCTTTACAGATTATCCATCACTAAAAAAAAATTATATATATAAATTTCAATTCATATTATTTTAAGAAAAATCAAAAAAAAATTATAAACAACAACTTCTAGCCACACTTCATCAGGTAAAATCATTATTGTTTCATATGGTATCATTATTTACACCATATCATCAACTTTGATAAACAATATCCTCAAACCTCCAACTAAATTCTTCATACAATTACTTCTGTATCTGATCAAATTATCCAAGTGATATTTGTTTCATATTAATGACATGTTACCATCGAAATCCAATCACATTGCTCAGGTGAACTACATCTGGTATCTGTAATCTCCACCTCTAGACTCGAGTTTGGATCAAGAGAATTTTCATCATGTTATGAACATTATGATCAATAAAAATTCATCTAATTCTATATTTAAACTTCATTTTCCTTATTTAAAATATCATTAGTAAATATTATTGACCTTAATAACAAATCATTCTTATCCTCCATAAGGAATGTTTTTTAAGATTATCCATAAATTAAAAACTCTCTATTGTGATTTTCATGGTTTTACCTTCAGGATATCTTTATTTTTCTAATTTAGTTAATATACAACTTGTAACATCTTTTATTTTTCATGTATTATTTTTGGATATTATATGTATTATTTTCAATACCAGGTGCTGAAATGGTGTGTGATTATAATTCCAGGTGACCCCAAAATAAATGTTTCAAAACAATTTAATATATTAAATATAATGATCATGCAGGTTTTCTAAAAAATTTGGATAAATCGAAAATAGGGTTCACATCACAAATATGATAGCAAAGTAGAGTATATAATTATAGTTTAAAACTATGTGTGACATAATATTTATTGGCACTAGTTGTTTGTGAAAGAAATCATTATGGGTGAAATTAAAATAAAATATTTTTTTAGAAATATTTTTAAACAACATACTATTTTCTCCTTTAAGTATAAAATTTTAGAAATTATATGGTTATGGATGCAAAAAACCCTGAAAAATTTATAAACCCCAATTGAGATCTTTTCCTAGTAAACAACAATGGATCAGGACTGAATCATGTATCATTGCACTAATGGAGTTCATAGATCTCTTCGACACTAAAAACCAAACCTTTCTTCAATAATGATCGATCAAAACTCTAGGAAGGCCTTTATTTATTTTATTTTCTTCCATGTTTATTATTTCAAAAACTAACTAGAATCAATCAATAGATTGATTGATCAAAAGTTTGATTATCACGTGGGATGGGTGAAATTTCATTGGGTTTGGAATAATAATTTTGTTATTATTGATTTCTTCATTATTATTCTCATAGAAATTGATTGATATCGACCTGAAATGTGACCATGGTTCATTCATATTAATTTCTCTTTTCCTTTCTTCCCTGGTTCTTCGTTCACTATAGGCATTCTACGTTTGGACTGGGGTTTAATATAACCCAATCAAAATACCTTTTCCCACCCTTTTCTTGGCGCAATGATATGATAACAAATATCTATGATAAACATGACATTATGGAGGAGAAATGGTGGTGACCATAGTGAATCACATGTTGTAGGTACTTGATATTCTGGTTCATCATTGCACAATGAAGAATGATAAATAATAATGTTTATGAGTGGATTGAAGGACTAAATTTTGTTGATTTAATGTTCAAATGAATTGATGAGGATCGATATATGATTTTATATTGAAATGATTGATGGATTGAAGTTTACGGGAACATATAGGAGGTGTAGAAGAATATATGGATTTCTGAAGAAACAAAATCTGCATTACAACGCATGTAAGTTGGATCTACATGCTGAGTGCCCCGCACCCGACTGTAGTGCACGGGTTTCACCCAGAATTAAAGATCACATGACATGTAAATTGTGTCACATAGTGTGTGACCAATTCCCCTTGACATGGTGTGGACATTAGAAATTCCATGAACATGGGTAAAAGTACACGACCATATGACACATTGTGTACTATTACATTGACATGACTTAACATACACGGGTCAGTGCACATACATTTCCTCAACACACGAACGTAGCCTGGTGACATGGTTAGGAAAAAATGTGTCTCTACATTACTTGTACTTATTCTACAATCCATGTATATTGAAACTACATTTGTGTGATTTTTTGTACCTGGGAATACCTAGGGATAGTTTTACACACCGTGTACTCCATGAAAGAGTGCTTTAAGATCTTCATATTCATATTTTTGACCATTATAATTTGATTATAACCTTTTGGTCATTTCTCTCAAGGTTACAGTTTGCAATTACATCCATGTCATGTGATTTTGTTCCTCTCTAGAGTTCGATTCTCATATATGATTTTGGTATCCCTTCTTGAGACTGGAGTGTGATCATATCTCACCTTTTCCCCCTATGTGGGGTTTTTGGATTTATAATTACATCACAGATATGTATTTTTATCCTCCATATAGAAGTTCTTAATAGTAGGTTTGGTTGAATGGTTATCATATATTCATATATGTGGCGTGTTGGTCTAAATTGGGTTCGTGGGGTACTAAATTAGTTCTAGGTGTGACACCTATCTTTGTATTAGAGTTGTCTTAGACCAACAAGATTTCATTAGGTGGGGAAAAATAAAATATTCCTCTTCGTTGAGTGTCTCTAATGATAACATGTATCATGGAGTGGGTTCTCCTATAATGAGTGTTTCTTCAAGAACAATCATGTGGCTAACCTTTGGTTATGATCACCTGGTGGTGTGGTTTCTTTCCAAAGTATATCTATGTGTTTCTATTATACATTTATTGTTTAATCTTGTATTGACATTAATATAAATTTTGCTTCATTTTTTGTTTTTTGGGGTGTCCTACAGAGTATTGTTATACTCACACGTTTAGGGTCTTTGCATGTACTTGTCCTATCTTTTGTAGACAATAACTCATTTGATGTTGTCATGGGATGACAAGGGGTGGGAGGATCATATCTAGATATTTGTAGAACAAGGTGGTTAGTGATAGATTGTATTTTACTTATTCTTAAACCTTAGAATACGTTATACTCTTGATAGTTTTTGGTTGGACATGTATTTGGGCCCTTTCTATACTTTTAATACATCAATTTCATACTCTATTGTGGTACCTTATATATATACATCCATTATTTTAGTTGTAGTACATTTCCTCATTTTTTTGGCATGGGGATGTGTGCATTTGTACAACTAATTTAGGATAATGTCTCCCATTTCTGGGATATGCCTACTCAGTATAGGTCATAATCCTCTATCCTATTGGAGGTGGGATTGGTTTAGTCAGGGTTAGACCGTGGCATGTTAGGTTGTTATAGAATGGTATCATAGGAGGTTCTTCCATAGTATTGGAGTCTATGATATTAGATTATGGAATCATTATTTTGTGTTTAGATTTATTATATTAGGAGAGGGACACCAGTGTTGATGTGGTGACCAACGTATCCATAAACTAGGACTTTAATCATCGTTATTTTGACTTAGTACATGTACACATTAGTTCTAGGGAAATTTTTGGACACATGCATCGTATAAATTTTTTTTTCATTCCATCTTAAATAATATCCCCTTTTATACTCTTTTGAATATGGTACAAATATTTTAAATTTTTGGATGCCACCAAGAAGACAACCATCCAAGATCCCACCATTTTATCATGAGGATGATCCATCTAGTAATGAGGAATCAGTATTGGTGAATGTGCCCATAATAGCACCTATGGGTGTTCAATACGATATACGACCACCCATTGAGCAAAAAATAGTCCTGGAAGCACCGATACATGATGCACGTAGGCTGAGTGCACCTTTCGAGTTTCATAGGTAGTCACCTTCCATGTTTTGGGGTGAGCCAGACCTCCAAGTGCCTGAGTACTGGATACATGTATTCACTCACATTTTCCACATTGTGAGGACGATGTAATATTATATGGTAGTCCTCATGGGGAGTATTCATCAGGAATATTCTAGACAATGATGGGCTTGGTGACTTAATCACATTATGAGACAAGTCATGGATCGACATTGAACATCTCTTTAGAGAGTAGTTCTATCCATCCACTTTGAAATGGGTACAAAAACATGAGATTATGAATCTATAGGATGGAAGAATTATTGTGGAAAATTCCTATGTAACATTTAATAATATCTTGTGTTACTCTTTAGATATGGTGTGGGGCCAGTTATTCATAGCTTTGACCTTTGGGAAATTATTTCACCAGTACATCATGGAATTAGTGGTATTTATTTTCATTTCCACTTATTCTAGAGTGCTTGAGAGACCCTTGTTTATGGGGAGATTTTACTATAGAAGACACCAATAGTGGGAGATATTAGTGGGAACAACATATTTGAGTCCTTAGTGGAAGGTATTCGATGATAGTAAAAGGGTTCCATGTGTGTCAAACACTTCATGAGGTGATCCAAAGACTCAGGACTAGTGGGGTAGAGCTCTCAAGGTGGCTCGATTCAGCTGAGGGATGGGCGATGTTTCTCTTATGATCATCAAGGAAATATGGATCAGGATTGTCTATACTATCATACAGCTGATCATGAGACGATCAAGGGATTTCCAACATATAGGGAGAGGAATAAGCAGGGTGGTCCGCAGGGTGTTGGATGTGGTGTTGGGGATGATAGGGAAGTAGGAGGTGGTCGAAGGTTTTATATGTTACCACCCCACACCCATGTGGTCCACACTAGGATTAAGGAGATGGTAGGAAGGGATGAAAACATCTGCAAGATATAGAGGCCAATGGCCCTAAGGCTATAGGGATGATATGAGGTATGATCTTTGTCTTTTCTACTTTAGTTTTAGTATTGATAGACACAAGTGATAGCCATTCCATCCTGGAATATTCTCTTGAATGATACTTATAGATTCTGGTTGAGCTATTTTCTCAACCCTTGTAATAATGACCCATTTTTGAAATAAAATAAACATACATAAATTTTTTTGAATACATAAAACATAAAACAAATACAGACCCAAAACTATAATAGTTTATTGGATTTAGAAACATGGAAACATAAACACCAGTATATAAGTGAGCTACATCATCTCCCACGAGGCTCTTCTTAACTAGCACCCTTCTTAGAAACATCAAACATACCACATATATTTATAACTTGGGGGAAGGAAATATAAAAAGGGGTGAACTCCTATGCTTTGTAAGGGAAATCAAGGGAAAAAATTAATCATAATAATGAGAATAAGGGAAGGAGAACCTGGTCATGAAAATAGAAGATCATACCCTGCATATCAAAGTTCATAAACATGAATCATGGAATAAATCATGGAAGTTCCAAATAAATGAATATTATGGAAATAAAGAACATAAGTAATGAAATAATAATATAGTAATAAAACATGTAATTGTGGAATACACATAAGAATATATAATATTATTTTTATAGTATCCAAGGCATCACTTCCAAGACCATCACTGTAGTATGGTTTCACTCCCCATACTATCATGGTACTCATGGTTCACTCCAATGGCGAAATTAATAACATGAGTTCACTCTATATACCATCTTGGTAGTCATGGATCACTCACATTTCCAAATTAATAGTCAAGGATCACTCCCAACACTATATTAGTCTATCTCATGAGATATAAATCATTACCCAATGCATTGGAGGTAGATCTATGTTCGACCCATATCATTATGAAATCATACATACATGTTCTACAAAATCATAAATAATCATATCATAACCCATGATATGAAATGGGTGTTATAAAAATGTACTCATATCTTATCATGTGGAAAATATATAGGTTTCATAATCATTTAATCCAAGAATAATCTATGAAAAGAAGCGGGATTTACAAGCCTATAACCGATAAAAGAGAAACATATTTCATAAAAATAGTTCCTTAAAAGCTATAAAATTATGAGAAATAATATGAATGGAAATACTGTATCATTTTCTAATAAATTCCTGAGTAACATAAATAGATGTTATCTTTGATGAGAAATAAATTTCAATGACATTTAAAAAAAATTTGGGGAAAATATTCTTTTGTTCTTTGAAATGTGATTTTTAAAACATAAATACTTTTGAAAACATTTTAATTTAAAAAATATTTGAAAACTAATAAAGTATTATTTTAAAACAATACATTATTTTTAAAATCTATTTCTCTTTTAAATTATCTTAATGTATCATTTGGAATCATTTTTGAAGAAAATGTTTTTCAAATAAAACAGATTTCTAACTAAAGATAGAAAAATTCTCATATTTTCTTAAAAAAAATTCTTAAATATATTTAGTAACCAAGAGTGGAAATAGTGATAATACATGGATATATATTGAATTAAACTGGTGGTTATGGAAACTCAAAAGTGTTCTTGAGAGATTGATCATAATAATTCATCAAATAATTATAATCCTTTATAATCTCAAAAATCATTGAGATTGTTTAAATAAACTCTTACCACTTGGTTACTAGGGATAATAATCCCCACATAAGAAAAAAAAAATTAAACTACTGAAAAAAATATCATAAAGAGAATTAAATTCATGATATACCATGTAATATGAAATTATATACACCTCAAAAAAGAATCTAGTTTCATAACAAAACATGAGTCTCAAAGAAGGAAAATTTAGACAAAATATTTTTACCAATTTGGTAACATTGTAAACTTAATGACCATCAAAGAAAGATCATAAAATGGATATGAAAATACCCATAAATATAATTATAATAATAATATAATACATAGATTTTTAGTATAAACACCACACAAAAGGAATGGGTAGAGAATAAATACCCATAAATTTAATTATAAGAATAATTTACCCACTTCTTAATAATTCTATGTTAATGTTTCACTTCATGTAATATCCACTTTGTTTTTCGCATGTATCTATATTTGTTATATATTTATTCCTTATACTTATATCATGATTTAAAAAATGTAAAAAAAATTCAAATATGATTTATATCTATTGTATTTTTATTATAATAATCCATAGAATAGAAAATTATGATACGTAATATGTCGTTCACAGAGACAGTATGTTGTACGTTCACATGAATGTCATTTCTATTTAATTATCTTATTGAAACATATAAAGTAGAAGAGATATATTTATATATATGAATATATATATATATATAATTATTAAATTAGATTTATTATATCATATATATCATATATATTCACTCAACCTATCCTTAATACGTTTCATGCAGTATATGAACGAATCACATCGATTTGAGGGGGTGGTGGTCAACACATCCTCAAACGAAATTATCGTATTATCACAGAAGTGAATGTATAATGATATATGTTGTAAAATAATTATATAATCTTATAGAAATAATAAATATAATATAATATATATATATATAAATAGAGTTTCCCCCATGATAGGAAGTAAAGAACAAATGAACAATCATTGTTTAGCTACGTGGTAGTTCTCCATACACACAAATAGTATGTTTGTTATCCATTAGATGGAATTGTGTGTACTTGGAGGTTGAAACCATAGAATAACAACATCCTAGTATATTTTGGACAGTTTTTTTATACAATCATGGATTTATAATATTTCGAGTGGAGAGAGAAAATAATAGAAAAAATTTTGAGGGAGGGTGTTGCCTCTTAATCGGGTAACTCCTTTTTCTTTGAACCGAAGGGATTCCATAAAAGTCATTACACACATGGGATCATTCAAGGTGGAGGGGATAATACTTGGGAGGATATTTAATTATATATTTGTAAAACCTATATAATTTTATAGGTGTAAATAAGTGGATTATAGGAGGCCTTATTATAGTGGAGGAGGATTGGCACTCTTGTAATATTTCGATAAATGAATTCCATACATGTTTTTTCACATGTTAAGTAGACCTGATATTTATAAAATTAGATAATAGGTAGGATAGGGAATAAATATTTCGATAAAATTTCTCCTGGGAATGTTTCTTGGTTGTTTTGGTTCTTACTATTATGATTTAGTCCTTAGTTAATCTTAATTTTTCCATAATCAATGTAGTTAATTTTAACTACATTCAATAATCATTTTGGTCAAAAAATAATTTTACCCTATAAGAACTTATAAATTATAATTAATAAAAATATTTAATCCATATTTTCATATTCCAAAAACATAAGTAGAACAGATTAATTTTAAATTAATCTCGTAGTTAGATCAACATTACGGGTTTTTAAAGTAAAAAAATTAAAAAGATTGCTATGCTTTTATACCCAAGATCAAAGTTAAATTGATATCAATGACCACAATTGTATTAATTGATAGAAATATTATCTAATTAGACTTTTAAAAAAAATTAAAAATATATTTTATTTTTATAAATAAATTAGATGAAAAATCAGTTTTGAATTAAAATCCGATATTTCTCACTATACATCCAAAAATGAAGTTTCTCAAAAAAATCCCATAAATTCACCATAAGATAATTTAAAAATTATAAATTAAAAAATGAATTTTATATTATAAAATTAAATTTCTAAATTTTTCTACAATTAATTTTGTTATTTTTCACAAAAGGACATGAAATTTAGTTCATTTGAGAATGTAGTATTATAAAACATATAAGGTCATTACCAAAAATTAAATCATATTTTTATCAATATGTTTTATTTATATAAAACCGCAATAAAAATTATTTTAAAAGTAATTTTTAAATTTTACATTACTATGTTTAACATCTTGGCTAAAATTTTCTCTTTTAAATAATTATAATAATAAAATGAATTTTCATAGAAACATCAATGTTGCATGTAACATATACTAAGTCAGTGTCGTGTGTAACAAAAACCAATTAAGTGTATCATGTAAAAAATTCCATGTCAATGTTTTGTGTAATGTACAACAATTTTATGTTTTTTTACTTTGAGTCGGTGATGTGTGAAAGGATTGTTTCACTTAGTGAATTGCAAGACATAAATTAAAATATATTTTATTTTATAAAAAAAGTCAATAAAATCTTTTAGTGTTTCAGTATACACCCATTAAAATTAATTTTCACAAAAAAAATCTTTAAGGTAAAAAGAAATGAGGATACTTATTCTTCATTATATCCTCAAGTTCCCACATAACTTCAAATTACTGGTTATTTATCCACAAAACATTAACCAGGTGATTGTTCTTGTTTCATATAAATTTTCTTATATGATCCAAAATTTCAACTAGTTGCGACTCGTAAGAAATATCTTGATGCATCGGTATGACCTATGAGTTACATACATGTGGAGGGTAAGGTATATAATTCCTCAAAAGGGATACATGGAACACATCTTGGACATGAGATAGTTTTGGAAGAATTTCTATGTGATATGATATTTTCCTCTTATGATCAAGAATCTCAAAGGGACTAATATACATAGGTCTTAGTATCCATTTCTTCCTGATTCTAATAACCTTTATCCTTGGTGATATTAATTGAAACATCTTTTCACCAACATCAAATTATACATCATGCTGATGGTTATCTGCATAACTTTTTTGGTCACTTTGAGCCTCCATAATATGATGTTGAATGGTTCTAACCTTCTCGACCATTTCATTAGTGATCTCAAGTCCAAATACCTTTCTTACTCTAACATTAACCCAAAAAGATGGAGATCAACATTTCCTCCCATAAAGAGTTTTATATGGTTCCATGTGAATTATTGAGTGAAATATATTGATCTAAGAAAAATTAACTAGAGGAAGGTGTTGATCCCAACCACCTTTTAACTCTAGAGAACAAGATCTTAACATATCATATTGGGTTTCAATTCTTCTCACAAACTAACCATATTTATGATGATGACAAGAAGCGATGAAACTCAATTTCATATCAAGTACTTGATTAAGACGTCTTGATAAAAAATGAGGTGAACCTGAGATACTGATTTGATACAATAGAATATGGTAATCCATGTAACCATACTTAATATTTAATATATATCCGATAAATATGATCTAGAGAGAATTATGATATGAGATAGATTAAGTTTTTTGACTTACTATAGTGATAAACTACCACCCATATAGCATTAAACCCCTTAGATGATTTGGGTAGTCAATCGAAAAAATCCTTAGTGATGTTCTCCCATTTCCATTCTGGTATGGGTAATAGATGAATCAAAACCTTTTATATTTTTCATTCATCCTTTACTTTTTGGCATACAATGTACTAATATATTAACCCTGTGATATCTCTCTTCATTCCATATCATCGAAAGTATTATTTCAAATTAATATACATCTTATAACTTCCAAGATGAATAGAGAATGAATAACAATGAGTATCCTCTAATATATCCTTATTCAAATATGGTATGGATGGAACACATACATAGTTCATGAACCTCTTAGTTCCATCCTAATCATGTTTAAACATAGAAACATTTATAACATTATTTTTCATCTCGACATCTTACTTTTGTGCCTCCATAATCATTACTTGGATAGACTGTTGAACATTCATTTGAGAAACACAATATTTTACCCTTCCATGTGGATTTATAGATAAATCCTTTTTGAATCCAAAATTATTGGATCTTTTGATATCCTTGCCATGGATAAGATAGTATGATCCTTTTAACTTAAAGCATCGACCACCTTGTGTGCTTTCCCAGGGTGGTAATGTATTGAGTATCCATAATCCTTTATGAACTCTAACAATATTATCTCACACATTTTCAACTTATTATATGTGAATATATATTTTACACTTTTATGATCATCATATATATCACAATTTCCTCCATAAAGATAATGTCTCCAAATCCTTAATGTAGAAATTATTATTGCAAACTCTAATTTATATGTTGGGTAATTTTTCTCATAAATCATCGACTTTTATGAGGCATAGGATATAATAATGTTATTCATCAAAAGAACACATCCCAATCCCTTCATGGATGCATCACTATAGATTAAAAACCATTCTCTACTATACGGTAATGTTATTATAGGTTCATTGAAAAACCTTATCTTCAATTCCCTGAAATTTCCCTTATATTAATCTTTCAAAAGGAACATGACACCCATTCATGTTAACTTGGTAAAAGGATTATATGGTCATAAAAAAATCTCCATAAAACTTCAATAATATGCAGCTAAATCATTAAAACTACAAATCTAAGTCACCATTTTAGGTCTAGAAAAACATTCAATAGCCTCCAACATTGATGGATCTATTTCTATACCATATCTTGAGATCATGTGACCAAAAAATGAAAACTTGTGCAGAAAAAATTCACAGTTTTCAAATTTTTCATACTGTTTATCCTTTTTTAGTGTTTTTATTACAATTATGAAGTGGTCTTAATGCTCTACCTTTATATTTTAATAGATAATAATATTATCTATAAAGATTACCACAAAATGGTCTATGTAATCTATAAAGACTCTATTCATAAAATCCATGATGATAGTAGGGGAATTAGTAATACCAAAAGGCATCACTATATATTCATAGTGTCCATACCTTGAACAAAATTTCATCTTGGTTATATCCTCTTTCACGACCCTCAATTGATGATTTCTATAATGAATTTAAATCATGGAAAATTATTGAGATCTGTGCATTTGATAAAATATGTAATCAATATAGGGAATAAGATACTTGTTCTAGATTGCGAACTTGTTCAAATCCTGATAATCAATAAAGAGTCACATTGATCCATATTTCTTTCTCACAACAAGAACAGGAGAACCCCATGGTGACACACTTGGCCGAATTAATCCCTTATCAATGTTTTCTTGGAGTTTCTTCTTTAATTCATGCAACTCAATCTAGCACATTCTATAGAGAGTCCATGAAATTTGTGTGGAACTAGGTATGAGTTATATTGAGAACATAACTTCACATATTAGTAGAAGTCTAGGAAACACTTCTTTAAAGACATCTACAAATTCTTAAACTAGTGCAATATCATTGATTTTGATTTTCTCCCCAACCATTTGAGATAAACAACCCTTCTAAATGGGAATTAAAACCTTTACACTGAATTTAATATCTATAGGAAGTTCATAATTATCATCACATGGATGGATGATCATAGGAGTGTTTGAAATATCAAATGTAACTTCCCTTCATTGAAAATTGATGTGATATTTATACAGAGAATGAAAATCTATGCCTTTGATGACATCAAATTAAACCAAAGGATCAACGAAAATATTTATAGGAAGCACATTACCACAAACATCATCCAAAGTGGTGTCATGGACTTGGGATGAAATCATTGTACCATTAGAAGTGTACACTACTAATCCCACATCTAATTTTTTGGTCGAATCTTAACACCCTTGTCAAATTATTAAATATGAAATAGTAGTTAGATCTATAATCAAATATGACATTTTCAGTTCTAGAGTGTTTTGTATGTGTGCCTTGCATCATAACATTATCATACCCCTCAATAAAAATAGTGATTGCATGAGATTCCCCCTTCCCATTAGCGTAAGAGGTTGCTGACGTTGATCATCATCACAAGTACCTGGGTTTGATAACTAGTTATCATAATGACCATTCTTCTTACACTTTTATCATTGAAGCATGGGAGGTACATTATGTGTAGCTTTCCCTCTATTATCACCTTTAGCTAACTTATTCACATCACTTCAACAACCAATTTCCTAGTGACCATATTTTCTACACATAAAAAAATTATTAGTCCCATTATGATAATTTACTCCATGATTCTTCCCTCGCATATAATATAAATGAAATCTCATCTTCTTCACTTCATAGTTTTTAGATTTTCCTTTAAACAATATATTTCATTTATTATGACTCTAACTTATATTTCAACCTTGATTGGACAAAGAAAAATCTCTTCCTAGCTAAAAAATTCACTTATGTCTAACTCCATTATAAGAGTTGGATTCAAGAAACTAAAAAACCTATCTAAATTAATGTCAGGTTGGATGACAATTCCTAAACCATGCCTTACTAGTATCGTTATATTAGCCATGTACGTACCTATATAAGCCTCATTCCTTCACTTCAACTTGAGGAACTCTTTCTCTATATTGGTAGGAAGAATCTGAGGAAAGTACTTATTGAAAAATAAGTCCTTAAACTCATCTCATTCAATGGATTCAATATCATCCTGATTCCTTATATTCTTAATTAGATTCCACAACGAGTCCACTTCACTTTCAAAATAATAAATAGCTATAATGACCTTTTCTTTCTTCGTGCACTATAGAATGTTGAATATCATTTAATTAGTACCAATCCATTGTTCAGAAACTAGTGGATCAAAAGAGCCTATGATATAAGGTGGGTGTTTCCTCATCAAATACTCAACAGAATGTTATTCTATTATTTTCACATTTGGAATTCCACCAAGATTCATATATGAGAATGTTGTGTGAGCATAGAAACAAGAATCCCCATTCTTGGATCCATATAATTTTGGTTATCCGGAGGAGAAACTTTGAATTTTCTATCTCAATTACCAGTAAGGTTATTCCTTCGAGTTCCAACCATTGACTAAAACCAAAATCAAATAGTAAGAAAGAGTTATCATAATTAAGAACCGCCTAATCATAAAAATTCACTTAAAGGATATATATGATATGAAACCCTCCATAATCTATGACACCTAAGGTTTATCAAAGATTATTCATCGACAACATATTATTAAATCCTTTATTGTGGTTTGTGAAGTGTTTGTGAATTTCCAAATCATATCTACATATAGTTTCAAACTAAGTTTGTAGCAATGCGAGTTTTCATGTACCATATTACCTCGAGTCATGCCTAGAACATCTTGTTATAGTCGTTACCCCTAGGCACGTTTGTGTTAGGTATGCATCCACTTTTAGTATTCATATAGGGATTCACTTATAGAAAGCCACTCAATCTATCCTTTACCAATGTTCTAGAAAATTTTACTATACTTTTTATTATCCTTATACTTATCCATTGACATGTTCTTAGGGTTCTCACTAGGATTTTATCATCCTAGATTCCAAAGGTTAACTAATACATTGCACTACCAACACTAACAACCCAGTCATTACAAACATTAACATTACATATCTTTTTTCAAAATCCTTAAAACATAATACATAAAGATGCCAAAAGGCCATATTTTTCTAGTGCCTTTGTAAATATTGAAACATGAACACAGGTATATAAGTGAGCAAAATCATCTCCTACTAGTTTCTTCTTAACTAACACCATTCTTAGACATATAAACCATAATACATTTCTTCATAACCTATGGGAAGAAAATATAAAATGGGGTGAGATCATATGCTCAGTAATGGTAAATAAGGGATCTGTGTAAGCATAATCATGTGTATAAGGGTAGGAGAACATTATCGTGAAAATAAAAGATCATACCCTATAGATCAAATTTCATAAACTGAATCCTGAAATATTTCATGGAAGTTCAAACCACCTGAACCATAAGGAAATAAATAACATAATCCATGAATTAATAACATAGGAATGAAAATTGAGTTATGGAAGACATATAAGAATATATAATATGATTTCCATAGTATCCAACACATAGTTTCCTTGACCATATTTGTAGTATGGGTTCCGTCCTCGTACCATCTTTGTAGTCATGGTTCACTCCCAGGGCCATGAGTCACATCAGGCTATGAATGGTAAAGAGAAACAGATTTCATAAACATATCACCATAAATGGTAAACCATTCAGAGAAATAATATAAATGAAAAATATTTGTCATTTCCCCTAAAGTAATGATTCACATCAACTAACGTTATCATATATGGAAATAATTTTGAAATATATTTTACAAATATTTTTTAGGGAAAACATTTTTTTTTCATTGAAAATTTATTTTTTAAAAACATAAAACCTTTTGAAAAAAAAATTCCTTGAAACGGATTTAAAAAAATTTAAAGGAATATTTGAAAAAAATAAAAAAAAATTAAATCCTTTTCCTTGAAAATTATATTCATGGATAATATGGAAACATTTTTTTAAAACAAGGAATTTGAAATAAAAATTATCTCTGACTAAAGAGATAAATATCGTAAGATTTTATTAAAAACATTTTAAAAATTATATTAAGTACAAAGTAGAGGAAAATTGTAAAAATTAATGGATATATCCTGAATAAATATAGTGTAAGGAAACTCATGAGTTTCCTTGAGAGATGGATCATAATATTTCATCAAATAAGTATTATCTTTAATAATCTCAAAATTTTTTGTGATTATTTAAACAAACTCTTACTGCTTGGTTACTTGGGATCGTACTCTAAATGATTGAAAATTAATTTACATAAATATTTAAATATCAGTTAAATAATTGGATTCATGATATACCATGTAAAATAAAATTATATTCACCTCAAAAATAATTAGGTGCATAACAAAACACGAGTCTCAAAGAAGGCATGTTGAGACAAAATATTTTTAATGATTTGGTAACATTTGAAATTTAAACCCCATGAAAGAAATATTGTATAATAGATATTTAAATAACAATAAATTTAATTATAGGAATCTTTTAATACATCCATGGGAAGTATACACACCACGCCAAAGGAAAGGGTGGTGAATAAAGAATGTATCTCACGAAAATAAAAAGTGAGATGAAATCCCATTACCTTGTGTATTGGCTATCTTTATAGTAATTAAAAAATCCTTTATATAAATATAAATTAATTATAAATATATAATAGAACCATATTATTAAATATAATACCATATATGTATTGATTATGGCTTTATATTATCCACTTTGTTTTGGCATGTTTCAGTTTGGGTAATATCCTCTTTGTTTTTTTCATGTGTATTAATTTATTATATCTTTGGTCCTTATACTTATATCATTATTTCCATAACGTAAACCATTATTAAATATAATTTATATTCAGTTTATTTTTCTTATAATAATCAATATAACATAGAATTATGAAATATAGTACACCGTTCATGGAGACGGTAAGTCATATCTACGCATGAATGTTATTTCCGTTTAATTGTCGTGTTGAAAGAAAGAAAGTAGGTGAAATATATTTATATATATCATTATTTTATTATATTTATTATATCATATATATCATATATATTAACTTAAACCATACTTAAAACATTCCATGTAGTGTATGAACAAATCATGTTGCTTTTAGTGGGCGATGGTCCACACTTCCTTAAACAAAATTATCATATTAACTAAAAATGGAATGATTAAATACATATGAATAAAAATAATTAAAAAATATTAAACAAATAATAAATATAATATATAAAATATATACATATAATTTAAAACATAATTTCCACCATGAGATGTGGTACAGGAAAAATGAACAATCGTCGTTTAGTAAGGTGGTAGTTCTCCATACATGTAAACAGTAAATTCGTTTCCCATTAGATGGAAGTGTGTATAAGTGTAGGTAGAAATATTATCAGAAAAACAACCTAGTATTTTTATGATTCTTTATTCACTTTACAATAATTTAATAAGAATATTTGAGGGAGTGGAAAAAAATAAGATAAAGGATTTTTAGGGAGGGTGTTACCTCTTAATCGGGTAACTCTTTTTGGTTATCACCAAAGGGATTCCATTCATGTATTTTCACCGAAGAGAGTATTATAAGAGTTGAATGTTATTTGGGAGGATATTTTATCAGATAATCGATGAACTTATGTGTTTTTATAGGTTTAATGATGTTGAGGAGAGGAGGATTTTTTATAGTGGAGGAGGACTGGCACTCTTATAAATTTTTGACAACTGAATTTCATACAGATTTATTACATGTAAATTGGATCCAATAATGGGGATAATTAGATCCAATTGAGTATACAGTCGAAATATGGGCATCTAATGTCTCTTGGATATGTTTATATGTTGTTTGGGTCTTACATTTTAGGTTTAGTCCTTAGTTAATCTTAATTTTACCTTAATCGATGTAATTAATATTAATTACATTCAATAATAATTTTGATCAAAAAATAAGTTTAACTTATTAGACCTTATAAAGAAATCTTATTCAAAATATTTAATACATTTTTCCAAATTCTAATTATACATGTGGAAGAAATTAATTTTAAATTAATCTCGCAGTGGGGTCGATAATGTGGGTTTTTAAAGTAAAAACATTCAAAAGATTGCTAAATTTTTATACCCATGTTCAAAGTGAAATTGATCTCAATGGAATATAATGTTATAATTTATAAGAATACTATCTAATTGGACATCGAAAAAAACTAAAAAATAATTTAACATTATAAAAAAATTAGATGATAACACAGTTATGAATTAAAAGCGGATATTTTTAACAATTCATCAAAAAATGATGTTTCTCATAAAATTCCCAAAAATTAACACTAACATGATTTCAAATTATAAACTATAAGATTAATTTAATTATATCAAATTCAATTTCTAAATTTTTCTAAATTTAATTTTATTATCGTCATAAAAGGGCATGAAATGGAGTTTGTTTGAGAAAGTAGTATTTTTAAACATATAAGGACTTTACCAAAAATTATATATTTCATTTTCAATATGTTTTTTATATAAATCCATTATAAAATATATATTAAAATTTTCTATTACATTTTATATTACTATTTTTAATTACTAGGTTATAATTATCTCCTTCAAAAATTATAATAATAAAATGATGTTTCATAGAAACATCAGTGTTCTGTGTAATGTTCACCAAGTAGGTGTTTCCTATAGCATACTCCACATCAGTGTTTCATGTAACATAATACAAATTAGTGTTCTATGTAATGTTCACTAATTCAATTTTTTGTACATCTATTATGTGATATGTGAATGTAATGTTTAACATGGTTAATTGAAGAAATAAATGAAAATTTAATTTAGTTGATAGAGAAAAAAAGATCCAAAAACTCGAGGTGTTAAACTTATGGTTGGAGACTTCAACAACTGGTGACTCAGTGATTTCACACTTGTTCTTCTATTCTGATATGACACTTGGAAGAATGATTTATTATGGGATCTATTTTTATTAGCAATGTGTCCTTATGAAGTCTTCTTAGGTATGGAATGGCTATCCAGAGTTCATGACTAGATTGTCTATTTTTGGAAGAGGATGTGGTGTGTTCAGAGTAAAATAACAAGGTTTTAATTTTAGGGTGAAACGAAATCCTAGTAAGATAGGATGATACCAGGAGTAGGGGTGTGTAGTCAATTACTCGGTAGTTGGGTAACATGAATCTTGGGGAAGTAGATACTTTGAGATATAATATTCCTATAGTGGTAATGAAGTTTGAGGATGTATTTCTTAAGTGTGTACCAAGTTTACCTCCCCACCTATGGATTGAATTCTGCATCAACCAATATCCTCGGATAACACTGATATCATTACAATCTTATCACAGGGCTCTCATAGATATTCAAGAGCTGAATATGTAGTTGGAGGTCTTGTATGAGAAGGGATTTGTGAGACCCAATCTCCCCCCTAGATAGCCCCAATTTTGTTTCCCAAGAAGATAGAGGGGAGGTTGAGGTTATGTGTAGATTACCAATGATTGAATTAGGTGACCATTAGAAATATTATCCAATACCAAAAATTTATGACCTCTTTGGTTAGTTGAGAGTGGCGTGATGGTTTTTGGATATTGAACTCAGTTTAGGCTATCACTACCTGTGAGTACGGGATGAGGATATAATGAAGATGAATGACGAACACCCCAACCGTGTTCATAAGACTCATGAACTAGATATTTCATCCTTTATTAAAATGGATTATTGAACCCTTCAACAATAATGTCCTAATGTATTTGGTGTATGATGAGGATCTTGAGAGACACTTGAGGATGGTCTTGAACACACTCTGAGATAACTAAAATTACAATAAGCTCTCAATTTTTTTGTTTTGAATTAGAGTGATCTAATTTTTTATAAATGTAATCTCAGAGTCTAGAGTAGCAGTGGATCCCAAAAATCTTGATGAGGTGCTTTCTTGGGAGCCATCCAAGAGTGTTACCGTGGTGTGTAGTTTCCTTGGGTTGGTAGGATACTATCATATATTTTCACCAAATTCTAAATTGTTATGGCTCCCTTGATACATTTGATTTTGAAGGGGAATCCTTTCATGTGAATGGAAAGGTTCCAATAGTTCATTCAAGAGTTGAGATGCATGGGGACGAGCACTCCCATTTTATGATTTCCAAAGGGGGGTTTCATATATGTAGTGTTTTGTGGTGCATCATGAACTATACATGGTTGTGTTTTGATACAGAGGTAGTTGGTTGTTGACTATGGTTCACACAAATTTAGAATACATGAGAATAACTATAAGAGCCATGATATTGAGTTAGAAGTGGTATTATTCACTTTGAATAAGTGATGATACTACCTGATGGGTGAGTTGTTTATCTTCTACATTGACTACAATTTTCAAAAGTATATCTTCTCCAAGAATGATATTAACTTGATATAGAGGATATAGATACACTCACTCCAACACAATGAATTTTATATTTTCTATAATTTTGTAAATGGGAACGTGGTGGTAGATTCTCTTAGATGGATATTTTGTTCTCAGTTGATAGTTGAGGAATCAAAGTAGTTGTCCCCATTATTGTTGTCCATTGTGGACAATGATGGTTATTTATATCTTAATTTGATGGTTGTTACCCCACCACTTTTGTTGCGTTTCATGGATTATCCTCAAAGAGATACAAACTGGGAGACATTATGTACTTATATATTCATTGTGCATGATCTTGATAGATATTATGAAGGTGGGGAGAATGTTATCCTTTTAAGAGGGTTGACGGTGGTATGTTTGAAATTGTGGGAGGAGGTGTTTCAGGAGTTTCATTAATCCCCTTAGATGGTACATTTAGGTGAGGAAAATATATACCAGGACCTACAATGATAGTTTTGGTGAAAATATATAGTTAAACTAGTTGTAGTGTTCATTTATTGATGAGTTACTTGTCTGTAAGTAAAGGAAGAGCACTGAGATCTAGTGGGTTTATCTGAACACCTTAATGTTCTGAAGAGGAAGTGGGGTGGGATATCTATGGCCTTTATGATGGGACTACCATGTACGTCCAAGGGACATGATTACTTCTTGGGGATTATTGACTGAATTGCAAAGTTAGACCACTACCTAGTTATTCCATAGAAGAGTTCAATAGAGATCATGGGATGCCTCTATGTGAAATAGATAGTCCAACTCTAGGGAGTTCGCTCAATGATATTATCTAACCATGATGATCACATTACATCTTGGTTATAGAAAGGATTTTTAGAAACCATTTGGGACTTAGTTGTGCTTCAGTATAATTTTTCTTCCTGGGACTGATGGCCAGACAAATAAAACCATTCAATTCGTAAAGGACATGTTTCCAACATGAATGTAGGACATTGGTATAATTTGGTAGGATCACCTACCCTTGCTAGAATTTGGGTTCGACAATAGCTTCCATTACACCATTGGTATGCCACCATTCGAGGCTTTGTACGGGTGACCCTATAGGTTACCACTTTATTGGTTTGATCCACATGAGTCATCACTCATGGTCCTTGAGTGGGTGAAAACAACTATAGAGAAGGTTCGTATCATCCAGGAGTGGATGAGGAATTTACTGAGCTATTAAAAGCCTTATACATACTAACGATGAAGACCTATGGATTCATGGAGGCAGACCATATGTTCCTAAGAGTATCACCTCAATGTGGGTTGATGATATTTGTTCATGGAGGAAATTTATCCATAAAATTAATTGGTAAATTCTAGATACTATGTAGATTTGTTAAGGTGGTGTACCTCTTTGATCTACTACTACCGTTGTATTTAGTACATGATGTATTCCATTCACATCTAATGAGTTATGTGCATGAATCATCGCTTATTACCAATTGGGGTGAGCTAGACATTGAGGATGGAGCTACCTTCGCAAAGTACCCAACACAGATCAAAGATTGGTAGTATAGGATGCTTCATAGGAATTTGATTCCCCTTGTGTGTGTCCAGTGGAAACATGAGAGTATTCCAGATAGGACCTGGGAGTGGGATACACAAATGAGACCCAATACCCTCATATTTTTGAGTATATTTTCTATTTTTGTAAAATAAATATAGTGGTTGGAGGAATATAGCATATCGGATTTTCCATGTATTTTCTTAATATTATATGGATGATTTTTGAGATCAGGGTATGAGATTGTGTGATATTCTTAGGCCTGGTGTGCCCAAAATAAATGTTTGAAATATATTAAGTACATCAAAGAGAATGAGCACACATTTTTCCTAAAAAGGTGGAATAAATCCCAAAAGGGGGCCCAAATTAAAAATTTGAGGGTGTTGTTGAGTTCATAATGTCAGTTTTACCATAGGTGCATTTAATCTTTATTAGCATGGTCCATTTGTGAGAAATTCATCGCAAGCATAATTAAATGAAATAAGATAAATAAGTTATTTATTTCGTTTTTTACATAGAAACCTATTTTATTTTTTAGTTATATATTTATATAATATACACTAGGTCGGACACTTAAACCCTAGATATTTCAGACAAACCGTTGGAGATATTTTCATAGTAGCTGATGACAGATCAGGATCAGATCATGGATCATTATGTCAAGGAGTATTTGGATATCCTCAATGATGTAAATACAATCGTTAATTATTAAAAATCAATAAAAAATCTATGAAGGGAATTTTTTAGTTTAATTTCATCCTTTTTCATTATTTTCATGATAAAGGCGAATGATTCCATGAATAGATTGATCTATGATTTGATCATCTAGTGGGATGGGAGTGTTAATTTGGTTTGGGAGAATTTTTTTGTTAGTATTGATTTATTCATTATTTCTCTCATAAAATGTTTTAAGATCAACAAAAACATTTATTGAGGTTGGTTCCACTTTATTATTCTCGTTTGTTTCCCCCTTGGTTCTTCACTCCCCGTGGGCATTCATCGTTTCTCCTGAGGTTTCACATAACCTGACCAGTCGATCATTACACACTTATTTGTTTGTGTAATGATATGATATCATATATATGGGATCATCATGACATGATGGAGGTGGGATGGTGGGGATGGAAGTGAATCAGAGGACGTAGGTACTCGATTTTCTTGTTCTTTCACATACAATAAAGAATGGTGAACATTAACATTTTCTAAAAAGATTGATGGCCCGAATATTGTTGATTCGGTGATGGAATGAATAAATGAGGGACTCTCAATGATTTAGTGATGAAATGATCAAAAAATTGAAGGCATCAAAAACTACTAGACTTCCAAGAAGCAAATATGGAATTCTTGAAAAATATTCATTACACGGTATATAAGTTTGATCTACATGGCATGTGGGCCGCCTAGATGTGATGCTGGAGTTTAATATAGAGTTAAAGAGAAATTGGAATGTGACCCATGTCACACAATATTTCATGAATGTTTTATTAATTAAATAGTACTTGGGTAAGTACAAGTACCTAGGAAAATGTACACGTCCTGGTGGCATGTCGTATAATTTTATATAGATATATGGATTGGCTTTCATAGGCCAGTACAAGGACACATCCATGGTACACGGACACGATCAGAAGATATGTCCAAGATACCTTGTTTCTCTACATTCCATGTACTCCCACTACATGTTATGTATATGAAGACTACATGTCTAGTGAGTCTTTGTCCAACATGCATTCATAGTGATAGCAAGACATTACATTTACACTAAAGTACACGCCATGTATTCCCTTTATGAGTTCTTGTGGACCTTAATTTTTTGGGTTTTAACCAGTATAGGATCAGTAAATTCACCTAATCCTTTATATTGAAGGAAGAGTGGTAAATTACATCTATATCAGAGGATCATGATCCCCTCTAGAGGCCAAGCCTCAAATATAGTTGTGGAATCCTTCTTTGACATATGAGTGTGATCCTCTATCCCCGTTGTTCCCTTAGTGGGGTTTATTGAATTAGTGTGACCTCCATGATAAGGGTGTTGATCCTACATTTAGTAGGTTGCATTAGCAGGGTTTTTTGAATCGTCATCATATGATCCCCGATGTAGTCGGTTGATCTAGATTAGGATTGTGATGTCCCTCAGCGGTTCTGGGCATGACCCCCTATATATGTATCAGAGTCTTATTAGACTACTGTGCTTTCATTGGTTGTGTCTAATATATATATTCCTATTCACTATGTTTCCTCGATGGTAGCATGGCTCATAGAGTGGGTTCTCCCAGAATGAGTGTTGCTTTGATCAGAATCTTCTGGATGACATTTGGTTAGGACTGAATGGTGGTGTGATGTCATTCCTAATTATATCTGGGTGTTTTTTATACATCAATTTTTCTAACTTGTATTGGGATTACTATACTTGGTGATTCATGTTAATTGTTTTTGGGGTATCTTAATGAGTATAGTTATAACCTCCCCAGCATTGGATTTTCTTTCATGTCTAGTGTCTTATGAAAATGACAACCCATTTGACAGTGTCCCAGGAGGACATGGAGTGGGTGGATCATAGATGGAGCCTATTAGACCAAGTTGGTTGTCAGTAACATACATTTAACTTAGTACTCGACCTTATAGTTTTTTTTTACTCTTTAATGTTTTTCTTTGGGCTTGTATTTGGACCATTTTTCTAGTTTCAGTACCTTACTTTCAAACTCATTTGTGGGATCATAGATGTTTTCAGGCATTATTTTAGATGTTTTATATTTTATAATTATTAGTCTTGGAGATGTGTGTGTTTGTATAAATAATTTAGCATATCTCATCCCATTCGTGGTATACTTCTACTCAGTGTTGGTCGCAATCCCCTGAATTGTTGGTGTTGGGATTGGGTACTCACGGGTTAGACCTCAGTAGGTCAGATAATGATACATATCTATGGGTAGTTAATTCTTCAACCAAAAATATAAAATATTGTTCCTCTATATCGTACAATCACCCTCTTGTATCTAGCATAATCACTATCCAGAAAACATTACATAAGAACCTTTAACCTTCAATTTCCTCATTGTCCTTATGAACCCTTACATTAGGATCCTTTAATTTCAACTTTCTCATTGACTTTACAACAATATATTGAAATCGTATACTATAAAAAATCAATATCATATGATATTTTTATAAATATTTTTTCTTAATAATTTATTTCAAGGGAATTTTATTAAAATATAACATGAATCATGTAGATTTTTTTGTTTGTAACATGAAGCATGTAAATGTTATTGATTCAAACATGAATTGTGAACACTTTTATTGTTGAAAACATGAAGTATGGACATTTATTATTTCACAACATGATGCATGTACATATTTTATTTCACTACATGAAGCATGGAATTTTTTACAAAACAAGAAGCATGGAAATTAATTTTGGTCACAATGTAATAATTTTCACATTCAAATGTGTGTTCCAACATTGTCTTTTATGTTATTTGTTAAGTTCGTTGTCTATTTTCACATGAATATCCTATAATTATGCTCCATGGATCATGTTTATCATATCATGATTTCTCAACAATTTTTTATGGTATATAATTTTTCGCATGAGAATATGTATCTTGGTAACATGATTTATAAACAAATTATATTATTACATGTTCTTTTTGAAAAGAAATTTATCCCCCACCCATGTTTTATCATATACTTATCATATATCCCTTGAGTTTTTGAGATCACCCCACAATTATGTATCTATTCCTCATCTTAAAAAAATTAGTATAACTTATGATAATTCTATAAGTGGTTATATTGTGGTTGAATTATGGAAAAGTATTCACAAGCATCGTAAAATAAATTAGCTTTGTAATTTATCATAAAGTACATAAACCTTATATTCTTAGTATTATGTGACTTTTTGTGAGATTTAATTTTTAACATATGGATATGTTGTAAAATAAGGAAATTTTCATCTCACATTGTATCAATATCAATGTTTAAATAAAGGCTTTTAGATTCCGGAGTGAAGGCATGGGTTGTTTTAATATTTTCAAAAATTCTCAATGTTTATATGAATATTTATCAGAAATATTCCACTTATATAATCAATATTTTTTATATTATATTTCTTCATTATATTACAATGAATAGTAATCCACAATTTTAAACTCTTAATTATATTATGAAGATAGTTATCATGATTGATATATATAGTCTGCGTTATATATATCATCATTATATATACATTGATAATTTAAAATATTATTATTGAAAAATGGTTTAACATAATTTAAACTCTTAGTATAGATTAATTCTCATAAATGGATGAAATTAGTATTTTCATTCCATTTAAATTAACTCTATTTTTTTAATCTTAATAATACAATTAATAACATCAGTGATTTATTTAATAATTACATTAACATTAAGTAGTTCAATAATATCATTCTAAGACAATTTATCATTATCATAATATTATGATAATACTCTATTGTAATAATTAATTATCAAAAATAATAATTTTAATTTCAATTAACTCTTTATATTATCTTTATTTACATTAATTCTACACATTACATTTTTTTAATCATTAAAAATTCATAAAATGTTTTCCCTAGTGGAACAGTGTGGACACACCTAAGAGGGGGTGAATCAGGTGTCAAAAAACTTTTAAAAACTTTTATTTTCTTCTTTTAATTCCCATTGGACTCTGAACTATTTTTTCAAGTTACAACGGATGGATATTTTCATGTTTAACTTGTAATAAATTTATATATAATCTTGGAAAGTAGTAAAGTATGGTACATTAATTTTTACAAGGTTCAACCCCTATTAGAAATCATACACCTTAATTTTCTTCGAATGTTTGAGAAAAATATTTCCATCTATAATCTTTATAAAAAATACACAAGTGGATTGTGTTAGAATCATCCAATACCCTATCACAATATCAAATAGGTGTGTTTTTCACTATATTACATAAGTGAGCACTTTTAACTCCCATGGGTTCTTTATATTATCATTGAATTTTTTTTTCTTAACTTCACTTCCTATTTTTAATGTAGAGGACGATATGTATTTAGGTTTCATTGAAAAAAAATATAATCCACTAACATAACTCAGTGAATCTATGTATTACTTATATTATTCAATATTGAAACATGAAACTCAGTCTATTAGTTCTGAACAGCCTCCATATCTTCTTTAGATCTATTATCTTGAGCTTCTTAGTAAAAATCATAATGAAAAAAACCCATAATGTCTTTACTTTTGTATAAAATTAATGTCACGGTACTAGTTTCTTGCCTAGTTGCTAAGTACTAAAAATTGGTATATTATTTGTCACTACATAAGGACTCTCTTAAGTCTCATTCTTCTTATATTTCCTTATAATTTATTTCTGCACAGTATATATTTCAATCACACCACTGTATCACATCCCTTCTTTATATTATTCTTTGCCTTCTTCAATATATTGGAAATCTATCCTTCATGCCATTATATCAGGTCCCCCATCCTCCTCCACTTATTATTATTATTATTATTACTTATTCTATTCTTAAATAAAAATATGGTATTATATTTAGAACGTTCTTAGACACTTCAACATTACTAGAGAGCACTTGTTATCTAAACACACTCTCACAATGTACACAATACCTAGGTACATCCCATTCTTTATTCTATTTTCTATTTCTCTTTTATACACAAAATTATATAGGTTTTCATTTAATTTTTTGTCCTTTTATAGTTTTTGTAATTTGTAATATTTTATCACTAACAAGAAAGAAAAAATCATCTCACAAAATACTTCTCCTCCCATGATCAGGCTTATCAATTTCTCAATGGTTGAATCTAGTAAAATTAGTGGAGCGCATTTATTTTTTTCTTTATTCGGAATTTTTTTTTCTTATAAAAGCATGAATTCCATAAAATTTTTTGGAAGTCTTGAGTTCTAAATAGCTTTTTATATCAACCAAAAATGATATAGTCTTCCAAGTATGTACTATATATATAACAATAGTGGCTTGATGAAGTGAAGCTTATCAATTTTGGTATAGAACCCTTTATATTTCTAGAATAGAATTTATTTATAATGCATCCTACATCCCTGCCTGATTCTCTTAAACATGAAATGAATATATAACAAATGATTTTATAAATTTAGTAAACTTAATAATACTACATGAATCGTCACCTTTCTTTAACACTTCCTGATATATTGAATTTTTTTATTCATTTTTAGGAAAAATAAATTTATGTCATTCCAAATCAAGAGAAACATCTTCTCAAAATCTTAAATATTTGTTTCTTACTCAATTAACCAAGAAAAATTAAATTTAGTATTTTTTATTATTCAAAATAAACTTAAGCATCATGAAATTTATTTCTTTAGAATATATAATTATTAAAACTCCAATTTAGATTTAATTAATTACTTGGATTTGATTTTAAAAACATTATGTTAATGAACAGATTAACATAATTATTTTGATTGTATCACACACCACTTTAGAAATTTGTAATGATTTGATTAATAAAGAACAAAACTGACATCAGTATAAATATTTTTCTCTTACTAATAATTAGTTATATAAATTATCTGATTTCTAAGAAATCTAGCTAGCTAATATACTATATAATTCCCTTATAGCCTATGAATTTCATGCACCCTTAAGAGTGAATAGGGTTCTAGAATATTTCAAAATATAGTTATTTATCTTAGAAAGTACATGAAGAAGTCACTAAAAAGAGTTCATTATACCCATTGAGTCTATGTATACCTAAATAATATACCATATAAAGATATTTGTACCCCATTAAGTCCATCGGAATATTTCAAAAATGATTAGTTATCTTATTTAGATCAACTCTTTAAAGGTTCCTTATACCCTTTTAAGTTTAGCATTATTTTCATTCATTTTTTCAAATTCATGAATCAATTCATTTCATATATGCTATGAAAATTCAGTTCGTCTAATAATACCTTACACAAACCATACATATGTGATTATTCATAAAGGGTTACACTATATGATGTCTATGTAACTATTATAAACTCATCAATTGTAGCATGTGAAGGGAAAAGATAGTACATAATTTTGTTCCTATTGTTCCATATTATGTGCATAAGGTTCAGTACATTGAAAAAATTTCAGATTTATATTAAAACATAATTACTCCAAGTCAAATCAAAATACCAATAGTAATTCTCAAAACATCTTAAAATAACCTATGAAATACATATAATATTTATGTAAATTATCATAATAATTCCAAACCTTTTTCATCTTATACATAGGTGTTTTAAAATATGAAAAATCATCTTTGATTATTCTCATATATCTCAATACATCAATATTTTGGTCTCAACTTTAATCATCTAAAACCTTCATCCAAATGATTGCATCATTGATTTCAACATCCTTCAATATCAATAAATACTATTACGGATTATCTAATCATCACTACATTCGTAAACAATATGAACATTATTAATTCATTTTAACCATTCATATACATGTTGTCTAACAAACGCATTTTTTGGAATCAAGTATCCATTCTCCCCTCTTCCATAAAACCTATTATAGAAAAGAAATTTCAAACATCATAACTTTTCTTCGACATGGGGAGTAAATCAATAATGGTTAGATAATGAGCGGTTCTCACCAAAAAAACTCCATTCTTATTTACCCAAATACATGATAAGGGTATTCTTCTTCTTTAGGGAGGAATATTCTCACTCCCTCACCATACTCAAAACATGTTGATTTTTCATCTTAAAACCTTATTAGCATTAAATAAAACACTAATTTAATGGGAACTACCAACTCCCCCCATTGTATTTTAATTATTACACCATTCACTTTAAAAAATAAATTTCTTTTACTCACTTTTTTGGAAATAAATAAAAATAATTCAAAAATTTTCTCCCCTTTATTGACATTATAAACATTAGAGAAGGTTTTATATCTTATATAACTAACTAATTTAATTTTTTTTAAATATATTTTCTCCACTTTGTCATTAATTTTCATTATTGTCAATTAATTTCATCATATATGGGTAATATAATAAATTTAATAGTAATTTTTTTGTAAACTAATCAATTATAAATAATCATGGGATAACCCGGTGTAGAAAATAATAGTGTTTAATTTAGATAATAATGATATGCATTAAATATTAATAATGTGATAACAACTCTAAAAATTTAATTTCCCTAGGGGTTTAAAAAACTAAAATTCATGAAATGATTTTAACTTTCAATAATTTCAACAAATACATCAAATACTTTCAAATTAATTTTTGATTCTTCCGTTGTTATGTTTTATAATCACTCCCCTTGATATACATATTCAATATAAATCATCACCGAAATGTTTTAGTGAATATAATTCCTCAAACATATAATTATTTATAGTTTTCATAATATCAATATTTAATATGAATGGATAAATATTTTGCATCATTACTTATTTGTTAGATCACCCTGAAGGTATATATTCTAGTGATCTTCATCATGGGTGCTTCAAAGTATGTATGGTGTGAGTTAGAGAATAATATTAATTGTGAATTTGATTATAATTGAGATATTCCATGATATATAATTAATTGAAATATCTTTAAACTAAATATTTTAGATAGTTTTCCTTTTTTTGATACACCACTATAAATTCACTACATTTGAGCATACGAAAAATGATATTATAATAAGAAGGGTCTTTTTATAACATTAATGTGTGAAATAGTTCTTGAGATTTTCTACAAACCTATAAACTTATTTACATGCTGGTCTAAAATGGTTAGCCCTGTTCATTATTAAACATTATTTGGTTTAGTAGTTGAAAACATGACTTTGTAGCAAAAACTTATAATTTATTTCTCTTTTACTCTTAGTTGAAATAAGCTTATCAATGTTAAAAGTCAAGGGCAAATGTTTTTACCTCTCGTTGTCTTCTTATCATCTTTGTGTTGGGTTCTCTATATATTCAAGCACTCATTTTACATTTTCAAAACCTTCTTCATAAGTTTGGACTCTTCATTTGTATTAATAGATTTATTAATTGAATTAATTAGTTTTGTCACTTTATATTTCAAAAAAATATCATATTTTCATAGCAATGTCATGCACTTTGAGAAAATTTCCTACCCTTATTACACATTCTATAAAAATCTTGATAAATATTTGAATTTAAGTTTTGTTTACCCTCTCAATTATTTATAATGAGTGTCAACCTGTACACCGATCATGTTATCTTTTTCTGGGATTTACTCACTTTTATATTCTATATTCACACTCATTCAACTTTATAATCAATATAATTCAACAATGATCTGTAATGTGTCATATCTTAACATAGTAAAACTATATGTTCCTTATTTGTTTTATATTTTTCATATATTTCATTCTTGGAAGTAATATTCTCTTTTTCTTAGTTAGTTTAAAACTTGTATTTACTTGTTTATTTACCAATGAAAGCTTGTTAAATTTATTTTATTTTTTCTAATGTAATTTAATTCTCCTTTCATCAGCATAATAATTTTTTGGATGGTATATACCAATACTATTAATAATATTATATAACTCTATTGTAAAACCCATATATATTATCTAAATTTTCAAATCAGTTCATGCTTGATAAATATCCTTTTTTTCTTTGAGTAAACTTTTTTACTGCGGGTTTCTTTTGAATTTCATGTTCCCCCCTTTATTTAGGCCATTTATGATTTCCATAATTTGTATTTTCTTTCATAAATAAATGGTTATATATCCAAAAATCCTATAAAAACAACAATATACTATAAACCTTATTAATTTATCAATAGGTCCATTCTGTCTAGGTTTTGAAGGTATTTTATTGGATTGAGACACCAAATTTTTGTGGTCTAATTTGCTAGATAATAATATTATAAATTATTAAATTCAACCATGATAATTTAGTTAATTTATTAGCATTCTCATCCTTCCATATTTTTAAAAAAAATTATTTCAAATCAATTCCCCGAATTAACATAGATTGAGTTGAATCAAATTAGACTAGGTCATGGGTTATCTTTTACCATTTGAAGGTTTTAGGCTTAAAAAAAGATTATTCCTATATGTTTTTTCAATAAATTGGTGTCCTTTTGTAAGCGTGAATCATTTTTTTTGTTGAATTATTTATTTATTTTTTATTTTTGGAAGTTCCAATTTGGGTTGATTTTAGGTCTATCAGTTTAATATTAAGCACAATAAGTTTCAGGTTCATGGTTCTCTTCACGTAATTAGTTTTTATCAATATTTCCTTAAAATATTTATTATCTTATGAATTATATACATATTTATTCTACTTTACTCTAACAACATGTTTTCAAACTCTTTAATTTAGTTTTTCTTAACTGTTTATTGATTAGTTTTGATATCAATATAAACTCTATAAATCTTTTCAAATTCATAGACAGCCGGTTTAAAAACATTTTCAACCCCTTCCCACATTCAATAATTTTCAGTTTTTTATTTTCTAAAGAAAATATTTCAATTTAATATAGAGAAAATTCCTCCTTGCATTTTACCAATTTTGAAAACGTTGTGCAATTTTTTACATTCATAGCCAATAAATCCTCCATGGATTAAAATTCACTTTCTAGTTAGGAATTATCATCATAATATCCATTTCATTTGGAAAATATTTTTTATTCAACATAAATGGGTTCTTTATTAATGAAATCATTGATTCCAAAATAGAAATATCTGGTTGATTTCTTAGAAATATCATCTTCACATTCAACATCGAGTAAACATTCCATGTGTTATCAAGAAGAATATAATAACTTATTTTAAATGATTAACATCTAAATCCACCATAAAATTTCAACATTATTAATCTAATTCATTTCAATGTTTTATTATTTATTTGTCTTCATCATATTTAATTAAATGTTCTCATTTATGATCTATAGTGTCTAATTTAAACTCATATTTCTAAACATCACAATATATCTCATAATAAAAAATTATTTTCAACAAATAATAAATTTAAAATAATTATAATTAATATAATTCCTATTTATATTTTTATTAAACCACTTCATCATATTGATCATAATCATTAAAAAATAATTCACAATGTCTGGGTATAATTCCTTCATCTCAATCACCTGGGTATGTTGTAGTAAAATTAGATTTATTGTACCAAATCAAACTCTACTAAACAAGTGAGAGTGTATTCAATTTCAAATTTATATAAGATAAAATTAATTGCATCCTAATGGACTGAATATTTTAATAGTCTTTAAGAACAAAATAAATTCAATATTCCAATTTTATATTGAAAAAAAATAAAAAACTTATGAGAGAAATTATTCTCCATCCATAAAATCATACAATGATTCTTTGTTCATATCCTCTTGAAATGAGAACAAATAATGGTTGAGATAAAATGCTCATAAAGTTTTATATATAGTGGAATATATCTTGATTAGATAATGAATAATCTATATCAAAAGTTAAATAATTGAAAAAATATGCTATTTAATAAAAAATTGATCACAAAATGCATCTATGGATAATATGAATATAGTAATATCATGGATAATAAAAATAATTGAATTCTTAATGATCGAAATTCATACGATTATATTTCATAATCTTACACATCATGTTACCTCTACCATCAAGACCTTTCACCAAGATAGTTTAGAAATATGGGCAGTGACCCATTTATTGCTAGCATATAAATTTTTCTCAGGAGACCTATCAATGCATCTAGGTGATATGTAACTCTAGGACAAACCCATCACTTCATGTCAACTTCATTTATGATATAAATAGTGGTAAATTTAATTCATGAATAATATTTGATATCAATAAATATCTATATTGAGTGTAGAATACGAAATATCAATATTTCCCTAGCGAATCAAATAGATTTCAAATTAAAATACCATATATATAAATGGAATAAGGTTTAAAATGTAACGCCCCGACCCTAGTTTCCCAGAGTCGGTGCATTATTACATAACATTGGCATGATCACAAGAAAGATCAAATCTCGAAAGACCGATTGGTTTAGTAGCCTTGGAAACACTAGATATATTCATAAGTTTTACATTACATCATAAAATGAAAAACTACTACAACAACATAATGTTTCCACAGTCCACACAATAATCCCCTCATAATATCCCTACAGGTCATTCATAACTTACATCTTCACTTCCTGGGAAAAATAAAACATAGAAAAGGGGTGAGCTCAAATGCCCAGTAAGGATAACAATATAGCGGAAACTTTCATCAATAAGAATAAAAATTTAAGGCAATGTATAACTAAAACAAAATCCTTTTAAACATGAACTTTCAACATGGTATGGCATAAATAAAATGAAATAATGCCATTTAATTATTCACATGTATATTCTACTAATCGAATAATCACATGCAAAAATCAATAACCACTTTCATAATGTTGGAATGCATAATGCCAGAATATCATAACCACATAGCCAAGGCCTCGTGCCAAGACTACAAATAAGATTTTGTCAAGGCCTTGTGCCAAGACACTAGTTTGTCTCATGAGACCTACCGATGCATCGAGGAGCTATAGCGGGCTCCACCCGTCACATATTAAGTCCAATGCATTCCCATATGAAAAGGTTTAAACATAACATAAACATTCGTATTAAAACTAGCATAAGAAATGTCAATACTTTCACCATAAACTATGAATGGTATAAAAATAGCACATCCACAGTCAAACATATCACAAAACCTTCAATACAATATAGAAGTTTTGTATCATAATAAATCAACTTCAAATAATCTTAAAATCCATCAAAGGATGTTGACATAGATGAAATCAAAATTCTTTTTAAAGAAATATCTCCTTTTATTTTGAAATAATTTAAGATCCATATAAAATAAAACATTTTCTTTGAAAATATTCTTATAAGCTTGTAAGGGAAGCTTTGAAGATTTTATAACGGCGGAAAATAGCCGCACCCGCCGTATAAGTTAAAAAAAACATTCTTACCTCAATTCTGTCGAAAAGGTTAAAAAGGACCTTGTTTTGAAAACGACCGAAAGATTCCTTTATAAACCACTTATAAAAGTCAAAAAGGGTATAAATGAATTTAACTCATATTCTAGTAAATAGTAAAAATGTTTTGAAATGCATTTTTAAGAAACATGGATGTGGATGATAAAGAGATCCCAGTAGATTATTACGTATAAACAACCTTGGATAATGAAGAGGTTGTAAAGTAAACCCTTACCTTGTACTTTTCCTTGGTTGGGGTAGGTTAACCTCCTGTATAATGGTGAAATAGTTGTTATTAAATTATACAAGAATCATATATATTAATATGATATCATATATGATCTTTTAACATTGATTTGTTAATAATATCTTAGAATTATCGTCGTTTCAGGAGTTAACTTACTCATTTTCTTTTATATGTTTTGTTACATAAGCTATGGTTGTTGTATCTTGTTCATATACAGAATGATATCCAGTCCTTAAACATCATTTTTAAATCATCAAATGATAATTATACTTGGATGGATACGATGGAGAATGAATCTCATCGCGTTCGTGGAGACAGTAGTCCGTACGTACGCACGAGCGATAATATCATTCTTTTCATATTAAAATAATATATAAATGGATGGTATATCATATATAAAGAATCATTAACATGTTATATTTATTATTTACATGAGTTACACATCATTATTATACCCATCCAAATAACATTATATTGAATAACAATTACACCACGACGTGGAGACGGTAAGCCATACGTACGCACGTATGGTGACATGTTATTCAAAGGGTGGATAGAATACTGAATATGATTGTACCATATTTATAATAACATCACAGTATATGTGTGATACTGGAGTTATTATTTTAGAATGGTAAGAACAAAGGAAGAAGAAGTGGAAGAAGAAATGAACTTGGAGAAGGGTGGTGAAATCATTACCTCTTCTTCGGGTTCTTCCTTTTGATTTGATCAAAAGGGCTCCTTAGGTTGGCTTTCTGATCAAAATAAGGCCTCTAGGTTGTAGTGAGGGATGTTGGGAGAGTATTTGGTCAGAGTTTGGCCGAGCCAAAAGGCTTTTAAGGTGTGATGAAATGAGAAGGAGGAGTGCCCTTTTATAAGAGGGGTGAGGGGCACCTTTGGAAAAGCTAGAAATATTAATTTATAATAAATTCATATTCGGTTTCTAATGGCTCCAAATCTTATTATTCAAAGGTTATGGTGGGGATAGGTCTCAAACCACACAACCAATATAATTTAGACAGGTTTGGGTACTTATATTAACCTTATCTTTAAGTATTAACTCTAAGTTAATTAGTTTCACTTTTACAATGTCTCTTTGTATTTTTATATAATATTGTTATAAACTTACTATATACATCCAAGAGACCCCCAAGTGGTACATTAATGATGAACCTATCATGATATAAGTCTCTTGGCCGAACCTTAGATTTTTAAGAATTTAATATCAATTAATAATATAATATTTGTTTTAAGAACTCTTTTATGTCAATTTTGACTCTATTCAATAGTTGATTTTTGTGAAACTCATAACAGATTGATTACTACTAACAAAGTCAATTAAATCAATCCTAATATATCATATTATCCTAGAAAATTAGTTTAATTCATTAAAAGTTTCATATTATATTTATTTGGGTATTTATAATATCAATTATTTTAATGTTTCACTATTATAGTAATTACTGCATCATCATTGTGTCATAAATAAAATAAATTATTTAATGTCTAAAAATTATAAATAAAATATCATTATGTAGGAAATCTTTTTATCTTTCTAATGAATATTTATAATCTAATATCCAACATATATAACCCTATGTAACAATTGTGTTTCTAAAAGATATATGCTTGTGTCATTTTTGTATTCATTTTAACTTAATTAAAATAAAGTGTCATTATCACTTACAAGTGGATCCATGGGGTCCCAAAATCGACCCAAAGATGCCTATGGTCGACCATGTATCAACCAATAGGGTTAAGACACGTTTTAGGGTAATTTAGTATTATTATAATATTATTTTTTAACCCTTATTTACCGGATTTACCCTTAACCATGGTAAATAAAATATTTACCAGAGTAATTATTCAAAATGTCTAAAAATAAAAGTTACCTATTTACACAATTTAAACATCCTGATTCCAAATATGGAATCCATTTTTCTAAATTCAAAACACAGAAGTGGCAGAAATTAATTTAAAATTAATTCCCGCTGTCAAAACAAAAAGCGTGTTTTTAAGAGATAATAACTATCAAAAGATTGACACTTCTTTATGTTCGGTTTAATTGTAAAATTATGTCTAATGACCAAAATTATATTAAATTGTAAAAATATATTCTAAATATACATTAAAACCACTCAAATTCATAATTTATCACTATTAATTATTTTGATTAAAAAAGTTGTTTTTAATTAAAATTTAGTAATTTTCACTATTCATCAAAATATGAAAGTTATCCGAAAAGTACCAAAATTTCACCTTAGGCTAAATTCGATATTCCGAATCCAAAAATGAAGTCCATTTTGAAATATAAAATATATATATTTTCAAAAAGTAGGTATTACTATTTATAACGGCTAGTTTGATTGGTTATGGTGTGTTAGAACTCGGTGTTGCGTACAACACACGCTGTCACATTATTCAAAGAGAAGCGTACCGTAGAAGCTTGGGGTGTTACATTCTCCCCTACTTCAAATAATTGCGTCCTCGCAATTTCTAGGGTATTACTGCATAAAAAGACTCGTGTGGTTCTTCATCATAAGTTCCTCGGGTTCCCACGTTGCCTCTTCCATCTTATGGTTTCTCCACAAAACTTTTACCAGACGCGTCGTCCGGTTTCTCAGTACTTGTTCTCTTGTATCAAGAATCTTGACGGGCTCTTCACAATAAGACAGATCGGGTTCCAGTTCTAATTCATCATAGGTGAGTACATGCGTTGGGTCAGGCATGTATTTTCTCAACAGAGATACGTGGAACACATCGTGAACTTTGGAGAGACTTGGCGGCATTGCCAATCGGTAAGCTACAACCCCAATTTGTTCTAGAATTTCGAAAGGTCCGATGTACCTGGGAATCAATTTACCTTTCTTACCAAAACGTATGACTCCCTTCCACGGAGATACCTTCAGAAAAACATGATCACCGACTTGAAATTCCAAATCCTTCCTTCGATTATCGGCATAGCTCTTCTGCCTACTTTGAGCTGCTTTGATGCGATTTTGGATTACTTTCACCTTTTCCACCGTTTCCTCCACCAGTTCTGGGCCTACAAGTTTTCTTTCACCAACGTCATCCCAACAGGTTGGTGTACGACATCTCGTTCCGTATAACGCTTCATATGGTGCCATCTGAATACTCGAATGGAAGCTATTGTTATAGGAAAATTCTACCAGTGGTAAATATTGATCCCACAAACCCTGAAAGTCAAGTGAGCAAGATCTCAACATGTCTTCTAAGGTCTGAATAGTCCGTTCTGATTGTCCATCTATCTGAGGGTGGTAAGCAGTGCTCAAATGAAGTTCAGTATCAAGGGATTTCTGAAGACTTTTCCAAAATCTTGAAGTAAAACGGGGATCACGATCAGAAACAATCGATAGGGGTACTCCATGAAGTCTCACAACTTCATTAATGTATAGTCTTGCTAGACGTTCCAGGGGTAGATCTTCTCTTATAGCAAGAAAATGTGCTGACTTGGTAAGACGATCAACAATAACCCATATTGCATCATTCCTTCTAGGAGTCTTTGGTATCCCCATGACAAAGTCCATCGTAATATTGTCCCATTTCCACTCCGGTATGGGAAGAGGTTGCATGACTCCTCCAGGCTGTTGCCTTCCAGCTTTCACTTGTTGACAAACCATACATCTTGACACAAAATCAGCAATCCCCCTCTTCATGTTGTCCCACCAAAAATGTTCCTTCAAATCTCTATACATTTTGGTGCTCCCAGGGTGTATAGAGAAATTGGAACTATGAGCATCATCTAGCAATTCCCTTTTTAGATCAGGTAAATCGGGAACACAAAGTCTCTTCCTGAATTTCAAAATTCCATCTTCATACACAAATTCTCTCAATCTCCCATCATTCACAGCTTTAATCTTCTTCTGAAATTCATTATCATCGTTCTGAGAACTCTTAATCCTTTCTAGTAAAGATGGTTTGGCAACCATTTGAAAAAGCATTGATGTTTCACCTTCCCTGGTTATTCCCATGTCCATCTTCACTAGATCCATGAAAATTGGATCCCTTTCAATTATCATATTGTTCAAAACTCCATGGTCTTTTCTACTCAAAGCATCTGCCACCCTGTTTGCCTTCCCTGGGTGGTAGTGTATCGTACAATCATAATCCTTGAGTAATTCAAGCCATCTCCTTTGCCTCATGTTGAGTTCTTTTTGTGAGAAAATATACTTCAAACTCTTGTGATCAGTATAAATCTCACATTTTTCACCATAGAGGTAGTGCCTCCATATCTTCAAAGCAAAGATTACAGCTGCTAACTCAAGATCATGAGTAGGATAGTTTTGTTCATGAATTTTCAACTGTCGTGATGCATAGGCAATAACTCTATCATTATGCATAAGGACACAACCAAGTCCTTTCTTCGATGCATCACTATAAATAACAAACCCATCATTCCCCGATGGTAGAGTCAATATATGAGCATTGACTAATCTTCTCTTCAGTTCTTCGAAACATTCTTCACACTCTTTTGTCCAAACAAATTTAACCCCTTTACGTGTGAGCTTCGTTAATGGGTTAGCCAATCGGGCAAAATTCTGGACAAAACGTCGATAATAACCTACCAAATCAATAAAACTACGTACCTCAGTTATACTCGTAGGTGCTGGCCATTCTTGGATTTCCTTGGTCTTAGAAGGATCAACAGAGATTCCATCTTTAGAGACAATATGGCCAAGAAAAGAAATCTCCTGAAGCCAGAATTCACACTTGCTAAACTTCCCATATAATTCATGCCTCCTCAGAGTCTTCAAGATAATGCGCAAGTGATTTTCATGATCTTCGTAGGTTTTGGAGTATACCAAGATATCATCAATAAATACCACCACAAATTCATCGAGATACTCCTTGAAAACTCTATTCATCAGATCCATGAATACAGAGGGTGCATTAGTCAATCCAAACGGCATTACAGTAAACTCCTAATGCCCGTACCTGGTTCGAAATGCTGTTTTCGGAATGTCTTCCTTCTTCACACACAACTGATGGTATCCAGATCGATGGTCAATCTTTGAAAAGTATTGAGCTCCATGCAGTTGGTCAAATAAATCATCAATACGAGGTAGGGGATACTTTTTCTTTATCGTTATAGCATTGATCTCCCTGTAGTCGATACATAACCTCATAGATCCATCTTTCTTTTTAACAAAAAGAACAGGGGCTCCCCATGGAGAAACACTAGGGCGAATAAATCCCTTATTACTCAATTCCTATAGTTGTTTCTTTAGTTCGACTAACTCTACAGTGGACATTCTATAAGGGGTCTTCGATATAGGCCTTGATCCAGGAATCAAATCAATGGAAAACTCAACTTCTCGTTCTGGAGGATGTCCAGGTAAATCTTCTGGAAATACATCTACAAATTCTTTCACAACAGGTACATCCTCTATTTGAACATTCCTTTCCTCACCCGCAGTTATTTCATTCTCTTCCTCCCCAATAATTGAATTTAGTTGAGCTATTGAGGGTGGATCTAAATAAGAATTAGGTGGTGACGATTCTGCTCTAAAAATAAGGTGCTCCTTATCATTATCATCAAGAATCGTAACCTCTTTCTTCTTACAATAAATCTTCGCATCATAGTCCGAAAGCCAGTCCATACCGAGGATTATATCAAACTCAATCATAGGTATGACGATGAGATCAGCAGATAAAGAAAATTTATGTGCTCTAATGAGGACTGATTCACAAAACTTTGTTGCAATGATACTTCCCTTAGGAGTTTTAACTAACAACTCCCTTATTAAATCAAATTGGAAATATCTAATTTTCTTAGCAAACTGGGAAGATATGAAACAATGCGATGATCCAGAATCAAATAATGCATTTGCTAAACTTGAGGAAACCATTAAATTACCTGCACCACGTCTTTCGGAGCTTCTACCTCAGCAGTAGTGATAGCATAAGCCTGGCCTTGATCCCTTGGCCTTTTCTGAGGTAAGTTCTCCTGACGCTTAGGACATGAATTTGCATAATGCCCCATCTCCCTGCAATTATAGCACTGAATGTTGGTAGCTTCCTTCTTCCCCTTGCAATCATGAGCTTAGTGGCCTTTTTCACCACACTTGTAACAGACTCCCATTCCCTTCAAGCAAGTACCCGGATGTTTCTTCCCGCATTTACCACAAGATGGATATTCAACCTTTCCCTTCTTCCCCTTATTTACATTCCCAGATTGATCAGCAGGTCTCTTCTTCTCTTGCTTTTCTTTAAAGTCATAAGACTTAGAGAATTCCTTTTTGGTCTTGATAGCACATGAGACAATGTCTTTGTACGATGAAAAGGATTGTGAGACTAATGCTCGGCGGAGAAATGGTTTTAACCCATCAAATAAACGATCAATCTTACTTCTTGGGTTGAGAATATAATCTCCAGCAT
Organism: Viscum album; assembly: GCA_963277665.1. NCBI lineage: Eukaryota > Viridiplantae > Streptophyta > Magnoliopsida > Santalales > Viscaceae > Viscum > Viscum album. The sequence continues at coordinate 893,219,629 of OY728138.1, forward strand.
ACCTCGCTAACCTTGTAAAGTTAGCCTCATACTTTGTGACATTCTCATCCTCCTTTTGTCTCAGACTTAGAAATTGTCTTTCCATATCTGCTCGATGGTCGCGAGGAAAGTATTTTTCTAAAAACAGATCTTTGAACTCCCTCCATTCCATATTTGATACTTCATCATCTTCCTTCATGTTCTGAATCAATGAACACCATTGATCAGCATCTCCAGTGAGGCGGTAAACTGCCATGATAACTTTTTCCCTTTCACTGCTCCCCAAAGCCTGAAATATTTTCTCTAGGGAAAATATCCATTGCTCAGCTACTGAGGTATTTGTATTCCCATTGAACATTGGTGGTTGTTTCCTCATGAATTGATCTAACATTGATCCTCCATGCTGCGGATCAGGGTGCTCCATACGGGTAAGGTTATTATTCATAACCTGAGTAAGTTGTCCCAGTATGGTGATTAGGTGATCAGCACCAGTTGCATCACCAGCCCCACTATAATTATCTTGAGCAGGAGGGAAATCCCTACATGGAGTGCGTGCATTGATACGGTTTCCATTTCTTCCACTAGGCGCCATTTCTAAACAATGACATAAACTAGATCAGTTTATGAATCAAAATACATAATCCCATACTTATAAAACACTTAACATAAATTGAACTATTTATGGATATAATCCATAATCATAAGAATTTTTTTTTCTTTGAGGATGTATATACTCATAATCCCTTCAAAATGATTTGTAAAGAAAATGAGAGTTATCCTAACCATATCCACCGGGAGTGTCGTAACCAAGAGTGCAGCAAGGTCCGTTGTCGTGCACCAGTTCCCGTTCGATTCTAGCTCAAAGCGGTGTTTTCAGGTTTTACCCCTAGGTACATCTGTGCCAGAGCCGCCTCTACCTGCTCGTATCCAGACAGGGATGTATTGCTCGGAAAACTCACAAAATCTATACAATACCAAAATTCTAGGAAGTTCTTCTATACTAATCCTCAAAGTTCATCTTAGGTCTACGTGCTCTAATCAGAGTTTATCTAAATCTAGCTTCCAAGGTTTGTACTAAACTTCCTCTGATACCAACTGTAACGCCTCGACCCCAGCTACCCAGAGTCGGTGCATTACTTCGTAACATTGGCATGATCACAAGAAAGATCAAATCTCGAAAGACCGATTGGTTTAGTAGCCTTGGAAACACTATATATATTCATAAGTTTTACATTACATCATAAAATGAAAAACTACTAAAACAACATAATGTTTCCACAGTCCACACTATAATCCCCTCATAATATCCCTGCAGGTCATTCATAACTTACATCTTCACTTCCTGGGAAAAATAAAACATAGAAAAGGGGTGAGCTCAAATGCCCAGTAAGGATAACAATATAGCGGAAACTTTCATCAATAAGAATAAACATTTAAGGCAATGTATAACTAAAACAAAAGCCTTTTAAACATGAACTTTCAACATGGTATGGCATAAATAAAATGAAATAATTCCATTTAATTATTCACATGGATATTCTACTAATCGAATAATCACATGCAAAAATCAATAACCACTTTCATAATGTTGGAATGCATAATGCCAGACTATCATAACCACATAGCCAAGGCCTCGTGCCAAGACTACAAATAAGATTTTGTCAAGGCCTTGTGCCAAGACACTAGTTTGTCTCATGAGACCTACCGATGCATCGAGGAGCTATAGCGGGCTCCACCCGTCACATATTAAGTCCAATGCATTCCCATATGAAAAGGTTTAAACATAACATAAACATTCGTATTAAAACTAGCATACGAAATGTCAATACTTTCACCATAAACAATGAATGGTATAAAAATAGCACATCCACAGTCAAACATATCACAAAACCTTCAATACAATATAGAAGTTTTGTATCATAATAAATCAACTTCAAATAATCTTAAAATCCATCAAAGGATGTTGACATAGATGAAATCAAAATTCTTTTTAAAGAAATATCTCCTTTTATTTTGAAATAATTTAAGATCCATATAAAATAAAACATTTTCTTTGAAAATATTCTTATAAGGTTGTGAGGGAAGCTTTGAAGATTTTATAACGGCGGAAAATAGCCGCACCCGCCGTATAAGTTAAAAAAAACATTCTTACCTCAATTCTGTCGAAAAGGTTAAAAAGGACCTTGTTTTGAAAACGACCGAAAGATTCCTTTATAAACCACTTATAAAAGTCAAAAAGGGTATAAATGAATTTAACTCATATTCTAGTAAATAGTAAAAATGTTTTGAAATGCATTTTTAAGAAACATGAATGTGGATAATAAAGAGATCCCAGTAGATTATTACGTATAAACAACCTTGGATAATGAAGAGGTTGTAAAGTAAACCCTTACCTTGTACTTTTCCTTGGTTGGGTTAGGTTAACCTCCTGTATAATGGTGAAATAGTTTTTATTAAATTATACAAGAATCATATATATTAATATGATATCATATATGATCTTTTAACATTGATTTGTTAATAATATCTTAGAATTATCGTCGTTTCGGGAGTTAACTTACTCATTTTCTTTTATATGTTTTGTTACATAAGCTATGGTTGTTGTATCTTATTCATATCCAGAATGATATCCAGTCCTTAAACATCATTTTTAAATCATCAAATGATAATTATACTTGAATGGATACGATGGAGAATGAATCTCATCGCGTTCGTGGAGACGGTAGTCCGTACGTACGCACGAGCGACAATATCATTCTTTTGATATTAAAATAATATATAAATGGATGGTATATCATATATACAGAATCATTAACATGTTATATTTATTATTTACATGAGTTACACATCATTATTATACCCATCCAAATAACATTATATTGAATAACAATTACACCACGACGTGGAGACGGTAAGCCATACGTACGCACGTATGGTGACATGTTATTCAAAGGGTGGATAGAATACTGAATATGATTGTACCATATTTATAATAACATCACAGTATATGTGAGATATTGGAGTTATTATTTTAGAATGGTAAGAACAAAGGAAGAATAAGTGGAAGAAGAAATGAACTTGGAGAAGGGTGGTGAAATCATTACCTCTTCTTCGGGTTCTTCCTTTTGATTTGATCAAAAGGGCTCCTTAGGTTGGCTTTCGGATCAAACTAAGGCCTCTAGGTTGTAGTGAGGGATTTTGGGAGAGTATTTGGGCAGAGTTTGGCCGAGCCAAAAGGCTTTGAATGTGTGAAGAAATGAGAAGGAGGAGTGCCCTTTTATAAGAGGGGTGAGGGGCACCTTTGGAAAAGCTAGAAATATTAATTTATAATAAATTCATATTCGGTTTATAATGGCTCCAAAGCTTATTATTAAAAGGTTAAGGTGGATATAGGTCGAAAACCACTCAACCAATAGAATTTAGACAGGTTTGGGTACTTATATTAACCTTATCTTTAAGTATTAACTCTAAGTTAATTAGTTTCACTTTTACAATGTCTTTTTGTATTTTTATATAATATGGTTAATAAACTTACTATATACATCCAAGAGACCCCCAAGTGGTACATTAATGAAGAACCTATCATGATATAAGTCTCTTGGCCGAACCTTAGATTTTTAAGAATTTAATATCAATTAATAATATAATATTTGTTTTAAGAACTCTTTTATGTCAATTTTGACACTATTCAATAGTTGATTTTTGTGAAACTCATAACAGATTGATTACTTCTAAAAAAGTCAATTAAATCAATCCTAATATATCATATTATCCTAGAAAATTAGTTTAATTCATTAAAAGTTTCATATTATATTTATTTGGGTATTTATAATATCAATTATTTTAATGTTTCACTATTATAGTAATTACTGCATCATCATTGTGTCATAAATAAAATAAATTATTTAATGTCTACAAATTATAAATAAAATATCATTATGTAGGAAATCTTTTTATCTTTCTAATGAATATTTATAATCTAATATCCAACATATATAACCCTATGTAACAATTGTTTTTCTAAAAGATATATGCTTGTGTCATTTTTGTATTCATTTTAACTTAATTAAAATAAAGTGTCATTATCACTTACAAGTGGATCCATGGGGTCCCAAAATCGACCCAAATATGCCCATGGTCGACCATGTATCAACCAATAGGGTTAAGACACGTTTTAGGGTAATTTAGTATTATTATAATATTATTTTTTAACCCTTATTTACCGGATTTACCCTTAACCATGGTAAATAAAATATTTACCGCAGTAATTATTCAAAATGTCTAAAAATAAAAGTTACCTATTTACAGAATTTGAACATCCTGATTCCAAATATGGAATCCATTTTTCTAAATTCAAAACACAGAAGTGGCAGAAATTAATTTAAAATTAATTCCCGCTGTCAAAACAAAAAGCGTGTTTTTAAGAGATAATAACTATCAAAAGATTGACACTTGTTTATGTTCGGTTTAATTGTAAATTATGTCTAATGACCAACATTATATTAAATTGTAAAAATATATTCTAAATATACATTAAAACCACTCAAATTCATAATTTATCACTATTAATTATTTTGATTAAAAAAGTTTTTTTTAATTAAAATTTAGTAATTTTCACTATTCATCAAAATATGAATGTTATCCAAAAAGTACCAAAATTTCACCTTAGGGTAAATTCAATATTCCGAATCCAAAAATGAAGTCCATTTTTAAATATAAAATATATATATTTTCAAAAAGTAGGTATTACTATTTATAACGGCTAGTTTGATTGGTTATGGTGTGTTAGAACTCGGTGTTGCGTACAACACACGCTATCACATTATTCAAAGAGAAGCGTACCGTAGAAGCTTGGGGTGTTACATTCTCCCCTCCTTAAAATAATTGCGTCCTCGCAATTTCTAGGGTATTAATGCATAAAAAGACTCGGGTGGTTCTTCATCATAAGTTCCTCGGTAGAAATGTTTAAATCTTATAGAAGAATCTAATGTTATTAAAATGGTTATGGTGATAGGAAGGTCCATTAATGACGTATATGTTTAAAAAACATTGTTACTGATATTTTGAGAACAAAATTGAAAATTAACCCTTTAGTTTAAACATTAAAAATATTTCTCTCATACTATTTAAAAAAGTAAATTATAACAAAAAATATCCCTTAAAAATAATTTTGAAAAAATGTCGATATATAAGGAAAATATACATGATCAATAAGAATTATAAGATCAAATTTTCTATTTAATAATCATCATGAAATATTTTAAAAAATATAATAATTAATCATAATTAATAAAAATTTAATCATTTAAATTACTTAAATAGGAACTATATAAACCACAAAAATGTATATATGTGAATATTATGAAATAAGTCTCAATGGAGCGGAAATTGAAATAAAATACCTTATATCATGATTTATTTTAGTTCAAAATTCATTTAAATACTATATTATAAATTTAGATTTATTATAATTACATAATATACCCATATAAATATCTATAATATCATATATTATCCATTTATATTAATTTATCAACCATTTGTTAACAATCTTTTATTGTTATCATAGTTTTGGGTGTTCTCTACTTCATTTTCAAGAATTTTTTGATTCCATAGTTCCAATAATTATATTATTATTATTTTTCCATCATCTACACAATTTTATTCATGTTATAAATATCATATATAATCAATATATACTTATACTCTTGCATTTAATATAGAGATATAAAAATGAATTACATTGTTTTTGTGGACGGTTGACCATACATATGTATAAACGTTGTATTAACTTTTACATGGATATAATAAAACAATGGTGCATAATAATAAATATTTAAAAAACATTATTATATCATATATATCATATATATCGTTAAAGACCATCCTATTTAACATCCATGTAAAACATAAATGAAAAAACTGATCACATTTCTTTATGGAGGTGGTATTCCACATGTAAGCACAAGGGACATTATCATTTTCTAACAGATTATATGGTACGAAGGTATATATTATATTTTTTATAGAATCATTTTTATTTAAAAATATCTTATATACTCATTATTTCCAACCATATAATGATTCATGTAAAGAGGTGATGAAAACAAATTACACTTCTACATGGATATGGTTAGTCATATATACACATGGGTAATGATTTTTATTTTCATGGGATGGAGAAGAGATGGAATATAGTTACACCATAATAATTTTAAAATCATTGTATATTTTTGGATCAGTACAACACATTAAGAGGAAGTAGAAGAAGAAGAAAACATGAAAGATTCGATAAAGAGGACTACCTTTTCTTTGGTAGACTTTCGTTATATATCTTCTTAAGGGAACTAGGGTGGGTCTTTTGGAGAGGAACTAACATATATAACATATTTAGTAGAGTTTATAAGATTAATTTTTATGGGTTGGTAGAGCTAGATGGATCAAAGTGTAGTAAATTAGTGAAAGGAGATGTGTCCTTTTATAATTGAGGGGAGAGGAATTCTTTGAATTTCATAAATTATTAAATTAATATAAATTATTTTCAATGAAAAAAATAGATTTTAATTAATAAAATTTAAATATAATAAGATTATAATTTTATTTCCCCCCATAAAATTGTTTTTTTACATGTTTAGGTTATGTTTTCATCCTTTTCTTTTAGTATTAACCCCCAGGTTATCCCTTTTGACAATTATTGTAGTATAAACATTTTCTACTATTAAGGTTTTAGTAATTTTAATATAAAAATAAAAAAGACTCATAAGATAAAGTTATTTTATGATTAAAACTTTCTATCATTAGTTTATCCAAATATAAGATTTTAATGAATTTAAAATTATTTAATAAAACATTATTTGTTATAAAAAAATTGATGTCATTTTTAATAAAATTCATTTAATTTTACTTTAAATACACATGAGTAATACATCATATATATCTAAAAAATTATGGATCAAAATAATTATTTCTAATTATATTATTTTACTATTTTAGAATCATTTATATTATTTCTCTATTAATTAAATTAATGTTCTGTCGGCACTGCACTATCATTTAAGGCAATTAGTTAATTGATAAAAATAATAAATATTTTACTATAATGAAAAATAATAATTTATATTTAAAATAAAGTTTTATAACTTAGAATAATATTTATTTATCCATATCATAAAATATTATAGATATTAAAGGAATATTAGTGATATTTTGGTAATTATTACTCACTTAAATATTATAAAGGTCAAAATCATAACCAAATGGAAAAAAGTACATATACTTGAAATTTGGATTTTTATGGATAATATATAATCATACAATGAAAATAATTTATGTTTTAGTATTTTCTTAGTTCTTATTATAATAATTTTAACCATAATTACACAATTTACCCTTAACATTCTCACAATTATTTAATATGGTAACAATTCATACTGACAAAAAATAAAGGGAACCTATTTGAAAAATTTATACCTAAGAATTAAAAATATTTAATAGAATTTTCAACATTCAATTTTTATAAAAGGAAACAATAAATTTAAATTTAAAATGATAAATGAACGAAAGGCATTATTTCTTGAAAAATGACTTCTTAAATATAGAAAATTTTTTATACCAAATTGAACCATAAAATGGATTCAAATAAAAATTATTGTATTATTATTAATTTAATATTGTTAATGTAACATTATTTATATTTTAAAAAAAATTATCTTTTATATTTCTTGAAACCAAAATGCAGTTTCCAATAAAAATAGTATTTTTTTACTATACATAAGAAAATAAATCTTTTTAAAAAACTACAAAAAAATCACCCAAATATAATTATGATATGTTTATTTAAAAATTTATATTATTTTTATAAAATAAAATTAATTGGGTTTTGTGAAATTAATTATAATATTTTCTCATAAAACAAAACAAAATATATTTTTAAAGAAAACATATTTCAAAATCATAAAACAACTTTACTAAAAATTGATTAAAATTTCCTAATAATTAATCAGTGAGTTTTTATTGAATAGGTACTTTATATAAATATTTACTAATCTTATTAATAATATTCCTACCCACCAATTCAATGGTTATGTTATAACAATCGTTTTTAAATAACAATGTTTCATGGTTTCTTTATGCTCGGTGTTTCCTCTTATATATGTTATCAAACATTGTGTTATTTTAGTATATTGGGGTGTTACATCCCCCACACACTCCAACCATCAATAAATTTTGTCCAAAAAATGTGAAATCATTCTCAGAAATTAAGGGTGATACATTAGGAAATTCCTTTATTCAGAACTGATATTCTAAAAAGTGTTAATAAATAATCATCATAAATGTGGGAAATAGAAATTAAAAGTCCTCTCCAAAACAAGGTTTCCAAATATGAGAAAATTATTGGGAATACATAATATAGACATGGAAGAGAAAAATAACACATAAAGAATAATAAAGAGTCATATAAAATATGATCAAGATAAATTTAATAACTACAAAACCATAAATATATGAGGGGTGAAATGATTATCAGTTCTTCAGAAATGATCATAATATAGTATTATTTTTGTTTCAAGGTAATTTTATGATATTTGATTAATTTATATACCATCTAGGATAACAACATGTAGAAATATAAATACATGATATCTTTTTATTTCATAAGCATAATTTCATCCAATGGTTTTTCATCGATCAATCTAAACTTCATATCTTACTCCTTGAAATGAATATCAAATATTAATTTTTTATTCATAGATGACAAAATTTCAATTTTAAAGGATCATAAGGTTCCTAAAAAATGAAATATCATTATTCATGTCTTTATATATTTTTCAAACCCAAATTATTTAGTACCAGTTATCCGATAATTCATTAATCTCTAAAATCTCCGAAAAAATCCCTTATATTCAAAATAATCAATTTCATAAATAGTTAACCTAAAGAATCCTCTATGAAATTTATGAAAGATTTAAAAACCAAAAAAATTGAAATATTTTATCAAATATTTATTCCCTAACTACATAAAGTATATCATAGTTTCACATACCAAATATTTGAATACATTAATAAACTAAATTACATTAAAAATCAATGAAAAAATAAATGATTCAAATAAATTAATCTATCATTATTCCTTATAAACCTTAAATAAAAAATTGTATTAAACTAAAAAAATAAAATTTTTATTAAATCACTAATCATTTTCAAGGTCACCAATAACATATAATTTACTTCAACGATATCAACCATCTATTTATTCCATCTAAACATTATTACTTCAACATGAGGCACATAATAAGGTTAATCTTCTCCACAGTATTCTGTTTTCTATAAAATATCGATATATCATTAAATAAAATTTCTAGGAAATAAGTACCATTCAATGTATGTTTTCAAATACTTAACGTTAAAATATTGTTGAACAATCCTTATATGATTCATGATTCTTATAACCAAAATATCATTGATAGATATGGTTATTGAATAAAAATATACGATCACATTAATCACTCTATTTTATTTATATTAATTGCATAATCATGGACTTATTGTCATTACCCATCCCCCGAGGCCCATGTAGTGGCTACCCCAAGCCCGGCTCCAATAGGCCAGGGGTTGGCGACTAGCACCGGAAAGGAATTTCCATAAAATTGGGAAGGCATTTTTTTTAAGCCTGTAAACACACAAACCAAGAACACAACAAGATGAAAAACACATAGTAAAACTAAAGTAGTAAAAGTGAACTTTGAATGTAAAGGGGGCCAGAAATTCAAGCCCAAATTATAGATACAACTACAACAGAAAACAACTCCCGAGATCCTCCACCAAGGATCATACCTGAAGGGGAGGTACAGTTCATCTCTCTAGCTCTCCACATCAACCAGTCACCTATGTGTACTGCCTAGTCCTGGCTCCATAATGTCTCAGCCAAGCAGCTTGTTGTTTGTATAAGACACGACAAGGTATTTGCAAAGCATGTGCAGGGGTGAGGCTAAAAATACCCAGTAGGGACCCCGAGACCCCCGAAGGTCTCCCATAATTTGGAAAAGGAAAAACATAAAATCATGACCTTGAAGACAAATCCTGAAATAAAGTCATCTTACACCAGGTATACAACTCATAGATTAAGAATAAATATGATTAGTCTTAATCTGTATCATTTTATTGAGTTTGGAAGTTCCATGTCTTAACTAAGAAGAAGTTCTTCCATTGTCGATCCAGAAATAGATGTATGTCGTTGATCCATGATGGGCTGCTCTAAGTATGGTCCTCATCGGATAGTGCACTATAATCCACACAGGTTTACTTGGATACTAATCTACACAGGGTTTCTATGATACTTATCCACATAGGGTCACTATGATTCTGATCCACATTGGGTCACTATGATGATGATCCACATATGGTCGCTATGATCCTGATCTACATAGGGTTGCTATGATGTTGATCAATATAGGGTCACTATTCAATTGAAAGAAAGTCATAGGTGTCCCCCCACATGCTACGCATGGGTTCCATAGAATCTGATCCTCAAGATATCAGTCGCTCCTCAACTACTACGAAGTTCCACAAAGGATTAACTCAAAGTACCATTATGACTTATAGGTCCCAATGGGACAAACGGCGCATCAACTGGACACCATGTCTGTGAGTAATAATCATTTTAGTACCAAGGGCCTAGTGGGAATCTATTTCGATCCAACTCGGTCATACTCCATCTTTCTCCAAAACATTTTTGTAGTATCTCAAAAGGATTGTCTAGTTCCAAGGATTCCAGGGTCGTAGACGGTTTGTCAAACGGATGTCTGGATTGTGGGATACGACCGTTAAAGAGAAACTGGGTCAAAAAGGGTCTAGGTCAAGTCTGACCTGGTCAGACTGACCCAACCTGCCCCTAACCTGTGCCGACCCAGCCCAGCCTGAACCGGATGGGTCTGCCTAAGCGAGCGGGCCCACGGCGGGCTCATCCCACTAGGCTGTGGACCGGCCCAGCCTGTCGTGGATTGGCATGCCCCACCGGGCTGTGCGACTAGACCAGCCTCTCAGAATGTCGTGACCTTCTCGGGGGTCATATCTCCTCACCCCCCACCCCCACCCCCCCAAACAGACAATTTAACTATTTTGTTTGCAACAATGGCGCCACGTGGTGTCGCACCCCTCTGTCAGCGGGAACTGTGGGGTGCAGGATCCCCTCAGTCGCGGATCGAAGCTCCGACCTCCCTCCATGGCGTGCAACGCCACGCCGCCTAATGACAATGTGACCAGCCAAGGTCTGACCACCCCTGCTATCATTTGCGGCACATTATGGGGTAGGCAGTGGTTTTACAGGACACCGGGTGAGCTCCGGTGGTCTATTTTCTCTTCTGATTTCACCTAAAAGCCACCTAGGATTCTCCCAACACTGCATGGCTCTTAGATTCATCTAGCCCCCATATTATCCAGTTTCCAAAAAAGAACGCAATAAAAGAAACAAAGTCAGAGGTTCATGGACTTGTTCAGTTGGCCTGTGCCATCCGCGTTAGAAAAATAACAAGGGTGAGAGTTAAAAAAATTATTGTTATTAAACTAAACCACACTCAAAACTCCCACAATAACCACCCATAAATTCGTAGGAATCATGGATTTACTTATTTTTGTTAATCTGCGTTCGTCGCATTCTCTAAAGATGATAGATTGAAACAAAGTCACTTGAATTTGAATAAAACCCACTACCTCAGATTCTTAGAAGATTTCCCAGTTGTGGGAGAATAATTCACGTTCATTGAAAACATCGACATTCATCGTTTCTGGATTCATTCCTCCAACGTTGTCATTTATGTCTGTTCTTCATTGGAGGGGATGTTCGTTATTTGGTTCTTCATCAAGAATTATCCCATGATTTACCATATCTACTTTCCCCACCATTTCAATAATCTAAAGTATATGTTAAGAGTTTATCTCCCCTTTCAATTAATGAATCATTAATTGGTGTAATTAATGAACCTTATTAATTATTTGAGGGGTGGTTACACAACATATTTGTAACTGGGCATTTAATGTCCCTATTTAAATGTTTGACCACCACTGTGGTCCCCACCACCATCACAAAAGATGTGGTATAAAAATAAAATAACATATTATTTTATTTTTTTATTCTTTCAAAATGTCCATAAAACAATCTTTTTCATCCGACCTTCTGTGGTCAAAGATAAGCCTCCCATAAGCGAATCCCAATGTTGTGAGATCTATAGTGTCCAGATATTTATATTCATATCACCAGTTCAAAAGATAATAAATTTCACTTGTACATTTACTTAAGGAACCTTAAAAAGGCTCAAAATTCCGTTTCGGGCTCTCTGGGCCTCGAAATCTTATGCAGTAACTTTTTTTAGATTCGTAATAATTCCATTTAAAAAAATTAAATTGAATTTACAAGTCTTTAAATTGTCCCCACCTTATGGATTTTCATCCCCAAAAACTACAACAAATGGTAGGAAAACAATTGGGGGTACTGAGCGTGTATATGAGCTTTCTGCTCCCATGGTCTCTCCTGGAGGTACCCGTGCTACCACAGAACTCGTACCAGAAAAATAAACTTCCTATGTATGACCCGCTCATGTCGATCCTTTATCTCTACCGGTAAGTCCGCAAATATCGCCCCATCGTCGATGTCTCGCTCTTCGCAGTTCATAACGTGTGGTGGATCATGCACGTACCTCCTCAGGTGCGACACTTGATAAAAATTATGCACTTGGTGCATTTGTGGGGGGAAGATCTAGACAGTGTGCCACCTTGCGTACTCTATTGAGGATCTGGAAAGGTCTGATGAACGTTGGAGATAGCTTGTTGCCCCTACCAAAACTCTGTAATCCTCATCAAGGTGAGACCCGTAGGAAGACATGGTCTCCCTCCTCAAACTCCAAGGGTTTCCGTATCTTGTCGGCATAAGACCACTTTCTTCTCTATGCTGTCTTAATCCTCTCCTGGATGATATGCACCTTCTCTGTGGTATCTTGTACCAACTCTGGGCCCATAAGTGCTGACTCCCCTGGGTTTGTACAATATAGGGGTGATCTGCATGGTCACCCGTATAGGGCCTCAAATGAATCCATGTCGATGGTGGAGTGATAAATATTGTTGTATGTGAACTCCACCAGTGGTAGGTGGTCCTCCCAACTGCAGCCAAAATCATGGACACAAGCACTAAGCATGTCCTTGAGTGTTTGTATGGTTCACTCTGTCTGACCATCTGTTTAAGGAATGAATGTGGTGCTCAAATGTAGCTGTGTCCCGAGCACCTCCGGTAATCCCTTCTAGAAGCAGGATATAAAATAGGCATCATGATCTGAGACAATCGTTGATGTCACCCCATGAATTCGTACAATCTTTTGTACTTAGAGACATCCCAAGACCTCTACTAATCCTTTCTCTCGAATGGGTAGGAAGTGTGCCAACTTGCTGAGTTGGTCAATGATCACTTAGATGGAATCATGGAAAATAGACATATGTGGGAGCCCTATCATGAAATCCACAAAGATACCATCCCATTTCCACTCCATTACCTCAAGTGACTGTGTAAACCCTGCTGGAACCTAATTCGTATCCTTCACTTGATGATAACTGAGGCATTGCGATATAAACCCCATCATTTCTTTCTTTATCCTCGGTCACCAATACTGATGCTAGATGTCCTGGTTCATATTTTCCACACCAGGATGTACCTCCAAAAGGGATGTATGAAACTCTCACAACACCTCCTCTCTTAGCATCCCCGGTACCATGATGCATCCTCTAAAGATGACGATGTGCTCCAAACCATCAGAAAATCCATCAAGAGCGTGTCCTGAGGATATCTGAGCACGTCGGGCCACGCAATCAACATCCCCAAGTTGTGCCTCCCTGGCGTGCTGAAGGAGTAGGGAGTAACTGTCATAAACTGGATGTAAATTGCTCCATCAATATCCATGAGGGGTAACTATAACACTGCTTGCTTCTCTATCAACTCACTCCGCAACTATAGACGAGACCTCCTGCTGAGTGTGTCTGCCATCACATTCCCCTTCCCCAGAGTGTAGACAATCTTCAATTCATAGTCATAGTGGATCTCTATCAATCGCCAATGTCTCGGGTTCAGGTAAATCTTTGAGAAGATATACCTGAGACTCATGTGATTATAGTAGACGGTAAATTATTCACCCATCAAGTAGTCTCTCAAAATAATCAAGGAGAAGACTAATACTGCTAAATCCAAGTCATGGGAATCATAGTTTTGCTCATGCTGTCTCAACTGTCATGAGTCGTAGGCCATCACTACTCGCTCTAGGATCAGGACACATCCTAGTCTGGTCCCTGATACGTCGCAGTAGACTACATACCTAACACCATCTTCTGGTAACCTCAAGAAAAGGGCACTTGTCATTCCTTACTTCTGCTCCTGAAAACTCTACTGGAATCTCTCTATCCACCAGAAAGGATTACCCTTCTTTTTCAAAGCGGAAAAATGTGATTCTACTCTATAAAAGTCAAGTATGAATCTTCGGTAGTACCTAGCCATCCCCAGGAAACTCCGCACCTCAGTCACAATCCTAGGTGGCTCCCAAGAAGGCACTTCCTTAGTCTTTGTCGGATCCACTTCAACTCTAACCTCCAAGGTAACATTCCCCATGAAGTGGACTTCCGATATCCAGAACTGGAACTTCGAGAGCTTTCTATTAAGCTGGTGCTCTCAAAATGTATCTAGAACAATTTGAAGGTGCATGGTGTTATCCTCCTCTGTCACCGTGTACACCAAGATTTCATTAATTAAGAACACCATGAAGCTATAGAGGTAAGGTTGGAAGATCATATTCATGAGTCCCATGAACACTGCTGGGGCATTGGTCATGCGGAAAGTCATTACCAAGAACTCATAGTTTACATATCGACATCTGAAATCCATCTTCGGTAAATCCTCATCTCATACCCTAAGCCGATTAGATCCTGATTTGAGGTTTCTCTTCAAAAATTATCTTACTCCATTTAGTTGGTCAATGATATCATCAATACTTGGGAGTGGATACTTTTTTTTCATGGTCACTTGGTTTAGGCACTTATATTACACACAAAGCCTTAGACTCCCATCTGCTTTCTTGGCAGACAATGTCGGGGATGCTCATGGAGTAACAATAGGCCCAATGACCCCCATCTTATAAAATTTTTCCAGGTGTACTCACAACTAATGAAGCTTTATGGGAGCCATCCAATTTGCTGGAGTAGATATCGGTGATGTCTAGGGGTACAGGTTGATGTAGAAGTCTACCACTCTGCAAGGAGGTAGTCCTAGAACATCTTCAGTAAAGACATCAACTTACTGTTCCACCACTACAGGATATGTCAAACTCCTATCATCAACTGCTCTGAGGGTAAGGTTATCCAACTGATGTGTGATCGGCTACACCCTCCTCTGGGAAAGTCCATCCCGAGGTGCAAAGGTTCCCTTATCGCCGATGAAGAAAAACATGGTCCCACCCTCACGGACACACCGAAAATTACACCTAAAACAATCAATCAGAGCATGGACTGTGGATAACCAGTCCATATCCAAGATGACGTCATAAGGCCTCGACGTTGTTACTAGGAGATCTCATCCAAACCACTTTCATCTTAGTTTAATCTCACACTGTCGTCACTAGTGTGTAATTTCCAAATCCTCTCCTGTAGGAGTCTCTAATTTTCAAGATCATGCCAATGGATCTAGAGAAATCTTTGAGCTCTGAATGAGAGTCATGGAAATGAAAGAGTGGCTGGAACCTGTGTCTATATGTACTACATCTAGGGTGGAGTAGACACAGATTGTACCTCAAATCATTTCTATAGCACCATGGTCATAGGACGCAGCTGCCTAAATCTAGGCTCTTCCATGTCCGTATGTTCCATGAGGTCAGGGTGGAACACCTGGAGGTGGTTGCGGTAGAACCTCAAATCGCCACCCACCGCCTAGTGCATGGCCTCTTCCTCTGCCACATATATTGCCCTGTTGACCTCCTCCCTCGAATCTCTACCTCTGACTCGGCAGTCCCTTAACTATATACGGGACATCTGTACGGTGGGTTAGGCAGTCGTGAACTATGTGGCCATGCCCACTGCAAATGAAGCATAGTATGCTCCTCTACTGGACTACTCTACCTCGTGAGCTTCGCACCTATGACCCTATATCCTGGGGTCATCCACCAGAAGGACTGGCCCGTATGGACCTCTACATCATCTTACTATTTCTTTCTGTAGATGAATCATCTACCTGTCGTCCGATGGTGGCTCTCACCATTGGTGTCTTCTCATTTAAGAATCTCTCCACCGATAATGATTTCTCGAGTACTTCAACCTGTGTCGTGATATTGAGAGATATCATTGATGCTCTAATCACCCACCAGAGACCCTGTTCAATAGTCTAGACCCTGATGAAAGGGTCTCATACCATGTTAGTGGAGTAGCAAGAGAATTCAGTGAATCTCTCAAAGTATTGGGCCACTATTAGGTTGCCCTTCTGTAAGTGTACGAGCTCATGAATACGCACAAAGTGTAGTGTAACTGGAACGAACTCTGCACTGAAGAGGTTTTCGATGTCCATCCATGTGAGGGTCACATCATCATGTAACTATAGCATCAGGCACCACCATATCCCTATTGTAACCTCAAAAAGACTAGTAGCTGGGATCACCATCAGCTCTGTTAGTGTCTAAAATAGGTGGAAAACTCTAGCCATAGCCTCAAGACAGTCCTCAACTTCCTGTTGATCTGTCTCACCTAGAAATATTGGAGGCCTCTGCCACTTAAATTTGTGAAATACGCTTAGTCATCTTGCACCGTTCGCTAGTGGGGTTGTTGGAAACTACTTCTCAATGGGTAGTGGTGCTGCTGGTGCACCACCCGAAGGTGCTATCACTGTATAAGGGCCCTTCACCAAAGCCTCATTGATCGAAGTTCTTTAATCGTGAACTCTCTCGGGAATTCTAGATAGTTGTCTATGTGAAGGAATCCTGAAAAGACATTGGTGTTCCAGGTTCAATAACTTATACATGTGAGCTGACTCAAAAGGGATCAAAATTAAAACACTTACAAAACACGCGCAATTAGTGTTTTCATGCACTGAGTCAGAAATCAGAATTCTGGGTCCTGATGTATGGATATGTCAGCCACCGCACCAACTTTGGACTCCTCGAAGTAAAAACCACATTCAAAACACTTATCACAATTGATCTGTTGGGAAGATCAAAGTCATATTTCATTGAATGAACTGACTCCTCTGATAACACATCGTCATGAACCATCCCCCGGGGCCCGTGTCATGACTACCCCTCACCCGAATTCCATAGGCCAGTGGTTGGCGACTTGCACCACAAATGAATTTCCCTAAATTGGGAAGGCAATACCTTTAATCCAGCAAACATAAAAACCAAGAACATGAAAAGATGCAAACCACGTAGTAAAACTATTGTAGTAAAAGTGTGTACTAAAATTAAAGGGGGACAAAATAAAAGCCAACACAAAGATAAAACCACAATAGAAAACAGATACTAAGATAGTCTATCAAGGATCCAACCTGAAGGGTTGGTATAGCTCATCTCTGCATCTCTCCATATCAACCAGCACCCTCTGTGTACTGCTTGGTTCTGGCTCCCTAATGTCTCATCCAAGCTGCTCGTCATCTTCAAAAGACACAACAAGGTGTGGGAAAAAGCTTGTGTAGGGGTTAGTCTAACAATACCCAGTAGGGATCCCAAGACCCCCGAAGGTCTCCCATAATTCCTCAAAAGAAAAACCATAAATCATGACCAGAAACACAAAGCACCAAATAATGTTAGCTTACAATAGGTATACAACTCAAAGAACAAGAATAAAGATGATTAGTCTTAATCTATATAATTTTATTCCATTTGGAATTTCCATTACTTAACCACAAAGAAGTTGTTCCATTGTCGATCCACATAGGGCCGTATGTCTCTGATCCATGACGGACCACTCTATGGCATGTCTTTTTCAGGTCACACACTGCTAATCCACAGAGGGTCACTAGGATTCATTTTCACAGAGGGTCTATATGATTTTGATCCACACCAAGTAACTGTGATGTTTATCCACACTTTTTCTCTATAATGCTGATCCACACGAGGTATCTATGATGATTATCCAAACAGGGTCACTATGATTCTGATCCACATAGGGTAACTCTTCAATTAACATCTAGCCACAGGTTTCCCCACACTCAGTGCACTGTCATTCACTAGAATCTACTCCTCGAGATAAAATTCATTCATCAAAAACCAAAAAGATCCACAAAAGAATAACCTAAATGAATTCCATGCCGAAAGGTTCCAAAGGCGATAGACAGCGTGTCTATCAGACGCCCGGTCTGTGAGTTATAAGTGTTTTAGTACCGAGGGCCCGGTTGGATTCGGGTTCGATCCAACATGTCCATAATCCAAAATTCTCCAAAACTCGAGTGGAGTAACTCAAAAGGACCATCTTGTTCAAAGGATTCCATAATTTTAGATAGTTTTTTAAACGTACGTCTGGTTTTTGAGATACGACCTTTAATATGAAACTTGGTCAAAAAGGGTCCGGGTTCGGTCCGACCCGGCTGGACTGAGTCGACCCGCACCCGACCTGGTCCACCCATCTAGGTTCGGATCACCCTGACCCAGTCTGGGTCTGACTCCGCCCGGCCAAAATAGGCTGGGCCAGCCCACTGGGCCACAGACCATCCCGACGCACCTTGGCTGGGCACGGCTGGTCGTGCCATGGGGTTGGCTCGGCTCGCTGGCTTGGCGTGACCCTTGTGGGGTCGGCTCCCTTCCCAAATATAATATTTGTATTTTTGGTTTGAAATGGAGGCGTGATATGGTGTCACCCCCATCTATCAGTGGGTCCCACGGGGATAGGTCCCCCTCCACCATGGGGCGCAGGTCCCCCTCTGCTTGTGGTGCGGGTCCCCCACTGTCATGAGGCATAGGTCCCCCTCCATTGAGGCTCAAAGTTGCGGCTCCCAATACGGCATGCGACGGTGCACCACCCAATGCCAATGAGGCTATCCAAGGTATGGTTGTCCCTGCTATCTATCACGCTTCCTTCGGGTGCTTCCTTCCTCTATGTCCATCTTGTCGGTGCTGCACCGGTGGGGCTTTCGTGGGCTACTGGGTGAGCTCTGGTGGTCCGTTTTCCCTTCTGATTTCACCTACAGGCCTGCCAGAATGCTTCCAACATTGTGTGGCTCCCAGATTTATCTTGCCGCCATCTTTTCTAGTTTACCATGAATAACACAATCAAAGCAACAATAGAAGAGGGTTTGGGCCTTGTTTTGTTGGCACGCACCCTCCGTCTTAGCAAATTAACAAGGGGAGAGTTCAAACATCATTGAGAGAAGACTAAACCCTGTTCAAAAATCCTGCAACAACCACCAAAAAATTCGTACAAATAGGGCTCATACATGAAGTGTCAATGATTTATAGTTATAAATTGAGCTCATACCTGATGCCACACCTATCCAAAATTTTCCCAGTAGGATGGCCCCATTGAACTAGAAGTTTTAAATAAGAAAATTCAAGAACACTTTGGTAAAGGGTTCACATGACTATGTAAATCTCATTGGGTGACCTAGTGCATTTTTAAAAGAAAAGGGATGGATCAATGTTGGTGTGTATCTATTATCAAGTGAAAAATAAGGTCACTAGAAATAAATAGTATCATATTACAAGGATAAATGACCTTTTCAATCAATTATAAGGATATCAGTACTTCTCAACGGTGGATCTTCATTATAGATATCATAAACTAAATGTGAACAGGTATTAAATTCTGAATGCTACTTCTCATACAAGGTATTATCATTATGAGTTCCTAGTGATGCCTTTTGGACTTTCTAATTCTAATGAAATCCAAATTTTATGAATAGAGACTTCAGAGACTGCCTTTAAAAAATTTTGATAGAGTTTATCCATGATATTCACATCTACTCCAAGTGCAATGAGGAATATATGGAACACATAAGGATTTTGATGGAAACATCAAGGAAGGATAAATTACATACCGAGTTTAGAGAGTGAGACTTTCTGATGGAGCATATCAAATTATTTTGGAACATGATCATAAGTGATGGAACATCTATGGACCCTTCAAAAACAATGGTAATTGAGGTATTGACCAGACCCATTTGGGTCACTTAAATCCATAGATTTCTTAGCTTGGTTGTGTGCTATCGATGTTTTATGTGGGAATTATCCCGATTGTCTAACTGATAAACTAATTTAACAAAAAAAGGGGAAAAGTATGTTTGAAATGAAGAATGTGAGGAAGTATTCAAGGAACTCTAGAAGAGGCTAATCACTACACCTATACTCACACTACCAACACGTGGAGATTGTAACACCCCGAGATTTTATGAAAAATATTCTTTTCATTAATGTCTTGTGTTTTACGCTACACCAAAAGGATCTTGCACAAAACGCATCCTTGACTTGCATTTCATTACACGCAATCACGACCTTCCATGATAGAGTGTGCAGTACACAATACCGAGTTTCACTAAACAACGATATGCTGTTAAAATATTATTACAACTAGCCGTTATAAATAGTAATAACCACTTTTTGAAATTTTTTAAATTTTATTTTTCAAAATGGACTTCATTTTTGGATTCAGAATATCGAAATTAGCTTAGGGTGAAATTTTGGTACTTTTCAGATAACTTTCATTTTATGATGAATAGTAAAAATTACTAAATTTTAATTAAAAACAACTTTCTTAATCAAAATAATTAAAAGTGATAAATTATTAATTTGAGTGGTTTTAAAGTATATTTATAATATATTTTTACAATTTAATACAATGTTGGTCATTGGATGTAATTTCACATTTAAACCAGTTATAAACAAGTGTCAATCTTTGGATAGTTATTATCTCTAAAAAACACGCTATTTGTTTTGACGACGGGAATTAATTTTTAAATTAGTTAATTTAGCTGATATGTTTTGAATTTGATAAAATAGACCTCATTTTTGAATTCATAATATCAAATATAGATTATGCCTAATTTTTGGTATTTTTCTGGAAACTTTCATTTTTTGATGAATAGTGAAACCACTAAGTGGTAGTTAAAAAATTGAATTTTTCATAAAACTTAATTTTATCGCTTTTGTGAGTGGAATTTAGAAAATTATAGAGACACGGTTAATATCAAGGACTAAAATGTGGTTCAATGAGATGAAAATATTTTTTGGTGAATAGTAACTTTTTACTTTTTTTTGCCACAGTTAAAAGTAAATAGGGTAATTAATGGTAAAAATGATATTATTATTACGCCAACACATGTAATAATTCTATTGGATAAATTTAATTTGACCAAAAACAACCTTAGGAATAAAATATGACCATTTAAGCCCACTTGGATTAGATTAGGTCATTTATTATTAATTTATTTAAAGAAGGGTTAAAATAGTTAAAATCAAAGTTTAATAAGTAAATAATTTTTAATATAGGGTTATACATAAGATAAATTCGACTATAAATATTCATTATAAATATAAAAATATTTCCTACATAATGATATTTTATTTGTAATTTTTAGAAATTAAATAATTTAATTTATTTGTGACACAACGATGATGAAGTAATTATCTTATTAATGAAATATTGACATAATTGATGTTATAAATACCCAAATAAATGTAATTTGAGACTTTTTATGAATTCCACTAATTTTCTAGGTTAATATGACATGTTAGTATTGATTTTATTAGCTTTTTTCGAACTAATCATTCTGTTATGATTTTCACAAAAATCAATTACTAAATAGTGTCAAAATTGACATAAAATGGTTTTTAAAAAAAATATTATATTATTAATTGTTATTTTATTCCTAAAAATATAAGGTTTGGAAAAATGACATAGATACGGTTATATATATTAATAATAAACAACTTGGGGTTCGTTTGGCTTAACATAGTAAGTTTATTAACCTTATACTGTCAGAACACAGGAAGACACAGTAAATGTAAAATTATTTAACATAATGTTAAAACTAAATGATAAGGTTAAAATAGGAACCTAAACCTGTCTAAATTCTATTTTATGAGATAATTGAGACCCCTACCCACCTTATCTTCGAAATATATCAATTTGGAGCTATTAAAAACCGAATTTGACTTAATAATAATTTAGTATTTTTAGGTTCCCCTCTCCTCCCTTATAAAAGGGCACCTCCTCCCCCTCTTCCTCACACTAATTTGAGCCTTAAAGCTCGGCCAACCCCTTCCCATTTATCCTCTCCACTTCCCTAGAAACATCCTAGAGGTTCTGGTCTTCTTCAAATACCTATTTTAGTGCTCTAAAAGGAGGTCTCAAAGAGGCGCTTCAAAGAAGAGGTAATGTCCGTTACCGATTCTTTCAACTTTATTTCTTCTTCCAATTATTCTTCATAGGTTATTTCATTATGAATTAATAACATCAGTATCACTCATATACTGATATGTTATTATAAGTATGAAACAACCCTATTTCACCATCTATCCATCCTACGGAAAATGAAATCACCGCGCGTGCGTACGTACGGAATACTGTCTCCACGCCGTGGTGTAATCTATTTTCCACCACCACCTTACTTGGATGGGTATAATGGTGTAAATAATAACTATATATGATTATTTTAAAGTGATATTGATTCTGAGATAGTATACATACACTCCAATACAGTCCCACGATCATGAGAATGATATCATCGCTCGTGCGTACGTACGGACTACCGTCTCCACGACGCGATGAGATTCATTCTCCACGTTAACCATTCATGAATGACTATAAATTATATATAATAAGTAATCATTAAATATATGACATAATAATGATACTGGATTTATGTGTATATATATGTATTTCATCTACTTAATTCCATTCAACTCAATAAGGAAAGGAAAACAGCGTTCATGCATACGTACGGCCTACCGTCTCCATGAACGGTGTATTTATTTCCATTTACTGATCTATTATATATATGTATATTCTGAATATATAATATATATAAATCATGTTTTACATTCTGGATTTACGTAATCATGATCTAAGTAATCATATGAATAATTAAAAGTTAAAACACGAACGACAAATGAGACGATTTTACCCAAAACTCTCTTTAACATGGAATTTACAAAAGAACGGGTAATATAAAGTCATAAGTGAGCCATATATGATATTATAACAATGAGTATGGTTCTGGAATAAGTCAATGACATTTTTTAAATCAGTTTACATGAGTTTCGGACACTTACGAAGCAAATCGGACCTAAGGTAAGGGAAAAAATCACAATCTCATTTTTATCCGAGATTTCTTATACTTTGGTATTTACTAGGGTGTATTTTATCATCCACATCCACGTTACCTCAATATGTAATATTACTTCCATCCACCTAAAATTTTTTAAAACCTATTTTACCCTTTGGTGAGTTTTTAGTAAATGATATGAAAGGAATCTTTTGTCGTTTTTCGTACGAGGTACTTTTTGACTTTTCCGAAAAAAGTACGAGAAGAATGTTTTTTTTAACTTATACGGAATGAATGGATTTTTAAAACATTATTTCCAAGAATATTCCTTTACAAGTTTTCAAGTTTATTTTTAAACAACTTATTTTAGTTTAAAATTGTATGACATGTTAAGAAAAGAAAAATGTTTTTGAAGAAGAAATGATATTTTCCTCAAGAATGGAGTTCAAGAGTTTTATCAAAATTATTTTCGATCTAAGATAATATAGGGTTTTGTTTCTATCCCTTTTATGACATGGATTTGATTATGTTGTGATGGAAATATTTTTATGAATTCCTTTATCTTATATGAATTTTTTATAATGTCACGATGTTTAAGATTCCCATTTTTATTACATGGGTTATGCTATGATGTATGGTTTATGATTTTGTGGCACACATAAGAATGGTATCATTATGAGATGGGTGGGACCTATATCTCCCTCCAATGCATTGGGTAAAGATTTTATATCTCATGAGACAGACATGGCTAGAACGGTAGGTTATACCGGTTCAGTGAAACAGGACTGAAACGAGGAATGAACTCGGTTCAGAAAGGGACTTTGTCTACTAAGATAGTCTTGGAAATGAGTCTTGACTAATAAGAAATGATTCTCTATGATTATGTGTGTGTGCCACAAAGTTTCATGTTTTAAGTTATGATTATTGGGATTACATTTCACTACTATGATTTATCCCATGTTATGAAATTATAATCTCTTTTGTAGGTTAATATTTCCAAAAGATATGTTCTTATGAATATGATGTGATTGATATTTATTTTGTTTACCCTTAATGAGCATTTGAGCTCACCCTTTTATGTTTTCTTTTCCCCAGGATATAAAGAGAGGTTTTAGGTAAGAAAAAAAGGAAGATCTTTATAGGAGATGTTTAAGATCTTTCACCATGATTAGAAGATTATGTTCCGAGTTTCCAAAGACACTAAACTATTACGGTCCGTGTGTGTGCGTGTTTCTGTTATGTACTAAATTATTCCGCAAAAGTAATGTAATGACCATGTACGTTAAGATTTGGGTCTCTACAGAGATGGTATTGTGATATAATGTGATGATTCAAAGATATTATTTGGTTGTGTACTCATGAAGAATGATACAGTGATATCCTAGGTCTCACAGAGGTTGAAGATCCATGAGAAGAACTACCTAATGTGTGATCTAGAACTAAATTTTTTGACTTTTCCCATGAAAATTTAGTGACACTCCCTTTATGGTGATATGTGTGACAAATATACCAAAAACAAAAGTCTAAATTATATATTCACATAGAATGATATCCATATGTGTTCATGGATATGGTTAGAGCTAATCGAGGACTATAATAACTCTATTCATTACGATCCAAAAAAGGTGAACAAGGAAATTTATTCTCTTAGAAAAAAATATCCTTCATATGTATATCTCAAGGTGTTTGGTTTGTCATCAATATAAAGAAGATAGATAAAAGTCCAAAGGGATGATGAAACTATTTCTTATACCCATGTGGAAATGGGAGAATATCACCATAGACATTGTCAATAGTATCCTTAAAACATTCAAATGGAATAATTAGATATTGGTCTTGGTGGATCGACTCACCATTAATTCCCAATTCATTACTATTTTGGAATATTTCTCACTTAAACAACTTGTCAGGATATATGTGAAGGGAGTGGTGAGGCAGAATGGGGTTACACTTTATACAATCTCTGATCATGATCCAAGGTTCATATATAAATTCTAGATAAGTATTAAACATGATTTGACAACTGAATTGAATTTAAGCATGGCTAATCAACCCCAAACAGATGGACAATATGAAGAAAATATTCAAATGATTCTGGACATGGTGGTAGAATGATCAATGGAATTAAAAGGAGGATGGTAGCATCATCTCCCATTTGTATAGTTCTCATATAAAAATAATTTTCTCTCGATTATTGAAATGACACCATATAAATCTCTATATAGGAAGTGGTGTAGAACTCCAATATCCTGGGATGAAGTTGGTGAATGAAATCTACTTAGACCTGATCTTTTCCAAGAGATGACAGAGATGGTTCAATCCATCTACTGACATATAAAAGATTCTTATAGTCTAAAAAATATATATACTGACAACCGTAAAAAAAACATGGTGTTTAATATTGGAGAAAAATGTTTCCTTTGAATATCACCATGGAAGAGATTCATGTAGTTTGTAAAGAAAGGGAAGCTTATCTGAATTTACAGTGGAGCCATTGAGATCCTTGATCACATAGGAGTAGTACCCTATTGACTTTCACTTCCACCAAATATGTCCTAACTTCAGGGCATGTTCTGTTTATCTGTTACGAGGAAGTATATACATGAACCCTCACATATATTGAATCTTGAGGTGGTACAACTAGAAAATGACCTCTTGTATGCAGAGATGCTAGTGAACATCTTGGAACCAAGTGGAAAAGACCTACACCACAAGATCAATAACCATGTTAATGTGTTTTTGAGGAACTATAAGTTATAAGAGGTTTTATGGTAACTGTAGGAAGCCATTAAGGAGAAATTCCATCAACTTTTTCACCATAAATTTTAAATTGAAAATTTGAAGGTCAAAAATCAAAATTGAGAAGAATTTAACAAACCAAATTTTTTTCATTGAAAATTTCCTTCTTATAATTACCTTATATGGTATAAAAAACATACATAACATATGTATCCCAATAAAAAATTATTCTCATCAGTGATGAATGAAATAAGTGGTATCTATTGAAATTAAGGAACCTATTCTGGTGGAATAGTAACTAGACCGTTGGAATAGTAACCTGACCATAAATAATAGTAATTTAGTCAATATAATAGTAACATAACTAGTGAAAGTATAAATAAAATTTGGGAATCGTATAAATAAAAATATGATATATTTATGTCATGGTGGAAGTAAATAAATGCTTTCAAAATGATAAATTAAGTGTTGGTATTTTTAAAAACATAATTTTTTTTCCAATTATATAATTAATATATTGATTTCGAACAAAAGGTTTTATCATTAAAAATATTTATAAATTAATAAAATATTTTGTTATAATAATAATATAATTTTATGAGACCTTGATTACTTTTTCAAAGGGTCAAAAATCCATTTTAATATTAAAATTGGTATTTTTGAAATTAACATGGATTTTATAGAAAAATTGAATTTCATATATTTAGAAGATTAATTTCATAAAATTTATTCCATTTTATAAATATAAATTTTAAAAAAAATATGGTGAATTTTTGGGACTTTTCTAAAATAGATGAATTTTTACTAAATAGTGAAATACTGAAATTTGTGTTATATGCTAAATACATTAATTTTTTTGTCATGAATGATGTATATATGAATTATCAACCATAATATATAACTCTCCTTTATTATTTAATATATTTAGTGGTATATATCAACTCTTTTGATAGTCTTGATCGAAAATTATAAACAAAAATGAAAATAATCAAATTATACCCCTTCCTACCCTATAAATACCACTGCTCACCTCCTCTTCACCTCACACCATAAAATCCATCAATGTTGCCTAAATTAAAAAATATTCCTTTCCCCAGACTCTTCCCAAAATCCAATATCTTTTTCTCACAACGAAAGATCAAATCCATGTGCCTTAAGAAGGTTCTTAAGGAGAAGATATTCATTAGATAAAATCTTTTTTCTTTCTCTTTTAATTTCATTCCATTTATTGTCTTCTCCTTAACTACACAATTAAAAGTGAAATTATACCTCTTGTATAATATATATATTATCATTTTATTATGTTAGTGTAATATCCATCATCAAATATATTCTCTTCTCCTTTAATTCTTTAAATGAAAAAAATTGTCTCTGATGTCTCTATTCACCGCCTTTGTGGACGATGAGTTTTCAATTTCCATTACCATATTATTAGATGATAAAAAACCATTATTATTTTAAAATAGATTGTAATGTTCATATTATAACTTTTTAAATTTTTTGGAACTAATTTATAACTATAATATATAATAAAATTAAATTGTTCCATTAAGGACTAAAAACCTGCCAAGATAAATGAAATATTTATCATTAACATTTTATCTAATTAATCATACTCATATCAGAAAACTAAATTATATATATGACCATTTAATCTTCTAAAAATTCATTCTTAATATGTAATTTAAATTATAAAAGATTATTCTCATGTTATACAAACATGCCTAATTCTATATAAGTGAACTGAACCTAAAAACACAGAAAATGAATTTTCCAAGAATGATGAAATGGAACTCTATAGCTCTTCAAAATAGCCATTGTTGAACTTAATAAAATTACAATAAATCAAATAATTATATAATATGTTCTATATTTAGTGATCAATTAATAATGTTTTAGTATCTGGGATATTCAGTGGAAGTGAAGAAAGTATTCACAAATAAGCTAAGGGGATTCTAAAACTTGATTAACTTTCATTGGCTTATACCTATTCCATGGGAACTTTCAGAATATATAATCTTTTAATGTAACATAAATATAATTTCATTATTATTTACTTATATTTTCTAGGATATATAAGTTTCCAAATTGGTTTTGACAAAAATAAATACTTTCTTAAATAACTCTTCTTTCTAAATCAAATCTTGAATCCTCTTGATATCATTTTTTTATTCACTCATGATTGATGAGTATTATGTGAAGTATGTTTTCCTTTTTTACTTTCAGAACCCCAAACCTTATTCAGGAATTAAATATTTATTATATTCTTATGAAACCCATTATGTTCCAAGTGATATTTTAGGAAAATGATTATTGTAAGTTATATGTGGTATGCAATATTATGTAAATTTTATGATATGATATGTGGGACTAAAATTATAATGACATAAAATTCATTAGGAAATATTTTTTATCTTAGGATATAAGGTTTAATATGAATTAACATTATGTTATCTTTATTCATAATGACAATGTTATGATTATACACATATTTTATGTGTGAACGGGATGCTAGACTTGTTCACAACTATGTGTGGTATTTCACCACTATTACATGTTGTTTTATTTTTACACATTCCCACTTTATAAGCCTTTATCTGATGGTTCATATCATGATTATGATAATGATTCTATGCTTATGTTATGATTATGATGAATATTGTCACTCATGTTAAATTGATTCGTGTACTTATTTGAACTCTTACTGAGATCTTCGCTCTACCCATTATATGATATATATCCTCAACTAACTACATATACTAAAAATAATGTGTGATTTATATGGAGAAATAATATGTTCATAAATAAATATCTATGTTTTATTTTTTAAAATTTATGTATGGTTCTAACTCTATCAGGAACATAAACCTTTTGATTCGGACATTATAATGCTATAATGTTGTTTACTTCTAAAATTATGTAATAATAATGTAATAAAAATTAGTGATTCTATATATGTGTCTCAAACATGTGTGAATATGAGAAACTATAGGTGTCCTTTTTGAATTTATGGGAGCGGAATTCTTGGAATTTCATAAAGTATTAGATTAATAATTTGCATATTTCTTGCTAAAATTGAACCAAATTGATATAACTCAAAATTAAGGTGAGAATAGGTCTAAATTACCTCATTAAATAAAAATTATTCAAGTTTTGTGTATGTTTTACCCTTATATTTTGTTATCACCTCCCATTAAACCATTTCACAATATAAAAAATACTAAGGTTTTCTACCCTTAAGTGTAAATAATGATACTATAAAATGAAAAAAGTCCCATATATTAATCCTGGTTAATTTTTAACACCATATATAATTCATTTGAACAAATATAATATTTTTATGAATTTTAAATCAATTTATAATATTTTAATCAGTATAATATAACATTAATTTCATTTTCAACATAATTCATTTTATTTGACTTTTAATACATCATGAAAAATAGGTAATTCAAATATAATCCTTTAAAACATCAAAACAATATTATATTTATCTAAAAAATAATGTAACAAAATAATTATTTCATCTTATATTTATTTTTTTATTTTTTTAAATCATTTATTTTATTTTTATATTAATTAATTAATGTTTTTTGGTGTTGTGTGAGAATTTAATGTAATTATTTCAACACTAAAAAATTTTATATAAATTATTATGATAAAAATAAATCATTTATTTTTTAAATGAATACTTATAACTGAATATATTTTGAATTTATTACTATCTTAAAATATTATAAATATTAATAGAAAAAAAGTGACATTTTTGTCTTTACGTTTCACTTTAATATAATAAAGGTCAAAATCATGGAAAAATTGAAAAAAAATGTCATATATTGGAAAATTTTATATTTATGTGCGAGATATAATCATCCAATAAAATTAAATCAAGGGCTACTGTTACTTTTTAGTCATTCTGTGTTACTTTTTAGTCATTATCACATTAATTTTAACCTTAATTACCCAATTTACGCTTATTGTGGTGACAATTATTTACTTTGGTTACTTTTCATTAAAAAATAATAATGGAATAATATATATAATATTTGGGCCTACAAATTAAAAATATTTAATTAACTTTTAGTTATTAAATTTCATGAAGTAGCATTAGATAATTTAAAATCAAAAAACAAATCGCAATGAAATGCCATTTTAAGTATAAAGATGTATTTTTACAAAATTAAAGTAGGAAATTTATTCTTATAAAATTTATATCATTTTTAATAATATGATAAACGTAATTTTAATTTTAAACTAATTTCAAACAAAATATAAAATTATACTTTCTTGAAACAAAAAAAATAGTTTTAAATAAAAAGAAGTATTTTCCCTGTTCACTGGAAAATCAATATTTTTAGAAAATCCAACAAATTTACTTGATGATAATTTTGATATATTTATTTCAAAAAATTTATTATTTTTAATAAAATTAAATATATTTTACTTTAAAATAAATGATAATATTTTCTCCAAAAATGGAAAAAAAATCTCTATTGACTAAAACATATTTTAAAAGAATAAAATATCTTTTGAAAACATTGTGTACTAGTTTCCTTAGAGTTATTAATGAATATGTATTAATTAGTTACTATATATATATATATATATCATAGTTTTATTAATATTATTCATACCCTTCAATTAAGCAACTGGGTATAATGGTCAATTTGAAAAAATAATATTTTGTGGTCCTTTTAACCTTTGTGTTGTGTGTTGTATACGCTATCAAAAAAAGTGTTATTTTATGATATTGGGGTATTAATATTATATTATTATTATTAATTTTTATTATTTTAATATTTAATAGCTTAATGTTTATTTCAAAAATCACTAAAATGGGTCAATCAATACTATATTACCTCTACATGTTGAGATAAGTCCAATACAGTTTTTATTCTCAAAATAAAACTCTATATGTTCCCCTACTCATCCATTAGTGGTTATAACCAAGAAAGTATTTCCATGTGGCACCAACCACATGCCACCCTTATATTTTACTTCCTCTAAAATATGTATGTTTCATGGTTAATCACTAGATAAATAATATTTCTATTGGAATAAAGGGTTCATCATCTCGACTCCAGCATAGTCACCTCCCACATAAAGACATGGACACATGGGATCACATCTGATTGAATTGATCAAGCAGTCCTGATCTAGGTGAAAACATCCCCATGTGCATGTCATGTCTAGTTCAGATTCTCAATGATTGATTCAATTATATGGGATCCCACACTATGTATCATCTGTTACATTACCTCAGGTATGTTTCATGTTTCATTTTCACATTGTTTTATTATCATATTGGACAATTGAGTGACCCCCACAAGTAGTTGTGTAGATATGTGTCCTCATCCCCATTATAGATTTATGTTTAAGCAATGTGGATGTTCATTGAATCATCAAATGTTTTAGATTTTTTCATCTATTAACACTCTATTTTCATCATTCAAGATGGTTCTTCATAAAGTGAAAATTATCAAATTTCATAATATAGATTTATTCCATCATGTGGATCAAAGAAATATAAATTAAATTTTATGAATCAATATAATAAGGTTCCAAAATCTATAGATATGTTAGAATCCTATAAAAATTCCTTTTATCATAACATTTAATCTATATTTCAAATCATCTTATTCATATTCACATAGAATTATTTATAAATTTTATAACTATATATCATTTGAAATAATATTCTTCATGGTATTATGTAAATATTAAAATTATCAAACAACATCTCAAATGTTCCTTCTAAAACATCTCTCAAAATAAAACTTATTTTTTAAGAAATTTATTCCATAACAAATTTTATAAAAAGTTTTTGAATATTAGAGTCATTATTTCGGAATATAACTTTTAAACCATCAAAACATAGAGAAAAGTTTTGGTGCATCAAAATACTTTATATGTTGAATAACAATCAATTCATCATATTATGATCAATCCAAATCCATTATCATTATTATAGTTTAGAAAAAACTTATATAACATTCATTTCAAGAATTTAATATTTAAAAGTACAATGAGATGAGTAATTTTAATTCCTCATATGTTATTAGATGGGAATGTCAGAAAAAAAAGAATAATTCAATTTTCATTGATTCCTTATTATTGAATAAATTCATCAAACTCTAGTGGTGGAATCTACATAGAAATATATTTCAAACCCAAACACACTTAAAAATTAATTTAATGTATGAATACATAGAGTATTTTTAGGACACGATAGTATTCAAATAATATATTAATTATTTAAAATCTCTCACCATCATTACTAAAATTTCCTATGTCGACCAAAAAGGTCAAAAATACCATCCTAAATTAAATGAACCATTATAGGATCAATGATAATGTTTTTTTCTCAGTAAAAATTTTCTTCTACAAGGAAAATATTATTTTCTCATTTTAACCAAAAATTAATATTTCCTTTCAAAATCCTAGTTCCCTTTAACTATACAACTTGAAGAAATTATTTGATAAAAATATGTGATTGTAAATCTAAATAAACTATAACAGTTTTGAAATTCCTTGTATAGGTTTTTTTCTCATAGATGAAACCCTATAATATAACAAAATTCTCATCCCCTCTCTCTCAATGAATGTTTGGAGGTCTCAACAGTGATTTATAACCAGAATTTAGAAATAATAGTGCAAAAAAATCTATTAATTTTCATGATATCATAGTTTATGGAACAAATTATGGGAAACCTGCATATCTACTCTACAAACACTGTAATCACATAAGATTATCATACAACCTAACATCCCATAGAACACCTACACATTCTTAGGTTTGGTACATAGAACACATATGGTTCCCATCATAAGTAATCACATTTATATCCATAGGTTCATTCAAATAAAATAAAATCAAAATTTTGTTTATGAAAACATTATATAACTTATTTTTTATAAATTAAATATCCAAACCTATATTTATAACTATGTTATCAATTATATATAGTCACACATTTTCCAAGTTAATTCTATATAATGAATATGATGCCTGAATACACACTCTCTTACCACCCCTAACAATGAGTAAAATAATATGTAGTAAATTAAAATCCACCTCTCTTGAAATAAATGGATTATAGTACTTGAAAACTAAGAACAAAAAAAAGACATAATAATTGTAACATTACACAAAGAGTTATAAGATAAGAACATGTATAAGTTCGATATCGTGTTCTGAATAGCCTTGTATCTAACTACCATGTACCAAATATTAAAGAATAAATCCAATGTTTTGATAAAATCTCTAATATCCCATACCAAGAACACTATGATATTTTCCTCCTTTAGTCACTCCCGTTATTTTTTTCATCCCATGCCTATAAAATTCTTTGGGATGGGAAAGGTG
Organism: Viscum album; assembly: GCA_963277665.1. Classification (NCBI taxonomy): domain Eukaryota; kingdom Viridiplantae; phylum Streptophyta; class Magnoliopsida; order Santalales; family Viscaceae; genus Viscum; species Viscum album. Next base: position 893,252,976 of record OY728138.1, read on the forward strand.
TCCACACCCCTTATTAATAGTTTTTTGTGCCTCAAACAACCAATATGTGTCAAGACCCGACCTTAAACATTAAAAATTCACGTGACATTAAACATGAATTCACATTCTTACATTCTTAAAGATATTTTAGGTTTAACTATTTAGAGAGTTGTGTCATAATTAATTAAAAACAAGCCCATTTATTTCTGAGTGGAAACTTTTAATGAGTATTCACTTTTCCCATAACATAAAATTTATAAAATAAAGGACGTTATTTATAAATAATATTCAAGACTTTTGTCATGACATATTCGTTTCCCTTCCCCATTCTTAAACACCGTGATAATAAATATAAAAACAAGGGATGGCCACAAAAAAACTCTCTAAGGGACCTAAAAATAAAGAAATAATTTGTTAATCCATGAATACATATATAAAATTTCCATTCCTAAAATAATAATTTTGCTAAAAATAAACCTTTCCAACCTATGAAATCACTTTCACTGTCAAATTATTTTCCAAAAAAAATAGAAGAAAATTTAAAGGGGAAAATTATAATCATAATGGTATCCTTGAAATAATGAAAACTCATAAAAACTCTATCACAAAGTTATAATATTGAACCATGCAAGGTAGAATATTCTCTCCATTTCCTTTTAAAAAAATATTTCCATAAAACCCTATATAAAGCATATATAAGTCATGTAGATAACATAATGTGTCATTTTTATATCACTCTCGTGTAAGCATCAAATAACCATCATCGTTTTATTTAGAGTGACCATCATAGTTACACCTGAGAAAACAATCATGATTATACATGGAATAAAAATCATATTATACTCCCAAAATCTCTTAGGAGGTACATTTTTAGTTCACTCTATCCATTCATACAATGTATTGGAGAGATATAATAGGTTCACTGATTATAGGTTTATAATTGAACCATCTTTCCATATAAACAAGGACCAAGAACTATAACACAATACATTTAATCTTTCATCATATAAAAAATTTTCCACCAATTTTTTTTTGATATTCATATATCTTTTTCCTTAGAACCCCATTATTAAAAATATTAACTCCATTAAAAAAGAGGTTTGTTATTTGAATAAAACATGAATGATTATAAAGGAATCCAAAATTACAATAATATTTTTAGAATATGGAAAACTCATTATCATCATTTACATTAAAATAGATCACTCCTTTTTCCTTTTTCAAACAAAGTCAATGTTGTTTGGCAAAATATTCTTTTTCAAACCTTCAAAAAAAGACAAAAGAAACCAAAAATTTCCTTTTTAATCACGAATCTCCATATAAATACATCTATAAAATAATTTCAAAAACTTTGGAAATGGAAGAAATTGAGTTTTATGGGAATCACTAAAAGATTATTTTTAAAATAAAGTATTTTACCTTTTGTCGGACTCATCTCATATGTTCTTTAACTTCCTATTATTTGGAAAGTATCCTTTGACTAAAACATTAATACCAATATGGTTGGTATTATCGTTAAACTATAACCTCTAGAATGAAGTTAGGGATTCTTGGAAGGTATTTTTTTTAGGTATTTTTCAAACCAAATTGTTTTTTATGTGTGAATTAATGATAAAAATAGGTACCCTTAATAAGATAGTAGAGGGGAAATCAGGGAATTTATTAAAATATTAAGTTAATTTAATTTATTTTTTTATAATGTTCCAAAATTAATATTGTTGGAAGATAATATTAGGTTGAGTATAAATAGTCTCATCCAATACTTTTTTCTAATTTGACATCCCATTTTAACCCTTATCTTTTTGTTTTAACTCTTCATCAACCCTTTTGATAGTTAATGTAATATTAACACTTTCTATCATCTAATGGTTATTAATTTTTATATAAAATAACCAAAAATCCATAAATGAAAAAATATATAATTAGGAAATTATTATTAATTATTCACAATAAAACATTTATATTAATTTAAACTCATTTGATAATATATTATTTATTATAAAATATCCTTAATGTCAATATAGGAACTATTCAATTACTTTGAATCTAATAACCTTGATACAACAAATAAATTTGAATAAAATGAATTAAAACCACTATTATTAGTAATTTTTATCTATGAAATTCATTATTCACATTAATCCTTTCATATTAAACTACACATAATATCTTTAATATAACTTATTTTATTTTTCCAATAATTGGATAATTACTAAGTCAGAGTTGTGTAAGAAGTTAAGGTAATTATATCATAGATAATAATTAAAAATAAATTACCATAATGAATATAAACAATTTATATTTACAATTAATAATTATATTAGAATTTTTCTTTTGTTTATCTCCTTGATAAAAATATTATATTTATTAAAAACATGAGTGTGACATTTTTTACTTTTTGTTATATAAAATATTATAAATAATATAATCTGATACAAATGGAGAAAAATTTATATATAACATAATGTTGGATTATTATGTTTGAAATTCATATAAAAAATTAAATTTTTTCAACTTTTAGGGTCATTATTTTGTGTTTATCATATTATTTTGAATCCATAATTATTCACTTTACCCTTACAATGATGAAAAATATTACTAATTTTATTATTCATATCGACCAAAAATAAACAAGTTCTATTTAAAAAATTTGTTCTAACTAATTTAAAATATAAAATGGATTTATAAAAATTAAAGGCACAAAAATTTCATAATATAATGTCAAATTAAACATGAAATTTTTTATGAATTTGTATGTAGAAATATTCATACTTGAAGTATAAAATGATTTTATACTAAATTCAAGTATGAAGTTCATTTAAAATATATAATTGGATGATTTAAAATAATAATTCATTAATAATATTTTAAAAGTAATATGAAATATAATTTTAATTAATAAATACTTTAAAATAAAATACAATTTTAATAAAATTCTGGATTTTTCCCAATTCATTAAAAAATAAAACTTTCCAAACAAATCAAAATATCAACTTATGATAATTTATATATAATGAATTCAAAAAATACTTTATTTTTTTTAGAATTAAACTTATATAGTTTGTAAATAAATATTTTAAATAAATTAATATAATAAATAAATAACCAATTTGTTTATAAATAAATCTTTTTCCGTTTGACCGGAAAATTGTCCAACAAATATAATAAATATAAAAGCATAAGAGAAAAATAAAGAATATATGAATATATTTTATATAAATGATACTTTAGATATTACTATAATAACATGAGATTTTAGGAATCGTTTATTTTCAAATAAATTTAATTTATTTAATAGCTTTTATTAAACGCAACGCTGAGCTTTAATGAAAAATAGCATATTGGGAAAATAATATTATTTAATATGATAGTTATATTATATCTATTGGAAAGGATGATATGAATATGACTATAAAAAATATGAAAATATATGTTTTACACACATATATAATGAATTCTTTGATAAAAATTAATTAGAAATGAAAATAAATACCATTTTTAAATAAATTATATCTTTTTCTGAAATCTATTTTTATGTGTACAAATGTTTTGTACCTCAATAAATTAAACAAAAAAATTATTTTAATTATTTTAAAAAATTTATATATTAAATTTTTAATCAAATATTTAACATTAATATTATGTGTTTTATATGCATGAAATAAGAATGCATCCAATTTTATACTCAAAATTTGTATTTATCTATAAAAATTTTTCTTTAATTTTTTCCACTTGTTTTAAATTTATTTATTTCAAATTTAATATAATTATATTTAAATAATTTAATAAATTTCTTGAATAAAATTTTTAAAATTATCTTACAATTTTTTGGGAATTTTATGAAAAGATAGATTTTTTAACTAATAGGGAAAATATTGGTTTATATTAAAAAAATGTTTTCATTTAATGAACATACAAAAAAATTTATTTTAATATTTTTTATAAATTGAAATTACATAAATTATAAATTTATTAATCCAATTTATTACATTTTAGTCAATTTTTTTTAATTTTTATATGATGATATTTAAGCATTTAAAACAATTCAGTTTGGAAAATATTTTTTTCATCGTGTGTGGGGGATTGATTTTAATTATAATTTTCTCACTTATATTAATGGAATTTTTAAAAATGTATTAAATGTTTGGAATCATCATAATTTATATTATATAATATGGACATCTTAATTTTCCATCAAAACTAATAATAAAAAAATTAAAAATCAATTATTGTGGTTATGGATAAAACAGATTTATCAGAGATTAAGCTTAGAAAGGGTTAAAATGAAAAATAATCTTTTAAAAACCTCATTATATGGTCATATGTATACATGGTCACCTATAATGTTCTATAATCACCCATTTTAGACCATTTTCTTATGTGAAAAACAACGGTACACTTCATTTGTATCCAAAATTCCATATGTTCCCTCTCTACCACTTATAAAAGTCAAACCACTCTCCTCTCATATTAACACTTCAAAAATCCATTGGATATTAAATTACCTACCCAAATTTCATAATTATTTCTATACTAATATCTTATATGCCTAATATAGATCATAAATCCACTCTATTAAGGAATTATGTTTAACCTAAAAAGGTTGACTGAAGAAGAGGTAATGTTTTTAACTATGCATATTTATTTTACAACTTGTTATAAATCCTTCAAATATTTTAAAAGTATGATAAAATAATAAAACCATTGTATCATATAAACTTATATTTTATTATTTTAATCTAATAACCAAGATCCAACTACACTAATATAAAAATGGGAAACAATATTATTCCTCGTGTCCACGAAGGACTACCGCCTCACGAATCGATGTTATTCGTTTTCCGACACCACCTATCATGGAGGGATATAATGATGGATTAAATTTTTATATAATATATTTATGAAATAATTATACTTATAGAATTATAATATCACACTTATATTATTTCCTTCCATCCTTTTGGAAAATAATAACATCGCTCACTTTTACGGAAAACTACCACCTCGCAAACCGATGTGATGTGTTTTTCATTTATTTTTTACTTAGATGACAATAATGATAAATTACATGAATATATATGAAATAAATAAAATAATTATAAATTATAATATCACATACACCTAATTACTTTCCATTTAATGGGGGATATGATAACATCTTTTGTGTGTACAGTGGACTACCACCTCACAATATAATGTTATTCGTTTTTCACCAATGATTTGAAAAAAAAAATTACTATAAATTTAATGAATTAATGTGATATATATGCAATAAAAATTATTATATTGTGGTAATATATTATTTATATTTTTTGTTTTATATCTCATAAAAATGGAAACATTGTTCATGTGTGCATACAACATGTCATCTCTATGAAGGGTCTATTTCATTTTTATATCTAACTTTAATAGATTACTCTAAATACATATATAATGAATATATATTATATTTATTTCATTTTTAACATTATTAAAAAAATGTAACCATGATTAATGTATGATTAATGAATTTACTAGATTAAAACATACATGAAAAATAGTAGTTATTACCTGAAATGTAATTTTAATAAGGAATTGTCAATAAACTAGTAATAAAAGGTCTTTAGTAAATAATTTATGTTATTATATATATAAGTATGGGTTTTCAATATATTTATAATAAACCTATATGTATTATAAATTATGTTTGAATGTGTATTAAGGATGTTTAGACTTAAGGTAGGGGATTACTAGTCTCAATTTTATTTCTAGGATACTTATGCCAAATTCACTACATGTTTCTATTTTTTGTTTACTACCCCATTGAAATTTTATATCATTAATAACCTTGTTTTAATTTCATTTAATGTTTTATTTTGTAATGTCCCTCCATCACCAATATGGGGGAAGGGGCACCGGATTGCCAGACCCTTCCTTCCCCAAGTTGAAGGAGAGATAATGACCCCAGAAACCCGCCTTCAAAAAGTAAATTCTACAATAGTACAAGAAAAACCCAAAGAAAAGTAGCAAATAAAAGAAAAACAGCAACAACCACTGTCCCAAGGTCCGAACTAGTATGGTCCTGCATGATCCTCAAATTACTACTAGAAACCAAAAAATAGTTTATATACATAGGGTGAGTATACAGGTATACTCAGTGGGGAAACCCAAAAGCTATCATGCACAAGTGGGGAGGAATTATAATGCCCCATGAGAAAAGAAGATAACCAGAGCACCTTCCAAAGAAAACTATCCACCCCAACCTCGCCAAGGAACACTCCCCAAATAACGCAAGTCAAGTAATGTAATAGTAATAAGACATCGATGTTTGGGTACCCCGTGGAAATCTCTCACTAGTTATTGAAGACATCCTACGCATCAGACCTCTCCCGGCATTCTCACTACTGTCCCACTTCCATACCACGCTCTCACACAGCTGGGCTATCACAACCACACATCCTTACCACAAAAACCTAGGCCACAAAAACCAAACTTAACCACACCCTCACACACATGGGTCCAAACAACTACTTCCACGCCCGAAGACACTTAGGCCTCATTCCGAAGACACTTGGTAAACCACCTTCCCACACACACCTGGGCCAACCACCACCACGTACCCTTCCCCAAGAATCTAGGTCCATAATAGACCTCAAGTCATCCCAAACTTCTCAAAGAGTCTTGGGATCCTCGAAAAAGGGAGAAACAAGGAGCTAATAACCATCCACTCATAGTAGTGTTAGGAAAAACACCCTCCCTTATGAAATGGGGTGTTCAGCACAAAGTGCTCAACATGGGTGGTGTGCAAAGAATAAACATAAAAACTAAATTATAAATATAGGTAACAACTACTCATCCCATCCAAGGGGTTCGAAAACTAGCATACACACAAACACCCTCATTACTATTCATTTAGAAAAAAGACAACGCCCATGGCCAAGTCACAACTTATTCCCAAAAACTAATTTCTCATTGAACCCTCTCTTGTTTTCATATTCAAGTGACTCCATTAAAGTAGTTATTCAATACAAGGAAACTAACCGTCATATCCATAAGGCGAGGAAAGGAAAACACCCAAATTACAATTTAAGCACTCACACTCGGTTCTCTTGTAATTTCACAACAACAAAAGGGATCTGTGAGATCCCTCAAACTATTGTAACCAAACCAAGCCCCACCATATGGCCCAACATGGCCTGAGATCCAAAAACCAGCAACTACACCACAACAGAGGATCTCATCCCCATCCAAATCGCTTCCCAAGCATCAACCATAAACATCACCAGAACAGAGTAAGGAAGTTTTCAAATTTGAATATTCCATTCATTCAGTTCATGATTTCCGTTTATTTAACTGGGGTGACCACACAATGATTTTTAATCATTGGTCATCCATTTAATCAAACGAGTTTACTTGATTTACCAGTTCCCATGTTACATCCATTCAATCACATAAATATCCAGAAAAACAAAGGTTCATTAGTTCACAAGAAAAGATCCCCAATGGCCATGATTTTCAGTGGCCATAAGCCCATACAATTCACAATACAAAATCAAGGATAAAGAGTACAGCAGAAACATCGATCACACCCCACTTCATTCTTTAAAAGTCCATTTATTATCTTCGTTATGGTTTGGTTTCAACCATCCCCATAGAAAAAATAGCATACCTACCCCTCATGATACATAGTAAAGTTATGCTAAGGAAAACCCCTACTTGGATGATCAACAATCGATGTTTTTGTTCATGTGTGGGGAATTGGGGGTGCATGACATGCATGGGAGGAGCTTTGGGGACTCCAAGGGTGAGTATGAATGCTACAACATAGGCACACCACTTTCCTCGGGATTGGGGATCAACTTGCACCAATGAGATGAAGGAAAAGAGACCAGTCTTAAAGAAAAGAATTCACGTGTGATACAAGAGAGATCCTGGATTTATGGGATATCAAAAACTTGAACGACTATAAGGTGGATCATTTTTTCACCACGCAGTTGGGTGGTTACACATGATGGAATTAATTTTCATTTAATAATTCTCATCAGATAGGTGGCCATAACAGATATGCATTAAATGGTTTCCTTTAATTAGAGGAAAACACGCCACAAGAGAAGAACTGGAAAGTACGTGAGAAAAAAATGGTGCAAAACTAAAGAAAAACCACACATTTTGGTAAATTAAGGGTCTCCTGACTCTTGGGAGATTTTAGATATCATTTATGGGATTTAAATGGATTTAAAATGGGTATTAAAACACTTTTACATCAAAAGATTCATTACGGGAGCAGAACTGGAAAAACTCGGGAAATAGGGAAAAAAGTAAAGAGGTGAGACATGGTTTGGTGAGACACCATAAGTGGTACAACCATTTCAGTCTGTGACCTTCACGGTGCCACCGGTTCGATGAGACATAATGAGTGGTGCCACCGATTCAGTGTGCGACCGTCATAGTGCCACCAGTTCGGTGAGACTCCGTGAGCAGTGCCACCATTTCGGTGTACGACCATCACGGTGCCACCGTCATGGTGCCACTGGTTTGGTGAGACACCGTAAGCAGTGACACCTTCATAGTGCCACCTTCATAGTTACACCATTTCAGTGGAATCAATTTTTTGGAAATGTAATGGACCAGGAGGGTCCATGCCATTACATCAGATACCTCTCAAACTATTATCTCCGTCGAGAAATAAAAACTACACTGAAGAAAAGAGAGGGGTCCAAAAAACAACCCCGAAAGATACATCACAGGAGAACACCTCCTTGAAATCTAGAAATACCTCTCCTTCAAGTAACCACACATCATATAATGGTGTCACTGTTTAGACATATGGATTAGGGAGTCATTTTCCCGTATGTCATGATATTTTTTTCTTTGAGTGGCACTGACTTGCCTGGACGGGTTTAATCGCATCCACTCTAATGGGTCTTGATTAGGGATTGAGTCCTCCCTTCCCCATAGTTTGGACCCATCACACACATTTAGATAGTGAGGAAAATGACACATTCAACATTAACAAGGTAAAGCATTACATCAAAAAAAATTACGAAACAAAACATGATAAAACTGAAAACAGCTCTGGGAACTAGGTTCATATCTATGCCTCTCATTCATAGGTACTCTCCTTAAGGCCACCATGCCTCCATAACACATGAACCAAGGTAATGGTTTATCCACGAATTATTTTCTCCTCGTGACCTTCGATCATCATGGGTCACTCTACGAACATAAAATCATCCCTTATATCCAACTCTCCCTAGTCAATGACATGGGAGTCATCGTGTAGATATCGACAAAGATGGGAGATGTGGAAAATGTCATTGATCCTATCCAACTAAGGTGGAAATGATAGCTGATATGCCACCTCTTCGACTCACCCCAACACTTCAAAAGGCTCGATGAACATTGGAGAGAGCTTCCTACCCTTGTCAAACCTCTGCTGCCCACGTCGAGGGGAATCCTTCAAGAACACGTGGTCTCTATCCTTGAACCCCAAGGGCCTCCTCCTACGATTGGCATATGACTTCTGTCAGTCCTGGGAAGACTTCATCATCTCACGCACAAGCTGAACCTTCTCTGTCATGCTCTTCACTAACTCTAGGACAAGAACACCTGCCACCACAACCTCGGTCCAGCCCACAGGCGAACGACCCGGCCTCCCATACAAGGCATCAAACGGTGTCATTCCAATAGTAAAGTTATAGCTATTATTTTAGGAAAACTCAACTAAGGGAATTTTTCGTCCCCGTGATCCCCCGAAGTCCAAAACACATGTCTGTAGCATATCCTCCAATGTTTGGATGGTTCGCTCTGTCTTCCCATCTGTTTGGGGGTGGAAATCAGTTTTAAGGTGAAGCTTGGTGAAAAAAGCATGCCCCAATCCTCTCCAGATGCATGAGGTAAACCATGAATCCCTATCTGAGACTATGGTTCTCGGAACTCCATGAAACTGCACCATGTCGTCCACATACCACTGGGCTAGGGTATACACCGAACTCGACTCCTTGATCGCCAGGAAGTGAGATGATTTCATCAACATATCTACCAATACCTAGATTGCATCACATACTTCATGAACCATGGGTAGTACTATTATTAAATCCATCGATATGTCATCCTACATCCACTCGGGGACATTTAAAGGCTATAACATACCTCCTGGGACGCGGTGTTCAGCCTTCACCTGCAAACACACCAGGAACCTTTCCACAAACTCCACTACTACTCATTTCACCCAGGGCCACCAAAACATTTTCCTTAGGCCTTGGTAAATCGTGGAATCTCTTGGGTGTACTATTACGAGTGTGTTATGAAACTCACAGAGAAATTATTCTCGTATCACCTCTAGGAAAAACAACTTCCCTTAGAAAAGCATCTGATTCTGACCATCTTCCAACCACCCTTCCGGTGCATTGTCTTGGTTAACCTAATCACACATCACTTCACTCTCTATGTCTCCCCACTGAGACTCCTCCACCTGCCACAACAGAGAGGATTTCACTGTCATCTGGAATTGACAATCTCTACCATCATCCACCCTTTCATCCAGGTGTAGGGCTGCCAACTCCTCCATTGCCTTCCAAGCATCCACATATTCTCAAACAGCTTCCCTCTATGACATCATGCTCAAGGCATCAGTAATAACATTCCCCTAGCCTTCAGGTTAAGAGATCTCAAAGTTTTAGTCTTCAAGAAACTTCACCCACCATCATTGTTGCATGTTCAAGTCTCGTTGGGTAAATATATGCCTCAAACTCTTATGGTCTGTGAATACCACATAGTGCTCCCCGATGAGGTAATGTTGCCTAAACTTCAACGCGAAAACTACTAATGCAACATATAGGTCATGAGTGGTATAGTTATTCTCATGAGGACATAACTTCCGAGACCCATAAGATATCACACCCCACTGCTGCATCAGTACACACCACAGTCCAAGTCTAGAAGTATCACAAAACACCTCAAACAACAGCCCTACTTCTGGTAACTTGAGCATCGGAGCACTGACAAACCATTCCTTCAGATAGTTGAACACTGCCTGACACTACTCACTCCATACAAAGTCCTAGTCCTTTCTGGTCAAAGTTGTCAAAGGAGTTGCAACACAAGAGAAGTCAGGTAAGAACCTCCGATAATAGCCTGCCAGACCCAAAAAACTGTGAACCTTCATCACGTTCTAGGGTTCTTCACAAGATACAACCGCTTCATCCTTTCACAGATCAAATGGTATCCCCTGCTCGGACACCACGTGTCCAAGGAAATGATCTTCACTTGTCATGAATGTCATGACCCGTCCCCCATGGCATGTGTTGTGACTACCCCAATCCCACCTTCTATAGGCCAGAGGCTGGCGACTTGCACCGAAGGCATATTCCCTAAAACAGGGAATGAATTTCCTTTAAAACCTGTAAACACACATGACCAAGCACACAATAAGATACGAACACAAGAGAACTGTATATTAAATAGAGTGAGTACCATAAGTAAAAGGGGCCAGAATACAAGCACAACTGGGAAGTATAATAAAATGAAAGGTACACATAAATTGAACAACTCCGGTGAACACTCTCCAAGGATCTTACCTGAAGGGTAGGTACATCTCACAATCTATCATCAGTGCAGTACACCTCTTCTAGGTCCACCTCCGAGCTACCTTTGGTCCTGGTACCCTCGTCCTCAGTTAGAATTGTCTGTCATCTACACAAAACACAACCAGATGCTGGCATAGCCCGTGTAGTGGTGAGTATAACAATACTCTGTAGCGACCCCAGGACCCTCATGGTCTCACTAAATCCACAGAGGAAAAACCACAAGGCATAAAAATAATTTTCAATCCCACTTAGGTATATTCCCATAAATATACCTATGTTATCAAGTATACCCATCTCAATCATGAGGAAACACATGGTCCAACTCAAAATCCCAATGATCAATTGTTCCATAATGGAAGGAATACCACGAAGGTAAGTACCACATAGGTATGCCGCAGAGAAGAATACCACCAAGGTATCACCACGAAGTTAAGGACTCAGCTCACACTAGGTATTACATTAGTTCAGTAATAGAGATGATTAGATGTAACTACTGAATCATCTTACTCTATTAAGATTCAGACCCAAGAAGGATAATAAATCATCATCAGACTCACAATGGATTGTAGGAAATTGTCAGACCCACACAAGATCCTAGTACCTCTTCAGACCCACATAGGATCCTAGTACATCTTCAGACCCACACAGGATCCTAGTACATCGTTAGTACATCGTCAAACCCACACAGGATCCTAGTACATCGTTAGTACATCGTCAGACACACATGGGATCCTTGTAAATCGTTAGTACGTTTGCAGACCCACACAGGATCCTAGTAATCTTCAGTATGTCATCAGACCCACACAGTATCCTTGTACATCATTAGTAAATCTTCAGACCCCCATAGGATCCTAGTACATTGTCAGTACGTCATCAGACCCACACAGGATCCCAGTACATTTTCAGTATGTATTCAGACCCACATCGGATCCTAGTACATCATCAGTACGTCGTCAGACCCACACATGATCCTAGTACATCGTCAGTACACTTTCATACCCACACATGATCCTAGTACATATTCAGTACATCTTCAAACCCATACAAGATCCTATTACAATGTCAGTACGTCGTCAGACCAACACAGGATCCTAGTACATCGTCAGTACGTCGTTAGAGATTGTTATAGGGTTCCCGCAATAAGCTCTCTTGTCTCCTAAAGGTTCCACTCCTCAATCCATAGGTCGATACTCTAACTGCCATGAAGTCCCATGATCAATTATCTCAAAGTATCACTACTTCATAGTGGTCTTAATGCAATAGACGGTGCATCGATCGGACGCACGTTCTGTAAGTTTTTAGCCTTTTATTCTCGAGGGCCTGGTTGGACTCGTGCATAACCCAACTTGATTGTACCCCAACATTATCCAAATTTGAATTGGGGTATACCAAAAGAACCGTCTCACTCGAAGGTTTCTGTTGCCACAGATTGTTCATCAAACGGACGCTGGTGCCAAAGTTATGGTCGGATGTATGGAATGGGTCGAAACTGGTCTGGGTCTGGTCCAACCCGGCCTAGGCCGACCTGGTCTGGGTCTCCCCGACACACGGCACGACCCATCCCACGGTGCATCCCGGTCTGGCGGCCCAGCCTGGCCGTATGCGGGGGGGGGGGGGTATCCATGCACTCCATGCTCTCAAACTCCAAATGGCTCTGTCGTTCGGTTTCCAACCATTACGCGGGACCCGAGTGGTTCTCGCTCGGTCCAGCTCGTCCAGTCAAAACGGTCAGCCCTTTGGTCCTCCCGGTGTAACGTCGTGCGCTACCTCTCTACGGCCGACCGAATGCCAGCCGCACCTCATCCATCTGATGTGGCCCGAAGGGCTGAGGACCCTTTCTCTGACTGCGACTTTTCGTGCACCGCCTCTCCACGGCCGGCCAAACATTGGCCACATTCCCCTTCATGACCGCTAAACAAGCTTCAACCCTTGCTCGTTAAGCAGCGCAGACGTGTGCCGCCACCCCGTCGTGTGACCGACCTCCGCTGGCCACCAACTTTCTCCACCACAAAGGATAAAAAAACCATGAATAATAGCAGAGGGATTGATCCGTGTTTGTTTGGACCACACCCTCCACATTAGTTCGGTAGCAGGTGGATCAAGAGGATTAATTCAACTCAAACCATGAAAAAATGAAACAACAAAACCCCAACCTCAATGGATTGTTAACGTTGGCGAGGAAGGATAAATGGACGTTTGTTGGTCACTATTGAAGACATCCCACATTGGAGGATGTCACGGGGAAGAATCTGAAGCTTTTGGAGAGCATCGGTGTTCCTCGTTGGAGAAGTGTTCATCGTTGGAGAAGAATAATTCCTCCAAGTTCTCTCCCAAGCTTTTCCCTTGGCCAACAATTTCTCCCAAAAAAAAACAAGTGTGGATCCAACACCAAATTAAATTAAGTTAATCAATTTAATTTTTTTTCACAATCAATTTTACCACGTTGGCATAATTAAATAAAGGAAGGATTTTCAAGAGTTATATCTCATTAAAGGGGGAGTTTTTAGTTCGGGTGGTCCCCCACATATGAATTCAAAATGGGGTGGTTTTAGGCTCGGGTGGTCCTCACCACCGAGCATTAAATTTGGAAGATAAAAATAAAATAATGGTTATTTTATATTTTATTTTTATTCCACAAAATAAATGAAAACTAACTTTCACCCTCAACCAGCTGTCATCGAGGTGAAAGTCTCCTTAAGAGAATATTGGCGCTGTGAGTTCAACAGTGTCCTTAGATTTCAATTTTGAGCACCGGTACAAAAGATAAAAAAAATCCACTCGTATGTTTGTTGAACGTACACGAATTGTTTTTTCAGAAATTCATTCAGTGAACACCAGGCCTCAAGAACACGCGCCGTCAATTTTCGTGAACTCATAAAATTCCCATATAATTAAAAAAAATACTTGTAATTTCTAGGTCTTTACAATGAACTTAAACTTGGAGAACTTCCCATAGATTTGGTGGTGTTGAAGGATTTCCCTGACCATATAGAGGTGATTAGTATACTCCTCCCCTGATCTTTATTAGATCAAAATGTCATCAATGAAAAAAATGACGAACCGGTCCAGAAACTCACAGAAAATAGATTTTAAGAGCCCCATAAACACAGTATGTGCATTCGTAACACTGAATGGCATGACAATGAACTAAAGGTTCCCATACCTGCACCTGAAAGCAGCCTTTGATATATCACAGTCCTTCATCCTTAACTGGTGATGTCCAGACCACATATCGATCATAGAGAACCAACCTACTCCCCTTAGTTGGTCAAAGAGAACATCTATCCTAAGGAGAGGGAAATAGTTTTTGAACATTACCAGATTCAGTCTTTGGTAGTCTATGCACAACATGAAACCACCATCTTCCTTCTTCGCGAACATGACCAGACCACCCCATGGAGACACGCTAGGTTGGAAAAAACCCTTCTTCATTAATTCATCAATCTGAATCCACCCCTCCTGCAACTCAGAAGGCACCATCCCATAAAGAGTCATTGAGATCGGACGGGCACTAGGTTGCATGTCTATCTCGAAAATAACATCATGTCGAGGGGGTAAAGTCACCACTTCATCAGGGAAGACATCCATGTACTCACTAATGATCCCTGGGACTTCTACTATCTATGTATCTACAAAATCCACTGACAGCTCAGCTAACAAGGAAAGGAGGGGTTCCACCCGCCACCTACCTTCATGGAAACCCCACTAATCGGAAAAGTCACAAGTTGGCCATACTTATCCGAGAACATGACTCTTCTTTGGAAACAGTTGATAATTGAATGTACAGAAACTTCCAGTGGATGACTAGGATGAAATCATATGGTTGTATCTACAATAGTAGAAGATCATTTCTAGACTAATGTGTCCCTATCATTAGTCTACACCATCGACAAACCTAAAACAAGTCGGTCTGACCTCTGATTGGCGTACTCAACACCAGGGTCACTGGAAGTCTCTTAGAGTATAAACATAGATCTAGGTCCAGACTGGGTGTAACAAAAGAGTGTGAAGCTTCTCATCAAACAAGGCATATGAAAGAGTACTAACCAAGATGATCATACCTCGAACGATTTCTAGCACTACTAGAACTGCCACTTCTGCAGTGTGCAACTACCCACACCCAGCTCCTCTGCTTCTCAGCTGACAACCGCCTCCCCAACCATTCCCTGGTCTAGGTCATTGAGGATAACCCTAGGGGCGACCTCCTCCTGCCGCGTCCACTCTCAGAGGAGCGGGAGCTCACTATCCATGCTTCTGCTGCTACTTAAAGGTCCTGGCTAGAAGCTGTTGCTGTTGAGGGGGTCACTGAATCTGCCCACCCCCACTATACTAAAATCTATCTTGGAACTAATTCTAAAGGTTACCATAGCTCCCATAGATGAAGCACCTTGGTCCTGGGCCCATGAGGAAAGGGAGAGGATCGAGAGATCAAAACTGAAACTACTAGGGTATGCTCCCCACTATTCGAAACCTAGAAGGCCATGACGTTTGTGGCCTGCTGTTAACTACATTCCCCTTTGACGATCCCAAAAGGCTTCCCTCTTGCGGCATACGTCCCAGAATTTTCATCCTCTCCACCACTTCAGCCTTCTTTTGGACCTCCAAGTATGTTGGTAGGGAGAAGGGAGTAACAGCATATTGAAAAGAAGGTTAGAGTGCCTCCTCTAAACGTCTTTCCTAAGAATCCTAATCTGAAAAAAGGTTTCGAGCAAAACAAAGGAGAACTTTAAACTTGATCCCCAACTCCCTCACTAACATGCTCCCCTGCTGGAGGGAGATCAGATCTAGCCACTTGTCATCTTTCATCGTGGAAGAGTGGAATTCTGCTCGGAACTCCTTCTCGAATTCAGTCCATGCAACCTCAGCCTCTCTCTTCTCCCCAAGGTAATGAGTCCACTATTGACATGTCACTCCACGCATCTGACATACAGGCAGAAGAACCCAGTACTCCGTCGAAGCCCAAATCAAGCTGAAAGATATCACCAGCTCCTCAAGCCATCTCTCTATTTCCATGTCTGAGGTGCTTCCCTCGTACTTCCCGAGGGTCTTCCACTGAAAGGCATGAAGCCTCATCTGCCACTATTCATCCTCTTCCTCTCGATCAGACCTCTACTAATCAGCCAAGACAGCCTCTTGGTCCTCGATCGCCCACACTACTTGTGTTCATCGTCCGAGTGACATAGTTGCAAGGTAAAAAAGGAATTCCTAATCCCAAGTAGTGTAGAATATTTCTTTTAAATTATATTAGACTTCTTATTGATTTAAAATACCCAAAATTCCCAGGAAACATAAGAACAAAAATCATTATGATTCATGTTTCCTAGGGTCTCTACCATGCAATCTGTGTAGCCTCACTTGGTCGTTTGGTAGACCCAAAGTCCTTGGATCGGATCAAGGGGGGCAGTAAAGTCCCATGCTGTAACGCCCCGACCCCAGCTAGCCAGAGTCGGTGCATTAGTTTGTAACATTGGCATGATCACAAAAGATTAAGTCTCTAATGACCGATTAGTTTATTAGCCTTGGAAACACTAGATACATTCATAAGTATTTCATTACATCAAAAAGTAAACAAACCACAATAACATGGTCTTCATAGTCCACAATCATATCCCTTTCTGACTACCCCTGCAGGTTATTCATAAAATACTTCTTCACATCCTGGAAAAATATTAAAACATTGAAAGGGGTGAGCTCATATGCTCAGTAAGGTTAACAATATAGAGGATTCTTTCATAGATAAACATTAACATTTAAGGCAATGTATAACTAAAACAAAAGCCTTTTAAACATGAACTTCAACATAATATGGAAAAAGTAAAATGAGATAATTCCATTCACTTCTCCACATGGATATTCTACTGGTTGAATAATCACATGCAATATCAATAACCACTTTCATAATGATGGAATGCATAATGCCAGACTATCATAACCATGTAGCCAAGGCCTCGTGCCAAGACCACCAATAAGATTTTGTCAAGGCCTCGTGCCAAGACACTAGTTTGTCTCATTAGACCTGCCGATGCATCGAGGAGCTATAGCGGGCTCCACCCTCACTTATTAAGTCCAATGCATTCCTCATATGAATAGGTTTAAACATATCATAAACCATAACATAATCGTATCACATAAAACATGAATAAAGGAAACATAACATTTCCACATTTCAATCACAAGATATAAATACAACACATTGATATAATAAAAACGCTTTCAAAACCATTTTCAATACCAAAATAAAATAAAGTTAAAACTTTTTATTTATTTTACATTAAAAAAATGATGGCTTGTAGAGGAAGCCGAAACTCAAATAATGGTCCCGGCGGCGGAGAAGTCGTTGTCGCCGTATAAGTACAAAAAGAAAAACATTCCCTTTTTGTCGTTTAGTAAAATGCTTTGTATAAAAAATATTCCTTTTGAATAAATGTAAAAGTCAAAGGGGTTTATACACCGTATAAAAGAAAGTTTTGTATAAAACCAAATATGCCTCAATGAAAGGGGATTGAGACGAAGTCCTTAAAAAGATCTTTTTTTAAATAAAGTACATCTATAATGTGTATTCACTATAAGTACACATAAATAATGTACAAATACAATATAGGACATAATAATATCATGACATAATTTGAAAGTAGGAGATTAACCCAAAGAATGGAAGTTGGGTTAAGAAATTCCCTTACCTCGTGTCTAACATGACTCAAACGTTCTTTAACCTACTGAATAATAAACTAGAGTTAATATATACCTTATTAAGAACCATTTTTAATTTCATTATCCTTTTTATATCACTTATTACAATGTTATGAACATTATATAATTATTTAAGTTAATAACGGTCGTTTTGTCGATCTTTGGTACTTGAGTCAACAATAAAATTCTTATAATTACAAGTTGTTTATGTGGTAGAATATCCATTATCTCCAGAATTATATTAATGATTTAGATGTCATGTATATCATATATATCCAGTATATACATTCATTTATAATGTCACGTAACATTTAGAGGTAAGAAATGAAATGCACCGTTCATGGAGACGGTAAGCCGTACGTACGCATGAACGCTACTTTCATTTCTATTTCATATTTAATGGAACGGAATAATAATGATATAAATTTATAATATAATTACATTATAATATAGTTTATAATACCATTTAATCCATCCTTTATACATCCCACATATGGCATTAACGATTCAAATCACTTTGAGGGGGCGGTAGTCCGCACTTCCTAAAATGAAATTATCGTGTTTTACCCATAATGGAAATCATAAAGTATGCCATAAATGAGAAATACAGAAGCATAAGTAAAACATAAACACATTATATATCATATATAAATATAGTGACATCTTAATGGCCACCTTTGAAGGTGTTATATGAGTGTTGAACAATCATCGTTTCGTGAGGCAGAAATTCGCCATCCACAGAAACCGTATGTTCTTTAACCATTAGATGTAGGTGTGTGTAAGTGTAGATCGAATCCTTCTTATAACAACATCCTAGTATATTTAGGATACTGGTGTTGTTACAAAAGAAATGAATAAAAAGAGTTTAGGGGGTTGGAGAAAAAAAATAAAACAAAACAACATTAGAGAAGACATTACCTCAAAATCGGGTAACTCTTTTTGATTTGAGCCAAAGGCTTCCTTGAGAAGAGTTCTTCCCAAAGTGAGTCTTCTAGGAGTAAGAGTGGGAATTTGGGAGAGTATTTGGGCAGAGTTTGGCCGAACCAAATGGCTTGAAGGTGTGAATAAGGTGGAAGAGGTGGGGGCCTTTTATAAGTGGAGAGGAGGGGCTCTTTTGGAATGATTGAAATGTTACATTATTATAGAATGCTTTTCGGATTCTAAAGGTCCCAAAATTATATAATTAGTGGATAAGGTGATAAGGGTTCTAAATATCCTCACCCAATAGGATTTGGACAAGTGTAAGCCTTTTATTTTGCATTATCTTCTCATTTTATTTAAATCGTTAAATAATGAGGTCATCGCTGCATCATAATGATGTCATAAATAATTTAATTTATTTAATGTCTAAAAATTATAAAAAAAATACTATGATGTAGGAAATATTTTTATCTTTCTAATTATTATTTATAGTCAAAATTTGGACTTTTGTATCCCCACTTAAAAACTGTTTTAGTAAAACAACTCATGTTTGTGTCAATTTAATTTTAACATTAAATAAATATATATTAATGTCATTTTCCAACCAAAGTGGCTCCAATGGGTCCCCAAGTTGACCCATGGGTTGTCTTGGTCGGCCATGACTCATCCAATAGGAGTAGGACAAGTTTAAAGCTCATATCATATTATTAAAACATTGTTTTTACCTTAAACTACACTAATTACCTCTAATCACGATTAAGAACTTAAAAGTTACTATTCACCAAAAAATTATTTTAATCACATTGAACCACATTTTAATTCTAAATGACAACCATGTATGTCGGATTTTTGAAAATCAAATCACAGAAGTGTTAATATTTCATTTTAACGAAAAATCAGTTTTTAACAACCACTTAGTGGTTTCACTATTCATCAAAAATTGAAGTTTTTCAGAATAAGGCCAAAATTTCACCCTAATCTATAATTGATATTCCGAATTCAAAAATGATGTCTATTTTAAAAAATTCAAAACACATAAGTTTCATTAATTAATTTTATAATTAATTCCCGCTGTCACAACAAATAGCGTGTTTTTAAGAAACAATTTATATCAAAAGATTGGCAATTGTTTATGTCCAATTTCAATGTTAAATTAATTCTAATGACCAACATTGGATAAAATGGTAAAAATATATTCTAATTATACTTTAAAACCACAAAATAGTATAATTTATCACTATAAATTATTTTGATTAAAAAAGTTGTTTTATGTATTTTTCACTATTCATAAAAAATAGAAGTTCTTAGAAAAATACCAAAAATTCAACATAGGCTAATTTCGATATTCTGAATCCAAAAATGAAGTCCATTTTGATATATAAAATTTATAAAATTTCAAAAAGTAGGTATTACTATTCAAAACGGCTAGTTTAATTCGTTGTGGTGTGTGTTAGAGCTCGAGGTTGCGTACAACACACGCTATTGCATTATTCGAAGTGAAACGTACCGTGGAAGCTTGGGGTGTTACATTCTCCCCTCTTTCAATAAATTGCATCCTCACAATTTGAAATTTTTCTTTGAAAATAAAAGGTTGAAAAGAGAAAATACCTTTGAGGAAAACCCACATCAGAAATAAGGTTAATAAATATATAACATTAAAAGAAAGCAAGATAAGTACAAAGGTCACCCGATATAGCCCATTCTAGGATTCTATGAAAATATGGATATGGAGAAGAAACAAACCATCAAGGTCTGATGGAGAGTTATAGAAAACAGGATTAGGAGAAAGTTTAACTACAAAAAAATCACAAACTTGTGACTGGTTAAACGGTCATTGAATCCCTATTTGGAAAATATAACCGAAAACACTTTTGTTTTAAGTTACCTTTTATAATGTTGAGGAATTTATTTAGGAGATTTACTAAGAACGTAAGGGAATATACATACTTGTTATGTATACTTTCATTCGTTAATAAAATTTTACCACAAAACCATCTTTTACTCCAAATGGTAACGGAACTCAAAAATATTCTTTTTATCCAAATTGTATAAGGTTCCAAATATTAACACATGCCATTTAGATTAGTAAAACTATTTTGTAATAACCAGGGACTTCCTATAGGATAGTGGTAGGAAATAAAGGCTTGTCGCACTATGGTTGTGGGTTCGATTCCTGCAGCTTTGTCCGACGCGACGGGTTATTCCCCACCCTGCAGGTTTCCCTTTTCCTAAAACTATAGTATTATAATATTCCAAAAATAATCTTCAGAAATGCTTTAACCTTAAACAATACTATCCAAAGATCAACTTAATCCACTCCATCCTTTATAGTTATCCAAAATACCTCTGTCCAGACTTTCTCTAAAAGGTCTCTTAATTCCAAAATCAATTGTAACATCAGATTCCCCAATCAAAGAAAAGTTTCTCTTATTGTCACATACTAAAAATATGATTACCTTAATCATATTAAAACCTTACTGAAATCAAAGAGTACTGCAGTACAATCCATATATATATATATCACATTATTCTTATTACCAGAATATAATTCTTGAGTCCAAAAGAACCAATACATTAATTATTCCGCTTCAACTGTAGTCACATCATAAGATTGGACTTGATCCCTTGGCCTTTTCTGAGGTAATTTTCCTTGACGCTTAGGACATTCATTTTCATAATGCCCCATTTCCATACAATTGTAGCATTCAACTTTGACAGCCACTTTCTTTCCCTTGCAATCACGAGCCTGGTGACCCTTTTCTCCACATTTATAACAAACTCCCATTCCTTTTAGGCACGTACTAGGGTGATTCTTCCCACAATTATCACATAATGGAAAATCCTTCTTTCCCTTTTTCCCTTTATCTGTCTCTTGTTCCACCGTTCTCTTCTTCTCTTGCTTTACTTTGTTGTCATAAGACTTAGAGAATTCCTTTTCCGTCTTGATAGCACATGAGAAAATATCTTCGTATGATGAGAAGGATTTTGATACTAAAGCTCTATAGAGAAATGGTTTTAACCCATCAAAGAAACGATCAATCTTACTCCTTGGGTTACGTATATAATCGGAAGCATGCCTCGCTAACCTTGTAAAGTTAGCCTCATACTTTGCGACATTCTCATCCTCCTTCTGCCTCAGACTCAGAAATTGCCTTTCCATATCTTCTAGATGGTCACGAGGAAAGTATTTTTATAATAAAAGGTCTTTGAACTCCCTCCATTCCATATTCGATACGTCATCATCTTCCTTTCTGTTTTGAATCAGCGACCACCACTGATCGGCATCTCCAGTGAGGCGGTAAACTGCCATGACAACCATCTCCCTTTCACTACTCCCCAAGGCATGGAATATTTTCTCTAAGGAATTTATCCATTGCTCAGCTACTATAGGATTTGTACTCCCATTTAAGGTTGGTGGTTGTTGCCTCATGAAGAGGTCTAACATTGATCCTCCACGTTGCGGATCAGGGTGCTCCATATGAGTAAGGTTATTATTCATAACCTGAGTGAGTTGTCCCAGTATGGTAATAAGTTGATCAGCACCAGTTGTATCTCCAGCTCCACAATAATTATCTTGAGCATGAGGGAAATCCCTACACGGAGTGCGTGCATTGATACGGTTTCCATTCCTTCCACTAGGAGCCATTTCTAAACAATGGCATAAACTATATTAGTTTATAAATAAAAATACATAATTCCATACTTGTAAGATACTTAACATAAATTGAACTATTTATGGATATAATCCATAAAAATGTTTTCTTTGAGGAAGTATATACTCCTAACCCTTCTTAGTGGTTTACAAATAAAATGAGAATTATCCAAAGCATATCCCCCGGGAGTGTCGTAACCAAGAGTGCAGCAAGGCCCGTTGTCGTGCACCAGTTCCCGTTCGAGTCTAGCTCAAAGCGGTGTTTTCGGGTTTTACCCCTAGGTACATCTATGCCAGAGCCGCATCTAGTTGCTCGTATCCAGACAGGGATGTATTTCTCGGAAAACTCACAAAATCTCTACAATAACAAAATTCTAGGAAGTTCTTCTATAGTAATCCTCAAAGTCTATCTTTGGGCTATGTGCTCTAATCAGAGTTAATCTAAATCTTGCTTCCAAGGATAGTACTAAACTGCCTCTGATACCAACTGTAACACCCCGACCCCAGCTAACCAGAGTCGGTGCATTATTTTGTAACATTGGCATGATCACAAAAGATCAAGTCTTGAAAGACCGATTAGTTTAGTAGCCTTGGAAACACTAGATAAATTCATAAATCATTGATTACAACAAAAAGTAAACAAACTACAATAACATGGTCTTCATAGTCCACAATCATATCCCTTTCTGACTACCCCTGCAGGTCATTCATAAAATACTTCTTCACATCCTGGAAAAATATTAAAACATTGAAAGGGGTGAGCTCAGATGCTCCGTAAGGTTAACAATATAGCGGAAGCTTTCATAGATAAAAATTAACATTTAAGGCAATGTATAACTAAAACAAAATCCTTTTAAACATGAACTTCAACATAATATGGCAAAAGTAAAATGAGATAATTCCATTCACTTCTCCACATGGATATTCTACTGGTCGAATAATCACATGCAATATCAATAACCACTTTCATAATGATGGAATGCATAATGCCAGACTATCATAACCACGTAGCCAAGGCCTCGTGCTAAGACCACAAATAAGATTTTGTCAAGGCCTCGTGCCAAGACACTAGTTTGTCTCATTAGACATTCCAATGTATCGAGGAGCTATAGCGGGCTCCACCCGTCACTTATTAAGTCCAATGCATTCCTCATATGAATAGGTTTAAACATATCATAAACCAAAACATAATCGTATCACATAAAACATGCATAAAGGAATCATAACATTTCCACATTTCAATCACAAGATATAAATACAACACATTGATATAATAAAAACGCTTTCAAAACCATTTTCAATACCAAAATAAAAGAAAGTTAAAACTTTGTATTTATTTTTCATTAAAAAAATGATGGCTTGTAGAGGAAGCCGAAACTCAAATAATGGTCACGGCGGCGGAGAAGTCGTTGTCACCATATAAGTATGGAAAGAAAAACATTCCCTTTTTGTCGTTTAGTAAAACGCTTCGTATAAAAAAGATTCCTTTTGAATAAATGTAAAAGTCAAAGTGGTTTATACACCATATAAAAGAAAGTTTTGTATAAAACCAAATATGCCTCAATGAAAGGGGATTGAGACGAAGTCCTTAAAAAGGTCTTTTTTTTAAATAAAGTACATATATAATGTGTATTCACTATAAGTACACATAAATAATGTACAAATACAATATAAGACATAATAATATCATGACATAATTTGAAAGTAGGAGATTAACCCAAAGAATGGAAGTTGGGTTAAGAAATTCCCTTACCTCGTGTCTGACTTGACTCAACCGTTCTTTAACCTCCTGAATAATAAACTAGAGTTAATATATACCTTATTAAGAACCATTTTTAATTTCATTATCCTTTTTATATCACTTATTACAATGTTATGAACATTATGTAATTATTTAAGTTAATAACGGTCGTTTTGTCGATCTTTGGTACTTGAGTCAACAATAAAAATCTTATAATTACAAGTTGTTTATGTGGTAGAATATCCATTATCTCCAGAATTATATTCATGATTTAGATGTCATATATATAATATATATCCAGTATATACATTCATTTATAATTTCACGTAACATTTAGAGGTAAGAAATGAAATGCACCGTTCATGGAGACGGAAAGCCGTACGTACGCATGAACGCTACTTTCATTTCTATTTCGTATTTAATGGAATGGAATCATAATGATATAAATTTATAATATAATTACAGTATAATATAGTTTATAATACCATTTAATCAATCCTTTATACATCCCACATATGGAATTAACGATTCAAATCACTTTGAGGGGGCGGTAGTCCGCACTTCCTAAAATGAAATTATCGCGTTTTACCCATAATGGAAATCATAAAGTATGCCATAAATGAGAAATACAGAAGAATAAGTAAAACATAAACACATTATATATCATATATAAATATAGTGACATCTTAATGTCCACCTTTTAAGGTGTTATATGAGTGTTGAACAATCATCGTTTCGTGAGGTAGAAATTCGCCATCCACAGAAACCATATGTTCTTTAACCATTAGATGTAGGTGTGTGTAAGTGTAGCTCTAATCCTTCTTATAAAAACATCCTAGTATATTGAGGATACTGGTGTTGTTACAAAAGAAATGAATAAAAAGATTTTAGGGGGTTGGAGAAGAAAAATAAAACAAAACAACATTAGAGAAGACATTACCTCAAAATCGGGTAACTCTTTTTGATTTGAGCCAAAGGCTTCCTTGAAAAGAGTTATGCCCAAAGTGAGGCTTCTAAGAGTAAGAGGGGGAATTTGGGAGAGTATTTGGGTAGAGGTTGGCCGAGCCAAATGGCTTGAAGGTGTGAATAAGGTGGAAGAGGTGGGGGCCTTTTATAAGTGGAGAGGAGGGGCTCTTTTGGAAAGATTGAAATGTTACATTATTATACAATGATTTTCGGATTCTAAAGGTCCCACACTTATATAATTAGTGGATAAGGTTATAAGGGTTCTAAATATTCTCATCCAACAGGCTTTGGACAAGTGTAAGCCTTGGATTTTTCATTATCTTCTCATTTTATTTAAATCGTTAAATAATGAGGTCATCGCTGCATCATAATGATGTCATAAATAATTTAGTTTATTTAATGTATAAAAATTATAAAAAAAATACTATGATGTAGTAAATCTTTTTATCTTTCTATGTAATATTTATAGTCAAAATATGGACTTGTGTAACCCCACTTAAAACTGTTTTCGTAAAACAACTCATGTTTGTGTCAATTTAATTTTAACATTAAATAAATATATATTAATGTCATTTTCCAACCAAAGTGGCTCCATGGGGTCCCCAAGTTGACCCATGGGTTTTCTTGGTCGGCCATGACTCATCCAATAGGAGTAGGACAAGTGTCAATCTCATATCATATTATTAAAACATTGTTTTTACCTTAAACTACACTAAATACCTCTAATCGCGATTAAGAACTTAAAAGTTACTATTCACCAAAAAATTATTTTAATCTCATTGAACCACATTTTACTTATAAATGAAAACCATGTATGTTGGATTTTTGAAAATCAAATCACAGAAGTGGTAATATTTCATTTTAACGAAAAATTAGTTTTTAACAACCACTTAGTGGTTTCACTATTCATCAAAAATTGAAGTTTTTCAGAATAAGGACAAAATTTCACCCTAAGCTATAATTGATATTCCAAATTCAAAAATGATGTCTATTTTAAAAAATTCCAAACACATAAGTTGAATTAATTAATTTTATAATTAATTCCCGCTGTCACAACAAATAGCGTGTTTTTAAGAAACAATTTATATCAAAAGATTGGCAATTGTTTATGTCCAATTTCAATGTTAAATTAATTCTAATGAACACCATTGGATAAAATGGTAAAAATATATTCTAATTATAATTTAAAACCACTAAATATTATAATTTATCACTATAAATTATTTTGATTAAAAAAGTTTTTTTAAGTATTTTTCACTATTCATAAAAAATAGAAGTTCTCAGAAAAATACCAAAAATTCAACATAGGCTAATTTCGATATTCCGAATCCAAAAATGAAGTCCATTTTGATAAATAAAATTTATAAAATTTCAAAAAGTAGGTATTACTATTCACAACGGCTAGTTTAATTCGTTGTGGTGTGTGTTAGAGCTCGAGGTTGCGTACGACACACGCTATTGCATTATTTGAAGTGAAACGTACCGTGGAAGCTTGGGGTGTTACACATGCCCTAGCCGGTCTTCCCTAGCCTATTTCACGCACAAATATTTCCTAACATTGTTCCCCAACCATCCCATGAAATCCTCACTATTCCTAACTTTGGACTCCATCCTATCTCTCAACCTCCTTTGATACCATTCTATCACGACCCGCCATAACAAAGATGAGGGAAGGGACAGCGGATTGCTAGACCCTTACTTACTCAATTTGAAGGAGAGAAAATGAACCATGAAACCCACCTTCAATAGGTCATGGAGTTGAGACTAGAACCAAGGGTATTGAATTACACACAAAATGGAAGGCATTACAATTTTTTTATTTAGTAGGATCGTAATATAAGATAGTAAATCCCAAAAAATACCAAAAATGGAGTTACAAGTTATGCCAAAACCAACAATTCCCATGTACATGTACCAAAAGTAAATTCTAAAATACTACAAGAGAACCCCAAAGATAAGTACCAAAGAAAAGAAAACAGAAATAGAAATTGTCCCAAGGTCCGAACAATTACGGTCCTGCACGATCCTCAAAATCATGCTGGAATCCTGAAAATAGTTTATATATGTAGGGTGAGTATATAGGTATACTCTGTAGGGAAAACCAAAACATCTCATGAACTAGTGGGGAGGCATTCTAATGCCTTGTGAGAAATGGAAATAACCAGAGCACCTAGAAAGGAAACAATCCACCCAACCTCACCAAGGCACACTCCCCAATTAATGCAAGTCAAGTAATGTAATTGTAATAACACACCAATGTTTGGGTACCCCGCACCACTTTCCCATTAGTAATTGAATACATCTTACGCATCAGACCTCTCCCGCTATACTCACTATAGTCCCACTGTCATACCCCACCCGCACACACCTAGGCTATCACAACCGTAAATCCTGTCCCCAAACCCTTAGTCCACAACTACCAAACATAACCATGCCCGTATACACCTAGCACCAAAAAAATACTTCCACGGTCGTAGACACCTGGGCATCATCGCAAAGACACATGGGAAACCACCTGCCCTCACACACCTGGGCCAACCACCACCATGTACTCTACTAGAAGAATCTAGGGCTATAATAGAACTCAGGCTGTCCCAGCCTATGTGAAGAGTCTTGGGATACTCAGAAAAGGGAGAAAAAAGGAGCTAATAACCAGACACTCATAGAAGTGTTGGAAAAAAGACCATCCCCCATGAAATGGGGGTGTGCAGCACGAAGTGCTTAACTTGGGTGGGGCGCGAATAAGAAACAGAAAAACTAAATTATACATATAGGTAACATGAACTCATCCCAGCCTAGTGGTTCCAAAACCAGCCTATAAAAACACTCTCATTACTATTCATTCATAAAAAAACACAACACCCACGGCCTAGTCACAACTTATTCTTGGAAACCAATTCCCTATGGAACCCTCTCTTGTTTTCATATTCATGTGATTCTATTAATGCAGTTCTTCACTACTAGGAAACTAACTGGCATAGCCACAAGCCAAGGAAAGAAAAACATCCAAACAATATTTTAATCATTCAAACCCAATTCTCTTGTAAAGTCACAACAACAAAAGGGATCCCTGAGATCCCTCAATGTACTGGAACCAAACCAATCCCCACTATATGGCCCCACACAACCTCAGATCAAAAAAACCAACAACTGCACCAAAATAGAGGATCTCATCCCCATCCACATCGCTTCCTAAGCATCAACCGTAAACATCACCATAATAGACCAAGGGAGTTTCTAAATATAAATATTCCATTCATTCAGTTCTTTCTTTCTGTTTGGTTAATCAGGGTGATCACACAAGGATTATTATTAATTGGGCATCCATTTAATCAATAGAGTTTACATGATTTAATAGTTTCCATGTTATAGACATTAAATAACCTAAATAACCATAAAAAAAGAGGTTCATTATTGCACAAGAAAGGACCGCCAATGTCTATGATTTTCAGTGGGAATAAGCTCATACAATTCACAATAGAAAATCAAGGATAAATAATACAGCAGAAACATAAATCCCCCCCCCTTCATTCTTTAAAAGTCAATTTATTATCTTCATTAATGTTTGGTTTAATCCATCACTGCAGAAACAGTAGAAGACCAGCCCATCATGATATGCAGTAAATATAGACTATGAAAAACCCTACTTGGATGATCAACAATCGAAGTTGTTTTCCACGCGTGGAGAACTGGGGGTGCGCGACTTGCAGGGGAGGAACTTCAGGGACTCCAAGGGTGAGTAGGAAGGCTCCAGTAAAGGCGCACCACTAGCCTCAGTATGGGGGCTCCGAACACACCAATGAGATGATGGAAAAGAGACCATCCCCAAAGAAAATAATTGTCATGCGATAAAAGTGAGATCCTAGAGTTATATGATTTCAGAAACATGAACGACTTTAATGGCGGATTGGGGTTTCACCACACGGTTGGGTGGTTACACAAGATGGAATTAATTATCATTTAATAATTCTCATTATACAGGTGGCCATAACAGATGTGTGTTAAACGGTTTCCTTTAATTAGAGGAAAACACGCCACATGGGAGGAACTGGAAATCATGAGAGAAACAAAATGTGTGACACTGAGGAAAAAGCAAACATTTTGGTAAGTTAAGGGTCGCCCGACTCTTGGGAGATTTTAGATATCATTTATGGTCTTTAAATGGATTTAAAAATGTTATTAAAACACTTTTACATTAAAAGGTACGTTGTGGGAGGAGAATTGGAAAAACACAGGAAACTGGGAAAAAGAAATGGGGTGAGACACGGTTTGGTGAGACACTGTAAGTGGTGTCCCCGTTTCGGTGTGTGACCTTCATGGTGCCACTAATTAGGTGAGACACCATGTGTGGTGGAACCATTTCAGTGTAAAATAGTCACGATGACACTGTTATGGTGACACCGTCATGGTGCCACTGATCCTATAAGACACCGTGAGCGGTGACACTATTTCGGTGTGTGACCGTCATGGTGCCACCATTACGGTTCCACCTTCACGGTGCTACCAGTTCTATGAGACACCATGAGCGATGCCACTATTTCAGTGTCTGGCCATCACAGTGCCACTATTACGGTGCCACCATCACGGTTCCACCGGTTCGGTGAGACACCATAAGCGGTGCCACCATTTCGGAGGAACCGAGTTTTGGAAAAGTAATGGACCAGGAGGGTTCGGGCCATTACATATTTTATTTTATACTTTATTTGGGCATATGATTCAAAGGATTACAATAATGCTGAGAAATGATTGTCTCAATTTTTCATCATTTAGACATATGTAATGCTATGAACCTGTCTTCTTTTATGAGTTATATATAAAACCAATTTGACATTTTATCTCATAAATATACTTATGTACATGATATTTGATGTTTCATTTGATTTTATTATTTAATTGGTCTTGATATTCAGACGTTACCAAAGTGGAAGTGGTTTTATGTTACGATCGCGTTGTTCATTGGGATTGTTTATGATTATGAGTTAAATGATAAAATATTTTGATCCACCCCTAAAGTAACTCATAAATTTCATTATCCTCTATTTATGTCATGATAATATGTTTTTTATATTTATTTAACTTTATTTATATACTCATGATTCCAAAATAATGTTTTTAAAGAAAACCAACTATATTTTTCTCTTTGACCAAAACCCCTTTTTTTATATCTATATTTTCTAAAAATGACGTGAAAACTTTTTCAATGTTAAAATGAGTTTTTTTAAAATAGTTTTTACCATTTTATGAGTTAAAATAATTAATATTAATTTTATTTTCAAAACAAGGACTATTTGGATTTTATGAAAAATGTGAAAGGAATCGTTGTTTAATGTATGTGGATTTTCCCATCATCCAGACCACTTAATGTTTTATGGTTTAATTTATATGATTCAAGTACAATTTTCAAATAAAATTATTTTAAAAAATTTTATATGTAACAAAAATTTCCCAATTGGGAAGGAAATTTTTCAGAATGAATGGTTTAAATTATTTTTAATGTTTCCTTTATAAGTTTTCAGGTTATTTTAAGAAAAATTGATTTCTATAATACATAATGAATTTAAATTTTTTAAAAGGATATTTTCAATGATATGTTATTTTACCCGATAATTTATTTTAAATTACTTTCAAAATAATATTTTATAATTTCTCAAGGTTATTTTTATAGATTATCATGTCAAAAATATTTTATAAATTTCTTTTTTTGAGAAATTGATTTAAAAAATTTATATTTCCCTCAATAAATGTTCCATGTGATTTTTATTAAAAAAATAATTTCCAATATAAGATGAAATTCATTGATGTTACTTTCTTTTTTCTAGGGATATGATCTTATGATACCATCATGATTCATTCTATAGAGGGTTTATTTTTATTATGACAAGATGTTCATGAAACCAGTTTTTTCCATAGATTATTCTATGATGAAATGTTTTATAAAACCAATTTATTTTCATTTGTTATGATATGATTAATGTTTTATGATCTTGTGTCACACATATGTCTGATTGGCGGGACCAATATATTCCTCCAATTCATTGGGTAATGATTAAAGCGTTATAAGATCAAAGTGCACATTGGAGGTTATCCTAAGCCTGAAATTTGGTACATTGGTAGTTAGAATGATACTAAAAGTGGATACATAGGTGGTTATCCCATGACCGAAGGTGGTACAAGGTTTTATAGGGATATATTAATATGTTATGAATATCTTGGTGGATATCCTTGACATAATATTTTATATGTTTATGTATATGTCAGAAATCTATGTATTATTACAATATTATCCTCCCATTGATCATGTTATTTAATTTATTAATGTTTCAGGTCTTATTAACCACTAATATTTACTCATTGACTTGTTTTTATGATATATGATATGTAGGTTATGGTATTTAAAAATATTTTATCATGTTCGTATGCACTTATTATCATGTTAAGTGGATATCTCCTTTTATTACCCATATTAGTCTTTTAATATCACGCTTTATTTTGTTTCACTTCCCTATGTCATGTGGAATTTTATAATGTATGATATGAATAATTAGGGTGATATTTAAGAATAACATTGTGGGATATGTTGATGTCAACTTAGGAACCCGTTTTTTATGTAACCATTATTCCAAAGTCACTAGACCAAAATTATTATAGTGTGGGACCTTATGATATATAATGGATTTTCAACTAATATGATATAATATATTTGTATGAGAAGTTTGGGTATTTAATATAGAAATGTGAGATAATTTTATCACATAATTTCTTTACATAGAAACATTAAAAATATAGTGTACCTCGTATAAAATCATAGACATAGATACTTAGTAAGAATATAATCCAAATTTCTCTAGAATTTCTAATCGTCTAATGAACTATGGACTTAAGATACCCCCTTTTAAAATTTAGTTAATTTTTATGAGATTAATGTATTATCTCACTATATGTGGATTTATTTTAATTTAATTACTTATGATATACTTTTTTTATGAAAAGGCAGATGGAATAACCTATCATTCTATTTATGGATCTCAAGATCAATTAATGTTTTAGGCATGAAAAAATCACCATCATTTATTCAAAAAAATTATAATGTTAAAAAAAGGATGATATTGTGCGGAAATTAGGTAATTATATATTATCAGGAAAATTATTCAACTTTAGGGAAAGGATATTCAAATGATGAATGTTATCCTTGTGCGTTTTTTTCAATGAATCAAATGGTCCCATAGATCAAAACGAATTTATGTCGTTGTGATTGTTAACATTCTCATGGCTAGGAACTCTATCACTCTCCATCAAAAAATTATGGTTTTATTTCTCATCCATGTCAACATTTTAACTAACCAACTATTTTCTCCTATTTGGAAACATATTTATGAGTTACCTTGGGTAACCATTGTGTTTTGAACTTACCTTTCTAAAAGGGAGTTTTAATATTCATTTTTACAATGTGGGTTTTTGGGAGAGGAACTATCAAGAATTAATCCTTTGATAACCCAATGAATATTAAGTGTGAAATTAATTTTAAGGGGGCTTATAATGTAACATGCCAATTTTTTTTGAAATAGTTCATTCTAATTAATTTAATATTTCCGATAATATTCATTTCATATAATACAGAATATAGCTTTTCCAATATGAAAAAAATATATTTGGCATGAGTTATGTGAAAAATCAAGATGCTATTTTTTTCATGAACCACTTATATTATCTTGTGTTATATAAAACAAAATTCTCGGATTCTATTACACAACATCTAGTCCTTTCTATATCATTCACTACACACAATATAGTGTTTTACTGACAATAGTATATTATTGAAATATTATTATTTAATATAATAAGACATAACATAGCCATTAGATTACTGGTTATGGATAGAATTATCTGACTTATAAAAATATAATGATTAAATATTAAATCATATATTTTTATATTTTTTCAATATATTTTATAGGAATAAGATAAGAAAGAAAAACAAATCTGATGCATAAAAACTATATTTTTCAAATGGGTAATTTTATCACCTTTTGATGGAGAATATATTTTAAATAAAATTTCTGACACTTTTATATATTATATTCTTTAAAATATAAATATTTATTTAAACTAAAATATAAAAATTTAATTTGGTTTGACTTTTGGTATTTTTTGATAAGTTTTATGTTTTGATGAATAGTAAAAAATACAATTTTTTTTATAATGGATTTTTTCATCAAAATAATTTATAGTGTTAAATTATATTTTTGATGGGTTTTAAATTATAATTAGATAAAAAAAATTATCTTTTTTTATAATATTGGTCATTGGTATTCATTTTAAATTAAAATTAGAATTAAAATGTTTTTAATATTTTTCATGTTTCTACTTTAATAACTCGTTTTCTCACCCCCATTACAGGATTAATTTTGAATTCATTACCAAACATTCACTATTATTAATTTCGAAAAATGTATTCCATATTTGGTATCATATAACCCTAATTATGTAAATAGGTTTGTTTCATTTTTTGGAATTATGAATAGTAACTTTATTAATTTTTCATAACATGATAATATGTAAATCAAGTAATTAAGGGTAAAACATAATATAATAAATAATAAAAATCTGACCCTAACATTGATCCTAATATCATTGGGTGAGTGTGTCTAGAAAAAATGATCTTTTTCCGAAATTATATCCCATTTATGCCACTTGAATGAGGGTAATACATTTATTATATTTTATTTAATGAAAATTTAAATATATCACACTCATATTTCCTATAACTATATCATTTTTAATATAGGGTATTACAGAAGATAAATTAATTGATAATTTTTCATTTGAAATTTAAAATGTTTTTATTTATTTTAGTATTTTATATTCAATTCATAGGAAATAAACAAATACCTTAATGGCTTCTACAATGATTAGGAAGTAATTGTTCAATTAATGGAAATACCAAATAAATGATATTCAAAATATTAAAAGATGTATAATTTTACATATTTAATGTAATCCAATAATTTTATGGATGATTCTGACTTGTTATTGATTATTTTAAATATTGGGTTAAAGATGTCAAGTTATTATGATATTTTTAAAAAGGAAAATAATGAATTGGGTCAAAATTGATATTAATTTGATTTTAAAAAAGTAATAGTATAATAAATTATTTAAAAACCATAAAAATATTAAATAAGGACAAGGGGATGATATATATCATAAATTATAATTAATTGACTATTTATTGTAAAATAGGAACTTTATATTCACAAATTACATTCTCTTAACATTAAAAACAATATTGGCATAGTTAAAATTAAAATAGGTTAACTAAGGGTTATTCAAAATGATAAGGTTTAATATGAAATCCAAAAAAGTATAAAATTTATTATTTTATGATATTAAAACCTTATATCATCTTTTATTTGAATAAATTTCATTTTTTTCTATTGATATTGAGAATTGAATTATTATAAATTAATATAATTTGTAATTCTAAAAGTTCCCCTGAACTCAAAAATAAAATGGAACCACCTCTCTCATTTATTAACCCCACATTGAGACATTTATCTTGACCAAACCCTAAAATTTTAAATTGTAAAATTCTATATCCACATTCTATAGATTATTCCCTTCTAAAAAGATCATCCCTATTGTCCATAAAAGAAGATCCAAAGGAGGTTCGTTATGGAAGAGTGATCATCATTACTGATTTTTTCAAGAGTACTGTTTCTTATAATTCCTATTAATTTGGTGTTTCCATTTGAAAGTATTAAATATATTATCACCTTTATGGTGATATGTTATTATTATTATCTAATTACCATATTATACATTTTATCCATCCTAAAAAAAATGAAATCACGAAGCGTGTGCGCGTAAGACCTATTGTCTCAACATTGTGGTGTAATATGTTTTTCATAAGCACTTTACATGGATGGGTATGATGATGGAAACAAGAATTATGTATTATTATTATAACATTTTACTGATTCTAGAAAAAATATATATATACAATCCACCTCCTTACCTTTTAACAATTAGTGGACATATATCTTCTCTTGTGCATACGTACGGCCTACCGTCTCCACGACGCGATGCGATTAATTATCCATGATCACCAACAAAAATGATTATATAAATGAATATAGTGGATATATATGTTATCTAATACCATAATATAATTCTATAAATTATATAACAATATCCTATTTGTATGAACTGGGACTTATATGACTAAAAATACATAAGAAAATGAAGCAGTTAACACCTTACAGAAGAGTAATAATGTAATCTTATTAATAGAAGGGTGATAATATAATAATATATGATATCATAATCATAAATATGGCTCCTGAATATGTTACTAACATTATTTAATCCATTATATATTATTTTTATAAATTTATGAAGGAATCAGATCTAAGGTAGGGGAATATCATCTCACTTTTTTTCTACGAGATACATTTCACATTCACCACTCATTTATTTTGTGTGGTCTATATACTGACCTATGACATGTTATATAATTAATTTAAAATTTAAAATATATTAAAAGTTTTAAATTTATGTTCTTATTTCATTGGGATTGTGACTAAAATGTTACTCATGCATCTAAGGGACTTATAGTCTCACTTTTATTTCTGTGAGACTTATGACATATTCACCACCCGTTTCTTCTATGTGATGTATATACTTACCATGAAGGTATTTTTTTAGTATTACCCAAAATATTATGATATTTTAATATATTTATAATTTTCATTATTTCATAAGGAATATGATTCTACTTATTATAAATTTATGAGTACTTATTTCAAAATATCTTCTATACTTTGTATTGTTTCATTTTATGTCTTCATTGGGGAATATTTATCATCCATGACAATGTTTTTTAATACATTTATAAAAAATATGTTTTAATATTATCCTATGGAGTTTTAATGTAATTTTTCCTATTTTTTTTACTTTTTACTACATTATTTGTATGGAATATTTTGTCATTTCCCAAATGAGGTACTTTGTTAATTTTTCTGTAAAGTACAAGAAGAATGTTTTCTTTTGTCATATTCACAGTGAATGTACCATTATACATTCCTGATACAATATTTAATTCAATATTCCATTACAATATTACAAATTTATTTTCAAAGAAAAAATTTTCTTTTAAATTCAAATTTCTTTTTAAGAAAATAAAATGTTTTCAAAGAAGAAAGGATATTTTTTTCAAGAATTGTTTTTAAGTCATATCTCAAAATTATTTTCCATTTCAAATAAAATAATTTTATTTTACTTATGTTTTATTGGGGATAAAGTTCAATTCTACCATTATTATTCTTTCTATGAATGGTTAAAATTTATGATGGAATCATATATATGAAACCCATTTCTTTTCCATGTGTTATGCTTTGATTGATTGTTGTTCATGAAACCCATTTCATTCTATTGATTCTAATATGATGAAAGATTTATATTCTTTTGGAACACATATGTATAGTTTAAATTATGTGATTTTAGGTGCCTATATATCTCTCCAATGAATTGGGTAGTTATTTGTATCACATAAGATAAATGTGGTTGGAACGGAGAGTGAACTTAGTTTACTAAAGGAAATTTTAGGAAAATATAGTGTTGTGAGTGAGTGTTGATTACTAATATGGTAATGGGAGTAATCCATGACTATAAATATGGTTTAGGTAGAGAACCCATAGAACTATGATAGTCTTGGAAATGATACCATGACCACTATGCAAATCATTTAATATGCTTATGTGTCGACCACAAATACCATTACTTATTTATATTTTACGATTTCATGGATTATGCTCATTATTTAATTATGATTCATGTCATATGAACATTCAATATTTATTCCATGATTATTTTTTATGATCACTGATATATAGGCTACAATCTTTTAGTTTCAGGATAATTTCCTCAAACCCTTATACTCATTATTATGGTTGCATACCTCTATTGTTTACCCTTACTGAACATCTTAGAGAACCCATTTTAATATTTCCTTTCCCAAAGTAATAAATACATGTATTATATTTTATCTGAAAAAAATGGTTTTATTTTAGAAGAACCTAGTGGAAGATAATTTGGATCACTTATGTAGCAATTTTTATGTTACTATGTTTACTAAGGAACTATATTAATATATTCTTTGTGCGTCTTTTTTGTAAGATATTATGTATTCCACAAAAGAGATGTAATGTTAATTTATAAAACGTTTGGGTCGTTATAAATATGACATTATTATTGACGTGGGGGATTATCCTAATCTTAATAGTTATGATTATTTAATTTTCAGCGGATAACTTTATATCCAATTCCATAATATGTATTCACACAACTATATTCCAATAGTAACCTAACCATCTAAGTTTCCAATCAAGTGAATCTCAATGAAAAGTAATATAATAAGATTAAAGATGATAATCAACAGATACTCAAGCTAATATTTACCTAGATAAGAAGAAAATCCAGAGTTACTAATAACATTCATCCATTACATAAGATAATCTAGGTGTACTCATTCTAAGATCTATAATAGAAACTTGAATGATCGTGGTCATAAAAAATGTATCTTTTGAAGGAAACTCAGACATAATATTTAGGTGGGGTTAGTCTCACTAATTTAATTTTCATTATATAAATATTAAATTCATCACTATTGTATATTATGAAATCATTATTTTCTCAAGTTCTATTCCCTTTTTTTATTCAAGAATCTAAATCCTTAGTTTTAGAATCTATATTTTCACAACCAAATTAACTTTTTCATACCACATTCACTTGTAACTCAATACACAAACTAATAATTTCTATTTCTCACCTAAAATGAAGTCGAGTATATTCATTCATATCTGAATGCATCATATGCATTAGGTAAATGAACACATAATTTATAGTAATAGAGATATATGACATTGAAATTTTTCACATGACTAATCCAAGGGTGATAGATATCTCATCTAATTCACCATTCAATATAAGGTATATCCTTCTTTTTAGTATGAGGTTCAACGAAAATTCCCTCAAACTAGGCAGACATTACTCAAGTTAGAATTCAATTAATGATATCTCTAAAACCTAATATGCCCGGACTATATTCAATAATTATTTTCAAGATCGTAACTGAAATTAAAAACTGTGGTCAAGGTAGAAAAAAACTAAATTTTATAAAGTCATAGATAACATTTAATTAGTGATCTAACTATTAGAAAGAGTTTAATAGTTAAACATAATTCATACACAACATTCACATCTAATAAAAAATTTACTAAACATGAATATTAATGTAATTTAAAAAATAAATAAACATTTTGTTTTTTTTAAACCCTATGATAAGAATTCAGGAACATATGATAATATACACTAACAAAAAAATTATTAATAATCTAAAATTTTAATATAAAAACACTACATTATAAATAAATATGTACTCATTCATATTATTATTATATGTAATTGTTTTCATTTTTCATGACTTAGAAATAATTTAAATTTCTATTTCTATTAAATCAGCATTTTATAAAATTAAAATAGCATATATATATAGATTATCATTATTTAAAACGTTTGATATAGGAATTTTATAACTTAGAAAAAATATTTTTATGTGGTCTAATAAATTTCTTAATTAGAATCATTTAATTAGAACTCATAAATATTAATAAATTATGAACATTTTATAATGATAATTATAAATACATTATATTTTTTCCTTTTTTGTAAATTATAAA
Source organism: Viscum album (assembly GCA_963277665.1). Taxonomy (NCBI): domain Eukaryota; kingdom Viridiplantae; phylum Streptophyta; class Magnoliopsida; order Santalales; family Viscaceae; genus Viscum; species Viscum album. The sequence continues at coordinate 893,292,228 of OY728138.1, forward strand.
CAAATTAAAAAATACTCCTAATGATATTAAAATAAAATATTTTTTTATATCAGAAGGAATGCCATAATATTTTGGTAAAATATATTTTTATATTAAAAATTAATATTTATGAATTTTATAATTATTTCATGAAAATTAATTAATTATAAAAAATTATAATTAATTAATTTGTAAAATTTTCTGAATTTAAATATCCTAAAATTCCATTTATAATGATTCATAAACATTTTATAATCCATTTAAATCAAAAAGTTAAAATTAAACTTCAGACATTTTACTACTCTATTAGGTCTTACAAAATATCACAGTCCTTAAATAGTGACCATTTGGCATGCTTCACATAATAGAGAGCAATGTATTAGCTCTGAAAATTCTTTTTCTCTAAAGGTATTTTAGGATGAAATATATTTTCAAAGTATCCAAACAAGTTACTTCACCACCAATGTTGTAGTGCATCATCAAGAAATATCTTGCATAAAGCTAAGTTGTCTTACCTTTATGTAGTGGGAACTAAAAGGTGAACTAAACTTTGTAATATGGAATTGTTTAGGTGATTGGGGAATTCAGATTAACAATGGGGACTTCTAACTCAGGGATTCAGTCATGGTCTATAAGAAATCCTATTCAAGAACCACAACATGTGGTTTTACATCATGGTAATGGTGATGTTTTTCTAAAAAATTTATTAAACATATTTGAAACTTCAACAACAAAAACCTTATAACAATAACTGGTTTTATAGGATTCTCTCATAAACCTTGAAAGTGGAATATAAACCCATAAATAGATTTAACTATCTCCATGGTATCAAATGTTTAAACATATTTGAGAAATAAATCACAAATTAGTGAACCAAAAATACTCAAAAATTAAAATATTCCATCATTCTTTGCAGATAATGTTAACATGGTAAATATTTTGGGGAGAAGAAGATGAACATGTCATGAATATAAGGGTAAAAACCAACTAATGGATCCTGGAATACTTTTGGAGGACTCCCAAACACAATAAGGGGTTATATAATCATTCTCATATGATGAACAAGTTTCGGGGATAGAGCAAAGTCCCAGGTAGTATAAAATCATCATAGACACCGCATAATGTTTTTCAAAAAAAATAGAGAAGGATTACATCCATATATAGGAATCCTATACACTCTTCATTAAATGAATATCATTATCCATATATGATGGATAATGTTTTATCACTAGGTATCTATAAGTTTCACCTAGTTGGTGTTCATTAATTGAACACTACAATGAATATATTGTGATAGCTATAAATGAAAAAAATCATACCATCGTATATATGGAAATAATATGGAAGAAATGGGGATACACATTCATCCCATGCATGTAAAAACCATGTTTGGTTGTCAACCATGGAATTACATAAAACACCATGATACATATGTTAACATTTTAGTGATAATCCAATTTTTTTTCCAAATAATTCCTCTTAAAATTATTAATACTATAAATTTTATATACATTTACTACTTTTAAAAATTAATTAAATCACGTGGAATAATGAATGACACAAACCCAAAATTAATGATATAATTTGGTTCACAATATATATGATGATCATACTATATGATTACCCTACAATTGGAAACCTATTAAATCATCCAATTTTATAGCTTGAAATTCTAGCCAGACACTAATAAAGAACATAAAAACACCCTATACCTTCAAAAATCCCACTTGGTAATTATCTTGGGCCTATTTGGAATGTTTGATATCATATTAGAGTAAAAACCCATTAATAATACTCTTCCAAATTTGGATAAAATCTTTATAAAAACCAAATTCAATTATAAGAGAAAGAGAGAATCATAAAAAGAGAAAAATCCATGTAATTTAACTTTTAAGGCCTAATTATAGAGCGGATAATTGAGCATGAGGATTGTAGGAGGAATAATGATTAATATAAAAGGATTTCGAGCTAGGGGTTAAATTTATGAATTAAACATAGGGAATGGGGGGTTCAAAACTCTATTTTATTATTAAATATTCCTATGTTATAGATTTAAAAATGAACAATAAAAATGAAAAATAATAATCATAAAAGTGAATATTATCAATTTTAAATCATAAATATTTCATCTCACCTTCCCTTTATCTTTTCCCTTCAACTATAATAAATAATATATATCAAAATAGTTTTGTTACAATGTAGTTAATATAACCCGAGGCAATTAATTCAAACTCAACCTAATTATTTAATCACAAAATAAATATTAAATTACCTATATTAATTATTCCAAGTACTTTTAAAATTTTTAATAAATTATTTAACTAGAAATTTATATAATTAAATTAAATTAAATAATATACGAAGTTTATGTGTTCCTACTTAATATTCAATTTAACTCTTTTATAAATTAAATAATTCTCCCCGCTCATTGTAATTATGTGAGTAAAATAATCAAGAAACTTAAAAACTGTCTTTTTCAATTTATTGATCCTAAAATATTAATTAATGTAGATAGCCTGTTAATTATCATTTAAAAAAATATGGGTAAAATAAAACAATATGCGAGGTTAAATTAACTTCAGAAAATTAATATATTTATTTTAATGATATATTTTTTTCATGTGTTTCAACATATAATAGTTTGACGAGTTATGATAATGTATGTTTCCTATAGTTCATATTTATAGTATCTAAATGTAAAAAAAATTGTTTTATTTGTGATTATTTCCTAGGAAAGAATTTATTTACTATGATAATATGGGATTATATAAATTAGAAATTTAAAAATGATTTAAAGGTTGAATAAATCATTACACGTTTTAATGTATGTGTCGTAATTTTAGTACAAAATATTTGATTCATATTAATTGAGTTTCAGATATAATAGACTTAATTCAAATCCATATGAATATTTAATGGATGATATAAAAAAAATTATATCCTTTTTTATTCACATTTATTAAATATTATTAAAAATTCACAATACAAATTCAATCTAAGATTTAAAGGTGTAATTGGAAAAAGAATTTGGTATAAAATTCTTCATAACAAAAAATAATATTCTTGGGATGAAACTTTATCCATGAATATAGTAGTAAGATTGTTATTTCATATAATAATAATTTAATGGGAGTCTTGACATGCTTTAATATAAAAAATAGTCACTATATGCTAATATTCTTGTTAATTTTAAATTTTCCTTGAAGATGATTTTTAATAAGGAAACAAGAGTAAGGATATGTCTCCAATACATCATGAATCAAAAGTGAAAGGTATTGTGTTATTAATGGTCTGTAAAATGTATTATAGACATATGTAATGAGGGTTATTCAATGATTCATGATAAATACACACTATTGGAATAGTAGTATCATAAATAATATTCCGTGATATATCATGGTTACTTTAAATATTTTGTTATGTTCTGGATGATCTAACATTGTTATCAGGGTTTTTGATGATTCATGTTTTGTTATGATCTATATATGTGAAAATCCCCTAAGTACTATATGTTAAATGTTGTAAAATAATTTATTCTATATTCTAAAATAATTAACAATTGTAACGTTATATTTATGAAAAATTGAATATTATTGTAGCTTTACAATAATCCAAATAAAATAATAGAATTATAATTTTTTTAGACAAGATTAGATGAAAAAAATAATATTTAATTATATTCTAAAATATTTAGATCTCTATATATTGAAATTAATTTAACAATTTATTTAAAAGAGAAAATTATCAGATAAAATTTTCAATTTGATCGAAAAATTGTGGAATATGTTGTATAAAAATGAAAGATATTATCACAAATGATAAACTAAAAGTATTTGGTACTGAATGGGAGTCAATTAGAATATTTAATAAATTAAACTTTTACCCCCATTTAGTTTATTTACTCTCTTTTTTGTATATATATCATATTCATCTATGATGAAGAACACATTCTTTACTCAACTATGATAAAATTTAGAGTAATAAATTCATATAAATAGTGAACATATACTGAACATGGTAAAAATTAATAAATAGAGATTATATCCAATGAGTGAATGTGTTTAATTCTTCTCACATCAATACCAATCTCATTAACAAGTAAAAAAATAGGATGATAAATTCCCCTAAAATATGGTTCTCATGCATGATAGGACCATCACCTCTATGGATCAATGTTTTTTACAACATTAATAGAATGATATTAATAAGACGGGTCATAAAAAATTTAGTACATCAATGCTCCTCATGTTTTCTTAACTTCCTTGGGTATTTTATGATCTTTATGAATCTTAATTTACAAAATATTGATAAGATTCAATAATTTATCATTATGATTTATAATAGAAAAACATATTCACTAACCTCTTAATCACTTTTTCCTTTTTATTATATTTATATAAACTATACCAAATTTTTCCTCAAAATTCATTTTTTTCTATAACTATAAAAAATTTAAATAATAACATTAAATTCTCATAAAAAGTATTAGTAATTCACTTAATTATGTATTGATCAATAAATCATAATTTAAATTTCTTTAGCAAACATGTTATTTTTATGAATTTATATCCATAAAATATCTCTTGATTTAATCAACATTTGAGCCTCTTGTTTTAATTGAATAACATTGATCATCCTTGAAATATCATATGTACCATTTGATGGAATTTGATTGTGTATTAATAAATCACATATAAAAGAGTATGACAGACTCAACTCTCATTTTCATTTCCATATCCAGGTTCAATGATATCCCCTAACATTAAATGTTATATCTTCCATGGCTATATAATATTAATGTATCTTAGGTTATAGCTCTAGTATGAAAAATATATAGTTTATTTCACTAATTCTATTAGACTTCCAGCCTTTATTAAACCCTTAATCTCTTTTAAAAATATCTATATAATTTTCTCATTCTTGATCCCTTAGTAATTAATCAGATATATGTGTATATAATATATAAAAATCCATCTTGAATTAAAACAATCCTGAAATAAAAAATTATGGTTCCTAAACTATATCTCATATATCAGATTGTGTGATATGAGATTCATGTAAATTTAACCTTCAATATTGAATATTTTATATAATACTATAAATAGGTGTCTTTATATGTGATATATTCTACTACATCTCATACTCTTTATCCTTTGATTTTACGTACTTTTTTCTTTCTATATATTATATCCTCTAGATTGGAATATGTGTACAACACACACTATGATATATATTATATGTTTTGGTATTCTTTTTCCACTATCAATAGGATTTCATTGTTACCTATAATTTCTTCCATAACCCTCAATAATATAAAATCATTATGCACAACATCATCAAATCACTTTTTATAATATTAGATGCATCTTATAGTATCCTTTTTTATACACTATGAAAACCATGTGTAATTAAAAATTATTATATAGTGTTATTTTCATATAGTTAATTATCTTATATCAAATAATATTTTATTTATGTATGTTTCTCAAAAATAATTCATTTCCACTAATAAAATCACTCAATAACTCATTAATCTTGTCTTCTATTCATAAACATGTTTCTCGACCAAATATTAGTCTCACAAAAATTTTATACTATAAATAAAACACTTATTAATTGTTTTTTTAAGATTAATCCTTTAAAATATAATATATATTCTGATATGGTTTAATATCATTATGTTATGATAAACTGATAAACATAAACATAAAATCCAATGATCTAAACAATATCATATCTAAAATAGTCCCTAAAGCATTATCAATATCCCAATAAAATGTGTATGAAAAAAATATAAAACATCCATAATATATTTTACCATATATATTTTTTAATATTAAATTTTTTAAAATTATCACACATGAGATAATTTTCATTTAAAGTCCATTAATCCATACATCTCTAAAACTATTCCACTCTTTATAAATATTGAAAACATAAGATTGACAATAAAAATATAAATGGATTGTTTTAGATCCCTTGAAATAACTTCAATCACCATAAGAAATCATGTGAACTTCCCAGTCACCAAAGGATGGTGTAAAATAACATGAATCCTCCCACCAGGACCCTACAAGGTCCAGGGGTAAGATAAGTATTACATTACAAGCCAAAATCTAATTAATATGGGGCTAGATATTATCGTCGAGAAGGAATAATACACATGGTAGTATTTATCCTATATCAACCTACAACGTCTCTAGTAAAATAAATCATAAAAAATAATTATATATATATATATGTAGATACAAATTTTAATCAAATGAATACATCAGAAAACAACTATTTTAATCAAGGATACAAGGGAAACCAGCTGAGGAAAAATACATACGCTTAAAATAATACCAAAAATATATATCAATAAAACCAAGATGAAAACAATTATTGGTAAGGGGAGATATCTACTCACTCTAAGGTCTACCAGTATTATCAACATCAATAATTTCACCCACCATGTTCCACTATTTTCTACTATGAATCAACTCTAATACTCTATTACCACCGAATCTTCCAAATTCACCACCAATTTTTTCATCGCCTGAATAGACATAGCATGTGTGGGAAAAAATATCATATTTGGGAGAATATAAACATACTCAATAGTATCCCCAGGAATCAAAAACTAAGGAAGAAATAATGGGTCAACTCAAACCTATGATTGAGGAAAATAGAAAAAAAATCAAAGGATACAAATATTTCCTAAGATAATGTGATCTATAATGACATAATAACTCTAAACTTGCATCTCAACACTATAAATGCTATTTACTCCAAAGAAACTAAATATCCCCAAATTATTGAAATCCCACTAAATCTAAATTGAATATCCTAGCTATATGTGATATCATAAAAGAAAATAAGTATAACTGGCATTTCCCAAAACCTAGAAATTTATATCACACCTCTTCACAACTATTCAAACCTAAAAAATTTCATCATAACTCATTATAACCATGTTAGAGGACCCATTACTCATTGACATATACCTATTAGTTAAAGGGGTACCAAACCCTATCAGAAATAGAACCCACACCCTATATTTTTAGGGGAACACTACCCTCTATAGTTGGATGAACTACAACCCATCGTGTAAGGGAATAATTTCTCCAACTACAGTATTGTGACCCATACCTCATCAGGATTGGGAAATTACCGAACCCCATTCCCAAATAGAGGACTTGTAACCTATTAGTGGAATCCTTATTCCCTTGGTTTGTAGGAGAGTACCCAAATCCAAAATACATATAGGAAACTCACACTCAATCATCATTAAGTCTCTTGGGGAGTACCAAAATACCATTCATGGAAGATATTTCCCTAAAACATATAGGGGTACCTGAACTCAATGTATTCTAGGATCACCATACATGAATATCTATTGTTTCTATATGTATATAAGATCTGAGAAAAGAAAACTTTTTTCAAAAATATATAAAATGAAAAATAATATTATACCATTATTCTATATATAGAAAAAAAATTAGAATTGAATATTTACTTGTCATATTCTGATACTCGGGTAAGAATATGTGAACAGTAATTATTAGTTTCCATGTTCTTAGAGGGACTTGGATTTTATGTCTTGACTAGAGGTTGGGAATGTATTACCTTACCACATGGATTCAACCTATATGGTTTATATTGGTATGTAACATGCAATTTAGAACTCTCAATTACTCATTTGTGTTCCTCCAGTACACCATGAGTCAAGTTTCACAGATAGACATGGAATGTGAGCCTCAATGATTAGTTGATGATTATATTAATAGTACATGATTCATGTGGTCAAACATAGATGGTTTACACCATTTTTCCCATAATATGAGTCGTCTTGAGGGGCTTATCCAGTCATTTATCTTGATACACACCTAAGGTTGTGGGATGATATACACATCACCTGACTTATAGAAACACTACATGGGATACTTATAAACTTGTACAAACTTTAACCTCCATAAATAAATTGTCACAGACCTAATTATATGAAGCACTCCACCCTATGTAGTTGATAATTCTAGATCAAGTCACATTTGTTTTTTTAAAAGCACATCACTTACACCACCAATTTCATTTATAATACCTTATATCACACCATTCTTCATTCCAAAATTACTCTACCTCTCCTCTAGGTTTCTTCTTAATAACATAAATTGGAACCATCATTATTTCACTGAACCTGGGCCACTACTATTAAAAAACCAGGGAAAGGTCTTCCTAATACAATATAACTACCTAATTCCCCTAATTATTATCCTTATTACTACTATGCTCGAACTAGATCAATTCCCCCAGTCATAAACCACCTCACCTTCTCATCCATGAAAAGTCAAACCATAAACCAATTATGAATGTTAATAATGATCATCCACTGAATAACAGAACATGAATATTGAAAAATAGTGTTAAGTGGTCATTCAAAATACCTGAATTTTATTCACATCTATAAATTCAAAATAAAATAGATAAATGAGGATTATTCTAAGATAAAATATAATGATGATAAAAGGATGTCATTGTGAATAAATTTGGTGCATTAAAAGTACATATCCTACTAGAATATGAACCCAAATATTAATGGTAGATTTATATAAAATAATTCCAAATGAAATATCAATATTTATATTAGTAAAATAAATATTAAAAGGATAAATTCCAAGTATTTTCCATCAACTATCAAAAATAAATTAATTGAAACAAAACTCATATAAAACATGCACCTATCAAAATAGTTCCAAATTAATAAAACTCATAAATGAATTCATAACGAATTAAGAAATGAAAAATAAAAAAATTCATAACACTATGTAAATATTTTTATTTATTTGGAGATTTATTTTTGATGTCATTGTGAATATATCTCCCATCCTCTAATCCATTTCCATCTCCTCGACGATAATTTACCAATCCCTAACGTCGTTGTAGTGTTTATGTAAGGAATAGATAACTCCTTGTAAATGGGGTTATAGACCATTTTATCGCACTTTGGTAGGTCAATTAGTATAATAACTAATATATATATATATATATATATATATTCTGTCCTAGGGACTAGAACCTTAACGCTAAAATTATACCTCACCTAGGTAAAGAACACATTTTACACATAAATGATGTGTAAAAAATTTCATCGAAGTTTCTATTTAATAGATATTTATATTTGGAGTCACAAGATAAATAATTATGAATATAATAAATATTAAATATCCTCCAAAATTATTCTAACATGAAATTCCACTATAAAACATAATAAAAACTCCCTATTATTAATAGGATTCTAATAAAAAATTGACATTTTTTTATTATGATAAATTTACAATTTTCCCTCTTTATAAGACATCAAACATTAAAATATTTTAAAAATGAACAAATTTATTTCCAAGTAAAAAAATCTAGGTTACTTCATAATATTGACCACAATACCTTTTAATCCCTGAAAAATAATAAAATGGATCTACTAAACCAAAAAACCATAAAAATATCATCTGTAAAACCAACCATTACCATATTCACTTAATACACCTCTAGAGTTCATGACCCTATGTGAACATATGTCAAAAACACATAAGAATACATATACATTTATTACACTTTCATTATAGGATTTTTTCACCGTAAGATTCCATGTATTGAATAGAAAAATTATCCTAATATAATTATTGATAAATTCCCTAAAAAATAGGAGATATAATTTAACAACTCACTATATTTTCACTCACTAAATATCTTTCTATCTTTAAGTCACCCATAACCATGGAATGAAGAAAACCCATGAACTAGTGAAATCAGAATGGGCATGCCCTATCATCGCAAGAAAACAAGAAGGTAAAAATAATTATAAAATCATTATAAGGATGAAAATATCTCTTAGAACAATATTTCCTTATAATCCAGCAAGAACCTCACATTCACTACTATAGAAAAGGTTTCATCCACTAAAAATGTAATCATGGTTGGATTTCAATCACTCTTCATAAAGAAAACTAATGGTAACATAATGAAACATAACCAACCTCCTCAAATATCCATGAACCCAACCCTTAGAACATCAATGTCCCATTCTAACACAATCCAAATTTCATGGTCCTTAATTTAGATAACATTTTTATGTTAGCTTTGGACCTTGGGATATGACCTAACAAAACTAATGTGACCAAAAAACTCAATAGATAGAGAAACATCTTACAATTGTTTTCTATATTTTGTATACAATGAACAAAAATGTTCATCTATAATAACAGTACAATGGTTTCATACCCAACAAAGAGTAATTGGTTCAAAACCACCAATTTTTTTCACCCAAGGTGAGATATATAAGAATTATACTATCCAACTTCAGGATAAGATAATTTACTTCAAACCCTTTGGAAAATTCATCAGGTGTACTACCCATGATTATCTAGTCACACATGACCCCACAATTGATGCATCCATGTAAAGCCTCCCTCACTCAGTGAATATATGGGGATACTAGATATTCATTAAAAGAAAATATATGTCACCTTTTCACATCAAATCCGGCTACATTGAGGTTATCTAAAAACACATATCCCCCATATACTATGAATTAAACTTCTACTAAGGTAAAAAATACCATTCTACCGTAATACTACTCTAATCAAAAAATTTATCCTAGCCTCAAACACCACACTATAAATTTATTATTGTAACTTAATAAATAAAATTTATGAAGAATAAGAATTTTTTACTTCTATAACTGAAACCATAAGAGTTCATCTCTCAAATTTTTCTCTCCAAAAAAACCATTCCAAATTATGGGATTCTCACCCCCAATTTTGCTCAATCTAGTTGGTCATCAATAAATACTTCCCCAAATGATCCATGGTCTAATATAAATATATCATTGGAATTTATTACCCTGAAATACATCATTTGGATCTCAACATACCCATAGATATTTCTAAATACTGCCAATGGAACTACCTTCTCACGGTTCCAAATATGAGGGAAATGTGATATAAATTTGATTATAAACAACTAACTCATTTCTATTGGTCCTAGTATAAGGCCCCAGCATTAAACATTACTTAATCTTGGTTTATTTTGAGAATTCACATTGAGGATCTTTTCAGGTTTAGATTTTTATTTAATTAGATCATAAATCATGCATTACGTTGCACATTTAAACAATGTTGTTACAATAATGACAGTATTCATTAGATTCCATAAAAGAAATCGTATTTAAAATTAAACCTGGATTCTTTCTTGACATTTCCTCGACACTATCATCACATCATGTAATTTTCCCTTCACCTGTGAAAAACATTTCAAAACATGGGATGAGCATAAAAAGCTCAGTAATGGATATAAAAATATAAAAAGAAAACATTTGTCCATGTATACATAAGCATCAATGAAATCATAATTTAATCATAAAACATAAGCACTTTAACATACATAATTAAATCATAGGATTTATGAATAACTCATAGAAATCATAAAAAATAAAGGTAACTTGAGACATTCATAACATTCTTACGTGAGGAGTAACCCTCAAGGTTGTGTTTGGAATACCCATCACAGTATATTCCCTAAATCTCTTCGAAGAATCCATAGTGTTTAACTCGTTCGTGATACCCAATGAATTGGAGAGCTATCTCAGGCTCACCCGCCCTTAGTTTATCATGGAACCACCCGACTTCATAAACAATTCCCAAGAACCATAACATAATCGTATCACATAAAACATGCATAAAGGAAACGTAACAACTCCATATTTAAATCACAAGTTATCAATACAACACATAGATATAATCAAAACATTATGAAAACCATTTTAAATACCAAAATAAAATAAAATTAAAACATGTCATTTATTTTTCATTTAAAAAAGTTATGGATTTTAGAAGAATCTGAAACTCAAATAATGGTCACAGCGGCGGAGAAGTCATTGTCGCCTCATATGTAAGACAAAAACATTCCTTTTTTTGTTTAGTAAAATGATTCGTGTAAAAATATTCCTTTTGAATGAAAGTAATATTCAAAAGGTTTTATTATACAACTAATAAAAGAAGGTCGTATATAAATTGAAGTAAGCCTCAATGAAAGAATATTGAGACGAAGTGCCTTACCTCAAGTCCGACTTGTTCTCATTTGTTCTTTATATTCCTAAATAATAAACATAGGTCAATTTATATTTTCTTAAGTACTTACTTTAATGTTTATTATTCAATTCGTATCCCATATTATCATGTAATAATAATTATTTGATTATTTAAGTTCATATCATATGTTCTGTCGATGTTTGGTACATGAGTCAAAAATGAACTTGTTTGAAAAAAATTGTCCATGTACTTATAAGTACATCATCTCCAGAATGTTATTAATGATTTAAATATCATATATATCCAGTATAAATTCATTTTATACTATTCCATAACATTGGGAGAAAAAAATGAAATGCACCGTTCATGGAGACGGTAGGTCGTACGTACGCATGAACACTACTTTCATTTATTTGTCATATTAATGTAATTAAACCCAAATGACACATATATATATTATAATTACAGTATAATATATATTTTATATTGGTAAAATAAGTTCTCTAATTACATTATTTGTAAATTCCATGTTTGGAAGGGACGAGTCACATCACTTGAGGGGGTGGTAGTCCACACTTCCTCAGATGAAATTATCACAGTTCCACAACATGAAAAGAATAAAGATGTGATTTATAAATAGAATTAAGAATCATATAGAAAAAATAAATACCATATATATCATATATAAATACATTTACATCATAACGGCCACAATTTAAGGTGTTAAAATAAGATTGAACAATCATCGTTTCATGAGGTAGTAATTCACCACCCACAGAAATAGTATGTTATTTAACCATTAGACGGAGGTGTGTGTAAGTGTAGGTAGAATAATTATCATAAAAAAATCCTGGTATATTTAGGATACTGGTTTTATTATGGGATAATATAATAATAAGATATTGGTGAGTGAATAAGGAAAATAAAAGGAAGAAACTCGAGAGAATACATTACCTCTAAATCGGGTAACTCTTTTTTATTTGAGCCAAAGGATTACTTGGAAACACTTCTACCCAAAGTGAGGTTTCTAGGAGTAATATACGGATATGGTGAGATAATATTAGTAGAGGTTGGACGATCCAAGGGCTTTAGAGATGTGGGTAAGCGGGTAGAGGTGGGGGCCTTTTATAAGAGGGAGGAGGGTCACTTTTGGAAAGTCTTGAAATGTTACTTTATTATAAAATGCTTTTTGGATTTTAAAAATTCAAAAATAATATATTTTGAGGATAAGGTAATAAGGGTTCAAAATCCACCCATAATATAAGTTTTTTACAAGTGTATGTATTATATTTTACCTTATCTTTTCATTCAATTTAAATCGTTCGTTAATGAGGTAATCACTGCATCATCATGGTGTCATAAATAAATCTATTTATTTAATGTCTAAAAATTATAAAAAATAACATGATGTAGGAAAACTTTTTATCTTTACAATGACTACTTTTAGTATAAGAGATCATTTATGTAAACAAAATTAAATTTTTTTTACTTAGGATATACAAACCTTTGTTATATTTCTCTTCTTTTTCAAAATAATGTCATAAATGTCACTATCACACCAATGTGACTCCATGGGCCCTCAAGTTCAGTAAAAATCATCACATGGTTGGACATGACTCAAAAAAAATATTATTTGGACACATGTTGGGGTAATTTTATATTATTATGATATTATTTTATTACCCTTAACTACCCGATTACTAATTAATCATGATAATTAAAGATAATTACGATCGTTACTATTCATAATGTCCAAAAACAAGAGTTTTAATTACATAATTTTGAAGTTATGATTCCAAAATATGGAATCCATTTTATGAAATTACAAACATAGAAATTTTATTGATTAATTTAAAAATAATTCCTATTGTCAAAACAAATGGCGTGTTTTTGAGAAACAATATCTATCAAAAGATTGACAGTTGTTCATCACAAATTTCAAAGTGAAATTAATTATAATGCCCACAATTGGATTAAATTGTAAAAATATATTCTAATTACACTTTAAAACGAATTAGAAAGTTAATATTACCATATAATTAAATTATATGAAAAAGAAGTTTTGAAGTAAAATGCAGTATTTATCACTATTCATTAAAAATGATCATTGTCAGAAAAATACCTAAAATTTATCGAAATTAAATTTCAATGTCCCAATTATTAATATATTTTTTATTTTAACAAATAGAACTTATAAAATTGTCAAAAGTTAGATTTAAAAATGGTTTTCCATCAAAAGGCGGTAAAACAATCTTTTAAATAATATTAGAGTATTCTATGACTATGATTGGATTTATTCTCATTTTAAGCCTCAAAAACTCTATCTAATTCACAAATAGATGTAGATATGAAAATATATTATTCTTCAATTACTTGTGATGTTACATCCTTACCCCCTTTAGTAAATTGTGTCCCCACAATTTATTTACTTATCGAATAAGTGGGGGTATTTATCCCTCATTCATTTTCAGATTCCCATGTTGCCTCTTCAATCATGTGGTTTTTTCACAAAAACTTTACTTGATTAATGAACTTATTCCGCAACACTAGCTCCCTGTGGTCAAGAATCTGGACTGGTTGTTCCTCATAAGATTGATTCTATTCTAGCTGAACAACCTCTGGACTGAAAACAAGAGATGGATCTTGCATATACTTCCTCAACATTGAAACATGAAAAACAATGTATACCTGAGATAAATTCAAAGGTAAAGCCACTCTGTATGATACTGATCCAACTCTCTCCAAAATTTCATATGGTCCAATGAACCTTGGATTCAGGATTCCTTTCTTACCAAATTGCATCACATTTTTCCATGGTAAAACTTTGAGGAAGACATGATCACCTACCTCAAAAGAGAGATCCTTCCTCCTGTTCTCCGCATAACATTTTTTTGCTTGTTCTGAGCTGTTCTAATGTGTTTCTGTATCAGCTGAACTTTTTCTACCATATCTTCTACCAATTCTTGTTCCATCAACTTCCTTTCACCTACTTCATCCCAAAAAGCTGGAGTTCGACACTGCTTCCCATATAATACCTCAAATGGTGCCATCTAAATACTATAATGAAAACCGTTATTATAAGAAAACTCAACCAAAGAAAGATGTTGGCCCCAAATTACCTGATAATCCATCAAAAAAGCACATAGAATATCCTTTAATGTATGAATTTTTCATTCTGACTGCCCATCAGATTGAGGATGAAAAGTTGTACTAAAATTTAATTCAGTACCCAACGACTTCTGAAGGCATTTATAAAAGTTAGAAGTGAACCTGGGATCACAATCAGATACAATGGTGAGGGGAACTCTGTGTAACCTAACTATTTTTTATGATTCAATCGAGAAAGTTTATCTAGGGAAAAAGTATCTCGTATAGCCAGGAAATGCGCATATTTAGTCAAGCGATCAACAATAACCCAGATTTCATTATTACCTCGAGGTGACTTTGGTAGTCCCACAACTAAGTCCATGGATATATTCTCCCATTTCCACTTTGGCACTAGTAAAGGTTGAAGCCTCCCTTTCGGTAATTGCTGCTCTTCTTTAACATGTTGACAAGTTGAACACTTCACAGTAAAATCAGCAATATCTCTTTTCATTCCATCCCACCAGTAATACTCATGAAGATCTCTATACATCTTAGTACTTCCTGGATGAACTAAAAATGAAGAACTATGAGCTTCACATAACAAATATCTCTTCAACTATGAATCAAAAATCACACACAATCTCTTCCCAAATCTAAAAACAAAATCATTATCAATATTGAATTCAGGTAACATACCCTTCTGAACCATCTCTACCTTTTTCTGCAACTCACTGTCTTGCTTCTGTGCTTGATTAATTATGTCTGATAGAGAAGATTTCACTGATTCCTGAAACAAAACAGAAAAATTTCCAGCACCAACATCTTCCAAGCCATAATTAATCAAATCCTTAACCAAAGGATCACATTCCAAACATAACATGGTTAATGAAGCATTACTTTTTCAACTCAAAGCATCTCCCATTTTATTTGCTTTCCCTGGGTGGTAGTGAATTGTACAATAATAATCCTTGATAAATTCTTTCCATCTCCTATGTCTCATGTTCAATTATTTTTGAGTGAATATATACTTTAATCTTTTTTGATCGGTATATATTTCACACTTTACACTATACAAATGATGCCTCCAAATTTTTAAAGTGAAAAAAAAGCTAATTCCAAATCATGTGTAGGGTAATTTATCTCATGAGTTTTCAACTAAAATGAAGCATAAGAAATTACCTGATCATTCTGCATTGGGACACAACCAAGTCCTTTCAATGAGGCATCACTGAAGATAACAAACTCACCATTCCTAGAAGGTAGTGCCAATACTGGAGCATCCACCAATCTTCCTTTCAATTACTGAAAACAATCATCACATTATTTTGTCTAGATAAATTTAACACCCTTCCAAGTTAGCTTAGTCAATGGGCTGGACAACCATGCAAAATGTTTAACAAACATTCGATAATCGCCTACCAATCCAAGAAAACTACGAATCTCAGTTACATTTGTGGCTCTTGTATATTCTTCAACAACCTCTATTTTTGCAGGATCAACAGCTATTATCTCTTTAGAAACAATCTGACCAAGGAAAGAAATTTGTTTCAACCAAAACTCACACTTGATGAATTTCCATTACAATTTCATTTATTTTAAGGTTTTCAAAATAACCCTTAATTGACTTTCTTGCTCCTTTTTACTTTTATAAAAAACCAAAATATCATCAATGAAAACAACCAAAAACTTATCCAAGAACTCATTGAAAATTCTATTCATAAGTTCCATGAATACAGCAGGGCGATTGGTTAACCCAAAAGGCATAATTACAAATTCATAATAGCCATATCTTGTAAGAAATGTGGTCTTCGGAATATTTGATTCATTTACCTTCAACTGATGGTACCCTGATCTTATGTCAATCTTTGAAAAATACTGAGCTCTCGATAGCTAATCGAACAAATCATCGATATGAGGTAAAGGATATTTTTTCTTAACAGTGATGTTATTCAAGGCTCTATAATCAATGAAAAGTCTCACTGAATCATATTTCTTTCTAACAAATAAGAAAATATCACCCCATGGTAATGTTCTAGGTCGAATGAATCCTTTCTCTAATAAATCTTGCAATTAGTCCTTCAACTCTAAAAGTTCAATTTGAGCCATTCGATAAGGTGCTTTTGAAATTGGCTTAGCATCAGGATCTAAGTCAACAGTAAATTCAACATCTCGAACTAGTATTATTCCATGAAACTTATCAAGAAAAATATCAGGATACTAATTTACCACTGGAACATCATTAATCTAAATGGTTCTTTTTTCTCAACAATATGTATAAGGTAACATTCATTTCCATCTTTTACACGTTTATGATCCTCTTGATAAGTTATGGACAAGAAGGGTTCATTCTTGTACACAAAATAAATTTATTTCTGAAAAGAAACTTCTTTAGCTCAATAGTCAATCTTAGCATGGTAAATAGAGAGCCAATCCAAACCCAGGATAACATCAAACTATACTAGAGGTAGAACAATAAGGTTTTCAAGTAGGTTCTTTCAACAGATAAGGATAGGAAGATTCTTATAAATTCTTTTTTCCTCAACATTTCCCCCCAGGTGTTTTTACTATAAGTTTAGGATTCATTTCATGAGATGTAATTCCCAATTTACTAGAAAATTTTTCAGAGATGGAAGAATGTGTAGACCCTAAATCAAACAACACATTGGAATAATCTGAAAAAACAAATAAAGTACCTGATACCACTTCATTTGATGGCCCAACATCTACTGAAGTAGTTGAAAAGGATTTCACCACACATTTCTGCTTGTAGTATGACTGCTTCCCATCATTCGAGCTCTTTGTCGGACACTCGTTTTCACAATGACCCATCTCATTACACATGAAACATTTCACTAACTATAAATCAAATTTTTTCTTACCTTTACCCAAATATTTTCTAGTGCAATCATGAGCCTTATGTCCCCTCTTACCACATCATAAGCACTATCCAGAATTCAAAAGATATTCCCCAGCATGATATTTACCAAATTTATCACAAACTTCAAGCTTATTTTTCGTACCATCAAACTTTTTTGAAGGATTCTTACATTTCTCCTGCCACCTCAGTCTCTTCTTTTATTGGATGTCATAGAACACTTACTCATCGACAAACTCCATTTCCACCTTCTCATCCCATCGAACATACTTTTCAGAACTTTTGAACTCACGATAAGATAATTCCCTTTGATATTTTGGCTTTAATCCGAATTAAAAATGATTGATTTTACTATCATGGCCTCTGATAAAATATAGAGCATACCATTCCAATCGAGTGAACTTTTCATCATATTCTGCCACTAAGTCGTCATCTTGCCTCAATTACAAGAATTGTTTTTCCATCCCAAGTCGAACAGCCTAAGGAAAATATTTCTCAAGAAAAATACATTTGAATTCATCCTAGTCAAGATCATAAATCTCATCAGAGTCCCTGATATTTTTAACCATCGACCACCACTGATCTTCTCCACCCACTAAATGGTAAATAGCATGATTGACCTTTTGATTGTCTGAACACCCCATGAAATCGAAAATATTCTCCTGTGATTTAATCTACCCTTCAGCTAGCACATGATCAGATGATCCTCTAAATTATGGGGGATGTTTCCCCATGAAATGTTCCACCACTGACATGTTCCTCTACGGTTGATCTGGCTGATCTCGTGCATGGATACCACCACCATTTATCGCTTGAGTCAACTACGCAATTTCTGTAACAAACTATTCAGTTCCAATTCCGAACATCCTAGGATGCTGATTTGGAAGGTCATTTTCTTCTATATTCCTTACTAGCACTACTTCCCTATTTTCTCTGCATAAAACAATTCGGAACAAACATGTCTTAGATGAAGCAACATGGTAATCTTCAAATTCTATATCATTTCAATTTGACCATAATGTGTAAAAAAATATTTTTGGATAATCATTTAAAAGAATTCTAACTCATAAAGTTATCTAAACTGACCATTGATTCCAACTATAAGGCCCTAGCCTTAAATATTACTTAATCTTGGGTTATTTCAAGAATTCACATTGAGGATATTTTCAGGTTTAGAGTTTTAGATAATTAGGTCATAAATCATGCATTATGTTCCACATTTAAACAAGGTGGTTACATCAAAGTTAGTATTCATTTTTTTCCATCAAAGGAAACATATTTAAAATATAACATGGGTTCTTTCTTGACACCTCCTCGACACTATCATCATATCATGTACTATTCCCTTGACCGATGAAAAACATTTCAAAAACATGGGATGAGCATAAAAAGCTCAGTAAGGGATATAAAAATACTAAAAGAAAACATTTGTCCATGTATACATAAGAATCAATGAAATCATACTTTACTCATAAAACAGAAGCACATTAACATACCTCATAAAATCATAAGATTTATGAATAACTCATAGAAATAATAAGACAAAAAGGTAACTTGAGGCGTTCATAATATTCTTATGTAGGGATTAACCCTCATGGTTACGCTTGGAATACCCATCATAGTATATTCCCTAAATCTATTTGGAGAAACCTTAGCATTTAACTCCTTCATATTACCCAATGCATTGGAGGGATACCTTGAACCCACCCACCCTTATTTTTATCATGGAACCACCCGACTTCATAGACAATTCCCAAGAACCATAACATAATCGTATCACATAAAACATGCATAAAGGAAACATAACATTTCCACATTTAAATCACAAGATATCAATACAACACAATGATATAATCAAAAAATTATTAAAACCATTTTCAATAACAAAATAAAAGAAAAGTAAAGCATGGTATTTATTTTTCATTTTAAAAAGTTATGGCATGTAGAGGAAGCTGAAACTCAAATAATGGTCACGGTAGCGGAGAAGTCGTTGTCGCCGCATACGTAAGACAAAAACATTAATTTTGTTATTTAATAAAACACTTCATGTAAAAAGATTCATTTTTAATGAAATTAAAAGTAAAAAAGGGTTTACTATACATCTACTAAAATAAGTTCGTATATAAATTTATGTATGCCTCAACGAAAGGAGATTGAGACAAAGTCCCTTACCTCATGTCCGACTTGTTCTCGTTCATTCGTTATATTATTGAATAATAAAAATAGGTCTATTTATAATTTCTTAAGGACTTCCTTTAACGTTTTTTATTCAATTCATATCACATATTATCATGTTATAATAATTAGTTAATTATGTGAGTTCATATCATACGTTTTTTCGAGGTTCGGTACATGAGTCAAAAATGAACTTGTTTGAAAAGAATTTCCCATGTAGTTATAATTATATCATCTCAAAAATGGTATTAATGATTTAAATATCATATATATTCAGTATGTATTAATTTTATACTATTCCATAACATTTGGAGATAAAAATTGAAATGCACCGTTCATTGAGACGGTAGGCCGTACGTACTCATGAACGCAAATTTCATTTATTTGTCATATTAAAGGAATTAAAACTAAATGAGACATATTTATATTATAATTCCAGAATAATATATATGTTATATAGGTAACATAATTTTATTAATTACATTATTTATAAATTTCATGTTTGTCATGAACGAGTCACATCACTTGAGGGGCGGTTGTCCACACTTCCTCAGATAAAATTATCACAGTTCCACAACATGAAAAGAATAACGAAGTGATTTAAAAATAATATTCAGAAGAATATAGAAAAAATAAATACTATATATATCATATGTAAATACACAGACATAATAATGGCCACCATGAAAGGTGTTAAAATAAGATTGAACAATCATCATTTCGTGAGGCAGTAATTCGCAACCCACAGAAATAGTATGTTCTTTAACCATTAGACGGAGGTGTGTGTAAGTGTAGGTAGAATCCTTATCATAAAAAAACCCTAGTATATTGAGGATACTTGTGTTATTATGGGATCAAATAATAAGAAGATAACGGTGAGTGAAGAAGGAAAATGAAAGGAATAAACTCTAGAGAAGACATTACCTCTAAATCGGGTAATTCTTTTTGATTGGAGCCAAAGGCTTTCATGGAAGGACTTCTGCCCAAAGTGAGGCTTCTAAGAGTAATATAGGGATGTGGAGTGATAACACAAGAAGATTTTGGACGAGCCAAGGGCTTGAGAGGTGAGGGTAAGGGGTAGATGTGGGGGCATTTATAATAGGGTGGAGGGTCACTTTGGGAATGTCTTGAAATGTTACTTTATTATAAAATGTTTTTCAGATTTCAAGGTTCCATAATGATATATGTTGAGGATAAGGTTATAAGGGTTCGAAATACACCCATCCAATAGGTTTTCTACAAGTGTAAGTCTTAGATTTTACCTTATATTTTATTTTATTTAAATCGTTCATTAATGAGGTAATCATTGCATCATCATGGTGTTATAAAAAAATTTATTTATTTAATGTCTATAAATTATTAAAAAATTACCATGATGTTGGAAATATTTTTAGATTTCCAATTAATATTTATAGTATAAGTGATCATTTATGTAAAAAAAATTAAAATTTTTTTACTTAGGAGATACAAACCTTTGATATATTTCTCTTCTTTTTAAAAATCATGTCATCAATGTCACTATCATACCCATGTGACTCCATGGGCCCTCAAGTTTGGTAAAAAACTTCCCATGGTCAGCCATGAATCAAAAAAGAGGATTTGGATACATGTTGGGGTAATTATATATTATTATGATATTATTTTATAACCCTTAACTACTTGATTACTAATTAATCACGATAATTAAAGATAATTATCATCGTTACTATTAATAATGTCAAAAAACAAAAGAATCTTAATTACATAATTTGGACCTTATGATTCCAAATATGGAATCTATTTTACCAAATTCCAAACACAGAAATTATAGTAATTAATTTAAAAAAAATTCTCATTGTCAAAACAAATAGTGTGTTTTTGAGAAACAATATCTATCAATAGATTGACAATTCTTTATGTCCAATTTCAAAGTGAAATTAATTCTAATGACCAACATTGGATTAAAATTTAAAAATATATTCAAATTACACTTTAAAACAAATTAAAAATATAATATAACCCTATAATTTAATTAGATGAAAAATTAGTTTTGAATTAAAATGCAGTATTGTTCACTATTCATTAAAAATGAACATGGTCATAAAAATACGTAAAATTTATCCAAAGTAAATTTTAATGTCCCAATTATAAATTAAATTTTTATTTTGAAATATAGATCTTATAAAATTTTCAATAGTTATATTTAAAAATTATTTTCCATCAAAAAGTGGTAAAAGAATCTTTTAAAAAATATTAGAGTATTTTATGCCTAAGATTGGATTTATTATCATTTTATGACTCTAAAACATGATCTAATTCATAAATAGACATAGATATGAAAATATATTATTATTTACTTACTTGGTATGTTACACGTAGAGGTTACATTAAGGTTAAGTATACAATTATATTAAAGGAAAACCAATAACATCACTATATTTTTAAGCTTGGAGGGGATATCGGATAAAATATTGAAGGAACTTGTGCTTCCATAAAAAAAAGTTAATTTAATTTTCATTTACTTATAATGGAAGAATCATAAAATCATTGTAATAAATGTTCATCTCACTATAGATGGAAAAAATAATTTAAACTATAGAATATAGTTAAGATTTCCACCCAGTGGAAAATCATTGGAAAATATCTGATTGTTCTCTTGCTCATCCAATCTGATTGTTTTCTCACCACTAAATGTATAACCTGACCCATTTACTTGACTAATCTTTACTTCATAGCACAAGTAAACCATATTACTAAAAATATTCATATTCATTAACCCCAATGATAATGTATCCATGTTATGAACCAACTCAGGTACCCTGGTAACCTAATAACCATGTTGGCCATGACATAACCTGAAGGGTGTTCTCAATCCCCACGGGTTGGTGACTAGCACCAGGAATCATATGATCTAAAAGTGGGAACAGTTTTTACCCTAAAAAATTGGAAGTAAAAGAAGGAAGGATAGAATTAATATCAAAGGAAAACTCCACTGGGAGTAATGTACAAGAATTTTAACAGACACAACTACCAAAGTAATACAACCAAAGAACAAAAAGGGTAAAAACAAACAAAACTCCCAAAGTAAAAGACTCCCCAAAACTAAATTTCAGTAGTAGTATCCACCACTAAGATATATTTTTCCATTGCTCGAACCAAGAAGGAGATAATCTAAAAAAACCCAAAGTCACATGTAGGGTGTAAGACAATGTCTTCTAGGATTTCACCGAAACATTCAATAACAGATGCCAATATCAATTTAACCAAAATGTGCTTTCAATTTAAAAAAAATAGGATTGGAATTAAAAAATAATAGTTAAACAAACAATGATATATTATTTAAAAGGTTTAAATACCTTTATCAAATCATGTTATACATTTAAAATTATGAAAAACTTTTCAAAAGAAGGAATTTTCCTTTGATCGAAGGATACTATTCATAAACAACAATTCGTACAAATGTATTAAATAAATAATTTATTAAAATAGTTTGTATAAATTATCTATGTATTTAAAGTAGTTTATAATAATGGCATATATATGCATTCAAAAATTCAAACGAGAGAGAAACATGGTCATTTTCTAAATAGGTATGACAGTTCCAGGCTATATGGATCCAACACTATGAATATGATATATTATATACATAAACCACTTTAGGCCAAAGTTAAAGGCATCTCATCACCATTGCCTAAAGAATTGGATGTGTTGTTATGATGTTTTGAAACAATGTAGAATATTAAAGTTCCACCCAAAATAACTCACTAATTACCTAAGGCTTACATGTTCTCATGTAAAAATCAATTATTGGAAATTCATATTATAACAGAAAATGAAATTCATCCCATTATCCATTTAAAAAATGCCAATTTTTTCTTTAAAAACTATAATGTATTTTTAATAAAAAAAACATTCCTTTTCACCAAGATGAGACCCTATGGTTTCCATCAAAACATTATATTCCATTTTTCACAAACCTAGGATTTAAAATCAAATAAAAAAATTCCATCATTTATATCACAAACCCCCAATTCACTTGAATTAGAGTTTTTCAAAAACATTCCATCAAATAAATTTTTCATCAATTAAAATCAACAGTTCAGTTGACTCAATCCCCATCAAAATGAAAATTTATCTTAAACAATTTAAATATCACCAAATTCGAATTCTAAGGAAAAATCCCTTTTTTTCCCTCAAAAATCCCAATTCATCATAATTAGGTTTTTCCAAAAAAGGATTTAAAGCCATTTGATTCAAATTTAAAATATTGACTTTAAATCCAAAAAATAGAAATTCAAAAATAGAAATTAGGATTATTAAAAATTGGGCATTGTAACCCAACCACATACCAAAATCAATAGATCTTGCAACACTAAACCCTGATCATGATTTTTCCATGAAGAATGAAGATCACAAAAATGGGAATCAAAAAAAGGTTTAAGATCCAAAAAAATAAAGGCTATTAAATCCAAAAAATCAATACCAATATCAATGGAACTCTAAGAAGAAATTGATAAATCATGGGAGGAAGAGAACGGGAGGAGGAAACTAACCAAAAGGAGATCGACTGGCGTTCACCTGTATTTAGATCAATTCAAGAAGGGGTTAGAGGGGCCAAGATTAATTTATGGGAGATCCAAAGAATGGATAATCATGTTTGCGTCAAAGGAGGTCTGTCCGAGACCTAAAAAGGAGGCTCAAAAATTTTAATAAAAATTTCAAATATAGAAATACCTATCCCTACTGTTTCCTAGGAAACTGTGCATGGTTAGGGAAAACTATGAACTAACCGTGTAGAGCCCACTGACAAAAACCTGGCATTGGTGAACGATTTTCCAAACCTTGTCCAAGACATGTACAAACCATGATCTATCCCAGAAACCTTCAGAATTTTCTGAAAATAACCTAAAATAATTCCAAAAAAAACCCAACAAAAGCTCAAACAAAAGAGGGGTTTAGGAAAAAATGAAAATAATAATTGGTTGTTACAACCTCCATACCATATAAACTTTATGTCCCTAGAATTCATACAAAAAAGCGTCCCCATACAAAAGATGTGGCCACTGTGCCATCACCAATTCCTCTCTCTCCCACATCTCAGGGGAATCAGAACTATTCTTCCACAGCGCAAGAAATAAAGGAATTGTTCTCCCATGATGTACCTTAGTTTTAGAATAAACTATCATGATTGGTTGTTCAGTCAAGGATAAATCAGGTTCCACTTCAATATCACACCAACTAAAAACATGAGATGGATCACATAAATAATTTCAAAGCTGAGATACATGAAACATGTTATAAAACATCATCAGCTATGGTGGTAGTGAAAACTGGTATGCAACTTTCCACACCTTCTCAACAACCACAAAAGGTCCATCAAAATCAAGATAAATATTACATTTCCTCCCAAGATGTCGATGAACGAATAGGGGTGAAACATTTTAGAAAAATCATTAAACAACTGATAACTCCAAAGGTCTATAGCGACGATCAACATAATACTTGTATTTGCTCTAAGCTATCAAAATTCTCTAATGAATCAACTGTAACTTTTTGTCATCTCTTGGACCAAGCTCAGTCCAACCAAAGAAATCTCAACAATCTATGACCAATATAACTAGTATTTACAAGGATGGACATACAAGGCACAAAAAGGAGCCATCCTGATCATGTATTGGAAACTATTGTTTACGAAAACTCAACTATCCCCAAATTATCGTCCCCTACTCCACCAAAGTCGATAATGAAAGTGTAGATCATATCCTCATAAATTTGTATAGATCTTTCTGTCTAGCCATCTGAATGTTGATGGTATTCCATACAGAAATGGAAAAGAGATCCTAGAGCCTTATAAATGCCTCCCCCAAAGTTAGAAGTAAAATGAGGATCTTTATCACAGACTATAGAAGATGGAACTCTGTGAAACCGAACAGTCTTTTTCACGAAAAGACTTCCAAACTCCTCAACTTTGAAAATATCATGAATGGGTATAAGGTGAATAGGTTTCATTATCCTATCTTTCCCCACCCAAATAGAAATATTCTTCCTCTGGGTATGTGGAAACCTGGCCACAATGTTCATAGAGATCGCATCCCACTTCCAAGTAGGGACTACATGTGACTAAAATAAACTCGAATGTTTTTTATGCTCATCATTCACCTGTTGGAATGTATAGAAATTAGAGACAAGCTTAGAAATGCCTCACCTCATACCTAGACACTAGAATGGCCCCCTCATGTCGTACAACATCTTTTTAGTTCCTGGGTGCCCAACCCACTGGGAATTAGGGAAATCCCCCTTCACATCTTTCCTTGCCGAAGATAGTACTGCAAAATGATTCTCATAGCATAGAATTTCCTCTTTGGAGAAATACCAATGCACCCCTATCTACCCACTATTAAGAGATTCTCTAATGCTATAGATTTCAATATCATGTTCTTCATCCTAAATAGTTATCTCAATAAGAGAGGATAACAACTAAATAGTGTCCAATGAAACCTCGACCCCATTCTCTTGAACACTAATATGCAATTAAGAAAATAGATCCATCATGTTTCACTCCTCCAAATATTATTTCACCACCTGAGAAATAATATTTCTGGTCAAGGCATCTATATTGACATTTGCATTCCCCATGGTATAGGAAATGTCAAAATCAAAAGACTTTAGGTATTCTACCCAATGTCTCTAAAAAAAATTCATTTCTTTTTTAGATAATATGTAAAGCATGCTATTGTGGTTAGAAAACACGGAAAACCATTACCCATAAAGATAATGTCGTCAGACTGTAAGAGTGTGTGTCAAAGCTACAAGTTCAAGTTCATGGGTTGGATAGTTCATCTCGTGCGTGTTATGATGACGAGATCCATAAGAAACAACATGATCACCCTACATAATAACGTAGCCCAATCCTGAACCTGATGCATCACAAAAAATAATGTATCCCTACCCGGCCTCTAGAATAACTAAAACCAACACAGTATTCAAAATACATTTCAACTCACTAAAAGAACTCTGACATTTCTCATTCCAAAAAAAACTTCAATCCCTTTTGAGTAAGAGCAGTCATTTGAGATGCAAAATTTGTAAATACATTCACGAAGTGACAATAATATAATGCTAAAACTAAGAATCTATGAATCATAAAGGAATTCCTTGGTTATTCAAATGTCATAATAGCTTTCACCTTTTTAGGATTAACTGAAATACCATGTTCCAACAACACGTGTCCCAAGAACATCACTTCCTGAATCCCGAAATCACACTTTGAAATCTTTTCATAGAGTTGGTGAATTCTAAACACACTCATCGCTACTCTCAAATGATGCACATGATCCTCTTAAGATTTACAGTACACAAGAATATCTCCCACAAATACAACCACAAAGGTATTGAGATACTCATGAAAAATACTACTCATTGAATCCTTAAAAACTGAAAGAGAATTGGTTAGACCAAATGGCATGAAAAGGTACTCATAATGACCATACCTTCCTAAAATGATGGTTTTCTAAATGTTAGGTACTTTTATCCTCAACCGATGGTTACTTAAGTGATGTTAAATATTACAGAACCACGTAGACCCTTTAAACTAATTAAATATATCATCAATATGTGGTAATAGAAACTTTATCTTTATGACTACTCGATTAAGCTTTTATTATTCAACAAAAAGTTTCAGTAGATCATCAAATTTCTGGAAAAATAGTACTAGTGCCACCCAAGGTGACATGATTAGATATATAAACACTTTATCAATGATATCATAAAATGGAGACTTCAACTCTTTCAATTCAACTAGATCTATGCGGTAATAGGGAATAGAAATTGGATGAGTACCATGCATTAAGTTAATAGAAAACTCAACCTTTCTTAAAAGTGGAAAACTAGAGAAGTCAGAAGAAAACATGCTGGGAAACTGAAAGACAATTGGAGGTAGATCACCACTCAAAGGTTCCCACTCCAAATAAAAAGAATACACCGATATTACATTACCCAACTCCAGATAAGAAGTTTCGTCTCTGATCAAACATGGGTCCCATTCTCCTTGAAACATGAGAGACAAACCACTAGGAATATTAAAGTAGACTCTTTGAAGATATCAATCAATCTGGGCTGTATTATCCATGAGCTAAACAATCCTAAAGATGATGTCAAAATATTTCATTCCAAGATCTAGAAAGTTCCAAGCTAACTCAACATATGATAGAGAGAAAACACAAGTGGGAAAAAAGAGACCCTGCTCTATCTTCGTACCATGGTGTGTTGTAATATCTAATAAACAAGATAAAACCTCCATAAGAAGATTAATAATATGAACAAAACTTGTCTAAATAAATGCATTAGATGCATCGATATCAAATAAAGTAGTCACTAATGATGAAGTTATAGTTATGGAACCTCTCATGGTCATTGGACCCATTTATGCTTTCTTTAAATACTCTTCCACTTTGTGAAGAAGCATCATTCTGAATTCCTATGGCTCTAACCCTTTTTCAAATGAAGTAGCTGATTTCCATTCAGTTTTAGGAGGAGTTGATGATCCTGTCACATTGTGCGGAGTGTAATAAACATGGGAGAACCTCTTTAAGTTCCCTTAATGCCCGTAGAATCCACAATTCTTGGGTACCTCAGTGAAAAACTTCTTAAAATACCATGGATTGCCACACTGGTAACAAACCAATGGGCCTCGTCCAAATACTAGAGGAGATCTAGAAAAACCCCTTCCATAGATAACTACTATGAGAATCATCATGCTTATACTATTTATTGAAGGAACTCAAACTATCATTGGGAGAAAAGGAGACTCCCAATAACCCTGACTTACTTGTCAGGTCTATCTCGACCATCAATGCTCTATCCAGTACATCAGTATGAGAGGGAAGAGTTATCAAGATAACTTGAGAATGAATATCCTAAAAATGAACTAACTAAACCCTTATAGCCTTCATCTTATTATTCAATATTATCTTAGGTTCAATGTATACATGCTCAGGAAAACAGTTTTCACACTCTTTCACAGACCTATTAGCCTGGTCATGTCTGAAAAAGTCTGTACACTTAGCCAACAACTGGGAATCTAGAGATAAATAGTCAATGAAAATAAATATTAAGTCTTTACACTCTAATCCCTTGTGTTTTTTCATCATCACCATAGGGTCCCATCATTTCATTCTTGTTCCATGCTACAAAAAATGGAACACTTCACATTGATCTCACTAGGTTTCTCCAAAAACCCAAATAAGTGTTCCAAATTTCCCAACCACTAGCCTCTTGAGGGTCATTTGAGTTATTAAATGGTGTTGGTATTTGGTGAAGGAACACTTGAGAAATAATCATGATAAATTCTCTTTGAGGATCCACAATAGAAGTTTGAACTGTAACTATTGGTGGTGCATGTCCCAGATCATTAACAATGTGCACGATCGCCTCAATATGATTCGGATCCACAACCAGATTTTCTCACTAGGTTTTAGTAACAAATTCCTCCTAGGTACTATTTCAATGTCTTCTCAGAGTCTTGATGCTACTCAACATCAATAGAAGACAAGAAATTTGGAAATGCTCAAATTGAGCAATGAGGTAAATTAAACAAAATAGATAAGATGTAAAAGATTTTGATTTGAAGATATCCAGATCAAAATATGGAAAATACTGGATCTAGCCTGAAATACATCCTTCCCTAACCACCCCTAAAAACATATGGTTTATTATGGTGATATTTGGCTAGGAAGTCAATCACAACTACCTCTAATGTCTCGGTAAGATTTCACAATGCATACTGACTTCAAGAAAAAATTTGATCCTCCCTTTGATACCGCTTTTTCATAAACCAACATGGGTACCCTAGTATCCTGATAATCAATGCAGTCCTGACATAGCCCGAATGGAGATCCTGATCCCCACATGTTAGGGACAAGAAACTGGCATCATACAAACTGAAAGTGGGATCATTTTTTCCAATAACAATGTAGAAAGAAAAGAAGATAGGATAATATGCATATCAAAAGAATAATCCACTAAGAGTAAAGTACCATAAGTTAAATAGGCACAACTTCCATACTACTATAAGCTGAGTATAATATAGGTGGAATATAACAGAAATTCTCTTAGGACATAATTCACCAAAACCAAAGTTCAACAGCAGGATCCACCTCCAACATATCCTTTTCCTTTGCTCAAAAATGGAAGGACATAATCTACCAACACCCAAAGGCACAAGTATGGTGTGAGCCAAATCCGATTAGCATTTTACCCAAAGGTTCAATGATATATTCCAATATCAATTTAACCAAAATGTGCCTTCAATTTTATGACAAATAGGTTTGGAATTAACAATTTATATTTAAACAAATAATTCTCTTCAGTTTGAAAGTTTGAAATACCTTTATCAAATCATTTATACATTTCATATGATGGAAAACATTTCAAAATATGTAATTTTTCCATTAATCAAAGGTTACATAGCATAAACATAAATTCTCACAAATAGGTTAAATAAACACTTTATATAAACATTTTATAGTAACTCTCAAGGCATGTAAAGCAGTTTAAAATAATGACATATATACACATTCAAAAATCCAAACAAGAGATCAACATTCTCATGTTTCAAATAGGTATGATATATCAAGGCTATAGGTATCAAACACTGTGAATACGGTAAATTATATACATACATCCCATTAGGCCTATGGTAAAGGGATATCGTCACCATCACCTAAGGAATGGAATGTGAAGATATTATGTTTTAGAACATTTTAGAATCGTAAAGTGCCACCCAAATTAACTCACTAACTACCTAAGTCATACATGTGATCTAGTAAAAATCAATGATATGAAAAAAAATTATAATAGAAAATTTAATTCATCCCCTTATCCATTTCATATATTCCAATTTTATAATTATATTCAAAATGGGTTTTTAATCAAAAATAGTCCTTTTCACCAAGATGAGACCCTAAGGTTTCCATCAAAATGCTATAATCCATTTTTTCACAAAACTAGGATTTGAAACCAAATCCATAAATTCCATCATATTGATCACAAACCCCTAATTCACAAGAATAAGATTTTTTTCACAAACTTTCCATCAAATAATTTTGTATTAAATTAAAATCAACATTTTAATTGATTCAGTCCCCATGAAAATGAAAATTTAAATTAAAAAATGTAAATCTCACTAAATTCTAATTCCAATCCATAAACCCATTTTGTTCCTCAAAACCCCCAATCCATAAAAATTGGGTTTCTCCAAAAAAGGATTTAATGCCATTTTTTTAAATCTAAATAATTTAATTTAACTCCAAAAAATTAAAATTTAAACAAATAAATTAGTTTCAATAAAAATTGGGCATCATAATGAAACCACCGACTATAACCAATGGATCTCGCAAAGCCAAACCCTGGTCGGGGTTTTTCCTTAGAGAACGATGATCACATAAATGAGAATCAAACATAGGATTAAGATCCAAAAAACAAAAGTTATTATATAAACAAATCAATACTAAGATCTATTTAACCCTATGTAAATAGAGAGAGATCGTGGGAGGAAGACAATGGGAGGAGTAAACTAACCGGAAGGAGATTGACCGACTTTTTCCTAACTTCGGATCACACGTGGAAGTGGTTTTAGGGGCCAAAAATCCCTCTTAGAAGCTCTAAAAAAGGAATCAATGTGTTTGGGTCTAAATAGGTCGGTTTGGGACCTAAAAATGAGGCTTGAGAAATTTTAATAAAAATTTTGGATGTCAAAAAACTCGTCTGTACAGTTTCCTAGGATGCTACGCACAGTTAAAGAAAAATCGTGCGTAGAACAGGCGGAGCCCACAATCCAAAACATGTCAGTAGCACACATTTTTCCAAACCATGTGAAAACTATGCTCCAAACCGCAATCCTCGTGAATTTTCAAAAAAACACATGAAACAACTCTAAACGTACCCAAACCAAATCTCAAACAAAAGTGGTTTTTAGGAAAACCTAAAAATAGTAATGATATGTTACAATAAAAGTCTCATATCAACATGATAAAATACCATAAAACTTCTCTCTTTCTTTAGAATGATCCCCGTATTGTACCAATGTGAGTGAATTAACTATCACAAGTAGTTTTAAACTCTAACTTAAGTGGGCTAGATAGGATCTCAATTTGAATTCCTAATGCCTGAAAAAAAAACATATGAAGAATGGAATGGTTGAAAATAGTGTTAATGAGTGTGTGTTCAAGTGAAGAATATATATCCATAGATAAACCCGTACTAGGAACTACCTAAAAAATCCATTCATCACATGAAATTATCCATGTAATTCCCTTCATCTCTAAATTTTAGAATGATATTACATAGTGGTGGTTGTAGAGGTTGTATAAGGTATTACCCACCTGTAACTACTATTACTCTATTATATCCCCTATAGAAACCTTCTATCATTCCCCTAATAAAATATATGTATGTCTCATAGTATAAATACTTCACTTAATGTATACTTTTTCAATGGAACCACCCAAGTTATCCATAATTAAATGTTGTCCTACTGCAAAACCTAGGTGAATTTTTTTTAGAAAATTCCTTATCACCAATGCACACTCTAATATAAAAGTGACCCATTATAAATAAATCCCATGGAGTAACCTATTTGAAATGATCAATATATACTAGGTAATGGCCAAGTTTCATAGAGAAGGGGCCGGAAAAATTTGAACTCATCCCATTCTCTATGTCTCTAGATAGAATGACCTGAAAAATATTTCAAACTCTAACCTTAATGTTGTTACAACATATTTCGTTTGGATGTTAAATTCTATAAATATTTCACTATTACAAGAAGGAAACTCAATTCAAGAACAACCATCGAGACAACTATTGTATGAACCAAATATGAAAGATGATTCTCACACTCTAACAAATCTTTTACCATAAGAGGATGAGGCTCACCTTGAAAACCAATGACACCTTTATAGTTGTAATTTGTGTTTCACATTCATCATTTAGGTAGTACCATCTAGATCATTAAAAATAAAAATATTCTCTATGATAATGCCTAAACATGGAACAATTTTTGAAGGGTCTTCTCTTAGCTCGTGGGGAATGGGTACCTCCCTCTTGAATCCATGGATCATCACTATGTCGCTCTATAAATCTAAAATTATAAGATTGTGACCTAGAATTTTCTCATTATTATCTTGTCACAAAATATGATTTGGCTATCTATAGTTGTAATCCACTACTCAATGGGATAAAACCATTGTTACTAGAGTATATCATGGTGAACTAACACAAGAAGAACATGGATACCAAAACTAACCATTGTATATTGCATGTAACATCCAAACTATACCAAAAAATAAGTGCTTCAGAGATCCAAGTTGATCCAAATATTATCAATGTACTTGTTAATAGATAGATCAATTTCTAAATAAACACTGAATTTCCTATTCTGAAAAGTTGAACTAAAATTCCCTTTAACATTATTTAAATAAATTACCCAAACTGGTCCTCACACAATAGATAACTCCATACTTTTTGTTGAGCAAGTGTTGTTTTCAACAATAAATGATTTTATTATTAATAAGGGGGAGATTATTGAGAACAATACTCTATTTCTTTATGATAATTTTGATGCTCACAAAATACCCGTAATTGTTTTCTAATGATTTTACTTTAAGTATATTTCAGAAATTAAATATTTAATATATTCTTATTTTTTGAAGAGTATTCAAGTATATATATAGTGTGAAACAAGTGTGGAAGAGTTCGGAAATCAATTCATCATGTTCTGGAAACACTGTTCATACCCAACATGGAGAAACGTAGAGTAAGGATGGAATGTAGTGTATTCTCTAAAGAGATATCAGAAAAGCATGGTCAATCAACCATACTTTATCAGAAAATTATGGAAGAGGAACCCTACGTTAGGAAGGAACCCTACGTTTGGGATATTGTTAACAATGGGAAAAGAATGGAATGTATGTTTTAAACGTTACGCTTGTTTCTAAAAAGTATGGTTCATAAACCTTAATTTTGTGAACAACCTCACATTTCACAAAAAGTATGGATAATGTACCTTACGTTTGGAGGATTATAAAAGTATGGATCATTTATCATTCATTTGAATGTTGAAAATAAATGTATGTATTATCATCCTTATGTTTGTATTTAACCTTAAGTTTGAAGAATGCGCCATCAACCATACGTTTTTTATCTACCTTACATTCAGAAGATGCATGCTATAGAGTTCAACTATACGTTTTGGTGTAATAATATTAAGGACGATATTATTTTTTAATCGTCTAAAAGAGGATTATTAGGATGATTTTAAGCTAGATCAAATTTTTTTTAAACGTGTCATTGAATGATTCAAATATGTTTTATCTATGATTCAAAGGATCAATTTAAAAGGAGCTTTTCATGCCGAATTTCAAGTGGAGTTTCAACTACTCTGTTAATTCAAAGGTTTGAGTAACACGAGTCAGAAGGCAACTTTTTTGGGTTCTAAATTTGCAGAAGAAGTTCTCATAATTATTATATATTTTTTGAAAATATAGATGTGATATACAAAGAGATTCTATATACAAGAACTGCAAAACAACAATGAAAAATATACAAAAGATAAAAATAGACCCTATCAAGATCTATAGATCTGCTGATTATGAAGAGTGACAAAGCTCTATTTATTGAAGAATAAGAAACATGATAGAAGATTGACCTATTCAATATCAAAGATCTATTGTAAATCAACTGCTAATGTTGTGAATTATATTTCTATATCTACTAGAACTGGATCGACTCAGAATGACTTTTACATGAATATAATTATTTCTGAAGATGAAGATCCATCTACTATCAGTTCCATTCTGTTGCAATTGTAAACAAAAACCAAGAAATAATTTTCAATGATCAAATACCCTTTTTCTTGAGTGATCAGCTTCTCATACTAAGCTGTGTATTAGGTTCTGTGTTGGAATTAGAAGGTTTTGTTTTTCCTTAGATTGTAAAGGTGTCAACTACCTATAATCAGTTGTGGAACAGTCTACTGACCAGTTAACCTCAAGTGAACCAAGTATTATAATTGTACTGACTCAGTTCACAGAGAATTTAACTTCATTTATAGAGAAGGAGGAGAGGCTTCATGAGTTTTTTAAAGTAAATATGATCGAAGATATTCATTTGACTCTAGATAATAGAGATCCTATTATCAAAATGAAAGATGAAATGATGAGACAGCTGAGAGAGCAGTTGAAAGAAATCACGGTAGTAGTTCCGAGGAGATAGACCCTCTCTCATACCCTTACCACACCTTGATTCTTATATTCATTATAATGGTAACTGTTACATATTTTTTAATGAAATGTTATTTCATTCTATATTTATGTGTTTCAATTTGTTTTACTATCTTTGTTTAGATATGTAGGTAATCTAGATTCATTTATTAACAAATAGTTCATAATAGAATTTACTTAAGTACAGTGCTATATTAAAATGTGTTCTATTCCATCTTCTATCATTATTTTTGATTTCACAAAAGGGGGAGAAATTTGGATTAGCAGAACATTTTATTTTAACTATTTCACATTGCACTTTAATTATACTTTAATTTTTCTAAATATTTATTTTTAATTTATTAGAGAAATGTTTTTTATTGGGGAAGAAATTTGATTAAAAAAAATTATTTCTTCACTACAACAAAAGAGGGAGAAATTTAATTTTATGATTATGGATACAACATTTGTTTTATAATCTTGTCAAAATTAAAAATTGATTTATCTAAGAAAAATTCTAAACTATATGTAATTAATTTTTGAAGTTAATTTCATTTATTATTTTATGGGTTTTGTGATCATAAAAAAGAGGGATATTGTTGAGAAAGTGTTGTTTTCAACAACACATGATTTTATTATTAATAAGGGGGAGATTGTTGAGAACAATAATCTCTTTCCTTATGATGATTTTCGTGCTCACAAAATACCATTAATTGTTTTCTAATGATTTTACATTATGTATATTTTATGAATTAAATATTTTATAAATTATTATTTTTGGAAGAGTATTCAAGTATTTATACAGTGTGAAACAAGTGTTAAAGTGTTCGGAAATCAATTCAGCATGTTTTAGAAACACGGTTCATACCCTACATGGAGAAGTGTAGAGTAAGGATGGAATGTGGTGTATAATTTAAAGAGGTATCAGAATAGTTTGGTTAATCAAACATACGTTATTGGAAAAGTATTGAAGAGGAACCCTATGTTAGGAAGGAACCCTATATTTGGGATATTGAAAATTATGGGATAACAACCATACAAAAGTTTTAAACATTACTTTTCTTTCTCAAAAGTATGGTTCATCAACCATACTTTTGTGAATAACCTTAGGTTTCATCAAAAGTATTGATCATGCACCTTACGTTTGGAAGCCTATAAAAGTACGGATCATTTATCATTCGTTTGAATATTTAAAAGGAAAGTATGGATGATCAAAATTACGTTTGTATTCAACCTTAGGTTTGAAGGATGCGTCATCAACCTTACGTTTGTGATCTACCTTACGTTCAGAATATTCTTTCTATACAATTCAACCTTACATTTGGCGTCTGATAATTAAAGACGAAATTTTTATGCAACTGTCTACAAGTGGATTATTAGGCTGAATTTAATTCGGATTAAAAGTTGTTTTTAAAACATGTCTTTGAGGGATTAAAAGTCATTTTATATACAATTAAAAGGATCAATTTAAAAGGATATTTTCATGCCGAATTTCAAGGGGAGTTACAACTTCTCTGTTAATTCAAATGTTTGAATATCGCCAGTTAGAAGGTGAATTTTTTGGATCTAAATTTGAAGAAGAAGTGCTCGTTGTTATTATATATATTTTAAAAATATAGATGTGATATACACAGAGATTCTATATATAAGAACTATTGAACAACAATGAAGAATATATAAAGGAGAAATACAAAGACTATCAAGATCTGCAGATGTGGTGATTATGAAGAGTAAAAAGGCTCTCTTTATTGAAGAAGAAGAAGAAACAAAACAGAAGATTAACCTATTCGACATAAAAGATCTATTTTGAATATACTGCTGATGTTTCGAATTATATTTCTATATCTACTACATCTGGATCGACTCAGAATGAATTTTTCTTGAAGATCATTATTTCAGAAGATGACGATCCATCTACTATCAGTTGCATTCTGTTGCAATTATAAAGCACAACTAGGAAAGAATTTTCAATGATCAAATACTCTTTTATCGTGAGTTATCCTCTTCACGTACTAATATGTGTATTAGGTTCTCTGTTTAAACCAGAAGGCTTTGATTTTCATTAGATTGTAATGGTTTCAACTGCTTGTACTCAGTTGTGAAACGGTCTGTTAACAAGAGGACCAGATAGTGAAAATCATCAAGCTCGTGGAGTAGAGAATTGGTGGAGTACACTAAGATCCTTATGTTCACTGAACCACTGTACATCGTGTGTCCTACACTATTTATTTTTCACTGATACACTCTTTGATATAAAGGTAAAAGGACAGATCATGATTATTCAAAGAAATTGAAAAGGACCTAATTCACCCCCCCCCCCTCTTGTGTATATTTGGTATAACCTGATACAACACTTTTCACCTAGGTATCAACAACTCTAATACCACTCTGAGAAAATATTCCTCATTACACCCTGCCTGGTTAATAAATATGTTGAGACACTCACCCCAAGACCACCAACAATATGTTACGAGGTGGTGACTAGTACGAAGAATGCATAACACACATGGGTGGTTTTAGCCTATATCAACCTAAATAGAAATATATATTCAATATGTTACATAAACAATAATACTCACTAATATATATATATATATATATATATATAAATTATGAACAAATAGTATAAAAAAGGTCTTTAACAATGTTACATGTGAAACCACCTAATAGAAATTACAAGTGAAAAAAACATTGTCACAATGTGAAACAAACTCTTGGGAAGGAAAGATATCTCATTACAATAAGTTCTCCTAGAATAAGATAAATCAATTAATTCACTAAAAATCTAACTCTATATACTACTATTCATAATCTCTAATAAATTTATATACATCGTTCCTTCAATAGATTCATTAAAACTACACAAAATTTTCACAGATACTAAATTTGTGCATAAACAATCAGTATAGGGTGAGTATAAACATACTACTATACTCATAAATTAATGATGAAATAATTATCCACATTAATCCTATCACCGAAAAAAACATAAAGAACCCCAAAATTTGCTGATAGCATGATGTTAAAGGGAACTATAATGATATAGTAATTATCGAACTCAAATATTTTCTCCGTGAAGGATTGTGTGTTTGAAGCAAAAAAAAGATTTATAAAGTGTGAAAATGCTATAAATATGAATTTAGTATCCCAGCAATACAACATATATCAAATTCAAGCAATAATTTCTAACATTTATAAAGACCCACTACATATGTTTTAAACTTCATCCGAACTACCTACACCTCATAACATTTTTACTACATTACTACAACCTTGTAGGTGGACTAATCTGTCATTGATGTATGCATATCATTCAAGGGAGTATAAAATCCTATCATATGTGGAAATATAAACCTAAATCATTGGGAAAATAGTAAACTTTATAGGTGGAAGACCTAAACCCTATCATTTTTTGGATTATTGACTCAAGCTATAATATATGGTACTAAAACCTAATCAAGATTGAGAGATTACCAAACCCCTTTCCAACATGGATGACTCAGAACATCTGAATACAATTAGTATTCTCTTGGATATTTGAGGGAGTTTCCAACTCCACAATATATATATAAGAGACATGCTTCATTCCATTGGAAACACATAAGGGGGGTACCTGAACCCAGTGCCTATAGAACCACAAACCAATACATGGGGGATCACTCGAATTCCACATCCACTCTAATTACATCACCTCAATCCCCATCATATCCTATACAAATGTAAGATCCTAAAACAACACATAATACCTAATAAAAAATATATGGTGACTATTAAAAAATTATCATCACGCTCAATATGTAAAATAACTCAAATGGAACTATTTGTTTGTCTGATTATAATAACTTTGCAAGATAAAATTAAAATAACTGAAGTACAGTTAGTACAAGACATATAATCATAATGGGAATTATTTTCAAGAATTGTATAGTAATAAATCTAGTGTTTTAATCATCCTTATATGTGGAGTCAACCTATATGGAATCTCCCCTAAGTGTACATGACAAGTGCATCTTGTGAGATGCTCAGACATATACCACAAGTAAACATTAAGTTGAGCAGTACATATATTTAGATAATACCTCAAGTAAAAATGATTGTTTGAGACTCGTTGGTTATCCATCATATCCTCTTATAGTTCCTAAGACTTAGATTCTATCATATAATTCATTCACCTTTTCCCTTGTAGTGTATCAGATCAAGGGGTTATCTCAAAATGTAACATGGTATATGATCAAGTTCTATAAGCATATATATAGTGTGTATCCAAGATTCAAACCATGTGTGATATTTATAAACCACCATGAACCCAAGATTCTATAGGAAAAATACCACAAGGCATGTGACTTAGAAGACTTCACACCATGTGGTTGAGAAATTCATCTTCATCCTATTTCATTGTACAAAAATCGCATTCACATTTTAACAACATAGGTCATTTCCTCAATTCATCACATCATTCATCATGTACATAAATTTTTTTATCTCCTCCAATGTTAATCATAATCCCACAGATTATATATACCATAATTCACATGAACATCAGTCACTACATGAGTCCCCAAAGTCACCTCCTCACTAAAACCATGTTCGCACTAGCTCATTATCATTATTCATTGACTGTCTCTCTATACATTCCACATAACCAATTTCAATGGTTGATGGTGTTTTTTCATCATGAAAGTGAAGGTTAAGAATTAAAAATAGTGTTGAGTGGTGATTATAACCACCTAAATTCTATTTTCAACCATGAATAATATTTAATGATGAAAATGGGGATTCTTCATAAGAAAATCACAGAGATGGAAAATGGAAGCTATTTTAGGAGAATTCGATGCATCAAAAAAAATATTCCCAAAATATAAATCCATATACTAATGGATGGATCATATGAATTAATTAAAATTTCAATGTCAAAAGACATTAAGTATTAAAACAATGGGTTTTCTCTTAAATTTAGAACATGAATCAACAGATAAAACTCATAAAATCATTGAGATTATAAAAATACCTTCCAAGAAAAAACACTATAAATTAATTCATGGGGACTGAGGTGAATAAATATAGCTAAAGTCATACCTCAATGGTGATATGGGAATTTCTTGAAAGATTCATCACGTTTAGAGTCATGAATCCAACTCCCTCCCTCTAATAAATCACTAAATCCTATAAAATAAATTCTTTGTCACTAAAATCCCATTATCATTCTATGAGGAAATAGTTAACCCTTGAGAAATATTGTTAGATACCATTTTATAATGTCATAGTACATCAATTTAAAAAACATGTATTGATCTATCCATATTTTAAAACCTCGGTGTTATAATTATACCTCACCTAGGGAAAAACATAATTTTTATCATAAGGACGATATTGATATTTCAATCTGAAATTATATTTAATAGATATTATGATTCCTTCTCACTGGAAAAATATTTTTTTAACAAATATTATATATTTATCAAAGTTTTACTAGCTCAAAATTCTTCCAAAACATAGGCCCAGGGTAAACAAAAATCCCCAAGAACAACTAGAGGCTTAAAAATTTTAAGATCACTTTTGCGGTTCAATTTACTCTTTTTTCCCTTTATTGGACCTTTGAATACGAAACTTAAAATAGAGATAATTACAAATAATGGAAAAAATTATGTTCATAATATAAACATTGAGGGATAAATATGATGATGTGGGAAGCAATTTGAATTCATTATAATTAAAAAATTAGTAACATGATACATAGTGTAAAAATATACATGGATTAATAATATA
Organism: Viscum album; assembly: GCA_963277665.1. Classification (NCBI taxonomy): domain Eukaryota; kingdom Viridiplantae; phylum Streptophyta; class Magnoliopsida; order Santalales; family Viscaceae; genus Viscum; species Viscum album. Next base: position 893,333,408 of record OY728138.1, read on the forward strand.
ATTTCTAAATGAGAGTGGATGAATACATTCTAAGAGTTTTCATACAAAATATACATGATAAATTAGAAAAAATAGTCATATGATATAATAATAATATAACCCACATATAAAAATTACAAAAGTAAAACAAAAAATATAAACAACCTTTAGCATTCAATAATCTTCCATTTTCTCCCAAAAGATATCCATGGACCCTTTCCCCTAAATAATTGACCCTTATGTGTTTGGGATTTTACCTTACCTATATTATTGAAATTAATATTTATACACATTACAAGGGACACATATGTGTTGTTCATACAAAACACCTAGTATGTAGTTAAAACCAGACCCCTACATATCCATCATAAGACCATGTGTATGAAATAAAAACAAAAAAGTTAGAAATAAAAAAAATTATAGCTATAATAAATGTATCATCTATGTGTAACAAATAAATAAAATCACATAATATAAGCATTGATTTTAGTGTGGTATATAATACATATTCGAAACAAAACATAACTAACTCGTATAAACTTAATAATTTCCAGTATTATCCACTAGATAGAAGAACTCATATTCCATACACAAATTCATATATTTAATGACATTATGAATTTATAAAGCTTTTAAAAAAAGTATACACACACATAAAAATATATTTATATATACATAATTTCATACATACATATAATCATACAACATGAATATACCTATAAGCCCATAGAAAAAGCCAACAATTTATCGAGGAGCCTACAACCAATTTACAACACTATTTACATATTATCTTCATCTTTATAATGATCTGAATATATATATATATATATATATATAATAATAATTTCACATACATAAATTATTTTAAAGTTATTTTTAATTTATTTTCCATTCATGCTTTGTTTTGGGGGTTTCCAAAGGTTTTATGGAGAATATGTGAGTTTTCAAGAATTGGGCCAAACCGTGAGCCCAATTCCAGATTTAAAAATAAATTTTTGTTTCTTTTATAAAATTTTCATTTTTTTATATTTTTCAGTAATTACAACTCCTAAATGTCCTCCCCTGATATATTAACACCACAATTAAATTTGGAGCCTTTATAAATCCATAATCATGGGGGATTTGGGTTTTTATTTGAGAATTGGGCCAACCCGAAAGCCCATTTTCCAGTTTTAAATTGTTTTTTTAATGTTTTAATATCTTATTAAGTATAATGATGTTTTCGGTGATTCCACCTCCCCCTCGACCCTAAGGAGCCCAGCCGCGCTCCCATTCATTTTCCCCCTCTTTGGAGCTCGTTTGCATCGCGATGGAGTGCTGATATTCTTAGGGTTTCAAAAATCGGGCAGATTTGAGGAGGTAAGTTATTTACATCATAACTCTCTCAATTATTACTATTTTTCCCCCATTCCAGTTCCTATATTATCTCATAATCCCTATTAGAACATCCCATGAATTGTTGGATGTTTTCAAATTCATATTCTGGTGGATTTTGAGTCGTTTTCTTCAATATTATTTTGGGTATGTGTTTCTCTCTTCAATTCCTTCCTTCTCTTTAGGGTTTCCTCCCACTTTCATAAATTTATAGAGTTTCCAGATATTAGGGTTCATACCTAGGGTTTGATTTGGGGTTTTGTTGGTGAAATATTAGAGTTTAGGGTTTGTTTTCACATCCTTGTGGTGCGGTGATGGTGCGGTTGAGGTTTCTCACCAAGATTCAAGGGTTTTGACTCAAAAGGTAGGTGGTACCATGTGTAAACAATGAGTGATGAGTTAGCTTGCTGTATTTAACCATTTTTCATATTCCTCATATGTTGGGTAGGGTGTGAAAACTGTTTATGATTGATTTGGTTATGTGTTAAATTTTATAGTCGCTTTTTAACATAAAATTCTGTGTTTTCATGTGTAACTCATGGGGTTTTATTTGGGTGTGGTTTATAACTTATGAAATTGGTTCATTAAATCTTGTTTGTCCTGCCAATTCTGGTTTGGTAATTTAATAGTGTCATGTGGTTCTAAAAATAAGGGTTTTGAATAGGTTTGATGTGTAAAACATTGTTATACTTCTTGAGGTCATTTTAGGAAAATGTGTGTTTTCATTTGTATCTTTTGTGGTATTATTCAAGGTTATTTTATAACACTTGAATGTGATTTTATAAATGTATCTAGGACTGCCAATTAAACCTTTTATAGGAATTGGTATGGTTTTGGTCATAAATGGGGGTTTTTTAATGGGTTTTGTGTGCAAGACATAGTTACACCCCTTGAGTTGTTTTTTTTTGAAAATTGTGAATATTTTGTTTGGTTAAACAAAGTGGATAAAAGAGTGTATATGTACTGTTTGGGGGGTGTGATCACCTAATATGAGTTTTTGAAAGGTATGGTAGTTATTTAAGATTTCAAATATTTTTATCATAATGTTTTATAAAGTGCATAAATGTTTAAGAAAATGGGAAGATAGCTGCAAAACATGGTTGTGGGTTGTTTTGTGTGACTGTGTTGTGAAAATTGAATTTTGTTGATGAAAGTGGTATTATATGTTATTTGAGTGGGCTGTTATGTGAGTTATAATGTCTTGGTATGATTTATAAAAATGGTTTAAAGGATTTGTGGAAGTGTCCATGTAATGTGAAGAGTGTTGTGGGCTATTTTTGTATGAGTTGGATTTTAAAATCAATTTGAATGAAAAGTGTACTTTTGTGACTTGTGTGGTATACATGTGGGATGTTTGGTGAATTTTTGATATGGAAATGATATTTTCATGTGAAAATTATATATCTTGACTTGTTGAACTTGTTTGATCACAAAGGGAAAACTCGGGTATCTAGGTGGGTGGACGTGTACTAGTATGCTAGTGAATCTGTGAGGTTTGGCCTCAGTTTCACTTAGAAAGATTGACGCTTACAACTCTAACTAAACTATGATGATGATTATTGGGGACCAATAGTTTATGGTTATGTTCCCTAATAGTGGCTCGTGCACGAGAATGGATATTTGTAATGGTTACTCTCACCGAGATACGAGGTAGCTGGGACCCACAGCTAGCTAGTGCCTAGGGGTTATTTCCCATTGCTTGTGCTCACTGGATACTTTGTTATTACCGTCGGTATACAGTATGAGAGGCTGGAAAATTCAGTAGCTATGGTATTTATTTTAAAGGTTTTTAGTCTTTAAATTAGCCCACCTAAAAACTGTTTTTATTTAATGTTGCATCTTTTAGAAATTTTAACTAGCATCTCATGTCTTTGAAAACTTGCATGCTTTTCGCCATTAAATGTTTATCACATAGAATCTATTAGTGGTGGTATCCTATTGGGCTTCGGCTCACACCCTACTTACACCCTTGGGTATAAGTATACTTGGTTATTTTTGTTGTCATAGGTTGGGTACAGTTTTTTTTGTTCCAGTGGTTCGAGTTTCTAGCAGGTCCTTAGTAGTGAAGTCTTGTGGAGATAGCATAAGGGTGGTGCCCCTTGACAAAAGGGATCTTGGGCTGTCCTTATTTGTTTTTTTACCTTTGTAATGGTCTTTAAATGTAGTTTTAACTTATGTAATTCAGTTCTAAAATTTTGTAAAAGATGGTTTCAGTTGAAAAATCCAGATTTGTTTTATTGAGTTTTTTTTGTTGTTTAACATTTATCAAATAGGGTAAATCATTCCCAATTATCATTATATGATACCCGGGCACTTGTGCCATCCCGTGGGGATCGTGAACGCCCTTCAGGCTTTTTCACGGGCTGGGTTTGGTGTCGATTTTGGCGGCGACCAGATTTGGTTCGTGACAAAATGGTATCAGAGGAGGTTCGCTCCATTTGAGTCATGTTATTTGGGAAATAGTCAGGATAGTCTAGAGTTATGATTGTTGGGACATAGAATTCTGGTTATGGGTAGTGTGATTGATCACCACACCTCATTTTAGGATTCAAGTCGCCAGGGGAAGTTGGGATTTGTCTATGTCTTTGGGTTTTCTTGGTTTGATGATGATTAGGGGAAATGAAAAGAGAGTTGGGTTAATGGTCTCAATGAGCTCACAGGGTCTGGCAAGCCATGTGGAGCTGGGGGTATTCCCTAGAGCACTCTCTGTGACAGGGAAGTGATTGGAATATGTCCGCCAACCATATTTCCAAGTCACCCACTGAAACTAGTTTCCTCTCGCATTGTCTGGTGTTCTTTAGTTTTGAAATCTTGGCATTTTGGTTTTAAGGTGACTTGGTTTTATGAAGCGTAAAGTTTTTATGAAATGATTTTCAAATAAAGAGGGAATTGTTGGGTTTATGAAATGGCATAACTGAATTTTCAGAATTTTTTTGAAATATAAAATGGTGTGCTTACACCTCTTTGAAAGCAGGAACTATATTGAAGTTGGTTTTGAAAAGTGTTTCCAATAGAGTTTTCTAAACAATCAGAGTGTGTTTTAATGGGATGAGATGTTTTGAAATTGATGTCAATATCTTGAATGTGATTTATTTTCTAAATGGTTGTGAATTTCTGAAATTTTTTTAAGATGTGATTTGGGATTTTGATCTCGTGGTTAGCAGTTTTGAGAAAAAATGATGTGTTGGTTGACCGTTTTGGTTTTGAAATGTGGAACAAATTTTTGTTTTAACCTTTGGTATTTTCGTGAGAAACCACATGCATGGGGTTATATGGGAAGATGGATGGTTGATGACATGACTCGATGAGTGTCGAGATGGATATGAGGAGGGTGCCCGGTGTGGCACTGAAACATGCATGTGTAAGGCCCATGGGGTACTATTGGTGGATGCGCTGACCGCTGAACCATTTGTTTTCAAAGAAATGTTTTTAAAGAGAAACATGAAGACTTCATGAATTGTTTGGAATGGTTTATATTATGTATTTTTGGAAAATGTTGATGTTGTGGGATGTTTTGAGTCCAAGAACCCCTCCTGTTTGAACTGTGTTTTGGGTTTGGGTTTGGTCAGTAAGTTGTGTTATAGGGACAGTTAGTGGTCTCTTTCGAAAAAAGTTTTGGGATGCATTTATGATGGTTCCCTTCATGTGTTTAGATCTGGTTTGTGGTATATCTTGACTAATGTACCATCTTGGTTGGGTCCTTGGGTTCAATCGTTGGATAAGATACACCCCCATTAAAGGTTAGTGCACAACTGAAGTGCAACCCAGATTGTTTCGCCGTTTGAAGACCCTCCAGTTGATCAATATAAGGAATATTTTTTTCTTGATATTTTTATATTGAGTCTACACCCATTCCTTTCTTTGATTTTTAGATCCTCTTGTAATGGGAGAGTGCTTGTGGATGGGTGAAAGAGACCATAGTTTCTTATGTTTCTTAATTCGTTGAAGGTGGATGTAGTCTAGGGTTGTTATTTTGGATGAGTGTCTTGATGGTGTCTAAGAGGGCCTTTGGGGTTCTTCAAAGTTTCTTTGAAGCATGAGTTCATGTTAAACCACCAGTGTGAGAAATATGGTCACGATAGGATATTGTGGCCACTTTCTAGAATTGTGTGTTGTTTGGGGATGTTGTATAAGGTCCCTCTCCATGCATTGTTTATATCAGTCATAATGGCCTTGTTCGGTGATGCCTTATGATGTCATGTGCTCGATTGACCATAATGGTGAAAGTCGTGAAATCCTCTGAGAGTCCCTGTTGTGTTGGGTGAATGTATCCCTTGGAAAAAACATCAAAATATTCCATTTTAGAGGAAGTTGAGTGTAGGTGTTCTTTACTTCTGTTGTTTCTCACCTTGAGAAACAAGGTGTGATGTGTGTGCATCTTCTTAGCCCTTGTTTCAGTGAAATATTGGGATAGGGTAAAGTGAGTATGGAATTTGTTATGTCTAGAAAACATATCTTGGTTTGTGGTGTAGTTGTTGGTGGCACCGAAAGAATAATTCTCATTTAGTGGGTTTCCGAAGACTAACTGCGAGGTCGAAGATGTTTCAATAATTTGAGCTCCAACCATAGGTCTCGGAGAGAAGCTGGCTCGTAGTCAGGGGAAATCACAGGGTCATTTAAACCCTTGTAAAATTTCATATCCTCGGTGTGAAAGATATGAAGTGTTTAAACCTATGGTGTCATCATATTCCCTATGTTGTTCTCGTTCGGTGGAAATAGGTGGTGGGCCTTGTACCCATGTCATCGCCTAATGTCATTCCCTCCCCCTTTGGTTTTCATTGAGTCTTTGGAGAATGGTTGGAAATTTGGCTAGACATGCTGAGCACATGGTTTGTGAATGATTAAGAGAGACTGTGTGCCTGGAAGCCATGCAGGAAGATTGATCAGCACAGTTAGTTCACGGTTTCAAAAACTGTGTAGACTAACCGTGCGACCTTCCCAAATCTTGAAATTTTTGGGTCTTTCTGTGCCGACATGTGCTGGTCGATTAAGATGGTTGGTTCATATGGTGGGGAGAACCACTATGATTATCATATATGTTCCTTAGGAAATTTTGAATGGAAGTATACATTAGGTACCAGGGAGTCCGTTCAGGCCTCCCCCTATTAGTGTCCTAATTCTGTCTCGAAAAAAATATTGGTTGTCTCTTATAGTGGGGAGCATATTAGTGTCCCCCCGTACCAGTAACATAGATTTATCTATGGTTTTGGCTTGGTGTAGATAGTCCCGTTCGGAGATATCTAGCTACCAACATCTTCCTTGACTAAACGTTGGGACTAGAGAGTGCCCAATGGTTTAGTTAATGTAAGGTAAGTGTAACATTGTTCAAAGTTGTTGTTCGTTTGGGTGAATTGCTTGAGTCTTGTTCAGATAGTGTTTGAAGAGGTTTATTTTGGGATAAATTATGAATGTTATTGATTCTTTTAGGAAAGTGGTGTAAGTTTTGGTTGTGAGAGTAATCCTTCCTTAATTTATCACTGGAGGTGTTTTGGCCTTTGGGGGTGAAACCTTGCAAGAGAGTATCAATTGGTTTCTCAGTGGGGTTTGGTTGTTGCTTTAACCTTTCTGTGACATTCCGGGGTGGAAAGCTTTCAAGGTGGGGAGAATTGTCACATACATAAATTATTTTAAAGTTATTTTTAATTTATTTTCCATTCATGCTTTGTTTTGGGGGTTTCCAAAGGTTTTATGGAGAATATGTGAGTTTTCAAGAATTGGGCCAAATCGTGAGCCCAATTCCAGATTTAAAAATAAATTTTTGTTTCTTTTATAACATTTTCATTTTTTTATATTTTTCAGTAATTCCAACTCCTAAATGTTCTCCCCTGATATATTAACACCGTAATTAAATTTGGTGCCTTTATAAATCCATAATCATGGGGTATTTGGGTTTTTATTTGAGAATTGGGCCAACCCGAAAGCCCATTTTCCAGTTTTAAATTGTTTTTTTAACTTTTTAATATCTTATTAATTATAATGAATTTTTCGATGATTCTACCTCCCCCTCGACCCTAAGGAGCCCAGACGCGCTCCCATTCATTTTCCCCCTCTTTGGAGCTCGTTTTCATCGCGATGGAGTGCTGATATTCTTAGGGTTTTAAAAATCGGGCAGATTTGAGGAGGTAAGTTATTTACATCATAACTCTCTCAATTCTTACTATTTTCCCCCATTCCAGTTCCTATATTATCTCATAATCCCTATTCGAACATCCCATGAATTGTTGGATGTTTTAAAATTCAGATTCTGGTGGATTTTGAGGCGTTTTCTTCAAGATTATTTTGGGTATGTGTTTCTCTCTTCAATTCCTTCCTTCTTTTTAGGGTTTCCTCCCACTTTCATAAATTTATAGAGTGTCCAGATATTAGGGTTCATACCTAGGGTTTGATTTGGGGTTTTTTTGGTGAAATATTAGGGTTTAGGGTTTGTTTTCACATCCTTGTGGTGCGGCGAAGGTGCGGTTGAGGTTTCTCACCAAGATTCAAGGGGTTTGACTCAAAAGGTAGGTGGTTCCATGTGTAAACAATTAGTGATGAGTTAGCTTGCTGTATTTAACCATTTTTCATATTCCTCATATGTTGGGTGGGGTGCGAAAACTGTTTATGATTGATTTGGTTATGTGTTAAATTTTATAGTCGCTTTTTTACATAAAATTGGGTGTTTTCATGTGCAACTCATGGGGTTTTATTTGGGTGTAGTTTATAACTTATGAAATTGGTTCATTAAATCTTGTTTGGCCTGACAATTCTGGTTTGGTAATTTAATAGTTTCATGTGGTTCTAAAAAGAAGGTTTTTGAATAGGTTTGATGTGTAAAACATTATTATACTTCTTGAGGTCATTTTAGGAAAATGTGTGTTTTCATTTGTATCTTTTGTGGTATTATTCAAGGTTATTTTATAACACTTGTGTTGGGCGGAGAAGTGATGGCAAGAGGGGGGGTGAATTTCCTTTTAAAAAATAATTAACAATTTAAAAACAAAGTGAAAAGTGCAGCGGAAATAAAAGAGGCAAGACACAAAATTGATAACGGAGTTTGGCTTAAACCCAAGCCTACGTCTCCGCTCCCAACTCAACCGTTGAGAGATTTACTACCGCTTGCTTTTCAATGGTTTTAGCAAGAAACCCACTGGACTTTTCAGGTAGTCTAGAACCTATTACAGTTTTCTTTTATTGGTTGAGAAAGAACCCACTTGCTTTTAATGGTTGAGCAAGAACCCACTAGCCTTCTTACAGGTGAAGGCTAGCTCACCTTTGATTCAATCCTTTTAAAAGGAAAGGCTTGACTAACCTCTTCACACCTTGAAGGTGGTGTGAAAACCCAAATGAAAGGAGGATGATAGAAATGGGGGTTTGTAGGCACAAACCCAAAATAAAGCTCAAAATGATAAATAATGAAAAACCGTAATGGGAGAAGTCTTGGGCGCCAATGGATTGATTGGAGTTGATGAAGAGCACTCCCAAGCTTCTTTTATGGTGCTCCTTGGATGTGGAATTGAGTTGGAGCAAATGGGGATCTTTGAGGGAATGCACTGGAGGTTTGCCAATTGATGTAAAATGTGTCCCGTGGGCTTCCTTCAGTTTCCGGGTCTTCCTAGTTCTTTATTTATAGAGGGGGAACCCTCAAATGGGCTTTGGGAGCCTTCGGAGCCGTTGGAGAGGCCTTCAGAGCCGTTGGGAGGCAAGTGGACAAGTCTGGTCAAAGCCCAACAGCTAGTTTGACTGGCTCCACCGGCTGACCGGTGCTAGGCCACCGGTTGGCCGGTGCTTGTAAAATGGAGATCAATTCTGCCCAAGCTCCACCGGCTGACCGGTGAGGAGGCCACCGGTTGGCCGGTGTTGAGACAGTAGCAAACACAATTCTGTCTGGGTGCCACCGGCTGGCCGGTGGTGGGACACCGGTTGGCCGGTGGTCTGGACAGAGGGATGCCTTCTGTCCAGGCCTCCATCGGTTGGCCGGTGCTCTTCCACCGGTTGGCCGGTAGGACTGAAATCAGTTCACTTTGGCTTTCTTGCCTTCTTGGCCCAATTCCTTGGCAACCTGAAATCATGCCTATCATCCAAAAACACTTAAAACAAGATTAGATAAATAAGAGAGTGATTGTGATCATGAAAATTAAACCACGAGGGGTACGAGAGGTACAACAATCTCCCCCTATTTTGATGATCACAATCACCAAAACAAGCAATGTAAAAGACTGAAATTAGAGGCATGCTTTAAATTGTTTACTTTTCAATTTATCCTTTAAAGCATGAGAGAAAGATTTCTCCCCCAATCAACCAAGAATTTCTCCCCCTTTGTGATTATCAAAATAGCACGGGGCATAAAACTTGATTGAGGAAGACAGTTGAAAAACAAGATAGTGATTTGAAATCAATTGATATTTTTGAAATTTGAAATGAAAGTTTTGAATTGAAAGTTTTGAAATTGAAATTTTTGAAATTGAAAGTTTGACTTGAAAGTTTTGAATTGAAAGTTTTGAATTGAAATTTTTGATTTGAAATTTGAATTGAAAGTTTTGAATTGAAATTTTTGAATTGAAATTTGAATTGAATGTTTTGAATTGAAAAACGCAAAAAGGCTTAAACGATCCTAACTCCCCCTAAATAAAAACAAAAAATCACCGGGGAGAGGATTTTGAAACCAAGACAAATTTTGGCCCGGAGAGACTCGCTAAAAGGGATTTTTCAATCCATACTTGTCTAGTGGCAGGTCTTCTCCTAAGAAATTCATCACTAAGGGAAATGGTTTTAGGCCTTCCATACCGGGCATTTTTAAAATTGCACTCATAAATTAAGTGCCCGGGTTTTTTACAATAATTGAAAAATTTAAATTGGGAGCTCCCCCTTACAAAAATAGTTGGAGCATGGGAAGAGGAAGCTTGCTTGGAATAGCCAAGCCCTTCGGTGGTTCTAGATTTGCGTTGGGAACCTAGAAATTTGGTCAAGTTTTGTTCACCTTGGGTGAATTTAGCTAGGGATTCCCTTAAATCCTTGATTGTTGATTCCATAGAATCAACATCGGGAAGGTTTTGGACTTTGAGGGACAACTCCTCCTTCTCTTTGAGAAGTTGTTCCTTTTCGGAAGAAAGTTTTTTGAAATTCTTTTTCAAAGCAACAAATTTGGAAGAAAGTTCGTGAAAACCTTCCTCCAATTGATCTCTAGCATGTTGGAGATCCTCATAAGATAAGTTATTAAAAGAATTAGAAGAACAATGGGATGAGGAGTCGGAAGAGGTTACCTCATGAAATGCCATTAGGCATTTTTTACCGTTGTCACTTGAGGAGGAGGAGGAGGAGGATGTGGAGCTATCAATCCATGTGGCCTTGAATGCCTTCTTCTTTTCCTTTTGCTTGGCCTTTGTCTTGTGGAGTGGGCAATCAGGCTTGTCATCGCCTTTAGTACCTTCATAGGTTACTTCTAAAAGTTTCCAAATTTCATAAGAAGATGAGAAAGTAGAGATACGATTAAATTCATTATGGTCAAACCCACACTGAAGAGCATTCATGGATTTGCCATAAAGCTCAAAATTTGCAATGTCTTCGGAGGTCCATTTGGACTCATACTTGTTAGATAAAGAAAATCCTTGCATAACAATTCTATATATAGGATAGCCAATACTTTTAAGAAATGTAATCATGCGAGTTTTCCAAAAAGTGTAGTCGGTTCCATCAAAGAATGGAGCACGACCCAAAGAATAGCCTTCGGGGGCGAAAGAGGTTGATTCCATCACAAAGGATCTTGAATTTGAAACCGGTGAAGGTATTACTCAAATTTTGCCTCTGTTACCAATTGTTGGGCGGAGAAGTGATGGCAAGAGGGGGGGGGGTGAATTGCCTTTTAAAAAATAATTAACAATTTAAAAACAAAGTGAAAAGTGCAGCGGAAATAAAAGAGGCAAGACACAAAATTTATAATGGAGTTTGGCTTAAACCCAAGCCTACGTCTCCGCTCCCAACTCAACCGTTGAGAGATTTACTACCGCTTGCTTTTCAATGGTTTTAGCAAGAAACCCACTAGACATTTCAGGTAGTCTAGAACCTATTACAGTTTGCTTTTATTGGTTGAGCAAGAACCCACTTGCTTTTAATGGTTGAGCAAGAACCCACTAGCCTTCTTACAGGTGAAGTCTAGCTCACCATTGATTCAAGCCTTTTAAAAGGAAAGGGTTGACTAACCTCTTCACACCTTGAAGGTGGTGTGAAAACCCAAATGAAAGGAGGATGAGAGAAATGGGGGTTTGTAGGCACAAACCCAAAATAAAGCTCAAAATGATAAATAATGAAAAACCGTAATGGGAGAAGTCTTGGGCGCCAATGGATTGATTGGAGTTGATGAAGAGTGCTCCCAAGCTTCTTTGATGGTGCTCCTTGGATGTGGAATTGAGTTGGAGAAAATGGGGATCTTTGAGGGAATGCACCGGAGGTTCGCCAATTGATGTAAAATGTGTCTTGTGGGCTTCCTTCAGTTTCCGGGGCTTCCTAGTCCTTTATTTATAGAGGTTGAACCCTCAAATGGCCTTTGGGAGCCTTCGGAGCCGTTGGAGAGGCCTTCGGAGCTGTTGGGAGGCAAGTGGACAAGTCTGGTCAAAGCCCAACGGCTAGTTTGACTGGCTCCACCGGCTGACCGGTGCTTGGCCACCGGTTGGCCGGTGCTTGTAAAATGGAGATCAATTCTACCCAAGCTCCACCGGCTGGCCGGTGAGGAGGCCATCGGTTGGCCGGTGTTGAGACAGTAGCAAACACTATTCTGTCTGGGTGCCACCGGCTGGCCGGTGGTGGGACACCGGTTGGCCGGTGGTCTGGACAGAGGGATGCCTTCTGTCGAGGCCTCCATCGGCTGGCCGGTGCTCTTCCACCGGTTGGCTGGTAGGACTGAAATCAGTTCACTTTGGCTTTCTTGCCTTCTTGGCCCAATTCCTTGGCAACCTGAAATCATGCCTATCATCCAAAAACACTTAAAACAAGATTAGATAAATAAGAGAGTGATTGTGATCATGAAAATTAAACAAAGAGGGGTACGAGGGGTACAACAACTTGAATGTACTTTTATAAATGTATCTAGGACTGCCAATTCTACCTTTTATAGGAATTGGTATGGTTTTGCTCTTAAATGGGGGTTTTTAAATGGGTTTTGTGTGCAAGACATAGTTACACCCCTTGAGTTGTTTTTTTTGAAATTTGTGAATATTTTGTTTGGTTAAACAAAGTGGATAAAAGAGTGTATATGTACTGTTTGGGGGGTGTGATCACCTAATATGAGTTTTTGAAAGGTATGGTAGTTATTTAAGATTTCAAATATTTTTATTAGAATGTTTTATAAAGTGCAGAAATGTTTAAGAAAATGGGAAGATAGCTGCAAAACATGGTTGTGGGCTGTTTTGTGTGACTGTGTTGTGAAAATTGAATTTTGTTGATGAAAGTGGTATTATATGTAATTTGAGTGGGCTGTTATGTGAGTTATAATTTCTTGGTATGATTTATAAAAATGGTTTAAAGGATTTGTGGAAGTGTCCATGTAATGTGAAGAGTGTTGTGGGCTATTTTTGTATGAGTTGGATTTTAAAATCAATTTGAATGAAAAGTGTACTTTTGTTACTTGTGTGGTATACATGTGGGATGTTTGGTGAATTTTTGATATGGAAATGATATTTTCATGTGAAAAGTATATATCTTGACTTGTTGAACTTGTTTGAGCACAAAGGGAAAACCCGGGTATCCAGGTGGGTGGACGTGTACTAGTATGCTAGTGAATCTGTGAGGTTTGGCCTCAGTTTCACTTAGAAATATTGACGCTTACAACTCTAACTAAACTATGATGATGATTATTAGGGACCAATAGGTTATGGGTATGTTCCCTACTAGTGGCTCGTGCACGAGAATGGATATTTGTGATGGTTACTCTCACCGAGATATGAGGTACCTGGGACCCACAGCTAGCTAGTGCCTAGGGGTTATTTCCCATTGCTTGTGCTCACTGGATACTTTGTTATTACCGTCGGTATACGGTATGAGAGGCTGGAAAATTCAGTAGCTATGGTATTTATTTTAAATGTTTTTAGTCTTTAAATTAGCCCACCTAAAAACTGTTTTTATTTAATGTTGCATCTTTTAGAAATTTTAACTAGCATCTCATGTCTTTGAAAACTTGCATGCTTTTCGCCATTAAATGTTTATCATATGGAATCTATTAGTGGTGGAATCCTATTGGGCTTTGGATCACACCCTACTTACACCCTTGGGTGTAAGTAGACTTGGTTATTTTTGTTGTCGCAGGTTGGGTACAGTTTTTTTTGTTCCAGTGGTTCGAGTTTCTAGCAGGTCCTTGGTAGTGAAGTCTTGTGGAGATAGCATAAGGGTGGTGCCCCTTGACAAAAGGGATCTTGGGCTGTACTTATTTGTTTTTTTACCTTTGTAATGGTCTTTAAATGTAGTTTTAACTTATGTAATTCAGTTCTGAAATTTTGTAAAAGATGGTTTTAGTTGAAAAATCCAGATTTGTTTTATTGAGTTTTTTTGTTGTTTAACATTTATCAAATAGGGTAAATCGTTCCCAATTATCATTATATGATACCCGGGCACTTGTGCCATCCCGTGGAGATCGGAAACGCCCTTCGGGCCTTGTCACGGGCTGGGTTTGGTGTCGATTTTGGCGGCGACCAGATTTGGTTCGTGACAAATAATAAATATTATTTCTTTAAATATTTAATATCAAATAAAGAATAACTCGTTAAATGTAAGATAGATAAATCAACAAAATTATATTCAGAAGAAACAATACATAAGAAATCATTTGTTATGAAAAATAGTTTTTTAATTGAGTATCAAACTACCCCATGAAACATTTAACAAATAAATTCTAATAACACAATAGATAAAAGGTTTCACCTACTAAAAAAAATTTAAGTATAATTCTTAAATATAAAGGAATAATTATTCCACCACCTCAATGGATTTTATAAACCTAGATAAGATGAATTTAAATATTTCATTTACATCACTAAGAGGTTGTAGAAATATATATGAAATGAGGGTTTTCTTACTTTAAAACCATGAATAAAGGACTTGTAACACTTCTTGATGATATTTTTAGTAATTTTTAATTATATAATTCAATTAATGTAGAAGATAGGGGAGAATAATTTATTTAAGATAGCCTTTTATGGGTTTCTAGAATTAATTCCTGAAGGAATCATATATTAGCATGATAATTATTTATGTAAAAATAAAAAAAATTACATGGTTTAAAACCAATCTTGTTTGGCTCTATTAAAGATATCATAGGGATAAAATAGAATTCATATTTTCATAACTTATGTGTACTAAGAATCCAAGATCCTAGAAACCCTCTATAGAGCACACTCCACTTCTTTTATCCTCTAATTATTTTTTCTTCCAACTTTAAACCTTCTAAAACTCTTAAAATAATTATGATTCCTATTAAATTAAGAAAATGAAAATAAAATGTTATCCTAAATTAATAGTGTAATTATAAACTCATCCCATAAATTTCTTTTCCTCTAAAAGTATGTAAAAATTATTGGTATGATGTATACCATCGACTGAGAATACAATTTCAAACCACACTTCAAACACAAATGATTTAAAAATGAAGGATTAAGGAAGGTTGTATATGATTGAGTACTCCTAGATTTATTATACCAAATCCAAGCATATTATTTCACTACTTGATAACATTTAACTGTAATGTTGTTTTAACAACTACTCTTCATTATAAAATGAAACAAAAAATTCAAGGTGTTACCATTTTCATCTCTCTAATAAAATTGATAAAGATATCAAAATGAAAAACATTTATAACCTTATTATAAAATTATAACATTTTCATCACATCAACGGTTATGAAAATCATTCCCAAAGTTCAAATATAGTTTAGTGGTTTATAAATCATGAGGTAAATATGATAGAAGGATAAATTATAATAAAATAATAAATCAATATATCCTGAAAGCATTAAATTTTCTAATAAATTTCATATAAATCATCAAGGTTGCATTCATTTAATCCCCATTAAAAACCATTTAAAAAAAGTTATTCAAGTTAGAACACCAAATCATAACATTCTAACAAGAATATAATATAAATAACCATATCAAAAATTAAATTAAATTCTCAATTATAAATGAAATTTAAAAACAATCTCACCAAGGGTAATGTTTTAGTTAAGAAAAATTAAGGAAGTAATTTTTCTTAATATAAAAACACATATTAAGAAACATTAAAAAATTTCAAAATAAACATTTATAATATTACATTATGACATTTTGAAATATAAAATCTTAAACATGAATCAATTATATTAAGATAATTATTTAAAATACATGTATATTTACTCTTTCAAGGTATAATAAATATACTTTCTAAGAAAATACATGTTGAATAAATTATAATCCAATTAAAACAAAAAATTATTTTTCTTATTTTAAATTAATACCACCCTATAATTTATAAATAAGATAATATTTAGACTAATGGAACTTATTTATCATGCTAATATTCATATAATTTATGTATGATATTTAGGTGATGTAATTACCCATAATATTCTAAAATAATTTCAATTCATTACATAAAGCCACAATAATTTCATGATCCATCTTATATATAAATTTTTTATTCTGATCGTTCTCATTAATTGAAAATTTCATTCCAAAATAAAATACATCACTTTTTAAAATAGAATTAGACATACTTTTTCATTAATATCTAATAAAATAATATTTTAAATTAATATATTCTATTACCAAAAAAATAACTATCATAATTATTTCTTAATAAAATTACCTTTATCATAAATAATGATAACATTTTTATTACATTATGATTAATATCATTTATATTATATCACATCATTTTTTATAACTCTTTGAATTTAAAATAATTAAACTAATAAATCACTAAACCATTTTAATTCTTTATATATCATGTTTTTTCCTAACATTGATAGACTCAAATAATCATTACATGATACAAGACTAATAAGTTCATACTTAAAAAATATAATCCCCTCTTTTTAATGATTCAATGATATTCAAAAACTAAACTAAATATAAAGTAAATAATATTACTATCATATTTATAGCATCATCAAAATAAATTTGAAATTATAATCCGTGATTATTAAAAAAAATATCTCACTTAATTTAACTACACAATTTATAAAATCAACTAGGAAATATTCTTGTTTGAGAAACATTTTAGAAAAAACATATAAATTAGTTCAATAGAAATATATCATAATTACAATATAAAATACCATGAATCTTCTTTAAAAGTATGAATGTCCCCAAAATAAATATATTCTAAACTAAGATAAATATAATATAAGTACATATTGATTATCTCAAACAATTCACTACCAATATAAAATATAAAAACAAAAACAAAAATCCAAAATTATATTTCCATTGAACTAACCAGTTCCACTATGTTTAATTCTATTTCAAAAATATTTTTTCCTGCAAAAAAATGAGCAAATATTAGTTGAAATTAAATATTCAATGTTTAAAACAGTGAAGTACAAGGAAAAAATCCCTTTCAAACTCAGTCTCACTCATTCAACATGAAATAATTACTAACATGGATCTAAATGTGATAGAAAATAAAACTGCTATATTTATTAACATATAAATTTTATCAAGTCAAAAAAATTCCATAAAATTGAACAAATTTTTTAAAAACTCCATTTTAATAAAATATCCAATTTAATTAAAATTTATATGAAAATATTTTTTTTAAAAAATACACCTTTTTCCCATTAAAAAATTTATTATTTACCCATTAGTTTTTTATTTTAAAATAACTCTTTCACTCTTCTTAAATGACTCCATGAATATAACTTCATATGCTATATTATTTAGTTAACCTCATCCAATGAGTCAGTACTTTAATTTAAATTTTTTTATTTAATGTGTTAAATTTTTGAAAAACAATAATTTAAATAATTGTTAAGTGAAGTTGAAGAGAGTTAGTGGATGGAAGAAGATGGATAATAAGGGGAAAAGGTGTAGTTTACGACACAAAACTCCAGATGAATAATATTATGAATTAGGGGGGAACATGTAAGGACACCAAATATTTGGTGGTAATACACTTTAGTTTTTGTGGGTTGTGGTTATTATTTCTTCAAAATGCAAAAAATTATCTTTTAAAATTAAAATATAAATATATAATAATAAGAGGAACTCGTGATTTTTTGTTACTTTCTTGTAAATATGGATCCATGATATATTTCCCCTAATTCTTCTATATTATTGTTCGATATATCCTTTTACATTCATCTAGATATATTAACAAGGAGAAGCGTATCCTTGATTATGAAAATGATAAGTTATTGGAATTTATCATATTCATTGATCATTCCTCTTCTATGTGATATTTAAGTATTTCTCATGATGTTTTCAAGGTTTTTTTCATCCTTATTCCTATTAAATTATGCAAGTGGGTTTGATTTATACTATATTATGTGCCCTACCCCCATTCTCCTCTCATATATGTATTGTATTAACGATAAATAGGGAATGTTGTAGAGGTAACCTCAATAGAAATAATAATTTTTAGATTTTTTTTGAAATTATAGTTTTTCTATTATATAGTTTTAAACTAAATATGGGTTTTATTTTATTAGGTTAGGCATTATAATATCTATTTTATTTTTTTGGTATATTGGATTATAATTCATTCAACTTCATGTTTGATATATTAATGTTATTTATTACAGTTATGGATATTATTGTGTGTGTGTGTGTGTGAATTTCCTTAAAACTCTTTTTTTCAAATTCTTTTTTATCTTAAAATCCACTTTTGGTTTAACTGCTAACCACATAATAGATAGCATCCAATCCAAACATGACATACACCATATGACCAAAAATTATTTCCCAATATGAATTCTTTTTAAAATATATCTTGTGTATATATATGGAAAAGTTACATTATATTATATAATTTAATAATGGATGGTTATTCCTAAGTAAATACTTGTTATACCTATGATTTATACTTATGAACATTCTTTTAGACTATATTTAATGTATTTTATTGTTGGAAAATAGTTGGATATGGGTAATCTAGGAACCCATGGACATGTTTACTTCATATACACAGTCTAAATATATATATATAAGGGGATGAGTAAGAGGGAATCCACCTCAATATATATATAGTACATATGTGATATTTGTAATGGAGGTATATAAGAACACTTATACCCTATAAGAAGGTTCTTATGACACTAATTTTAGTATTTCAGGTATCTTCTTTGTACAATTATACTAGTATGGATTACATGTTCAACTCAAAGGATGTATCATTGAGTTTTATGTGAGGACTTATCTAATACCCATTAAAGAACCTAATGGGTTATAATGATGATAATTTTATTTATTATCAATGAAAAGTATACTCAATTATATGTAAAGTCAATATGTGGTGGTAATTATGGATATTGAAGTTGGTATGGAAGGAAAATTGGTGTTCTAGATGTTAAAAATCCAGAATATATGTTGGGTCCATATCTACTTCCAAAAGATATCTCTAAAATATATTTAGAGTCTAGATGATTAGTTCAAATGATTGAGAGAATATTTTTTCTAAAAGTAATGAAGTTTAGTAAATATTTAAGGGTAATAAAATGTTACTACCATGTGAAGACGTATATTTTAAGAACAAATAATATCTTATGATTTTTGATTTGAAAATAGTTAAATAATGATAAGTAATTAAGGTGGATAAATATTCTTAAATAACTGAAAACAAAAATTTTTGAACATATATTTTACAAAATGATTGTATATACATTTTGAAATACTTGAGATAACAATAACAATGCCCGAGAACTATGTGTGGGTTACTCAAAAGGATGTTAATGATTCATTTTAAATTTTTATGACGGTATATAGAAGTATATAATTTGAAAAATTATGGTTTACATAAAAAATATCTCTAAAATGTAAAATAATGTGTAAGAGTGATTTACTCAGATGTAATTGTCATACTTAGTAACAAAGTGATAAATCATCCATAGTTATTGAATTTATCAAAAAAATTATTTATGAAAATAATATAACAATATTTTCAGTATGATAATGTTTAATGAGATAAATAGAGAGTGTTGAAAAACATTGGCCTATCCAAAATAAATTATATATAAAGTACATATTGAAGATCATCCATAGGTAACTTCATTGGTAACTGTAAAAATATACATGGTGAGCTAAGGATACTGATCTAAAAATATCATAATGATTATATAGTTGAATGAGTATAAAAGTTTGATCTAAATGAAATATTTGATGTTAAGGTAGAATACTTTATATTGATATTTCAAAGTAAAAACATCATTATTGTTTGATAATACGTCTACATTCATGTTGAGTATAGAAGTTAGTGTATTTGATGAGGTCAATTTTTTTTATAATTTATAACACGTGAAGAAGTTCTAGCACTTTTAGATGAAACAATTTAAATGAAAAAGTCACTTATAGTTCACTTTGTAATATATAAGGGTTCATAGAGCATAAACAAGGGTAACTAAAAGACCAATAATTTGTGTTTCTAACTAGTGAATCTAGAAAATGAAGTAATGGATATTAGAGATTCCCATGGAGCATCAAGTGATGATGATTTTTCAAAGTAGGAATAGTTGATAATGATAATAAATTTGGATGATGTAAATCCAAAATTGTTATAGTAATTTTAGTATGATTGACTGATTTATATGTTGTATATGTCCATGAGAAGAGGTGAAATCTAGAGGACTCACTTATATGAAATACTAACTCTAGAAAATTAAAATTTATAAAATAATGATTTTGAGTTAATTCTAAATGGTGCTTAACATCATAATTGGACTATTCATAGAAGATTCGAAGTTAAGAAGAGTAGAAACTAATGAATTATAGAGGTCTTGAAGCTAAAACTATTGAATGATGATATTATTTAAAGCTAATATGACCAAGAGTTGAGATGATTAAAATTTGAAATGGATGTTGGGATGTTTCAAGCTATAGTTTTAATTTATTGTTTGATCTATGGATGAATAATACTATAATATCAAGATCTATGTTAGACATAGTTCAAAAAACTAAAGGTTATGAATGAAACATTTCTAATAAAAATGAATAAATAGAAGTGTAAATATAATAAAGTCGATAATAGAATATACCTGAGTCTATAAAATTTAATGAATTGGATGGTGGAAATATATTTCATAAAATACCAATTTGAGGTAATTATAATTGTTATTGTTTTTAGATAAACAAAAATATATGAAAATAATATAATTTAAATAATGGTTCTAGATAATATTTACGGAAGCCTTAAATATGGTTGACATCTTGTTTTATGGAATATTTTATGAATTCCAAAATTGATATTTTTTGAGATATTGATGAAGTTGGATGATAATTGAGAGAGGTATATGATTTTCAAATTTCTTCTCACATTACATATATTTATCATAATGAGAATTGATATATTAAGGAAAAATAACTCATATATTTAAGATTAATTATTGAGAGGATGGAAGAGAGATATAAGCCTACCTATAAGTTTCAAATATCACTTAGGTCATAGAATTTAAGGATCATGAACATGAGGTTTTGAAATCTTAGTGAGAGGATTTTAGAAGTTAAGAAACCAGAAATTAGTAAGCAATTAGAATATGCAGACATAGACTATACATGTAATACAATTTGAATTTATTAAAGAAGAAGAATTTATATATGTAAATAATCAATAAAATAGAGGTAAATAGTAATGTTCTAATCCAATATATGGTCTGAATTTTGATGCACATGAAGAGGTGAACATGGGAAATGTATTAATCCTACATAAATTCAAAAAATAGTTTATAATGGGAGGAAAAAGTACTAATTCAAATTACTATGAGGGATCAGAGTAATCTATATTTTTTTAGGAAATATCTAATTTTTTAAAAAAATATTTAAATTAAATGGATATTACTCATTTAGTTTTATATATTATTATAAACTCTGAGATCCAATATAAATAACCTTTCTAGATAAATTTAACTATCAGAAGATAGTGTAAGGATTTTGGGATGATATCCTTGGGTTCTAGATAATAATTTCCCCATTATAACCACATTAGATATTGGTTGTAAATTTAGGCCTTAGACTCAACATGAATAGAGAATAGAGTAAATACATACAATGGGATCAAACCTTGTAAAAATATTGTTCTTTCAAAACTATTTACTGATTTTCATGCATGTGGTGTGAATTTTTTTGTAAACATATAACAACATTTATCCCAAAGGGTGAATAGGTTTGAACAATAATTGTGGTAAAATTTAAGGAAAATGAATTTAATAAAACTGTTCTTTACTAAATCAACCCTTCAGAATTTGCACTATAGTATCCACTAGAAACTTCTCTTAGAAGCCAACCCTGCCATGATTTTGTATTTATAAAATTAGTTATTGTGTTATTAACTACTCATTTTATATAAATTGTTTAAATTTAAATGTATGTTATAAATGGATTGTTCCATATTTATTATTTACACTACTAACTTTTTGTTGTTAGGTCATACACTTGGTTTTATGACATAATGTTTTGGGTTGAGTGATGACCTCTAAATATGTATAATGAACTCACACCTATAATAGATCCTCATAGAATGTGTGTAGATCATGTTTATCATTATTCATATAATGTTATATCACATGAGTTCCTGATTTCATAGAGCATGGAGATCATTTTTGAGTGGTAACATTTTGGAATTTTTTAGGGATAATATATGTGGGGAATTATGGGTTATCCATTATTTTTCTATAAGGGGGTTTTTTCTCATGGAGTTTTAAATAAAAATTTACCTATGTGTTTTTTTTAAATAAATTTGTATTGTGTTTCATAATATATATATATATATATTCTTCCATATATTACTATCAAGGTATAATATTTATAATTGGTGTGTAGTTTATATCCAATGGTGGATAGATTTATATTATTTTTATGGTCCTACATTGACAAAGGCCAAGCTTGTTTTCCAATAGGACCCACCGATTACCTAATTTGTCACAAAGAGTAAAAATACTTCTTTTTTAGTATGTATGGTATCTATCACCTTTTAATTCATCCCCTAGCAATTGGGAAGTGTGCCTAAGATGTTTTAGCTACCATAATAAAGTAAAATTAGGGTGTAACAGATCAATGATGATATAAAAATTGTATTAGAACTCAAATAAGGTTTTTAGAATTGAGTGTCTTAATGAGATATTATTGTAATGATTCTATAAGTAAACCATAAATATCTATGTCCATCATAATTATAGTGCAATATTGGGTTACTGGGGGTATTTAAGGGTTGTTATTGGGTTTTTTAAACCTGATATTTCTTTTTGAGTCTCATGAATCATGTGTATGATTGTATTGTTAGTCCTAGGTATGATGGTATGAAATACTGAATGTATTCTCCTGTTAGGTTACCGTACTATTGGAATAAATTGGAATTTTATATATAATGAAATATTAAAAATAATTAAATTTTATTTTACTATTTATCTACTAGTAATAATTCAGTTAATATATTTTATTAATTGAATTAATTGATTTATTAATCCTCTATACTAGCATGGTTGGTCAAAATTTTAATACTTATATTTAATAATATGTTTCCTAATGTTTTTAAATTATATTTAAAACAATGGAAAAACATACTAAAAATGACATAAATGATATAAGAGTAACAAAATAAAATTTTATCAATCAAATTTTCATTTTTATAATTATACTATGTAGTAATAAACAAATAAACCACATAAAGAACCTGATAAAAATAGTATTCTCATAAATTTAGTATAAAATATGTGGTGTTCATAGAAATTAAGGAACCTATGTCGATGGTAGAGTAACACAATTTGTTGGAATAGTAATTTGACCATTAGGATTAGTAATCTAGCCAACAGAAAAGTAAACTCATATATAAAATGAGAAATATAATTTATGTATATTATAAATAAAAATATGATATATTGATATCATGGAATAAGCAAATAAAAGTTTTCAACAAGATAAATTAACTGTAGGTATTTTTGTAAAACGTAATTGATTAGTTACAATTTTATAATAAATATAATTATTTAATAAAAAATTAGTTTTCATAAAATAGATTAATAAATTAATATTTCATTGTCTTATGATTATAATATAATTTTATGATACCGTAACTAAATTTTCAAAGTTTCATAAAATATGTTATAATATTAAAATCCATATTTTTTTTGAATAAATGGGGATTTTAATAAAAAATTAAATTTCACATATATAGAAAATTATTTCTATAACATTATGTCAATTTGTGCAATATAAAATTTTAAAAATAGTTAGGGTTAATTTCTTGGAATTTTTTAAAATATTTGAATTTTTGTTCAATAGTGAAATACAATAATTTATGGTTTTAGCATTTTAAGCCAAATACGTGAATTTTTGAGTTGTGGTTGATATCGATATCATTTATTTGAAATATAATTCACTATCTACTATAGATATTCTCAAGAATAAACACTATTGATATTCTTGATCCAAAAAAATAAAAAAATATCTAAGATAATCAAGAACACCCCTCTCCTCCCCCTATATATACCTCCCCTCGCCACCTCTCCTCCTCACACCTTATAAGCCTTATACCATACTAATATTCTGATAAATTGCACTCTAAATTTTCTTCCACATATCTTTGTCTTCCTTGTCTCACCAAAAGAAAATTTCTATATTCCTTAAGGATGTTCTCAAGGAGACGATATTCAAGAGGAAAATCCTCAATATTTCTCATTTAATGTATTTCATTTTATTATACACCACTCAAATACTCTATCAAAAGTGACATGGTCACTCTAGTATCGTATATATACTAGAATTGTATTTAGTTAATGGACTATTAATCATAAAATATCCTCTCCAATCGTTTTAATTATAAAAATGAAAACATAATTTGTGAGGAGTCGAAACACCACCTTCTTGAATAATGAGTTTTTGTTTTTCATTGCCTCCTTCAAGTCTGTACATAAGACCATTTTTAAGATTAAACCAAATTATAATATGTTTATTAAAACTTATCTATTGAATCATCCTCCTGTAAAAAAATAAAATGATAAATAGAACATTTTTAATTTATTTAATTCTATTAATATCATATAATTTCACATCTTGAGAATTATTCCTATTTTAAAAGAACATCCATAATTATACACAACTAAACCGACCACGAAAACATGAAATGAATACTCCCGAAATTTCGAAATTATACACTATAACTCATCAGAATAGCCACAAATGAACAAAATAAAATTATCATAAATCAAATAAATGTATAGTTTTTTTGAATTAATTAATTAGATAATATTATTTTATTATCCATTCATTAAGTGCAATTACATAACACATTCAGACCTAAGGTAAGGGATTCTCTCTAATCCTTTAAATTTACCGTTGGGTTGCACATTCTCTCCATTTACCCCAATGTGATTCTTATTTATTTTTATATAATTAATCTAAATTATATTTATGTGTTGTAAACATATGAATCCAGATCAATTCATCTATCCTTTATGGGGAAATACATGTTTTTAAATGATTCTTCTCTACCTTTTTATTGATAAGCAAACCTAATTAAATGGGACACCCCAATTTCATACCCATTTCCAAGTACACTCCATAATCTATTTTCAATGACCATTATTTCAAAAAAATCATTTATTTTATCATGAAAACTATATAAGTTATTTTTTCGGTTTTATTCAAACAATTATGCCTTTGTCCATTTTAAATATTCTTTAATATCTTCCCCCAAATAACACTAAAGTTTCCCATTTCTAAAGTATCTTAAACACTATATTTAAATTTTTTCACTTTAGTTGTACATAATTTATCATTATATATGCCATTATACCCAAATTAATGTATAAGTATGTTTTATGTCCATTCTTTCATATCCAACATTATGATTTTCTCTTTGTTTATGGATTGTTACATGATTATGATACCCATTACATTCAATGGGAAACTATTATGTTTATTCCTTAGGATTGATTATTTATATGGAACACATATTTAGAAACATGTTATGATGGGTGTTCCCCGATAGTTCGCTAATTCTTATGGGAATGTTTAGTCTCATGAGATGTCAATTTGGGATAGATTGTAAACCTAATTCCTTTATGGGACGTTTTCCACCATTTGATATAGTCTTGGTAGTTATCATTAACTCATTATTATGTCATGTTATATATTTATTCTACATTCTTCTGTTTCCATGATTACATGATCCCACATTCTATATTTTATACTTTCTCTTTTATGGCATGCCTCTTTATGTCATCATGTTATGCTTTCTAACACATCTGCTACTTTTTATTAATTTTTTATTCCCTTGGGAGGATTTTAAACTCATCCCTTTATTCGTGTATTTACCAGGTTACCATATATAGATGTATGTTCCTAAAGGAATTTAGGAGATAATTATGGAGTTTAAATAAATTATGTCTTTATTTTTGTTTCAGGATTTCCAATTATGTACAAAATCTTCCAAATACAATATACATTATGGTTCTTGGTTTTAATTTTATGATTAATTATTCTTAAAATCATGCAATATTATGTGTAATAGGATATGGTATCTATAGTTTGTATCATAGGAATGGTATAGTTATTTTTTTAGATTAGGACTATAAAACGTGAGTAAGAACCCTAGGGATAATTATTTCACCGTGGATAACCTAGATTAAAACTTATCAAATAATAATATAGGACATAATGTACATTTACAAGTTTATCCTTCTATTTTCATGTTCTCCTTTTATTATTAAAATTATAGAGTTATTCAATTACCTATAATTGTATTTTTCTTTTTCTTATTTAATGGAGGGAAATATGAAAACTTGTTCCTATGATCAATGTGACGGGAAATGAGACAACTTCCCTAAGGAAATTATAAATCAGATGGAAATAGAATCTAAAAACGTTATGTCATTACCTACTCAATTGTCTCAAGTATTGAATAATAACATGAATTAAGGGGGACTCTCTCCTTCTACTAAAAAAGTGAAAGTTGCAATTAAATTCTTTATGAGACAAAGGCCTCCTATATTTAGTGGTTATACTAATTCATTCATCATAGAATATTGTATTAACTCTAGTGAGAAAATATTCTCTATCTTCTAATTTTTTGTAGAAGAAAAAGTTGTGATGGTTTCCTATCATTTTGATGGGGAAGTAAATCGGTGGAGGAAACTGATCAAAAACAGAAATTATAAAGAAGAAATTTATTCTATTGAATGTAAATCATTAAATAAAATATATTTATTTAAATATTTTCCCTAAAAATCTATCATTGTGATTGAAAAGGGACATATTTATTATTTTAAATCATACATAGCATACAAAGTGGGACCTCACGACTCACAGGGATCGAAAATGATGAAGAACAATGGTAAATCCCATACCACTGATTTTATAATTATCTTTTAATGACCAAACACCATCATAAATCATAATTTTATCTACTTGGCTCCCTCTCCTAGAAATCACATCTATTATAAATAATTACCTTACCTATATGTATAACTGACCAGGATTCCCTTCTTGACAATCAAAATACACTACCCAACAATATAGGTCAACTTACAAGGATATATTCTCTAACCCTATAGAAGTCCAACCAACTTAACCAAATCAGATTTGACTTCCATGATTTGAATTTTATATTTTCTGCAAAATGAAGATGATTCAATCTAGGCGTACAAGGGAAAATTTACAAGTATGTCTCGATATTCCTTTGGTGTTTTCATGAACACTTAAAGAAAGGTGGATCGTTTCTTTAGTGGACTAAATATGAGTTTGTGAAAAGTGTTTGTTATTTGAGGCTTTGAAAACTATGAGGAGATTTTTTGTTGTACCAGTAAGGTTGAAATAGATATTAGAGAGTCTTTGTTTACTTGTGGGTATAATGATAAAAAGTTGGAAATATAGTTTATTTTGAGTGGATCAATAGATAAATACCATGATAAAGAATGAAAACCCAACATCCCTCAATTAAAAAGTGTGAGAAGAAGAATCCTTAAAATTTCATAAGGGGAATAAAGAGATGCTTAAAATTTGTAAGAGAGGTTCATCAGGATAATTTTTTCTAAATGGATTTAAATAAGACCAACAATGTGGAAGAAGATAGCATACTTCATACTAAAACTTAGTCTGTGGTTTAGTGTTTCAAGTATAATGAATAAGGGAATTATGAAATCATATTCCCTAATCCATGTGTTGTCATAGGAAATCAACTACATCCTCCATGGAAGAAAGAAAGAGAATATTATATCAAAACAATTGAGGTGGAGCCTGAAAATGATGTGGTGATAGGTATTCTGGTTATTCATTCATGAATATAGAATATACTATTTGATTACAGTACTATGCATTCTTTTATATATTGAAAGTTTACTATAACTATTCAAACACCACATCCAAATATAGAGGTTGAGTTATTTGTGAGAATGGTAAATGGGGAAATTATTGTATCCAAATTATATAACTCCTCCCTGGATAATGTTTATGGACCGAACCTCTCTAAAAATCTATTCATACTTCCTTTTGTAGGGTTTCATTCTATATTGGGAATGGATTGGTTGTCTTTATTAAATCCAACTTCTATTGTTGATAAAGAGATATCACTCTTTACATCCTAAGGCATCCCCCAATTCTATACAAGTGTAATGAAAATGATGAATGTTTTTGAAGATAATTCTCTCAATTATGGATATTATTGCCTTGTTATAAATCTTATATATCTCAAATGATAGAGACAATAGAGAGAATCGTTATCAAAGACATTCCCATTGTAAGGGACTAAACTAATGTATTCCTGGAAGAATTGTCTCGTATTCCTCCTAATAAAGAGGTTGTGTTCTCTATTGAACTTATTCTTGGATATCTAACAATATCAAAAACTCCTTATAAAATGGGCACTATAGAATTAGATGAACGGAATAAGAAGTTACAATAGAATATGGACAGGATTTTTCTAATCCCAAGTGCTTCACCATGTGGTAAACCGATCCTCTTTATTAGGTACAAGAAAGGATCAATGCACCTCTATATCAATTATCATGGGATAAATGAAATTTCTAAGAAGAACATAAATCCCATTACATGGATAGATGACTTGATTGATCCACTATATGGGGGAAATTATTTCTCTAAAGTGGACCTTCAGCTAGAATATCAAAAATTAAAGGTGAAGAAAGAAGATATTCCCAAGACTACCTTTGAATGATGCGTGGACACTATGAGTTCATAGTGATTTACATAAGACTCACTAATTCTCCAGAAAATTTCAAAGGCTCTTCAATATATTCTTTATAGATTACCTTGAAAAAAAATTTGTAGGCTTTATAATTGATATTCTGAAATACTCCTAGAGAAATGAGGAACTATGAGAGAATTTTATTATTGTTCCGATTACTTTATGATGAGATAAACTATATTAAAAGTATATTAAATGAGATTTTGGGATATAGGACGTATCATTTTTGGGTCATGTTATCACCAGCAATGAGATATTTGTGGAACCTTATAAAACAATGGAAATGAAGGGGTGGCCAAGACCAAAATATATAATAAGGATTTATAGTTTTCTTGGCATAACTGAATAATACTGAGATTTTTTGCGGAATTTATCATGATTTTATAACCTGGTAACTAAGTTAAGTTGAAAATAGGGTAATGTATGTCTAGATGGAAAAATATCGGGAATGATTTAAGGAGATTAAGAAGAGGATAATCATAGCACCTATTCTCACACTACCAACTCGTGGAGAATTTTTTGTGATATATAATGATGCTTTGAAAAAATATTCGGTTGTGCCCTCAGTCAGAATTATAAAGTGATAGAATATGCCTCATGATAGTTAAAGATCCATGAGATAAACTATCATACATATTATCTTGAGATTCCAGCCATAATTGTTGCCTTAAAAATATGGTTTCACTACCTCTATGGTGAGAGGTGTGATATATATTCTCATCACGAAATCCTAAAGTATAAATTCACACAAAAGGAGCTCAACATGCATCAAAGGAGATGGTTAGAGCTAATCAATGTCTATGATTACTCTATTAACTCTCTTCTTGCTATGGAAAACAACATATTTGATGCTCTTAAAAGAAAATATCTTGCTACTCTATCCATGATGTGGATTGAGAAAGACCTTATATTCTGGAAAATGGATCGGATGGGCCTAGAAATCCAAATTCTAGGAAATACATCCTGCATTTCCCAATGATTTCCCATACATAAATTTAAGATAATATCAATCATGCACAAAGTAATGATCTAGAGATATAAAATAATGTGAATGTTATAAAGTAATGGAAGCTACATGAGTTCCACATCAATGATAATGGTGTTATTCGGTTTGGAAATAGTCCCTGTGTCCTTTTGTTGCCTGAGAAAAATAAGGATATATTGAATTGTAACATCCTAGGTAAATAAATAAATATTACATTTTCATATTTATTAATATTTTTTAATTAAATATTAATTTTACTTTAAAGGGGGTTGTTATGTTCGATGGCGTACCTGATACGTAACAACGGGTTTCTTTGAAATCATACGTTGGAGACTAACAATAAAATATTATTATTTTAAATGTTAGTTAATGCCTAGCCATTGTATTAGTAGTAATGAACAGAACTAAATATAATATGATTATACATGTTTGTTAAATTATTTTACATCTGTCCAATAAAATTTAGAGGATTAAAATGTGAATAAATGTAATTTTAAGCATAATTTACTTTAAAAGGACGATTTACCGCCTTTTGATGGAGAACCCTATTTAAATCAAATTTTGGTCACTTTTATATGTTCTATTTGAAAAAATAAAATTCATCTTCAGAATTAAGACATCAAAATTCATATTGGGTAAAATTTTAGTATTTTTCTGACAAAGTTCATTTTTTTATTAATAGTGAAAAATACAATATTTTAATTCCAAACTGCCTTTTAATATAAGCTATTTATATGGTTAGATTATCTTTTTAATTTTTTCATTGTGTAATTAGATTATATTTTTACCATGTAATCCAATTTTTGTCATTGTAATTAATTTTACATTGAAATTAGACACAAAGAAATGTCAATCTTTTGATAGTTAATATTTCATAAAAACACGCCTTTTATTTTGACAAAGGGAATTAATTTTAAATAAAGTAATACAACTTATATGTTTATAATTTGTTAAAATAGACATTATTTTTTAATTCATAATATCAAATATGTCTTACGCTAAATTTTTTGTATTTTTCTGAAAAACATCATTTTTTGATGAATAGTGAAAACACTGAGTAATAGTTAAAAAGCTGACGTTTTCATTTAAATGAAATTTTACCACTTCTGTGAATTGAATTTTGAACATCGGACACAAATGGTTGTTATTATTAAGTAATATGTGGTTAAATAAGATGAAAATATTTTTTGGTGAATAGTAACTTTTGACTTTTATTTACCGTGGTTAAAGGTAAATAAGGTAATTCAAGGTAAAACTAAAATCATAATAATAAAAAATTTCCTTAAAACTAGTTTTAACCATATTGGATGAGTCATGGCAGACCTTGGGAATCCTTGGATCTATTTTGGGACCCCATGGAGCCACTTGGATGTGATAATGACACTTTAAATTAATTAATTTAATGTAAAGACAAAAATGACATAAACAAATACCTTTTAGTAAATTAATTTTTACTTAGGGTTATATAAGTTATATGTTATACTATAAATATTATTTTGAAATATAAAAATATTTCCTACATCGTGGTATTTTTCTATAATTTTTAATCATTAAATAAATTAAAATATTTATGACACAATAATGATGTAGTGTTTACCTCATTAATAAATGATTTAAATAAATAAGATAATAAAGATTAAAATAATATCCAATACGTGTCCAATTATTATTGGATGATTTTATTTAGACCATGAGTCATCTTATAATAAACTTTAATTGGTTTTGGACCATTAGAACCTGAAAATCATTATATAATAAAATAATATTTTCACACTTTCCTAAAGAGCCCCTCCTCCCCCGTATAAAAAGCCCTCACATCTAACCGATTTATCAAACCTCTCAAGCCCCTTGCCTCATCCAACCTATTCCCAATTAATCTACCTACATCTCTCTCATCCTCTTAAATGAATTACCTTAGGAAAAAGGAACATCAAGAAATCTTTTTGGTTCAAACCAAAGGAAGTTACCTGAATTAAAGGTCACAGTTTTCTTAAATTCTTTGGTTTTATATTAATTCTCCATCCCCATAAACTCTTTTTATTTCTTTATTTTATAACCACACCAGTATTATAAATATACTAGGTTGTTTTTATAATAAGGATTCTAACTACACTTACACACACCTCTGTCTAGTGGGTAAAAAACATACTGTTTCTGTGGACGACAGACTACTGCCTCACGAAAGGATGATTGTCAAATATCTCCAAATGCCTCTCATGGTTTCCATTATGATGGTACTTTAATTATTTATGATCTATATTATATTTATTTTGTTTCTATGATTCGGTATTTTTAATTTATATAATACCTTTATGGTTTCCATAGTGGGTAAATATGATAATCTCAATTGAGGAAGTGCGGACTACCACCCCCTCAAAGTGATATGACTCATTAATGTGTAATGTGGAATGTATAAAGGGTAGATTTAATAAAATTATATATGATATTATACTGGAATTATAATATACTTATGTATCATTAAGTTTCCATTCCATTACTATAGGAAATTGAAATGGAAGGAGCATTCATGCGTACGTACGACTTACTGTCTCCATGAACGGTGCATTTCATTTATTATCTCCAACTTTTATGTACTATTTTAAATACATGTATATAATGGATTTATATGATATATTGTATATCTAAATAATTACTATTATTATGTATATACTGAACTTTTTACCTCATGAACAACATGTAATTACAAGAAGTCCATTTTTTGACTCAGGTACCAAATATCGACAAAAAGACCATTATTAACTTAAATTGTTACGTAATGTTTATAACATGGTAATAAGTGATTTAAAAGGAATTATAAACATGAAAAGGGTTCTTAAACAAGTATAAATTAACATTAGATTATTATTCAGTAGATTAATGAACGAATGGGTCAAGTCGGACATGACGTAAGGGGCTTCATCTCAATCTTCTTTCATTGAGACATATTTTCTTTTAATACATGACATTTGTTTATATGTTGTATAAACACCTTT
Organism: Viscum album; assembly: GCA_963277665.1. Lineage (NCBI taxonomy): Eukaryota > Viridiplantae > Streptophyta > Magnoliopsida > Santalales > Viscaceae > Viscum > Viscum album. The sequence goes on from OY728138.1 coordinate 893,366,078, forward strand.
GACTTTTAATTTCATTCAAAGAGAATATTTTTCTAAGAATAGTTTTACTAAATGAAAAAAGGAATTTTTCTTTTAACGTATGCGGTGTCAAGGACCTTTCTGCGGCCGCGAGTATTATTTTCTCTTTGGCTTCCTTAAAAAGCCGTAATATTATTAAATGGAAAATAAATACCATATATTCTTTAAAGTGTTTTGGTATTGAAAATGGTTTTGATAATGGATTTTTTATGTCAATATATTTATGTGATATATTGTGATTGAAATGTGGAAATGTTTTCTTTCCTTTATATTTGTTGTATGTGTTATGATCTTATAATTTTAATTGGGAATTTGATAGGTGGTTGCGTGATAAACCAAATGAAGGGTGGTGCCATGTTAAAATAGGACGGGTGGTTACATTATAACCTCCAATGCATTGGGTAAGTCAGCCGTATGGATATTCCATTTAGTGATATGTTTGGAAGTCTACCGTATGGTAAATCCATTTAAGTATTTTTATGTCCCAAGTTACCTTTATATGTTATATGTTCTTTATATGGGTTTTAAAGTTATTTTTTTACAAAAGGGTAAGAAATTATCTTGTATTCAATGAAGATTATTTACTACTTTATAAAGGTGAAAAGTATTACTTATAATAAATTATTCATGTTTTACATATTGTTTTGAAAAAAACTAACAACATGTCTTTTTTGTGTATACCTTACAAAGCTTTTAATGCTCATACCAAGTTTTTGAAAAAATTATCATAGGACATAAAGTCGAATGGGGTTAAGGATGATATTAAGGAAAAATAAATATGTCTAAATCATATAAATATACATGACTCTTTTCTTCAAGAATATTTATTTTGTGAAAAATATGGCAACTGAGTAGAAGTGTCTACTCTGTAATTTTTGAGATGTAATCTAATAGTTATGACCTAATTCTCTAAAAATCTAGACCTAAAAAGATCCTCAATGTGAATTATTCATTTAATTCATGATTATGTAATGTTTATGGCCAGGTCCATATAGTTGGTATCAGAGGTCGTTTTAGATAACTTTTTGAGTTAGGGTATTGTAAAATTAATATCCATAAATTAATTTATGTTAATATTGAAATGATATATAATTTACCGATTACCATGTTGCTTCACCTAAAATAATTTAGTGTTCAGAATGGTTTTCTGCAAAGGAAACAGGGCAGCTTGTTGAGACGGCGTCAAGAGGAAGACAACCTGCCAAATCATCAACCTCAGATGGTCGGAATCAGAACCGAACAGTTTTTTGCAGTGATGTCACAGTTGACTCTAGCTATAAATGGTGGTGGTATCCATGCACAAGATCAGCTAGATATACCACGAAAGAACATGTAAGTAGTGGGGCATTTCCTGAGGTAAAATCCCTCATCATTCGGAGGATCATCTGGCCCTGTGAAAGATGAAGGGGTGATTAAAGCACTGGAGATAATTTTTGATGTCATGGATTGTTCAGAGCATCAAAAGATTAGTCTCGCTGTTTACTATTTTGAAGGTGAATCTGATCAGTGGTGGTCGATGGTGAAAAATACCAAGGATAGTGAGGAGATTGATGATCTTGATTGGGATGACTTCAAAAGTATGTTTCCTGAGAAATATTTTCCTAAGGTGGTTCATCTTAGGATGGAAAAACAATTACTGGAATTGAGGCAGGAGGATGACTCAGTGGCTACTTACGAAGGAAAGTTCACTTGACTGGAAAGGTATGCTCCAAATTTCATCTGGGATCTTGAGAGTAGGATAAATAGATTTTACTCTAGACTAAAGCTATGATATCAAAGATAATTAGACTCTAATAAGTTTAAAAGTAATGAAAAACTTGTTCGATGTGCGGTGATGGTGAAAATGGAGTTGGCTGATGATCAGGTGTTCTTTAAAAAACAACAGAATAAGAGGTCATGTAGGCAGGCAAAGGGAAATAATTCATCAAATACTGAAGGTAAGAAAACTAAATATCCATCTTATGAGAACTGTGGTAAAAAACATCTTGGAGAATGTTTATCAAAGTCTGGAAAGTGCTTCTAGTGTGGTAATTCTAGTCATATTACTCATAACTATAAAGAAGGTGATAAATAAGGCAATAAAAAGCCAGTGGTAATATGTTTTAAGTACAATGAAATGGGTCATTATGAAAATCGGTGTCCAACTAATAACTCAACTGAGGGAAAGAAACCTAACTACAAGTATAAAGGGGTGGTGAAATCTTTTTCAACCACTTTAGCATATGTTAGGCCATCAAATGAAGTAGTATCAGGTACACTTTTAGTTTGTTTAGATTATGCCACTTTGTTGTTTGATTCGGGGTCTACACATTCGTTCATTTCTAAGAAGTTTTCTATTAAATTGGGAATTCCATCTCAAGATATGAATCCTGAACAAATGGTAAAAACACATTGAGGAAATGTTGAGACAAAGAGAAATTATAAGAACCTTTATGACCTTCTGTGTGAAAAGAATCTACCTGAAAACCTTATTGTTTTGACTCTAGTTGAGTTTGATGTTATTTTGGGCATGGACTGGCTGTCTATTTATATTTCTAAGATTGATTGAAGAGATAAAGAGGTTTATTTTTAGAAATATTTTTAGGTTTTGTACTAGAATGAACCCTTACTTTTGATAACATATTAGTAATCTAAGAAACTAGTAAAAGATGTTAATCAATTTTACCTTACAGATATTGTTGAAAATAAAGGAACTGTTTCGATTAATGATGTGCTAGTGGTAAATGAGAATCTTGGGGGTTTTTATGATGAGTTTCCTAGTATTATACCTGATCTAGAATTTGAATTTTCTATTGACTTAGTTCCTGATGCTAATCCAATTTCAAGACCCCCTTATTGAATGGATCAAATTGAACTTTTAGAGTTAAAGAAACAATTACAGCAGTTATTATATTAAGGTTTCATTCACCCTATCACTTCACCATGGGGTGATTCTATATTTTTTGTTAAAAAGAATGATTGTTCAATGAGACGTTTCATTGATTATTGATCATTGAATAATATCACTATTAACAACCAGCATCAATTTCCTCATATCTATGATTTGTTTGATTAGCTCCAAGGAGCTCAGTATTTTTCAAAGATTGACTTGAGTTCAGGGTACTTTTAGTTGAAAGTAAAGGATGAAGACATTCCGAAGACCGTGTTTCGTACTAGATATGGCCATTATGAATTTGTAGTTATGATTTTTGGGTTAACCAATTCACCTACGGTATTCATGGATCTTATGAATAGAATTTTCCATGAGTTCTTGGATAAGTTTGTGGTTGTGTTCATTGATGATATTTTGTTTTTTTTCTAAAAGTAAAGAGGAACATGAAAGTCATTTAAGGGTTGTCTTGAAATCCTTAACAGAAAAGATACTATTTTGGGAAATTCAGCAAGTGTGAGTTTTGATTACAACAAATTTCTTTCCTTAGTCACTTTGTTTCAAAAAATGGGATAACTGTTGATCCTGCAAAAACAAAAGTTGTTGAAGAATGGACAAGACCCAAAAATATAACTGAGATCTATAGTTTTATTGGTTTGGTAGGATATTATCGGTGGTTTGTTGAGAATTTTTCTCATTTATCTAGTCCATTGACTAAGTTAATTTGAAAAGGTGTAATGTTTATTTTCACAAAAGAATGTGAAGATTGTTTTCCAGAATTGAAAAAAAGATTGGTGAATGCTCCAGTTTTGGCACTGCCTTCTAGAAATGGTGAGTTTGTTATCTACAATGATTCTTTGTTTAAAGGACTTGGCTATGTCCTTATACAGAATGATCAGGTAATTTCTTATGCTTTACGTCAGTTGAAACCTCATGACAAAAATTACCCTACACATGATTTGGAATTATCTGTTGTTGTTTTTTGCTTTAAAAATTTGGAGTCATCATTTGAATAGAGTAAAATGTGAAATATATACTGACCACAAAATTATAAATTATATATTCACTCAAAAAGAATTTAACATGAGACAGAGGAGATAGTTGTAATTAATCAAGGATTATGATTGCATGATCCTTTACCATTTGAGAAATGAAAATAAAGTGGTTGATGCTTTTAGTCGATAAAAGTAATTCTTCATTAACCATGCTACGTTTGGAATGAGATCCTTTGGTTTTTGATTTGATGAAATTTGGCATAGAAGTTATTGGTGTAGGATATTCTTCTTTTTTGTTTCAGGTGTTAGTGAGATCATCTCTATCAGACATAATTTAGCAAGCGTAGAAGGAAGATAGTGAGTTGGAGAAAAATGTAGAGTTGGTTTTGAAGGGTAAGTTTACAGATTATAACTTTCATAATGATTGTGTTTTGAGATTTGGAAAGAGATTATTTGTACCTTTTGATTCACAGTTGAATAATGAGTTGTTATGTAAAGCTCATAGTTACCTATTTTTAGTTCATCCTGGAAGTACTAAGATGTACAGAGATCTTATGGAGTATTACTGGTGGGGTGGAATGAATACAGATATTGTTGATTTTACTGTGAAGTGTTTGACTTGTCATCAGGTTAAAGATGAGCAGAAGTTACCGAAAGATATGCTTCAGTCCTTACTGGTGCCAAAGTGGAAATGGGAAAATATATCCATATACTTTGTTTTGGCATTACCAAAGACATATCGAGGTAATAATACAATTTCGGTTATTGTGGACTGATTGAATAAATCTACTCATTTCCTTCCAATTCAAGATACTTTGTCTCTAGATCAACTTTCTTGGTTGTATGTCATATAGATAGTCAGGTTACATCATGTTCCCCTCTCCATTGTATCTGATCATGATCCCAGGTTTTCTTCTAACTTTTGGAAAGTTCATCAAACTTCATTGGGTACTGAATTAAATTTTAGTATAGCTTTTCATCCACAATCAGATGGGAAGTTAGAACGAACAATTCTGACCATGGAGGATATTCTACGTGATTGTTTAATGGATTACTAGGGAATTTGGGACCAACATCTTTCTTGGGATGAAATTACTTATAATAACAACTTTCATTCCTATATACAGATGGCTCAGTTTGAAGCATTATATCGAAAGCATTGTCGAACTCTATCTTTTTTGGATAAAGTAGGTGAAAAAAAGCTGATGAGACCAGTATTTGTAGAAGAGATGGCAGAAAAAGTTCATATTATTTATAAGCACCTGATAATATCTCAGAGTAGATAGAAAATCTATGCGGACAACCGAAGGAAGGATCTTTATTTTGAGGTAGGTGATCATGTCCTTCTTAATTTTTCATCATGGAAAAGGGTGATGTGTTTTGGTAAGAAGGGAAAGTTGAGTCTGAGATTCATTGGACCTTACAAAATTCTAGATAAATTTGGATTATTTGTGTACATAGTGGACTTACCTCAATGTTTTTCCCCGGTACACAATTTTTTTCATGTTTCAATGTTGAGAAATTATATGCCATATCCATCTCATATTTTGAGCCCCGAGGCAGTTCAGTTGGAAGAGAATCTCTCTTATGAGAAACATCATGTCTAGATTCTGGACCTAAGAGAGCAAGTGTTGTGGAATAAGGTAATTCACCTGGTAATGGAATTGTGGAAAAACTCATATGGTTGAACAGGCAACGTGGGAATCTAAAATTTCAATGAGGGATGAATACCCCCATTTAGTTTATAAGTTAATAAAATTGTGAGGACACAATTTTCAAAAAGGGGGAAGGTTGTAACATCCCAGGTAAATAAATAAATATGAAATTTTCATATTTACTAATATTTTTGAATTAAATATTAATTTTACTTTGAAGGGGATTGCTATGTTCGATGGCGTGACTGATACACAATAATGAGTTTCTTTGAAATCTTACTTTTCATACTAACAATATAATATTATTTTTTTAAATGGTAGTTAATGCCTAACCGTTGTATTAGTGGGAATTAACAGAACTAACTACAATATGATCATACATGTTTCTTAAATGTTTTTACATTTATCCAATAAAATTTAGAGGTTTAAAATGTGAATAAATCTAATTTTAAGCATAATTTACTTTAAAAGGTTGATTAACCGCCTTTTGATGGTGAACCCTCTTTAAATCAAGTTTTTGTCACTTTTATATATTATATTTGATAAAATTAAAATCTTCTTTAGAATCAGGACATCAAAATTCACTTTAGGTAAAATTTTGTTTTTTTTCTAATGAAATTCTTTTTTGGATGAATAGTGAAAAATACTGTATTTTAATTCAAAACAGCCTTTTAATCTAATTTATTTATATGGTTAAATTATCTTTATAATTAGTTTTAATGTTTAATTAGATTATATTTTTACAATTTAATCCAATTTTGGTCATTGGAATTAATTTCACTTTGTAATTGCAAATAAACAAATGTCAATCTTTTGATAGTTAATATTTCTTAAAAACACGCCTTCTGTTTTGACAACAAGAATTAATTTTAAATTAATTAATCCAGTTTATATGTTTTGAATTTGGTAAAATAGACATCATTTTTCAATTCATAATATAAAATATATATTAGGATAAATTTTTGGTATTTTTCTGAAAAACATCAATTTTTTATGAATAGTGAAAAAACTAAGTAGTAATTAAAAAGCCAACTTTTTAATTTAAATGAAATTTTATCACTTCTGTGAATTGAATTCCAAAAATCCGACATACGTTATTTTTATTATTATGTAAAATGTTGTTCAATAAGATGAATATATTTTTTTGGCCAATAGTAACTTATGACTTTTTTTACCGCGGTTAAAGGTAAATAGGGTAATTTGATGTAAAAATAATCTCATAATAATTCAAAATTACCTTAACACTTGTCACAACCTTATTTTATGGGTCATGGCCGACCATGGGCATCTTTGGGTATATTTGGGGACCCCATGGAGCCACTTGGGAGTGATAATTACACTTTAGATTAATTAATTTAAAGTAAAGACAAAAATGACAAAAACAAATATCCTTTAGTAAATTAATTTTTACGTAGAGTTATATAAGTTATATTTTTGAATATAAATATTATTTGGAAATATAAAAAGATTTAATACAAAATTTTACTAGTTTTATAATTTTTAAACATTAAATAAATTAAAATATTTTTGACACAATAATGATGTAGTGTTTACATCATTAATAAATGATTTAAATAAATAGGATTATAAATTATAAAAGAATAAACAATACCTATGAAATTCTTATTGGATGATTTTATTTTGACCATGAGTCATATTATATTCTTATTTAATAAGTTTTGGACCTTTAGAAACTGGAAATAATTATATAATAAAATAATATTTTCACACTTTCCTAAAGAGCCCCTCCTCCTCTTTATAAAAATCCCTCAACTCTAACTCATTTCTCACACCTCTAAAGCCCCTTGGCTCTTCCAAACTCTGCACAATTAATATCTATACATCTCTATACTCCTCTTAGAAGCCTTACCTTATTCATAAGGCACTTCGAGAAGTACTTTTGGTTCAAACCAAAGGGAGTTACCTGAATTAAAGGTAACGATTTCTCTTAAATTATTTTGTTTTATTTTTTTTATTTTACTTATCCACCCCCCTAATCTCTTTTTATTACTTTATTTTATAACAAAACCAGTATCCTAAATATACTAGGTTATTGTTATGAGAAGTATTATAACTACACTTACACACACCTCCGTCTAATGAGTAAAGAACATATTGTTTCAGTGGACGGTGAACTACTGCCTCGTGAAACGATGATTGTTATAATATCTCCAATCGCCTCTCATGTTGTCCATTATGAGAAAACTACATTTAAATATGATATATATTATATTTAAATTGTTTCTATGCTTCTGTAATTTTCATTTATATAATACCTTTATTATTTCCATAGTGGGTAAATACGATAATCTTATTTGAGTAAGTGCAGACTACCTCCCCCTCAAAGTGATATGATTCATTCATGCCATATGTGGAACGTATAAAAGGGAGATTTAATGAAATTATATATGATATTATACTGGAATTATAATATACTTATGTATCTTTAAATTTCCATTCCATTACAATATGAAATATAAATGGAAGTAGCGTTCATGCGTACGTAATGCTTACCCTCTCCATGAACTGTGAATTTCATTTCTTATCTCCAAATGTTATATACTATTGTAAATAGATATATATAATGGATATATATGATATATATGATATCTAAATCATGAATATAATTCTGGATATAAATTTATTTTTACCACGTGAACAATTTGTAAATATAAGAGGTCCATTTTTGACTCCGGTACCAAATATCAACAAAACAACCATTATTTACTTAAATGATTACATAATGTTTATAAAATGGTAATAAGTGATTTACAATAAATGATAAAGTTGAAAAAAGGTTCTTAATAATGTATAAATATAATTTAGTTTATTATTCAAAAGATTAAAGAATGAACGGGTAAACTTGGACATGTGGTAAGGGACATCATCTCAATCTCCTTTCATTGAGGCATATTTGGTTTTAATACATGACTTTATTTTATACGTTATATAAACACCTTTGAATTTTTATTTCATTCAAAGGGAATCTATTCGAAATAAGTGTTTTACTAAATGACAAAAAGGAATGTTTCTTTTAACGTAAGCGGTGACAACGAACTTTCCGTCGTCATGAGTATTATTTGCTCTTTGGCTTCCTTAACATGTCGTAATGTCATTAAAAGGAAAATAAATAAAATATACTCTTTTATGTATTTTGGTATTGAGAATGGTTTTGATAATGAATTTGTTATGTTGATATATTTAAGTTATATATTTTGATTTAAATGTGGAAATGACTTCTTTCCTCTATATTTGTTTTATGTGTTATGATTTTATAATGGTACTTGGACATTTGACGGGTGGTTACGTGATAAAACAAATGACGGGTGGTACTATAAAATACCAGGATGGGTGGTTATGTTATAACCTCCAATTCATTGGGTATGGAAGTTGGCCGTTTGACTATTCCATTTAGTGATATGTGTGAAAGTCGACCGTATGGTTATTCCATTTAAGTATGTCTATGTACCAAGTTACCTTTATATATTATGTGTTATTTATATGGGTTTTATGGTAATATTTTGGTTACAAAAGGTTAAGCAATGTTATTTTATTTAGTGAAGAGTATTTACTACTTCATAAAGGTGAAAATTATTATTATGATAAAGTACTCATGGTTTACCTATTGTTTCAACAAAAACTAACAGTTTTCTTTTTTTGTGTATCCCTTACTATGTTTTTTATGCTCATCCCATGTTTTGGAAATGTTTTTCACATGACATAATGTGGAATATGGTCAAGGAATGTATCAAGGAAAAGTCATGTTGTCTTAATCATAGAACTATACGTGTCTCTTTTTTTTTCAAGAATTTTTATTTTTTGAAAAATATGGGAACTGTGTAGAAGTGTCTACATTGTAATTTTTGAGATGTAATGTAACAGTTAGGACCTAATTCTCTAAAACTCTAAACCTGAAAATATCCTCAATGTGAATTATTAATTTAATTCAAGATTATGTAATGTTTAAATCCTGGTCCTTATATTTATAATTCACATAGCTCATCTTCTTCCATCCATCCTGGAAGTACAAAGATATACCGTGATCTTTAAGAACACATCTAGTAGGACAAAATGAAAAGGGATATTTTAATGTATATCTCAAGGTGTTTGGTTTGTCAACAAGTTAATGGAGGTAAACATAAGTCCAAAGGGAGAATGAAATGGTTTCCTATACTCACATGGAAATGGGAGAATATCACTATGGACATTGTCACTGGTCTACCAAAAAATTCAATGTAAAAAAAGTAATATGGCTTGTGTTAGATTGACTCACAAATACTTCACACTTAATCGCTATTTGGGAAGATTTCCCACTCGAAAAACATTCCATGTTTTTTGTGATGGAAGTGGTGAGGCCGAATGGGGTACCACTTTTGATCATACATAATCAAGATCTAAGGTTCACATATAAAGTTTGGAGAATTATTCAATATGCTTTGAGTACTGAATTGAATTATAGTAAGGCCTATTACCCCTAAACCGATACACAAGATCTATTCATAAGCTCGAGAACATGTTTAGAACCTGCTCAATGAAATTTAAAGGTGGATGGGATATGAATCTCTCATTGGTTGAGATTTTATACAAAGTATTTTTCCACATTAGTATTCATATGGCTCCATTTGAATCTCTATATGGGATGAAATGTGGGTCTCCAACCTATTGGGGTAAAGTTGGTGAATGAAAGTTACTTCGACCTTATCTTTTGTAAGAGATGATAGAGAAGGTTCAAGACATCAAAAAATATATCAGGGATACTAAGAGTCTATAAAATAACTATAAAACAACCATTGATGGTTTTTATAGTATTATATTTGAGAAAAAGGATTCCTTCTAATATTTCATGGAATAGGATCATGATATTTGGTTAAAAGGAAAGATAACTCCCAGGTACATCGGCCCCTTTGAAACTCCTGATCATGTTAGAGTTGTGGCCTATCAACTATCACTACAAACAAACATGTCTCAAGTATGTTATCTATTCCACATATCCCTCTTGAGGAAGTACATTCCAGATCCCTCATGTGTACTGAATTTAGAGGTGGTACAGTTGGAAAATGATCTATTTTATGAGGAGAAGCTAATGAAGATCTCGAACTATAGAGATAATGTTATATGCATCAAGACTACTCACCGGGTTGAAGTACTGTGATGGAACCATAATTATTAGGATGAAACATAGTAATTAGAGGAAGTGATGGAGGAAAAGTACACTCACCTATTTTTACCATATTATGTAAAATGAAATTTCGAGGATTAAATTTCTTAAGGGGGGAAGAATGTAACAACCATGAATTTTATCAATGAATTTTTACTTTTAATAATTATATTATATAGTATAAAGCACAATCATCACATATATAACCTTTTAAAAAAATTATTCTCATAAATTAATAATTAAATAAGTTTTGTTCATAGAAATTAAGGAACCTAAAATGATAAAATAGTAACCTAGCCATTGGAATATTAACAAAACAATTAGAAATAGTAATCCAGACAATAGAATAATAACCTCACCTATCAAATTATAAATAAAATTTAGGTATCTTATAAATTAAAATATGATATATATATATATATACACATATTAGTGTATATGTAAATATTTTATTTAAAAATGATAAATTAAATATTGGTATTTTTGTAAAATGTAAATATTTATTTTTAATTTTATAATTAATATAATGATCTCAAATAAAATTATTTTTAATAAAATAGATCATTAAATTTTTTGGTTTTTTTATTATGATCATATTAGAATTTTACGAGACCTTAATTGGTATTCCAAAGTTCCATAAAATCAGATATAATATTAAAAACTGTATTTTTTTGAATAAATGATAATTTTATTTAAAAATAAAATTTCTCATATTTATAAAAATATTGTCATAAAATGGATCCCCATTTTGAAATGTAAATGTTGGAAAATGGTTTGTGTGAATTTTTAATATTTTTCTAAAATAGTTGAATCTTTAGTGCATAGTGAAATATGGTATTTTATGGTATTTAAAATTTTAATCCAAATACAAGAAGTTTTTAGTAATTGATGATGTAAGAGCCCAATATTTAAAACTCACTTAAAATTTAAACTATACTAACTCACAATAATAATGACTATTTTTAGTCTTGAAAAAAATAATAAACAAACTAATAGAATAATAAAAAACACCCCTCTCATCCCTTATAAATACCACCCATCATGACCTCTTCTCCTCACACCCTCTATGTCTGGTACAATGATAATATTCAGGAAAATTAATCTATCAATCATATTACACATATCTTTGTATTTCTGGTCTCCCCAAAAATCCATTTCCAAGTACCTTAAGGAGGTTCTCATTGAGATGATATTCAGGGGGTAAAATCCATCTTTCACTTTTATTTTATTTTCTTTTATTATCCTCCCCTCACATACCCTATCCAAAGTTACATGATAACCCGAATATCATATATATACTAAAATTTTATTATTATAATGGAATATCCATCATCAAATCTATTCAACTCTCTTTTTTAATTCAAAAAATGAAAACAATATCTATGAGGTGTCGATTCACTGCCTTCGGGGATGATGAGTTTTTATTTTTCATTACTATCTTTCAGGATGGAAAACAATCCCATTTTAATTGTTGAAAAATATTATAATTTTTTTATTTAAAATTATTTAATGTTCTTTAGCTAGTATATAAACATATTATAAAATTAAACTATACTAGTTCGTGATGGTCGTAAGAACCACAAAATAAACTAATCATTTCTTAAAAAAAGATTATTTAATGAATCGTCTTAAGGTGAAAAAAATAAACAGATATATGGTTAAATTTAAATTTTTTGAACAGAATTAGTACCATATAATTTCACTTCTGGATAATTATTCAAATTTTACAAGAAATTTAATAATTATACAAAATTTAACCGACCATGAAACCGTGAAATGAATGCTCCCAAAATGATAAAATTAAACTCTATAACTCAACAAAATAGACCTAAATAAACACATTAAATTTAAAATAAATAAAATATACGTATAATAGGTTCATAATTAATTAAAAAATGTATCTAATTTAATTATCTAGGCCATTAAGTGCAATTACAGAATACTTTCATACATAAGTTAAGGGATTCTCTCAGAACCTCCAAATTCATAGTTATGGTGCACTTTCTCTTTCTTTACCCTAGTGTAATTCTTATTTAGTTTTATATAATTATTATAAATTATTTTTATGTGTAAAAAACTTATTTATCCATATTATTTCATCCATATTTGATGGGAAAATACATGTTTTCAAAAGAGCCACTTCTCAATTCCTCTAGATAAGTAAACCCAATTAAAGTGAACTTCCAAATTTCTTACCCATTTTCAAGTAAACTACATAATCTATTTTTAAAAATAAAATATTTTTATAAAATCACTCAATATTTCATGAAAGAAAAATATTAGTTCTTTACTATTTTTATAAAAATCATTACTCCTTAGTCCAATTTAATAATTCTTTACTATTTTCCCTTAAACAGAACTAAACATTCTCATTTCTAAAGTTTTTTAACCACTCTTTTTAAATTTTTTCACTTCATTTGGACATCATTTAACATGATCTATGCCTATTTTCCCTTATTAATCTTTAGTTATGTTTTAAATGCATTCTTTCATAGCCACTATTTTGATATTCCCTTTTGTAATGCCTTAAGACATAATTAGGATACCCATTTCTTTACATGGGTAACCCTTATGTTTATTCCTTATGATTTATAATTCATGTGGAAAAAATATTCCAGAAAATTTTATGATGGGTGCTCCCAAATATTACTCTAATTAATTGGGTATTTTTTTGTCTCAATATATATCATGTCAGGATATAGGTAAACCTAATTTCATTATGGTACTTTGTCTACCATGTGATATACTCTTGGCAGTTATCCTAGACTCATGTCTATTACATGTTATATCTTGCTTCCAAATTCCTATGTTTCTATTATTACATGATCCCATGTTATATATGTTATACTTCTATATGTTTAATCATATTCATGCCATTTTATGTCATCATGTTGTGCCTTATAAATAATGTGTTATTTTTTATTGCAATGTTTTTTCCCTTCATGATTTTATTAGATCATCTATTTGTTGAGATATTTCCCAAGTAATCCTATGTAAATGTAATTGATCATTATGGAGTTTAAATAAATTATTTATTTATTTTTCTATTTCATTATTTCTAATTATGTGCCTAATCTTCCAAAGATACGAGACTTTATGATCCTTGGTTTATATTCTATGGTTAATTATGCTTAAAATCATGTAATAATATTTTAAAAGTCTAGGGTATCGATAATAAGGGTAAGGGTTTACAGTTTATATATACTATAATAATCATATTTTTAAGATATGGATGATTGCAAAAGGGGGATATTTTTCAAATCTCTAATTTACTAAAGAGTATTCCTACATATAAACCCCATTAAGCTCTACCAGTAGGATACAATGAACATGTCCTGACTTTTGACTAAATTTTTTACAACACATATTAAATGGGAATGTCCTTGACTTAAATATGTATGTTGTATGGTTCCACTTCTAAAACTCACAGTGAAAAGGGTTGTGGGATATTTCAAATTCCATCACCCCTCAAAATTTAGTGGTGTTATTTCTTCATTAGAATCTAGGGAGTGGGTTGACTGCACCCACCACATATTCAAGTGTATTTTGGACCCATAATGGAGTTGGGTGTATTTAGTAACTTTTATAATGAAAGGGTAAGCTCATCCCAAATAAGATGTGATGATCGAGTAAAAAAGGATCAAGGTCTTACTTGGAAAGGGTTTCAAGTGAAATTTTTTGAGTAGTTATACCCTGAATATCATCATTTAATGTAATTTCAAGAATTTGGGGATGTTAGTTTGGGATATATGATAATAATAGATTACATTGCAAGATTTGTTTTAATAACTGAAAATTTTATCAATGGAATTTCCCTTCTGATTATATAAATGTTCCATATTTTTAAATTAAGTGTCATAAAAAATTCCTAAACCAAATTATATAACCAAAAAATATTTTCTATAATTAATATAACATTAAATTTAGAGTATAAATATACAAAATTAAATTTGAAACATTATAGTGGGATAAAAAAAGATAATTTTAATATGAAAAATTGGATCAGGTCGATCTATTAGAATGATTACAATCATGAAAAACTCAACGGAAAAGCAACAAAATATTAGTAATTCAATATTTCACTTGAAAATGAAAATATATTTGACCTTGAAAAAAAAACTATAATAGAATGAATAATGAATTTAATTTGATGTATTATATAATTTGAAGAATGCAAATAAATATTAAATATTTGACCATTGGAATAGTGATCTGATCATTCAAAAATTAATATAGCTATTGGAAATGGTAACATGACTATTATAATAGTAACCTTACCAATGGGAATTTACAATTATATTTAAGTATATTATAAATTTAAAATAGAAAAAAATTATGTCATATTTCATAAAAAAACTTTTTTAAAAATGGAAAACTATCTTTTAGTTTTTTTAACAAAACATAAGTTGTATTTGAATTTTTATAATAAATTTAAAAAAATTTAAAAAAAATATTTTAATAAAATGGATTTATAAAATAATATTATTTTTCATTAAAATGATAATATAATTTAATGATACCGTAGGTAAATTTTTAAAGGGTTAGAAAATTGATCATAAAATTGAAATAGATATTTTTAAAATAATTAATTAATTTTAATTAGAAACTAATTTTCTTATAATTTGAAAATTATTTCCAAAATAGAGATTTATTTTTTTATCCCTCAAAAAAAATATTTAGGTTTAATTTTTGGTATTTTTTTAAAATATTATTTCTTGATGAATATTGTAATGTTGTGAAATACTTTAATTAATAATATAAGTTAAATACATGAACTAGTGAGTCATGAATGATGTAAGAAACAATTAGACCAAAATAACATCAAATAATTAATACATATAGTTTATAGTTTCCTCAAAATTGTTAGTATTTATAAAAAATAATAAATTAATCAATTTTATATTAAAAACAGACAAATTCCCTCCTGTAAATTCCACCCCTAACCACCCCATCTCCCCACAATTTATAATCTTATTATCTTTCCAATATTAAACACAATCTCTCCCAATCCACCTCTCTATGTTCAATTAGTTCTGTTTTTACCAAAATAGCATATAAAGGAGTCTTAAGGTCACATCAAAGAAAGAACATCCAAAGAGGTAATGTTATTAACCGAACTATCCTTTAATATTCTCTTATTCTAACTCATCCTAAATTATTCCATCAAACACAAAACATTTACTCTAGTGTATTAAAATAAGTTTTTTTAATTTAATATCAATTATCAGTCATCTATTCATTTCACTCTAAAATGAAATTAATTGTTCATATTATGGTGGGTCCACCGCCTCTATGAACAATAAACTTCATTTTTATCTACATCCTTTAGGGATTGTAATAAAAATAAGATTAAGGTTTACTATGATTATAATAAGTATATTATAACTTATTTCATGTTCTTTAATTTATTAATGTTCATTTAATTAAATAAAATTTCTAGTTCATGATTGTCGATAAAACTGCCTAAATAAACTAACTATATAACAATAATGTTTGTATTAAGTAAAACATGTGTATGTTAGAAAATAAATAGATATTTGGGACCATTTATAAATATTTAAGGAGATGAATTTCATTTCTTGTCACTTATATAGATATAAACCCATTTAAAACGACTTCTATAATTATCCAAAAACTAAAGAGACTTTGGGACCATCAAATGAACACCCTCAAGGGAGTAGAAAAAAATATTGAATATTAACAAAATGATTTTAAATGAACATGAAATAATATTAAAAAATAAAATATAGATTATAAAGATCTTAATTTAGTATTTAATAAATTTAATTTTATTATTAATGAATTCTTGTGATTGTACCGAGTTAGTCAAGGACCTGAGGTAAAGGACCGCCCCAAACCACCCTTTTTAAGGTTGGTAATTTTTCTCTCTACCTAACTTTCCCTATTTATATAATTTTATTTATTGATAATTTTTTTTTAAAAAAATGCATCTTAAAAATATTCATATCATAATCTCCCATTATTTTCTAGGGTTGCACATTCCATATGTTCAATTCTCAATACCTTCTTTAAAATAGGCCTGATTAAGGGACTACTTTTTATCCCTTGATCCATTTATGAAAAAATCTCTTATAGTCCTTTAAAAATTAATAATTTCATTAAATAAAAAATATTTTAGTTTCACACATTTTTTATCTATATTTTCATGGAAAATTCCAGATTATTTTCTTATTTAAAAGAATTTCACTGATTCCTTCGAACCACCATTTTAAAAGGATTGTTTTCTATACCAAATTATCTACCTTTTACAATGAATTTTTCATGAAATTAAATCCATATTTGAGTCCTATGATTATTGATTCAAGTATTAATTTCCCAAATAATTAGCTCCTCCCTATATTTTTAATCTTTTTGAAATGACATATGAATATGCATTGAGTAAATATTAAATAAATCAAATATTTATATGGTTGTTTTTTATGATTATACTTTTTTTCAATTCCATAATGTTGCACACATATTCATGTACTTGTAATAATGGGTGTTCCTAGAGAATTATCCAATTCATCTATTAGTGTTTATATGACATGAGATAATATTTATGGGATTAGGGAGTAAAAATAATCCATGAGGAGACTATTCACCATGTTGTGTTGTCTTGGATATGAGCCATGACTTATGCTTATTTCATGTTTAATGTTATCACTACATTCTTAGGATTCCATTATTTTATGATTCCGTGTTATTTATTTCATGACTTTATGTGATAATTCATGTACCAATTCTATTATGATATTATGTTATTCTATTTAACTCATATGTTACTCACCACTACCATGTTTATTCTTATATAGGGATTTATAGATTGCTCCTTTTTATGTTTTCCCCAGATTATCTGATGTGGTTTTATAAGCTTAAAGATATTTATAAGATCATTATAGTTTAAAAAATATTTTATATTTTATCTTCATGTCATTGCTTGGTGTGCCTAGTTTTCTAAATACACTAGGCCTCCAGATCCTTTGGTTGTGTTTATTGGATATTAATGTTAAAAATCAAATAGTTATATGTTATTTATGATTGGTTTACTATAGTTGGTATCAGAGAAAGGTCTGATTATTTTTTGGATTAAGACAATAATATATTATTAACAACCCTTGGGATAACTCTTATTATAGGAAAAAACCGAAAAATTTTGTCAATTGAAGATAAATCAGTTTCCAAGATATGAAATCCATTTATTAATACTATAAGTGGATATGTATATGGAATAATTAAACTTAGGGTTAATAACACTGAAATGTATTTTTTGTATTATGTTGACTATAAAATGGTTCATAGAAAAAGAGGTCTTACTACAAACCTTGTTTGACACTCCGAGGGGTATGATTTGGTAAATTTATTATCTCTTTACAAACCATCTTAAAGGACATGAATAAATTCATATCCTTTAAAACCAAATAGGAAAATTACCATGGATAAAAAATATTTAAGATATTAAAAATTTTGGATATATATATATATATATATATATAATTTATATTTTATTAATTTTATGTATATAGTTTCCTTATTTATATGATTATTAGTTTGAGTATTCTTATACCAATGTTTATATTAAATATACTAAATAACTATAAACAAAATAAAATAATTAAAGGTTAAAAAATTTTCCATTAATGAATTTCAAATATCCTATATGATTTTAGTTCTAATATTTATTTCATATCATGAATGTTTAGTTGAACTATTCTAACACGATCAAAATATGAATATCGATATATTTTTCAGAAGAAAAAATGGGTAAATTATTGTATTCAAAATATATAAATTCTCTCGAGTCAATGTTTTTGGACTAGAAATCCCACTAAATATCATCATACATCACTGTTTTGAATTTTATGCTATATGTGGAGTGGATTGGTTATCCTGAAAGAAATCCAAATTCAAATATCAAAAGAGGGAAATCACTCTTCATGCCCCTAATTATCCTCCAATTCTATAAAAGTGTAAGGATGGGGATGATTTTCCATTGGAATATTTTTCTCTATAATTGATATTATTACCTCATAAGAATGCATAAAAGGCTCAAATTATTAATAAAAAGGAGATAATCATGTTTGAAGAAATTGTCATTGTGGGGGACTATATTTATGTATTCCCCAGATTGTTTCACGGTATTCATTCTAACTGGTAGGTTTGGTTCTCAATTTAAATTATACTAGGATATCTTCTCATATCCAAGACTGCCTACAAAATGACCACCATAAAATTCAAAAAACTAAATAAGTAGTTACAAGATAATTTTGTAAATTATTTTACATGAATGAGTGATTAACCAAGGGGGTAGCAGTCCTCTTCATCAACTAGAAGGATGGGGGAATTCACCTCTCTATTAATTATTGTGAACTCAAATAAAACATTATATATAACATATATCCCTTTTTATGAATTTATTATTTATTATATCAGATAAGTTGGTCCCAATACTTCTTTAAGGTGTACCTCCAGTTCAGATATCACTAATTAAATGTGAAGAAGGAATTTATTATGAATTCTACCATTACAAAAATGTATGGACACTATTAGTACATATTTATGCCCTTAAAAATGATTATCAATACAAATATATTTATAGAATTAATTAATATAGTATTTAGAGGTTATCTTAATAAATTTATGGTAGTCTTTTTGAATGATATTCTGATATACTCTAAAATTTAGATGGTGGTGAGGATAATTTTTGTATTATACTAAATATTTTTTGAAAACATAGTATATATGAAAATTATTATAAATGTGCGAATTTTATGGATAAAGTATCAATCATAGGGAATGTTATCTCGAGAAAATGAATATTTATGGATCTTTTAAATAAAAATTCCATTTATTAGTGTTCTAGACTAATATCTATAAGAGTGATCCATTTATAAATTGGAATAAATATATACTATCAAATATTTGTGGGGAACTCCTGATGATTTAAAAATGCACTAACCAAGATAACTCATAAGGTAATGATGTATTTATGGACTAATGAATGTGAAGAAAGCGTCACTAAATTTAAAAACAGGCTTATCACAACACTAGAACATAAACGCCACTAAATTTTGGATCTTTCCATCATATATAGTTATTATTCGAAAAATGGACTGGGATTTTTAAAGATAAAAAATGATAAAGTGATAGACTATGTATCAAGGAAGTTTAAATTCCATGATAATAACTATCCATCACATCATCTAGAGTCAGTGGCATTCATTTTCACGTTGAAGAAATTGTGGAATTATCTCTATGGGGAGAAGTGAAAAATATAAATAGGCCATAAGAGCCTCAAATACATTTTTACACATTATGATATTAATATACACCATAGTATATGGTTATATATGATTACGAACTATGACTATTCAATATATTACTTTCTAGGGAAAGAATATAAATTTCGATATGCTCTAAGTATAAAGGATCATGAAACCTTAATAATGATGGGAATTGAGAGAAATTAAATATTATTATAATTTAAATGGGTGGAAATAGAATTCATAAGGTAATAAGAAAGGCCATAGGTAGCCCAAACAATTACCAGACATCTATTCTAGAGAAAATTAATGATGGTCAAAGGGATGATGTGGAAATACAAACGAAGGTTGAAACTATAAGAAATGGTAAATCATAAATATTATAAATTTATGAAGAATGGGTTGTAATATGAGGCTCATACTCTGTGTTCCATAAAATCATTAGATATATAAGGATTTTGAAAATTATTCTCATAGCTCATGATTCTCCATCCACCCAAAGAGCTTGAAACTATTTTAAGATCACATAGACAACTACTGGTGGGTCAATATGAAGAAGGAGATCACAGAATATACATTAAGGTTCAAGGAATGTTAGTAAGTAAAGGAATAAAGGAAATCTGTAAAGGGTAAGACAAAACCATTACTCACACCATCATAAAAAGGGGAGAAAATCAC
The DNA here is from genome assembly GCA_963277665.1 of Viscum album. Classification (NCBI taxonomy): domain Eukaryota; kingdom Viridiplantae; phylum Streptophyta; class Magnoliopsida; order Santalales; family Viscaceae; genus Viscum; species Viscum album. The sequence continues at coordinate 893,386,714 of OY728138.1, forward strand.
TGTGGAATTTTTCATGGGCCTTCTAAAGACAACTAGTTGGAATAATTCCATATGGTTTGTGGTAGACCAACATACAAATAATTCTTATTTAATTTCCATTTGAGAGGAATTCTAAGTTAATAAACATGCAATGGTATACATTGGAGAAGTGTTTAGGATAAATGGAACACCACTATAAGTTGAATCTGGTCAAGATTCAAGAATCACCTCAAAATTATGAAAAAGTATCCAATATACTTAGAACATATAGTTGAACTTAATTATGAACTATCACTCTAAGATTGATGGCCAATCTAAGTGGACGATCCAAACCCTTGATTATATTTTGTTTAAAATCCCAGATAATTTTTAGACAATTTATTTATGGATTATTAATATTTATTGATTTGATTTTAAATATATATATTCATTATAATTATCTTCATAAATTATTCCACTAAAAAGTAAAATGGTTTATTACTAATCAAATTTTATTCTCATGCTTTGTATAATATTAGTTAAAATATTAAATTAAAAATTAAATACATTGTATTTTAAACAATAACATTTTTTTATGTCAGTATGTCAAAATTAACTTTGGTTTAATTTGTGAAAGTTTTTTGAAATGTTTCACATTTAAATGAATAGTAAAAATATTGTTTTTTTTGAACTATATTTTCTATTCAAGTATTTAAAAATTAAAATTCAATTTTGGATAAGTTTTAAAATTTAATTAGTACATATTAATTAAAATTAATTCATTAAATTTTATTGGAGTCAACATTAATCTTTAATTTTGTATTAAAACATTTTTATAATTGAAAATAATTTTTTAGAAAAAACTATTTTTCATCACATTGTGAGGGATTAATATTAAATTAAATTATGACATTTATATGAATTTATTTTGATAAAATGTATTCCTTATTTTCAATTTGAATAATTATAATTACATAATATTTCCAACATAATTTTTTTATCATAATGAATAGTAATAATAGTAAAAAATGTGTTATTGTGGTTAAGGTAAAGACATGTTTACTGGGGGTTAAATTAATGATATATAGAATAAAATAACCTAAAAAATTGTATAAATATTATTTTTCACCATATTTTGAACCTATATCATTTTATTTTCATAAATGGTGAATTTGGAATTCATTTTTCTTGAGTAATACAATAATATTTTTTTATATTTTTTGAAGTTCAATTGTATCTTTTCCCCAACATATAAAAGGACACCCCATATCCACTCCTCTAAACACATAAAGAGAATTTTGGTTCATCTAATACAAATCCAAATATTATCTTAACACCCCTACCTTGGTCCTAGAGTCCTCAGTTTAATCAAAAACACAACATGTGAAGGCTTTGGGTATAAACATGAAGAGGTTGTCAGAAAAAGTGGTGTTGTTCTAAATAGATTGTTTTCATTTTATTTCTTCTTATACCTCTTGAAAATATTTTTAAACTAAGATGAAATAATAAATCATGAATGTTACATATAGTTATATGTTATTATATTAGTTTCATAACCTATATCAATCACCTCATCCTTCAAAGGGGAAATGAAACCATTGTTCATGTGTATGGAAAATTACCATCTCACGGACTGATGTAATTCATTTTCCATCAGCATCTCTCAATAATTGTTATAACGATGAATTTAATAAATTATAATTATATCTATGATATAATAATAATTATGAACATATGATATGTAAAATAATCTGTTTCCTTTCCATCCATTGAAAATTATAACGTCGTATGTGTGTATGTGTTGATCACCACCTCTACAAAGTGATGTGATTCGATTTTCATCATCGTATCACATAGATGGTATGTATAAGTTTATTTAAAAATTAATATTATATTTATGATATAATCATAATTATATAAAGTTAAAATAATACTTACCTTCTTTCAATCATGTTCTTTGAATAATGAAAATGTTACTCATGTGTACGTACGACCAAGCATCTCCATGATTATAATATAGTTAATTCTTCATAACCATATTTCATGGTTAGTTTCAAAATTAAAATTAACTTATAAATATGATCATTTGTAATTATTATTTTTTAGATGATTTACAAACGACCTCTTTTACTATAGTCAACCTATAAAATTTATTTTTGACTATGGAACCATATATCGAGGTGAATTTAATTTATTTAGAAATTGAATATAACATGGTATAAAATTTATTAAAATCAATAATTAACATGAAAATGTATATTAAGAAAGTAAATAATTAATATAATTTTATTATTCAAGAATATTAAGAACATATATGATGATTCGGGCTTGATATATGGGACACATTACCTTAAAGACCCTGTTTTAAATTTTTCAAATATTTATTTTATAAATATTTTTCTTCCATGCCCATTATCATAATATTGTTTTATTGTTGTAATTATTTGAACATAAATAAATTATAAAGGAAATTGTAAGTATATTTTTACTTTATATCCAATATTTTGAATAAAATATTTTCACATATATTTTTCTGGAATTTATTGAGAATAATATAGAAGGAATGCTTTATTTTAATGTATACAACATCAACACTTTTTCCAACCATCATAACTAATATTTTTTTTCAATTCCATTAATATATTTCATATTTTCTTTAAATAAAAACCTTCATTATATTCTTTTTTTATTTCCAAAAAGTGTTTAAAATTGAATAAATATTTTGATATCCATAAATTTTTTTCTTATTTGTGAAATGATAATATTTTTTAATATGATGATACAAATGAAAAAATTAATGTGTAATGATTGTGTTATGGTTATATGGAATTGTTTTAGATGATCGGTGATCTTGATTTATATAATGATTATAGGTTTTACCAATAAAGACATTGTTGGTGGGTGGTACCAATATATCTCTCCAATATATTAGGTAAAGCGACAAAGTTAATAGCTAAGGATTTTCCTAATAGATTATTATAATTTACTTTGTAGGTTATTATATTTGTAATAGTAATTATAATAGTGTTATGAACATGATGTCCCATGTTACCTACATGATATTTCTATTAATGTTAATGGTTTTTATCAATATATTATTGTTTCACAAGGTAAACTAATAAGATTATGTTTAATGGGATGTTTATGATACTTAAGTGTGAACGATATAACTTCTTTTAAATAGATTTAATGATTTTTTCATTATTGAAAAACAAAAAAAATTGAGTTTAATTATTATTTTATGATTTGTTAAGAATTATTTTATGATAATTTTTGGGAACAGAAGTTGATTTGTCATGTAAGAAAATGTTTATTTTCAAATAAAAGTATATTTTAAAAAAGGAAACTTTTTAGTAGTATTCATGGATTAACTGGTTTATTTATTTCTTTTTATATATCACTTAATGAGATTTTTTTCTAATAGCATGTTTTCAGAAAAATTATATGGTTTTTTGGGTGAGTAGGGTAGAGGATGAGGTCAAGATAAAAAATGTGTATATATGTCCTAAAAAGAAAACTTCTAATATATTAAATGTTTTTAGTTGTGTAAAAAAATTGATACCAAGTGGAATTTTACACTCTATGATGTGATATTTATTTATTTAAGGGTTTTTTAACAACATGTACCTCACCCATTGGATTGGGAAGGGGTGGTGGGTGTTATTGGCCTTATGTGACATCACCAAGACACTATAGACTGGAAATAAATGAAAATTTCCTATAAATAATTGGGAGATGATTTATGATTTAAATGATAAACATCCAATGCTAAAAAATAAAATGACCAAAAAAACATTTATATGATGCATGAGTACAAAATACAATTCAAAACAACAAAAATAATAACCATATCAGAGTAAAAAGTAGAAACCAAGTTGGATAACAATCAGATTCCAAAGATAAAATACACAAAGACACTAAGGTCATCCAACCAACAACTCCCAAACTAATTAAATCTCCAAATAAACATACCACACCCATGGTTTAAAATCATTATTGTCCATGAGAATCAAAACCAATACTAAAAGTAGAAAACAACTCAAATTACCAATTCACATTATGGCATACCTCTCAAACATGTATCTCACTCTCACAAAGGATAGAGGAAAGTATAAAAAATGGCATCAACATCATCGCATCATTACATCTCATCTTCTTTATGTGAAACAAGGTGCAAAAAAAATTATAGATATTGAGTCATTTTAAATGACTCTTACTCCCACATTTATTCATCTATTTCACTATGACGCCACAAGACTCATACCAAATGAATGAGATTTCTTTATAGAAAATTATCTCGATGGTATTGAATCTAAATAAGTTATTCCAAGAACCTCAAATCCACCTCAATATTTAACTATCCCAAATGAATTACATGGGAACCATATCTAGATAATCTTAGCTCAATTAATTCAATAGAGGAACCCTATAGTTCATCTATAAATTTATAAACTCTTTTGGTTTTTATTCTATTTTATATTTTTATCATAAGATAATTGGGTAATTTACGACACTCATACGATCAGAGGAACATGAAAAACACAATCTGTGAAGAAAGAATCATTATTTCATGTAATTTATCTCATTTTAACTCTCTAAAACATTATAGAATTTAAGGGTCATGAAATTAGTGCAAGAATATTCCCATCACTTTTTTCAGAAAATACAGTGGTTTTTATACCTAGGTTATATGTTTTTATATTATAATTTATTCCCTTAAAAAACATAAAACCATCCCATTTTTTCACTGAATACTTAGTTAACATATTGTAAGTGGTTAAAATATTTTATATCACAATTTTGACACTATCAAGTTCCATGGGATAAAATATGATCCATTCACTTATCTAGTTCCACATAAATATGTTTAAAACCCCTTGAATATATAATATTTGGTCAGGAAAAAAATCACTTATTCACCTTTCATACTTATCAAACGTGTGAATACAATGACAAATAAATTCAATTCTAATTATACTATACATAGAAAAAAAATATTTGAAATAATTTTATTTTATTTTATTTTAATCATGAACACTCAAACATTCACTGGCCCAAAAAAGTGGGGCATAATTTTTCCTAAACTATAATTTTCATGATTTCATAGAATGTCTAGAAACACATTATATGAAACCCTATAAAACCTTATCTTAATAGTAATGAGTCTTAATCAAAGATGAATATTGGTATCTAGAAACAAATCAAAGCCCAATAAGATATAATGATAATCCATATCTAGGGAAACCTATTATAAACATTTACTAGGTGATATAATATCTTTGTACAAAAATATCCTATAAATAAGGATTCATAATTTTTATCATCACCCTTTAATGATTTATTTATCTTTATTTGACTATATTAGATGATATTTACTTTAACTATAATAGAAATGAATTTATTCAAAGAACTACCACAACATTCAAATATCATTATATTTCTTACTCATATTTTCAAAAGTGAAAAATCCAATATTAGTCATTCAATCAATGTCAGAATATTAATGATGAACTTGATACAAGATACCAAAACCCAAAGATAAATATTTATGGTTTTAATTTTATATGAAAGTGTGCAATAGAATGATATATATTTATATTTTTATCAATTTAAGAGGCTAATACACATACCCATATATAGGAACATGCAATTAAACCCAAAATATATAGTGTTCTTAAGAGAGGGTTAGTCCTAATAATACCCTATACTTTAATTTAGTATGTTTGAAGTTATTTAGAATAATTATAAGTTTTTATAATACAATTACATTTAATATTAAAAGTGTATTTGTGTTTTTTATTATTATATATCTAGAAAATAGGATATATGTTTAAGTTGACAGTTGTAGAATCATGAGATTTCCATTATAGTAGTGAACTAATATAACCTTTTAATACATTATGTAATATAAGTAAATTACCAAATATTTTATAATAAAAAGTTGTGTTAATACCATAGTAAGTATTATTCATGAAAATTTCACACTATATACAGATAATGGTAACATAAAATTATAAGTTTAAGTTGGTTATAAGGAAATCACTCTCAAAGAACTCCCACTTTTACTATATCCAATTAATACCGACTCACAACTTGTCAGCACTCATGTGAAAAAAACCATGCTTTAATTGAGTTGTGGATTTAGTCATGGATTTCTTTACATTTTCCATCATCGATATTATCCAAAATATAACTTCACCTATTTGAGTAATATCTCTAAATATATGACATAAAAATGTATATAGGTTTTTTCTTTTGTAATAACATGACATATTTGATAGTACCACTATTAAAATATTATCCCAATATATCTTGTGATAATATTATACTTGCTTGGTACCAGAATAACATCCAGGAAAAATTTATATATTTATACTACTACTTTGAATGCATCAAAAGCTATTACATACAATAATTTTTAAAACCGGCTACTAGTTCATTCAATTAACTTCTCTTAATCATTTCCATAGCCAAACTGTGTTTCTTTGATCATAATTATCCTTTCCAAGAATGGATTTTTATATACCCTATATAACTATCAATTATTCTTGTTCAAGGAATAAGAACATATCCCTTAATTTTTTTTAAATACTATTGAATTGTTTCGACCTCTTCCCAATGTAAATCTCTTGGATTTATTAAAAAATTTATAACCATAGTGTATGTGTGGGAAATGTCGAATTTAGATAATAACATGAAATTTGTAATAGATACCATAAATTAATCATATAAATATATACTTCTTATATTAATATCTTATAATTTCTTGAATACATTATATAATATATAATTAAACTAGGTTATATAGGAAAAAATTCCATCTTCAATTATTTAACCTTTTCTTTTTCAATACCTTATCAATTTATGTACTTTAATTTAGTCTAATAAACACCTTAATCAATCTCATTAGATATTGTTCCATAGAAATTGGGTGGCCACATTAAGTCATTTATGTGGACATAATTTCAATTAAGGCTTAAATATATATATAAATAATTATTGTTTCCCAAATGTTATCAACATATAACACTTAGAAAATCACGGCGCTCCCACTAGCCTCTTATTGGAACATGGAAAAATAACCATCCATGATTTAATTATTTATTATGATACATTAATAAATACTTATATTTTTTGTAAAATATTTTCTACTTTTGATATCAAAAACCCTTGTAGTTATATCTAATAGATATTTTTAAGAATTCACTAGATTTATATTCATTTTCTAAATTTATTAATCATGGTAATATTTTATTTATTTTATAATTAAAATAGATTTTAGAATATTTATTAGTGAAATTTGTTTCTTATAGTCAATGCGTTGAATTATATTAAACCAATTAAAACCTAAATTTATTTATTGGTATTTAATTTACTATCTATGTCTAGTTTTTTTAAATACCCATATAGACATGGTGGTCACTAAATAAACTTAAGATAATACTAAAATACTGACTTATTTTTGGTAAATGGAATCTAGTTTGTAAATTCATATTTGATTTTAAATTAGTATAATATTTTCTATTAACTTCTCCTATATGGGATACGTATTTATTTTTATCATCGAATGATATAGCACCCAAATTAATGATTATAAAAACCATTTCTCTATGGTTTTAACTTTCCGATGTAGTTTATGTGTCTCTAAAACTAACTTTTGTGAAACCTATATATATATAATTATTATATGTTCATCTAAAGCAATAAATTTATAAAAAATTTCTTTTTTCCACTATCTCAATTATAAATTTTCTACTCTATTATAGAAATATAGTCTTTCATTATACTACTAGTTTTATGTAATTACCTAAACTTTAATAAATGAAATTTCCTTTAAATATGATTAAATACCTCATCAAATAATAAGGTTATAGAAAACACATGCACTGCATTGGTTATTTTTGAATATTTATATGGTCTTTCAAAATTAAAATACCATTATGAATCATAAACATTGAAAATATATTTCTTGTATAGTGACTATTAAAATAGTAAATTAAGGGTTATGACAATGTCTAATTGATAAAGTTGAGATAATCGATGGCCTCCACCAGTAGGATGATACCCTATGAATCCAATTAATCAGAGATTCTTAGGGTTGTATAATCACTCATATTTTCCTTTAGTCAATCTCAAACCATGAATCAATAATAAAATCATGAAAAATCTATTTATTTTAGAATTTCAATCTCATCTAGAAAACGGCCCAACCCATGTATTATAAACCAACCCAAGAAAATATCACAATTGCACACCTTGCCCTTAGATATTTCACTAGTATAATAATGTACTATGTATCTAGACCCAAAGTGTATAAAGTTTCATATTTTCTTTTAATTAAAAAATTATTATATTTATGCTTTTTTACTATAACTTTTTAAATAATAAAATAATGAGTTTTTCAAAAAATATATTTTGATACAATGCAACTAAAATTTTATTATTGGGAAATAAATAGTTTAAATCAAGAAAATCATTTTATGGATTTCAAGAATTGTTGAAATAAAATTTATTTTAATAAAATTTTATTACTAAATAAGTTTTATAAAAAATAAATGATAATAAAAATTTTCAAATTCGAAACTAATTTTATCTGGGTCAAAAAATTATTAATGTCAAAAATTCATTATTTTTCAATAAAGTATAATTTTTTTAAAAGTGTTAATTTTAATTTTTATGGTATTATTTGGATAAAATATATATTATTTTTTAAATTAGAATGTATAAATTATTTAATGGGTGTTTTTTCAAAAAAATTTGAGAAATTCAAATTTTTCTATCAAAAGTAAATATACTATTGAATATAGTGTGAATTACGACATCCTAATGAACCAAAAGAGATGTAATATATTCCAAAAGTTAAAATTGAAAACAAATTATTCCCCTTTTAAAATAGTGTGTTTTTTGGTTATTTTATTGAATTTTTAATCCATTTATGAGTCCTCTAAAACCGATATTATATTTTAAATTTTTGAAAAAAAATTCCTTGTAAACATGACTCGATTCCCCCTCACCACGATTACTATTTTAATGATATTGGTTCTTAAACATGTTAAATATTTGAAACCACCTCACATTTGAAGAAAAAAATGGAAACCCATGGGCATGTTTGTGGATTTTATTAATTTATCATATAGGTCCCAAAACCTATGTTTGGAAATTAATAAAGAGTTTTCCTATATTTCTCTATATAACCCCTCTAAAACTCCCATTAATATTCATGAAAAAACCCTGGGATCCCAATAGTACTCAAAAATTAACTCTCTATATTCCTCCTAAGGTTACCCAATCTCGCAATAATCTCCTACCAAGCTTTTAAAATCACCCTCTCAAGTAATGGGATAAAAACATTCTCCTCTTTGTTCAAGCACCACCTTTATATTATGCCTTTTGTTTCCCATTTTTAAAGATGTGATATGTTATTATGTATAACACATAATTCCCTTATTGTTTACAATTCATGAGAGGACCCTTTATATCTCATTAACTATTCCATGAACCATTGCATACCCCCATTATGTTAGAGGAATTATCTTGTAATTGTTTCCAATGCCAACCATTTTTGTTCTAAATACCCATCCAAATTCCCACTCAATAGAATTCACCTAGATGTACTCATAATTTATTTATTGTGGAAGTCTATGTATAAAATCGAAAATCCTTGATCATGGTATTTAAATTTATGAAATACATATTTATATTGTATGGTTCATGTGGCACACTTACGCATGTGCATGACATGAAAATGATGTGTGCGCCTAGAGAGAAATACAATGCAATGAGTAATGTTTTAGTCTCATGAGACTTCATGTGTGAGATTAGAGAGTAAATCTAATCCATTATGTGAATTTTCCTACTAGGTTATGATATCTTGGTAGTTATACTTGATGTAAGTTTATGATTTCATGTTTAATGTTGTCGCCACATTTCCATGTCACCATAATGTTATAATGTTATATTATGCCTCATTTATTGATATTAAGATTCTCACCCCTTTTATATTTCCTTGATAAGCCACTTGGATGATATGTACTTATTTAACTTATTATATTATTTGTTATTACTTTACAGATCTATAAATCGCAAATTATTCTTATATACATCCTTGGGTTATCTCGTGAGGTTTTAGAAGAATGATTAAATTTTTGGATCATGTTAATGAAATTTTAAATAATTTTACCATATTCATGTTGAAATTTGTTATGATATGTACATAATAACCCAAATATACTAACCCCCATGATTTTATTGTGTTGTATAAATTGTATCTTAACATCATAAATCATGAAATAAGGTGTATTAAAATATGGGTTTCCATATTTTCTATATTAAGTATTTAAGTAATATTGTGTTGAATCTTAGGATAGTTCATAAAAAATTTATAAAAAAAAGATTGTTTATATAATTAGAATTAATAAATGATTCACATATTAACATAAGAATTTCTATAAAAAAAATAGATTTTATTATAATTACAAATCATTTGAAATCCCATTTGTATAGTTGGAATGTGATTAAGTGCTAAAGCTTATATTTTCATAGCATATCACAACAAGATAATAGAATACTAATAATAATTGTATAAATATTCCTAAATATTAGTATAACAATAACAGTTCAGTTCCACATTTTTGTAATACAATGACTCTGATGTGTCTAAATAAATTTTTCTTTAGTAATAATCTAAACCCAATATTTAATTATATATGAATGTTTGGTTGGACATTTTATGGCTCACCCACTCAAATCAAATTTTATCTTCTTATCAAGATTATCCACTATTTTACTTTTACATTCCCTGAAACTATTAATACAGTAATATGAATTGTATGAATTTAACTCTAGATTTAATTTGAAATTGTTTAAATGAATTTTTCTAAATAATTATTCAAGAATTGTTTCTTTCTCACTTTTAATGACATTTTTTCCTCAGTCGTTATACCTTATAAGAAATATTATCAAATAAATAACAGTTTTTACTCAAAATATCTACAAAAATTTCATAATATATCTTAAAAAAATTGGGGTTCTAACCATGTTTTATAATATTAAACATTAAGATTTATTTGAGTCTTGTATTTTAAATTCAACATTAGTTAATAATTTAGAATATAACTAATTTAGGAATAATTAAACTATTAATCATGTATGATATACCATAACAACATCCATTTCCAAAAATGATATAAAATATCATTGTTTCTAAACACAACACTGAGATGATTTTTTTGGTATTACACAATACATAATAATATATTTCAAATAAAAGAACATATCTACTTGAAAATATGAATTTGGGATCTTCTATAGAAAATTTAAGAGTCATTATCCATCTATAAATAAAATATCCATTTCAACTCTTCTAATATTTTTTATCTTTCTTGGTTCATATAATTGGATAAAAAAGGGCGAGAAACAAATTTATTCTAATTCCAAGTAAGTAAAATAAAAATATTACATTTAATGATGAATATAAATTAATTATAAGCATGTAATATCTTCTTATTAAGTCCATTAAAATTACTCATCTAGTGTCTCTTTATGCCTATGCAAAAGAAAACTGTCACACATTTTATACTATCCCCATTTATCTTTGGTATTATAAAAGGAATTAGTAATAGATTCTTTAAAATATACATTCCAAATTATTTTTCACCTTTCCATTATTACTATTCACCAAATGAATCAAATATTTGTCTTGCTTTATATTATTATCAAATTGGATAACCTTCAGAAAAATATATTGAATGGAATTCCCCAGACACTTCATTTTATAATATTCCAAGAAACTAGAGAAACTAGTTGAGAGGAATAAAAATAACAGATGTATTGATAAGTCATTATTGAAGATAAATCCTAATTACACTAATAAATCATTATACAATATCATATTGGGTAAATGAAGACCATCCTAGATTTTAACACCCATCTTACATGTATAGATTTTATTGATAATCTCATTAGTTACTTGATACACATTCCCCAAATAAACTTATTGGGGATGAGATAACATGGTGTAACCATACACTTTCTAATTTTACTTTCCAAACTCATTGTACATTAATTATAACATAATAATGTATACATAAATTCATAATCCATGTGTCACATATAATCTTCCCCATTACCCTTACTTTCTTTAAGAGGTGTATCATCAGGTAGTGAGGATATAAATAAATAAATTTCATTTCATGTCATTGTATTATACAAAAATTCCAATACAAATCTTGAAGATTTATTCCTCTGAGGACATGTTCATTGTTAAATATTGATAACACTGAGTCTTTGGTATTACATTTTATGTTTTTATAAAATAAATATTAATAGATTAGTATTTTTCTAAATTACGAATTATTTAATTGTAAAAAATGTATTAATATTAAATGTATATAACCATTTTATTAAAATAAAAATGTCCCCCAACTATTATATGTTTAATATCCATTCACTTGAATATTTTAGTGGGTGGGTATCCATAAAAATACTCTTTATTATCTATGTTATGGCTACAGCACTACTTAGAGAGTTTTAAGGGAACTTTTGGGGTAAATAAATGTATTAACATGGAGCTCATTGATATGTTATGTGTATTAACATATTCTATAAATCCTAACCCATATTTCCTCAAAAACCTTCCTCTAAAATTACACCAAGCTGGATATAGAACTTATTTTATAGAAAAATGAACGTTTCATACATAGGTAATATATCACAATATGTTAATATTCATTTCATAACATTGTGATATAGTCAAAAATAGTAAATATTTAGTGTATTTAGAGACTATATGCATAGTATTTCTATTTCACAAAATATCTACAACATCTCCCATAAATATCTTCCCACATTGATCTCCTCTTAGACATACCCTTCCTAAATCCTTTCATTGTAACATACGGAGTGAAAATATAGAAAATTGTGATAACAAATTCTTAGTAAGTGTAAATATGGGAGATATAAATATATTATCATATGAAAGAATAAAATAAGAATAGGGTTCTGAGATCATTGGCATAACCTAATATCACAGTTATTATAAACAAGTGTCATTAAATAAAACTTTATTATTTCAAAATACATGAATCATAATTTTGAGAAATATTTATAAATCCATCATGAATGAAAAGTCTACGTCATAACAATCAAAAAATTACATAAAAGTGTTGCACTATCATAAGTATCTAAACCATTTCATATATCATGTATAACTACCAAGAACAAAAAATTATACTAGATCCGGCATCAAAACATGTCTACAATATTATCACAGATTATGCATCATCACCTTTTTACAAAACAATATCAAGTACATAAACTTGTTTCCCATAGTAGATTAAGCACATTAAATTGTTTCCAATAGTTTTATCAAGAGTTATAAAACTTTACCGAATGCATTGGATGGAAATAATAAACCCACCCATACTTATCTTATAATAGAACCACTCATCCTTGGCTTATACCAAAACCATCCATTCTTGGTATATAACTGAACCACCATTATTGCCTCTATTAAAAAATGGATAAAAAATGGGTTCGAGGAAATATAATTATAATAATTGTATTCCACCCAAATAAATAATTATAATGGAATCATTACAATTTATCCCCATTGGATCATTATAAAAATCATTGGTTATTATCATTCATAAATAAAAATTACTATAACATATCCTTAAAAACATTCCTAAGGAAAATATAAATTTCACATTAATAATTACTTTTAAAAAATAATAATATTCAGAAATTTATGAAAAAAAATATTTGAAATGAACAATGATACTTTTAAAGGAATATTTAAAGAATTGATCATTCTTTAAGGATTGTAAATCCATTCATGTCATAATTTTTAAAACAAATATTTTGTTCATAACTTTGGTAAAAAAGTGACTAATTAATAAAAATACAAGTAGACTATATTTAATATTTTTTTAAAAAAAGTAAAATATGGGTAAAAATTGCTTCTAAATTCAGTTAAAAATTTTCAAAAAATATTGAATTGTTTTTAGAAAATATGGATATGGAAGAAAAAGGGTTTTCAAAACAAAATAGGAAAAATAAGTTTATCTTCTCTATAAACATTTTTTAACTATTTTGAATACCTTAAAGTGAAAGATTGTACATAGACAATAAAATTATTGAAATATATATAGGAGAAAAAAATTAAAAAATTATCAAATAAGGTTTATATATTTTCCCCAATGGAAATTCAATTATAAACAATCCATGTTAAAATGGGATTGAATCATAAACCTTATTCCAATTAGAAAACTATTGAGTCAAAAGCCCCATGGAATAAAAAATTCAAATGAAACATGTAATATCATTAAAATAAGTAAATTCAGGATATAACATGTAAAGGGGGTGTTCTATACACATTATAAAAGAATATATATACATATCATAAAAATTTGTCCCAAAGTAATTGTTTTTTAGAGGAATAAGACTTACAACGATCATATCATTAAATTTATAATTAACAAATTGATAAATTATATGAAAAAAATATAAATACAAAAAAAGAGAAAAAAATAATAATGTTCATTTAATACATAATATTGGCATAACACAATCAAATAAGAATTGGAGTAACTCAATTAAAGGATATTAAGTTAAGAAATACCTTACCTCATGTCTTTTCTATTATTGTACACGTTCAAACCTCTTGTATAATAAATATATATTTATTATATATCTATTAAAAAAATAATATATATCATAAAATTTATGATTTAATTATGACATCTTATCACCCATTTCGTAACAATTTCATATTAAAATCGCAATTCTGATTGATAACTGCTTCATTTTTCATTCATATTTCAGTTTTATAGTCCCTAGATTTGTACATTTATCATCTTTCCATTATCATCATAATGTTAATAATGATATAAATATCATACATTTTAATTATATATATATATATATTCATACATAAAATTCTATGATCGAGAAATGTATTACACATTTAATAGTGATGGTAGTTCATACGTACGTATGAATGTTGTTTCCAATTTGTATGGATGGAATAAAAACAAGGTAAAGAATAATAATAAAATAAAAATCAATTATTATTTTATATATATTATTCATATATATATTCATTAAATATATCTTTATTTCCATTCATGTAAATAGGAAAATAAAAATGAGGTTTATCCCTTCCTGGAGGTCGTAGTCCTCATATACACATGAACAACATTATTATTTTCCAATTGCTTGTAAGGTAAGAATTTAAATATTATTTTACTAAAAATTTAATGTTTATTTCTTAATAACTAATCAACACAATGATATTTTTTAGGTAATTTATATATATTTCATAATATGGATATTACTCATATTACCCTCCAATTAAACGGCTATTTTTTAATGAAAAAATTTAAATAATTACATTTCCTGGTTATTTGCACTTGGAATTGTATATCGTATATGCTATCAAACATAATTCTCTTATTTTAAAATCTCGAGTTGTTAAAAAATACACAACATTTAATAATGTTCATACTTGAAATTTTAAATTTTGTTCAATAATCATAGGTTTGACATGTGATAATTCGTTAATTGAAAAACCACATCTTTAAATTGTTTAATAAAACTTCCAATTAAAAAGTGAGAAAGAAAAATATAATTGGCATATGGAATAGCACATAAATAGGATTCCATATAGGATAACATTAGTGGGAATTAAAAAAATAAACATATGGGAAAACATTAATATCTAAATAATTATGAATGGTGATTGAGAACATTTATCATAAGAAAGTGAATGATCATGAGAAAGTTAGTGACCAAAAAACTGTAACTTAAAGGGGTGTGAAAAGTTTAATCAATTATTTAGAAGTGAATGTATTAGAGAAAAAAATTTAAATATAATTTTACTATATTTTGAGGAATTTATTTACTATATAAACTATAAAAAAATAAAATATACTTAATTGAAATTTATTATTTCAACCTTTAATAAATTTTCACAATAATATTGTATCTTTCTCTAAATGATGGGTATTAAAGATGAATTTTACATACCTAAAGAACTAAAAAACTAATAAAGGATCACATAATTCTACAAAATTATATTAATATATTCCAATTCTATTATACATTAACTAAAACCAAAAGTTGTTAGGACAAGGAAAGACAATTCCCAAAATAAAAAAACCATAATATAATACATTTAATGCATAAATTTCCACAATAACAGCTAGGGTTTCACTAAGATAATTTCATAAAAAAAACAATATTCTCAATAACCACAACATTGAAGAATATTTTAACATTAAAGGTGATGTTATAAATTTCATTTTAAACCACAAAATATTCAATTTTATTCTTCCCAATAAAGATTTATTTTTTAAAAGACATGTTAAAAATAACGTTATATACCCAACAACCCAATTAATCATCTCCCAAAATATCATTAATCACCATGATAAATCACTATATGATTATATATTGTATTTAAAATCATCAAAATTTCATAAATAAAATTTATATACTAACATGTAAGGTAGTCCATAGATTAACCATAAATATTTACTTATCAGTGAATCATTTTTTACCATCAAGATGTTTTATATCCCACTAACTAATTAACCTAACATAAAATCATATATTTACACAAATTTATATTTTAAACTCAATAGGGTATTTATTAATAAAAAAATATTTTAAACATATTATTATGTGACTATTAAATATTAATATCCATTTATTCAACACAATGCTCATAAATACCTCATGTATTTGGAATATTTTTTTCATAGTACATAAAAAATGAAATCCATATTATATTTTCTATAATGAGATGCTAAATTTCATTTGATCTCTTAAATATTCATGGGATAACCTAAGGAATACCTAAACAATTTGGTGGTCTAAAAATCCCATTATGGGAATAAACATGATAAGGAAACATAATATGTCATTTTAAGGTATAATATTATGTCATAAAATAAAATCAATCATAAAAAAATAACATAATAATTACCAATGGAGAGAAAATTTGTGAGATCTATGTGTGCCACGTAAATGAAATCAATCATAAAAAACAACATAATAATTTCCAATGGATAGAAAAAAATTTGTATAATCGTGCTTCATATCACAATCAAAAGATGTTTCATAATGAAGTAATTTGAGAAATGGAATAAAGGAATGTATTACCCCATCAAATTAAGGGAGAGAGAAATATGTATATATATGAGATATGTATATACATAATTTAGAAGAAATTCATAAAAAGGGTTTTTTTATTATTAGGAAAATAATATTGAGAATATTGAAAACATCATTTAATAAAATATCCTTTTCAACTTGAGTAACATTAGTGGATTTCATCTTATATGGAAAGTTATTTTGAAATATAACACATAATGTTTCCTAAGTAAAAAATCTTTTTGATTTTCAAAACACTAATATAAAATCATAACATTTCACAGGAATTATATGAAAAAAATTAAATAATAACCTTTTTTCGTAAAAATAATTATTTACAAAATTTAGTTTTCAGGATAGTAGAAAAGTTTTTTTCATGCAGAATATGTTAAAAAAAGATATTCCTTTCATATTTTTGTAAGAAAACTCAAAAAATTAATTTGTTCAGAAAATTAGAGGAATATTAATTTTAAAATAATTTTTAGAAATCCAATTAATTGTAAAAATTACTTTTAACATTCACAGTAAAAAAAATTTTGAAAGAATTTTTGAAAACATGTCTTTGAAGGAAAAGGTATTTTAAACCAAAGAGAGAAATTAAGTCTGTCATTACTAAATACATTTTATCAATATTTAAAAGTAAAAAACTGTATAAAATCATGAAATTACATGAAAACATTGTGAATAAGAAGAGGAGAAAAAAATGAAAAGGTTTTCTTATATAATTATCAAATTATTTCTTTCAATTTAAATTCGCCCATAACTAATCCCGATTAAAATGATATTAAAAAAAACCATTACCATTTTGGTAAATTTTCCATTATAACTTGTCATGAATGAATTAGATTAATTAAAACATAAAATGTTATAATGATGTAAATATTAATGATATAGTTAGGTATTATATACAACATTCAAAATAAATTACGCTTATAAAAGAACATGTGTCTCAAAGAATGAATTTTGAGATGAAACCCTCACAAAGTTCATATCATTGAGGTGAGAGTTAATAAATAATGTGATTAGGTGTACAAAATGTATATCCACACAATTAAAATTATATATATAACATAAAATAGTAAAACTTTATTTCAAAAGTAATTTTTTAACATATAATTAATCTAGTTGTTGTATAACCCAATGAAAGGAAATTGAGTTAAAAACACCTCACCTAATACTTACCTTCATTTGAGTGATTTTAACAACATTTATAGTGGTTATTAACATGCAATTTACTTATAATATAACCATATTATTATTTAAAATTTAATATATGATCCTTTATAACATCTTATTACGAATTCATTAATAGTTTTTCATTATCACTATTTTGGGTGTTCAATGCCTTATTTAGTCCTATATGGTTTTGTCATGAAATTTCAAAATAAATAATATATCATGTTGACCTCGCCTGTTTTGATAATCCCAATTATGCTTTCACATGCTTTGATAATCCCAAATAATGTTTATCTATATATTAATTCTTTCAATATATGAAATTATAATATTAAGTTGATAATAATATCAAAATAATCATTGGAATATGTTTATCAATGTTTATCTATGTCTATACAAACTTTGAAATAATTATAAATCAATTTGGATATGTTTTGCATAGAATAGATAAGTGTTAAGTTCACTGGTATTCACATAGATACTAATACAAACAAACAGAGACCAACTGGTACTTTGTATACCAATAGAAAAAGGTTACCAATAGAATGAAAAGACAGTCACTAAAACATAATAGAGCTACCGGTATGTATAAGTCTACTGGTATTCAAGTCTACCATTACAGAAAGGTCACTGATACACAGAGCTACTGGTATGTATATGCACTGGCAAGAAAATACTACTGATAGATCAAGTTTATCGATATAGATAGCTACAAATACAAGAAAATCTACCGATGTAAGAAGTGCTACCGATAGAACAAGTCTACCGGTATGCACAAGTAAAATGACAAAGACCTACCGATACAACCAGACAGACGAATGGCTACCGATACAAAGCTACAAATACAAAGTTCACAGATAGACAAAGCCACTGATATTCCAAAGCTACCTATAGAAGGAATCACTGGTACATAGAGCTACCGATACATGGAGTAACTGCTACTAATACAAGGAGCTACCGG
This sequence comes from Viscum album, assembly GCA_963277665.1. Lineage (NCBI taxonomy): Eukaryota > Viridiplantae > Streptophyta > Magnoliopsida > Santalales > Viscaceae > Viscum > Viscum album. The sequence goes on from OY728138.1 coordinate 893,405,963, forward strand.
TACAAGAACAAAGTGCTACCGAAAGGTGCTTACTGGTATACAAAGTTCACTGCTACAAGGCTACCGATAGAGAGCTACTGATGAAAGACTTAACCAGTCACTGATACCTAAACATTATACCTTGTCAATATTATTTATTTATTAAGAAACAATCATAGTTGATGATTTTAATGAAATTAATGTTATTTAATGATAGTTGTTGGCATGTCCGAGAACCATACCTCGTACCTGTAAAAAGGTAATCATTCCCATTACTGGAGCTGAAAGCTATAAAAGGAAGGAAAAAGTTCGGGAATAAAATATAGCTAAAGAGTGCTGAAAAGTAGTGAATACACATAGTAATGAAAGGTTACATCCATACTAGAATAACACTATACACGAATCCATTCATACTAGAAGATAACACAAGCTGAATCTTAGTCAAGGAGTGAAGAACTACAAGGAGTTATTCATACACTCAAGTTGATCAAGCTGAACCTAAAAATCAAGGAAGCAAATGACACTCTATTTTCCAGAAAAAAACCAGAGAAGTACTCAGAAGAATTTTTACTTAATCCAAAGGAGTCCAGATCTGCACTTCAAATCACTGGAGCATTCTAAACTCATATATACTCTCTTACCGATTCTTATATATACTTTTGAGAAGTTTGTGTACTTTGTATATTTGATAGACACACTAACTCCTTTACTGAACTAGAGGATTTCAAAATACTCACACTAAACTTATTCAAATATCTTATTTCCCACTATGGATAGTGGTAGAGGTAAAGTAGGACCTGGATAGCCTGTGTTCTATTGTTCTTGTTCCCATGAAGAACTGTGGTGGAGGTCTTAGTACCCAGACAGTCTTTGTACTGTTGTTTACCCTGATCCAGGGTGTGGATCAAAATTTATATAAATTGTTTGAGAGGACTAAGACTTGGCATGAGACTGAACCTCTTTTTTTAAAACTTATGTTCTTACTTATTTTGGTTTTTACCTATATTTAATATTCCGCTACTAATTACTTTGAAATATAAAATTGTTTTAAATTTACTTTGATAGTTAATCTAGAAAGTGTTTGTAACTATTGTACTTCAGTAGGTTAGTTTCAAAAGATAATTTAATCTTATAATTAACTTAACTGATACATAATCAATCTTTTTAGAACCAAATCTAACCCTTAAAGTTTTAAAAATTCACTATAGTTTAACTTAGTTTTTAATTGGGGGATTTTAATAGAAATTTTTAATAGAAATTTTTAATTGGAACTCAATTCACCCCCATCTTGAGTATCCACTCCAACAAAAATATCATATATATAATGATATTAATATTATGAATATTATAATTCCATCAGATACATATTTATTATAGTTATTTAATTTTGAACATAGAGAATTAATCACATTGGTTTATAGTGATGGTAGCTCGTATGTACGCACGACCGACGTTATCGTTTTCTTAACAAGTGAAAGGGCAGGGAATTGGATTTTACATTAACATTATAGAATCAATATCATGTCATATATATCATATATATTCATTAAATGTATCATTATTATCTTCTATGATAAGAGTTAGCGAAAATGAATCAGATCGCTTTGTGAGTTGGTAGACTTTCGTAAACACGAACGTCATTATCATTTATTCAATGGATGATAAGGTAAGAAAATATATGGTATATATGTTTTATATAATTATTAATACTTTATTAATACCATATATCAACAACAAATTAATCTTTATTACCTTTCATGGAAATCATATGATAAAAATGAATAACATTGCTTCGTGAGGCTGTAATATATCGTACTCACGATCGATATTATCATATTATTTATGGAATGGAATATAATAAGATATATATTATATTAAAATTAAATAAGTATAACTACATAATAAATATCATATATGAAATATGGATACATCATTATATCCATATTTGATAATTGGTTATATAAAATGAATTACATCGATTCAAGATGTAGTAGTCTGACGTACAAATGATCAATAGTTTTATTTACCATTTGAGGGCAGAAGGGATGGATGTAGGTCATGACCTTAAAATAACAACATATCAGAATATTTAAGATAATTATGTCATTATATCACCTTATAATAATAATAATATTTTTAGGATATGGAGGATAAAATATAATAAAATGCACTATTAAGGACGTCAACTCTTCTTCGGACAACTTATTTTGGTTTTCACCAAAAGCCTTCCAAGGTTATATTTATAATAAAACCAAGTATTATAGTATTATAATAGGTAAATTAGAAGTTTATTTGGGAAGGTAAATTCTAAGATAATGTGTTTCTGAATTTTTTAAGGGATAGGAAAGGGTGGACTTTTATAAGTGGGAGAGAAGACATACTTGGAAATTTTGAAAATGAAGAATTCGACCCACATTTTTATCATGAAAAAAAGATCCAAAATAGACCATCTTCATAAAAATAAATATATAGGCTCAAAAAATGACCATGAAATAAAAATTATATAAGTTTATTACATTTTTAACCCTTATGTTTTTTTCTTAATCCCCCATTAATCTTGTCTTTATCTTAACTGCATTAAATAATTTTTTTTGTTTTCACTGTTGATTATGGTAAAAAAATAAATTGACCTTATTAAATAATATACATTATTAAAATTACAACTATTTAATCCATTTTTTGGAATTTAATTCATAGAATTTTTAGAATTTAATTTAAAATTAAACCAACAGACATGTAATAAAAGCTATTTTCCCATAGAAAACTTTCAAAAGTCTAAAAAATTATATAAAAAATAAATATGAAATTCATTAAAATAACATAAATAACATAAATTTAAATTTATTTTATCTGATTTTACATTAATAAAAAATTAAAATATTATATAAATTTTTAAATAGTTTAAACAAAAAGGAATTTTTAATAAAAATCAGTATATTTACTATTCCTAAAAAATTAACTTTTTAGAAAATTCACAGAAATTCACACAATGATAATTTGGAAATGTATATTTCATAGAATGATGTACATTTTTTCAAATAAATTTTTTAATAGTGAAAAAAATTATTTTATATTATGTGTGTAAAAAGAGACTAATCCAACATTTAGGTAAATATTGTTTTTCAAAAAATTATTTCATTCTATTTCAAAGGGTTCTTATTTTATTAATAATCAATATATAACCATTTAATATATATTATACATCTATATAAAATGTAATAATTTATGAAACCCTATTTATACTATCTAATTTAATTTCTGGTTATAATGGAAATGTTTAAATAATAATATTTTAATAGAGTACCTTATTTGGTTTAAACCTGGTGTTATTTGAATCACAAGCTATCGAGGATATTATATTTATTTAAATATATAAATATGTCATAAATTATTGTGGTGGTACATTATCTTAAAATATATATTTTTTGTGTTTAATATATTCTATAAAACTTGATATTCCTTTACAAAAAACTCATAATGTTACATTCTACACTCTTAAATAATTCATTCCCTAACAATTTAAACAGAATCATAGTAATCAAGGGTTTGACATTTAAAAAAATTCTTTGAGGAGAACCCAATTCATAAAATGGGATAATAAAACTTCCCCTTAAAAAGACCAAAATGGAAATATGGTGGTTATCTAGAATAACACATAACTAGGGTTCTATGTTGGAGGACATTGGTGAGAAGTAAAAATATGGGATAAAAAATTCAACCAATCAAGTCAGGTTTTCATCCAAACCGGCAACTGACCGGATCTATGGTAAGTACTGAAGATAATTACCTTTCCCCATGGTCTAGAAAATGTGCATGGGTATCATAAATAATGTTTTGGAATGATTTTACCTAGGTTTGTAATCATTAAATAACCAACAATAATCCATAAACTGATTCTGAAATTTTTTCGCCAAACAAGTCTTAAAAAAATTAAGAATTAAGTTGCATAGTATAAAATCAAAACCAAAGAGAAAGAAAAAAACGTAGTACAAATTCTATGCAAAATAACCACCACATAGCAAGGTGGATCACCCTCAATCTATCTCTGCAACACCACACTGTAAAAGGATGCTAACAACCCAAACCATCACATCCAGGGACCTTTCCCTTATTTGTGTCAAACATTACCGAGTCTACTTACACCCAATGTTTAAGTAGGGAGTGAGCTTAATCCTAATAGGATACCATCAAAAAATATATTCCATGATATAAATATTATAATACAAAAAGCTTGAAATTTTTCAAAAATAGTAAATTCTAGTAATAATTTTAAAGGGAAGAAAGTTTAAATAAAAATAGTTTTCCTCAAGGAAACACACTGGTGGAAAAGTTTTAAAGAAAAGACACAAGACACTAAATTTACCATCCAAACACAGTTTATTCCAATGGTAAGTGAAATATAACCAATGATCTCTAGTCATAGGAAATACACATCGGCACTAGCTAGATTTGGCACCCAATGTACATCGTATCTCGGTGTAAAAGAATCCATAACCAATAAACCTCTCATTTATGAGCCATTAGGAGGGGAAACCCCAACGGAATAGTTGTCCCTAAACATCATCATAGTTTTTTAGTGTTATCATCATCAATATTTCTATGTTAAACAAGGATGAATCCACTATGGGATCACTAGAATACTAGTCCTAGTTAAGCCACCTAGATACTCAAGATTCCCATTTCTGTTCAATCAAGTTCCACATATTATAAAATACCATGTTCACATAAAAACCCTATTTCTGAATCATACACACAAAATAGTACCCCAAACATGGTTCACACCCTCAATTCAATTTAATAAACCCTTTGAAACTATTATAAAACAATTTCAACATGTACCACAAGAATTTTCACACATAATTCCCTCAAAAACCCTATTTCAATTCCAAATAGTCAAAAATACCATACCAAACCATAATTGGAATCCAAAAAACCATTTAATAAATCTACTTCAAAAACCATAAAATAATCCCAAAGTAATAAACATGTAATACACATGAAAAAAAATCAACTTTCGTGTCAAAATGCAACTTTAAAATTAAACACTTAAAAAATGCCACCAAAATGGTTTTAATAATTTCATAATTCATTTCTAAAGTGGTGCACATTAAAAATAGCAGTTTAACTTCAAAACGAACAATTTTAAAAACATACACATACTAAAACATGTTTTTAACACAATTTTTAACAGTTATATCATTCAATAAACACTTTTGACAACATTTAAAATAAGCCTAAGAACATGACATGGCCTTTCACCAAAACCACTCCAAAAATATCCATTTTTGAAACAAACACACATAAACACCACTCCAAAATATAATTTACAACCCTCTCATCATTTAAGAAACTGATTTCAGAAGTTATAAAGCCCAACCAAGAAATACCAAAAGGGTTTACGTCAAACAAACACCCCATTTCACATAAACATGTCGTATCAAAATCAAACACATGTTAAAATATTTTGAAAAAAATATTAACATCGAATATATAATAGAAAGAACATTCAAAAGAAATAAATAAAGTGACCCAACTCACCAAATAATGTTTAAATATGGAACCACCATCCTTTTTTGTTAAAACCCATGAGAATTGGGGAGGAACTTCAACCGCACAACAAGAACACCACAATAAAGTGAAAACAAACCCAAATCAAGAATATTGAACTAATAAACCCAAGATTAAACCCTAGGGATGAAAGCCTAGCTGTGGGAAAATTTTAACCTCAATAAAGGAGGGAAGAACCCCTAGGAATAAGGTATAAAACAAATAATGAATCACTTTACAGATGGATCTTGATTTTCCCACCATAAAACCCCTTCAAAAATGGGTTCCAAAGGATCTTGAGGGAGCTTAGAGGCCTCTCATGGATGAAAACCATGAATAGGGAAGAAGAGTGGTGAATTTATTTTATTTCTGGATGGGAAATTGGTCGAAAACTATTTTTTTAACACTTGGACACAGTTCAAGGTTTTCTTTCATGATTTAGTATATTGTGTGGCCAAACCTTGTGCCTAGTTATGTCCACCTAAAAATCATCATTTTCTTCCAAAATTTATTGAGGTGTCTAGGAAAACCGTAGGGAGAAAGATAGGATATGAATAAGAGGAAATATTTCCCCAATATTTTAAGCATGTCACACACATTTCGTGAGAAAATGACCATGAACCCGACCCAAACTAAAAAGAAGTAAAATTCAAAACCTGGGTGTGACAATTCTCTCCACCATAACGATTTCCACCCCTAAAAATCCATGATCAGGATAGATAAAAAACAGAAAATGATACCATTTCCAATTTCAAAGGGGGTTCCAAAAAAAAGACAAAAATGACACTATAAGTGGGAAAAGAGGGCGATTATCGGACTTAAGAGGCCAAGATGGACTCCCCCTCTAAGGGTCACCCATCCCCAAAAGCCAAAACACCTCTAGTTGATCAAAAAAATAAATTTATACCCAATACAACCAAATATACACCAATTTATTGAAACTATCAAACATAATCAAACCACATCCCAAGATAAAAACCATAAACACTACCAGATGAAGCTCAATCAATTTACCTGAAACAGAAATCAAATTTGAATGAGTTTACCACATCAATAATTGAAAAAAAAACCCATTGGGAATGATCCAACCCCAGTATTTACCCAATAAATAAGTTGTTGTTTAGATAGATATGAATGAAACTACCGACCACCAAGACAGCACTAAGAGAAAAACCAAAATACTGATACAGGGAAACCCGAATAGATTCCCACCATTGGAAATAGACTAACACACAAGATTGATCCTAAACACTAACACAGGTACGTCCGGATGGACTCCCCACTATATGGGACAACTTAATTTCATGAGATAGAATCAGGACACCAATAGGGGGACCGAATAGAATCCCCACCATAAGGAGTGGGCTAGCCTTAGACTTATTCTAAAAGGACTTACATTAGACCCATGGTGGGTCACCCCACCATAGGAACCAACCATACTAAGAGTTTCACTCATAAGGTTTCAAGCACTAGGGTTTGAGAAAACAAAATCACCTAACCTCCTTAAAACTATAAGGGAAATTTTCCTCCAACATAGATTACAACCCTAAGGAATTGGGTATGTATGTCTCTTTCCACCACATCGGACTGTTTGAAATGAAACTTCCACATTGAAACCTAAAACTATCTTCACAAACCACACCAAAGACAGCAGTTAAACAAAGACCCTTTACCTCTATGGGGGTTTCCTAACTACATGCCAACTTCACTCTTGGAACAACGGCCAGTGCTCAGATCATTGAAGCATCTCATTCCTTATATCCAGGCATTGAAAACTCCCTTATCAAAGCTTCTCCTTCTATTGACACAAGAAACCACATCACCTCTCACAAAAAAACCACCAGCATATAAAACAATCTGAAACCCACTTTACTCTAACATTCCACATTCAGTAAAACTGGGTACTTAAAGATGCATATTCATTTCCCCTCTCACCCCAAAAAACAAATATCATATAAAATAACACAAGGAATACTCCACCATTAAGGATAGATAATTTCAAGAATTCCCAGAAGAAAACACACTTTCATTTAAGTATATGTCTTCAAAATGTTCTACGACATCACCTTAACCATAAAGGAAAACACAATGCAACAAGACTCCACCGAACACAACCCCTTCAACCAACAGAGACATTACCATGAGTGGGACCTTGAACAAAGTCACAAGCATCATGAGATTACCGCAAGAAACCATAACAGCTTCGAAAAAACAAATTTTACACACTGGTGGCCTAACATGAATTATTTTATTAAGAAAAAACCCAAAAAAGACCCAAATGACCTTAAAGGCTATATCCAATACCATTAACTCTAGAATTATTTACCTTTACTCACTAGAATTTCCATTCACCACTTCCAGATAGAACCTACAGACACAATGGTTTCAAACTTCACCTTTTATGACTTTTGGCAACAGAAGAGACTACGGTCTATTTCAACATTTACCAACTACTCTTCAACTACAAGAGAATACACTTAACCGAAAAAGAATATGGGAACACTCAATCTCTAAATCTCAAGAATAAATTCTTTAAGTTGATCAACTAGAGAATCTACCAATAGCGAATCACAAGAGGCCACACTTCAATTGTTCATTAACTCTTTATGGGGGCATACCATAGCCAACAAGAAAACCCAAGGACCCGAAAAATCTAGTCCCTTGGTAAAAATGTACCATAAACCAGAACCAAACACATGAGGGGAACCAATGTAAAGGCTTCACGAAAAATTTCTCATAAGAGACCACTGACCAACACCTCAACCCAACTTACTCACGAAACACACACCCAAAACATCATTCAAACAAGATGAGTTCTCAAACTCAAAACATCCCCCAAAAATAATCCTAGAAGCACATAAATAACACCACCCAAAAAAAGGTTTTCAAAACATCAAATTTTCCTAAAACATTATTTCTTTGAAAGTAAATGGGTTGACGGTTAGAGAATTTACCATTGGTATCTCATGGGCCTCACACATACATGTTTCTATGCCACACTAGGCACCATCCTCATATCCATAATGACACTCATTATTTCATTCCATTAACCATACATATTTCAAAATACCCCATGCATATGGTCACCCATGAGTATACTGAAGATCAAAACCAAACCTTTACTGTTTTCAAAATCAAAACATTCTACCCGCACTTTCTCTTTTTTATAATCGCTATGTACAAAATCAAAACCCAGTTAAAATCTTAAAAACCTTTTCATAAATTAACCATCCATTCACCTAAAAACTCACTTTCAAATCTTAAACATCAATTTCAAAACAATTCACCGCATTTAAAAAAGATTTTAAATAGTTTAATAAATTCAATTTGAAACAAATTTTCAAAACCCACTTTAACCTATTTTGTGCTTTCCAAAAGAAATTTCATAAATTTTTTTTCCAACCGTTAATAAATCAACCCATTACAATTTTAATGGAAAATAATGTCACAAAAATTCAAATTTTATAAAACCAATTCATTTTTAATTTAAAACCATTTCTCTATAATTCTAAAATAGGGGCATTTCAAAATTATTTCTAAAACTAAATGAGACACAATTTTCTTCTCAAAAGAGGGAAACTAGTTTTGGTGGGTGACTGAGACATAAGGTTGGAGGCCATACGATAGTCACAACACCATCATAAAGAGTGTTATAAGACCATATCACCAGCTCTAAATGGCTTTCCAGGCCCTGATAGCTCACTGGGACTGTTGAGCCAACTCCCATTTCATTTCCCAAACAATAAGCAACCACAATTACTAAAAGGCATAGATGGAACTCGACTTCCCCTGGTAACTCAAGTCCCACCATGATGTGTGCTGGAAAAAAACTTTTCTCATAATCAAAACATCGATATCTGACAATCCTAACTCTGGACTACCCAAACTCTTTCCCAAAGAACACAACCCCAAAAGATCGAACCTCTTTTGATACCATGTTTCCACGAACCAAGCCAGGTTATCATCCAAACTAGCACTCGACCTAGTACCTGGTAAGGCTCTATGGGTGTTCCATATCCCCACAGGTTGGAACAAGTGCTATGGTATCATAAATAAATGTTGGGTATGATTTTACCTGAGTATATAATCATAAAATAGACAATAATAATAAATAAATTGAATTTATATATTTACAACAAAAAAAGTATTAAAAAATAGAATTGAGTTAAATAGTTTAAAACCAAAACCAATGAGGACCACAACAAAAGGGATCCAAATGTCTATTCCAAGAACCACTACATGTAAAAGGGGTATCACCTTCAAGTGATCTCCATAAAACCACACTGATAAAGGAAACCAACAACCCAAACCTCCATCTCGAAGGATTTTTCCCTTACCTATGTCAAACATTACCGAGTCTACTTACTCCTAAATGTGTAAATATGGTGTGAGCCTGGGCCCAATAGGATTCCACCCAAGAAGGGATTCCATGATATAAAAATTATAATACCAAAATCTTGCATGTTTTCATAAACAAAATATGCGAGTAATAATCATAAAGGGATACAACTATAAATAAAAATAGCTTTCCCGAGGGCAATATAAAGAATGAAAATTTTTATATAAATCACAAAAGCTACTGAATTTACCATACAAACACATTCTATGCCAATGTTAAGTGTAATATAACCAATGATCACTAGTCATGGGAAATACCCCTAGGGACTAGCAAGCTGTGGGGACCTATGTACATCATATCTTGGTGTAAATGTTACCATAACCAATAACTTTAATTTGAATGAGACACAAGGAGGGAAAACACCAATGACATAGTGATCCCCAAAAATAAACATACTTTATTTAGTGTTGTTATCATCAATCTTGCTAAGTGAATCATGGATGAAGCCACTAATAGATCACTAGAATACTAGTCCTATCTTCCCACCTCGATACTTGGGCTTCCCATTTGTGCTCAATCAAGTTCCACATAGTATAAAATAACATTTTCACATAAAAATAATTTCTGAATCAGAAACACAATAAACAGGATCCCAAACATTTTCAACACGCTCATTGTAATTTAACAAACCCTTGGAAAGTTTTATAAAACAATTTTAAGAGGTACCACAATAATTTACCCACATAATCCAATAAAATAATATTTTAGGGACAAAACACCAAAAATTACATACCAAAATAGAATTAAAATACCTAAAACCATTTAATAAATAACTTTTGCGAACCATCAAATAACCTCAAATGACACAACATGGAATACACATGAAAAACACCAAATTCCATGTCAAAATGAAACTTTAAAATTAAATACTTAATCAATGCCACCAAAAATGGTATTAAAAATATTATAAGACATTTATAAAGTGGTTCACATCAAACAAAACCCTTAAAATTCAAAAATAACCATTTTAGAAAAATAAACCAACCAAAACGGTTTTCCAACAATATTTTCACCTTTTATATCATTCGATAAACCCTTTTGACAATGTATAAAACAAGCCCAAGAAACAAAACATGGACTTACACCAAAACAACACCCAAAATCCCCCTTTTGGAATCAAACACACACTAAAATCTCCCAAAAATAGAATTTTTATCCCTCTTAGTGTTTAAAAAACCAATTTCATAACTTATAAATCCCCATCATGAAATACAAAATGGTTTTACATCAAAAAAAACTCCATTTCACATAAAAATTCCATATAAAAATTAAAAACATGTTTATATCGTTAAAAAACAAATTTCACACCAATATACCACTTGAAGAATATGAAAAAAAAATTAATCAATCAAATCAACTCATCAAATAATGTTTAGAGATGGAACCACATACCTTTTGTGTCAAAAATCCCAGGAATTGGTGTGAAACTTCAACCACAACACAAGTAAGGGAAAATGAACCCTAATCAAAAATATTGAACCAAGAAATCCATAATAAAACCCTATGGATGAAACCCTGGCTAATATGAAAATATAACCATAAGAATGGAGGAAAGAAACCCTTGAGGGAAGGAAGAAAACAAATAAAGACTGACTTTGTTAAAGGAATTTAAAGTTTTCCCCCTCAAAACCCCTTCAAAAATGGGTTCTAAGGGAGCTTGATGGAGCTTTGAAGAATCCCATGGATGATAACCATGAATGGGGAAGAAGAGGGGGAATTTATTTTATTTCCAGAAGGGAAGAGTAGTCAAAAATGTTTTTTTAACACCTGGACAATATGCACGGTTTGGTAGCACGTTGTACTAAACAGTGTGCTTAGTTTTTTCTACCCAAAAATCCTTATTTTCTTCAAAAAATTAAGGGGAGCCTTGGGTAAATCAAGGGGAAATATATTCCAAGAATATAAGGAAATATTTTTCTAAAATTTCAAACCTGTCAAACCCGGTTCCCAAGAAAATGACAAAGAACCTGAGCCTAATCGGGATAAAGTAAAATTCAAAACCCGGGTGTGAAAAAAAAATAATTATAGATAGTGGTTGAGGTCATTAATCCTAATAAATTGAATGATTATGAGAAATTCAACAAACATAAAACCATAAATCTATGATGAATTATAAAACCATTGATGCAATTGATATGATGGTAATAAGATAATATTTTTTTCAATATCATTTCAATAGAGTTAATGAATTATATTACCCTATAGACTATGAAAATAAGAAAATATACTTACTTGAAAAGAATAATTTCATCATTTAATAAATTTTCACCATAATATCATATTTTTTCTCTAAATGATGAGTGTTTGATATGAATTTTTTATTCTTGAAGTAATAAAACTAAATTCTAATGTATCACATAATATTGAAAAGAAAAAAATAGTATTACTCATGTATTTAATAAAACCAAATTGTTTATAAAATTTTATACAATCTAATAAATTAATCTATAATATCTCGATAGTAACTCCCAATGTTCAACTTTGTCAAATCAAAAAATTTATATCCATAAAATCCTTCATGTTACATATCTATAAATATAATATTATTCTTCCTAAATATACTTTAATGTTAAAAAAGTGTATATATACTTCAACACAATAAATTTTTTCCCAAAATATCATTAGTCACCAAGAAGTCCAATTACATACAACCTCAAAAGTGGTTTCTAGGAAATTAAACATATGATTAACCATAAATTCATAACCCCATGATGGTATACATAACTCCTAATTTAATATAAGATAAAGACATATATGATTTCAAAACATAAACAGCCTTTAGATATTTAATGATTCTTATAACCAACATATCATTGGTAAAAAATAATCTTATAGTACATATCTTTAATTTCAACATGTAAATACATTTACCCTTTTAATTAAATGATTTTTTAAAACATATATATTTTCTTATTCTATGGGTTAACAATTAGTTTAGGGTATTAACAATTATGATTACCTTGATTCCAATATATAAAACATTTAATTACATGGAAATTAATTTCATTATGAAATCCATTTCCAAATAGAAATCATATTCCCCTCTATTTGAGGTATTCTTATAGGCTCTTCTTCACACCTTCTTGACATGTAGGAAGGTGAATATTCTTTCTTATATTACCACACGAACATTCATAAAAGCCAATATTCCTCTTAATTTATTTGTTAGGAATCTCACTATAATATATCATGATAGTTAATTAGAAATAATCATAATATTTTTCTCTCAATTCATCATCAAATTTGGATTCTCATAATGACTAATTTTTCCATCACATTTAGTGTTAACAACATTCCTACAAGTTCAAACCACTAACTAAAACCAAAAAATATAGTATGGGAAAAAATAATTATAGTGGTAAACCAAATAATCATGAAAAATTATTTAAAGGATGTATAAATCGTGACATCTTATGTTAATACTATTTCATTAATAGTCATCATCTATTCGGATACAAATGATAGTTCATAAAGAGATTGTAAATTAGTAAGTCATATCCCCTAGGAGTGTCAAAATATGTGCATAGTAAGGCCTGTTATTGTGTACCAAGTAATGATCAAGCCAAGAATGATGTGTCTTCTTTAGGGTTATTCCCCCTAGATATATCTATTCTAGAACCACATTAACATTTATTAGTCAGATAGTAATATATTTCCTCATAAAACAATCACTCGATACTTCACCAATATTTCATGATATTTAGTTATACTTATTCTTACTCCTACACTTATCCCAAGGGATATCAATAAAGTTTTCTCTTCCTTGTTTTAATGGTTAACTAAATCTTTCCACTTATAAAAACTATGATGACCCAAATCTTTTACACATATTATACTATTATTCTTAAAAATAAATTTAAATTTATACAACACAAGGATTGTAAAGGCCTAGTGTATTTCTAAGACAAGGTCTATAGTAAATAAAACATAGAATCCTTATTTTTTTCAATAGGGTTCTCCTAAAATCAACTAAACCTCCTAAATCTACATGGGATAACTTGGGAAATTAATAAATAAAGGGGTGAGCTAAAAATACCAGTAAGAGAATAAACCTGATATGGAAACATAACATGAGAGTTAAAGGTATAACTTGATATCATAAAAAATATGGAACATGAGTAATCATGTATAATAATAACATAAATAACATGGTATCATAAGGTCATAGAATAATATGAAATTTGGTAAGAACATATAACATGACATTAAAATGAGTGAAGTCTAACTTCTTAAACAATATCACTGGTGAAAATAGTCCCATAACGGATTAGTTTTACTCCCAAATATCAAACATAAATTCACATGATACTATAACATTACCCAATTCATTGAAGCACAATTTGGTAGAACACATCCTAACATGTTCATGATATATTTGTAACACATAAATGAAATAAATATTGAGGCATTACATAACAATTACCAAAGGAATGAAAATCGGTTTCATAATCATGCTTCATATCGTAATGAAAGTAATTTTCATTATGAAGGCATTTGGGAAATGGTTATAAGGCTTATGTTACCCCATAAAATGGATAGAGAATAAACAAAATATATAACTAAGATACATATATGCTTAATATAAAATCAATCTATAACATAAAAGGTTATTTTCATTGATGAAAATTATATTAAAAAATTAAAAACAAAATCATTAAGAATATAAAAAATTCACTTTCAGTAACATAAAATGATGTCATATTAGATGTAAAATGAATTTGAAAATTCACATTGAACATTTTTTGAGAAAAATATGATTAAAATTTAGAAAACACGTATTTAAAATATATATATTTCTCAAACATTAATGAAATAATTTTTTTCAATAACCTTTAAAACATAATAAGAAATCTTCAAAACATTGATTCTTCATGATGATGTAAATGATTTATCCATGCTTAATATGTTGAAAATAATGATTCCTTTGACATTTTTGTAAGAAAATTTAAAATTTACCGTGTTTGTAAAATGAATGTAATAATCCCTTTAAAATATTTTTTAGAATCTCAATTATGGGTAAAAATAACTTTAAACAATAATTGTAAGACTTTCTTGAAACAAAAGTAGAAAATATTGATTTGGAAGGCAAATGATTTTTGACTGAAGAGAGAAATGAAGTTGGACTTTATTAAATACAATTTATTAGTAATTTTAAGTACCAATGGATGTAAAATAGTATTATTACCTGAAAAATAATTATTTACAATAGGATAATAAAATAAAAAATTATTTATTAGATAATGATTAAATAATTTATTTCAATCCAAATTCAAGAATAAGAAATCCTGATTAAAATTATATTTAAATATAAAAGATTAACATTTTGGTAACATTTGGATCTTAAATTCCCATTAATAAAGTACATTAATTTTAACATAAAATATCATGATTTTGGAAAGATTCATCATATAGTATGTAAAGGGTTCGTATATCGACCATTCAAATTAAATTAGGTGCATAAAAGAACATGACTCTCAAAGATGGAAGTTTTAGATGAAAGTCACACAAATTTTTTATCATTGATGTGATAGTTAATAAATAGGGTGATTATTTTTTAAAAATGTTGATGCACAAAAATAAAAGATAAAATTCAACATAAATAAATAAATATTCACTTCACATATAATTTATAAATAATATAATCAAGGAAGTAGTCTTGTAACCTAGTGAGTATAAATTGAGCTAAAAAACCCCTTACCTCATGATTCAATTTAGTTGATTGCTTTTAGCCATGTGTATAGTGGTTTTAAACACATTATTAAATTATAAAATAATAATATTCATATTTATAATATCATATATGATCCTTTTAAAAAATCTTATTACATGTTTTTTAATAATCATTCTTTATTATTGTTGTTTAGGGTGTTAATTTCTATGTTTTCTAATGCATGTTTCATCTAGAAAGTTTAAAATATTGAAAATTGGATATTTTTATATCATATACATAATTATATTAATTTTTTAAATATAATATCTTCATCTTTATAATCATTATCTAATTTTTAACATGGAGAATGAATAACATTGCTTCCTAGAAATTATAGGTTATACGTACGCACGCGTGATATTATCATTTATTTAAAGGGTGAAAGGGTAGGAAAGTAGATTTTATATAAATTTTATATAATAAATATAATTTCAAAAATTTAAATATATTCATTAAATTTATACTTAAATTCTATACATGAAAATAGTTAGTAAAAAATGAATCGCAAAACTTTGCAAGTCGGTACTCTGCCGTAAACATTAACGGCATTATCATTTATTCAATGGATGGAAAGGCAAGAAAGTATAAGATATATTTATTTTTAATAATTATTAATATTTAATTAATATCATATATAAACATAATATTTATTATTATTACCTTCCATGTAAAGATTAAGTAAAAAATGAATCACATCACTTCATGAGGAGGTAGTTTGTTGTATACACGAGTGATGTGGTTGTATTATTTGAGGAATTGATATTAAGAGGATATGTGTAATATTATAATTAAATAAGTTAAATTATATAATAAATATCATATATAAACATTGCATACATTATTATATCCATCCACGATAATTAGTGGTGGAAAACGAATTACGTCTGTTTATGAGGTGGTCATTCGTCGTATACACTGTCAATGATTTCATTTCCCATTTGAGTGAGGATGGAATGGTTGTATGTAATTCCATTAAAATAAAAAATATTATTATATGTAATATACTAAGTTTATTATATCATCATGGTTTAATATTATTTTAAGTATTTCGAGTATAAAATAAAATAAAAATCATTGTTAAGGATTTTACCACTTATTCAAAAAAATTCTTTTGATTTTCACCAAAAGACTTCCTAGGTTGGATTAATGACTACACCAAGGACTATAGTATTATAGGAAGGGTGTATGTATGTTTTTTAGGAACTTATTTTATGAAAAAATGGTATTTAGAATTGTGTAAATAAGTGGAGAGTGGGTGTAATTTTATTAGTGGGGAGAGGACTCACTTGGAATTTTTGAAGAAAAAAGGAATTCCCCCTAGGAATTTTTAATTCCACAAGGATATAAAATAAAAAAAAATATAAAACTATAAGATATAAGGTATAAATATGACCTTGAAATAGGAATTAGGCATTTTTTTTCATTTATAACAATTGTCTTTGTTGTTTAAGCTCCTAGTAAATATATTTTTACCTTTACCACAGTAAATAATTTTGGCTGTTTTTAGTATTCATTATGGTAAAAAATTAAGTTGCAATTATTAGAAAATATAAATTATTATTATCCCAAATATGTAATCAGTTTTTCTAAATTCAACACATATAAGTGTTAAAATTAAAATTAGACCCATAGACATGTTGAAAAAATGATTTTTCCAAATTAAAACATTCAAAAGTTAAAAAAAAATTACATCATAATTAAATATGAAATTGATTAAAATTACATAAATTAGTTAAATTTTAATATAATTTAACAAAATTTAAATTAAAAAAATTTGAAATTATTTTTTAAATTTGTTAATAATTAATGTGAAGATGTAGTTTTCAATAAAAACGATATTTTTCAATGTTCGTCAAAAAAATTATTCTTTTTAAAAGATTCTAAAAATCACCCAAAAATAATTTTGATATGTAAATTTTAAAATTGAATTTTATTTATTAAAATATATTTTATAAAATTGACCAAATTATTTTTAAATTATAAGGAATAAAGCATGACTAATCCTTCTTTAATTAAAAATATAGTTTTTTTGAAAAAAAAATTCTTTCTATTTCTTATGGTTCTTATTTTATTTATAATCAATAAATAATAATTGAATTTATTTTATAAATTTGTTAAACATATTTTTCATAATTTATTTATTCGATTCATAACATCCAATTTTATTTCATCTCTATAATGGACATATTTAAACAAAAATATTTAAGTATAGTATCACATTTTGTTTAAACTTGATGTTTCATGCATTGAAAGCTATCAAAGAGATTGAATATATCTATGAAGAAATATATAATAAAGTATTTTAGTGTTATATTATCTTATAATCTAGGTGTTTCATGTCATATTCACTATCAAATATGATATTCCTCTTTGAAAATCTCAGGGTGTTTCATTATTATTCCTGAAACCTAGTAAATGTTTAAAATCACCTAAAATATTATCAGTTAAATACTCAAAAGATGGTATCTAATAATTTGAACTTATAGTCACACTTAAACTTATAAATCCATGATGGTATCCATAACTTTTGATTTAAACTCAATGGAAAACAAATATGCATCCCAGAATTAACAAAATTCATATTCCTCAAATAACATCTCAAATATAGAATAGATTCCATAAATAAAAAAATGAAACAAAATTTATCAAAGATGACCTATACAATTTTTCCATAAAATAACAAACCAATTTCAAGGTAGCCAATATTATCCCATTTAAATTATTGATTTAAATCATTTGTTTATCTTAACAAAAAACAATTATCTAATTATTGGAAATAGGTTGTGTGTTATATTTCACTAAATCATGTTTATTTCCAAAAGAAATATATCATTTACACTAAATCACTTTTCTAGGTTATCAATAACATTCAACATGTTCTTTCAAATCCTTAAAACAAGACTATTGAATAACAATAATTATATGTTTTATGATTCTTATAACCAAAATAAGATAGATAAAAGATACTTTTATAACATAATTATTGAATCCAATTACATTAATACTTAAATAATTTCACATTATTAACTGGAATAACATAGTTCCTTCCTTTTTCTTGGAGTTAACCCTTAGATTTGGACATTCGCATGCATAATTCCTAAGTTCCCCACATAAAATACATAAAATTCCCTAGTAATTCATTTTTCTATGCCCTTTATTTCCTCATAGATGATTTATTACTCTTACTTTGAGACAATATACAAGGACTTTCTTTATAAATTATTTAAGTTAAAGAAATTTAAATTTATTTCTATAGAATCCCAACCTATTTTTCCACATAAACTGTGCTCTGGGCCAGTTTTACACTATACATTAGGTGCACCTCCTCAAACACTGAAGGATTTTGACTAGTTGTGAGGGCCTGATTGGGTGATAGTGGAGAGTCTATACCCATATGTGGTGATAGTAATAATGGTACATATATATATATATATATATATATATATATAACAATAAGGGCCATATCTTAGTGGAAGCAATAGAATACCACACATGAAACTCATCAAAATCATAATGGAGATAGTAGAAGTAATAAAAAATCCTAAGGCATAACAATTTGAAAACAAAACATTCCATAGAGGGTTATAAAAAACAAGTAAGTAAGGTCACCCATGACCAACGATATTATTACACACATATATAGAACGAAAAAACTAAAATGAAACTCAAACTCGATGCAGAAATAACCATGGTCCCTTTCCCTCCATCATATGTTAAAGCTACATCTATAATCACTAAGGTCCATATCCCAAGCTTTAATCCTTACCTGATCTCAAAATTTAATTGTTTACACACATCATGAGGTTCTCATCTTGGGTGTTAGTATGAACATATTAGGACACCACCACCATGATCTTATTTTACATCAATAATTATTCAGGAGTATGAAAAAAATGAAAAACCAACAGACTTTCATTTATTAATTTATCTTACTTCTTTTGAGCTCAATAGACACAATGAAGTGTTTAAATACCTTGTACAATGTTGTTAATGTCTAAATATGTGCCCTTGATTATATATATGAAATAAAATTAATATCTATATATTTTTAATTGCAATGGAGATGACCCGAAGAATAGTTCCTTATCATCCTCTGATGAAATATCATACCACACAAAACCACATGTTCTACTTATAAAAATATCAAACAACACCTCATTCAATCCAACCAAATATTTCTCATAAAAACATAATGCACTATCAATATATCCTAGGTCCCTCAAACCTCTGCTTAGAAATTCCATGTCGGTTCAATAGCCTGACATCCTGAGGCATGATGATATTTGTCCCTTAATATATAGTCATCATCAGCTGAATAGTCGACCTTCTATGGCATGGCAATATCCATCCTCCCATTATCCAGGCCCATTTTCCTCACGTATAATGGTGATACTCAGTACCCAACTAATGTTTGATCACCATCCATGTGGTTTTATATGGTAATCACCTCCAATATAATGGGATATAAACACTATCCCCCAAGAAGAAATATCTATGGAGGTCTCCACCCAAAAAGAGTGGCCAGCACTACCTCCACGGAGTCCAATTTGTGTTTACACAACTCCAATCACACATTAGCCAACAATAGTGAGCAGCATCACCAACAATAACTAATCCACATCATTCTACATCTCATGACCCTGAGACCATGTTGCTAAATTTTGATGGTAAATACTGACTCAAATCCAAAGATCCATACCCTCATCCTAAAAACCTCATCACCTCAATATGAACACCATATTGCCTAAACCTAGTGATAATCATCACCACAGATGTCTTGGGTTATGCCAAACCTAATGAACCACGTCACCTTAGTCTAGGTCATCTATATCACCTTAATCATTAGGCGTTTCTCATATCATTCCCATCGAAAGCACAAAATAAATTTATAAAATTTAATAAACTCAAAATACAAACCCATTATAACCTTCTTATGTGCTTACAATCCCATTACCCAACATAATTTATATAATGAGAAGTTACTGAATACCCGACAACATCCAATATCATCAATTAACTAATTTAAATAACTTATTTATTTATTTGTGTATCACATATTCAACCATTATTTTTTATTATAAATTACCTCTCAAACCCCAATAAAATTAAGGATAAATCTTGGAACAACCTACCTTATACATGTAGGCACTCAATTATCTGATATCAGCATCTAACTCGAGCCAAAATGAGAGAAATTTCTGATTTAGAAAACCACCATAAAATAAGTAAAAAAAGGCATCTCATGTATTTACCACTTAATGAGGAATTATAAATGAATAAATATGGATAATGTATTGATGTACTTACCTATAGAAATTTTTAACCACCAATGGATCCAGAATCAGATCTTAGATGAAGAGTAGAGGCTAAAGGCTAATGGAGGATGAAAATGAGGTATGTGGATGAAAAAGAGAGGATGTGCATGTGGGATGAGAAGAAATGGAAAAATATTATTAAATAACTCAAGGGGAATTGTTCATTTTGTCCTCTTTAAAAATCCACATGATTACTACATTGTTTCGAAAACATTTTTCCAATTGTGTAGTGCTCATGGTCCCAAGGGATAGGCACCTCATAGGGTTTGGCTACGAGGTTTGAAAAACTATGATCCGACCATGTTGGAAGCTCTGATCTCTTAAAATTATTCTCATTGATGAATGATAGGGACCATATGTTTAAATGAAACTATTTTTCTTTGAAAAATGTTGTATGGTTAAACAAACCATACGCCAATCGTCTGCCTTGGTCTGCCTTTCCCAAAACTATGTTTCTGGGACCTGATGCATCCCAAAATCATCCAAAACCCCAAGAAAATTTTCATTCCTTAACACCCATATAAAAATATGGAATTGGGTTAAAAACGTTTTTAATTGGGTTTTAAAGATAAACAATAAAGTTTTCATGCTCACCAAACTCTAAAATTCGAACAGGTAGATGATTTCCTACCCGCTCAAAAACCCAAGATGTTAAAATCTCCCCACGTTAAATTAACTCACCCCTAAGCTATAATGATTTATATAGATATAGTAATAAAAAACCCATCTCATTTACATCACCTTGGTCTACATTGGTTTTTATAAAACATTTCAACTCCCCTCAAAGACCTTTCCACTATAGGAGTTACCTACCCAGTCACTTCCAACAAATATTAAGTATTTATGATGGTCAACTGACCATCCCTTGACATACAATTCCTCCCATGATGCATCATCATTCAAGAACCTCATCGTGTTATTAATTGATTTATGTTTCATGAATCAAACCCATTAAGTATTCCATCTCATCAAATTCCCATTTCATACCTTTTATATACACAACACTCATCAAATCCAACATCTCATCTAATTTCCAATGATTCTAATCCTCAAAAATTTATCAAAATAACCAGCATAATATATTTACATAATCAGGGACATCATAATCCTAGTGCCTACACACCTCATACATATCAGGTATCGCATCGATTCCCATAATAAATCACAGCGCCTATGCCACACACACACACACACACAAACATATATATATATATATATATATCTGTGTGTGTGTGTGTTTGTGTGTGTGTATATATATATGTATGTATGTATGTATATATATATATCATGCATCAAAATTTATTTAAACCTACTAACGAGTGCTTATTTATTCCCAAAACAATACCTATTTCCTTGTACACTAAAACTTGACATGAAAAAACAAAGGTAAATTCAATCACATCCACATTGTACCTCTAACTATCATTAATTCCCATAGACTACTCTAAGACCAGAATCTAAATAGAATGCACTTGGTCTGAAGACATACTACCTGAGGCTTGGAATCCCAGTAAAGCTACACCAAATTTTTTCCACTGACCCCATTGTTGGACCTCTTTGTCTCTTCCATAACCTTTGGGTGTATCTAAATCCCAACTAATAACTCCTGGTACATGTATGAGAAGGCTTCCTGTAGAACCTCTCTAAATTCCCCATATGACCACATTCTTGGAACTCCTTAGAAACCCAATCACAATGGGTCCAAACATTCCTAGTATTCCAATAGTTGAATTATATTATTAAATACCCAACCCTTGGTGGTCTACCTATATCTTTAGAATGAATATCCTTTTAAGTCTCCTCATGGACCCACTTCCTTCAACCTGAAACATCCCCACTAATCTCACATGACACAATCGCCCAACTCAAATATGATCAGTCTGTCAAGTTTCCCTAGACTATAAAATATAGATTGTACACCTTATAGAACTATTTATGCCTGAAGATAATTTCCTTCACTCTGATGGTGTGATGAAACACTGCACCCTGGAAATGTTGTCTCCCACCATATTATGTGAAAAAGAAGATTGAATTGTGAAATTGTTTGTATAGTCCCTTATAGATATATCCATCTAATAAAGATTATAACTATAATGTGATTTACCTTCTCTCTATGTCTCTATGAATAATATATGTAATAAACTTGAATCAAATTAATTTTAACACATTACCTCATGTCTACCACCAAGTACATATACATCGAAAAAACTCTTTGTCAGTCCTCTAATCATATAGGTAGCAAGCTTTACCCTTTGGACCTGGGGGTGGATCAAGATGATCAAAGATTGTATACACTAACTCAATAATATTATCTGTTGGTATTAGTCCATACTGTCCCTAAAATAATATTGGGTACGGATACTAGAACTCACAATTCAAATACATCATTTACGGCTCAACTCCCTCTGCTCCTTGGTCAATACCTTGTATGGACTACACCAATCTCACATGGGGCTTATTATATAACCATGGAAAAAAATCATCCATATGTTGTGTTTTTTCCCATCTATAACAGAGTATGTACTTATGGATTGTGATCTTCTCAACCCTCTTGGGCCTCATTCCAAACCATAGGGGTCTTATCCCATGCACACTCATCCAGTACCAAACCATTGCCTTCATGTTGCTCCACTAGAAGACTTCATTGTGGAATCATTCTAAATACCAATAACGATAGTAAATTTAACATAATAGTATATATATATATATATATATATATCACATATAGGTAAATACGTAATAGGTAGTTCATCTCACCACCCTTACACTCCCATACTACACCATGTCACATGACATCCATCCTCATGGACCCTGACTGACCCAAATCAAATTTAGGTGTCAATTATTTTTCAGACTTATACCAACCTTCCTACCCATAACAGAGTCTAGAATCACATATCATTAAGCCTCATTCCCCCTTACTTACCCATATCAGGTTTAATTATCACATTTCTTGTATATCAATCTGTGGTAGCTGAGTAAAATGCCACTAAAAAGGCTATATAAGAAAACATTGTTTAGTTTATTTGTTTACAGTTTTAGAAAAACCACCACCTTTTTATCATCCCTACAAACACTTATAAATTTTTGGGAAATTCATATAATATACACATAGTCTAACATCAGATCTCATCAGGAACCCAAAACATGGGTTGGAAGAGTAGAATGCCACTCAAATGCTTAGAAATAAAACACTATCTAGATTCTTTATAATCACTTTAAATAAACCAACCCCTATTATGACATTATAGGTTTCCAATGACGATCATAAGAAAACAAATATACCACATTATCCTAAATTCCAATCATGATGCATAGAAAATCTTCTTTTCCATACCAAACTGTGGGTTAAAAAACATAATAGATAACATCACACTCAAGTGTTTCACTTGAGGTTAAAATCAATCATCTATAAAAGAACATACCATAACATAAATTTCCAACCCCTGGGGACTTGGTATTTCTTCCATGTATGGGACTTATGGAACCTAAAAAAAGTGATCTATGCCCAGCTATGCCTATATCCTAGTATATGTTCTAACATACACCAAATAATGAGGCTAAAAAAGAAAATAAACAACTATTATACCATTTTTATCATTCTGACTAGGTTTTGCACTTAAACTGTGCTCTTTGTTGGCTTTCCAGAAGGATTTAGGTGCCCCTCCCCACATGACAAAGGTTTTCAACAAGAAGTTACAGTCTGATTAGTAGATAGTGGAGAGATAATACCCTTTGGTGGTGACTGTAATAATGTTCCACACATATATATAGTAATAAGGACTATAACTCAATGGATGAAATATAATACAACACATGAAACTCAGTGTAAGATAAATAGGAACAATATTAGTAATAAAAGAACAATCCAAAGGAATAACCATTTGTAGATAAAACATTCCATAAAGGGTCATACAAAATAGGTAAGAAAGATCTCCGATGACCGACCATATCATTACATATATATATTTCTAGAAAAAAAATTTAATGTAAACACCAGATCAAGACATGAACCACCATTGCCCCTTAACATCAATCCCATGCCAAAGGTATATATATGATCACAAAGGTCCATCTCAAAATATTGAATCCTTACATAATATCAAAGGAAAAAATTTTATACCCATCCCAAGAGGCTTGTGTAGGGTTTCAGTATGAAATCAAATGGCTACCACCAACATCTTCCTATCTTATATCCATAATTAGGAATTTTTATAAAAAATATAAATAAAAATAAATACATGCCTATTTATTAATTTAACTGACTTCTCATGTGCTCAACTGCAACAAGGAAGCATTTACCTATCTTATAAATTTCCAATAATGTAAAACTACATTCCCCCATTTATATATATAGAATATAAATAATGACTAAATATATATAACTATAGTTTTGATGACCCGTGTATTAGTTCCTAGAATCCCCTGATGAAATATCACACCGAATAAACCCTTATGTTCCGCTAATAAAAATATTACTCAGAACCTCATGCCATCAAACAAAATATCCATCTTTTAAATGGAATGCCTAATCAATAATTCCCATTTCCCTCAAACCTCCACTCAAAAGACCCCTTTAGCTCAATGGCCTAACGTCCCAAGGCAAAGAAACATCTACCCTCTAATATATAATCATCATCAACTCACCAACTGACATCCAAAGCCTTGGTGATATTCATCCTCCCATAATATTATCCCATAATCCTATATTATATCATTGAGCCTTGTCCACCAACTGATTTACTCAACACCATCCTTCAATGGTATATCACCATCC
This sequence comes from Viscum album, assembly GCA_963277665.1. Classification (NCBI taxonomy): domain Eukaryota; kingdom Viridiplantae; phylum Streptophyta; class Magnoliopsida; order Santalales; family Viscaceae; genus Viscum; species Viscum album. The sequence continues at coordinate 893,431,690 of OY728138.1, forward strand.
TCGAGGATTTCTACTATGAGAACCTCCAACATAACTAATGCTCAACACCATCCCCTAATCCAAAATAAATATATAGATCTATACCCATAATGAGTTGTCAACCCCAACTTGACTAAGTCCATATAAGTTCCCACGACTTTAATGGAACCACTTCCTATAATGGTGATATGAATCACTAACAATACCTAAGACAAATCATTCGAAACCTCATTCCCTATAACCATGTCGCTAAATCCCGAGGGTCAATACCACCTCAAGTATCAAGATCCATTCTCTCATCTTGAAAACCTCATCACCTCAATATTATGACCATGTCACCTCAACCTAGAAATCATCATCACCTAACATGTCTTGGGCCATGCTCAACATAACAAATCACATCTCCTCGGTCCAAGTCATCTACATCACCTCAATCCTTAGACCTTGTTAGTCACATTCCCTTAGAAATCAAGAAATAAATATATTCAATTTAATTAATTCCAAATAAACACTAATCCAAAACTTCCCAAGTGGTCACTATCCCCTTACACATATTAGCATATATAATCACAATCTTCTGCATTCCCAATGATATCCCATATCTTCAATTAATTAATTTGATGGAAAGCATTAATTTATTAGGGTCTTTATTGGCCAACCCTTATGGTTTATTATAACTCACCCCCAAAACACCAATAAAATTAAGGAGAGTTCTAAAACAATCTACCATATACTCATAGGTACTCATTCATATGATATCAATCTCTAACTCGATCGGAAATGAGGGAAATTGGAGATTCATACAACTACCCTGAAAATTATGGGAAATTATCACAAGAATCTATCACTCCATGATGTAATAAAAGTGAAGAAAGAAGGACAATATATTTAAGGCCTTACCAAGAGTGATCTTTAGGCACCAAGATATCCAAAATTAGAGCTTGGAGGAAGAGTGGAGTCCAAATACTAACGGGGAGGAAAAGGAACTCCATGACTATGATGGTCGGTTATGTAAATTGGAGGAGAAAAAAGGGGGAAGGGTTCTTAATGAACTCGAGGTCAAAATGATCATTTTTTTCTATTTAAAAAACAACATTGATACCACACTGTTTGAAAAACCATGTTCCAGCCATGCACTGCACACTCTCCAAAGGGACAGGTACCTCCAACAGTTTGGCTGCATGGTTTGAAAAACTATGTACCAACCATGTAGGTGAATCTGATAACCAAATACTCTTTGCATAGTTTATGGGGAGTGTTTTCCTAGTTAAATCAAACAATGTTCATTTGAAAACATACTACATGGTAGAGGCCGCATGGTTAGACAAACTATGTGAAAATTGTGTGCCTTGGTTTTCCTTTCCCAAAAATTATTGTTTTGGAGATGATACACATGAAACTCATCTAAAACCTTGAGGAAATTTAAATACCTTAAAACCTATCTAAAAATAATTCCTTGGGTCTAAAAAACTCTCAGAATTATGTTATAAATATCCAAAATAAATTTTTCCTTCTCACCAAACTCAAAAATTCAAACATGATGAGGATTTATTACCTGCTCAAAAATTTGGGACATTATACTTTCTTATATGATCATTTATATTAGAATATCCTGAAAATTATATTAAATAGTTATTTTATTAATTATAAAACAAGATTAATTTTACATTGTTAATCTTATATCATGATATTTAATTAGAATTAATCACAAGGTTTTGGATTCTAATATTTATTTCATTTAGTTTCCCATGTGAATATTGTTCCATCACATTCAATGTTGATATGAATCCTCTTTGTTTTAATCATTGTTTAAAACCAAAAACAATAGCTTCAACAATAATAAACATATAGATATATTAGGGAAAATACAATAATAATGTTTCTAAATCTTGAAACCTTCTTTTCAATCTATGACACATTAGGTTTAAATTAAGAAATTAATGATCATAATCTACTAAAATCCTTCATAATGTCTCAAAAATGAAATCCAAATTCACTAAATAATATCCACCAACAGTGTCAAAAAAATTACATAGTAAGAGAACACTCACCGTACACTAGAATGATGGTCGAGATATATGCAACCATCTCTTTTCAGAGCTATTGCCCATAAATGAATTTGTTCCAAAACCATGTGCACTTAGAGTATCCCAATAGAGATGTATTTATTGGAAAAAAAATATAATCTCCCTCTTTCCAAAACATTTGGATTTTATCTTATACTTCATCTTATCCCCTGGGTTTTCACTAGATTTCACTAATTTGAATCTTCATATATTTATTGAACCAATATCTTATATGATCTATAGTTACCAAATATTTTCATACATATATAATACATCTTAATAGATGAATATTTTTTATATAACACTATGTTCCACACCAAAACTATAAAGTTTTATGGAAGTTAGATACACAATAATCTTATTTCATGAATGATCTTCCACATCTCTTACTAATATCTTCCCACGTTGTACCCTTCTTAAACATACCCATCATAAATAATTTCTTCACAACCTAGGAATGGAAAAATAATAAAGAGTAGTATCATATTGTAAATAAGTGTTAACAAGGGAGGTATCAATAGATGATCAGATGAAATAATAAAATAAACATAAATGTATGAGATCATGAATGTATACTATAATATTCATACAAAATTTTTCTTAGATCATAAAAAATCTTCCAAGTATAAAACTTTATCATTTCAAATGAAATGAATCATAAAAGTGAGAAATATTCATAAGTCCATCATAAACCATAAGTTTCTTTTATAAAAATTAAAACATGTCATAAAATATTTCCATGATTATAGGTATGGAAATCATTTCATATATCATTGTTAACTTCCAAAATGAACAAATCATAGTGGATCAATAATCAACACATGTTTCCCATATCATAAAACATAATGCATCATCACTGGTTTCCTATAGTGGATCAAGAACATCAACTTATTACCCATTTTTATCTCATGAAATATAAAACATTACCAATTCATAAGAGGGATATAACTTATCCACTCTTCCTAGGTTTATAATGGAACCACATATCCTTCCTTTATAATTGAACCATCCATCCTTGGTTTAAAATGGAACCACCCACCATTATAAACAATTTCCAAGAACCATATCATAAATAAATTATATAAATCTTACATATAATTAGAAAACTCATTAAAAAAAATATTATTCCTATTATTCCTTGATTAATCCATAGAAAGTAAACGGATTCCCTGAAAATATCTTTATATCAATCATAATCTAGAGAATTAATTTTGATGGTATCATTACAATAGATTCCCAGTGGATCATAATAAAAATTAAGGTTTGTATTTATTGATTAATAAAAATACCTTAAAATTTCCATTAAAAACATTCTTGAGGAAAATACAATTCTAACTATGAATATTACTTTTAAAAAACTAAAACAAATTCAGAATATTAGAAAAAAATGTCAAAAATAACAATGGAAACATATAAATTAAGCATAAAATCATGGAGTGTTCATGATGGTAGGAAATTGTTTTCCTTTGGTAATCACTAAAACAAATATTTAATTCTCACCATTGGTTAAAAGAACCTCCTTTAGAAAAAATAAAATTGGATTCTATTTAAATATTTTTTTAAAAAGTAAAAAATGGGTAAAAATATCTTTAAAATCATTTAATAATAATAACATTTTTGAAAATGTTTTATAAAAAATGGAAATGGAAGAAAGGGTTTTTTAAGAAAAAATGAGAAATATGGTCTACATTTCTTAAAAACGTGTTTTTGAACTATTTTGAATACCTTATATAGAAAGATGGTACATAAACATTAAAATAAAAAAAATTATGTTTATAGTAATTTGTAAATGGTTTTATCAAATAAAGATCATAAAATTTCCAAAGTGGAAATTAAATCACAAATAATCCCGATTTAAATGGGATTGAATCATAAACTTTTTACCACTTTGGTAACTTTTGATTATAATAAAAATAAATGAATAAAATAAAATAAAACATTAAATATCAATAATATGATGATATACATGACATAAAATTTCAAAGGGGAAGTATATACACTTCGAAAAATAATATAGGTGCATATTATAAATGTATGACCTAACGAAAGAAAATTTTAGATAAATAAACCTTACAAATATCATATCATTGAATTGAGAATTAATCAATAGAGGGACTATGTGTAAAAAATTAAATCCAAAGAAAAATTTAAAAAGGCAAAAAAATCATTTCACACATATTGTTGGTATGACACAATCAATGAATAAGTGATATAACCCACTGAAAGAAAATTGGGTTTAGAAATCTCTTACCTCAAGTCTTGTCTTTCTTTGTATTCATTTGAATGTCCTATATAAAAAATATAGATTTACTATACATATATTTCAGATCCATACTCATGTCTATCATACCATTTATGATATACTTATGACATCTCAATGATTATTTATTAACAATTTGATATTAAAATCATTGTTCTTGGTGGTAATTCCTTGATTTTTCATGCATGTTTCGATTCAGCAGTCCTGATACTTGAACTTTAATTTGGATTCCTTAATTTCCATAATTTTAATAATGATATAATAATTATTATTCCTTATTATATATTTTTACATTCATCAATAAAATTTATAAATTTAAAAATGAATAACATTTTTCATGGAGAGGGTAGGTCGTGTGTAGACGTTAACATTTTTTCTATTTTTTGATACATGGAATGAAAGAAAGTAAAATAATAATTCACCCTTATATAATAATAATTATATCATATATATCATATATATTTGTTAAATATACCTTTATTACCATCCATGTAAAGTGGAAATGATAAACAAATCACAATGCATCGTAGAGGTGGTAGTCCACACATACGCATGAGCGACGTTATTGTTTTCTAAAGGTAAGAAAATAGATATTATATTATCATTATAGAATAATACTTATTTCAAAAATATCATATATAAACATTAAAACCACAATAATACTCATCCATAAAAATGGTGATGAAAAATAAATTGAATCGTTATGTGGAGATGGTAATCCATATATATGCACAACTGATACTTTCACTTGTTATTTGATAGGAAAGTGGGTAGATAATGATAGTTTAATTATCATAATAACATTTCAGTATATTTATTTTAGTTAATTAATTTTTTAATTATAAATACTATAGATTTAGAGGTGGTTAAATAATAATTTAATAGAAAGTGATCAGTTAAGTAGAATATCACTTATTTGAAAGAACTCATTTAGATATCCTCCTAAAAAGCCAAATGTAGGTATTTTCCAAATACCATAACCTATATAATATATATGTGTATGTTTATAATCTAATTTAGAAGGGTTTTATTGATTTATAAGGATCAAATTGGTGTAAACAAAATAAAAGAGTGGTTCACTTTTATAATTGAGGGAAGGGGCACTGTGGGAATTTATTAAAAGATTAATGTAAAATAAATTAATTATATAGGTGAATTATTCTAAGTGTCAAAATATTAAAATATAATTTATTATTGGGTTCTAATCCTATCAACTAATAAATGTTTTGTAGGCTTAACTATTTTTTAAACCTTACCTTTTAGTTTATCCCCATAGTTAACCTATGTTAACCTTAACCATAGTAACATCTTTTTTTGTTTTAAATGGTTATAATTTTATATATAAGGTTAAAATTGGCTCCAATAATTTAAATGAATCGTATTTTTACCCCATATTATCCATATTTTTTAATTCAAAAAAATATATGATTTTTAACTGATTTAGAAATTTTTTATTTTCAGAAAATCTCAATAATGTGATTTTTTACACTATTTAGTTAATTAGAAACTAAATATTCCAATAAATAAGTTGAATTATAATTTAATCTATAAAAACCTAATATGTCATATTAATCTATAAATTTTTTGGAACTTCATAACTCAACCAAATTAAAGTACTTTTAATATTTTTAAAATCTTTTGTTTTATTTTTAACTTTATTGAAGAAATATAGTATTGGGGTTGTGTAAGAATTATGGTAATTATATAATCACTAAAAATTATAAATAAGTTAAAATAATATAAATTATTTCATTATTTTCAAAATAACAATTAATATTAATTCAGAACCTTCTTTTATCCCTATGTGAACACATAAGATATATTTAAAACTAAGAGAGTGACATTTTGTATTTTTCTTTTCTTTAAATATTATATATTTTATTTTAATGTGGTTTATAAATTAAAAAGATATATTTAGACACTAAGGTGATAATGTCATATTTACATTTATCAAATAATAATTTAAATGAAAAATTGTTACATTGACACTTAGTTTTAATTGTAATTAACACATTTACCATTATAGTGCTAACCAAAAGTTACTATTGTTTCTATCCATACTGACCAAAGATAAAAGTGAACAATTTTAAAATTTTGAAAATAATTATTAAAAATATTTTAACCATTTAGATATATTAAATATCTATTAGTAGTATAAATTTATTTTAAAGAAAAACACAAAATGTAAAGAAATATATCTTTTCATAAAAATGTATATTTAAGTGTAAAAATGTTTTTATACCACATTAAAAGAAAAACAATTATTACAATGAACTTAATTAGATTAATCATAACATTTTAGAACTAATTTTACATTTAAATCATTTTGAAAAAATAAAACGTTGTAAATGCTTAAAAAATATATTTTTCAATAAAAATCTGTATCTTTCAAAATTCATCAAAAAATCAATATTTTTAGAAAATTATCAAACAATCACTCGAAGATAATTATAAAACTAATATTTAAAAAATGATTTTTATTTATCAAATACATTTTTTAAAAGTGGAAAAAATTAAATATAATATTTTCTTATAAAAGTAATAAAAAATCATTAAAATATCTATTTTCTAAAGCATAATATGACTGTAGTAAAAATTGAATATTTATATCTTAATAATTTTTTGGATCTTTAGTATTGAGTAGGTCCTTTATATATATTTTATAATTTCATTATTCCTCTTCACACTCTCTAATTCAACATCTAGGTTCTAACCAACATAATTACTATTAATATTTCATGGTTGTTTTAGCTCGGTAAAGCATGTCGTATATGCTATCAAACATATGTTACAATTCTAAAATATTAAAGAGTTTCATATCTGATTAAAATTTTAGTCAAGTAAACCAATAACTCTAATTATAACTCTCCAATAGATTAATTCACCCTACATATGATTGAATAGATCCCTAAACAATAGTTTCATTTTAACATAATTGATTAAAAGTGGTCAAGAATTAATATTACATTGACTAATTTTTATTTTTATTTATATGGTTAATGAAATTTGATTCAATTTTTCATTATTTTAAATTAAAAAAATTAATTTATTTGACAATGATTAAATGTTCAAAAATTGAAATCATTCATCATGGATTTCATTATTTTTATCATTTCATGCTTCATAACTATTCTATATAAACTGGTATAATTCACACATTCACATAACAAATAATTGAAAATAAAAGATAAAAATAAATAAATAATTTTGTGATCATATATTTTATTCTTCTAGTTTATACATTTAATAGATGATAGGTAAATTGAGATTCTAGGGGAATTCTTTTAGTTTTTTACTAAATCAAGTTATAATGCCTAACTTTATACTATGCATATTATTTTTATTTGGTTTTACAAAAACTGTCATCTTAAACCATGTCATCATGTAATCCCATATTATTTAAAATGTACAATCACATGTTTTTTAGGGGAGTCTCGGATGTGGAAATACATTTTATAACTTAAATATGGACACACATTCCCTTATATAATTAAATATTAGAGAGTTGATTCGCATATCATCCAAAACTATTATTTATTAAATAATTATTAAGAAATATAACTCAATGAAATAATTAAAATTAAATAAATAATAAACGTATTTCACATGGGTCAGTCATAGATCATGATCTATCAACATGCATTCCCTTTACATTATTAATAATAAATAATAAAATAAAATCTAAGATTAAAAAACTAATAACCCCAAGATTGTAGGAGTATGAAGTAGTTAATTCCTTTATAGGTATCTCACTCAATACTTAGAGAGTAGGGGACATGAGGAAAACTCTCCCTATAGGGTCAACGAGTAGCCCGACTAGAAAACAAAAATCTTCATTAAAATTAAATTCATGTGTCTTTCAATAATTTAAATATAATAAAAATAAATTTAATTATTACATAAAATATAATGTGGTCTCCATAATAGTTTTTACTAACATTTAAATAATTAAAAATATTTTTTATATTTTTTTCTCTATTTTTTGTAATTTTAAAGAGGTAAAAATGGATACCATATGGATTTTGGTCCCAAAATGGTCATGGGTGGTCGATTAGGGGCCCACACCAAAGGGTTTGACCCCATAGGAAAAATGAGACAAGGGTACTTGGTTCAACACACTACGCACCTAATTTTAGAAAAATAGTAAATTTCCCACACATTGTTGGTGGTCCCCCCCCCCACACCATTCAATTAAGAGGTGGTGACCATAGGGTTAGGATAGTGCAGGCCTCCTACAAAATATATTTTAAAATAATATTTCTAATGATTCAAGTGTATTTAATCCCCCCTTACAATTCGTATCCTTCTCCACACCTAGATAGTCATCATTTTCCATCTATTCTCTAATTTGGAAACCATCTATATCGTTGGGACTATAATAAACACCTCTACTAAAACTATTGAAAATTTAATTAAAATTATTGAGTTAAATTATGTATGAAAACTATGATACAACTTGGAGAAAAAATTTCATTGTGAAAGAGTTTAAAAATAATAATTTTTTTAAAAACAATCAATTGAATTAGTGTTTTAACATCATATCCAATATACCAGTTCGATAAATCCTCAACAAATATTTATATAATATTTTTTACTATGAAATTGTTAAAACTAAGGAATAAATGATACCTAAATTTTATTATGTGGTCTTAACATACTTATATTGTCTACAGGTCATCATATCCTTGAGAATCTAAAATAAGAACCCACTAAATCATCTATACAATCATTAAAGCCTTTAGTTCATTATGATGAAACATTTTTACACTAACACATGTAAATAAAGTTCTTTACAATGCTAGGATGCTCACATGAATGTAATCTAAAAATAAAAAATAATTTTTTATACTATTTATATCACATTCTATCTTTAAATTTTTATAGAATGGAGAGTGGAGATAAAATAAATGCATGAGACTACCCATAAATATTTTGGGGCTAATTTTAATTTTTATACCAAGGTTTCAAGTTTATTTATTGTGCTTTAGTCCGTCAAGAAATGTAAACCCTAAAACTGGCTCATTTTACAATTAATGACTTATTTAAGTCCTCATAAATGTCACAAACAATTCATAAATCACTTATGATGCTCTCATATTTTACATGATGAAATATTATCCATCAACATGGATAATTTCTCTAGAATATTTTTAAAAAATATTGAATAAATAATATTCATTAAAAAAATATTTATCTTGTATTTAATTTTTATACATAAAAAACCTGTGAATAAATTGAAAAAATAAATTAAATTATCATTATTTCAATCTCAAATAACATAAAATTGAATTTATTTAATTGTTTTCTTATAATCCATTGCATTGGATGTTCACCAGCCTAAGGGGAAGGGTCATATTTCTTCCTAATGTCCAATTCTACTAGATTTGTGGAACTTCTATTTTTTACTTTGAGTGGACCCTCTAAAACATTATATTTATTGAAATTGTTATGTCAAAATAGATATAATGAAGAAAACTACACAAGAGGGAGGTGAATTATGTTCTTCAAAAACATCAATAGATTTAGAACACCTATCTCGTTATGCAGTGAATATTTCCTTCACTCTTAAAGAAAGGTGAGAAATGCAATTAAATAAAGGAAAAGAAAATAGCGATGTATAATGCTCCAGGGTACAAAGATCTCATATTCCACTCCACTAATTCACAACTCGATGATCATGGTAATATTCACTAGTGGGTCCTCTTATCTATAGGCCTGTACAAAAAACAACTGAGTTGGGGCAGTTGACAACATAAAAGGATCTTATATGGCCTTCTGGTTCTTTTACAAGGAACCATAAATCAAAATCTTAGTGAAAGAAACATACACATAATCACGAATGTGTTTGAGTATCTGAAACTACAATAAATCAATATATATTGATTTGATTGAAAATATAAATTAAGTAATATAGTTGCATCAGCAACTGACAGATGTAATCGATCTTAAATAACACATAACAAAAAATAGATCATCAATGTTTCATAGGATTTTTTCAAATTGTGATAGAGAAAACACCATAAAAACGTATGAACATGTTAGTATCCAAAGTGTATCACCAAAAAAAGCATCATCGATTTTGTAGAAGAATATGTAACAATAAGATGTCATAGTAGTGACAGTAGCAGCAGTGATTCGATCAGATAGATCATAACAGGTATGTCTCTAAAGATTTGCTCTGAATTCAATGACCCACTTGTTTATCTTCCAAACATATATTTTCATTACATATATCCTCACTCCTTGTATATGTTTTTCTAAATAGAGTCTCGATATTAATACTGTATATAAATATGTTTTTGGTAAAACCATCTCTATAAATATCACACAATAAATTATAAATATTTCAATTCAAACACATTTAATAATTTCTTAATATCCAATAATAATATAAATGTTTTTCTTCATTTAGTATGATCCTTTAAATAATCATAACAAGCCTTTTAATTGGTCTTAAAATAAATTTCAACTGATCTTTAATTTTGTTGTGACCATTGAAAGAATCTTGAATAATATTGATATTTAAAACTCCTCCTTTAAATATTCAATATTTGGGTTCCTTCTCATGATGATAATACATCCAAAGGTAGGGTAGATTAAAAAATTTTCTTGATTTACCATACTTTCCATTCGTCAAACATAAGAATCAATCCAAATATAGGTTTCATGATCGATACATGTTATTCCAAACATAGGGTTTCTTCCTTATGATATGATTAAGAACATAGGGCATGAACATTGTTCTGATAATATGTTTAAACAAATCTAGAATAATTCAAAAAATATACACTATGGATTATTAACTTGAATATATTTATAGAATAAAGATTTCAATAAATATTAATCTTCTAAAATTCACTTGAAAGAAAATTCATTAGTAACAAACATATGGGTATTTATAATCATAAAAACCAAAAATAAATTAATGAAATTGTTGAATCGCCACATTCTCAACAATATCCCCCTTTTTTATCCCAAAAACAATTACAAAATATGTAAAAAATATTTTTTTGAAAAATACTAAATAATTTTCTCTCCCTTTTACTGTATATAATATTTCTCTTATAAAGGAATCTTCTCCCCAATTACGACTTTATAATTTTCCGTAAAAAATACTTCTCCACTATTTATAGCGATCAAAACTTATCCCCCGTGTTAAGGATATTAAGGGTAAACTTCTCCAACATCTCTACCAGATGATTACATAAAAACTATAAACATATCCCCCTTTTGTGAAATCAAAAATATAAAATCATTAAATTAACACCCCCCATAAATTATTTATTTTTAAAAAAATAAAAAATTATAAATAAATAGTAAATATATACAAAATATACACAGTGAATAAAATTATTAATTTATTAAAATTCACTCTAAGACATAGCATATAAGATATTCCATGAATAAACACAAAAATAAAAAAAAATTGCACAGGTAATTTTTTTAAAAAATATTAATTTCATTCTTATGTAAGACAAAGATTTGAACAAAAATTGTGAAACAACGTGTATTAAAAATAGTATATATTACATTGAATTTAACTAAGAATAAAATAAAATCAAAGAGGTAAGAAGAAGTAGATGGTTCATATAAAATTTCCAAAATTTGAACCATTTCACTTAAAGTAGGTAAAACTCTTGAAATTTCTTATAATATATTTTGAAAATATACAATTATTTTATATTGATAAGAATAACACTATTAAATCAAAAATATATTTAGCTCCTCAAGATTTGACTTAGTAATAACTTCTCTTTTGAGAAACTCTATCTCAAAGAGCATTTATTCTTTAAAATCTTGAAAGTATTCTTTTGGGATATAAATATTTTTCATATGTTGGAATCAAAAAAAATTACTAGGATTCGTTTTGTAGTTAATTATACAATTTTCTAGATATATCTAAATCAGCTTTCAGGTTTAATATTTCTTCATTGAAGGTGTTATGTTTTAAGAGAATATTTTTATAAGAGATTTGAGATGAGGAGACTTCCATTTTTTCATGACTTTGAACTTACATAATTCTTTTAAAATAATTTTAATATTAAACATCAGCATATGAAATTGTCTATTCTATTAATAAATCATAATGATTATCTTTTGTACTTTTGTGAGATCATTTTTCTTTTGAACTTGAAGTACTTGACCACTTCATCCGGTCACGACTGCTTTTCAAAATCCTTTTTGCCGGAAATTTTTAATAAGAAGACGGATAAATAAAAAATAAGAAGAATATGATTTTTTAGGTTTTGAAACAATTATGAGGATGTTTCATATTCTATAACCAAATAATAAAGAATAATCATTATATATTATAACTTTTTAAAAGACATGTTATATAAGAAAATATATTCTGGTTTTTTTAACAAATGAAATTTTAATAAAATGAAATTTAAATATTTCTATATGTTTAAAGATGGAAAATATAAAATTATTCATAATTTTAAAAAAAATAATGTATTTTTTTAAAATATGATATTTCTAGATTATTTATTATACAATTAAAATAGACAAAGACTTAATTCAAAAATAAAATAGGAGTCTTTATCAAATTTAAAGATATATCTTTTTCCTTTTGTATAAAACATCTAATATACCACAAGTATATTGATATAAAAATGATATAATTCCATGAAATGTGATTTTAGTACTAATTATTTTTTATAATGAACTACTTCTATGTTGTTCACTATACCTCAGTGGTGTATTCCTACAAAATCATCAAATACAAGGGCTTTTTTTCACAACCCGCCTTCACCAAAAGGATGGAAGGGTCAAGAAAATCGCCAGGCCCTTCCTTCTTTAAGTTGAAGGAGAGATAATGACCCCTGAAACCCACCTTCAATAGGTCCCGGAATGGTGACCAGCACTAAGGGTATAGAATCTCACAAAAGAATAGAAGGCATTACCCTTTTGTTTTAATAGGATCGATAGATAAGATAATAACCCCAATAATACCCAAGCTGAAAGTAAATGTAAAAGCCAAAAACAAACCATTCCCATATGCATATCCAACAGTAAAAGATACAAGACACAAATCTCCAAAGGTAAAGTACCAATAAAAGGAAAATGACAATAGAAACTGCCCCGAGGTCCGAGCTAGTACGGTCCCGCACGATTCCTAAGGTCCTCCTGGAAACCTGAAAATAGTTTTATATACGTAGGGTAAGCGTACTAGTACACTCAGTAGGGAAAACAAAATACTCTCGTGCACAAATGGAGAGGCATTATAATGCCCTATGAGAAAAGAAAAACCAAAGCACCTAGCAAGGAAAAACAATCCACCCAAACCTCACCAAGTCACACTCCCCAAATAACGCAATACAAGTAAAGTATAGTAATAGCACATCAATAATTGGGTACCCCGCGCCACTTTCCCTCTGGTTATTAAAGACATCCTATGCATCGAACCAACCCTTCCATATTCACCGCAGTCCCACTATTAAAACCCCACCCTCAAACACCTATGACTCAACCACCACGCGTAACTACAGCCGCAAACACGTGGGTCAGAACAACTACTGCCATGCCTGAAGACACCTGGGCCTCATCCCTAAGACACTTGTGAAACAACATGCCCGCAAACACCTGGTCCAACCTGTAAAACTACCATGCTCGAAGATTCTTGGGCTAATAATGGACTTCAGTCCATCACAGCTTGCCCAAAGTTTCTTTGGCTATTCGGGGAAGGGAGCTGAAAAGTATCTAATAACCGGCCACTCATTGGAGTGTTGGAAAAAACACCCTCCCCATGAAATGGGGGTGTTCGGTGCTAAAGCGCTCAACTTGGGTGGGGCACAAATAAGAAACTTAAAAGATACAGATATATGTATAGGTAACAAACACTCATCCCAACCTAGGTGTTCTGAAACCTAAGCACAAACACCCTTATTACTATTCATTCTTAAAAGAAGAGTACACCACTCATGGCCAAGTCAAAACTCATCCCCAAAACCAAATCCCCATTTAAAATCGTTCTTGTATCATGTCAAATCAAGCCTCATTAAGAAAACTCTACACTACTGGGCAACTAACAGGCACAACCAAAAGACAAGGAAAAAGGGAAATAGACAAACCACAATTGGAGCATTCACACCCGGTTCTCATGTAAAGTCACAACAACAAAGGGATAAGTGATATCCCTCAAAGTAATGGAACCAAAGAAAACCTCACAAAAGGGATAAGTGATATCCCTCGAAGTACTGAAAACAAATCAGACCCCGAGACACCACCCCATGTCCCCAAAACCAGGGGCCAACGATTTATCGATGATAGAGGATTCTACTCCAATTTCTGATATAAGCAAAGCAACCACAAACCCAGATTCACAACCAGCAACTGTACCACATCAAAGCATCCCATACTCACCCACATCACCCCATAGGAAGACAAACAGAACAACTCCCCTTCTACAAAAATAGATTAGAGAAACTCCTAGGTTCAAGCACATCATTAATTAGGTTCTTCTTTCAGTTTGTTAACCGGGGTGGTAACACAGGGATTCTTGTTTTACTGAACATCCATTTAAACCAACTGGGTTTATATGATTAACTAATTTCTAGGTTAATTCATTTAATCATCATAGAAGACGATTTTTAATTATTGTTCAAGGAAATTCCACCAACTACCAAGATTTTCAGTGAGCATAGGCCCGCACAATTCACAACACATACAACATAAGAGTAGTGCAGCAGAAACATAGATCACACCCCCCCCCCTTCATTATTTAAATGTTCGTTCATCGTATTCATTAACTTTAGTATTGTCAATTCCCAAAGAGGCAAAAGAATACCCATCCCTCATGATACACAGAAAGGAGAGGTGAAGGAAACCCCTACATGATTGACCAAAGATTGAAGTTCTTCTCCACATGCCAAGAATCGGGGAAAAGCGTGACTCGCAGGGGAGGGACGTCGGAAACTCCAAACTTACTAAGAAGAAAGTAATACAACCCAGAGGAATAATAAATTCTCGTGTGATATATAGATAAGATCTCGTTGTTATAGGATATGGGGATTTGAACGGCTTAAAATTTGGATCATGCCTCCCCACGCGGTTGGGTGGTTACACACGACAAAATTAATTGTTATTTAATTATCCATTGAGGAGGTCCCTTGGGATTTATTGGGTATTAATTATGGTATTTTAAATGGCTTTGAACCACTTGAAAAAAGGTTGAAAAGCCCAAATAGGCATTACAGGAAGAACTGTAGAAGGGAAACCGACAAGGCTAGGTGACACCGATCGGTCGCACGCTGAAATGAAATCCTACCACCAAGACGTCACCCCTAGGATCAGTAATTTGGAAAAGGGTTGGACCGCGAGAGTTCGGGTCACCACATCACATATCTCTCAAAGAATTCTCTCCCTCGAGGATTTAAAACCAGACCTGAAGAAAGGAGGGGGTCCAAACAACCGCCCCGCAAGATACTTCTCAAGAGTGCACCCGAACAATTACAGTCACCGTAAAAAAAAGGATTAAACCATCTGGTCATGTGTTGAGGGGTTTCCCTTCCTCCATGTTAAGATACTATCTGCTTTAGGCAGCTCTGACTCACCTGCACGTGTTTAGGCGCATCCACTCTAATGCGTCTTAACTAGGGATTAGGTCCTCCCCTCCCCACATCTCAGGATACTTCACACACATCCATTAAAAAGGGAAACCACACATTCTATAGTCAATCAATTTAAAGAACACAGTCAAAAAGAACATCACAAACTCAAAACAACTATGGGTAACGGGCATGCATCTGTGCTTCCCGTTCACAGGTACTCTCTTCAATCCCACCATACCTCCACAACACACAAACCAAAGTAATGGTTTGTCCATGAAGCACCTTCTCTTCATGACCCTCGACCTTCACTGGTCTTTCCACAAAGGTCACGTCATCCTCGATGTCCAGCTCTCCCCAGTCGAGGACGTTTGAATCGTCGTGCAGATACTGACGGAGTTGGGACACATGGAAGAGGTCATGTATCCTCAGTAGCAGAGGTCGTAATGCTAGCTGATAAGCCACTTCTCTGACCAGCCACAACACATCGAAGGGTCGGATGAACCTTGGGGAAAGCTTACATCCCCTGTCGAACCTCTGTTGTATGCGCCTAGGGGAGACCTTCAAGAACACGTGCTCCCCGACCCCAAACTCCAAGGGTCTCCTCCTATTATCAGCATACGACTTCTGCTAGTCCTGAGCTGCCTTCATCCTATCTCGTATAAGCTTCACCTTCTCTGTCATGTTCTGCACCACCTTCAGGCCAAGGACACTTGCTTCCCCAACCTCAGTCTAGCACACGGGTGAGTGACATGTCCTCCCGTTCAAGGATTCGAACAGAGTCGTGACAATGGTAGAGTGATGGTTGTTATTGTAGGCGAACTCTACCAGAGTCAAGTGTCGCGCCCACGATCCCCAAAAGTCCCAAATACATGCCTGCAGCATGTCCTCCAACGTTTGGATGGTGCGCTTTGTCTTCCCATCTGTCTGGGGGTGGAAAGAAGTGCTAAGATGTAGCTAGGTACCAAACGCATGCTGCAATCCTCTCCAGATTCGTGAGGTAAACTATGCATCCCTATCCGAGACTATGGATCTTAGAACACCATGCAACTGCACCACCTCATCCACATACCTTCGTTCTAAATCATCCTCTTCACTCGACTACTTGATCGCCATAAAGTGAGCCGATTTCGTCAACCGGTCCACCACTACCCAGATAGTGTCGCATCCCCCTTGAACATTGGGTAGTCCCATGAAGAAATCCATCGATATGTCCTCCCACTTCAACTCAGGGACATCTAGAGACTACAGCAGGCCGCCTAGAACACGGTGTTCGGCCTTCAAATACTGACACACGAGGCATTTTCCTACGAACCCTACTACTACCCATTTCATCCTGGGCCACCAAAACTGTCTCCTCAGACCCTGGTACATCTTGGAAACTCCCGGGTGCACCACTAGGGTGAGTTGTAGAACTCACTAAGAACCTTTTCGTGCATCGCCTCTAGAACAAATAGCTTTCCTCAGAAAAGAATCCGGTTCTAACCATCCTCCGTCCACCCTTCTGGAGCATTTCCCTAGTCAACTCGGTCACGCATCACTTCTCCCTCTGAGTCTCCCCACTAAGACTCTTCTACATTCCGCATCAGAGAATATTGTACTGTCATCTGATATAGGAAACCTCTACCACCTTCCATCCTAGCATCCATGAGTAGGGAAACCAACTCCCCTATTTCCTTCCATGTTTCTACTGACTCTTGAACTGCACCCCTCTGCGAATTTCTGCTCAGGGCATCGGCCACCACAATCCCTCTTCTTGAGGTGTAGGAAATCTCGATGTCGTAGTCCTAAAGTAACTCCATCCACCTTTGCTGCTACAAGTTCAGGTTCCGCTGGGAGAAGACAAACTTCAAGCTATTGTGATCAGTGAAGACCACGAAGTGCTCCACGATGAGGTAGTTCCGCCACAACTTTTGTGAGAACACGACCGCTGTAAGCTCCAGATCATGGGTGTAATAGTTACGCTCATGGGGACGTAACTGTCTAGACCCATAAGAGATCACCCCTTGCCACTGCATCAACACACATATGAGGCCCTTCCTTGAAGAATCACAAAATACTTCATATGTTTCCCCTTCTTCTGGAAACCTCAGCACTAGGGCAATAACCAACTTCTCCTTCAGATAGCTGAAGGCTGCCTCGCACTACTCATCCAATATGAAAGCCTGGTCCATCATGATCAAGGCTGTCAATGGTTCCGCAACTTGGGACAAGTTGGGAACGAACCTCCGGCAGTAACCTGCCAGCCTGAGGAAACTACGATCCTCTGCCACGTTCTTGGGTGCTTCCCAAGAAACAACTGCCTCGACCTTTGATGGGTCCCCTGATATCCCTTTCTCGGACACCACGTGCCCAAGGAAATTCACTTCTCACGTCCAAAACTTGCACTTGGACAACTTTCCATAGAGCTGGTGTTGTAGAAGGACCTATAAAACCATTCTCAAGTTCTCAGCATGATCCTCCTCTGATCTTGAGTAGGTCAAGATGTCGTCAATAAACACGACTACGAACCGGTCCAGATAATCCCAGAAGACGGAGTTCATGAGCCCCATGAACATGGCTGGAGCATTTGTAATGCTGAATGACATGACCATGAACTTAAAGTGGCCATATCGGCACCTGAAGGCCATTTTCGAGATGTCGCCCTCTTTCACCCTCATTTGGTGATATCCATACCGCAGATCGATCTTCGAGAACCAACCTGCTCCCCTCAGCTGGTCAAAGAGATTGTCTATCCTCGGGAGAGAGTAGGGATTCTTCACCGTCACCTGATTTAGCCTCATGTAGTCTATGCATAGCCTTAGACCACCATCCGCCATCTTCGCAAAAAAAACAAGAGCACCCCACGGTGATGCACTCGACCGAACAAAACCCTTCTTCATAAGATCGTCAATCTAGATCTGTAACTCCCACAACTCAAAAGGAACCATTCGATAGAGAGCCATCGAAATCGGACGGTCACCAGGTTTCAAGTTTGTCTCGAACTCTACATCACGTCGAGGGGGAAGAGTTTCCACCTCTTCGGGGAATACGTCCATAAACTCAGTGACGATACCTGGGACTTCCACCATTTCGGCATCCACAGACCCCACTGATGGCTCAGGCAGCAAGGAGAGGTGGGGTTCCCCTCACGTGCTTCTTCCATGGAAACTCCGCTCACCGATGAAACTCACCCATCGGCCGCCCAATTATGAAAACAAAACCTTTCCTTGGAAGCATTCAATGATGTCACATACAGAGAACAACCATTCAATGTCTATGAGGACATAGTATGGTTGTATCTACAATAGAAGAAGATCCATGACTAACTGATGTGGTCCTATCATCAGTCTGCATCGTAGAAAAACATGAGACAAGTCGGTCCTACCTCCGACTAGTGTGCTCAGCACCAGGGTCACTGGAAGTCTCTCAGCATCTAAACCCAGAGCATGGGCCAGACTGGGTGCAACAAAGTAGTGTGAAGCTCCTGTATCGAACAAGGAATATACAAGGGTACTAAACAAGATGATCGTACCTCGAATGACCTCTGGACCAGCTGGAAGTGCTGCCTCCACAGCGTGAAACTACCCACGCCCAGCTCCTCTACCTCTCGGCAGTCGTCCGCCTCCCCAACCATGCCCTGGTCGAGGTCCCTGAGGAGAGCCCTGAGGTCGGCCTCCTCCGGCAACGTCTTACCTTGGAGGGATGGGAGCTCGCTGCCCCTACAGCTACTTAAAGGGCAGAGGTGGAAACTGCTGCTGTGGTGGTGGGCGCTGATCTTTCCCACCCCCACCGTACTATAATCTATCTTGGAACTGGTTATGAAGGTTCCCATGGCTACCACAGAAGAATCACAATGGTCCTGGGCCCTATGGGAAAGGGAGAAGACCAGGAGATCAGAACTAGAACTATTGCGGCCTACTCCTTGCCAGTCAAAACCTAGAGGATCCTGATGCTGGACGTCGGCTGCTGATAGACTTCCCCTTCTATGAGCCTAACTGGATCCCCTCCTGTGACACACCTCCTAGAGTGTGCATCCTCTCCACCACCTCAACCTTCTTCTGCACCTCTAAGTATATAGGTAGGGTGAAGGGAGTAACAGCGTACTGAAGAGAAGGTCAGAGTGCCTCCTCTAAACGTCTCACCTGAGACTCCTCATCCAGAAAGAGATCAAGAGAGAAGTGAAATAGATCCTTGATCTTGATCCACAACTCTCTCACCGACACACTCCCCGGCTGGAGGGAGAGTAGCTCTTGTCTCTTCTCTTCCTTCATCGTGGAAGAGAGGAATTCCACCCGGAACTCCTTCTCAAAATCATCCCACACAATCTCAGCCTCCTTCCTTTCCCTGAGATAAAGCTTCCACCACTGACGCGTTGTTCCCCGCATCTGGCTGATGGCCAGAGAAACCCAGTACTCTGTTAGAGCTCGAATCAAGCAGAAAGCTACCACTAGTTCCTCGAGCTAGCTCTCTGTCTCCATATCTGAGGTGCTTCCCTTGTACTTCCTGAGGGTCTATCGCTGAAAGGCTCAAAGTGTCTTCTGCCACTGATCATCCTCCTCCTCTCGGTCGATCCTCTTCTAATCGGGCAAGTCGACCTCCTGGGCCTCGATTTCCCGCACTACTCATGGTCTCCTCTCAGGTGCCATAGTTGCAAGGTAAACAAGGAATGCCTAAGCCTGAGTAGTGTCGAATATTGTTCTTAAATTTTCTTAGACTCCTTTATTTATATTGAATCTCCAAGACACCAATGGAACATAAGAAAACAAGTCATTATGATTCATGTACCTTTCCTAGGGTATTTACCCTGCAAACAGTGTAGCCTCACTTGGTCGTTCGGTAGGTCCAAAGTATTTTCATTTGATCATGGGGGGACCTAAAATCTCATGTCCTAGTCGGTCTTCCCTAGCCTAATTCACACACCAAGGTCACCCAACATTGTTTCACTACCACCCCATGCAATCCTCACTGTGCCTAACTCCAGACTCCATCCTATCTCTCAACCTCACCAATGATACCATTCTGTCATGACCCGCCTTCACCAAAATGAGGGAAGGGTCAACAAATTTCCATGCCCTCCCTTATTTAAGTTGAAGGAGAGATAATGACCCCTAAAACATGCCTTCAATATGTCTCGGAGTGGCGTCCATCTCCAAGGATATATAATCTCACAAAATAATGGAAGGAATTACCCTTTTTTATAGGATCGAGAGATAAGATAATAACCCCAAAAATTCCCAAGCTAAAAGTAAAGGTAAAAGCCAAAAACAACCCATTCCCATATGCATGTCCAATAGTAAAAGATACAAGCCACAAATCTCCAAAGGTAAAGTACCAAGAAAAGTAAAATGACAACAGCAACTTCCCTGAGGTCCGAGCTAGTACGGTCTGGTACGATCCCTGAGGTCCTCCTAGGAACCTGAAAAAAGTTGTATATATGTGGGGTGAGCATGCAAGTATACTCGGTAAGGAAAACCAAAGAATATTGTGCACAACTGGAGAGGCATTATAATGCCCTGTGAGAAAAGAAAAACAAAAGCACCAAGCAAGGAAAAACTATCCACCCAAGACTCACCAAGGCACACTCCCCAAATAATGCAATACAAGTAAAGTATAGTAATAGCACATCGATAATTGGGTACCCCGCACCACTTTCCCACTGGTTATTAAAGACATCCTATGCATCAACCCCCCCCCCCCCATATTCACCGTAGTCCCACTGCCAAAACCCCGCCCGCAAACACATGGGACTCAACCACAACGCATAACTACACCCGCAAACACCTGGGTCAGAACAACTACTGCCATGATAGAAGTCACCTGAGCCTCATCCAGAAGACACTTGGGAAACAACCTGCCTGAAAACACCTGGGCCAACCACCACAACTACACTGCCCGAAGATTCATGGGCTAATAATGGACTTAAGGCCATCACAGCCTACCTGAAGATTCTTGGGCTATTCGGGGAAGGGAGCAGAAAAGGAGCTAATAACCAGCCACTCATAGGAGTGTTGGGAAAAACACCCTCCCCCATGAAATGGGGGTGTTCAGAGCTAAAGTTCTCAACTCAGTAGGGGAACAAATAAGAAACATAAAAACTACACATATATGTATAGGTAACAAACACTCATCCCAACCTTGGAGTTCCGAAACCAAAGCACAAACACCCCTGTTACTATTCATTCATAAAAGAAGAGCACAACACTCACGGCCAAGTCACAACTCATCCCCAAAACCAACTCCCCATTTAAAATCATTCTTGTATAATGTTAAATCAAGCCCTATTAAGAAAATTCTACACAACTGGGCATCTAACAGGAAAAACAAAAAGTCAAGGAAAAAGGGAAACAGACAAACAGTAATTTGAGCATTCACACCCGGTTCTCTTGTAAAGTCACAACAACAAAGAGATAAGTGAGATCCCTCAAAGTACTGGAACCAAAGAAAACCTCACCAAAGGGATACGTGATATCCCTCGAAGTACTGGAAACAAAGAAGACCCTAAGACACCACCCCATGTTCCCAAAATCAAAGGCCAATGATTTCTCGAAGATAGAGGATTCCACCCCAATTCATGATATAAGCAGAGAAACCACAACCCCAGATTCACAACCAGAAACTGTGCCACATTAGAGGATCCCATCTTCACCCACATCACCCCATAGGAAGAAAAACATAACAACCCCCCTACCACAAAAATAGAGTATATAAACTCCTAGGATTAAGCACATCATTCATTATGTTCTTCTTTCTGTTTGTTAACTGGGGTGATCACACAAGGATTCTTGTTTTACTGAACATCCATTTAAACGAGCTGGGTTTATGTGGTTAACCAATTTCCAAGTTAAGTCATTTAATCATCAAAGAAGGCCAAGGTTCATTAGTGCAAAAGGAAATACCACCAACTACCATGATTTTCAGTGAGCATAGTCCCGCACAATTCACAACACATACAACATAAGAGTAGTGCAGTAGAAACATCGATCACAACCCCCCTTCATTATTTAAAAGTCCATTCATCATATTCATTAAGTTTGGTTTCGTCAATTCCCACAGAGGAAAAAGTGTACCCACCCCGCATGATACATAGAAAGGAGAGGCGAAGGAAACCCCTACTTGATAGATCAAAGATCGATGTTATTCTCCACGCGCCAAGAATTGGGGAAACGTGCGACTCGCAGGGGAGGGACGTCGGGAACTCTAAACATACTAAGAAGAAAGGAAGACAACAAAGAGGAAGAATAATGAAGAATAAATTCATGTGTGATATATAGATAAGATCACGTTGTTACAGTATATGGGGATTTGAATGGCTTTAAATTCGGATCATGTCTCCCCACAAGGCTGGGTGGTTACACACGACAGAATTAATTGTTATTTAATTCTCCATTGAGGAGGTCCCTCGTGATTTATTGGGTATCAATTATGGGATTTTAAATCACTTTGAACCACTTCAGAAAAGGTTGAAAATCCCAAAGAGGCATTATGGGAAGAACTGTAGAAGAGAAACTGAAAAGGCTAGGTGACACTGATCAGTCGCGTCGATCGGTCTCCCCGACCGGTCGCGCCTATCAGTCACCCCAATCAGTCACCCCGATCGGATACCCTGATCGGTCGCGCTGATTGGTCGCACTAATCGGTCACCATGATCAGTCACCCTGATCGGTCACATGCCAAAAAGACATCCTACCACTGAGACGTCACCCCTAGGATCCGGAATTTCCAAAGGGTTAGACCGCGAGGGTCCGGGACACCACACTTTTTGTTACCCATAGGATTTAGGGGTCAAAAGTGTTAGTAGTTAAATTCCTAGGTATCCAAACATGTTCATCTAGATTAGGGTTTTTACCATTCATTTTAGAAAAATATTTTGAGTAATAAATATTTTTGACACTTGAAATTTGAAGTTTTCTGAAAAATAAATCATTTTCAAAATGACCATTAGTACGAAAATAAAAACATTTAACAGTGGAAATATTTTTTCTATTTAATCTAGGAACAAAATAATTCGTATACATTTTTGTCTTTAACCATTACTTCATATTCCAAGTTTTCCTTTCTAAATTATATTTTTACCAAGGATTTAATTTAATATTTTTCTCCTATTATCATCATACTATAATCTTTTTTTAAAGTACTAAATCCATCCAATAATTATTTAATTTTAATATCATGGAAATCATAGGAATTATTAAGAGAATTATATTTTAAATCTATAATATGTTTTGAAAATTTTATAATATTTAATAAAATAGTGTAATAATATTTTCTATTTTTTATTTGGTCCTTATTTAAGGATTATTATTTATCTTATAGCCAAAATAAATACCTATTTAATTTATAATAAGATAGTTTTGCACAAATATATTTTTGATAGAAAGAAGTTTTTACCTGATCAATATAATCCATAATATATAATATTTGTCTATTATACTCAGCCTCATAATCGGTAGAAGACTCGTCATGTGAACCAAAAGTATTACTCTTAATATCCTTTATAATTTTCTTGACATGTCTCTTGTTATCTTTTTTCCTTTGAGGTTTGAGAAAAGGATAGTTATACTTTGTATGACATTTTTATTTCATTAAAACATTTATTTTCTTCAGTCCCTTTCTTTTTCATTCTTTAAAAGTTCTCAATTATTTTTTCACGATCTAATAATTATTTTAGTAAATAATGATGAATTAAACATGATGATTCATCCTCAGTAGTTTTGAGGGAATCTTCTTTATGTTTTATATGATTCTCATCTTTATTATGAATCTAGTTTTCATACATCATTAGAGTTCCTATAAATTCATTCATAAATAATTTTTTTACTGGTGTAGATTAATGTAAATCTATAGATATTCCATTCCACATAAATTGTAGTAGTATGAGATCTTTTAATGTTTGATTTTTTTTAAATTGGATTTCCAAAACAAGTAAAATTATTTATAATTGATGTCATTTTATCATTAATTTCAGTTATGGTTTCATCCTCATACATTCTAAAATTATAAAACATTAGTTTTATAGTAGTGTAACTTAATTGTCTTATATTTTCAGTCCCTTCATAGGTAAGATCAATGGTCTACTAAATCTCACACGTAGTACGACATTGAGAGACTTGATTGAATTCATTAGTTCCTAAACCACACATAATATCATTCATATATTTTCAATTCAGATCATATTCTCTTTATTGATTATTATTCTAGTATTCCTTTATTCTTTATTAATATCATAAGGAATAAAAGAATTTAAATAAACCATTATTCCAAGATTTTTTAACTAAATAATCATGCAGGATTTCCGAAATACATATTTATCACCATTAAAGTAAAGATATTAAATCATTAACATACCTTATCTATAATCAGACATTTCAATATGCCTTCGTTTGAATATTTAACTTAGTATTGTTATAACTAGAAAATATTCTTCATCATTCACATAAACACAACCATTGGAATTTATTGTTGATAATTCAGATATCACTTGATAGAAATGGATAGAGGTCAAATAATTTATCAAAAATAAAATATACCAGTAGATCCATTCATCAATTTTTAGTTTTGATAAAGATAATGGTGTATTTAAAGGATTCCAAAACTAAAATATATCTAATAAATTTCAGCCTTTGAAGTTAATTGTTAGTTCAGACTGGTGATGTAAAAGACAATAAAATATTCAAAACACCTCTCTTGTTTTGCACTGATCGGTTCCTTCTCTCGTAAAGATGAGTGAGTAGCAGAATTAATTAAATGAAAAGAACATAGTGATGTATAGTGTTCCAGGGCATAAAGATCCCTTATCCCACTCCACCAATGCTCAACTACTTGAGCTTTTTGATTTTTGCTAGTAGGTCCTCTTATCTAGAGACCATTACAAAAACAACCGAGTGAAGGCATTTGACACCTTACATGGAATTTATAGGGCCTTCGGGTTATTTTACAAGGAACCGTAAATCCAAAACATAGTTCAGTAAGCTGACAATTAACCATTATTGACTTGGAGCATCCTACACTCCAATAAATCAATAATGATTTATTTGATTGAAAATACAGATTAAAAATCACAGTTTCTGAAGTAACTAATAGATGTAATTTGTCTTCAATAACACATAGCAGTAAATATATCTTCTATATTGCACATGATTTATTCAAATAAAAATAGAGAAAACAATAGATAGATATATAAAAATGTATGTCTCCAAAGTGTATCTTATACCAATGCCTCATCAATATTATAGAGGAATATGTAATAATAATATGTAGTAAAAATGAGAGAAGTAGTGGTGAGTCAATCATATATATCAAATCATTTAAGTATCTAAAGTGCATATCTGAGGGAAACTAACCAATTTTTATATTTCAAATATTTTACATATGTATATCTCTTATGCTTGTATATATTCGGATGAATAACATCTTGATATTTATATTGTTGATCGAGTATTTTTAGGTCAAAATAGCTCTAGAAATATTATACAATAAATTGTAAATATTTGAATTCAAAATCATTCAAGAGAGTCATAACTTCTGTAAGATTATAAAATTTTTACTGCACTGAATATGTACCTTAAAAACAATCATAATGGGCCTTTCAATTGGTTGTAATATAGATTTTAATTGATCATTATTTTCATTGAGACTATTTCATAAATCTCAGATGATATCAATATTTAAAACCTCGTTGTAGAATAGTCAAAAGTTGGGTTCCTTCTCTAGAGAAAAATAAATCCAAATGTCAGGTTGATAGTGTAGGGTTGACTAAATAATTAGTTTTGAAATACCATAATTACCATTCTTTATATTTAGGGTTCCATCCAATTTTAGGGTTCATGATCAATATGTTCTATTTCAAATGTAGGGTTTCTTCCTTACATTTCGCTTACAAATGTAGGGTTTGAAAAATGTTCCCAATATATGGTTAAACATGTCTATAATACATCGACAAATATTACCCATGGATTAATGACTTTAATATATTTCTAGAATAATCATTTCAATGAATATTAATTTCTTATAAATCGCTTAAAAGTAAATTTATTATTAATATAAATGTGGGTGTTTGGGAGAAACAAAACCAAAACTAAAATTACTAAATAATTGGATCAACACATGCTCAACATAAAATTTTCCTACTAACAATCCAAATGAGGTATCTAGAAACACATAATGGAACCTGAATAGATAAGGATAATTCATTTCCACAAAACTACTTGTGAAAACATATTGTGTAATACAATCAATTTGTCCCCTTATATCTTATAAGGTCAGATGCTTACATTATTCCTTCAATATTATATGATTTGTTTATATTTCCATGACTATGTTTGATAAAATATCGTTCATCTACAATGGAAATCTATTTTTTCTATCCACTTCTATCCCAATTAAATTTCTAGATATTTTTTATATATTCAGAAGTAATAAATTTTATCTCACTCATTCAATCAATCTCATGTCGGTAATTATGATCTCAATGCATGTTACCTCACCAAAAACATAAACTGTCATGTTTTCCATATTATAAAAATCTACATGATTTAATGATATGAATTTATAGTGATCTTAAGTCAAGAGAAAAATATATAAACTCATATTTAGTAATATCTAATGATACTCAAAACATGTGGTGTTCCTATTAGCAGGAAAATCCTTATGATCTCATATACATGAGATCACCATGTATGAACTTCATTAGAAGAATCCTTAGTGCTTATATTCCCCCATCTCTCGGTATCTAGATATCATTCATGACCCATGAGTGTTATGTATCTAGACAATAAGAAATATGTTTATGGTTACCATCATAGTATCATAAGGTTCTCATTATAGTTTGGAACTGTTTTAACCTCTTGATATGATATGTAATCAACTGAATTTTTCATTCATAATACATGAAGAAGTTCTGTTACTCTCTTAGTAAATAACAATAATCAATATATCAAACTATATAAATTATATTGTAATAAATAATTAATATTTTGAGATAGTTTTAGTGAACCCACTCTCACAACACTCTATCTATATGATGCAAAGTGGATTTCATGATTCTAATTAATCTCTAGTGTAAGAACCAAATGATACACCACATCACGAAAGTGAGATATGTGAAGTCATAGTCCCCCAAAAATCTCTAAAAATGTTGAAAAAAATTCCTAAATAAGGTATATGGATTTCAAATAAAATATTTTACTATTTTTTATTTTTTATTTTTCTATATATTTTTCTAATTCAAGCTGGGGTACAAACAAGTATGGTGCATGTGTCACACATAGGGCTCTACCCTATAATCAATACACTATTTCCTAATCATGTTCATTAAATTTTTGAGGTACTTATTTTGGTTCATAGTGTCCTGAATATATCTTAGATGGACCCCTAGTCTATAAAACATATTAAGTTTGATTGAATTTTTTCCCTACCGAACCAAATTGGATTCTTACAATTGCCTACTCCGACATCCTTATATACAAAACCATATCCATAATTGACCTCTATCATGACACCTCCCTAACATGACCCATTTTGAGTCAATAATTATGTCTTGTGTGACCCCAAATCCCACCTCCAATAGACCACAGGTTAGTGACTAGAAATAAGTGTATTAAATTCACAAAATAAAGGCATTTCCCTATTTGATCTCTATGAAATTAACAAAAAACCCACAAATAAACACCACTCCATAAAATAAGATATTCTAAATAACATAAATTACGATATTAATATTCATGTAGTGTAATAAAATCAAAATAATAAATACAAGGGTAGATACCAAGAATAAAAAAACTCTTAACAGATATAACATCAACATAAACCAACCACCACATCTTGACCCACTAATGTTTTTCCTGTTATCCAACTCCATCAGGACAAATATATAATAATATTATATATAGTAAATGTGAGAATACAAGTATACTTAGTAGGTTCCTACCTATAAAATCTTTTTCCAAAAAAGAAGAATCGCAGTAAAGACTCAGAAAATAAATATTGAAACTGAATTGCATCCCATCCTAGGTCAACTACATACCAATCCCATAATAAGATCAGTCTGTAAATAATATACATTATAAAAATATAATAAATAAAGAAATTAATCAAATCAGATAACCCATACATGGTTCCTCATAGATATATTCATCCTTATATCCCTATGGAAAATGTCACAGTGTTCATATCCCTTCGTATATCCAGATAACACTACTACATATTTCACTTATATAACACATTCGCATCCTTTCACAACCATATATTGAAATCACATATCATTTCCACAATCTTACCATATAACCAGTAATACATATTCAAACTACAATGGGAAGGAATCATAGGAGATTAGAAGTTGTTGTCCATCTATGTCACCCATATCCTGAATATTTGGAGTTTACTTGGTGTTAAGACCTCATATCAGAATCGGTCAGGTCACATAACTCGGATGGTCGTTTCTAATAAATAAAAAAGTTACAGTTAATATATAATAGAATAAAATCACATCCTAGGATCCACTTCTTTTATCAACACCTTTACAATCACATTTCATCATTATAACATCACCACCATTTGTCACTAAAAAATGCCACCTCAAACATTGCAATAAGACAACAACAAAACCACACAATAATCATGCACTTCTTTATATTTTACATTCCAATTATACACTATTTTATAACTATATCAGTGTAACTTAATTTAATTAAATAATATATTAATTACCAAAGACTCCCTATAACTCCACTAACCACTTCAACATATTCCATCATCCATCATAGTTTCATCATCTATAATTCAATCATCACATAATTATATACAATATGTTAATTCAAATTATATAGTACTTCATTTAACAACTTTAATTTCATTCCCATTTCAAGATTTTCAAATCATTCATATGTTTTAGCATGATTTGATATCTCAGGAAACTACAATACTCTAACCAAACCAACCTCAACATACAACAATGTTAAACAAACCACTTTGATACCTCATTAGTAACTGAACTGATATAATTATAAAAGTAAAATAAAAATTCAACCACATATTTTTGTTATAACTGTCACAAACCAACTAAGGATAACCCCAAACTGGTCACCCAAGCTGACCCATGATAAAGACCAAGAGTTATTCTTCATCCTCCTAGGATGGAAACTAGTGTTAGGCATCAATTATCTTACACATGGGAATGATTTATCCCATAATAAACCTATATAAATGAAGCATGATAGATATCTTGGAATAAAAATTAGAATCAATAAACCACTAATAAAAATAAATACATGAACAAAATCCAAATATGAAAGTAGAAGAATAAAACATAAGACTACCACAAAACCAAGACTAAATCCAAACCAGAAGAGTAATAATCTCCATGTGACCTCTTGGTTTCCACCATCCATAAGACCATCACACTCCATTGGAATACCATAAATAGTGACGAACTTGAAAAATATCTAGGTTCTACTAACACCAAGTGTCACGCATAGGGTGTGATCACTAAATAGATCAATTGTTAAGAACCCTATAATCCATACATTTCTTTTCCTGAAACATTCCCTAAAATCTAGTTTATAATAAATGTAATGAAATTTTTTTCCTCTTTAAAAAATTAAACACTTCTTTCTAAAAATAACTCTTTGAAGACAAGACATTATTTATCTTCTTAAAAATTATCATTTAAAAACATGTATTAAATCCAAATATAAGTATGAAACATAAAAATGGAAAATAATATGAGTAAAGGAATTCAAAAATAAAATAAATAGTACGGTATAATCACAAAATATAGGAAATAAGAAAAATGGTACAACTATGAACAAGAAAATACTAAATAAATAAGTAAACAATGTTCTGTGGAAATGAAAATGGTGCATACATATATGTAATAATTATAATTTCTTAAACATCCCAAGAAGGAATCCCTTGATTCCCATAATTTGGACCCACCTATTGGTATATGGTTCTCCTCTATATTCAATAACCAGCCTCGCTACTCTAAACTAACCTCACTAGTGTAAAATCCCACATGTTTAATCCTCTATCTAGCGGGTTCTGATATGTATAATCAGTAAAATAAACAAATAATCACCTAACCCTCTACATGTGTCCAATAATCCCATGATAATAGTAGAAAATAGAATGAGGAAGTCATCACACACATGGAATTAAACATAACTCACAAATGTTGTCATGTATGCCTTGATAAAACCCTAAAACTATCTATGTGAAGACCCTAACATTTCAAGGATGACCATAAGGGTTTCCATTACACATATAACCTTTCAAAAGATCCAACTGGGTCTTCATGTCAAGTGAATTAAAGACCAATTTCTAAAACATCAAAAATTACTAATTGGTCCCTAACACTTACAAATATAAAACAATTTTCAATGAAAAATCCTTTCTTCTAAAAACTATTCCCAAGACAAAGGTGAGAACATTAAGCCCAGAAGATTCCAAATAGACCTTTCAAGTCATGTGAAGACCAAATCAAATTTTAAGGTGAAAAATGTTCCAGGAATTAGAAAATAAATTTTATAACCACATTTGAGTATATTGGAAACTAAAAAAACTATTTAGAAATGTTTGGGTTTTTGGATAGACCATTTTGTAGATAAAGGGAATGATATAAAGAAATATGGAAGAGGGTTGTTTTGATAAATGGGTTCAAGATGTACGCTTTAATGGAATTTCAACTATATTTATGTGTGCTTATTAAAATATGCACTCATTTTATATATTGATATGCCCACATCCAATTGAATATATCAATATATAAAACCACCAAAATTCCCAATAATTAGTTTAGGATTTATAGTAAATATTATATAAAGGAAAAAATAATTCACACACAAGAACCACACAACAAACAAACACCAAAATGACACATAGGATTAATTTCACATGAAATCCAAATTACCAAAACCCATCTTGGGTCAAAAAAATACCAAAGTACCAAATTTCATTTAAAATTGCTAATTTAACTTTTATTGAAAACCTTGTGTCCATATACACATAAGAATAAATATTTAAAACCCTTAAAAATCCATTTTCCTAAAATTTACATCATTAAATCAAACTAGCACATAAAAAACATGAATAACACGTTTAGAATTTAATTTGAAATATTCAATCATAAAATATAATGTTTTGGAAAATAAATAGAAGGAATAATCTACCTCAAAGGTGAGTAAATGTGATAAAACTCCAAGAGAAGGAAGAACTAATCCCAAGATACCAAATACACACCCTAACATCAAAAGAACCAAAATCTAACATCACCCATATACCACTAGGGTTCATATAATAGGGAAAAAGTCACGAAGAACCAAGAAACCAAGAGAGAAAATAAGATAAAATTGACCAAAAATCAAAATAAACTTACCTCGAATTGAAGTATTAGCATCAAGAATCCAAGGAGAGTCAAATTGGAATAGGTTTGGGAGCCCCCTAGTGCTCTTATGTTGAGTGGGGGAGGAGAAACCTGAAATAGGGTTAAAATAAAATAGGGGTAAAGATATAAATTCGTTATTTTAAAAACATAGGTATGTCTCATAGTTTGGGGGAATGGTTTTCCTAAATGTGCACTAATTGGGTGCACCCTACTAGAAGGAAGGGGCACTCGCATTGGATGGAAACATAGTTTGGAAAACCATGCACCAACCATAAAAAATGTTCTTTCAAAATCATAGATCCTATCACACACTTGCATCATGGTATCTACTAAACATTCAAAATACAAATACCTTATCCCATATACCACCAATAGGACACAAAATTACTCCTTTAGCTCATATCGTTTGGGCCAAAATGTGCTCAGAATATGAAAGACAAACTGTGAAAAAAAATGAAAAGGAAACACCCAATTCCTTCATCAGCCCCAAGGATTATCCCCAAACCATGAACACTAACCATGAATGATTCCAAAACAACCTGAAATTTACAAACCTCAAAAATTATCATTGGTAACCCATACCCAGCCTCAATCAAAATATCAAGCACCAAGAAATAAAAAAACTGGGGTCCGGTGAGACAATTAACCCCCCATAAAAACTTACTGCCCCCACAAATTCACCAAGAAAATGAGTAATTAAAATATATATGGATACTAATCAAGTTAAAATGTTTCCAGGATTCATTGTTTTACCTTTTCCACTCTTCAGGTCACACAAAACTGAAACTAATTAAAACAGAAGAAGTTCCATGGTTGGTCTTCCCACCCTTTAAAATTATACCCACATTGACTAACATAAGAACTCCCAACATGAGGATAAACTCATTAAATTAAACCCAAACCAAACATTAAACCAAATAATGATTCATTATTTCCAAAAAAATAAGAATATCTATAGGATGCGAAAACCTAACTATGAATCTGATCCACAAAAGGGATAAGTAGTTTATTACTCAAAACTATAAAGAACCACTATAGAAATTCTTGAAATACAAGGCTACCAAGATCCTTAAACTAAAATGAATTCCAAAAATTTCAAAAACTCTAAAAATAAATATCAAACCTCCTTTATCCAACATTGGATACAAACTATGGACTAGAAACCACCACCACACAAACAATTCTTGATTATATAAAGAGCCTCACTTTGGAGCCTATGGCTGGAGCCCTGAAGCCTTGAAGTATCTAATGCCATGTAGTTAGGATTTTACAATATCTAGCTTAGACAACCACTTTTAGAAATTCAACTTATAAAACATCCCAAGATAAACCAAATGACTACAATGTTGGTACACATTTAGTGTAATGCCCCGACCCCAGTTACCCAGAGTCTGTGCATTATTACATAACATTGGCATGATCACAAGAAAGATCAAATCTCGAAAGACCAATTGGTTTAGTAGCCTTGGAAACACTAGATATATTCATAAAGTTATACATTACATCATGAAGTGAAAAACTACTACAACAACATATTGTCTCCATAATCCACACTATTATCCCCTCATAATATCCCTACAGGTCATTCATAATTTACTTCTTCACTTCCTGGGAAAAATAAAACATCGAAAAGGGGTGAGCTCAAATTCCTAGTAAGGATAACAATATAGCGGAAACTTTCATAAATAAGAATAAATATTTAAAGCAATGTATAACTAAAACAAAAGCCTTTTAAACTTTAACTTCAACATAGTATGGAAAAAATAAAATGAAATAATTCCATTTACTTATTCACAAGGATATTCTACTAATCGAATAATCACATGCAATATCAATAACCACTTTCATAATGATGGAATGCATAATGCCAGACTATCATAACCACATAGCCAAGGCCTCGTGCCAAGACTACAAATAAGATTTTTCCAAGGCCTTATGCCAAGACACTAGTTTGTCTCATGAGACCTACCGATGCATCTAGGAGCTATAGCGGGCTCCACCCATCACATATTAAGTCCAATGCATTCCCATATGAAAAGGTTTAAACATAACATAAACATTCGTATTAAAACTAGAATATGAAATGTCAATACTTTCACCATAAACTATGAATGGTATAAAAATAGCACATACACAGTCAAACATATCGAAAAACCTTCAATACAATATAGAAGTTTTGTATCATAATAAATCAACTTCAAATAAGTGTAAAATCCATCAAAGGATGTTGACATAGGTGAAATCAAAACTCTTTTTAGAGAAATACCTCTTTCTATTTTGAAATCATTTAAGAGTATTATATTTATGAAATAAAACATTTTCTTTGAAAATATTCTTATAAGCTTGTAAGGGTAGCTTTGACGATTTTATAACGGTGGAAAATAGCCACAGCCGCCGTATAATTTAAAAAAACACTCTTACCTTAATTCTGTCGAAAAGGTTAAAAAGCCCCTTGTTTGGAAAACGACGGAAATATTCATTTATAAAACTCTTATAAAAATTAAAACAAGGGTATAAATGACTTTAACCCATATTCTTTTAAATAGTAAAAATGTTTTGAAATACATTTTTAAGAAACATGGATGTGGATGATAAAGAGATCACAGTAGATTATTACGTATAAACAACCTCGGATAATGAAGAGATTGTGAAATAAACCCTTACCTTATACTTTTCCATGGTTGGGGTAGGTTAACCTCCTGTATAATTGTGAAATAATTGTTATTTCATTATAAAAGAATCATATACATTAATATGATATCATATATGATCTTTTAACATTGATTTGTTAATAATATCTTAGTATTATCGTTGTTTCGGGTGTTAACCTACTCGTTTTCTTTTATATGTTTTGTTATGTAAGCCATGTCTGTAGTGTATAGGTTGTATATTATTCATATCCAGAATGATATAAAGTCCTTAAACATCATTTTTAAATCATCAAATGATAATTATACTTTAATGGATATGATGGAGAATGAATCTCATCGCGTTTGTGGAGACGGTAGTCCGCACGTATGCACGAGCGACAATATCATTCTTTTGATATTAAAATAATATATTAATGGATGGTATATCATATATAAAGAATCATTAACATGTTATATTTATTATTTACATGAGTTACACATCATTATTATACCCATCCAAATAATAATATATTGAATAACAATTACACCACGACGTGGAGACGGTAAGCCGTACGGACGCACGTATGGTGCATGTTATTCAATGGGTGAATAGAATACTGAATATGGTTGTACCATATTTATAATAACATCATAGTATATATATGATACTGGACTTATTATTTTAGAATGGTAACAACAAAGGAAGAAGAATTGGAAGAAGAAAGGAACTTGGAAAAGGGTGGTGAAATCATTACCTCTTCTTCGGGTTCTTCCTTTTGATTTGATCAAAAGGGCTCCTTAGGTTGGCTTTATGATCAATATAAGGCCTCTATGTTGTATTGAGGGATGTTGGGAGAGTATTTGGGCAGATTTTGGCCGAACCAAAAGGATTTGAAGGTGTGAATAAATGAGAAGGAGGAGTGCCCTTTTATAAGAGGGGTGAGGGGCACCTTTGGAAAAGCTAGAAATATTAATTTATAATAAATTAATATTCGGTTTCTAATGGATCAAAAGTGGATTATTTAAATTTTAAGGTGGGGATGGGTTGAAAACCACTCAACCAATATAATTTAGACAGGTTTGGGTACTTATATTAACCTTATGTTTAAGTATTAACTCTAAGTTAATTAGTTTCACTTTTACAATGTCTCTTTGTATTTTAATATTATATGGTTAATAAACATACTATAAACATCCAAGAGACCCCCAAGTGGTCCAGTAATGATACCAATATTATTATATAAGTATCTTGGTTGAAACTTATATTTTTATGAATTTAATATCAATTAATAATATAATATTTGTTTTAAAAAATCTTTTATGTCAATTTTGACACTATTCAATAGTTTATTTTTTTCAAAGTCATAACAGAATTATTACTTCGAAAAAAGTTAATTAAATCAATACTAATATATCATATTATCCTAGAAAATTATTTTAATTCATTAAAAGTCTCAAATTATATTTATTTGGGTATTTATAATATCAATTAATTTAAATTTTCACTATTATGGTAATTACCGCATCATCATTGTGTTATAAATAAATTAACTTATGTAAGATCTAAAAATTATAAATAAAATATCATTATGTAGGAAATAGTTTTATCTTTCTAATAAATATTTATAGTCGAAAATCCAACATATATAACCCTATGTAAAAAAATTGTTTCTAAAAGATATATGCTTGTGTCATTTTTGTATTCATTTTAACTTAATTAAAATTAAGTGTCCCTATCACCTAAAAGTGGCTCCATGGGGTCCCCAAATCGACCCAAAGATGCCTATGGTCGAAAACGTATCAACCAATAAGTCTATAACACGTTTTAGGGTAATTTAGTATTATTATAATATTATTTTTTAACCTTTATTTACCGGATTTACCCTTAACCATGGTAAATAAAATATTTACCGAAGTAATTATTCAAAATGTCTACAAATAAAAGTTAACTATTTACACAATTTGAACATACTGATTACAAATATGGAATCCATTTTTCCAAATTCAAAACACAAAAGTGGCAGAAATTAATGTAAAATTAATTCCCCTTGTTAAATCCAAAAGCGTGTTTTTAAGAGATAATAACTATCAAAAAATTGACACTTCTTTATGTCTGGTTTAATTGTAAAATTATGTCAAATGACCAACATTGTATTAAATGGTAAAAATATATTCTAAATATACTTTAAAACCACTCAAATTCATAATTTATCACTATTAATTATTTTGATTAAAAAAGTTGTTTTTAATTAAAATTTAGTAATTTTCACTATTCATCAAAATATTAAAGTTATCCGAAAAGTACCAAAACCTCACCTTAGGATAAATTCGATATTCCGAATCCAAAAATGAAGTCCATTTTGAAATATAAAATATATATAATTTCAAAAATTAGGTATTACTATTCATAACGGCTAGTTTGATTGGTTATGGTGTGTTAGAACTCGGTGTTGCGTACAACACACGCTATCACATTATTCAAAGAGAAGCGTACCGTAGAAGCTTGGGGTGTTACATTCTCCCCTCCTTCAAATAATTTTGTCCTCAAAATTTCTAGAATACTTATCACATGAAAAGACTCGGGTGGTTCTTCATCATAAGTTCCTTGGGTTCCCACGTTGCCTCTTCCATCTTATGGTTTTCCACAAAACTTTTACCAGACGCGTCGTCCGGTTTCTCAGTACTTGTTCTCTCGTATCAAGAATCCTGACAGGCTCTTCACAATAAGACAGATCGGGTTCCAGTTCTAACTCCTCATAGGTGAGTACATGTATTGGGTCAGGCATGTATTTCCTCAACAGAGATACGTGGAACACATCATGAACTTTGGAGAGACATGGCGGCATTGCCAGTCGGTAAGCTACAGCCCCAATTCGTTCTAGAATTTCGAAAGGTCCGATGTACCTGGGACTCAATTTACCTTTCTTACCAAAACGTATGACTCCCTTCCATGGAGATACCTTCAAGAAAACATGATCACCGACTTGAAATTCCAAATCCTTCCTTCGATTATCGGCATAGCTCTTATGCCTACTTTGAGCTGCTTTGATGTGATTTTGGATTACCTTCACCTTTTTCATCATTTCCTCCACCAGTTATAGACCTACAAGTTTTCTTTCACCAACTTCATCCCAACAGGTTGGTGTGCGACATCTCTTTCCGTAAAACTCTTCATATGGTGCCATCTGAATACTCGAATAGAAGCTATTGTTATAGGAAAATTCAACCAGAGGTAAATATTGATCCCACATAACCTGAAAGTCAAGTGAGCAGGATCTCAACATATCTTCTAAGGTTTGAATAGTCTGTTCTGATTGTCCATCCGTTTGAGCGTGGTAAGCAGTGCTCAAATGAAGTTCAGTATCCAAGGATTTATGAAGACTCTTCCAGAATCTTGAAGTAAAACGGGGATCACGATCAGAAACAATCGATAGGGGTACTCCATGAAGTTTCACAACTTCATTAATATATAGTCTTCCTAGACGTTCCAGTGATAGATCTTCTCTTATAGTAAGAAAATGTGCTGACTTGGTAAGATGATCAAGAATAACCCATATTGCATCGTTCCTTCTAGGAGTCTTTGGTAGCCCCATGACAAAGTCCATCGTAATATTGTCCCATTTCCACTCCGGTATGGGAATAGGTTGCATGAATCCTCCAGGCTGTTGCCTTCCAGCTTTCACTTGTTGACAAACCATACATCTTGACACAAAATCAGCAATCTCCCTCTTCATATTGTCCCACCAAAAATGTTCCTTCAAATCTCTATACATTTTGGTGCTCCCAGGGTGTATAGAGAAATTGGAACTATGAGCATCATCCAGCAATTCCCTTTTTAGATCAGGTATATCGGGAACACAAAGTCTCTTCCCAAATTTCAAAATTCCATCTTCATACACAAAGTCTCTTAGTCTCCCATCATTCACAGCTTTAATCTTCTTTTAAAATTCTTCATCATCGGTCTGAGAACTCTTAATCCTTTCTAGAAAAGATGGTTTGACAACCATTTGAATAAGCATTGATATTTCTCCTTCCCTGGTTATTCCCATGTCCATCTTCACTAGATCCATGAAAATTGGATCCCTTTCAATTCTCATATTGCTCAAAACTCCATGATCTTTTCTGCTCAACGCATCTGCCACCTTGTTTTCCTTCCCCGGGTGGTAGTGTATCGTACAATCATAATACTTGAGCAATTAAAGCCATCTCCTTTGCCTCATGTTGAGTTCTTTTTGTGAGAAAATATACTTCAAACTCCTGTGATCAGTATAAATCTCACATTTTTCACCATAGAGGTAGTGCCTCCATATCTTCAAAGAAAAGATCACAGCTGCTAACTCAAGATCATGAGTTGGATAGTTTTGTTCATGAATTTTCAACTGTCGTGATGCATAGGAAATAACTCTATCATTCTGCATAAGGACACAACCAAGTCCTTTCTTCGATGCATCACTATAAATAATGAACCCATCATTCCCCGATGGTAGAGTCAATATAGGAGCATTGACTAATATTCTCTTCAGTTCTTCGAAACATTCTTCACACTCTTTTGTCCAAAAAAATTTAACCCCTTTACCTGTGAGCTTCGTTAATGGGTTAGCCAATCGGGAAAAATTCTAGACGAAACGTCGATAATAACATGCCAAACCAACAAAACTACGTACCTCAGTTATACTCGTACGTGCTGGCCATTCTTGGATTGCCTTGGTCTTGGAAGGATCGACAGATATTCCATCTTTAGAGACAATATGGCCAAGAAAAGAAATATCCTGAAGCCAGAATTCACACTTTCTAAACTTCCCATATAATTCATGCCTTCTCAGAGTCTTCAAGATAATGTGCAAGTGATTTTCATGATCTTCATAGCTTTTGGAGTATACTAATATATCATCAATAACTACCAACACAAATTCATCGAGATACTCCTTGAAAACTCTATTCATCAGATCCATGAATACAGAGGGTGCATTAGTCAATCCAAAAGGCATTACAGTAAACTCGTAATGCCCGTACCTGGTTCGAAATGCTGTCTTCGGAATGTCTTCCTTCTTCACACACAACTGATGGTATCCAGATCAAAGGTCAATCTTTGAAAAGTATTGAGCTCCATGCAGTTGGTCAAATAAATCATCAATGCGTGGTAGGGGATACTTGTTCTTTATTGTTATAGCATTGATATCCCTGTAGTCGATACATAACCTCATAGATCCATCTTTCTTTTTAACAAAAAGAACATGGGCTCCCCATGGAGAAACACTAGGGCGAATAAATCCCTTATTACTCAATTCCTCTAGTTGTTTCTTTAGTTCGACTAATTATATAGTGTAAATTCTATAAGGGGTCTTTGATATAGGCCATGATCCAGGAATTAAATCAATAGAAAACTCAACTTCTCGTTCCGGAGGATGTCGAGGTAAATCTTCCGGAAATACATCTACAAATTCTTTCACAACAAGTACATCCTCTATTTGAACATTTGTTTCCTCACCCATAGTTATTTCATTCTATTCCTCCCCAATAATTGAATATAGTTGAGCTACTGGGGGTGGATCTAAATAAGAATTAGGTGGTGATGATTCTACTCTAAAGATAAGGTGTTCCTTATTATCATCATTAAGAATCGTAACCTATTTCTTCTTACAATAAATCTTCGCATCATAGACTGAAAGCCAGTCCATACCGAGGATTATATCAAACTCAATCATAGGTATGATGACGAGATCAGCAGATAAAGAACATTTATGTGCTCTAATGGGGACTGATTCACAAAACTTTGTTACAATGATACTTCCCTTAGGAGTTTTATCTGACAACTCCCTTATTAAATCAAATTGGAAATATGTAATTTTCTTAGCAAACTGGGAAGATATGAAACAATGTGATGATCCAGAATCAAATAATGCATTTTCTAAACTTGAGGAAACCATTAAATTACATGCCACCACGTCTTTCGGAGCTTCTACCTCAGCAGTAGTGATAGCATAAGCTTGGCCTTGATCCCTTGGCCTTTTTTGAGGTAAGTTCTCCTGAGGCTTAGGACATTCATTTTCATAATTCCACATCTCCCTGCAATTGTAGCACTGAACGTTGGTGGATTCCTTCTTCCCCTTGCAATCACGAGCTTGGTGGCCTTTTTTACCACACTTGTAACAGACTCTCTTTCCCTTCGAGCAAGTACCGGGGTGTTTCTTCCCACATTTACCACAAGATGGATATACAACCTTTCCCTTCTTCCCCTTATTTCCATTAGCAGATTGATCAGCAGGTCTCTTCCTCTCTTTCTTTGCTTAGAGAATTCCTTTTCGGTCTTGATAGCACATGAGACAATGTCTTCGTACGATAAAAAGGATTGTGAGACTAATGCTCGATGGAGAAATGGTTTTATCCAATAAAATAAACGATCAATCTTACTTCTTGGGTTACATATATAATCTCCAGCATACCTTGCTAACCTTGTAAAGTTAGCCTCATACTTTGCGACATTCTCATCCTCCTTTTGTCTCAGACTTAGAAACTGCCTTTCCATATCTGCTCGGTGGTTGCAAGGAAAGTATTTTTCTAAAAACAGATCTTTGAACTCCCTCCATTCCATATTTGATACTTCTTCATCTTCCTTCGTATTTTGAATCAATGACCACCATTGATCAGAATCTCCAGTGAGGCAGTAAACTTCCATGATAACTTTTTCCCTTTCACTACTCCCCAAAGATAGAAATATTTTATCTAGGGAAAATATCCATTGCTCAGCTACTAAGGGATTTGTACTCCCATTGAACGTTGGTGGTTGTTACCTCATGAATCGATCTAACATTGATCCTCCATGCTGCGGATCAAGGTGATCCATACGGTTAAGGTTATTATTCATAACTTGAGTGAGTTTTCCCAGTATGGTGATTATTTGATCGGCACCAGTTGCATCACAAGATCTATTATATTTATCTTGAATAAGAGGGCAATCCCTACATGGAGTGTGTGCATTGATACGGTTTCCATTTCTTCCACTAGGTGCCATTTCTAAACAATGGCATAAAGTAGATCAGTTTGTGAATCAAAATACATAATCCCATACTTATAAAACACTTAACATAAATTGAAATATTTATGGATATAATACATAATCATAAAAATGTTTTCTTTGAGGAATTATATACTCATAAACCCTTCATAATGATTTATAAATAAAATGAGAGTTATCCTAAGCATATCCCCCGGGAGTGTCGTAACCAAGAGTGCAGCAAGGCCCATTGTCGTGCACCAGTTCTCGTTCGAGTCTAGCTCGAAGCGGTGTTTTCGGGTTTTACCCCTAGGTACATCTGTGCCAGAGCCGCCTCTACCTGCTCGTATCCAGATAGGGATGTATTGCTCCGAAAACTCACAAAATCTCTACAATACCAAAATTCTAGGAAGTTCTTCTATACTAATCATCAAAGTTCATCTTAGGCCTACGTTCTCTAATCAAAGTTTATCGAAATCTAGCTTCCAAGGTCTGTACTAAACTTCATCTGATACCAACTGTAACACCCCGGCCCCAGTTACCCAGAGTTGGTGCATTATTACATAACATTGGCATAATCACAAGAAAGATCAAATCTTGAAAGACTGATTGGTTTAGTAGCCTTGGAAACACTAGATATATTCGTAAAGTTTTACATTACATCATGAAGTGATAAAACTAATACAACAACATATTGTCTCCATAATCCACACTATTATCCCCTCATAATATCCATGCAGGTCATTC
The DNA here is from genome assembly GCA_963277665.1 of Viscum album. Lineage (NCBI taxonomy): Eukaryota > Viridiplantae > Streptophyta > Magnoliopsida > Santalales > Viscaceae > Viscum > Viscum album. The sequence goes on from OY728138.1 coordinate 893,474,275, forward strand.
ATAATTTACTTCTTCACTTCCTGGGAAAAATAAAACATAGAAAAGGGGTGAGCTCAAATGCCCAGTAAGGATAACAATATAGCGAAAACTTTCATAAATAAGAATAAACATTTAAGGAAATTTATAACAAAAACAAAAGCCTTTTAAACTTGAACTTCAACATAGTATGTCAAAAATAAAATGAAATAATTCCATTTACTTATTCACATTGATAATATACTAATCGAATAATCACATGCAATATCAATAACCACTTTTATAATGATGGAATGCATAATGTCAGACTATCATAACCACGTAGCCAAGGCCTCGTGCTAAGAATACAAATAAGATTTTGCCAAGGCCTTGTGCCAAGACACTAGTTTGTCTCATGAGACATACTGATGCATCAAGGAGATATTGCGGGCTCCACCCGTCACATATTAAGTATAATGCATTCCCATATGAAAATGTTTAAACATAACCTAAACATTCGTATTAAAACTAGCAAATGAAATGTCAATACTTTCACCATAAACTATGAATGGTATAAAAATAGCACATCCACAGTCAAACATATCACAAAACCTTCAATACAATATAGAAGTTTTGTATCATAATAAATCAACTTCAAATAAGCGTAAAATCCATCAAAGGATGTTGACATAGATGAAATCAAAACTCTTTTTAGAGAAATATCTCTTTATATTTTGAAATCATTTAAGAGTATTATATTTATTAAATAAAACATTTTATTTGAAAATATTCTTATAAGCTTTTAAGGGAAGCTTCGACGATATTATAACGGTGGAAAATAGCCGCACTCGCCGTATAAGTTAAAAAAACATTCTTACCTTAATTCTGTCGAAAAGGTTAAAAAGCACCTTGTTTGGAAAACGACGGAAATATTCCTTTATAAAACTCTTATAAAAAGTCAAAAAAGGGTATAAATGACATTAACCCATATTCCTTTAAATAGTAAAAATGGTTTGAAATACATTTTTAAGAAACATGAATGTTGATGATAAAGAGATCCCAGTAGATTATTACGTATAAACAACCTCGGATAATGAAGAGATTGTAAAATAAACTCTTACCTTGTACTTTTTCTTGGTTGGGGTAGTTTAAACTCCTGTATAATTGTAAAATAATTTTTATTAAATTATACAAGAATAATATACATTAATATGATATCATATATGATCTTTTAACATTGATTTGTTAATAATATCTTAGTATTATCGTTGTTTTGGTTGTTAACATACTCGTTTTCTTTTATATGTTTTGTTACGTAAGCCTTGTTTGTAATGGAAAGGATGTATATTATTCATATCCAGAATAATATCAAGTCCTTAAACATCATTTTTAAATCATCAAATTATAATTATACTTGAATGGAGACGATGGAGAATGAATCTCATCGCGTTCGTGGAGAAGGTAGTCCGTACGTACGCACGAGCGACAATATCATTCTTTTGATATTAAAATAATATATAAATGGATGGTATATCATATATACAGAATCATTAACATGTTATATTTATTATTTACATGAGTTACACATCATTATTATACCCATCCAAATAATAATATATTGAATAACAATTACACCACGACGTGGAGACGGTAAGCCGTACGTACGCACGTATGGTGACATGTTATTCAAAGGGTGTATAGAATACTGAATATGGTTGTACCATATTTATAATAACATCATAGTATATATATGATACTGGAGTTATTATTTTATAATGGTAACAACAAAGGAAGAAGAAGTGGAAGAAGAAAGGAACTTGGAAAAGGGTGGTGAAATCATTACCTCTTCTTCGGGTTCTTCCTTTTGATTTGATCAAAAGGGATCCATAGGTTGGCTTTCTGATCAAACTAAGGCATCTAGGTTGTAGTGAGGGATGTTGGGAGAGTATTTGGTTAGAGTTTGGCCGAACCAAAAGTCTTTGAAGGTGTGAAGAAATGAGAAGGAGGAGTGCCCTTTTATAAGAGGGGTGAGGGGAACCTTTGTAAAAGCTATAAATATTAATTTATAATAAATTCATATTCGGTTTATAATGGCTCCAAAGTGGATTATTTAAATTTTAAGGTGGGGATGGGTCGCAAACCACTCAACCAATATAATTTAGACAGGTTTGGGTACTTATATTAAGCTTATCTTTAAGTATTAACTCTGAGTTAATTAGTTTCACTTTTACAATGTCTCTTTGTATTTTTATATTATATGGTTAATTAACATACTATATACATAAAGGCGACCCCCAAGTGGTCAATTAATGATACACCTATTAGTAGATAAGTCTCTTGGCCGAACCTTATATTTTTAGGAATTTAATATCAATTAATAATATAATATTTGTTTTAAAAACTCTTTTTTGTCAATTTTGACACTATTTAATAGTTGATTTTTGTGAAACTCATAACAGAATTATTACTTCGAAAAAAGTTAATTAAATAAATACTAATATGTCATATTATCCTATAAAATTATTGTAATTCATTAAAAGTCTCAAATTATATTTATTTGTGTATTTATAATATAAATTATTTTAAATTTTCACTATTATGGTAATTACTGCATCATCATTGTGTCATAAATAAATTAACTTATTTAATCTCTAAAAATTATACATAAACTATCATTATGTATTAAATAGTTTTATCTTTCTAATGAATATTTATAGTCGAAAATCCGACATATATAACCCTATGTAAAAATTGTTTTTCTAAAAGATATATTCTTGTGTCATTTTTGTATTCATTTTAACTTAATTAAAATTAAGTGTCCCTATCACCTACAAGTCGCTCCATGGGGTCCCCAAATCGACCCAAAGATGCCTATGGTCGAACATGTATCAACCAATAAGGCTAGGACACGTTTTAGGTTAATTTAGTATTATTATAATATTATTTTTAACCCTTATTTACCGGATTTAACCTTAACCGTGGTAAATAAAATATTTACCGAAGTAATTATTCAAAATGTCTAAAAATAAAAGTTACCTATTTACACAATTTGAACATACCGATTCCAAATATGGAATCCATTTTTCCAAATTCAAAACACAGAAGTGGCAGAAATTAATTTAAAATTAATTCCCGTTGTTAAAACAAAAAGCGTGTTTTTAAGAGATAATAACTATCAAAGGATTGACACTTGTTTATGTCCGTTTTAATTGTAAAATTATGTCAAATGACAAACATTGTATTAAATGGTAAAAATATATTCTAAATATACTTTAAAACCACTCAAATTCATAATTTATCACTATTAATTATTTTGATTAAAAAAGATGTTTTTAATTAAAATTTAGTAATTTTCACTATTCATCAAAATATTAAAGTTATCTGAAAAGTACCAAAATCTCACCTTAGGCTAAATTAGATATTCCAAATCCAAATATGAAGTCCATTTTGAAATATAAAATATATATAATTTCAAAAAGTAGGTATTACTATTCATAACGGCTAGTTTGATTGGTTATGGTGTGTTAGAACTCAGTGTTGCGTACAACACACGCAATCACATTATTCAAAGAGAAGCGTACCGTAGAAGCTTGGGGTGTTACATTTAGAGGATTATGGAATGATGGCTTTGAGCTCCCAATCTGACCACACTAAAGATGCACAAAAGGGAGATTTGGAAAACAAGGAGTAGAAACAGATGGAGGAGACTTCTAAAAAATTGGTTCCCTAGGTTTACACTTCACTCTATATGGGTAACCCTTAGGAGCACCAAGGAAAACCATATTTCCACTTATTATGGAGTATCCTATAGGAACCATTTCTACTAAAAATTCCACATATACTACCTTCCTAGATAGTGTTTCCCTATATGAGAGATCTCAATCCATAATCTCTAGACTAAGACCCTAGATAAAGATAATATCCTTAATATGATATTTTAATGCTATATTCAAGGAAAAGGAAACAAACTCTTTAAAGTGACCAACATAGGACTTCAAAATCCATTAACCTTATTGAATTATGACGAGGTCTACCACATTCTGTAGGACCCCGGGACACCCTGAGAGGGGAGGGGTGAATCAGGGTGGCAACTTTTTCTTCTTTTAGTTGAGGATCTTGTTCCCACGTTGGTAGGAACTACTTAAACCTGTATGATGGATATGAACAGTAATTAAACATTCACATGAAGAGATATGACACAGATATTTTTACTTGGTTCACCGCTAAGGGCTACGTCCAAGGAGCATACGCCGACAGGTTGTCGGTCGTACCTAAATCCACCATGCTTCACTAGCTACGGATTACAAAGGTTCAGGTACAGAAACTCTGTCCCAGGCTCACTGCCTTTACAATTATTCAGGGATATCTCACTGCGTCCCTCGGGTCACTCCCGTTGACTCCCCCTGGCTCACTGCCGATGGTGAAGTCCCACTTAGTTTATAGACGTGAAGGCCTCTTCAATAAATGTGCATTGATGTTATTTGTCTCCTGTTCAGCATGAGACTTTGCTTGCATCAGGGTTCAGAGTTGATGCTCTTTATAGTTCAATATTTCTTCTTTAGTGCAATGACTGAATGCACTAGATCCCCTTTTCTTCATTGGCCTGAATCACAATCACTTATGTGATTGCTCAATAAATGATGTTCAGCTTACTCGGCATTCATCAGAATCAATTCACCATGTCTGCATGAGATCATGCATGTATCATTTAGATTTCTTCTTCAATCTCGCTTTGCACCAAATGTATCAGGCAATATTTAGCTCTTGTGCATCTCCAGAAAGGTGGGCGTGCTTCAACAATATTTGGCTCTCTTTTTCAAGCCCGGCGCGCAAGTCTCCATCTGGTGCGCAAGTCTTAGCCGCGCAAGTATAAACTGGTGCGCAAGTGTCACCAAAGCACCTGCGCAACTCTGTCATCTTGAACTTCAAACCTGCGCGACTCACTTCCTTCCTTGCCCAAATCACCTGGGGCACTCAACCATCAGTCGGCGCGCAACCTCTACTTGCGCGACCCAACTACCACTTACGCGGATCAACCACCTGCGCGACAAGAGCTTGAAAAATCTCAAAGCCTTGAGCTCCGTTGAAAATGAGGAGGGGTGTTCCAGTATTTATAGGCAAACTAGACCCCCTGCGCGACGGCGCGCAAGTCATCCATCGGCGCGCAAGTCTCGGCCCCTGCTAGGCACTTGCGCGATCAACATCCAAACTTGCGCGAACATCTTTACTTTTCCAAATTTGGATCTTTTGATCTCGAAAAACCATAGGCACGCAAGTTATAATGCATTCAAGGCGTCGGCGCGCAAGTCTATTCCCGGCACATAATTCACCTGTGCGACCTCACCAAACTTGTGCGACCCTTATCCCTTTTCCATATTTTGATGCTCTGATCTTCAAAAAAATATGGCGCGCAAGTTTCCTATCCTCCAAGAGTATGGAGTGCAAGTCCCTTTTCCAAAACAACTCTTCTTCATTTGTTGATTTTGAGGCCCTGAAATTTGGCAAACACTAGAAAACGGCTCCACCTTGTATCTGCTCTTTTTATACCGCCTCCGGATCATCCATTCCTCTGTCGATGTTCTTGAATCAAACATAGATCGTTGACCATAGCTCTTGAACTCAACATGTCACCAAGGAATCTCTTTTGTCAACAAATTTGTATGACATTTGTTTTCTTTGTCGACAAGCACGATCACCTCAGCAGCACTTCTTCTTGGTGATCTGTATCCTTCAGCAACTCTTTTTATTTTATCACAAACTCCACTATTGTGATATGTATTCTTTGAAGGAACGGCTTTCGTACCATCATCTTCTATGACAATGTGATGTGCATGTCCATTTCATAAGTCAACTCATTGGCACATTGCCTCCTTCATCAACCGTCATGATCAACTTCATGCAAACCAAGTGATTCAATCCGTCAAGAAGTCTCTAGAATGGTTCTCACGCAATCATGAGTAATTGCTTGGTCTTCATCAAAGCCCATGGTTCTTATGCAATAAGGAGGAATTGCATGGTCTTCATACAAAAACACAATCCTGCTTTCATAATCCTTGTATGGATTACTCCTCACATTCTTCATTGTGGTAAACAATGTATCACCTTTGACACATGTTCTTTGAACTTACGATCAGCACAACAATCATCTGAATCACTACTCCTCTACGTCATCGGAGTACTTCATGGTATCCTTCATTGTGAGCTTCAATTACTCAATTTTATTAGAGTACTTCTTGATCTCTTTCATTTTGATATTCCATTGACAACTATTGACAAAAAATACAAACCTATACACAAAGTGGGTCCAACAATCTCCCCCTTTGTATTTTGTTGTTAATACCTTATACATCATTTGAAATGAATTTGTCAATGTCAAAATGAGAATCTTCTATTCAATCAACTTTTCTTTTCAAACGTTCGTTTCACTTTCTCTCCCCCTTATTGACAAGAAATACAAAGCACATGGTAGGGAGGGTATCAATCCACACTTAAGCAATGTTTCATTAATCATTTCACTCTAAGTCTACTTGAGAAATGCTCGATGTAGAAAACAAGAGGATTTGATTAAGTCAACAAGGCTGTCCATTATCCACAGATCATGATACCAACATGAGATGATAACTCATGTATCTTGTCTTCAAGGGTTTACCACTTTAATTCCAGGTATAAAAAGATCAACTACAATAGAGAATAATCAACATGAAACTCCTGCACTCACATCAGCAAATCGATCAAAAAAATTCAAGTGCAATCGGCAGGATAAGTGACCTTGGGGCACTTCCATTCTCTTTATGTCACTGGTCAATTCAGTTTCTCCCCCTTTGTAGAATAATCTTTGATCTAAGTAACCAAGGGATAGAGATTGAGAAATGACAGACCTTCTCCATTGGTGTGTTCTTCAAGAAATTCACAGAATAACTGCTTTTGAGTCCACTTGGAGTTGATATTGATTGAAATAGTGATTATGGAAGCTTCTTCATTTTTCTCCCCCTCAAGGGAAAAACTCCTCATCATCTTCATCAAGAGTGATCCTTCATCATCATAATCTTTGAATATCAATTGAATAATCTACTAAGGATGGAAACTACTTCAGCTTGTCTATCAAGAGTTGACAGCATTCACTACTTCTCAGGTTCTCCCCCTGAGAGCATGCTTCACCTTCAATTCCCTTCATTATTAGCACAAATACAATACACAAATGATTACGGGAATAAGGGGGATCATCCTTGCTTCATCAGCAAGACCTGCATGGTTGAGGTTATTTTCTCAACCATGTTCCTTTGTTCGCTCCAGTATTAATGCCTACACACTTAAACATATGTTCCGACATCTGTTGGGGTGGCATGGCTCTGTTAACATTCTCTTCTGCTTTGTGTGGAGAATTGTTCTGCTTAGCAGCCATCATGAATGATACATTCTTACTCCTCTTAAGGACTGCTTCTTGCTCTGGTATTAAGGTTAGGAAACCTTTTGCAATGTGACCAGATTTCTTGCATCTCTCACACAGAACTTCTTTGACACGTTTGTTTCTCTTTGTTTTCAATCTCTCCTACACTGTGTCTTCATCATGTGAAAGTTTTCCTTTTCCTTTGTCACCATCCTTGGCCTTCTCATCTTCAAGTTTCCTTATTCTTTTCAAATCTTCTGGCCAGATGACAAATATGTCATTTGGAACTTTTGCAGCTGGTTTCGGTCTTCCACATGGGTTCATCCGAGATTCATCCCACTTAGTGTTTCTTTTGGATGAATGACCCTTCAATTTCATGGATCTAAAATCCTGGGTCTTCTCAGCTTCCCTACTTGAGATCTTCTTGGGGAAGTGTGTGTTCCCAACATTCTTCTGATTTCTCCCTAAGGTAGCTGCTTCATTCTTTGACGGCATCAGAGGTCTTCTTTTCTTTTCAACAGTGAAAGCATGTTGATTTGTACATGTGCATGCATTGTGACCGTTGTCATTGCATACATCACAGATGTTATCAAGAATTCCAAATCTGTTTGCAGTAAACAGATGCTTCTGGACCTATGGATGTTGCTTCTTCTTCTCTGGATTCCTCCCCTTTGATATAGTCTTTCCCTGTTCTTTTCCATGAAAGGGGTTATAAAAACAATCCATTGCATAGTGCCCAAATCTATTGCAGCACCAACATTGGCCCACAAATCTTTTCTTCTTTGTTTCTTCAGTATTAAGTTGTTGGGCCATCTGCTTAATCGTTTGTGCTCTAATTGAGGAAGAAGCTTCCTCCTTTTTCTTCCTATCCACCCTAGTCATGGTGGTAGGTTTCTTCTTCTCACCGATCCTCATCCATACTTGTTTAGATCTTTTCTTCCCACCTGCACTGATTGTCGGAGTGTATTTAGAAACATGAGTGCAAGATGGTCTGGATGGTACCTTCACTTTCTCAGTTGCCTGTGATAGATCAATGAGCGAAGTCATGATCTTCTTATCACATGTTGGAGGTCTTTTGACAATAGAATCCTCCATTGAGCATTGAGTACCAGCAGCAACTGATTCTTGATGTGGATAATCAAGAGTTGTCATAATCTTCTTGTCACATGTTGGAGGCATTTCAGCTTTAGACTCCTTGTAACGCCCCGACCCTAGTTGCCTAGAGTCGGTGCATTATTACATAACATTGGCATTATCACAAGAAAGATCAAATCTCGAAAGACCGATTGGTTTAGTAGCCTTGGAAACACTAGATATATTCATAAGTTTTACATTACATCATAAAATGAAAAACTACTACAACAACATAATGTCTCCATAATCCACACTATAATCCCCTCATAATATCCCTGAAGGTCATTCATAACTTACATCTTCACATCCTGGGAAAAATAAAACATAGAAAAGGGGTGAGCTCAAATGCCCAGTAAGGATAACAATATAGCGGAAACTTTCATAAATAAGAATAAACATTTTAAGGCAATGTATAACTAATACAAAAGCCTTTTAAACTTGAACATTTAATATAGTATGGCATAAATAAAATTAAATAATGCCATTTACTTATTCACATGGTTATTCTACTAATCGAATAATCACATGCAAAATCAATAACCACTTTCATAATGATGGAATGCATAATGCCAGACTATCATAACCACATAGCCAAGGCCTCGTGCCAAGACTACAAATAAGATTTTGTCAAGGCCTTGTGCCAAGACACTAGTTTGTCTCATGAGACCTACCGATGCATCGAGGAGCTATAGCGGGCTCCACCCGTCACTTATTAAGTCCAATGCATTCCCATATGAAAAGGTTTAAACATAACATAAACATTCGTATTAAAACTAGCATACGAAATGTCAATACTTTCACAATAAACTATGAATGGTATAAAAATAGCACATCCACAGTCAAACATATCACAAAACCTTCAATACAATATAGAAGTTTTGTATCATAATAAATCAACTTCAAATAATCTTAAAATCCATCAAAGGATGTTGACATAGATGAAATCAAAATTCTTTTTAAAGAAATATCTCCTTTTATTTTGAAATCATTTAAGATCCATATAAAATAAAACATTTTCTTTGAAAATATTCTTATAATCTTGTAAGGAAAGTTTTGAAGATTTTATAACGGTGGAAATTAGCCGCACCCGCCGTATAAGTTTAAAAAAACGTTCTTACCTTAATTCTGTCGAAAAGGTTAAAAATGACCTTGTTTTGAAAACGACGGAAAGATTCCTTTATAAACCTCTTATAAAAAGTCAAACAAGGGTATAAATGACTTTAACCCATATTCTTGTAAATAATAAAAATGTTTTGAAATACATTTTGAAGAAACATGGATGTGGATGATAAAGAGATCCCAGTAGATTATTACAAATAAACAACCTCGGATAATGAAGAGATTGTGAAATTACCCTTACCTTGAACTTTTCCTTGGTTGGGGTAGGTTAACCTCCTGTATAATGGTGAAATAATTGTTATTAAATTATAAAAGAATCATATATATTAATATGATATCATATATGATCTTTTAATATTGATTTGATAATAATATCTTAGTATTATCGTTGTTTCGGGTGTTAACTTACTTGTTTTCTTTCATATGTTTTGTTACGTAAGACATGTTTGTAAAGGATAGGTTGTATATTATTCATATCCAGAATGATATCAAGTCCTTAAACATCATTTTTAAATCATAAAATGATAATTACGCTTTAATGGTTACGATGGAGAATGAATCTCATCGCGTTCGTGGAGACGGCAGTCCGTACGTACGCACGAGCGACAATATCATTCTTTTGATATTAAAATAATATATAAATGGATGGTATATCATATATACAGAATCATTAACATGTTATATTTATTATTTACATGAGTTACACATCATTATTATACCCATCCAAATAATATTATATTGAATAACAATTACACCACGACGTGGAGACGGTAAGCCGTACGTACGCACGTATGGTGACATGTTATTCAAAGGGTGGATAGAATACTGAATATGATTGTACCATATTTATAATAACATCACAGTATATGTGAGATACTGGAGTTATTATTTCAGAATGGTAAGAACAAAGGAAGAAGAAGTGGAAGAAGAAATGAACTTAGAAAAGGGTGGTGAGATCATTACCTCTTCTTCGGGTTCTTCCTTTTGATTTGATCAAAAGGGCTCCTTAGGTTGGCTTTCTGATCAAACTAAGGCCTCTAGGTTGTATTGAGGGATGTTGGGAGAGTATTTGGGCAGAGTTTGGCCGAACCAAAAGGCTTTAGAGGTGTGAAGAAATGAGAAGGAGGAGTGCCCTTTTATAAGAGGGGTGAGGGGCACCTTTGGAAAAGCTAGAAATATTAATTTATAATAAATTCATATTCGGTTTCTAAAGGCTCCAAAGTTGACTATTCAAAGGATGAGGTGGGGATAGGTCGAAAACAACTCACCCAATAGAATTTAGACAGGTTTGGGTACTTATATTAACCTTATCTTTAAGTATTAACTCTAAGTTAATTAGTTTCACTTTTACAATGTCTCTTTGTATTTTTATATAATATGGTTAATAAACTTACTATATACATCCAAGCGACACCCAAGTGGTCCATTAATGATTAACCTATCATAATATAAGTCTCTTGGCCGAACCTTAGATTTTTAGGAATTTAATATCAATTAATAATATAATATTTGTTTTAAGAACTCTTTTATGTCAATTTTGACACTATTCAATAGTTGATTTTTGTGAAACTCATAACAGATTGATTACTTCGAACAAAGTCCATTAAATCAATCCTAATATATCATATTAGCCTAGAAAATTAGTTTAATTCATTAAAAGTTTCATATTATATTTATTTGGGTATTTATAATATCAATTATTTTAATTTTTCACTATTATAGTAATTACTGCATCATCATTGTGTCATAAATAAAATAACTTTTTTATTGTCTAAAAATTATAAATAAAATATCATTATGTAGGAAATCTTTTTATCTTTCTAATGAATATTTATAATCGAAAATCCAACAGGTATAACCCTATGTAAGAATTGTTCTTCTAAAAGATGTAAGCTTATACCATTTTTATTTTTATTTTAGCTTTATTAATATAATGTGTCATTATCACTTACAAGTGGATCCATGGGGTCCCAAAATAGACCCAAAGATGCCCATGGTCGACCATTTATCAACCAATAGGGTTAAGACACGTTTTAGGGTAATTTAGTATTATTATAATATTATTTTTTAACCCTTATTTACCGGATTTACCCTTAACCATGGTAAATAAAATATTTACCGCAGTAATTATTCAAAATGTCTAAAAATAAAAGTTACCTATTTACACAATTTGAACATATTGATTCCAAATATGGAATCCATTTTTCTAAATTCAAAACACAGAAGTGGCAGAAATTAATTTAAAATTAATTCCCGCTGTCAAAACAAAAAGCGTGTTTTTAAGAGATAATAACTACCAAAAGATTGACACTTGTTTATGTTCGGTTTAATTGTAAAATTATGTCCAATGACCAACATTATATTAAATAGTAAAAATATATTATAAATATACTTTAAAACCACTCAAATTCATAATTTATCACCATTAATTATTTTGATTAAAAAAGTTGTTTTTAATTAAAATTTAGTAATTTTCACTATTCATCAAAATATGAAAGTTATCAGAAAAGTACCAAAATTTCACCTTAGGCTAAATTTGATATTCCGAATCCAAAAATGAAGTCCATTTTAAAATATAAAATATATATAATTTCAAAAAGTAGGTATTACTATTCATAACAGCTAATTTGATTGGTTACGGTGTGTTAGAACTCGAAGTTGCGTACAACACACGCTACTGTTTTATTCAAAGGAAAGCGTACCGTGGAAGCTTGGGATGTTTCATTTTAAATTTTTTTTGATGTATCCATTTAGTCAAAAAGTTTAAAATATTGTATTTAAAAAGGTTTCACTATCAAAAGTTGATAAAAGTGCAATACTGAAAATGAATCTGTTCTTGCATTATGACTAAGAAACTCATAATATGGATTCTAAAATTATAAGGATTATATAAAGTTTAAAATTTAGTTAATACTATTCATGACCTCTTTTAATGGCTTTTTTTTGGTAAGTCATGGTGCAATTGAACTCGGTGTTGTGTGTAGTGCAAGTTATTGAATTATTTTAAAGAAATAACACACTATGAAATCTTGGGGTGTTACATTCTCCCCTCCTTCAATAAATTGCGTCCTCGCAATTTGAAATTGTTTTTCGAAAATTAAAGGTTGAAAATAGAAAATATATTTGTGGGAAAACCCACATCGGAAATTGGGTTACTATAATTTAGTCTTAATATGAGGAAAAGAGAAATGAAAGGGTCACCACCAAATTATGATCTCGATTAGGAGAACATTGGTGGAAATTAGAGACATATAATTGGAGGAAAAACGTAAATATTTATAGGTAGTGATTGAGGTCATCAATCACAAACAAGTGTAAAATTGAGGTCCTTAAATTCATCAATCTATGATGATTTGAAATACCATCGGTTCAACAAAACATAGGGTATTAGGATAACACATTTTTGACGTTTCAAAATATCTTAGTTGAAATCCCACATCGAAAAATGAATTAATGAGACCTCTATTTAAAATAAAGAGTGGAGAGTATGAAGATTACCGAAAATAACACATACTAGGGTTCCATGTAGGAAAATATGGATATGGAAGAGAAATCTAACCATCAATTATCTGATGGAGAGTGGTAGAGAACATGGCTATGAAAAGGCCAAAAATCCCAAAGCCATAAATTTGTGATGATTTAAGGTACCATCTAGGACAACATTTTTGTTCTAAGTTCCTTTTCTTAATGTTGAGGAATTTATTTATGAGATTGGATAAGATTATAAGGAGATATACTTACTTTATAATTAGAGTTTTGTCCATTAATAAATTTCTACCACAAACTCATCTTTCACTCGTAAAAAAAATCTATTTATACTATTCGTACAGGGTTCCAAAATAAAAGAATTTATAATTCATCTAAAAGATCTTTTAATAAAAACTACATTATTTAATCCAGGACATCTCATGGGCCAGTGGTAGGTGATACACCCTTGTCGCCCTTCGGTTGCGGGTTCAAGTCTTGCAGCCTTGCCGGACGCGACGGGTTGCCGCCCGACCTCCGGGTTGTCCTTTTATGGCAATCCAAAATAATCCAAACAAGAACTATCCAAAATAATTCTATCCAAACTCACAGTCCAACTTTTATAAGGAAGGTAAACATAATATAGATCCTTTTTACCCCGTAATAGCATATGAATACCTTCATCATGTATTCTTTTAATACACTGAAACATCCTGAATTACCATAATCTTTATTGATTACATTCATGCTCCCTTATTCCATATAGAATGCTGGATATACTTCATCAATCCAAAAATGTTTTAAACCCCAACAATGATGGAATATACAAATCATTAATCAGTTCCAAGGTAGTCAAGAATATCCAATATAATTTATCCAAAACAATCACATATTATTCCAAAATCACTACCTCAGTATCAGAACTATATTATGATTTATCATTCTCTCAACCATATATTTTCCAAAAATTTATCCTATTATTGAGTCACTTTTCATTATTCCACACAATCTCAAGTCCTTAATGAAATAGTACTGCAGTACAATCCTTATATACTCCATGATTATTGTAACAAGTACATTGTTGATACAACACTCAATTGACATAATCAACATAAGAACTCTAATCATCCCTCTTCATCTGTGGTAGTATCATAACATGATTATTATCCAATAACATCATTTGCGGCATAGTCTGATGACTGGGACATAGGTTCGCGTAGTGTCCAAACTCCTTGCAAATGAAGCATTGTACATTTGAAACCATTTTCTTACCCTTGCAGTCACGTACTTTGTGCCCTTTTCCTCCACACTTATAACAAACTCTCATTCCTTTCAGGCAAGTTCCAGGGTGTTTCTTTCCACAGTTACCACATATGGGAAAATTCTTCTTTTCCCTCTTCCCTTTATCCATCTTTCTCTCTTCCATCCTTTTCTTCTCTTGCTTCCCTTCAAATCCATAGGACTCAGTAAACTCTTTACTTATCTTATCAACACATGATATTATTTCTTTATATGATGATAATACATGGGAGACTATTTCTCTTATAAATTCTAGCTTAAGACCATGAGAGATATGATCCTTCCTTCTCTTTGAATCATGTGCATTTCTGGAGTTATCATTCCTTCTACTGGGCGCCATTTCTAAACAATGGCATAAACTAGATTAGTTTATGAGTCAAAATACATAATCCCATACTTATAAAACACTTAACATAAATTGAACTATTTATGGATATAATCCATAATCATAAAAATGTTTTCTTTGAGGAAGTATATACTCATAAACCCTTCATAATGGTTTGTAAAGAAAATGAGAATTATCCTAAGCATATCCCCCGGGAGTGTCGTAACCAAGAGTGCAGCAAGGCCCGTTGTCGTGCACCAGTTCCCGTTCGAGTCTAGCTCAAAGCGGTGTTTTCGGGTTTTACCCCTAGGTACATCTGTGCCAGAGCCGCCTCTACCTGATCGTATCCAGACAGGGATGTATTGCTCGGAAAAATCACAAAATCTCTACAATACCAAAATTCTAGGAAGTTCTTCTACACTAATCCTCAAAGCTTATCTTAGGTCTACGTGCTCTAATCAGAGTTTATCTAAATCTAGCTTCCAAGGTTTGTACTAAACCTCCCTCTGATACCAACTGTAACGCCCCGACCCTAGTTGCCTAGAGTCGGTGCATTATTACATAACATTGGCATGATCACAAGAAAGATCAAATCTCGAAAGACCGATTGGTTTAGTAGCCTTGGAAACACTAGATATATTCATAAGTTTTACATTACATCATAAAATGAAAAACTACTACAACAACATAATGTCTCCATAATCCACACTATAATCCCCTCATAATATCCCTCAAGGTCATTCATAACTTACATCTTCACATCCTGGGAAAAATAAAACATAGAAAAGGGGTGAGCTCAAATGCCCAGTAAGGATAACAATATAGCGGAAACTTTCATAAATAAGAATAAACATTTTAAGGCAATGTATAACTAATACAAAAGCCTTTTAAACTTGAACATTTAATATAGTATGGCATAAATAAAATTAAATAATGCCATTTACTTATTCACATGGTTATTCTACTAATCGAATAATCACATGCAAAATCAATAACCACTTTCATAATGATGGAATGCATAATGCCAGACTATCATAACCACATAGCCAAGGCCTTGTGCCAAGACTACAAATAAGATTTTGTCAAGGCCTTGTGCCAAGACACTAGTTTGTCTCATGAGACCTACCGATGCATCGAGGAGCTATAGCGGGCTCCACCCGTCACTTATTAAGTCCAATGCATTCCCATATGAAAAGGTTTAAACATAACATAAACATTCGTATTAAAACTAGCATACGAAATGTCAATACTTTCACAATAAACTATGAATGGTATAAAAATAGCACATCCACAGTCAAACATATCACAAAACCTTCAATACAATATAGAAGTTTTGTATCATAATAAATCAACTTCAAATAATCTTAAAATCCATCAAAGGATGTTGACATAGATGAAATCAAAATTCTTTTTAAAGAAATATCTCCTTTTATTTTGAAATCATTTAAGATCCATATAAAATAAAACATTTTCTTTGAAAATATTCTTATAATCTTGTAAGGAAAGTTTTGAAGATTTTATGACGGTGGAAATTAGCCGCACCCGCCGTATAAGTTTAAAAAAACGTTCTTACCTTAATTCTGTCGAAAAGGTTAAAAATGACCTTGTTTTGAAAACGACGGAAAGATTCCTTTATAAACCTCTTATAAAAAGTCAAACAAGGGTATAAATGACTTTAACCCATATTCTTTTAAATAATAAAAATGTTTTGAAATACATTTTGAAGAAACATGGATGTGGATGATAAAGAGATCCCAGTAGATTATTACAAATAAACAACCTCGGATAATGAAGAGATTGTGAAATAACCCTTACCTTGTACTTTTCCTTGGTTGGGGTAGGTTAACCTCCTGTATAATGGTGAAATAATTGTTATTAAATTATAAAATAATCATATATATTAATATGATATCATATATGATCTTTTAATATTGATTTGATAATAATATCTTAGTATTATCGTTGTTTCGGGTGTTAACTTACTTGTTTTCTTTCATATGTTTTGTTACGTAAGACATGTTTGTAAAGGATAGGTTGTATATTATTCATATCCAGAATGATATCAAGTCCTTAAACATCATTTTTAAATCATAAAATGATAATTACGCTTTAATGGTTACGATGGAGAATGAATCTCATCGCGTTCGTGGAGACGGTAGTCCGTACGTACGCACGAGCGACAATATCATTCTTTTGATATTAAAATAATATATAAATGGATGGTATATCATATATACAGAATCATTAACATGTTATATTTATTATTTACATGAGTTACACATCATTATTATACCCATCCAAATAATATTATATTGAATAACAATTACACCACGACGTGGAGACGGTAAGCCGTACGTACGCACGTATGGTGACATGTTATTCAAAGGGTGGATAGAATACTGAATATGATTGTACCATATTTATAATAACATCACAGTATATGTGAGATACTGGAGTTATTATTTCAGAATGGTAAGAACAAAGGAAGAAGAAGTGGAAGAAGAAATGAACTTAGAAAAGGGTGGTGAGATCATTACCTCTTCTTCGGGTTCTTCCTTTTGATTTGATCAAAAGGGCTCCTTAGGTTGGCTTTCTGATCAAAATAAGGCCTCTAGGTTGTATTGAGGGATGTTGGGAGAGTATTTGGGCAGAGTTTGGCCGAACCAAAAGGCTTTAGAGGTGTGAAGAAATGAGAAGGAGGAGTGCCCTTTTATAAGAGGGGTGAGGGGCACCTTTGGAAAAGCTAGAAATATTAATTTATAATAAATTCATATTCGGTTTCTAAAGGCTCCAAAGTTGACTATTAAAAGGATGAGGTGGGGATAGGTCGAAAACAACTCATCCAATAGAATTTAGACAGGTTTGGGTACTTATATTAACCTTATCTTTAAGTATTAACTCTAAGTTAATTAGTTTCACTTTTACAATGTCTCTTTGTATTTTTATATAATATGGTTAATAAACATACTATATACATCCAAGAGACACCCAAGTGGTCCATTAATGATTAACCTATCATAATATAAGTCTCTTGGCCGAACCTTAGATTTTTAGTAATTTAATATCAATTAATAATATAATATTTGTTTTAAGAACTCTTTTATGTCAATTTTGACACTATTCAATAGTTGATTTTTGTGAAACTCATAACAGATTGATTACTTCGAACAAAGTCCATTAAATCAATCCTAATATATCATATTAGCCTAGAAAATTAGTTTAATTCATTAAAAGTTTCATATTATATTTATTTGGGTATTTATAATAACAATTATTTTAATTTTTCACTATTATAGTAATTACTGCATCATCATTTTGTCATAAATAAAATAACTTTTTTATTGTCTAAAAATTATAAATAAAATATCATTATGTAGGAAATCTTTTTATCTTTCTAATGAATATTTATAATCGAAAATCCAACAGGTATAACCCTATGTAAGAATTGTTCTTCTAAAAGATGAAAGCTTATACCATTTTTATTTTTATTTTAGCTTTATTAATATAATGTGTCATTATCACTTACAAGTGGATCCATGGGGTCCCAAAATAGACCCAAAGATGCCCATGGTCGACCATTTATCAACCAATAGGGTTAAGACACGTTTTAGGGTAATTTAGTATTATTATAATATTATTTTTTAACCCTTATTTACCGGATTTACCCTTAACCATGGTAAATAAAATATTTACCGCAGTAATTATTCAAAATGTCTAAAAATAAAAGTTACCTATTTACACAATTTGAACATCCTGATTCCAAATATGGAATCCATTTTTCTAAATTCAAAACACAGAAGTGGCAGAAATTAATTTAAAATTAATTCCCGCTGTCAAAACAAAAAGCGTGTTTTTAAGAGATAATAACTACCAAAAGATTGACACTTGTTTATGTTCGGTTTAATTGTAAAATTATGTCCAATGACCAACATTATATTAAATAGTAAAAATATATTCTAAATATACTTTAAAACCACTCAAATTCATAATTTATCACTATTAATTATTTTGATTAAAAAAGTTGTTTTTAATTAAAATTTAGTAATTTTCACTATTCATCAAAATATGAAAGTTATCAGAAAAGTACCAAAATTTCACCTTAGGCTAAATTTGATATTCCGAATCCAAAAATGAAGTCCATTTTAAAATATAAAATATATATAATTTCAAAAAGTAGGTATTACTATTCATAACAGCTAATTTGATTGGTTACGGTGTGTTAGAACTCGAAGTTGCGTACAACACACGCTACTGTTTTATTCAAAGGAAAGCGTACCGTGGAAGCTTGGGATGTTTCATTTTAAATTTTTTTTGATGTATCCATTTAGTCAAAAAGTTTAAAATATTGTATTTAAAAAGGTTTCACTATCAAAAGTTGATAAAAGTGCAATACTGAAAATGAATCTGTTCTTGCATTATGACTAAGAAACTCATAATATGGATTCTAAAATTATAAGGATTATATAAAGTTTAAAATTTAGTTAATACTATTCATGACCTCTTTTAATGGCTTTTTTTTAGTAAGTCATGGTGCAATTGAACTCGGTGTTGTGTGTAGTGCAAGTTATTGAATTATTTTAAAGAAATAACACACTATGAAATCTTGGGGTGTTACACTCCTCCAAAGAACATTGAGTTCAATCATCACTCATTTCATTCTTTTGTGAAGTCTCAATATGTGTGTTCTCAATCTTGGTCAATTGAGCTTCCAATTTTTTACCCACAATATTGAGGATGATCTTCTGATCTTCAATCGTGATCATCTTCTCTTCACAATTCTTCTTCAACCTTTCAACCTCATCTTCATGCATCTTAACTTTGTTTTGTAACAAAGAGTCAAGTTCCCTGAATTTAATGGAAGTTTCTTCCAGACAAAAATTCTTGACTTCATTGTTCTTCTTTAGCTCAGCTTCAAGTGCATGGATCCGTTCTTCCAGAGTATTGCTGACTTCACCTTTTTCTTCAAGGGCTTTCACCCGTTTGGTGAGCTTCATACTTTCCATAATTTTTCCTTCCAGCCCCTTTTCCATATTTTCCGCTTCCATTTCAAATCTAGTGATCTCAACCTGCATAGATTGAAATAGGATACAGATAATAACAGCCCTTTCTTATGGAATATCATGCAGATATGTTTTGAGTTTTTCTTGAAAGCATGAATTGGGGGTGTCATCCTTTCCTCTGGAAGAATTCTGAGTCACATGCTCGATACTTTCCATGCCTGATGTTTCTTCATTTTTGGAATGGCATGGAGAACAAGACAATGCATCTTCTTTGGATATGAGGGACTTCTTCAGCTGCTTTTTCTCTTTATTTTTCATGTTTGTCATGGTCTTGCTAGATGTAGACGTCTTCTCAGAAACTTCCTCAAGATTGCTCTTCATTGTTGACTTTAGGAAAGAAAATCAAATCCTCTTCTCAATAGAATTACTTGAGAATATCCAACATACGTTAACCTGGCTCTGATACCACTTGTAGGACACCGGGACACCCTGAGAGGGGAGGGGTGAATCAGGGTGGCATCTTTTTCTGCTTTTAGTTGTGGATCTTGTTCCCATGTTGGTAGGAACTACTTAAACCTGTATGATGGATATGAACAGTAATTAAACATTCACATGCAGAGATATGACACAGTTATTTTTACTTGGTTCGCTGCTAAGGGATACGTCCAAGGAGCATACGCCGACAGGTTGTCGGTCGTACCTAAATCCACTATGCTTCACTAGCTGAGGATTACAAAGGTTCGGGTATAGACACTCTGTCCCAGGCTCACTGCCTTTACAATTATTCAGGGATAGCTCACTGCGTCCCTCGGGTCACTCCCATTGACTCCCCCTGGCTCTCTGCCGATGGTGAAGTCCCACTCAGTTTATAGACGTGAAGGTCTCTTCAATAAATGTGCATTGATGTTCTTTGTCTCCTGTTCAGCATGAGACTTTTCTTGCATCAGGGTTCAGAGTTGACGGTCTTTATAGTTCAATAGTTCCTCTTTAGTGCAATGACTGAATGCACTTGATCCCCTTGTCTTCGTTTGCCTGAATCACAATCACTTATGTGATTTTTCAATAAATGATGTTCAGCTTACTCGGCATTCGTCAGAATCAATTCACCATGTCTGCATGAGATCATGCATGTATCATTTAGATTTCTTCTTCAATCTCACTTTGCACCAAAAGTATCAGGCAATCTTTAGCTCTTATGCAGCTCCAGAAAGGCGGGCGTGCTTCAATAATATTTGGCTCTCCTTTTCAAGACCGGCTCGCAAGTCTCCATCTGGCGCGCAAGTCTTAGGCGCGCAAGTATAAACTGGCATGCAAGTGTCACCAAATCACCTACGCGACTTTGTCCTCTTGAACTTCAAACCTACGCGACTCACTTCCTTCCTTGCCCAAATCACCTGGGGCGCTCAACCATCAGTCGGCGCGCAACCGCTACTTGCGCGACCCAACTACTACTTACGTGGATCTACCACCTGCACGACGAGAGCTCGAACAATCTCAAAGCCTTGAGCTCCGTTGAAAATGAGGAGGAGTGGTCTAGTATTTATAGGCAAACTGGACCCCCTGCGCGGCGGTGCGAAATTCATCCATCGGCGCGCAAGTCTCGGCCCCTGCAAGGCACTTGCGCGATCAACATCCAAACTTGCGCGAACATCTTGACTTTTCCAAATTTGGATCTTCTGATCTCGAAAAACCATAGGCGCGCAAGTTATAATGCATTCAAGGAGTCGGCGCGCAAGTCTCTTCCCGACACATAATTCACCCGCGCGACCTCACCAAAACTTGCGCGACCCTTATCCCTTTGCCATATTTTGATGCTCTGATCTTCAAAAACATATGGCGCGCAAGTTTCCTATCCTCCAAGAGTATGGAGCGCAAGTCCCTTTTCCAAAATCACTCTTCCTCATTTGTTGATTTTGAGGCCCTGAAATTTGGAAAACACTGGAAAACGGCGCCACCTTGTATCTGCTCTTTTTATACCACCTCCGGATCATCCATTCCACTATCGATGTTCTTGAATCAAACATAGATCGTTGACCACAACTCTTGAACTCGACATGTCACCATGGAATCTCTTTTGTCAACAAATTTTTATGTCATTTGTTTGCTTTGTCGACAACATGATCACCTCAGCAGCACTTCTTCTTGGTGATCTGTATCCTTCAGCAACTCTTTTGCTTTTATCACAAACTCCACTATTGTGATATGTATTCTTTGAAGGAACGGCTTTGGTACCATCATCTTCTATGACAATGTGATGTTCATGGCCATTTCATAAGTCAACTCATTGGCACATTGCCTCCTTCATCAACCATCATGATCAACTTCATGTAAACCAAGTGATTCAATCCGTCAAGAAGTCTCTAGCATGGTTATCATGCAATCATGAGTAATTTCTTGGTCTTCATCAAAGACCATGGTTCTTATGCAATAAGGAGGAATTGCATGGTCTTCATCCAAAAACACCATCCTGATTTCATCATCCTTGGATGGATTACTCCTCACATTCTTCATTGTTGTAAAAAATGTATCACCTTTGACACATGTTCTTTGAACTTACGATCAGCACAATAATCGTCTGAATCACTACTCCTCTACTTCATCGGAGTACTTCATGATATCCTTCATTGTGAGCTTCCATTCCTCCATTTTATTAGAGTACTTCTTGATCTCTTTCATTTTGATATTCCATTGACAACTATTGACAACAAATACAAACCTATACACAAAGTGGTTCCAACACATTCCTCACTTTCACCTCCATATTTGTAAACCATTGGATGAAATTAGTGTTAATTTTTTTTAAATATATCCAAAATTGAAATGATGATTGGAATCTTGACTTCCACAAATACAGACTTGGTTCCACAAACGAACATAGAACATCTCACATCCTCATGGTCTCAAGAGTCCCTGAATCCTTGAAGACATATTCTCTTTCCGTAATACATTCCACATCCTTTAACATATTTTGATAACCAAGTAAAACTAAAAACATATTAAAATAATTCATCTCTAACAACCCATTAGGAATCTTAGAGGGTTAAAAAACTAGAAAAAGACTCACTGGAATCCTTTTGATCCTTTCTGGGCAGAATAATCTAAATAACATAGAAAAAGAAAAATATTTTATTTGAAATCCATATACCTGATTTAGGTTTTTTTTCCCCTACATTTTTAGAGATGGTTGGGGGATTATGACATCACATGACTCAGGCTCATTATGGAACATTACTCTCTAAAAGATCACTGTGAAACACTAGTTTTATTCCATTTTCATCTACCAAATCACACAAACCAAAAAAATCACCAATGACATAAACTAAAAAAACCCAAAGAAGAAGACTCAAGTCCTTAACTGCCCTTGTTGACTTGAGGCTCAAGATGAGTAAGAGTTTGCAGCACTCTTCCCATAACTTCCACCTGATTCCCAAATATTTTATCTCTAGAATAACTAACATACCAAATAATAAGGGATATTCTAAAACGATATTTTCATGAACTGAACCAGGTTGACCCCAAACTGATCACTCGAGTCATCCCATGATAAGGACCAAAAGGTGTTCCCAATCCACCCAGGCTAGACATTAGTGTCAAGCATTAGATATCTTACACTTGGGAATGATTTATCCCATAATAATCCGATCAAAATGAATAAATATATATCAAACGTAAAAAAAAGATAATCCATAAACCACTAATAAAAATAAATACATAAAAAGATATAGATACAATAGTAGTGAAAAATTAAAAAGGGTTAAAACAAAACCAAGAATATATCCAAACATGACCAAATATAATCTTTATATGACCTCTTGGTCCCCACATCCCATAAGATGAGCCCCCACAATAAGAAAAAATAAATTGAACCAAACCTTCAAAACAACTTTGGTCTGCTGATGTCGAGTGGCCCAAGTAGGGTGTGAGAATAAAATAGTTCAATAGGTAAGCACCAGAGAATCCACACATATAGTTTCTTGAAATAGTATATTAATTATAGTTTGAAATACATTTAATGAAAATTTGGTTTTACTCTTTTAGAATCATAAACATTTATTTCAAAAAATCCCACTTTTAAGACAAGACATGATTTTCTATCTTGAAAAAAATTCTCATTTAAAAGAAAGTTTAAAAAACAAATACAAGTAAGAAACCTAAATTTAGTAAATCATACGAGTAGTGGAAGTCAAAATAGAGAGAAACAATAGGGTATAATCAACAAATCCATAAAATAAGGGGAACAATACAAGTAATAACAATAAAAAGCTAAATAAATAAGTAACTAAAGTGATGTGAAAATAAAACAATTTCATATAGATATATAATCATGGTATTTTACCATGCATAATGAGAAGAAATCCCTAAAAGCACTTGGTTTGGAACCACCTACTAGTATATGGTGAACTTCCATAGTAAATAATCAACCTTGCTACTCTAAAATGGCATAACCAGTGGAAAATCCCACTTGTCCTATCCTCTATCAAATGGGTTTTAATCCATCTCAATGGCACTAGAAATAAATCTTCACTCAACCATCTAGATGATTTCCAAGAATCCCGTGATAATATTATAAACTATAGTGAGGTGGTCATAACATTCTTGTAAGTAAGCATAAATCACAAATACTATAGATTTTTCTTTCCCAATCCTCAACACAAAATATTTGAAGACCCTCACATCGGAAGGACAAAAAATGGGTTCCTATATTACATATACCCTTTTAAAATTTTCAATTTTTCCTAAATGTCAAGTTAATTTAAGACCCATTTTGAAAATTTAAAAAAGTTCCAACCGGGTCGTGACACATATAAATATAAAACCATTTCCAATGAGAAATCATTTCTTCTCAAAATAGTTTCCAAACCCATTTCCATGATCACCGTGTGAAAATGAATCTTAAGATATTCCAAATGGGCCTTCCATGTCAAGTGATCAAAAAATCATATATTAAGGGGCCAAATGGGATAAGATTTAGAAAACACCTTTGAAAACCATAATTTTAGTCCATTAGGAACTAAAAATCCATTTATAAATGTTTTATTTTTTAAAAATACCATTTGGGAGATGAAGTGGAAGAGAAAAATAAATATATAAGAGGAGTTCTTTGAAAACTAGGATCAAGATGGACACTTTAATGGAATTTTATTTATATATGTGTGTTACAATCCACATGTTCACCTAGTGAACATAGGTATTTCTACATATCCAACAAAATATATCTACATAGAAAACCACTAAAATTCCAAATAATCAATTGTGTAGTCCTAATAAATATTACACTAAGGAATAAGAGTTCACACACAAGCACCAAAATATAAAGAAACACCAAAATCACACACAATATCAATTACACAAGTAATCAAATTTACTAAAACCCAAATAAGGCCAAAAAATCCAAAAGTACTCAATTTTATTTAACGTTGTTAATTAAAATTTTATTAAACACCTCATGTGAACATACCCATAGGAATAATTATATAAATCCCTTAAACACCCATTTTCAACCAATTGACAACAACACAATACCACAATAAATTGAACTAGCACATCAAAATCAGGAATAACACATTTAGAAATTAATTATAAATACTCAACAATCAAATGGGTTATTCTGTAGAGGAAATGGATAGAAATAACTACCTCAAAAGTATATGAATTATAGAAAACTATAGGTGAAGGAATAACTAATCCCAGTAGAAAAACCAAACACCCTAAAATCAAAAGAACCACAATCCAACATCACCCTTCTACCCCCTAGTGTTTGTCCAAGAGGGATCCAAACCAAGAAAAAGCATGAAACCAAGAGATGGTGATAATAAGAGGATACAATTGACCAAAAATGAAAGCAAACATACATATAATTGAAGGAGTTGCATCAATTATCCATGTAGAGACAAAAAGAAACGGGTTTCGGAGCCCCCTGGTGTGACTAGGTTGAATAGGGGAGGAGAAACTCACAATATAGTTAAAAAGTGGAGTAAAGATGGAAATTTCAGGTTTTAACAATATTTTTATATTCTATAGTTTGGTCACAAGGTTTTCCAAACCATGCACATGCTAATAGAAGGATGGGTCACCAATACAGGCTGGCAGCATGGCTTCAAAAAACATGAGCTAACTATGAAAATCAGTTCTTTCAAAATGACAGAGCCTCTCAAATTCTTTCTTCATGTTTTATAATAACCATTTGCAAGTTCTTAACCTTGTCATAGACATTACCATTCGGTCAAATGTTTAATCATTTGTGTCACACGATTTGGGATAAAAAAATTGACATTACAGGAAAAATTGTGGAAGATCAAAATGAACAAGAAACATCCTCTTTTATTACCATTCACACATTTTCTACCCAAACTAAACACACTAACCATGCGCAGGACGAAAAACAACTTGAAACCTTCAAATATAAAAAATCCTCATTAAGAACCCAACCCAAACCATAATATAAATATCAAACACAAAAAAATAAAAAATAACAAAATAAATAAAGTAAAATTAGGGTCGAGATGTGACAATTAAAATGATCAATATAATTTTGTGCATCCCTCACTTATTTATCATATTATCACATCAATTACCACATCATTAGACACTCAAGATACTTTCATTTAAATATATATCATAAAAAAACATTTACCAAACAATAACGAACAATATATGAATAAATTATCATCTATAAATCACATCCCTATTATGTTTTCCATTATATTATTTTTCAATTTTGAAAGTTTGAACTCTTTAGCCAAAGATAAACTAAATCATTCTTAAACAACATCAACAATAGTTAATAAATAATAGAGAATTTTTATCACTTAACTTATATGAAACATGATTTATAAAAATACCAATAAGAGACAGATCTTGATAATAAAACTCTCATAATCTCACATGGATCATCTAAGAAAATTTTACACATTAAACTATGATCAATCCTCTATCACACCCACATAGTATCCACCGTCAAATCTCTTCAATATTAAAGAAATAAGTGAAAATATGAGGAAGAATAATAATAATAAATAAGAACCCATTTAATATAAAAGATTTTATCTCCTGATAAGTGGTATCAAATATCAACAAAGGTCATCCAAAACCCTTAAAATTGAGGCTCAATAAGAGAGAGGGAATGAAATTAGATTATGAGAGTGACTTAATTTTTAATTAAACCTGGGTGAACCAAACCATGTTCTGATTTAGTTTGGTCAATAATGATTATAAAATCATGAATCTATTAATTAAAGAGCACAAAAATCTCATCCAAATGTTTCATATGATTTCTAGGTATTTTGATAACTCAATGTTCGATAGAGTATACAACATGCACCACTGAGATTAAAGAAACTATGGAATGTTAACATTTAAATATGACAATTATAACCTAGAAATCAAATTAGATGATATGAATAGGAATAACCACATTATAAAATATATAGGAAGTTTATACTCAATAAAAATTTATTCATTACTTCTTAGGAAATAAAAAACACAATTTTAGTAAATCCATTTATTCTTCAAAAATATGTTTTCATAAATAATGATTTTTATTGATTTCTATGAGAAAATAAATTTAGTTTTTGAAACTTTCATAAAATTTATTTTATTATATTAAATTTACATTTGGAATTATCATATGAAAATTATCTTATGGTGAAGTTTTGAGGTTTTTTTTGAAAATTTTTATTTTTATGATAAATACTAAAAAATAATTATTCTGTTGAAAATTTTATTTTTATTTCATGAATTTACAAATATATATATATATTAATATTGTTTCAAATAAAAAATAGTTAAAATATGTTAATAATTATTCAATTATAATCTTTGTAATCGTTTTTTTACTTTAATTTTCAATAAAAACATTTTTATACATAAAAATGTATTTTTTATAGAACTATTTCTATTTCGTTTTGTGTTTTAATCATAAATTAATTTAATTCAACTATTGAACATGAATATTGAAAAATGGATTCCATATTTTTAATTAGTACATTCAAATTTGGTAAAAAGGACCCTTTTATTTCTGGTCATTAATAGTTGTAACTATAGTGAATAATTGCCATAGTGGTAAGGGTAATTTGGGAAATTATCATTAAAAATAATGTTATAAAGAATTTAAAATCAATCCAAAACATTAATTAATTAAATTAGATTATTATATTTCATCTATATTCATCAAAAATTATAAAATATTTTTTATTCCATTTATTTTTTCCTTTTACCATTATAATACTTAAGTTAGAGATAAAAAATATCACTTATCCTCTTTTAATATAAATATTGTTTTTTGATAGGGATAAATAAAAGATATGTTCAAATATAAATACTCATTTGAAATATAATTTTTTTATTGTGATAATGTTTTTCAAATTTTTAATTATCAAATAATTACTCTAAATGATTGTGTCATTCCATCAAAACATTTGTTTTATTAATATAAAAATGAAATAAATGATTTTAAAAATACTATAATTAATATAATTTGAAATATTTATTATTTTATAGGAGTTTTTTAAATAAATATAAAATTATTGTGATTTTTAAAGAAATATATTCGAGTTCCATATTTTTCTTGATATAATTAAAGTCAAATTAAATGAATAGTGTCAAAAATGACATTAATGATATTTTGTAATGAATAATATTTAATTAAATGATTTAAATTTAATAAAAATATTATATTGGGTAAAATGAATTTTATATGATTGAAAATCTAAATCATGGTCCATTTATCAGTTTTTTTAGATTGTATTGTTTCATTATTGACACTTAAATGATACAAAACTTTAGTAGTATGGTAATTGTAAAAAAGAGTTAATGGTGGTTAAAACTAATAGATAAGTGTAGAAACATAACCAAAAAATATTTTATAATATTATATTAAATTTTAATAATATTATATTTAACTTATACAAATTTATATCTATTTTTATAAAAAAATTCATTTATATAATTTTAATACTTTAATAAATTCCAAGAATACCCCTACCCTCATTGATAAATGGACATCCCATCTCTCAATTATTCACAACACTTTGATCCATCGATATCAGCTAATACATGACTAATTATTTTCTCAATATCCATAAATAATTTACACAGTTTCTATTATTCTTAAAATACCATCCCTTTATCCCATAAGAGAAGATTTAAAAGAGCTCTTTCAAAGAAGATGTAATTGTCGTTACCGACACTTTCAAATTTTGTTCTTTTTCAACATCCTATAAATATATTATATCCATCATAAGATAATAAATCAAATTATTATCAATATAATAATATTTTATTATGATTATATTACAACCATTTTCTATCCCTTTTCAATCTTAAGAAAATTCACAAAAATCATTTGTGCGTGTATACAAATTATTGTCTCCACCTAGATATATAATTCATTTTCCATTACCACTCTACTTGGATAGTTATAAAGATGGATATAATTACTATGTTTGATATTTATAACATAAATATGCCTATTCAATTTTAATATCATATTCTAGAATTGTATTTCCTCAGAGTTGATGACGATAAATGGTGGTCTTTGATTAAAAATACTAAGGATGAAGAAGAAATATAACTTATGGGGTAGAAAGAGTTTAATGTAATATTATTAAATAAATATTTCCATAATGAGAAACAATATGAAATAAAGATAATTATTCTTAGCATAAATAAAAATGAGTCAAAATGTGTTACAGACTATAAAGATAACATTATAAGATTATCCAAGTACTATATGGATATATACATAATCCATAGGGAAATATTGACCATTTATATTAAAGCCTTAATTCAAACCACCGAAGAGCACTGGTTTAATAAAATGTTTCATTATATTATGAAATATTATTATGTTTTGTTAAAATAGAGAAATAATTTTCTAGATCCTATAAAATCAATGGGAATCAATAGATGAAGACATCATCTAAAAAATATAAACAATAAAAATAATCAAAGAAGAATATAGTAACAATAAATTACCATCATGTGAAAATTGTGGAAATAAACATCTAATAAAATACATAAAGGTCAAGTAATTTTGTTACAAGAGTTGAGATAAGGGTCATTTTTCTAATGAATGCAAGGAGGAGATAAAAATAAATGATGTTGATTGCATAAAATTAATAGAAATGGGTCATTATTCACACCACTACCCAAATTATAAATAGAAAATACAACATAATAGGATTAGTCTATAAGTCAAAGATTATGTGATCAATAATGCTCATGTTGAATTTCCTATTGATGTGTTAAATGGTACATTAATCATAGCCTTAAATTTGGAATGTTATTTATCAGATTCTGGATCTTTGTGATCTTTTATATCATCCTTGATTTTCATTAAATTTAGGTACTAACCTATCCCCTTAATAAGGAAGTTTTTATTCAAAAATATGAGTAGAAATCACGCCTCAATAAGTATGTGTCAGTCATTTAACATTATAACCTTTAATTTTACCCCATTTTCATATTTTATAATTATACCTATTGTAGTATTTTATTTAATCCTTGTTATGGATTAAATTTCAAAATATAATGTATTTTTTATAAATAGAATTAAATTATGATTCATGATCAATATTCATAAAAAATAAAAGTATGTTCGATAGTATATATGACACACAAACAACGAGCCTAAATAAACAATGAGATATTAGTATTTAAATACAACCACCATAACCTAGTCGTTAAATTGGAGGGTATGTAGATTATTAACTAATTTATAAAATATATATTAAGTTACTACACAATATAAATTTATTAATAAATTCTTAATAAATAATCACTCATCTTTTAATAATGATATTATATTCTATAAAATATATGTTCCATCAAAAATGATATTTATTTATTTTTATGGAAAAGATTAATAAATATTTTATATAACATTTAGAAATATTATTTTATGAAATTAAAAATATTTTTAAAATCATCATTATAAAATTATCTTAGGGTGAATCTTTTGGAGTTTTCTTAAATGGTATATTTTTCAATTAGTAGAAAAAATCACTGATTTTTCAAATAATGGCATTTCATTTCATTAAATATAGTAAAATAAATATTATATTATATTTTTTATTTTTTATTTTTTATTTTTTATTAAATTTAAATTTTAAAAAAAATAATTTATTATAATCAACTTAAATTCATTTTAGTCATAAATTTTCATAAAGTTGGTATAAGTTTATTTTTATTCTTAAAAACACGTTTTTTTGCAAACTATTTTTAAGTGCACAAGGATTATCCATTTTAATTAATAAAATAACCCCTATTAAATAAATATTTAAATTAAATTAATAAATTATAAATCTTTTCATAAGAATTTAAATTCATATATTAATTATGGATTGTCATAGAGTAAATATAAGATCATTTATTGCATGGAAAATGCATTTCTTGAAAACCTGTTTTTAAAAACATTTTTTAGGTCTTATTTTAAATTTAATTCTTAAAAATCATGGATTTGAATTAAATAAAATTGATTAAATATTATTTTTCATCATATTTAATGTTATTTAATATGTTAAAAATAATTTTTGTCATGATTAATAATAAAAAAAGGTAAAAAAACTAATTATCAAGGTGAAAAACTAAAATGGAAAAAGTGAATACTGAAAGAGGTAAATGGAATAAAATATTTAAAAATATTTTTCATTTTGAATTTTAGAGGTGTGGATTGACCATATAACAACTCCATTCCATTTTTTATCAATTTTTATAGCATTTTCTTGAGATTAACTTCCCATTATTGGATAATTTTGGGTATTTATAGAAATGTTACTCTCTCACACTTATAAAATGGAACCTATTATCCTATCCTTTACAAAATACAAATGATTTTAGTTTATAAAATATATAATTAAATACCTTCCTTCTATACCCACATCATATATTCCTTTTTTATCATAAATCTAATCTATTGAGGCCTTAGGTATAATCCTAAAGAGGTTTTCTGAAGAAGATGTATCATTCCTAACCGAGCATCATTATTTTATATCTTCTTTTACATCCTTAAAATATTACTCAATAATGATTATATAATAAAATAATTATCTTCTATATACTGATATTTTATTATTTTAATGGAATAACCTACATGAATCTCCTCTCCTCTCAAATGGAAAATGAAACCATCATTTTTGTGTACGGTAGACTACCACCTTCCAAACTGGGGTAATTATTCTTCCATAATCACCTCTAAAATCTATTCATGATTATGGATTTAATGTTTATATATGATACTCCAGAAAACATAAACATTATTGAAAAATAATATATCATATACCTTCTTACCATACCGTCCATTCAAAAATGATAGTGTCACTCATGTGTACGGAATACTACCGCCTCGAGAACCGATGTGATTCATTTTTTATTTACTGCATCACATGGATTTTATATTTAAGTGTATATAAAGAAATTATATGATATTTATAATTTAATAATTACTCTATAATGTTACAATAAAACTTACCTTATTTCTATAATTATCATTGAAAAATGGAAATAATACTCATGCGTACATATAACCTACAATCTTCATGATTATAACACATTTCATTTTTCATAATCTTCAGTAATCGTTAGTTTTAATAATATAATTTAGGAATGAAATTTATAATTATTTCATAATTATTCTTTTGGATATGATGGAACAATTTCTTCGTTTACCATGTTCATCCTGTCTAAGTCATTTTAGACACATGAACTTAACACCATTAAAACGTCCAACATGAACATAATTTATTAGATAAATATAAATATAATTTAAAAAAATGAAAAATTTATTTAATTAAGTAAATAATTATCATAATTTTATTACACAAGAAGATAATGTACGTATGTGATGATTCAAACTCAGGATAAGGAATTTTATAACACAATTTCATCCATTGGGTTATATTAATCATTCATTTTTTTATATTCTAATGTTATTTGTCTAATTACAATTGAAAATTTTATGTTGTATTTAAAATTTTTTCATGTTAATTTTGATTTTGAACACTAAATTACTTTATTGATTAATTCCCACTTCAATGACATGACCTTTTTAGGGGTTTTCATCTCAAAACTTTCTTTTTTGAGACACATTCTCTTCTATGAAACTAATTTATTTTAAAAGGTATATACACTACAAATTGAAAATTTAGAATCATGTATTATTCTTATTCATGCTATTTTAACTTTAAAATCAAGCAACTCCTCACTCTTTCAATTGGTTTTAATTAAAAAAATTCTCAAATAATAAGATATATTCATATCACTTTTATTTTTATTAGACATGTGTCATATTCACCCCTTATTTATTTTATATGATTTTTGTACTACCCATTTGATATTTTAGTACCCCCGGATTCAAGTAAGTAACCCAATATTTTTTATGTATGTAAATCTTATAAGTAATGTTTGGGATAGTTTCAATAACTTTGGAAGTTTTTTTAGGGATTTTCTATATGTGAACAGTTGGTGCATAGTTTGGAAAAGCCATACAACACCTACCAGAAACTATGGAAAATGAGACAGGGGATAAAGGGAAGGAACACAGGCAGAGTACATATTTCCTAAACCATGTAGAAACCTTGGTAAAATTGTGTTACTTGAGATCATATGCTTTGACACATCTGGTGAATGGTTTGGGAATATTTCAAGGTTCATCCATCAGGCACTAGTTGGTGCATAGTTATCACACATTATTCCTAATCTTGCGACTAAACCATTTGCGGTTAAAAAACTAGATCCTAAAAACGGTTATATGTTGGATTGATTTTTTAATGCCACGTCTTTCATTAAAATATCCCTAACTCAGGTTTTTTCCCTCTAAAAGGTTGGAGAACCTCTTCCTATCATTTTATAGGAAATCTATAGGCTTCTCTTGGTGAATTGAAGTTGGATTGTCGTGGTAAGTGATCATTTTTGGTTTTTCATGGTTATTTTTCATAGATCTACTTCTCCATATATTCTTGTTTCTTAGAAATATATATTTTTTGGTTATATATAACATTGTTAATTCCAAATATGATTATATGTCTCTTGGTTTATGATATGTGATGAAATATAAGGCGGTTTTATAGTGATTCAACCCGATTTCATTGATGTTTGAGTGTAGTCCTTCATTTTCTTCATAAAACCCGAGGTAGGAGTCTTCACTCTTGACTAATCTATTTATAACATGAATTCATATTTTTGAATTGATTAAATTTATTGAAATTAATTTTAAAATTTGTGTGCAATGCATGGTAGAAAAATTCTATTGTGATGGTTTGTCGATTTCTATGGAATTGAGAATTTTTGTGAAAGATGCTTTGTTAAATGGTTTTAAAATGATTATTTTAAAAATTATTTTTTGGTTTTAATTACTTTATAAAGGTTTTCAAATAAAAGGTTGTTTGTTTTGAAATTTATTGTTGCAAAGGTTTTCAATAAAATGTATGTGTTATTGAAATGGGTTTGGCATCGAAGTGGTTTTGGCATTGAAATGGTTTTTGGGCATACTTGGTTGTGTGTGTTCATATTGAATGATGAGGTTTGGCTGAAATATGAACTTTTTATTGGTTATAAAGGGGTAATGGAACATGGTAATTAATTACTTTTTGACAACATGGTAGATTGATGAGAAACTGCTAATGAATATAGAACTGTCATAATGAAGAATTCAAGCGTAGATGTGTGGATGTGTGGGTATGTGGATTCAAACAGGATATGACAAAAATGGAAACATAGAATGGTTTTGAATAATTTTATTAGTTGATTTTTTAAATTTGTTTTAGTGTAGAAAACTATTTTGTTAAAATAGTTTTGGTTTTGTGGTAAATTGTTTCATGTTGTTTTATATAAATTGTTTAATAAAAATTATTTTATAAAATGTGATAATTAGTTCTATATTAGTGGCCTGAGAAGGGAATTACATGGAGAAAAAATACTACGTTTCATTACTAACCACTACTTTGGGACTTTGTATATTTTTAGTATATTCTTTATAGAGACATAGGTAAAGGTAAAGAACGACACTTCTCAAGTAGTACTTCATGACTCTGGAGAATAGAGTTGGAATTAGATTTTGGAGTTATATCCTTGGAGTCTTTGAGATTTTTTATTTTTTCATTAACTATACGCGCTGGGAAAAAATCCCTCAAGGTTTCACCTCAGTTTTTTTAGGTTGATTATATTTTTTGTAAAATCCATATGAACGTGATCCATTTTGGTTTGTATTGCGGAAGCTGGTTATTAAGGTGGTATAATTTCCCCGTGTTTGCCAGTTTTTTTGG
Source organism: Viscum album (assembly GCA_963277665.1). Lineage (NCBI taxonomy): Eukaryota > Viridiplantae > Streptophyta > Magnoliopsida > Santalales > Viscaceae > Viscum > Viscum album. The sequence goes on from OY728138.1 coordinate 893,509,219, forward strand.
GTCTCAAAATCAAGAGTTTCATTTTTTGAAAAGAAATTTTTTTCTATAAAAGGATCTTGAGGACCGAAAACTATATTTTACGGACCACAAAAGGAGGTATGTGGAACAGTGATGAAAACCGGAAAATAGTGGGTTTTTCATAGCAGTGCTATGCGGGACCTGATGCGCGCTATGAGGACCGTTAATAAAAGATGGTTTGTGGTATGATTGGATTATGCAAGAGTATTGATGTTCACAAACTTTTTTATGGTTAAGATATTATGATTTGTTTGTAAAAGAGATCAACCACCATAATGGTAGAAAGGCGCTATGGAGTCTGCATAACATAGTCTGCAGTAAAGGCTGAACCTCATCAAAATTTTAGGTAATGTGGATTAATGGATTTTATGGATCTATTTTTGTATATAAGGACCACTAGTTAGATCATTATGAAGAGGGAGAAATTCATTAGAGAATATCATATCTCTGGGAAGAAATTAGGGAAAGTATGAATAGGTTCATGAGGGAGGATTCCATGAAGTGAAGTGGTTTTCGAGGGAGAATTCCACGAAGGGTGACATACTATATGGAATAGTTCGTAAATGGGTTTTTGTAGGGCTCTAAAGGTCATGATTTAAAATGGTCCATGGGAGAATAAATGGTCCTTGAAAGAGATAATTCATTGAAGAAAAGGCTATCTATGGAAGAAGTGGTGATTCAGGAAGAACTCCCACCATGCAGTGCAAGACAACTAGTAGAGGAAGTATGACAATTCATGGGTAGTTTTCAAAAGAAATTTTTACAAACTAATAGTATGAGGAATGGTGGATCTCATCTATGGATGAAAATGGTAATTCCGTAGAGCATCTACCTACATTTGAGTATTGTGCACTCATGCAAATGAAAGGGACCTACATGTCCATAAATTGTTAGTGGATCCCTTCCAGAGTAGCAAGAAAAGAAAGTTGAAGATGATGATCCTTTCAACCAGAAGTAATCTAGAGAAAGAGACTCGGGTAGTGACCCTTGGAAAATCATTGAGCTAACCCTAAACATTGTAAAGGTAGTGTCCCTAGTCATAGGATATATCTATCCTGAACCATGTATTTTTTAAATGATCTACAGTTGATTTGGTACATCGTAAATTCATAATTTTATTCTCCTTGAATGTATCCCATAGAGGTTGAACCTAGTAAATTTTTTTGTGTGTTTTCTATTATTTAAATTCGGTTCATAAATTACAATAGGAAAGAGATATAAGAGTGTTTTGTTTAACAATGAAGTAAGTACTGAAGGGGTAGTTTTTTTTAAACTGTCATACCCTAATTTATCCCCCCCTATCATGGTATTTATGAAAATTGTACCAACAATAGGTATTATAGGGAAAGGTTAAAATTCAATGGTTCTCTATTAGTATAAGAAATGGAGGTTTTCAATCAAAAAGGGATTCTGATCTTCGATAGGTACAATTTTAAATTATTGAATAATTTGACGCATTACTTCTTTTGATCATTAGGAATACATTTCTTTATTACATAAATGCATATAATATAATACAATATCGACTGTGGTGCTTTATCAAAATTAGACTGAAGGGAATTGGAAGCAGACGCCATAGGAATAAATTATTTAGGGGGAGAAAAATCAAATTCCATATACACAGAGGTGATTTTGTGAAATTCATCACATTAAATGGGGGTAATGTTATTGAATATTTATGAGGGTGACTCAAAAGTGAGTGAATAAAATCTACAGGCTCTATGCAACAAGTATGATGGTCTCATAATGGACCCAAATTGGTAGGTTGATACATTCTTTGACTGGGTAAATGTTGTTGTGGAAGACATGTGTGTTATTGGATAAACTATTTGGGATATAAACATCGTAAAACATAACTTCATAAAACTTCCACCTTGGTGAAATCCAAAATTATATGTATTGGAAGATAAAGATCTGAAAGAGCATACATTGGTTATCATGTACACTACACTTGTAGCCTACAATATGAAAAATGATGCTAAAGAGTATGTGGAAAAATGGAAATCCAACTAAGTTTAATTCAAGGTAATGAATAAGCTTACCATTGAAGATGGTTAGGAAGAAGAAGAGATAGATGATGTTATGTCATTCCTTTCCTCAAATATGCAAAGAGGAAAAGTAACATTCAAGGTGAAACTCCCATTTTTATGATTTTAATGTGGAATGGTTAGACATGTGGCTGCAAGATGCCCCAAGAAGTTTCAAGAAGGTGAATAAGATGAAATTGAAATTAACATGAAAAATTATTCATCCAACATGAAAGGTAAGAAAATTTTAAGAGAGACTTATTCAAAATGAAGAATCGACTTTCAAAAGAATATAACACCTTATAATAATTTGAGGTAGAAGAGTTGGAAGAATTTAAGGATCATGAAGTAGATGTTACAATGTAATTTGTGGGAAGTTCTAAAACAAGGGGAGAAAGTTATAGTGATAAAGGAGAAACAGAAGGGAGATATAAACTTCAGGTTGAATTAGAACCTTCTCTTGAAGATATATATTTTTAGAGATCCAAAATTAATAAATTAATCAAATTGGTTTGTGATTAAAAACTTTATATATAGCATTATTAAGAATAAAAGTATAATATGAATGAATAGATTCCAAAAAATGATGTCTTCAAGGTTATAAATATTAGAAAAGGCGGTTGAGTACAAGCTCAAAATTGATGGATAGAAAATAAAAAGAGATAGTTTTACTATCACTAGGAAATATCAAATCAAACATATCAAAGAGGTTGAAGAGGAATTTTTCATCCTTTGAAGAGAAGTTAAAAATCATGAAAAACATTTTATTCCTGGTATGACATTGGGAAAGAAGATCATTCAGAAGGTAACAAATATAGAAGTAAAACACATAGGCCTAACAGAACAAAATGAACAATAAAATCCAAATAATAAGAATTATATGAGGCTTGATAAAAATCAAAAAAATAGTAATAGCTGAATTTAGATAACAATAACCTTCTCCCATATTGAATATTGATTTTTGAACCAATCGTAAACATAAAATTCAGAGAACCCAAGTGAAAATATTTGGTGCAGTATTTCCACATAGGAATGCACCCTATATGAGATGTTATTGTTGTGGAAAGATGAGACTCTCACAAAATGTATGATCTATAGTCAAGAGGTACCACATGGAACTAGATAAATATATGTAGCCATACAGAACTCAATTTTCCATAAGATCATTTGATGGTCATTATTTTATGTGTGGAGGATTTGGGCACATGGCAAGATATTGTTCATCAATAATGTAGAGTGTGGAAAAGCATAATGAATGTGGTCGTGAGAAGAAATTAAATAAATCATAAAATAATATGAAAATGAGAAATCTATTTTCAATATTTCAATATGAATTTGTTCTATAATACTTTGAGGAATATCAATACCATCAATCTTTATTCGATGTGAAGTTAATAAAATGGATAGAATATAAGGAGATAGTTGAACAAGTAGTGGTTGTGTAGATTGATTTTAAATCATCAAAACTCCCTGTATTAGGTATTATTGATAGTGGATTCACCTATCGTATGATAGGTAATAAATATCTAGTGACAAGAATCAAGTATGATAAGGAAGGTATCGTAATATTTGGTAATGATGAAGGCCTGAAAATTGTTGGCTCAAGAAAATCCAAGTATGGGAAAAGGACATGAGACATATTTATGTATTAGTTTTTGAAGGTATGAGTCAAAACTTTCTTAGTATCAGTAAACTGTGTAACTCAACACATTCCATAATATTTTCAATGAAATTATATTCCATCAAGGAAAAATACGGTACAATTGTTTTGTAAGGGAAGCGTATAAAAGGAAATCTCTACCTTGTGAGTGGAGAAGATGATATATGATTTCTGTTTGAGGAAGAAGAAAACATATTATGGAATAAACATCTTTTCCACTTGAGCTAAACATATTTGGAAGATCTAGTGAAATATGATGTTTCTAGTTCCCTATCTAGGTTATCACATGATCGTACACACATGTGTGATGCACTTTAATATGGGAAGATCATTCGAAAGTCATATAAGGAGAAAGAGAAAGGGTTAACAAGAGTGATTGAGTTGGTACATATTGATGTTTGTGGACCTATTTCACTAAGAGATAATGATGGGATGAGATACTATATTCTCCTAATTGATTATTTTAATAGAATTTTGTGGGTATCAATCATCACCCACATGTATGAGGTGTTCAGTTTCATTATAAGATATGGATGTGAAGATGAAATGTTGTTAGTCAGAAAATCTAAAAGATCAGAATAGATAATGGAACTGAGTTCACAAATATCCAAGTGGAGGATTATATTGAGAAACATGGTATAAGGCACTAAGTTTCATTAGTAATAACTTCACAACAGAAAGGAGTTTTTTAGAAAAGAAACTAAATTATCAACAACATGGATAAAATAATGCTCATTGATAAACAACTACAAGATAATTTATGGAAAGAATATGTGATGTCATTATTCTAAACAACAAATTGATATTTATTATGTCCAAAAGAACAGAAGACTCTATATGATATATGGTAGTGAAAGAATCCAATGTTGAAATACTTTAGAGTCTTTGGAAGTAAGTGTTTCATTATCAATAAATAAAAACATAGGAATTTTGGGACCAGTGGAGATGGAGGGATATTTTTTGGATACTCAAAGAAAATAAAAGCATATAAATGCTTTGATACAAAGCTAGGAAAGGATTTTTAAAGCCATGATGTAACTATAGTAGAGAATGAGAAAAATATTTAGAAAATACATATTAATCTTTGGAGGATAATTATGAAGAGATAATCATATTAGGGGATGTTCTAGTTCCAAATGTTGATTCGGAAAAAGATTTAGTTAATTAAAAAAATGCTCAGAATTCAATATCTACACAAATATAGAAGAGACGAGAAAAAATTGATAGAAAAAACAAGATTGGTGATTAGAAATATATAGTGAAGATAAAGAGGATGTATACACTATATAAATCTTCGTACTTATAGTAGGTAGAGCCTAGATGTTTTGATGAGGTAGTTGAAGATAAGAATTGGGTTTAGTATATGAATGAATAGCTTGACCAAATTAAGAAGAATCAATCATGAGAGATTGTTTTGATGCCAACAAATAAAAATTCATTGGGACTAAATGAGAGTTTCACAAAAAAAATTAAGGAAGATGGTGCAATAATTTCAAAAAAATCATGACTAGTGTGCAAAGGATACTCCTAAATAGAGGGTATTAATGTTGATGAAACATTTCCACCTGTTGCAAGGCTAGGGAAAATCAGATTATTCTTGACCATAATTGTGTAAATAATGTTCAAGGTTTTCCATATTGATGTCAAGTCATCATTTCTGAATGAGGTTTGGGTAGAAGAAGTTTACATTGAGAAGAGAGATGGTTTTCTCATTCATGAATATGGGAACATAGTTTTTCAACTGAATAAGTCTCTATGTGGGTTGAAGTAAGAACCAAGAGAATGGTATTCAAGACTAGATCATTTTTTGAAAAAGATTGGTTTTCAGCGTGGTGGATTTGATTATATTATATATGAAACTGTGATAGTAATCAAAGGATGATGGTGCTGGTATATGTTGATGACATAATATATGGTGGATCAGATCAAGCTCAATTCAATAAATTTTTATGATTCATGAAATGTGAATTTGAAATGTCACTAATCGGAAAATTGATGTTTTTACTCTATTTATAGGTGACACATGAAAAGAATCACACATTTATTTATCAATACAAATATTCCAAGGATGCTATGAGATGATTTTTAATGGATCATTCAATGGAGATGAACACTCTGGTGGCTAGCTGGATGAAACTGTCACGAGATGATGAAGGCAATGTAGTCAATATCATATAATATAGGAAAATCAATGGATGTCTATTGTAATTGATAGAAACAAGACATTACATTGTTTTTCCCACATGAAAAGAAGTAAGACATCAAATAAATCCTAAGGAAACCCAATTTATTGGAGTGAAAATAATACATCATCATATCAAGGGAAAAGTGGATTACAGATTGATATATAATGACAAATTTCAGTAAGAGTTATTGGAATATACATATGTAGATTAGGATGGTTCAAAATATGATAGAAAATTAACATCAAGTGGTGCATCTATCTTGGAAGATTGTTTATTTATTGGATAGCAAAGAAACAATATTTATTTTCATTTATCATTGTAGAATCTGAATATATTTTGGCTACTCATGTATGCACAAAGATATTGTGGATGAAATAGCATCTCGGTGATTTGGGAAATGAAGTGATGTCTCTGATCCAAATCCACCATGATAATTAAAGTCTTATAAAATTTTTCAAAAATACAGTCCATAACTCAAGGAAAAGTCACATTGAAACTAAGAATCATTTCATCAAGGAGAAGGTGGATCAAGGGCTTGTGATGTTGTAGTATGTGCCTAGAGGAAAATAGGTTGAAGAAATTATGACATAAGTTTTACCCAAAGAATCATTCGAAAGGTGTCGACTGGTTTTGGGAGCTTAGTTGAATCCCCTAAATTGAAAATGTTTCAATTTGGGACCCCCTATCCCATAGTTAAAGTGTGTTTTTTCTTAATTTGATAATATGTGTTCTTTACTCTATTGAAGACCTAAAAAGAATAGTCATTGAGTTTGTTAAAAAGGGGGGAAATTGTAGCTGTAAAATGGGAGATAATTTCATAATCAAGATATGGGAGAAAATAAAAGGGGTAGTAGTAGAATCTGAAAGGGTGGGAAATAAGATAGGTGGGGTATTAAATCTAATGATGCTAAAGGTGATCGTCCAATGATTATATATCATGATATTTAAGGTTTGTGATGAAATCCTATGGGTGGTTTTTGGAATAGAATGAAGTGATTCATTGATGAAATTTTCATTATACTCTTGTTTATCATGTAAAGTATGGATCATGTGGTTTTAGAGTGTGTTTTTAGTACATCTTGGATTTTTATCTGAGTTAAAAAAATAAAATGGTTGTATAAGATGGAAAATTATTTAATGATGTAACAAAATGTGAAGAGTTTTTAAAAAAACCCAAAGGGTGATATTATTGGGGAAAATCCCTCAAGGTTTCATCTCAATGTTTTTGGGTATATTTTGTTTACTGAAAAATCAAGATGACTATGAACCTGTTTAGTTGGTATTGCTAAAGAAGGTTTTTAAGGTGGCGTAGATTCCTAGTGTTTGCCAATTTTTTGGGCCTCAAAATCGGGAGTTTGGTTTTTTGAAATTGAATTTTTTTCAACAAAATGAGTATATGAACCCTGAAGTAGATTTCACAGGCCCCAAAAGGTGGTATGCATAATATTAATGAAAATAATAAAATAAATGATTTCTACATAGTATCACTATACATACCATGGAACAAGTTATGCAAATCACAAATGAAAAATAGTATGTGGGATGATTGGAGGCTACTGGAGTCTTGAAGTTCATAGGATGGATAACCATTTGAGGCTGAGTGGAGGTTATGTTTTTGTGAAAGATATCATCCACCGCCAAGGGAGAAAGGGATTATGCAAACCACATATCATATTCTGTTGTGAAGGCTATACCGCATTGAAATTTTGGTTAATGTGGATTTGTGAATTTTTCATATCTATTTTCCTATATAAGGACCTCTAATCTGATCATTAAGTAGAGAGAGAATTTCATAAGATAATATCATCACATGGGGACAAAATTAAGGAATGTCTGGAGTGGTTCATGTGGGAGGATTTTGTGAAGTGAAGTGTTTCACAAAGGATAAATCTGTGAACGGTGAAGCAGTTTAAGGAATGGTTTGTGAAAGGGTTTTTCCAAAACATTACAGATTACAATGAAAAAAATATGGAAGAGGCATTTCATGGAAGAAGAGGTTTTCCACAGAATAAGTGGTGATCCACAAGCCACTCTCAACACATCGTGTAAGACAGTTAGTGAAGGAAGTAGAACAGTTTGGGGATAGTTCATGAAAGCAATTTTCACAAACAAATAGTATACAAAAAAATTTGATTTCATATATGGGTGAAAATATGACTTCAAAAGAGTATATACTTACTGTTGAGGATGCTTTCATTCATTCAAATGATGTAAACTACATGTCCATAAACTATTAGTGGATCACCTCAAGATAAATGAGAAAAGGAAGAGGAAGACGGTGATCCTTTCCACTAGAAGTGAACCAGGGAAATAGACTCAGGGATTGATCTTTGCGAAAGTAGTGAGTTGACCCTAAACATTGTAAAGGATTTCATTATGGGCATATAAGTGATCTAGACAAAACATTCTATTTTGGTAGTGACCCTTTGTGGATTTGGTACATCATCACATCGTCGTTGTATGCTCCTTGGACGTATCTGAATGAGGGTGAACCAAGTAAAATTTTTGTGACTTGTGAATGATTTAAATTCTATTCATACATTTCAATGGGAAAGATAGAGAGTATTTTTTTGTTCAACAGTGAAACAACATCCGAATAGGTATTTTTTTAATCTATCATACCATGATTCATCCCCCCCCCCCTCATGGTATTTAACCTAACTGGGCTAATAGTATGGTTTGATATTATAGTATTCCATTGTTGTACTTGGTTATATTTTATTTTAATATCAATGGGTTATTTTGAGTTTTCTTCCATTGATATCATGCATTATATAGAGGTTTATTTTGTTGTGGAATGTTTGGATGGTTTTTTTCAAAAGGGAAAATCATATCCCATGTATATTGAAGCCCTTAAGAATTTATGTTCATCCTTGGGTATCTTGGTTATGTCTCTTAAGGCCACGTAACGTCTTATATCCTTCTCAAGACAATGTGAATAATGGGGATGTTACATGTGGTATCAGTTTTGTTTAGTCTAAAAATATGTTTGAGATAAGTGGTATCATCTTGGTCGTTTATTTTATGAAGATGTGGTCTATGTCTTGGTTGGTCTTTTAGTTGGTAATGGTTTTTGGTCTTAGAATTGATTTTATTATGGTATATTCATTGAGTTGGGAACCTAAAAAGGAGTAGGATTTCCCAAACATGAAATGTAGAGCATAAAAAAGAATAGCTAACCCATTTATGGTGAACTTCAAGATACTATGGAGTTGGGTACTTAAGTTTTTTGGATACACATATAGGAATTTGAATCTAATTTTTTGGGGTTTAGCAAATGAGACGAGTCTGACATGCATTAGAGTAATGACTTCCCACTAGGAGTACATACTTCATTTTGATTAATGATATATGACTTGGTGTAAAATATTGATTTTTGAAAAATGATGATTTTTTTTCAAATGATTGATTTTGAAAAAGGGCATCATTTTGGTATTATGAAAATGGTTTTATTTTCAAAAGAAAGTTGAAAATTTTCAAATAATTGTTTAACATGGTAAAAGTTGAATTTTCAAAATCAATGTTGTGGTAGTATGTTGTGAAAGAAATTTTTAAGTCGTATATTATTTTCGAGTGATATGGATGGTGTGTATTGTGTTTCTAGAAAATGGAACCTAGTAGAAATAATATGAAAGAGTTGGAAGAGGTCTTTGATAATGTGGTTTTGTAACGCCCCGACCCCAGCTACCCAGAGTCGGTGCATTACTTCGTAACATTGGCATGATCACAAGAAAGATCAAATCTCGAAAGACCGATTGGTTTAGTAGCCTTGGAAACACTAGATATATTCATAAGTTTTACATTACATAATAAAATGAAAAACTACTACAACAACATAATGTTTCCACAGTCCACACTATAATCCCCTCATAATATCCCTGCAGGTCATTCATAACTTACATCTTCACTTCCTGGGAAAAATAAAACATAGAAAAGGGGTGAGCTCAAATGCCCAGTAAGGATAACAATATAGCGGAAACTTTCATCAATAAGAATAAACATTTAAGGCAATGTATAACTAAAACAAAAGCCTTTTAAACATGAACTTTCAACATGGTATGGCATAAATAAAATTAAATAATGCCATTTAATTATTCACATGGATATTCTACTAATCGAATAATCACATGCAAAAATCAATAACCACTTTCATAATGTTGGAATGCATAATGCCAGACTATCATAACCACATAGCCAAGGCCTCGTGCCAAGACTACAAATAAGATTTTGTCAAGGCCTTGTGCCAAGACACTAGTTTGTCTCATGAGACCTACCGATGCATCGAGGAGCTATAGCGGGCTCCACCCGTCACATATTAAGTCCAATGCATTCCCATATGAAAAGGTTTAAACATAACATAAACATTCGTATTAAAACTAGCATACGAAATGTCAATACTTTCACCATAAACTATGAATGGTATAAAAATAGCACATCCACAGTCAAACATATCACAAAACCTTCAATACAATATAGAAGTTTTGTATCATAATAAATCAACTTCAAATAATCTTAAAATCCATCAAAGGATGTTGACATAGATGAAATAAAAATTCTTTTTAAAAAAATATCTCCTTTTATTTTGAAATAATTTAAGATCCATATAAAATAAAACATTTTCTTTGAAAATATTCTTATAAGATTGTAAGGGAAGCTTTGAAGATTTTATAACGGCAGAAAATAGCCGCACCCGCCGTATGAGTTAAAAAAAACATTCTTACCTCAATTCTGTCGAAAAGGTTAAAAAGGACCTTGTTTTGAAAACGACCGAAAGATTCCTTTATAAACCACTTATAAAAGTCAAAAAGGGTATAAATGAATTTAACTCATATTCTAGTAAATAGTAAAAATGTTTTGAAATGCATTTTTAAGAAACATGGATGTGGATGATAAAGAGATCCCAGTACATTATTACGTATAAACAACCTTGGATAATGAAGAGGTTGTAAAGTAAACCCTTACCTTGTACTTTTCCTTGGTTGGGGTAGGTTAACCTCCTGTATAATGGTGAAATATTTGTTATTAAATTATACAAGAATCATATATATTAATATGATATCATATATGATCTTTTAACATTGATTTGTTAATAATATCTTAGAATTATCGTCGTTTCGGGAGTTAACTTACTCATTTTCTTTTATATGTTTTGTTACATAAGCTATGGTTGTTGTATCTTATTCATATCCAGAATGATATCCAGTCCTTAAACATCATTTTTAAATCATCAAATGATAATTATACTTGAATGGATACGATGGAGAATGAATCTCATCGCGTTCGTGGAGACGGTAGTCCGTACGTACGCACGAGCGACAATATCATTCTTTTGATATTAAAATAATATATAAATGGATGGTATATCATATATACAGAATCATTAACATGTTATATTTATTATTTACATGAGTTACACATCATTATTATACCCATCCAAATAACATTATATTGAATAACAATTACACCACGACGTGGAGACGGTAAGCCGTACGTACGCACGTATGGTGACATGTTATTCAAAGGGTGGATAGAATACTGAATATGATTGTACCATATTTATAATAACATCACAGTATATTTGAGATACTGGAGTTATTATTTTAGAATGGTAAGAACAAAGGAAGAAGAAGTGGAAGAAGAAATGAACTTGGAGAAGGGTGGTGAAATCATTACCTCTTCTTCGGGTTCTTCCTTTTGATTTGATCAAAAGGGCTCCTTAGGTTGGATTTCTGATCAAAATAAGGCCTCTAGGTTGTATTTAGGGATGTTGGGAGAGTATTTGGGCAGAGTTTGGCCGAGCCAAAAGGCTTTGAAGGTGTGAAGAAATGAGAAGGAGGAGTGCCCTTTTATAAGAGGGGTGAGGGGCACCTTTGGAAAAGCTAGAAATATTAATTTATAATAAATTCATATTCGGTTTCTAATGGCTCCAAATCTTATTATTCAAAGGTTAAGGTGGGGATAGGTCTAAAACCACTCAACCAATAGAATTTAGACAGGTTTGGGTACTTATATTAACCTTATCTTTAAGTATTAACTCTAAGTTAATTAGTTTCACTTTTACAATGTCTCTTTGTATTTTTATATAATATGGTTAATAAACTTACTATATACATCCATGAGACCCCCAAGTGGTACATTAATGATGAACCTATCATGATATAAGTCTCTTGGCCGAACCTTAGATTTTTAGGAATTTAATATCAATTAATAATATAATATTTGTTTTAAGAACTCTTTTATGTCAATTTTGACACTATTCAATAGTTGATTTTTGTGAAACTCATAACAGATTTATTATTTCGAAAAAAGTAAATTAAATCAATACTAATATATCATATTATCCTAGAAAATTAGTTTAATTCATTAAAAGTTTCATATTATATTTATTTGGGTATTTATAATATCAATTATTTTAATTTTTAACTATTATAGTAATTACTGCTTAATCATTGTGTCATAAATAAAATAAATTATTTAATGTCTAAAAATTATAAATAAAATATCATTATGTAGGAAATATTTTTATCTTTCTAATGAATATTTATAATCTAAAATCCAACATATATAACCCTATGTAACAATTGTTTTTCTAAAAGATATATGCTTGTGTCATTTTTGTATTCATTTTAACTTAATTAAAATAAAGTGTCATTATCACTTACAAGTGGATCCATGGGGTCCCAAAATCGACTCAAAGATGCCCATGGTCGACCATGTATCAACCAATAGGGTTGAGACACGTTTTAGGGTAATTTAGTATTATTATAATATTATTTTTTAACCCTTATTTACCGGATTTACCCTTAACCATGGTAAATAAAATATTTACCGCAGTAATTATTCAAAATGTCTAAAAATAAAAGTTACCTATTTACAAAATTTTAACATCCTGATTCCAAATATGGAATCCATTTTTCTAAATTCAAAACACAGAAGTGGCAGAAATTAATTTAAAATTAATTCCCGCTGTCAAAACAAAAAAGCGTGTTTTTAAGAGATAATAACTATCAAAAGATTGACACTTGTTTATGTTCGGTTTAATTGTAAAATTATGTCTAATGACCAACATTATATTAAATTGTAAAAATATATTCTAAATATACTTTAAAACCACTCAAATTCATTATTTATCACTATTAATTATTTTGATTAAAAAAGTTGTTTTTAATTAAAATTTAGTAATTTTCACTATTCATCAAAATATGAAAGTTATCCGAAAAGTACCAAAATTTCACCTTAGGCTAAATTCTATATTCTGAATCCAAAAATGAAGTCCATTTTGAAATATAATATATATATATTTTCAAAAAGTAGGTATTACTATTTATAATGGCTAGTTTGATTGGTTATGGTGTGTTAGAACTCGGTGTTGCGTAAAACACACGCTATCACATTAATCAAAGAGAAGCGTACCGTAGAAGCTTGGGGTGTTACATTCTCCCCTCCTTCAAATAATTGTGTCCTCGCAATTTCTAGGGTATTACTACATAAAAAGACTCGGGTGGTTCTTCATCATAAGTTCCTCGGGTTCCCACGTTGCCTCTTCCATCTTATGGTTTCTCCACAAAACTTTTACCAGACGCGTCGTCCGGTTTCTCAGTACTTGTTCTCTTGTATCAAGAATCTTGACGGGCTCTTCACAATAAGACAGATCGGGTTCCAGTTCTAATTCCTCATAGGTGAGTACATGCGTTGGGTCAGGCATGTATTTTCTCAACAGAGATACGTGGAACACATCGTGAACTTTGGAGAGACTTGGCGGCATTGCCAATCGGTAAGCTACAACCCCAATTCGTTCTAGAATTTCGAAAGGTCCGATGTACCTGGGACTCAATTTACCTTTCTTACCAAAACGTATGACTCCCTTCCACGGAGATACCTTCAGAAAAACATGATCACTGACTTGAAATTCCAAATCCTTCCTTCGATTATCGGCATAGCTCTTCTGCCTACTTTGAGCTGCTTTGATGTGATTTTGGATTACTTTCACCTTTTCCACCGTTTCCTCCACCAGTTCTGGGCCTACAAGTTTTCTTTCACCAACGTCATCCCAACAGGTTGGTGTACGACATCTCTTTCCGTATAACGCTTCATATGGTGCCATATGAATACTTGAATGGAAGCTATTGTTATAGGAAAATTCTACCAGTGGTAAATATTGATCCCACATACCCTGAAAGTCAAGTGAGCAAGATCTCAACATGTCTTCTAAGGTCTGAATAGTCCGTTCTGATTGTCCATCTGTCTGAGGGTGGTAAGCAGTGCTCAAATGAAGTTCAGTATCCAGGGATTTCTGAAGACTTTTCCAAAATCATGAAGTAAAACAGGGATCACGATCAGAAACAATCGATAGGGGTACTCCGTGAAGTCTCACAACTTCATTAATGTATAGTCTTGCTAGACGTTCCAGGGGTAGATCTTCTCTTATAGCAAGAAAATGTGCTGACTTAGTAAGACGATCAACAATAACCCATATTGCATCGTTCCTTCTAGGAGTCTTTGGTAGCCCCATGACAAAGTCCATCGTAATATTGTCCCATTTCCACTCCGGTATGGGAAGAGGTTGCATGACTCCTCCAGGCTGTTGCCTTCCAGCTTTCACTTGTTGACAAACCATACATCTTGACACAAAATCAGCAATCTCCCTCTTCATGTTGTCCCACCAAAAATGTTCCTTCAAATCTCTATACATTTTGGTGCTCCCAGGGTGTATAGAGAAATTGGAACTATGAGCATCATCTAGCAATTCCCTTTTTAGATCCGGTAAATCGGGAACACAAAGTCTCTTCCCGAATTTCAAAATTCCATCTTCATACACAAAGTCTCTCAATCTCCCATCATTCACAGCTTTAATCTTCTTCTGAAATTCTTTATCATCGTTCTGAGAACTCTTAATCCTTTCTAGTAAAGATGGTTTGGCAACCATTTGAAAAAACATTGATGTTTCACCTTCCCTGGTTATTCCCATGTCCATCTTCACTAGATCCATGAAAATTGGATCCCTTTCAATTATCATATTGTTCAAAACTCCATGGTCTTTTCTACTCAAAGAATCTGCCACCTTGTTTGCCTTCCCTGGGTGGTAGTGTATCATACAATCATAATCCTTGAGTAATTCAAGCCATCTCCTTTGCCTCATGTTGAGTTCTTTTTGTGAGAAAATATACTTCAAACTCTTGTGATCAGTATAAATCTCACATTTTCACCATAGAGGTAGTGCCTCCATATCTTCAAAGAAAAGATCACTGCTGCTAACTCGAGATCATGAGTAGGATAGTTTTGTTCATGAATTTTCCATTGTCGTGATGCATAGCCAATAACTCTATCATTCTGCATAAGGACACAGCCAAGTCCTTTCTTCGATGCATCACTATAAATAACGAACCCATCATTCCCCGATGGTAGAGTCAATATAGGAGCATTGACTAATCTTATCTTCAGTTCTTCAAAACATTCTTCACACTCTTTTGTCCAAACAAATTTAACCCCTTTACGTGTGAGCTTCGTTAATGGGTTAGCCAATCGGGCAAAATTCTGGACGAAACGTCGATAATAACCTGCCAAGCCAATAAAACTACGTACCTCAGTTATACTCGTAGGTGCTGGCTATTCTTGGATTTCCTTGGTCTTAGAAGGATCAACAGAGATTCCATCTTTAGAGACAATATGGCCAAGAAAAGAAATCTCCTGAAGCCAGAATTCACACTTGCTAAACTTCTCATATAATTCATGCCTCCTCAGAGTCTTCAAGATAATGTGCAAGTGATTTTCATGATCTTCGTAGGTTTTGGAGTATACCAAGATATCATCAATAAATACCACCACAAATTCATCGAGATACTCCTTGAAAACTCTATTCATCAGATCCATGAATACAGAGGGTGCATTAGTCAATCCAAACGGCATTACAGTAAACTCGTAATGCCCGTACCTGGTTCGAAATGCTGTTTTCGGAATGTCTTCCTTCTTCACACACAACTGATGGTATCCAGATCGAAGGTCAATCTTTGAAAAGTATTGAGCTCCATGAAGTTGGTCAAATAAATCATCAATACGAGGTAGGGGATACTTGTTCTTTATCGTTATAGCATTGATCTCCCTGTAGTCGATACATAACCTCATAGATCCATCTTTCTTTTTAACAAAAAGAACAGGGGATCCCCATGGAGAAACACTAGGGCGAATAAATCCCTTATTACTCAATTCCTCTAGTTGTTTCTTTAGTTCGACTAACTCTACAGTGTCCATTCTATAAGGGGACTTCGATATAGGCCTTGATCCAGGAATCAAATCAATGGAAAACTCAACTTCTCGTTCTGGAGGATGTCCAGGTAAATCTTCTGGAAATACACCTACAAATTCTTTCACAACAGGTACATCCTCTATTTGAACATTCCTTTCCTCACCCGCATTTATTTCATTCTCTTCCTCCCCAATAATTGAATTTAGTTGAGCTATTGAGGGTGGATCTAAATAAGAATTAGGTGGTGAGGATTCTGCTCTAAAAATAAGGTGCTCCTTATCATTATCATCAAGAATCGTAACCTCTTTCTTCTTACAATAAATCTTCGCATCATAGTCTGAAAGCCAGTCCATACCGAGGATTATATCAAACTCAATCATAGGTATGATGATGAGATCAGCAGATAAAGAAAATTTATGTGCTCTAATGGGGACTGATTCACAAAACTTTGTTGCAATGATACTTCCCTTAGGAGTTTTAACTGACAACTCCCTTATTAAATCAAATTGGAAATATCTAATTTTCTTAGCAAACTGGGAAGATATGAAACAATGCGATGATCCAGAATCAAATAATGCATTTGATAAACTTGAGGAAACCATTAAATTACCCGCCACCACGTCTTTCGGAGCTTCTACCTCAGCAGTAGTGATAGCATAAGCCTGGCCTTGATCCCTTGGCCTTTTCTGAGGTAAGTTCTCCTGACGCTTAGGACATGAATTTTCATAATGCCCCATCTCCCTGCCATTATAGCACTGAACGTTGGTAGCTTCCTTCTTCCCCTTGCAATCATGAGCTTGGTGGCCTTTTTCACCACACTTGTAACAGACTCACATTCCCTTCAAGCAAGTACCAGGATGTTTCTTCGCGCATTTACCACAAGATGGATATTCAACCTTTCCCTTCTTCCCCTTATTTCCATTCCCAGATTGATCAGCAGGTCTCTTCTTCTCTTGCTTTGCTTTAAAGTCATAAGACTTAGAGAATTCCTTTTCGGTCTTGATAGCACATGAGACAATGTCTTCGTACGATGAAAAGGATTGTGAGACTAATGCTCGGTGGAAAATGGTTTTAACCCATCAAAGAAACGATCAATCTTACTTCTTGGGTTGCGAATATAATCTCCAGCATACCTCGCTAACCTTTTAAAGTTAGCCTCATACTTTGTGACATTCTCATCCTCCTTTTGTCTCAGACTCAGAAATTGTCTTTCCATATCTGCTCGATGGTCGCGAGGAAAGTATTTTTCTAAAAACAGATCTTTGAACTCCCTCCATTCCATATTTGATACTTCATCATCTTCCTTCATGTTCTGAATCAATGACCACCATTGATCAGCATCTCCAGTGAGGTGGTAAACTGCCATGATAACTTTTTCCCTTTCACTGCTCCCCAAAGCCTGAAATATTTTCTCTAGGGAAAATATCCATTTCTCAGCTACTAAGGGATTTGTATTCCCATTGAACGTTGGTGGTTGTTGCCTCATGAATTGATCTAACATTGATCCTCCACGCTGCGGATCAGGGTGCTCCATACGGGTAAGGTTATTATTCATAACCTGAGTAAGTTGTCCCAGTATGGTGATTAGCTGATCAGCACCAGTTGCATCACCAGCCCCACTATAATTATCTTGAGCAGGAGGGCAATCCCTACATGGAGTGCGTGCATTGATACGGTTTACATTTCTTCCACTAGGCGCCATTTCTAAACAATGGCATAAACTAGATCAGTTTATGAATCAAAATACATAATCCCATACTTATAAAACACTTAACATAAATTGAACTATTTATGGATATAATCCATAATCATAAGAATTTTTTTCTTTGAGGATGTATATACTCATAATCCCTTCAAAATGATTTGTAAAGAAAATGAGAGTTATCCTAAGCATATCCCCCGGGAGTGTCGTAACCAAGAGTGCAGCAAGGCCCGTTGTCGTGCACCAGTTCCCGTTCGAGTCTAGCTCAAAGCGGTGTTTTCGGGTTTTACCCCTAGGTACATTTGTGCCAGAGCCGCCTCTACCTGCTCGTATCCAGACAGGGATGTATTGCTCGGAAAACTCACAAAATCTCTACAATACCAAAATTCTAGGAAGTTCTTATATACTAATCCTCAAAGTTCATCTTAGGTCTACGTGCTCTAATCAGAGTTTATCTAAATCTAGCTTCCAAGGTTTGTACTAAACTTCCTCTGATACCAACTGTAACGCCCCGACCCCAGCTACCCAGAGTCGGTGCATTACTTCGTAACATTGGCATGATCACAAGAAAGATAAATCTCGAAAGACCGATTGGTTTAGTAGCCTTGGAAACACTAGATATATTCATAAGTTTTACATTACATCATAAAATGAAAAACTACTACAACAACATAATGTTTCCACAATCCACACTATAATCCCCTCATAATATCCCTGCAGGTCATTCATAACTTACATCTTCACTTCCTGGGAAAAATAAAACATAGAAAAGGGGTGAGCTCAAATGCCCAGTAAGGATAACAATATAGCGGAAACTTTCATCAATAAGAATAAACATTTAAGGCAATCTATAACTAAAACAAAATCCTTTTAAACATGAACTTTCAACATGGTATGGCATAAATAAAATGAAATAATGCCATTTAATTATTCACATGGATATTCTACTAATCGAATAATCACATGCAAAAATCAATAACCACTTTCATAATGTTGGAATGCATAATTCCAGACTATCATAACCACATAGCCAAGGCCTCGTGCAAAGACTACAAATAAGATTTTGTCAAGGCCTTGTGCCAAGACACTAGTTTGTCTCATGAGACCTACCGATGCATCGAGGAGCTATAGCGGGCTCCACCCGTCACATATTAAGTCCAATGCATTCCCATATGAAAAGGTTTAAACATAACATAAACATTCGTATTAAAACTAGCATACGAAATGTCAATACTTTCACCATAAACTATGAATGGTATAAAAATAGCACATCCACAGTCAAACATATCACAAAACCTTCAATACAATATAGAAGTTTTGTATCATAATAAATCAACTTCAAATAATCTTAAAATCCATCAAAGGATGTTGACATAGATGAAATCAAAATTCTTTTTAAAGAAATATCTCCTTTTATTTTGAAATAATTTAAGATCCATATAAAATAAAACATTTTATTTGAAAATATTCTTATAAGCTTGTAAGGGAAGCTTTGAAGATTTTATAACGGCGGAAAATAGCCGCACCCGCCGTATAAGTTAAAAAAAACATTCTTACCTCAATTCTGTCGAAAAGGTTAAAAAGGACCTTGTTTTGAAAACGACCGAAAGATTCCTTTATAAACCACTTATAAAAGTCAAAAAGGGTATAAATGAATTTAACTCATATTCTAGTAAATAGTAAAAATGTTTTGAAATGCATTTTTAAGAAATATGGATGTGGATGATAAAGAGATCCCAGTAGATTATTACGTATAAACAACCTTGGATAATGAAGAGGTTGTAAAGTAAACCCTTACCTTGTACTTTTCCTTGGTTGGGGTAGGTTAACCTCCTATATAATGGTGAAATAGTTGTTATTAAATTATACAAGAATCATATATATTAATATGATATCATATATGATCTTTTAACATTGATTTGTTAATAATATCTTAGAATTATCATCGTTTCGGGAGTTAACTTACTACTTTTCTTTTATATGTTTTGTTACATAAGCTATGGTTGTTTTATCTTATTCATATCCAGAATGATATCCAGTCCTTAAACATCGTTTTTAAATCATCAAATGATAATTATACTTGAATGGATACGATGGAGAATGAATCTCATCGCGTTCGTGGAGACGGTAGTCCGTACGTACGCACGAGCGACAATATCATTATTTTGATATTAAAATAATATATAAATGGATGGTATATCATATATACAGAATCATTAACATGTTATATTTATTATTTACATGAGTTACACATCATTATTATACCCATCCAAATAACATTATATTGAATAACAATTACACCACGACGTGGAGACGGTAAACCGTACGTACGCACGTATGGTGACATGTTATTCAAAGGGTGGATAGAATACTGAATATGATTGTACCATATTTATAATAACATCACAGTATATGTGAGATACTGGAGTTATTATTTTAGAATGGTAAGAACAAAGGAAGAAGAAGTGGAAGAAGAAATGAACTTGGAGAAGTGTGGTGAAATCATTACCTCTTCTTCGGGTTCTTCCTTTTGATTTGATCAAAAGGGCTCCTTAGGTTGGCTTTCTGATCAAAATAAGGCCTCTAGGTTGTAGTGAGGGATGTTGGGATAGTATTTGGGCAGAGTTTGGCCGATCCAAAAGGCTTTGAAGGTGTGAAGAAATGAGAAGGAGGAGTGCCCTTTTATAAGAGGGGTGAGGGGCACCTTTGGAAAAGCTAGAAATATTAATTTATAATAAATTCATATTCGGTTTCTAATGGCTCCAAAGCTTATTATTAAAAGTTTAAGGTGGGGATAGGTAGAAAACCACTCAAACAATAGAATTTAGACAGGTTTGGGTATTTATATTAACGTTATCTTTAAGTATTAACTCTAAGTTAATTAGTTTCACTTTTACAATGTATCTTTGTATTTTTATATAATATGGTTAATAAACTTACTATATACATCCAAGAGACCCCCAAGTGGTACATTAATGATTAAACTATCATGATATAAGTCTCTTGGCCGAACCTTAGATTTTTAGGAATTTAATATCAATTAATAATATAATATTTGTTTTAAGAACTCTTTTATGTCAATTTTGACACTATTCAATAGATGATTTTTGTAAAACTCATAACAGATTGATTACTTCAAAAAAATTCAATTACATCAATCCTAATATATCATATTATCCTAGAAAATTAGTTTAATTCATTAAAAGTTTCATATTATATTTATTTGGGTATTTATAATATCAATTATTTTAATTTTTCACTATTATAGTAATTACTGCATCATCATTGTGTCATTAATAATATAAATTATTTAATGTCTAAAAATTATAAATAAAATATCATTATGTAGGAAATCTTTTTATATTTCTAATGAATATTTATAATCTAAAATCCAACATATATAACCCTATGTAACAATTGTTTTTCTAAAAGATATATGCTTGTGTCATTTTTGTATTCATTTTAACTTAATTAAAATAAAGTGTCATTATAACTTACAAGTGGATCCATGGGGTCCCAAAATCGACCCAAAGATGCCCATGGTCGACCATGTATCAAAAAATAGGGTTAAGACACGTTTTAGGGTAATTTAGTATTATTATAATATTATTTTTTAACCCTTATTTACCGGATTTACCCTTAACCATGGTAAATAAAATATTTACCGCAGTAATTATTCAAAATGTCTAAAAATAAAAGTTACCTATTTACACAATTTGAACATCCTGATTCCAAATATGGAATCCATTTTTCTAAATTCAAAACACAGAAGTGGCAGAAATTAATTTAAAATTAATTCCCGCTGTCAAAACAAAAAGCGTGTTTTTAAGAGATAATAACTATCAAAAGATTGACACTTGTTTATGTTCGGTTTAATTGTAAAATTATGTCTAATGACCAAAATTATATTAAATTGTAAAAATATATTCTAAATATACTTTAAAACCACTCAAATTCATAATTTATCACTATTAATTATTTTGATTAAAAAAGTTGTTTTTAATTAAAATTTAGTAATTTTCACTATTCATCAAAATATGAAAGTTATCCGAGAAGTACCAAAATTTCACCTTAGGCTAAATTCGATATTCCGAATCCAAAAATGAAGTACATTTTGAAATATAAAATATATATATTTTCAAAAAGTAGGTATTACTATTTATAACGGCTAGTTTGATTGGTTATGGTGTGTTAGAACTCGGTGTTGCGTACAACACACGCTATCACATTATTCAAAGAGAAGTGTACCGTAGAAGCTTGGGGTGTTACAGGTTTCACCTGAGGCAGAGTTGAACCAACAGTAGTTTCAAAGCATCACTCCGGATTTTCAAACCATTGTGTCAAGAATCCCACCAGATTCTCTTTTTATAATATCTATCACTGCTGAAAATCTATGTGGAGGAAATATGGTTGTCTATATAATTGGAGGTAAAAACAATAGCACTAAGAGAAGGAGAAAAATGGGAACTTATTCTCAAGGTAGTGGAACACATCAGAATCAGACAACAGGAGAATTTAAACATCATCCAATACCCAAGATCAATCTTGGATGTTTTCAGTGTGGTAAACTGAGTCATATCAAGAGAAAATGTACCGAACCACCGAGAGCATGCCACAATCGCAACAAGATGAGGAATATTCCGTGATATTGTCACATTTCTCTGAGTTCAGGTGATCGAGACACTCCTCATGTATAAAAAGTGTCATATGCTTTGATGGGATGAGGGAAGAATAATCAATTTCATAAATAGAACAGAACTATACATGGAGATTCTAGGAATACCATGACTCCTTAGGCAGTGAGATATCAAAAGAGGAACAGGGAGGAAAGTGCAATAATAAAGAAAATATATTGAACTGAACAGGTTATTTTGGATGATCAATATAGACAATCTATTTTTTGAGCTATGAGTATTTTTAATTGTACTATTATGCATTATTTTTACGATAAAGGTGAATCCCATTCTTTCATTTCTTCTCGTGTTGTTTATTTTCTGATATTAAAAGTTGAAATGATTCTACCTGTGATAAATCTTCAAAATCATCTTGGTCAATGAGGATTTTGATCCTTTGTTTGTAGATCATGTTCTATAACAATTGATAGAGCCAATATGAGATGGTATTTCTCTATTCTTGAGATATATTCCTTTGATATAATCTAATGTAGGGATTGGTTGACAATGTTCAAGCATAACATAAAATGTTATACTAAAAAGGTCACTTTTACAACTGAATATGGCATCCAACATCTCTTCCAAAAGAATAGGAATGTAAAGGCCGGTGCAATGGGATTATTGGCATAAGTATTTGGAATGATCTCATACTAGTTAGAATATTTATCCTTTCAATAAATATTAAGTAAGATAAGAATATATTTTTAGCAGTGGTGGATTAGTTTTGATATGTGTTTCCCAAAAATTTATTTGGGTTTCTACCTCTGAAAGTAGTATAGTATACAATTGATCTCATCCCAAGGAATAGTACTATCTCACTTTTATCATATCATATTAAACCAATAGAACTAAGGGATCTCAAATTGATGTTGGATGATCTAGAAGGAAAAGAGTTCATTTGGCCTATCACATGTCTATGGTAAGCACTAATTTTTTTTCAAAAAGGTGGATAGAACTCTAAGGTTTTTTTTCAATTACCCTTAGATTAACCAAGTTACAATAAATAATTAGTATCCACTTACACACATTTATGATATGTTCGATCAGTTGAGGGGAGCTCAGTGGTTCTCTAAGACTGAATTGCAATCAGGATATCAATAATTATGGTTTCAGAAGGTAGATATCCCAAAGACATCTATCTGAAAAAGATATG
This sequence comes from Viscum album, assembly GCA_963277665.1. Classification (NCBI taxonomy): domain Eukaryota; kingdom Viridiplantae; phylum Streptophyta; class Magnoliopsida; order Santalales; family Viscaceae; genus Viscum; species Viscum album. The sequence goes on from OY728138.1 coordinate 893,532,881, forward strand.
GGAATTATGAATAAGTGGTAATGCCTTTTGGTCTTAAAAATACACCAAAGGTATTTATAGACTTTATGGATCGGATATTTCAGTGGTGTCTATATTATTTTATGGTGGTGTTTTTGTAAGACATACTGGTGTATTCAAAAAATGGATTGTCAAGAAAAACACTTAGCAATAGTTATAAGAATTCGGAGGGATCATCATTAGTATGAAAAATTATCAAACATTAATTTTTGGATATAAGAGGTATGTTTCCATGGCCATGTTATTTTGTAAGGATTTGTTTCTATGTATCCAAAAAATATTGAATTTTTTATCTCTTGGAAACCTATGAATAATGATTTCGAGATACAGTGTTTCATAGTCTATCTAATTATTACCAATGCTTTGTTTTTCATGGCTAGTCTCACCTATAACATCTTGGAAAAATAAAAATTTTCTATTCCAATGAGAAGATTCATTCTATAAGTCATTTAAAGAGATAAAATTCCTCCTTATATAATCACCAATCTTGATTTTTCCAAAATCAGGACAATAGTACATGGGTTATTGTGATGCTTTGTGATCTGGGATTGGATATGTTCTCATACAGGGAGATCATGTTATTTCATATGGATTAAGGATGTTGTGGGTTCATGATAAGACCTACCCAAAAACATTATTTGGAGTTATTTATCATAGTATATTCTTTGATGACTTGGCATCGTTATCCCTTAGGTTATAATTTTATTGTGGTTTTGGATTACAATAGTTTGAAGCATATTTTCTCACAATGGGATTTGAATCTACGACAAAGAAGATGGATAGAGTATCTCTAGTTGTTTAACATTGACTTTTTTATACACCAGAAAATGAAAATTCGATGGTTGATGCATTAAGAATCAATTCACATGCAGAGTTGGAAAAAGAATTTTTAGATGGGTGGAAGTTGATGTCGGACCTAGCTGATATGAACTTGGAATGTGGAGACCGAGGAAATGTTGTGATTTTACTTCCATTTTATTTCTTGGCTGATTTGGTAAATATGGTTAAATTTTCACAAACATAAAATTTATAAAGTGTGTCTATGAGGTCCAAGATCAATGGTAGGGAGACCATTGAGGGTGGGGAGCTAGATAAGAAGTCAATATTGTGATCAAATGGTTGTACTTATGGCCTATCCGGAGAATCTTCTACATTCCTACCACCATTAATGATGGTTTATTCATCTTGGAATACAGAAGATGTATAAGGCATTGAAATCACAGTTCTTGAGTAACTATATGAAAAGGAAAGTGGATGAGTTTGTTTTGAGATGCTTAACTTTTCAACATGTTAAGGTTGTGAATTAGTGACCAGTAGTTATGTTGCAGTCTTTACCTATTCCTATTTTGATGTGAGAGTAGATAGTTATGGATTTTTAAACAAGTCTCCCAAGAATAGTATAGAAACACGATTCCCTATGGGTGATAGTGGATTGTCTCACAAAGATTACTCATTTTATTCTTATACTTGAAATTATTATAGTGGAGGGATTGTTAAAAATATATATCCAAGTATTTGTAAAGAGGCATGGCATACCAATTTTGATAGTGTTGGGTAGGGATCTAAGGTTTACATCTCATTTCTATATATCCTTATAAAAATCCCTTGGGACATATTTGGCTATGAGTATGGCGTATCATCCTCGAATGGATGGGTAATCTGAAAGGATTATATCGATGTTGGAAGATATGTTACGGTCCAGTGTAATGGATTTTGGAGGCTCATGGGAAGAGAACATGGTGTTAGTAGATTTCTCGTATAATAACAGTTATCAAGACTCAATACATATGGCTTCGTTTGAAGCATTGTTTGGTGGTCCTTGTCTTTATCCACTTTTTTGGGTGGAAACAAGTGATACTTCACTGGTTGGGCCTATCCTTGTCTAGAAAACAACAGAGAAGATTCATATGATCAGTAAAGATATGGATATGGCTTATAGTTTTTTAAATAATATATTAATCATCATCTATGGTCATTTTCATTAATGTTGAGTGATCATGTATTCTTGATGATATATCCAAGGCTTGGAAATTATCATTTTGTGAAGCATTTAAATTTATCTCCTCAATATGTAGGCTCTTTTAAGATGTTGGAATGGGTTGTTGAGGTGCCATATCACTAGGTATTTCCACCATGGTTCAGTGTGCTGCATAATTTGTCCACGTATCCCAATTGAAAAAGTATCAACTTGATCCAGACCATGTGAATTGATGGGATCATATTGAACTAGAGTTGAATTATTCATTGGTACATTTCAAGGTTCAGATTTTGGATAGGCAAGGGAAAATATTGAATTATAAAAGAATCAGAATAGTATAGTTTTTGTGGAAACATAGTCAGATTTAGGAAGAAAATCAGGAACGGGAAAAAGAAATGAAAGAGAAATGACTAGAACTATTTTAGCAAGATGATGGTTTTCTAATTTTTGAGGTCTAAAAGGCCAATGGTGGGAAGAATGTAGTACCCTCGGTTTTAAGTAAGTGCTTATTATTTATGATTTGATGTATTTTATGTTTAAGGGTGATGTTTGGGAGTTCTTAGAGAAATTTTGAAGTTCTTTTTTTAGTAGGTGGATGGTGTGGTAAATCATGAAACACTAATAATAAAACATGCATATTGTGGTTAGGGATAAAGGTAAGGCACACTGGTACCACATGGTTTTTTTGAACAATGTAAAACCCCTAAAGAAAACTTTTTTACTTGAGATGATGGGATTTGGCATGGTTGAGGCATGGTTGGGAAACTGTTCAAGGTTCATCATTCAAGTTGGGGATGGTGCGTGGTTAGTACATAGTTTGTCTAATAATGCAACTAAATCATGCATGGTTAAAAAACTAGATCCTAAAAAATTGGATATAGGTAAACATAATGTTTTAATGCTTTATTTTTACCCAAAAATAGAACTAACTTGGTATTTTTACCCATAAAAGGTTATATAACCTCTCCTCATCATTTTGGAAGTAATCTGGAGGCTTTTCTTAGTAATTTGAAGCCATATTCTCGAGGTAAGGGATTGTTCTTGGTTTTTCTTAGTGATTTTTATTAGATATACTTATTTATATCTCTCAGTTTCATAGATCTACATTCGTTGTGGTTAGATAAAAGATATTTAATTCCAAATATGATTATATTTTTCTTTTTTTATGATAATGGAAGAGATATAAGGTTAGTTCATAGAGATTCAACCTGGTTATCTTTGTGTTTGAGTGTTGTTCTTCGTGTTCATCATAAAACCCAAGGTAGGTGGGTTTAATCACGACTCCTTTATTCAGAACATGAATTTTTAGTTTCAATTTTATTAAACTGATTTAATTTTATTATGAAATTGGTGAAACATAATGGTATAAACCTTCTATAGTGATGTTTTTTGGATTTTTGTGGAATTGTGAATTATTTTGCAAGATGCTTTGTTAAATGATTTTAAAATGATTATTTCAAAATGGTTGTTTGGATTTGAATGCTTGAGAAATGTTTTTCAATAAAATGTTGGTTTCATTAAAATGTCTTATTGGGAAGGTTCTTAATATAAAAAAATTATTCAAAAGGTATTAGAAATGAAGTGGTTTTGGAATTGAAATTGTTTTTGGGAATACTTGGTGGTGTGTGTTCATATTTCATTATAATTATTGGTTGAAATATGACCTTGTTCTCAGTTTAAAATGTGTAATGGCTCGTGGAATTTAATTACCTTATAACGACTTGGTAGATCAACAAGAAATCGCTCATGAATATGGAACTATCATAACAAATAATGCATGGGTAGTTGTGTGGAGGTGTGGATATGTAGATTTTTGGATTAGAAAATAATATTACAAAAATGGAAACATGGAATGGTCTTGAAGAACATGCTTAGTTTATTTCATGGAATATGGTTTTAGTGTAAATTTTTTTTTTGTTAGAATAGTTTTGGTTTTGTGATAAATTGTTTCATTTTATTTTATTAAATTATTTTATTTAGATTGTTTCAAAAAAAATTATAACCAGTTCTATCTTAGTGGTGTGAATATAGAAATCATTGGGGAAAATCTACAGTGTTTCATTACTCACCCATACTTTAACACTTTGGTACTTTTGTAGATTTTTTTTACTGGGACATAGGTAGAGGTAATGAATTGCACTTATCCAGTGTTACTTTGTGATTCTGGAGTATATTGTTTGAATTGGAGTTTGGAGTTATGTCCTTGTATTCTTTGAGATTTATTAGTTTTTCTTTCATTGTATGCTTCAATGTTGTAGTCTTCCATTGTGGTATATAATTCCTGTTAAACATAAAATCAATGGGTAGTTTTGAGTTGTCTTTAATTGATATCATGCATCTTGTAGTGGTTTATTGGGTTATGGAATGTTTGGATGGTTGTTTTATTTTCAAATTTAAAATCTTCCCCCATGTATATTAAATCCATACTACATTTATTGAAAACCTTTGGAATCTTGGGGATGTTGCTTAGGGCCAAGTAACATCCTCCTGCCTTCTCAAGAAAATGAGAATAAGGGGGATGTTACATATATTTTATATCTTGAATATATTTATATTTATGGTTTTTAAAGTTTATTTTGAAGTTATTTATTTCATGGCGGTTATGTTTTAAAAGTTACCAAAGTGGTATGTGTGTATTCCAAATCTCTGTATTATTCGAGATTTTTTATGATTGAATTTCAATTGAACGAAATTATTTGATCATTGTAAAATAAAACCCTTTAATTTAATTATCCCTTAGTTATTTATGAATTTCTCAAGTAATATTACCATTTTCCTCTCTTTACTACTAAAAATTGTTAAGAAAATGTTTTTAATAAAAGCCAACTTTATTCCAAATTTCATCCCAAAATGATTTTTTCCTATGTCTATTTTCCCTAAAAACATTTTCAAATATATTATTACAATTTTTATATGATTTTTAAGAGTAAAATTTACCTATATATGAATTTTTAAAAAATATTTTAAATGTAATATTACTGAATTTTTCTAAAAAAGGTACTTTTTAACATTTTTCTTAAAATGTGAATGGACACTTTTTTTAATATACTGAGAAAGAATAAAATTTCCTACCATAATAACCACTAATTTATTTGAAGCTTCTTTCACATTTTTCCAGTATTATTTTCAAAGAAATTTTTTTTCTAATATTCTACAATTTTTTATTTTTTTATAATGTGATTTGCAAAGTGAAAATGTTATTTTCCTCAAGAATTATTTCAAGTAATATTTTAAATACATCTTCCTAAATAAAGATAATCATTGATGTTATAGATTTATTCTAAATTATTTAAATATGTATATCACATATATATCTAGTTTATTATCACTTACTTATATGGGAAAAATAAAGATTTACTCTTATACCTCAAATTCCTTATAGAATTTCCTTTGAGTATGGTATGAGACAACATTATAAAACCCATTTTATTTCCATGGTTAATTCTTATGTTTATTCATTATGATTGATTTCTATTTTTTATACCCAATTTAATGAACATTTTATGATAGGCGCACCCATATAGCGCTCCAATTAATTGATAAAATCATTAGTCTCATGAGGTGTCATGTAAGGGATTAGAGAGTAAACATAATCCATTATGGGAATTTTTTCACCCTGTGATATTGGATAGGTAGTTAGCCTTCACCCATGTTTAATTCAATTTATATCTCACTGATGCATTTCCTATAATTCCATGATCGTACAATACCATGTTATTTATGTTATTCTCTCATGTGATTACTATTTATCGTTTTATTTTATGATATCATGTTATTCCTTTGACTCACACGTTATATTCCTTAATCATGTTTATCCCCTTACCATGAATTTTAGAGCACCCATTTCTTTTATGTGTTCTCCAAGTTATCCAATGTTGTTTTATGAGATCGAATGGTTCAATGATCTCACTAAGGATAATAAAAATAAATGTTTTTTGTTTTGTATTACTTATATTTTTGAGGTACCTAGTATTTCAAGGACACTAGACCTCGTAATATTTAGGTTGTAATTAATGGATTTTTATGTTAAAAAACATGAAATTACTTGTATAGAAGGTTTGTGTCTCTATATTTAGTATTATAGACATGTTTAGATTCTTTGGAGGATTACGATTAGATAAATATAGTAAAAACACTAGGTATAAGTCTAAGTATAGGATAACAGCATTAGGTTTTCATAATAAAGAGATAATATGGTTTTTATAAGTAATTATATGTCTATCTAGATGCTAATAGTGGATGTGCATCTATACCATTTATAAATAGGTGTAATAACTCTGAAAAGGGTACATTGGGATTGACTTAATCATTTCTGGGTGCATGAAAATGTGTCTTGATACACACCTATTCTGAAACTCTTATGGGATATTTTTTAAAAATTTAATAACTCTTTATGAACCATTATTGAGGACTTGAAAAAGTGATAAGTTATAATTTTAATAGGAAATGTTACAATTGATAAACTAGACTGAAACCCAAATATTCATAGGTTAGGATATACTTATTATTTATAATTTATTCCTACTAAGTTTATAAGTTTAATTTTTGAATGATAATATATTCTCATATTGTTTCTTAAATTATTTTTTGTTAATGGAGGGCAATATGAGAAATAATTACAATAACAAATGTCAAGGTAAATGTAATGATTTCTCAAATGTGGGGCCTAACCTAATGGGAATTTATGTAAGACATGTTTATAACAACCCCAATTATATAACTCAAATTAAAATTAAAAAGTAGAATATAATTTAATTTTAAAACACATAAAATAAGATGATTATGGCATATCATGGAAGGTCAATTGTTAGATAAGATAAATAAAATAAGATTCAATTTATAACGTTTCAAAAATGGGGTTACAAGCATAATGGAAAATTTCTTAATGGCACTAGAAAATATTTTATGTGTGGAAAAGAGGGGAATAGATCAATGAATTGTCGAGGAAAATGAGTCATTCAATGGAGTGAAAAAATATCATCTAAGAGATTCATTTATAGTTAATTTTCTTAAATGTGGGGAACCAAGGAATTATTTGGGCCAATACTCTCTTCTAAAGGCCAACTCTAAGAAAAATTAAGGACTTACATTATACTAATCATTAAGGTGAAAGTTTTATGTATGGAGATTCCAAATCTATGTTATAGAAGTTTTTTTTACCAATATTGTTTTGGTTATAAGAATCATAATACATATAAGGATAGTGATAATTTTTGTAAGCATACACTGTTTTTGAGAAGATTTATATTGATTCAAGTAGTTTAAAGAAATTGGTATCATATATTATTAAAGAATGTTAATTTGGGTATGACACTTTAATAATGATTTATTTTATTTTAAGATAAATGTTAAATTTATCTCATATTAGTATGTGAGAAAATCATTCAAATATTTTGGTTTAAATCCGAGTAAGGAAACATTTTTAGAAATTTTGAGATTATTTATTTATCGAATGATCTAAGGTGATCTTGGGGTTTTATTTTTTAGCTTTAGAGATTGATTTCATATTTCTCGTATAAAGTTTTATTTGTTTTGGGAAATGATTCATTATATTGAGGTATTTATAACCATTGAGTATAACATGTTATTTAACATGAAATTTTATTTGGTAGGAACACAATTAAATTTTTTAAAGTTGATGTTATTTGGGATATAGGTTTATTTTTTTGGAATAATCTATGATGAACATTTTATGGTAATTTTGAAGTAAAATGTATTATTTCCTTATATGAAGATGTAAACATTTTTTTATTATCTTACCTTATGGTGACCATTTTAGGTTTGATTAATATTTAAATATTTTATGAATATCTTATTATTCATCTATGGATCTTATTATCTATGAAAATTTGTTTTTATTACTTCAGGAATAAAAAATCATATTGGATATACATTCCTTGGAGTAATAAATGAACTTGAAATTGATCAAATTATAACCAAACAATGAAATTTTGATTATGAAATAAAAAGATATCAGGTAAGTATATTCCACTAAGTTCTTTGTATTAATGGTAAAGGAAATCCTTAACTATAGGAAAGGTATCTTGAAAGTAAATTTTGTTCCTATTATATTCATTTTCGATGAATTAATTGAATTTTTACCCATCACAGATTTATGGTTTTGTGGTCATTAACATTATAATGATTGTTCTCTTAATTGTGATCAATGATCTATGTCGCTCTCTATTGTTATTTAGTCATTTTAGTTTTCTTAAAGTCTATATATTCACATCACATTAATTTTTTACTACTTAGAAACCTATTTATTTTTTATTTCGGATATCTATCATTCATCCCTTTCCTTTATATCAAGAGGAAGTTTTATTTATCATTTTTATGATGTTGGTTTTCAAAAAAGGTATTTTCAAATTTAAAACCCTTGATTACCAAGATCAATATAAAATTTAAAGGATGAAATTAATTTTAATGGTTATAATGTAGCACTCTAATATTTTTTTAAAAATAAAATTGTAATGTCTTAGACCGATTGACCACTAAGATGATAATTAGACTGGTGGGTCACATGGCCCCAGGCATGCCTCCCTGTACCCATGAGGTTGCCGACTATATATGAGGGTTTAAATATGGTACAGTGAGGAGACTATACCTGCAATTCATAGTATCATAGTGATATAATAGTAATAAACATTAGACAATAGTGAAATTGGTAATAAATATAATATATATTTGTGGAAGAATAATATAAATTGACTAAAAATGATGTAAAATTCCAATATACAATAGATGCACGCACGTCTATATGATGATAAATAAACTAAATATTAAACATAATATAGAAAAAAATACAATACAATCCAATACAAATTAATAAAAAAAATAAAATTCCAAAGGGAGATCTCCATGAGAATCCCAAGCTCTAGATGAATCATGTACTCCTAACTCCTTGGTACTCGCAAGTATCCCCGGAAAACATCCACGGTCCGGTGAACATAAGGTCTACTTGGGTACCCAAGTACAATGGAGCCATGAGTATGGTGTAAGATATAAATCCAATTACATTACCACCCATGATGTCTAAAACTGAATCTAGTCCATGAATATAAAGTAATATAGTTTGCAGGTATAAGAAGAATAATGATAAGTAGGGATGAAATAAATAAATAAATAAGCATCAGTTGTATCATTTTCTAATAAGACACCTGGCTTACTCTACCTGCTTCAGATCACCATCAGAATGTTTATATAAATAGTAATTATATGTATATAGTAATAACATATACATAGTATAGTTATATATTACATCCAACTATATGAACCTATTACTTACGGATGTGAGTTTCCATATACCTAGAATACTAGGTAATGGCTGGATCTGGTGTAACTTAGTCATTCATAACTAGTATAAATGAGCCTATAAGATCAAGAAATAAGGTGCATTCCATACATACCAATGGAGTTTGATATTCCATGCATGAAACTCGGTATGGTGAGTGAGCCACCATCTCATCAGTCTAAACAGGAAGCGTTATAACGCCCCGACCCCGGTAGCCCGGAGCCGGTGATATGGTTATGGTTTGTAATTTATTTCTTACAAATGAAACAAATAAGTTGCACATCATAACACAACAGGAGGAACTTTCTGGTTTAGATCCTGGAGAATCAGAGACAACAGCTTTGCTTCTTTATTGCTAAGCTAAGAACAAAAATCCAAGACTTGGAAAGGCTCTATCAACCTGTAAAAAATTTAACAAAAAATGTAGGGTGAGCATTGAAATATTAAGTAAGGGGTTTTTGAAAATACATATCTACAGCCTTTGAAAAATACTTTGAAAATACTTTTCCATACTTAAAATGTTTTCTTAAAGGAAAAACTTCAAGGCAAAACAAATGTTGATGTAACATAGTTAAAGCACTTTATACTTATACACTAGAACACTTAGTTGAAACCCACTTAATAGACAAGATAAGCATGCTAATAAAAAGGCATGGGTTATACTAAGTAAAGTGTCCATAAACAAGAAAGGTGTGTATGAACAACAAGGTGTAAACATCATCAAAGTCGCATACAAGTGCATTATCTACACAAAAATATGCACGTTATGACATGATAATTGTAATACAACATTTTTAATGAAATTCTGGAAAAGAAACTAGTCATGCATCAACATTTCCATATCATATGTCTTGTGTTTTTTTTAAATCTGATACTCATAGGTAAGGTTCTATAACCAAGGATATTCCTCTAGTCGGAGTAATCACTTGGTTGGTCATATACTAAGAAATGTATGCTGAATGACTCATGGTATCTGTGTCAAGTCCTTGTGCCATGACCTAGGGGTAATAACCCAATCTGACTATCTTGAGAACTATCGATGCCTCGAAGAGCTTAATTTTACAAGTCTCCAACCCGAAGGGATTACTTTAACCAGTCCCCATCCTGGAGGGTTTTCTTTTTACCGGACCCCATCCCGGAAGTCCCATACATTTCTCACATGTTGATAAGGTTAGATATTCAAGGTGTCACATACCACCTTGAATATTTAATTTTCATTTCATATTACCCAAGGTGTCTCATACCACTTTGGGTAATACCATTTTCATTTCTCATTACCCAAGGTGTCCCATACCACTTTGGGTAATTTAGTTCTTAGTTCATTACCATGTTGAGTCATATGCATGAATAATAACATGAATAAGGTTACTATTATATAATTGGTTTACAAATACATGATACGAGAGATAAAATTGAAAATATGGTATAAAGGCAGGCATGTTTCAGTAAGCATACTATGTGCATAGAATAATTATTTAAGCACATAAAATGATGAATGTATGAGATTTTCCCTAAGGGGTATTAAATGATGAGTCTCTAAAATTCCAGTACAGGGAAATGAACTACTTAAAGAAAATACTTGGCGTTAATTATTGTTCTTCACAGGTCATTGTACTTGCAAAAAAACTCTAACCACTAATAATCACTACAGCATTCTTGGTATAAAAATAATAAACATTTGAAATCTTTAAAATTCCAATACATGGAAATAAACTACTTTAAATAATATACTTATCATTAATTATTGTTCTTCACAGGTCATAGAATTTGCAGTTAAGATCTGATCACTAATAATAACTGTAGTGAGTTTGGTATAAAAATAATAGAGGATTTATACATGTTAACATAACCCTTAAATCCATATCATTTTAATATCAGTTTAAAAAAGGCATAAGCATATCCTTTTAAAAAAACATAAATCATTTCGAGGCGACATCTTTAATTAGTCAAGTTCACTGGTGTACTCTTAGACACAAAAATATAAAACAGCATAGGCAAGCACTAAAATCCTACATGAATAAAATATTAATAACCATTTCTTGAAACTAGGGTTTCATATATTAATCTTAAAAACACATACATACATAGAGATGTATACACAAAGTATATGTATAGGTTGTCTCATAAATTAAACATGTTTCACCTAAAATCTGAAAACCTCTAACTACTTATCATTTATTCAGTTTAAAAAAATCAAAACTTTATGGGGGTTTAAATTTTCATGAAACTATAAATACATAAACATATAAAAACTTTGTTTTTAACTATAACATAATTGTACTTAAACCAAAGACCAATTTCGCATAAAAAATATTCTATAAAGATAAGTATTCATCTCTTAAAAATCAAAACTGATTTCCATTCCAAAACATAAACTTATATAAATATATAGTTATATGTATATATATATGGCTTACATAAAATCATACATGTTAGGAATTGATTAGAGAAAGACCCTTTTCAAAATATAATTCTTAGTATAAAAATACTGAATAATCTTCGATACCCTAAAAATAATTTGGTTTGAGTTATATATATATATATTCAAAACTGTATATACACTATACACTTAAACCTGATTTCTAGGTTTGTAAAATAGGACCGTTAAAGCTAACTTAAAAAGGATACCCCTTTTTATATCGCGATGGAAACACCCTTTAACATTCTTCAAAACTGAAGGGTTTGTGTTGTATATATATATAATTATATCAATACACCTATTGTATCACACCGGTTTCAAAATAAAGACTCAAAATAAACAAAATCTATACATCATATTAGAGAAACACCCTTCCAAAACCACACACCCCATTTTTTAAACAAAGTGTGATACAAATATATAAAATTTATATGTATATATATATATACATTTCATGTAACTGATTACACATGGAGGGTTTATACAAGGTTTTCTATTATATAAAAGAAACAGGAGTACCCCTCGAAGGCAATCACCCTAGGAGTCCTCTACTTAAAAGAAAATGGTTAGCATGGAATATATATATATATACCTTTAACTATAATTTGTATATATACTCATGTTTATATAAAAATGAACCGAGGAGCATGGGTGGGTTTCTAAAAAAGCATGCCAATAGGACACCCTTATAGCTTAACGAAGAAGCTCGCCACAGAGGGAGGCATGCTGGGTGGCTGGAGGTGGTCCGGTGAGGTCGTGGACACCTGGAGACGTTGCAAGGTAACAACGTGGTGACCAACAGCGTGGCGCTGACACTTGTGTGGTCGTGCATGGAGAGCATGGTGCAGAACCAATGGTGGTTTGTGTGGTGGCGAGGAGACGACGAGGTAGGTGTCGCGGCGGTGCGGGTTGGCTCTGTAGGTCCCCTCATACACAGAGGTTTCATTGTTCTTAAAGGAAAACGATCCGGGGGTTAGGCCGATCCTATGATGTCCTAGGAAGGTGGGTGCGCAAGGTAAACCAAAAGAGTGCAGAGGGTGGAGTCTCGGGAAATCCAGAGCTGGTTCGCGGGACCCCGATGTGAGGTAGAAGACGACCAAGTTTGTAGAGAAAGAAAAAAAAATAATGACGGTTGGGATCCGACTTAGAGAGATCAGACGGACGAGATGAAATGAGCATTTTAAAAAAACATCAATGGTCGGGATCTTTCTTGGAAAAATCGTATGGGGGAGGACCATGCGGGGTCAGGATTAACCACAAGAGGCTTGGGTCGTGTGATAAAAAACAGTTTAATACATGTTAAAATTAATTCGCATTTTAAAAAAAAACAATATTAAACCGGGACGTTATAATTTGAATTTTTATAAAATTTAATAAGTACTTTTAACTCATAATTTTCAAATCCAAGAATCCCAATTTAGTTTATGTAAAAAAAGAAAAAAACGATATTATTTGATATAATTTATTTTTTTAAAAGATTAATATTTCATACTAAACATTTATAACTACTAGGATCTTATAACCATTAAAATCCAATTTATAACATACTTCACTTGTTTATTTATAAAATTATTTTTAAAAGACCCGTAGTTTTTCTCTAATTCAAAACACATAGTTTTAGAGATCTAATAAGATACATTTTCCAACTATTACAGATACCCCTATATACATGACCTTCGACACATTTTAAAATACTATTTTTTCCACCATATAAATATCATCATGATTTTGAAAAAAAATTAAAATAGATTCATTTTCAAGAATAATATTCTATTTTAATACTCGAATATATAATTCTAATATTTTGTACTTATTAAAATATTGAAATACTATAAGATTATAAAAGTGTTATAAAGAACAAATTTTTATAAAAAGATGCACTTTATCCATTCAAACCCAACGATCATATAATGGTCATATTCCCTTAGAGGTCCATTATAAAGACAATGGTTAGGGTGTTACATTTTCAAAACACCTGAACCTAGGCGGATGGCTCTCCTCATACCACTGGTGCTGAGTGCGTGTGCGGTGGTTCTGGCTATTATATTTTTCACACTGATGGACCCTGAAGACAATGACTATCCGATTACCCGAGTTGTGATTCTCAGAAGTCTTGTTGTGGCCGTGTTAGGTCTTGTGCAGGGTACTTTTAATTAGATGGGTCTTGTTGCAATGTAACTTTTAAATATATACCAATTTACCATATTCTTCATGTTTTATTTCCTTTCGAATTCTTTATCAGCACACAAAGCACAAAAAAAAATAAAAAAAAATAAAAAATAAATAAAACAAGAGACATCATTTAAATCATAAAATTGTTCACTTGGACCTGTTCATAAAACCTGGGGTGTCACAAGCGTGGTGCCTCAGCCCAACATCCTACACAGTATCAATGGTGCCAGATGTCATGAACTCAACACCCAATGTAAGGATGTGTGAATTTCTACCTTTCCCAACATTTCCCTTACTATCGTACTTTTCCTATTTTTTTGGGATAATCATATTTCAAAAATTAAAAATAATTGGATCCATAAGGCATTACCTCTCACGCTCTACATTTATTAATCCCAAATAAAACAAGGCAATGAAATTATTACTATCCATAAAATATGTGAATATTTTATCACAACATGAGTCATAGACATACAACCCAACTCAATTCCATTTCAATTAAATAATTTAATTCATTTATGTAAGGGAGGCATTAGGAACATTCCAATCCATTTAATACATCCCATTTAATTGAATCAAACATGGAAATTCATTTTACAATATTCAAGAGACACCTAGAACGTGTCTTTTTCAATATTGGATTTAACTACTTGGGAAATACAATTTAATAAGAAATAAAATCAATTTATAATAATAGACCAATCACATAGAAGTTTATTAGGTTCATTTTTCATTTATATAAAAATTTGGTCTAATTCATCTTATAAGGTTCAAAGAGGCACTAAAAAGATGGGGTTCTATAATCCCTTAAGAAATTTCCTACATGGGAAATTGCATTTTGAACAAAAACAGATTCCATGTGACTAAACATGTACTATGTGTCTAACCTTACCAAAATCATAAGAACACCACCATTCAACAAGTCCAAGAAAGATGAAATTCACTGAACATCACTTTCAAATTTGAATATAGTGCACCTTAATCAGGGGTTTTTATTATTAAAACCTGATATTTATCATTTAAAATTCATTTATCACAATTAAGCATCAAATGAATGTTTAAAAAATAAATTAACCTAAAAAAGGCATTTTATAAGAACTACCAAACATAGAAAACAAACATAATGTTTCAATATGGAACTTAAGTGGTTTCTTTATCAAATAGAGTATTTATTAACAAGGTGAAGTTCCATTATCAACCCAAACTGAATGATTATATGGTTTTATAAGCATTAATTAATTTAATTATAAATAGGTGGGTTCAATCGGAACACCAAAGGGGTGTCGGAGATCGAGGATGTCGACCTAAAACTGCTAAAAATGATCAAAGGAAGTGTATATAGGTGTGATGATCAATTTTATACAAAGAACCCAATAAAAAGGAATCTCTTGGAAAAGTATGACATGATTCATAATTAAAATATTCATAAAATTATGGAAATTAATGAAAAATTCCAAGACAACCAACCTTATTCTTAGAAAACTCCACTCATCCAATGGCAAGGCCTGATTTAGTCCAGTTTGGAAGAAATCTAAGAAACAGACCTTCACCTTGAAAATAGTGAAAAATATCGTCCACCTCAATAACTTTATCAAGAAAATATTAAAGACATCAATATTTGAATGGAATTAAGAGCTTACCGATGTGGATCTATAGAGACCAATGAGGTTCGATTCAGACTTTGGACTAAGGAGTTATCACCCTACCTAGAATATTCTTAAGGATAAGAAAACCACAAAGAAGTGGTGGGTCACATGACTACAAGGAGGATAATATAGAAGTAAATGAGTTTTAAACCTCGTTATGTTTTTTTAGTCATTTTAGGACAAAAAAATTTTACAGTTTGGATTCACTACTTGGAAAAACCATACACCAACCATGTGTCTCCCACTACCTTAGAAACCCACCTTGCATGGTTTTTCCAACACCGTTAACCTAACTAAGTTCCAACCATGTGTCTAATAGTACCTAGTTACTTTCTAAGTGGCCCTGACCTCATGGTATAGGCACAAAGTTTGGGAAAACTATATGAAGCATGTGTATAGAACTTCTTCTCCTCTGATATAGGCAACATAGTTTGATGTCGAGGGTCGTACGGTTTCAAACAAACTATGGGCCTTTGTCAAAACACCTAAACTAGTGATTTCTAGGGTCTGATTCTCGCAAAATATAATGAGACACCTAGGGAACCTCTTGGACCTTAACCTAAGTATAAAAAACACATTGTTGTTTTCTAACTCTCAGAATGTTTTTCAAAATATTGGTTCAAAGAACAGCCCATCCAGTAAACACTAAAATTAATTTCCCTTCTAATTTCACCTTAACTAAAAAAATGAGATGTTACAACCTCACCACTTTATAAATTCTCATTTGTGGGAATACTTTGGGAAAAAATCCCCCTAACTATGAAGTTCTAGAAGTTTCATTCAAATGGTTGTGTTGCATTTACAAACACCCAACGCACTTGTAAACATTACATAAGCATACAAAACTTAACCTTTCAAAACCCAACCCAATGCTCAATTTCCAAATGAAACAAAGAAATTGATTTTACCAAATCCCGTTTAGATAGAGTAACAATTGTGTCATCTTATCTTTAAACATAATGTTGAATGTACCCCCCCCCCCACCTTAGGCTTTAACATAGAAAGGAGCCAATTACAAGTCATGGTACCTCCAATATCTGAATTACCTTACAGAGCATACCGCTAAGGGTTCTAGCGATGATGCTCTTATTATTTTGAAATAGAAAAATAGTTAATTATCCATCAACAAAATTTATCCAGGTCGACCTATATTTTAATGAAAACCCATGACTAACACATACTGTACTCCTCCCCTCCTAACAATGTCCCAGAAACAACTCTCCACTAACCATACTTCCAAGAACAAAAGGAAACAAGTAAAAAAAACCCATGGTTGACCATAACAATAACTCTCATATTAGACGTCTGATTTACAAAATGTTAAACTACAATGTGTTCATCCAAGGTATATCACATTTACAACAAAAATATTCACTGATGTATGTACTTGACTTTTGGGGACTTTCTTGGATCAAACCATCACCTAACCATTTAACCTATCATGTTGTGGCATGAACAAGTGTGTAACCCATATCCATACTACTAGAATTTTCACCCTTAAAATAGCCCCTTTGAGCTAGTCAACAAGTCTAGGGTAACCTCAAATTCATTAAACTGGTGTCTAATGAGTTAACCCATGGTATTTCATACTCTATGTTTACAAGTGAGATGTCGGTTCAAGGATAAGAAGTCCGCATATGATAATTGATTGAGCCCATATCAGCATCTTTATGGTGGTCAATTCAAATAATAACAGTCGGTGTTCAATAGTTAGTTCAAGTCACTATTACATCAGAACATAGGTATCACTTTGTAATTAAAACACATTGATGAAAACCACGCATCCAGTGAAAAACCCTGATAGATATTACTAATCAATCCCAATAGATTTTAAAATTTTAGAACATCATAAGACTGAAGCTTTCTCAGTGCATCAAGGATGATATCAAGATAGGGGACATGCTTGTGTCCTTTAGAAGATTACACTAATAGAAAATTTAGAAAAACAAAAGAAGAACAATTGAACTAATTTTGGTCGACTACTTAAAAGAATATCAGCTTCCCCTATCAACCCATCACCATTAACATATCACAAGACTTTAAATTTTGAAGGTATTACATGATATCTCAACATAATAAACAATGTACATCCGAGATTGGTGTTGTTTCAAGAGGTTTTATACAGAGCCAACCACATCAAAGTCATTCTACCAAGGGAGAACTTACATGATTCAAAACTGGAAAGACTCTAAGGAATTGAAGAAAGACAAACTATCTAAAAATGGTCCTCATAATTTGTATTACTTCTACTTTGAAGGAATTTTTTCACTAGAATTGGCATAATGCTCCCCACATTAAGAGTGTCTTAGGAATTAAAATAGAGATAGACCAGCTACTCATAAGTACACTAGATCAGATTCACCTTAAGTAAATATGTTTAATAATTTTTCATAAAACCAAAACTAAATTGACTAGTGTGTAAAAACATCTGATTCTCTTAGAAATTCATCTCAGGCATTGGGAAAAATTGGTTTGCATTAACTCATAGATCACTCTACAATGGAGATGACCTGAGAACACACTGAATATATCAACGCTCAATGATTTCACCCAAATCAACTGGTTCGTTATAACATTTAAAAACCTTATGGGTACTATGTATATCAACACATACTACCTTGAAATTATAGAAGCAAATAGAACCATAAAAAATTCAGGGAATTTAGCAAGGAATTTAATCTCAAATGGTTATACCTACCTTGGGCTATCCCCTTATAAAAGCACAAGCATTGACCCTTTCACTAGGTTATGCCTATCAAAAAGTCAGTAGGATCAATGTCCATCATTCAATTCATTGATAAAAAATAAAAAGATAAATATATAAAATTATCACATTTTCATCCCATGGAAACTTGAATAGATACTAAAACTACCCTTTCAGGATGTTTTATATGAAGGACACCACCTAGGGTTCAATTTTCAATTCATTTAACTAATGTAGATTTTAATCATTAATCATTTAAAAGATTTAAAACAAAACACCAAGGAAAACTATAAAGTCTTATCAAACATCCTTTTTAAACATTAACTATTTGTGGACATCCCATCATAGTTAGGAAGTTTATCAAATAGATTACATTTAAGAATACTCTATAGTAATATATTTGGACACTTATAAGGGACATATTTAACCAACTAGAGTTCATCAAAATAAAACCCCGTAATAGTTTCTTAGCTATTGAAAGTCTGAAACACCCATACAGGGTTATCTCACAAGAATCATGCTCTAACTGACTTTCTTTGGCCTAGTTGTGAATTTTTTTTAATTTAGCTATACAGATCATTAATAAAAAGTAATAGAAGTGAAAGACTTAACAAGGTATTCAGTTCATTCCAAATTAAATTCCAATATATTATGCATTTAAACAAGTAAAAATATATATATCATGATCATATGCATAATGGTTCAGTTATACTAGTTTCTATCTACAAATCCATAAATCAGTTATACACTTTACAATTCAGCATTTGGATCCCATTAATTGCAACCAATTCACTTTGAAATTTTCACTTTAGCTGCCTTTCATTTGAACAACAGTTCCCAAGCATGTATAAATACCAAAGATGGTTTGAGTATATGGGTCATCTATTCCTATTTATAAGAAAACCATACACCATACAATTGAAAAATGGTTCTCATTTAATTATAACAAAAAAATTCATCCCATGAAACCGAATACATATATATTAATTAAAACTATCATGTTATCATAAGAAATAAACATAGAGAAACATGCAATAAACATGGGGGCTTGATGAAATAGTAGAACAAGTCAATTAAATCAGGAATAGTGGCATATAATAAGAAACTCATATTATAAAATTAGGTATTATAAAGGAAAAAAATTGTTTCATAACACTCAAGACACACAATTAGAATCAGTTAGTGGCCTACAAATAGAACTACATGGCTTGGCATATGCATGGAATATAAAATTCTTTGTACCTATAATGATTCATGTAATGGTTCATCCATTCCATACTAGGCCAAGGGTAATTATTATAAAATTCATAAATCAATAAGAAATAGAAATTATAAAATTAACTCAAGGTTAAATCACAATCAACTATAATATAAAATGGCATGAACCAAAATCTAATCCCTAGCCACTTGGACTTTTCCTCATACATAGGTTTTCACTCCCAGGAACAGCTATTTAGTATGTGTCTAAAAATTACTATTATCCTGTCTACCATCCCAATATAGTAATAAAAAGGAAAAATAATCGATGATACCACTTTGTAACGTCCCATCCTGACAGAACACTAAGACGATAGTAAAACTAGTGGGTTACATGGCCTCAGGTGTACCTCCTCATATGCCAGAGGTTGTTGAATAGAAGTGAGGGTGTAAAGATGATATAGTGGGGAGACTATACCCTCATGTCATAGTATCATAGTGGTATAATAATAATAAGAATCATAAAACATAGGAATAAGTAACAAATATAGGACTACAGTAGTGGAATAATAATATAAACTAAATAAAAAATATGTCCAATGCCAATATACAATAGATGCATGCATGTCCTGGGGAAGATACATAATCTAAATAGTAGTAATACATTAGAAAATAATACAATATAATCCAATATGTATATATGAATAAGGAAAATAAAATCCCCAATGGAGAACTCCATGAGCATCCGGAGGCTCCAACTTTGTCTTGTGAACCTAACTCTTAGGTACTAGCAAGAAGCATAATAAAACATTCATGGTCATATAAACATAATGTCTACTAAAGTACCTCAATGAAATAGTGGCCCGAGTTAGATGTGAGATAAAAATCTCAGTAGGTTACCACCCATGGTGTCTAAAACTGAATTCAGTCTAAGAATATACAGTAAAGTAGTGTGCAACTATAAGAAGAATAATGATAAGGGGTTTTAAAATAAATAATTATATAAACAATGGTCATATCAGGTTCTAATAAGACACCTGGTCGACTCGGCATTCTTTTCATCATGGTCAGAATGAGTTTCTAAATAGTAACCATATTTTATATAGTAATAATATATACATAGTATAGTTAAATATTCCATCCACCTATATGAACCATGTACATACAGATGTATGTGGCCATATACCTAGAATACTATGTGCTAGATAGACTATGTGTAACTCAGTTATTCATAACCAGTCTAAATGAGACTATAAGATCAAGAAATTGTGAAGATTCCCCACATACCAATAGAGTGTGATATTTCATGCATGACACTTAGGGTGGTGAGTGACCCATGATGTATTCACTCTAAATCAGGAGTATGGTAGCTCAACCCAATGTTCAATATAGTATCATTGGTGTGAGATGTTATGAAATGAACATCTGATGCAAGGAAGTGTTATTTTTTCTATGATCAACAGATCCCTTACCATCATCCACATCTTATCTATAAGGTGTAATAAAATTGTAATAACAAATAATAACCAAATCCATGATGCATTACCTCTCATGTTCAACATTTATTAATCCCAAATAAGCAATGGTGTTACAATTATAAAAATTAATATAATTATTTATTTATTAATCATAACATGATGTGTGGTCATACCACCAATCTCAATATTATTTTAATTAAATGATTTAATTCATTTAAGGAAAGAAATCCATCATGAACATTAAAATTCATTTAATACATTCCATTTAATCCACTCAAACATGGAAATTCATTTTACAAGATTCAAGAGACACTTAAAAGGAGTTATTTTTCAATTTTGGATTTACCTACTTGGGAAATACCATTTAATAATTAATCCATTCAATTTATAATAATATACGAATCACATAGAATGTACCCTGGTTCATTTGAACTTTATATAAAAAAGATGGAAAATTAGTTTTATAAAGTTCAAGGAGGAACTTAAAACGGGGTGTTATAGTTACTTAGGCAATTGCCTACATGGGAAATTCTGTTTAGAACAACAAGATATTCCATGGGCTTAAACATGCCTTATGTGCCTAAAATTATTAAAAGCATAAGAACACCTCAATTCCATAAGGCCAAGAGAGATGAAATTCACTAAAAATCCACTTTTAATTTGATGAAATTGCACCTCAATCAAGTGGTTTTATTATTAAACCTTTACATTTTTCATAAAAAAATTCATTTATCACAATTAATCAGGAAATGAAAGATTTATAACCCAATTCACCTAAAATATGAATCATAGAATAACTACCAAAAATAAAGAAAAAATATAATGTTTCAATATGTTAATTAGGAGGTTTTTTTATCACATGGATAATAGATTGAAAAGCGCCACATCCAATATCAAACCAAGCCACACACATAGATGGATTTTTAGTCATTAATTCATTTAACTATAAAGGGGATAATTAAGTTGGCACACCCAAGGGTGTCTGAAATCGAGGTTAGAAACCTCAAACTACTAAATAATTATAATAGGTACTCTATCTAGATGTGATGATCGATTTGATATTTATAACCCAATAAAATGTTGTCTATCGGAAAAGGTCGGCATGCAGCATAATGGAACTATTCTAAAAATGACAAAAATTAAGGAAAATGTCATTGACCACAACCCTATGTTTAGGATTCCTCACTCAACTAATATTTAGCCCCCATTCATTTAGGTTCGGAATAAATCTAAGAAATAGAAATTCACCCAAAAAAATATGGGAAAATAACTTTAACCTCGATAAGTTTTTTGAGATATGATTAAACGAAGAGATATTAAAAATGAATTGACATCATAGAAATATGGATCTATAGAGACTGACGACATTCAATTTGAAATTCATATAGAGGAGTTATGACCATTCCGAGAATGGTCATAAGGAGGAGAAACACATAACGGAGAGGAGGCTCACATGGCTTCTAGGAGGATAAGAAAGAATGAAATGTGGTTTAAAACACATTAATGGTACTTTATTCATTTTACCCTCAATAACCAAGTCACATGGTCTGGCCACATGGCTTGGCCAAACCATTCCCCAACCATGTAGCTACCACTCCCAAAGAACCCCACCTCCCATAGTTTGTCCCACGTGTTTAGAATAATCATGTGTCAACAATTTGGTTAATAGTTCTTAAGTACTACCTAAGTGTAACTAATCGTGTGGGATTGGTGCATGGTTTGGTAAAATCATGTGCAACCCATGAAGGGAACTTATGTTCCTCTGATATAGGCTATAATATTTTCTAATGAGGACCACACGATTTCAAAAAAACCATAAACCTCTATCAAAGAACCCAAACTTGTGATTTCTGGGATTGATGCTCACAAAACTCAACAAGACACCCATCGAACCTCTCAGGCCTTTACCCAAGTCTAAAAAACACATTCATGTGTTTCAAATCTTAAAATTTCATTTAAAAGCTTGGTTCAAAGAATAACCCATCCCGTAAACACCAAAATTTGAATTCCATTGAAATTTCACCTTATCTCAAAAACACTAGATGTTACAAAAATAATGTTTGATATCATACATGGTACACAATATCATGCATAAATGAACTATAAGATATTATCATCTAAACATGACCATTATAACATATCCATTAAATAGGTGGGTAAGACTATTATTAAATAATTAATGAAATATATATAAAGTTCCCACTCAATATAAATTTAATCATACATTCTTAATAAATAAGCACTTAATTTTTAATAAATATATTTTATTTTTTGAAAAACATGTTCCTCTAAAAATGATTTTTATTAATTATTATGAAAAAATATTACAGTTAATTTAGCATAGTGTTTTGAAATTTTATTTTATAAAACTATTATAGTTTTTAAAATAATACTGAAAAATAAATTAGGGTGAAATTTTTGAATTTTTCTCAAATGTTTTATTTTTCAGTGAATAGTGAAAATTACTGCTTTTCATATACTGACATTTATTTTCATTAAATAATGTAATTTAGAATTTCAATTACATGTTAGATTTTTAATTAAAGTGAAATGTGAAAAATTTTATTTATAATAATCTAATTAAATTCATTTTAATCATTAATTTTAATTATTTTGGAATATATTTATTTTTATGCATAAAAATGTGGATTTCTGCATATTGTTTTTTAAGTGCATAACATTTAACCATTTTATTTAATTAAAATAACCACTTTTAATAAAGATTTATATTAAATTAATATATTATAAATATATTTATATTAATTTAAATTCATATAATGATGACTTCTATTCCTAGAGTTAATATATGATCATCAATTTCTTAAAAATGCATTTCTTGAAAATTTGTTTTTCTACTTGTATTGCAGATTTAATTTTAAATTTAATTATTTTAAATATGTAGTTTGAATTTGATAAAAAAATATTCCATATTCATAATAATGATAATTTATAATAGGTAATAAGTTTGACATAATTTTGGTCATAATGAATAGTGAACACAATAAAAATATCAGGTTAATGTGGTGAAAAACTAAAATTGTAAAAGTGAGTAACCTTATATGTAAATAGAATAAAATGTTTAAAAAAATTTATTTTTTATTTTTGGATGTATTTATTGGCCATATCACCCCCCCATCACTCCATTAATTAAAATTTTTGGACGCACTTTTCATGAGAGTGACTTCCCGTTATTGAATTGTTTTTGGTATTTACAAAAATGTAACTCTCTCACACTTATAAAAGGGTACATCATCTCCTACTATTTACCCAATTAATAATCCTTGTGGTTAAGATAATAAATACCCAAGCACCTTTTTTAATTACCTCCCCACATCCAAGAGTCATTGATTTTATTAGAAATCCAATCTAGGGTGGCTTTCTGTATAATCCTAAAGAGGTGTTTTGAATAAGAGGCATTGTTCTTAACCGATAATGTTTTTTTATTTATTCACCTACCTCCTTAAAATATTAATAAATAGTTATAATAAAATAACATCATTATATCCCATATAATGATATTTTATTATGTTATTTTAATATCATACATCTAAATCCTATTCCATTAAATGGGAAACGAAACCATTTTTCCTATGTATGGATGACATGCGCCTCACGAACTGCTATAATTCATTTTCCATCATCACCTCTCATAGATTATCATCATGATGGATTTAATTTTTGTATATTATATTCATGAAATATAATTAATTATTAAAACTTAATATATCACATTCCTTATTACCTTATCGTCCATTCAAAAATGATAATGTCGTTCGTGTGTATGGCGGATTGCTGCCTCACTAAGTGATGTGATTCATTTTTTTAATACCGCGTCACATCGATGTTATATGTAAGTGTATTTAAAAAAAATAAAATTATATTTATTATATAATTATTAATATTTATAGACAAAATAACACTTACCTTCGTTTTATCATGATCGCTAAAAAATGGAAATGTTACTCATGAATAAGTATGGTCTACCATCTTCAAGATTATAATGCAGTTCATTTTTCATATCCATGATTCATTATTGGATTTAAAAATATAATAAAGGTATAAAATTGATAATTATTTCATGATTATTATTCTATATATAACGGATCAATGAATTATTTAATAATATTTAACCTATCAAATTCATTTTATACTCATGAATCGAATACCATCAAAATGTACGACATGAAATAAATTGATTAAGTATATATACATATATATTCCTTGATAATAAATGAAATTAAAAGGACTAATAAAATTGAAAAATTTTATTAATAATATAATTAAATTGATATTATTATTTAGGATTTTAAATTATGTACATGACTAGTCGAACTCAAGTTAAGGGATTTTACAACTCAATTTATTTCATTGGGTTAAATTAATCCTTCATTACATTTGATATGATAAAATGGTGTATACAATAATCATTGATAATTTTATGTTTTATTTACAAAAATTTAATTTTTATTAACATGTAAAATCCCTAATAACTTCATAGATTAATTCTTACTTAAATAATACAACCTTTGTAAGGTATTTTGTCTCAAAACTCTATCTTTGAGAAAAGTATTCTTTTATGCAACTGATATATTTTTAAAGGTTTATATAAGAAAAAATGAATAATTAAAACCATCTATTATTATTATTCATGGTATTTTAACTTCAAATTAAAGATCTATCACAATCTCCCTATTCTATAAAGTTATTATTAAGACATTTCTTCGACTATAAGGGGTTTTATTCTGACTTTTAATTCCTTTAGACCTATTCCCTATTCACCACTTATTTCTTTTGTGAGGTGTATATACTAATATTTTTATAGTTTATATCATGAATATATTTTTATTCATGATATCAATTGTTTCATTTGAAGTTATTTTTTTCATGGGGATTATGATTCAAAAGTAACCTAACCTATAAAGGTTTATTTCACAATCTCATCATTATTTGGGATTGTTCATACTTGAATTTCCATTGAAATAAATTATTTGATATTTTCCCAATAAAACCCATAAATTCTATTATTTTGTGGTTATTTATGATGTTTTAGTATAATTTTATCATTTTATTCTCTCTATTACTTAAAATGGATTAGAAAATTTTTTTAGGAAAAGACAAATTTATTCCTATTTTAAGCCAAAAATACATTTTCCTTTATGTCCATGTTTTCTAAAAATGTTTTAAAAATGTATTTAATATTATACTATAATTTTTAAGAGTCATATGAGTCTGAAATACATATTTTCGAAGAAATATATCAACATGAGGAAAGGATGATGGCTTAGGATACTCAAGTATTATGATTAATCAATACACCACCACCTCAGGGAGGAAAATAAGGTTGTGGATGCATTGAATTTCAAATATCATGTAGTCTTAAAAACATTGGGATTGATAATGATCATGTGTTCAAGGATTTAGTATATATATAAATGGTAATTGTTAAGGATGGAAAAAACATCACTTTTTTCAAATTATTTTCGAACAATTTTTATTATAGAATATAAAAATTCCTCAACCTGGTGATGAGAATCAATAAAATAAAATAATATCAAGGAATGATGAGAAATTGGAAGTCTTTGTATTTGAAGATAGTGTTCTAAAATATTGAAATATTCCATGTGAAACATCTATACCTGATATGAAAAGGGGAATTACTTGATCATTATCATTACATGAATTTCACTATATACCCTAGTAAAACTAAGATATATAGAGATTATAAGGAAAACAATTGGTGGGATAGTATGAAGTATGAAATTGATGATTATGTGTCAATATGTTTGGTTTTTCAATATGTGATGGTTGGGAGACAAATTCCTATTGGTTTCATGAAACCAATACCTATTCTTATGTGGAAATAGGATTCGATTACTATGTAATTTGTCACTAGATAATCAAAGAAACATAAAATGAATGATAAAACCTGGTTTATTGTTGATCACCTTGCCAAATATTCACATTTCATCAATATAAGATAATATTATCCTCTTTAGAACCTTAAAAGGCTCTATATTAATGAATTTATAAAACTTCACGGCTCACCACATTCAATTGTATCTAATTGTGATCCCAGATTTACATCAAATTTTTAGAAAATTCATCATAAGGATATGGATACTCAGCTTTATTTGAATATTCCCTATCACCCTCCAATTGATGGATAATCTGAAAGGACTACTCAAACATTTGAATATTTTCTATTTTCATTCTAACTTGATTTTCAAGGTATGTGAGACAAGTATTCAGTTTTGGTGGAGTTTTCTTATAACAATAATTTCCATTCAAGTATTCAAATGGCGTCGTATGAAGTATTATATAGGAGGAAATTTCATAATCAAAGTTTCTAGGTACAAGTTAGTGAAATAAAAAATTTGGATACATATCTAGTTGAGGATAAAATAGTAAATTTAAAGTCTATTTGAACTCATATTAAATAGTCCCAACATAGGAAAAAGAGTTATGATGATAACTGAAGGAATGATTTGGAATTTCAAGTAAGTGGTCATGTTTTGTTGAAAGTTTCTCAAGTAAGGGTGTTATAAGGTTTGTTAAGAATGTAAAACTGATCCCCAAGTACATCGAACCTTTTAATATTCTAGAAATAATTAGACTTATTGCTTACCGGTTGGTTATTCCACTAGGATCTCTATAGAGAAAAATGTGTTCCATATCTCTTTGTTGAGGAAGTTAATGTCAAACCCAAAAAAATGTTATCACCTATGAACAAATGGAACTCTAAACTAATTTATCATACTATTAATAGCCTAAACATATTCTTATTACTATTATATAAAGTAGACGGGAATCGAATGACTCAACTAGTAAATGTACTTTGGAGAAATCGTAAAATAGAGGAAGCAATGTGGGAACCTAAGGATGTGATGAATAAGAACCTTACTAATATTTTTAGATAGTAATATCCATTAAAATTTCGTGGATAAATTTATATGGATGGAATAATGTAATATCTTGAGATCTTAAGAACACTATGTTCAATAGTGTATATAACACAACAGTGAGATTAAATCAACCACAAAATATTATTATTTATATATGACTATTATAACCTATCTAATGAATAAGTGGGTATGAATAGGAATAAAAAAATAATGATATATATATATATATTAAGATCATACTCAATACAAATTTATTGATAAATTATCAGGAAATAAACACTCAATTTTTACTAAAGTCATTTTATTCTTCAAATTTATGTTTTCTTCGAAAATGATTATTATAGCTTCCTCAAAGAAAATAATAAAATTATTTTTTTAGAATTTTAGAAATATTATTTCACTAAATTACCCTAATTTTTTATATTATAATATGAAAAAAAAATTAGGTATAAATTTTTTTATTTTTCTCAATGGTTTGATTTTTCAATAAATAGTGAAAATAATATTTTAATTGAAAAGTGTATTTTTATTTCAAGAATTTAACAAGTATCATTTTGTTTCAAAATGATTTAAAAGAAAAATTATTTCAATTATATTATTTATAATCCAATTATGTTATTTTTAATTAGTTTTATACTTGAATTATGTTTAAAAACATTTTTATACTTAAAAAGGCATTTTTCAGAAAAAAAAAATATTTTTTTTTCATTCTGTTTTTTGTTTTAATATTAAATTAATTTCTATAAATTTTTGAAATAGAATATTAAAAAATTAATTCAATATTTATAATTAGAACATCCAAATTTCTTAAATAGTTCCCTTTTATTTCTATTCATTATGAATAGTACCCATATGAAATAATTGTCACAACGGTAAGACCGATACATTCTTAGTGCATCAAGGATGATATCAGGATAGGGGATAGGCTCCTGTCATTCAAAAGATTACATTGAGATAAAACCGAGAAAAACAAAAGAAGAACAATCGAACTAATTTTGGTCAACTACTTGAAAGAAGATCGACTTCCCCTATCAACGCATCACCATTAACAGATCGCAAGCCTTTATATTTTGAAGGTATTTCATGATAGATGAACATAATAAAACATGTCCATCCGAGACTGGTGGTATTTCAAGAGGTTTCATACAGATCCAACCACATCAAATTCATTATGCCAAGGAAGCACTTACATGATTTAAAACTGGAAATACTCTAAGGAATTCCATCAAGACAGACCATCTACAAATGGACCTTAGCATTTATGTTCCTTTTAAATGGAAGGAATTTTTTTCACTAGAACTGGCATGATGCACCCCAAATTAGGAGTGTCCTAGCCATTGTAATAGAGATAGACCAGCTTCTCATAAGTGTGCTAGATTAGATTCACTTGAAGTAAAAAAAATTAAGCATTTTTTCATAAAACCAAAACTAAACTAACTGGTGTGTAGAAACATCTAATTCTCTTTTAAATTCATCTCAAGAATTGGGAAAATTTTGTTCGCATTAACTCATAGATCACCCTACTGTGGAGATGGCCTAAGAATACACTGAATAACTCAACACACAATGATTTCACCAAAATCAACTGGTTCGTTATAACATTTAAAAATAATATGGGTACTTTGTATATCAACACATACTACCCTAAGATTACAAAAGAAAATAGAACCATAAAAATATTCATGGTTGTTAGAAAAAAATAAATCATAAATGGTGCTACCTACCTCGAGCTGGCCCCTTATAAAAGCACAAGCGTCGACACTATCACTAGGTCATGCCAATCAAAAAATCGGTAAACTCAATGTCCATTATTCAATCCATTGATGAAAAGGCAAAAGATACCTATATAAAATTATCACATTTTCATTCCAAGGAAACTTGAAGAGATACTAAAGCTATCGATTAAGTAGGTTTTATAAGAAGGACACCCCCTAGGGTTCAATTTTCAATTAATTTCATTGATTTATATTTTAATCTTTAAGCATTTAAAAGATTTAAAACAAAACACCAAGGAATACAAGAAAGTCTTATCAAACATCCTTTTTAAACATTAAGCTTTTTTAGACATCCCATCATAATTAGGAATTTTATCACATAGATTTATTTTATGAATACTATATAGTAATATATAAGGATAGTTATAAGGGTCCTATTTAACCTACTAGGGTTCATCAAAATGAAACCTTGTAGTTTTTTCTTAGCTATTATAAGTCTAAAACACCCATAGTGGGTTATCTCACAAGAATCATGCTCCAAGTGACTTAATTTGTTCTAGTTGTGAATTTTTTAATTTTTCCATACAATTCATTGAGACCAAGTAATAGTGGTGCAGGACTTAACAAGGTAGTGAATTCATTCTAAATTAAATTCAACTATCTTATATATTTAAACTAGTTAAAATATATATCCTGATTATATGTATAATGGTTCAGATATATTAGTTTCCATCTAAAAATCCATAAATTAGTCATACACATTACATTTTAGCATTTTTCTCTCATTAATTGCAACCAATTCAATTTCAAATTTTCACTTTAGTAGCCTTTCATTTGAACAACAGTTTCCTAGCATGTATAAATATCAATGATGGTTTGAGTATATGGGTCATATTTTCTTAATTATAAGGAAACTGTACACCTTAAAATTGAAACCTAGTTCTCATTTATTTATAACCAGTAAAATCAGCCTATGAAACCAAATGAATATATATTAATTAAATCTATCATGTTATCACGAGAAATAAACATAGAGAAACATGAAATAAACAATGGAGCATGACACAATATCAGAACAAGTCAATTAAATTAGGAATAGTGCTATATAATAAGAAGATAATATTATAAGATTAGGTATTCTAAAGAAAACAAAGTCATTCCATAACACTCAAGACACATAATAAGAGTTAGAAGGCAGCCACAAAATACAACTACATGGCATGGCATATACATGGAATGTAAATTTATATGTACCTATAATGATGAATGTAATGCTCCATCCTTGTCAAACCAGACCAAGGGTAATTATTATAAACTTAATAAATCAATAATAAATAGAAATTACACCATTCAATGAAGGTTAAATCACAATAAAATATAATATAAAATGGAATGAACCACAATCTCAACCCTGGCCACTTGGACTTTTCCACATACATTGTTTTTCACTCCCAAGAATAGCTATTTACTAAGTGTCTAAACATTACTATTATCCTATATACCATACAAATATAGTACAAAAAAGGAAAAATAATCTATGATACCACTTTGTAACGTCCTGTCCTGATAGAACACTAAGACGATAGCCGGACCGGTGGGTCACATGACCTTAGGCATGCCTTCTCACATACCAGAGGTTATTGAATAGCAACGAGGGTGTAATGATGATACAGTGGGGAGATTATACCCTCATTTCAGAGTATCATGTTGTTATAATAGTAATAAACATCATAAAATAGTGGAATAAGTAAAAAATATAAGACCAGAGCAGTGGAATAATAATATAAACTGAATAAAAAATACATCCAATGAAAATATACAATAGATTCAAGCATGTACTATGGAAGATACATAAACTAAATAGTAGAAATACAGTAAGAAATAATAAACTATAATCCAATGCATATGAATAAAGAAAAGAGAATCCCCATCAGAGATCTCCATGAGCATCCTAAGGCTCCAAATTGGTCTTGTGAACCTAACTCCTAGGTACTAGTAACCAGCATAAGCAAACATTCATAGTTAAGTGAACATAATGTCTACTAAAGTACCTTACTGAAATGGAGGCCTGATATGGATGTGAGATATAAATCCCAGTAATTTACCACGCACGGTGTCTGAAACTAAATTCAGTCTCGGAATATATAGTAAAGTAGTGTACAAATATTAGTAGAATAATGATAAGGAGTTATGAAATAAATAATTAAATAATCACTAGTCGGATCAGATTCCAATAAGACACCTGGTCGACTCTACCTTCTTCGAATCATGGTCGAAATGAGTGTCTAAATAGTAACCATATATTATATAGTAATAATATATACATGGTATATTTATATATTCCATACACCTATATGAATCATGTACATAAAGATGTAAGTTTCTATATACCTAGAATAATATGTGTTGGTTGGACTGGGTGTAACTCAGTCATCAATAACCAGTCAGAATGAGCCTATAAGATCAAGCAATTGGGAACACACCCCACATACCAATAGAGTGTGTCCAAGTATCAGTTTTCTGGTTTGGGTGGCGGTTTCGAGGTCCTGGGAATTCTTGTTTTGGTGATGACATGATGTGGTTCGGCCTGATGGATGCTGTTTTGTTGGTTTGATTCGCCGGTGGGACTCTTCCGCTGTGGTGATGATGGGGAGGTGAAAGTACAGAATTTTCGAAGTGTTTGGTGTGCGACTCAAGGCCGGTGTGTGACATGTGATTCATGGGAACCGAAATGGGTGATGATTCTTTTTGAAAGTTGTTTTTTGAATTTGAATTTTTTGGATTCTAGCACTGCTTATATGTAAGGTTACTCGCTTACCCTTAAATCGGATTTTTGAAAATAAGAAAAAAATGGATTTGGCCAATAGAGTGTAAGATGCCATGCATGACACTTGGGGTGGTGAGTGAGCCATGATGTATTCACTCTAAACAAAGAGTGTGGTAGCTCAACCCAATGTCCAACATAGTATCATTGGTATGAGATATTATGAACTCAGCACCTGATGTAAGGAAGTGTTATTTTTTCCATACTCAACAGATCCCTTACCATTATCCATAGCTTATTTATAAGGTGTAATAATATATAAATAACAAATAATAACCAGATTCATGAGGCATTACCTCTCATGTTCTACATTTATAAAGACCAAATAAACAAGGGCATTATAATTATAACAATCCATATAATTCTTTCTTATTTAATCATAACATGATTTGTGGTAATACCACCCATCTAAATTCTATTTCAATTAAATGATTTAATTCTTTTATGGGAGGAAATCAGTCATGAACATTAAAAATCAATTAATACATTCCATTTAATTCACTCAAACATGGAAATTCATTTTACAAGATTCAAGAGACACTTAAAAGGTGTCATTTTTTAATTTGGGATTTACCTAGTTGGGAAATACCATTTAATAAGTAATCCATTCAATTTATAATAATATACGAATCACGTAGAAGGTTCCCTAGATCATTTGAAATTTATATAAAAAAGAGTGATAATTAATTTTATAAAGTTCAAGGAGAAACTTAAAATGGGGTGTTATAGTTACTTTGTCAATTACCTACATGGGAAATTCCATTTATAATAACAAGAGAGGCCATAGGCCTAAACATGCCTTATGTGCCTAACATTATCAAAATCATAATAACACCTCAATGCCATAAGGCCAAGAAAGATGAAATTCACTAAAAATAGACTTCTAATTTTAAGACATAGCACCTCGATCAAGCAGTTTTATTATTATATCTTTTCATTTTTAATAAAAAAATCATTTATCACAATTAATCATCAAATGAAAGTGTTATAACTCAATTCACCAAAAATAGGCATCGTAGAATAACTAACAAAAATGGGAAAACATAATGGTTCAATATGTCGGTTACGAGGTGTTGTTATCAAATGGATAATTGATTGAAAAGGGCTAGTTCCAATACCAAACCAAGCCACAAACATAGATGGATTTTTAGTCATTAATACATTTAACTATAAAGGGGATAATTAAGCTGGTACACCCATGGGTGTCCGAAATAGAGGTTACAAAACTCAATCTACTAAATAATTATCATAGGTAGTGTATCTAGGTGTGATAATCTATTTGATATAAAGAACCCAATAAAATGTTGTTTCTCAGCAATAGTCATCTCACAACACAATGGAACTATTCAAAAAATGATGGAAATAAAGGAAAATGTCGTAGAAGACGTGCCTTATTTTTACGATTACTCACTTATCAAATATCAAGACTTCATTTATTCAGGTTTGAAAGAAATCTAAGAAATAGACCTCCACCCTAAAAATATAAGAAAATAACTTTAAACTCAATATTTTTTTCAAGAGATTATTAAACTAAGAAATATTCAAAAGGAATCGACTTCTTACCAATATGGATTCCTAAAGACTGATGGAACTCAATTCAAAATTCCGATGGAGGAGTTATGAGCATTCCTAGAATTTTCATAAAAAGTAGAAACCCGTGAAGGAGAGGTGGCTCACATGGCTTCCAGGATGATAAGAAAGATTGGAATGTGTTTTAAAACTCATTAACGGTATTTTAGTCATTTTACCACCAATAACAAAGTCACGTGGTTTGGCCACATGGCTTGGTCAAATCATGCCCCAACCGTGTAGCTGCCACTCCCTAAGAACCCCACCTCGCATAGTTTATCCCACGTGTTTAGCCTAATAATTTTCCAACCATGTGGTGAATAGTGCTTAAGTAGTACGTAAGTGTAACTAATCATGTGGGCTAGGTGTCTGGTTTGGGAAAATCTTATGCCGCCCATGCGGGGAACTTCTGTTCCTCTAATATAAGCCATACTATTTTCCGCTAAGGGTAACATGATTTCAAAAAAACCTTACAGTTCTATCCAAGAACCCAAACGTGTGATTTTTGGTGTATGATGCTCATGAAACTCAACAAGATACCCATCAAACCTCTCAGGCCTTTACCCAAATCTAAAAACAAGGCATTAAAGTGTTTCAGATATCACAATTTCATTTTGAAGATTGGTTCAAAGAACAATCCATCCAGTAAACACACAAATTCAAATTCCATGGAAATTTCACCTTACTCTAAAACACTAGTTGTTACAAAAACTATGTTTGATATCATATATGATACGAAACACCGTGCCTAAATGAACCACGAGATATTATTATTTAAATATGACCACTATAACATATCCATTAAATTGGTGGGTATGAATATTATTAAATAATTTATGAAATATATATAAATTTCCCACTCAATATAAATTTAATCATACATTCTTAAGAAATTAGCACTCAATTTTGAATAAATATATAATATTTTATAAAAAACATGTTTCTCTAAAAATGATTTTTATTTATTTTTATGAAAAAATATTACAATTAATTTATCAAAAAAAATTGAAATTTTATTTTATAAAATTATTATCATTTTGTAAATAATCATAATAAAATCGAATTAAGGTGAAATTTTTTAATTTTTCTCAAATTTTTTATTTTTTAGTGAATAGTAAAAATTGCTGCTTTTCAAATACAAGCATTTTATTTCATTAAATAATGTAATTTAAAAGTTCAATTACATGTTAGATTATGTATGAAAGTTAAATGTGAAAAATTTTACTTATAATAATCTGATTAAATTAATTTTAATAATTAATTTTAATTATTTTATAATATATTTATTTGTATGCTTAAAATGGGGTTTTCTGCATATTCTTTTTAAGTGCATAACAGTTATCCATTTTAATTAATTAAAAAACCCACTAACATAAAGATTTATATTAAATTAATAGATTATAAATATATTTATATTAATTAAAATTCATATAATTATGACTTCTATTCTTATATTTAATATGTGATCATTTATTTCATAAAAATGCATTTGTTGAAAAAAACAATTTGACATGTTTTGTGGGATTAATTGTAAATTTAATTATTTCACTTTTGTGATTTGAATTTGATAAAAGATATTTCATATTCAAAACAATTATAATTTATATTAGGTATTAAGTTTGACATAATTTTGGTTATAATGCATAGTAAACACAATAAAAATATCAGGTTACTACGGTGAAAAACTAAAATGGTAAAAGTGAGTAACCATAGATATAAATCGAATAACATGTTTAAAAACTGTTTATTTTATAATTTTGGATGTATTTATTATGCATATCACCACACTCCCACCACTCAATTAATTATAAATTTCAGAGGAACTTTTCATGAGAGTAAATTCCCATTATTGAATTCTTTGGGTATATACAAAAATGTCACTCTCTCAGACTTATAAAAGGAAACATCATCTCCTATTATTTAACCAAATAATAATCCCTATAGTTTATATAATAACTACCCAAACACCTTCTTTAATTACCTCCACAAATCCTAGAGTCATTGATTTTATTATAAATCTAATCTAGGGTGGCTTTCGGTATAATCCTAAAGATGAGTTCTGAATAAGACACATCATTCTTAACCGATAATATTTGTTTTATTTATTCTTGCACCTCCTTGGAGTATTAAAAAATAATTACAATATAATAAAATCATTATATCACATATAATTATTTTTTATTATGATTTTTTAATACCCTACATCCATCTCTTTTTCCATCAAATGGGAAACGAAACCATTGTTCCTATGTATAGAAGGCAAACACCTCGCAAACTGCTTTAATTCATTTTCCATCATTACCACTCAAAGATGTTCATAATTATGGATTTAATTTTTATATATTATATTCATGAAATATTTTTTATTATTAAAAATTAATATATCACATACCTTATTACCTTATCATCCATTGAAAATGATAATGTCTTTCGTGTGTATGGTGGATTGTCACCTCACTAAGTGATGTGATTCATTTTTTTATTACCACATCACATCTATGTTATATGTAAGTGTATTTAAAGAAAAAATATTATATTTATTATATTATTATTATTATTTAAATATAATATAACACTTACATTCTTTTTATCAGGATCGCTGAAAAATAAAAATATTACTCATGTTTAAGTATGGTCTACCATCTCCAAGATTATAACGCAGTTCATTTTTGGTAACAATAATTCGTTTTTGGATTTAAAAATATAATTAAGTTATTAAATTGATAATTATTTCATGATTATAATTATATATAGGATGGATTAATTAATTATTTTATCATATTTAACCTATCAAATTCATTTTAGACACATGAATCGAATACCATCAAAATGACTGACGTGAAATTAATTGATTAAGTATATATATATATTACATGATAATAAATGAAATACAATGATTAATAAAATTGAAAAAATTTATTAATAAATTAAATAATTATATTAACATTTTTATTTAGGATGTTAAATTATGTACATGACTAGTCAAACTCAAGGTAAGGGATTTAAAGCTAAATTTCATTCATTGGGATAAATTAATTCTTCGTTGTCTTTGATATGATAAAATTATAAATATAATAAGCATCGATAATTTTATGTTTTATTTACAAAAAATTAATTTTTTTTACATGTAGAATCCCTAATAACTTCATTGATTACTTCTTACTTAAATGATACAACCTTTGTAAATGTTTTCGTCTCAAAACTCCTTCTTCTAGACAAGTATTCTTTTATGCACCTGATTTATTTTAAAAGGATTATATACTAAAAATTGAATAATTA
Organism: Viscum album; assembly: GCA_963277665.1. NCBI lineage: Eukaryota > Viridiplantae > Streptophyta > Magnoliopsida > Santalales > Viscaceae > Viscum > Viscum album. Next base: position 893,570,076 of record OY728138.1, read on the forward strand.
AAACATGTATTATTATTATTCATGGTGTTTTAACATCAAATTAAATATCTATCTCTCTCTACCTATTCTATAAAGTTCTTATTAGGTCATTTCTTCGTCCATAAGGGATTTTCTTCTGACATTTATTTCCTTTAGACATATTCCATATTCACCACTTATTTCTTTTATTTGGTGTATATACTACCCTTTCGATATGTTATATCATGAATATATTTTTATTCATAATATATAATGTTTCCTTTGAAGTTATTTATTTCATGTGGATTAAGATTCAAAAGTAACCTAACAGGTAATGGTTTATTTCATTATATCATCATTATTCTAGATTATTAATACTTGAATTTACATAGAAGGAAATTATTGGATATTTTTCCATTAAACTCCATTAATTTTATTATTTTTTGGTTGTTTATGATTTTTTCATATAATAATATCATTTTATTATCTTTATTACTTAAAATGGTTCATAAAATGTTTTCATGAAAAGAAAAATTTATACCTCTTTTAAGCCAAAAATACATTTTCTTTTATGTCTATGTTTTCAAAAAAAATTCACAATGTATTTAATATAATACTCTAATTGTTATGTTTAATTTTTCTCATATTTTTATTTTTAAAAATGTTTTAAAATTAATCTTCCTGGCATTTTCCAAAAATGGTACTTTTAAACATTTTATCAAAAATGAGAATGTACTAATTATTTTAACATACATAGAATGAATATAATTTCTTTCTATCATCTCTGCTAATTTATTTAAAGATTAATTTTCCATGTTCCATTATTATTATCTAAGCAAATATTTTCCCTAGTATTCTATAAATTGTTAGATTTTTTGTAAAGTATTTCTAAAATTTTAAATGGTATTTTTTTAATAAATAATCTATGTAATATTTTTAATATATTTTCATTAATGAAAAAAACCATTAATGTTATGAATTTATTCTAAATTATGTATATATTCCTATAAGATATATATCTAGATTAATATATATTAATTGTATGGGATAATACAATCCCTATGTTCATCTCTCAATTGCATTCTTGATGAAATTTACTTTGATTATAATATAAGACAAGATGATGAAACCCATTTTTTCCATGGGTAATTACTATGTTTTTTCCTTACTATTGATTTCTATTTTTTGGAACAAATAATCATAAACATGTTATGTCAGTTGCACTCAAATTATTCTATAATTCATTGGGTAAATCTTTGGTCTCATTAGACTTCATGAATGGGATTAGGGAGGAAACATAATACATTATGGAACTTTTTCCACTATGTCAAAGTTTCAAGTTAAATAGCCTTAAAACATGTTTGTGTAATGTTATATATTTATTCCACGTTTCTTATGATTCCATGGTCTAATGATACAATTTTATTTATGTTAATATCCCATGTGATCAATCATGGGCCTTCTATTTTATGATATTATGTTATACCTTTTACTCACACATTATGTTTCCTTATCATGTTCATTCCCTTACTGGGATTTCTAGCTTACCCATTTATTTTATGTATTCCCCATGTTATCCCATGTTTTTTTAGTAAACCAAATGGATTTAGGATCTCACTAAATATAATAAAAATAATGATGTTAAATTTTTAATTATTTAAATGTTTTAGGTGGCTATTCTTCCAAATACACTAGGCCTCCCAATCATGGGGATGTAATTAATGGATGTTTATGTTAAAAAAACATGTAATAACATGTGTAAAATTCTTGGGTAACTATAATGAGGATATATATTTTTTATCTTTAGATGGATAATTCATCACCTTATCCTTGTCTAAATCCACCTCTAGCAGCTCTTCCGAATAAGATTCTTAGTGAGCATGAGTAGGCACAATCTATGAATGAAAACGGTAATCTTAGAATTGAAGATGTAACTATTGTATTGGAATAAATTGATGTATTTTTCAATGAATTACCCAAAAAAACATAATGTGAGGTTGAGTTTTTTATTGATTAATTCCTTGATTAATGAGATATATCAAAGTTTCCCTATAGAATTTCCATTGTGGAAATAGTTGAGTTGAAGAAACAACTACAGGAGTTGTCTGAAAAGTGATTTATATACCCTAGTGTTTCACCTTGGGAATCCCATTTTATTTTTTTAAGGAGAAAGATGGATATAAAATACTTTATAATGATTATAATGAAATAAATGTTTTTATAATAAATAACATGTATTATCTACATAATATTTATTAAAATTATGAATTTATAGTAATTTCATTTTCATTGACTAATACACCGTCTATTTTTTTTGGATCAATGAACATAGTCTTAATAGAAAATCGAGATAGTTTTTTTGTGGTACTTATAAAAGATATCATGGTGTACTATATAAGTTATGAGGATCATCATAAATAATTGAGTATCATTATTGAGACTCTTATATGAGATTTCTTATATGGGAATTTTAGTAAGAGTGAGTTTTGGCTTTAGAAAGTTTCTTTTCTTAGACATATTTTCTCTAAAGATGGAATTTACATTGATCCTAGAAAGAAAAGTGTATTCAAGTAGTGGAATACCCCAATGAACATAACTGATGTAGTTTCATTCATTTTGTAGGTTACTATCAGTGATTTGTTAAAAATTTATCATGATTGGATAACCTTTTAACCAATATTATATGTGAAGTGTTTAAGTTAAAATGTATAAAATAATATGAAGATAACTTTAAGGAATTTAAGATAAGATTGGTAAATAAACTACTTCTAAATAAACCATTAGAAAAATATGTATTTGTGATAGATAGTGATTCATAAAATAAGGGACTTTGTGTATCCTTAAGAAAAATGATAAAGTTATTATATAAGCATCAAGTAAGTTCAATACTTCTGAAAAGAATTATCCAACACATGATCTTGTATTAAAGGCTGTAATATTTTCTTTAAAGATATGAAAACAGTATATCTATAGTGAAATATGTGAGATATACAAAGATCATATGAGTCTGAAATACATATTTTCATATAAATATATCTAAATGAGTAAAAGATGATTACTTTTGATACTCAAGTATTATGATTAATAAATACACTTCCACCTCAAAGAGGAAAATAAGGTTATGGATGCATTGAATATGAAAGATCATGTAGTACTAGAAAAATTTGGATTGATAAAGATCATGTGTTCATGGATTTAGTAAGTATATAAATGTGAATTGTTAAGGATGGAAAAAACATCACTTTCATTAAACTATTTCCAAACCATTTTAATTATAATATATAAAAATTCCTTAACCCACTGATGAGAATCTACAAAAGAAAATAAAATCAATGAATGATGAAAAATTGTAAGACTCTGTATATGAAGATGGATTTCTGAAATTTGGAAAGACTCCATGTGAAACATATATACCTTATCTGAATAAGGGAATTACTAGATGATTCTCATTACAGGAATTTCTCTATATACCTTGTTATCACTAAGATATAAAGATATTATAAGAAAAACAATTGTTGGGATAGTATGAAGTAGGAAATTGATTATTATATGCCAAGATATTTGGTTTTTTAATATGTGAGGGTTGGGAGACAACTTCCTAGCAGTTTCATGAATCCTCTACCTATTCTTATGTGGAAATGGGATTCCATTACTGTGGACATTATCACTAGATAATCAAAGACTCCAAAAATTAATGATGAAACGTGGTTTATTGTTGATCTCCTTACCAAATATACACATTGTGTTACTATAAGAGAATATTTTCTTCTTGAGAACCTTTAAAGTCTCTATATTAATGAATTTTTAATACTTAATGGTGCACCACATTCAATTGTATCTGATTGTGATCCATGATTTACATCAAAATTTTCAAAAATTATTCAGAATGATATTGATACTCACCTTTATTTGAGCATTGCCTATCACCCTGAAATTGATGGTTAATCTAAAAGAACTTCTCAACCATTGGAATACATGTTGATGTCATTATAACTTGATTTTCAAGGTATGTGAGATCATTATTTACTTTTTGTAGGGTTTTCTTATAACAATAGTTTCCATTCAAGTATTAAAATGGTGTCGTGTGAAGTATTATATAGAAAGGTATTTCATAATCCATATTTTTTTGTAGAAGTTGGTGAAGGAAAACATTTGGATACATATCTAGTTAAGGATAAAACAGAAAATTTAAAGTCTATTTGAACTCATATTAAATAATCTCAATACAAGAAAAAGAGTTATGAATATAACTAAAGGAATGATTTGGAATTTAAAGTAAGTGGTCATGTTTTGTTGAAAGTATCTCCAAGGATGGGTGTTATAAGGTTTGTTAACAATGTAAAACTGAGCCCCAAGTACATCGAACCTTTTAACATTCTAGAAATAATTATATCTATTTCTTACCGGTTGGCAATTCCACTGAGCCTCTCGAAAGAGAATAGTGTGTTCCATATCTCTTTGTTAAGGAAGTTAAGGTGAAACCCAAAAAACGTTATCACCTATGGAAAATGGAACTCAAACCTAATTTATCATACTATTAATATCCTAAACATATTCTTAGAACTTGATAAAAAGTGTTTTGAAATCGAATGACTTAAGTGGTAACGGTAATTTAGAGAAATAATAAAATTAAGGAAGCAATGTGGGAACCTCAGGATGTTATGAAAAAGAGCCATAATAATTTTTTTAGATAGAAATATCCATACCAATTTTGTGGATGAATTGTTTTAGAGAGAATAATATAATATCTTGATATTTTAAGAACACTAGGTTCAATAGTGTATATAACACAACACCGAGAGTAAATGAACCCAAAAATATTATTATTTAAATATGATTATTATAATCCATCTAATGAATTGGTGAGTGTGAATAGGAATAACAAAATAATGAAATATATATATTAAGACCATACTCAATAATAATTTTTTGATTAATTCTAAGGAAATAAACACCCAATTTCTATTTGTCTTTGTATTCTTCAAAATTAGGTTTTCTTTGAAAATGATTATTATAGTTTTCTCTAGAAAATAATAAAAATATTTATAATTTTAGAAAAATTATTTCACTACATAGCCTTAATTATGTATATTATAATATTAAAATTATCATTGGTTTAATTTTTTTATTTTTCTGAAAAGTTTGATTTTTCAATAAATAATGAAAATATTGTTTTTATTGAAAACTGTATTTTTATTTCAAGAATTAAAGAAGTTTCATTTGGTTTCAGAATGGTTTAAAAGAAATATTATTTCAATTATATTATTTATAATCCAATTATAGTTTTTTATTAATTTTATACTTGAATTTTGGTTAAAAATATTTTTATACATAAAAAGGCATTTTCTTGAAAAAAAAATTATTTTTTGTTATGTTTTTTGTTTTAGAATTAAATTAATTTCTATAAATTATTGAAATATAATATTAAAAATTGAATTCAATATTTTTAATAAAGAGTTCCAAATTTGTTAAATAGTTCCCTTTTATTTCTATTCATTATAAAGATTACCCATACGGAATAATTGTCACAATGGTAAGGGTAAATTAGGTTATTAAGGATAAAATAATTTGACAGGGCATTAAAAATCAACCCAAAACATTCCTTAATTTCATGGTATGAGTGTATTGCATCCATAATCATCCAAAATTTTAAAATATTACAATTTTTCTATTTAGATTTTCTTTTGAACTTTATAATACTTAAGGGATAGATAATGACCAAAATGTCACCTCTCTACTTTTAATAACTTTAGTATTTTATGATTGTAATAAATTCACATTTTATTTGATTATAAATATTTGATTAAAATATAAATTTCTTTATAATGGTAATTTATCTCCAATTTTTAGTGATAAAATAATTACCTAAAATGCTTGTGCAATACTGAAACAATAATTATTTAATTAATAGAAAAATAAAAAATGATTTTAAAACTAAAAAAATAAGATAATTTTAAATAATTATTGTGATTCTTGAAGTTTTTTTCATACATATAACATTTTAGGGATGTTTTAAAGTATTTTAAACTAATTATATCTTTTTATTTATTTATATAAAGTCAAATTAAATGGATATTGTAAATATTAAAATTAATTATATTTTATAAAGAATAATATTTTATTAAATAGTTTAAAATTTATAAAAATTATCTAATTGAAAAATGATTTTTATATAGTTTAAAACATTAACCATCTTCCATTTATGGGGTTTTTTCATTATATATTAATATTATTGGCTATTAAAGGATGGTAAACTTTAAACATATGGTAATTGTCAAAAGGGTGAACGGGGGTTAAAACTAAATGATAAGGGTGAAAGTATAACTAAAACTTATCAAAATTATATTTTATGAGTTTATTTATACTCATAATCATATTATATTATAATTATATCAATTTTTTGCCATTTTGGACTAAAAATAATTTATACAAATTTAATAATTTATGAAATTCCAATAATACCCCTCGCATCACATATAAAAGGGCACCTCTTTTCTCAATTATTCACAACATTATGATCCATATAGCTTAACTAGACACTGACCACATATATTAAAAACATCCTTAGATATGTTCTGTAGGTTATGGTCTTTCTAAAAGACCATCCCTATATTCTGTTATAGTATATCTAAAGAAGTTTTTACGAAGAAGAGGTTATCATCTTTACTGACTTTTAAAAATACATTCTACTTAAAATTCTTCTAAATCAGTTAAAGTCATACAATAATAATAAATAAATTATTTTAAAAATTATTATATTTTATTATTATTATGGTACAACCATTTTTCATCTCTTTTATATCCTATAAAAAGTGAAAAGATTACTTATGCGTACTTATAGCTTACAATCTCCACGTAGCAGTGTAAATCGTTTTTCCTCGATGATTTACTTGGATAGTTATAAATATGGAACTAATGAATATATGTGAAATTTATGATATAAATATTAATTTTAAATTTTAAAATCATAAATACCATATTACCTTCCAATCTATTAGAAAACAATAACTTTGCTTGTGCATACGTGTGGACTACCACCTTCACGAAGCAACATGATCCATTTTTTGTTTCCTCTTTATATGGAAAGTAATAAGGATAAATTTAATGGATATATATTATATTTATATCATGATTAAGATTCTGTATATTATTTAACCATAATCAAATTATATGGACCGAAACATCTTTGACAAAACAAGCATGACAATATAAAGAAATTAACACCCAACACAATGATAATAATGAAATATTTTTGACAAATGAAAAATAAGATGTCATATGATGATCATATATGATATTATAAATATTAATATGATTCTGGTATTAATTAATAACATTTATAAAACCATTATTTATGAGGTTGAATCATGTTTAACTGAGATTAAATGTGAGGTAAGAGATTTCGTCTCAATTTCCGCTTCATTGGGTCTTATTTTATATTATGCACCTATTTAATTATATTTGGTGTATATAATTCCCATATGATGTATTTAACATGAATATAAATTTATTTATTAATATTAATGATCAAATTCATGTTACTCATTCATGATAAATTGTTAAGAGAAAATCTAATCTGATTACTCTTGGATTGAGTATATTTTTCTTCCATGTCCTAATTTTCCAATTTATTTTACAAGTCATTTTTATTACCAAAATGACTTATTGAGGACATTTTAAGTTATAATTGACTTTTTACAATGTTTTAAAGTAATTATTAAAAAAAGTTCCCAAAATTTAAATTTTCAATATTTTTATAAAAAGTCTAAAGGAATATTTTCTTTTGACATATACAGAGTTAAAATAATTTCTCACTGCCATTATTGTATTATTCCCTTTAGCTTCTTCTAAAAGATTCAATGGTTATACAAAGAAAAATATTTAATGTGTAATTATTTTTAAATGCTTCATTTCCATTTTTATATATTATTTAAAAACCAATTTTACAAAAAATTAGTTTTTTGGTGGTCATATCTCGTCTCTTAATTAATATCATGGATGTTAACTTTATCTTAAACCATTCACTTACTTGTGATTATTGGAAATTACATTTCCCCTAATTATCCATATTATTTGTATCATGGATATTATTGTTACCTAAAATTTATACCATTTAAATATATTGTGTTTTAATTTGAAAATTATTTAATTAAGTGGGGAATTATTGATAATCTGTATTCTTTACTCGATATGAAAATTTGTTAATAAGTAATATTGTCTATGAGTTTGTTTATCATTCAACAGAAAATAAAAGAATTGGAAATGAAAAAATTGGTGCCTCATAGAATTATATATCCCCTTTATGCATTGATATGTGTGATGATACAATTCAGTAGAAAAAATTAAATGGGTCTTTACCCATAGTTTTAAGTTATCTTGGTGAAAGGTCTTGAAGGTTTATAAATAATGATGCTTGAGATCATGACATCCAATAATATGTATTTCCTTCATTTAGAATTAAATAATTATTATCCAGAAGATTATTTCATTAATATTATCCATGGATTAATTTAAAACTAAATTTATTGATTAAATGACATGTTTTCAGTTATTTACCGTCTTATATTGATTATGCCTAATTTAATCATTATAGCTTCGGATGTACATAACCCCTACTGAGAATTTGAGCGTACCCTTATTTTTTTTCCTTTCCCTTGGATTTAAAGAATAAATATTTGAATGAGTTTCAAGGATGAAGATCATTTTCTTTTGTTGTGTTTTATATTTTATTTCCATTATAATAATGGATTCATGTATATATATATGGTTCTCCCGGACTACTAACCTAATAAATCCTTACTGATGTGATCCCTTGTATCTATACCAATTTAATAAAGTAGTCAATGATTATATGCTATTATATTTGGGGTTTTCACATTTACATTCATAAAACATAGATCTTACTAAGCCTATGGAATAGTAAATGATCCATGATCATTTTCTAACCATGAAGTAAACCATGGTTGTCTTAACTCTCTATATAGAATCTCAAAGCTCTCTCAGAATATAACTCCAAACCATAACATGAAAAATGGAGACTTTTCTGAAACCACGTCAGGGTTTACTAACCATGATGTCACCAGCTTCATAAATAGCCAACCTCAGTCTTCCAGAACCATGAACAACATATACCAAGGAACCCACTACCATGATAAAGAAAAAAAATACAGACTTGTTTAGGTCTTAACCCTAAAATATTTTCATCCATATTAACTCATAATTAACATATAAAATCACTTTTTCCACTTCTAAAACATGTAGATCCAAAGCACACATAAAGGAAAATTCAATAATTTATATTATATACCTCTCAAATGATTCCAACCCTTAAGAATCAAAACTAAACCAAAAATAAGTAAAACAGACTCAAGAACATAATAACTTCATGGTATACCACTAAAATATGAATCTATCCATCCTAGAGACACAAACACGTCATATAAAATAAAATTGTTCTAACCACTTCATTATATAATCAAATATCATCACTATAAAAAGAAATAATACTAAAAACATTTCCAGATACTAATCATATATCTTTAAATCTCACCCCACCATACATTTCTCTAGTCCGCATTATATACACAATACTCATACCAAAGGAGTAATGCATACCCAAAACACTTTATCCAAATGTCCTTGAATCTCAATAGGTTACTCCATAAATTTTTCATCCTCCCTAATATCAAACTTTCCCCAATCCATTATAGTGGTGTTATCATGATGATATCCATAAAGCTATGATGTGTGGAAGATTTTATAAATTTTATCAATCTATAGTGGAAGCACCAAATAATGTGCAAGTTCACAAAACTAACCTATATATGATAATTGTTCAAAATCCATCTATACAAACATAAGAACAAAATCCAAAGTCCAAGTTATCAATTTCATTTATGTTATTTTAATAAAGTTCATTTTTTTATTTTTATATATATTTTTCCAATTCAAGTATAATCACAAAAAAATATGAAGTGTGTACCACACCTAATTCTCTTCCCTACAGTCCATTTACACTTAATTAAGTATGTTCATTAAACTATCAAGGCCCTGGTATCAAATTATATGGCCCCTTGTTTTTCATATCCAATTTCCCTTGAATATATAGCATATTAAGTTTTAAAAAACTATTTTCCAACCAAACCATATGCAGTCCTCACCACAGTATCTCTCTACAAACCAATATGAAATATAATAAGACAATAATCATGAAAATAAAAAAATGAGTTATCCCTCACCTACTTCTTCGATAATATAGTTAACTTTACATCCCAATAGAAAATTTAAAGTGCTCTCATCCCCAACCATTTAAATATACACTGACCACATACTTCATTCATATGTCATAGCCTCATCCTTTATTTTCATAACACAACAACATACTATAACCACAAGGTAGATCTATAATTAATTTTTTTAACCACTAACATATAACAACACTATGTATAGGGGAAACGTGGTAAATGGGGAGTATTAATCTATCAATATCATTCAAATACTTTATTTTGGGGGTCCACCTAGTTCCCAAGACCTCATATGGGTGTTTTTCACGTTACTTAACTTGTGTGGTGGTGTGTACTAAATAATAAAATATATAATATCTCATAATCCCATCTTAAGATCTACATCGTATCTCAGTGATTATATAACCACATCCCATTATCACACTATCTCTGATACACATCACTTACAATAGAAACCTCTAACTACATAATAAGACAACACCATAACTATATACCTCTTCACATTTTATATTCTAATTCTAATTACAAACTTTTACTTTCTAACCATACCACCTTAGATTTATTTAGAAACACTATAAATCAAGTTTTAGTAACTTCAACCTACTCCACTAACCACTTCCTTATATTAAATCAGCCATCATAATTTCATCATTCATAATTTAATTACCGTAAAATATTTTTCATCGCATTAATTTAAATAATACATCACTTATTTAATCACCATAATTCTCAGTCTCATTTCATGTTATTCAATTCAGTCATTATTTTAACATGATTATATATCCCATGTAATTATAATACTCTAAACACACCAACCTCATCATACCATCACATAAAACAAACCACCCCAACACCACATTATTTTCCACAATCATATTATTAGACAATTACCACACATTAGTCAAATATAAATATGTGTACATTTATAATCAATATAATTCTATTTATCTATTACTTAATTTTCATAATACCACATCGATTAAAAAATTTCACATGCTCAAGCTAATACTATTTTAATATATATCACATTCCATAAAAAATATGCAATAGGTAATAAAGAACCACATATGTAAAAGTTATCTCCTACAACTCACATCCCTCCTATGTTTTAAATTAAATTATTCATCAATTTGGACAATCCCATCACCATATATAAATAAAAACTAAATAATTCATAATCTACATCAGTAATGGTAACTAAAAAAGGGTGAAACCGAATCACCTTCCATAAACAATTCTTGAACCATCACAACTCCATAAAGAGATGGTTCTTGATGATCAAACATCCAGAATCTCATAAAGATACTCAAACCAACCTATAAAAATTAACCATACATCATTACTCTATCATACAAATGAATCATAAACTTTTATATGTCCTTGATTTTAATGAAATAAAATAATAAAGTGAGATGTGGGAGTAAGAGAACATTTAATCATGAAGACCATATCAAATGAGATGAGTTACTCAAAGATCCACTAAGGTAAATCACAAACGCTAAAACTAATCCTCCCTCTTTCTAATGGATTCAGCAATAATGATAGAACTAAATGAAAAAAAGATAGTGAATAAATTTATAATTAAACATAGGTAAATTAATCCATGACATGGTGAACATAAACCACATAATGGATTAGTTTTTTTAATGATAATCTTAAAATCCACGAACCATAGAACATAAAGCTCAAAAATCACGGCCATCCATTTCCTTCTATGAAATGTAGATTTGTCCAAGATCGCATCATTTTCAATGTATCATTATTATTTCCCTACCATGAGAAAACCCATGATCATTTTCCACTCCCTAATGGTTTCCTGAAGTACCCTAAAAATCATACTCCGGATTATGATATAAAAATAGATAATCATTAAATACAACATCATGGTTTTCTAACTATAACATTGTTACATCAAAATATAGACAACCTTGATCCTCAAGAAACATAACAATAATTTCATAAGGATCCCACTAACCATGATGAACTTGGTCAAACAATAATATTGTGAGGTCTTAACCATGAAATATTTTCATCCAAATCTCAATGACTCGTCCATTCGCCCACAATTCACTTCTTAACTCACTTACACTATATCCAACATATTAAACATATATATAATTAACTTTGAGAATTATATACCTCTACACTCAAACACTATTCCTACAACCATATCCATAACACTTATACTTCTTATAAATACTAGAACCATAAAATTTATAAACAAATAAACAAACTTGAAACCAATTGATTGAAAATTAAATATTTTCATAAATCTAATCAAAATTGATATGTTTAGGTGGTGTAAAATAAGAATATTTCATGGGAAGAAAATATAATGGTCAATATTTTATATACATAGTTTTACATATTTTTTTGGTAAACATATATAATAACTCAAATATTAATAAACACTCATAATTTAAAGGTTTAATGTTTTTGGAGGTCATATACAAATTACACTACTTATATCATAACAACATAACAATTTGTTAAAATCATTATTATAATGAAATTATAATTTTTTTCATACACTTCATAATGCATTAAAATATATAAAAACAACCATAGAAAAAGATGGTATTTTATACTGGTGAGGGGATAAACATAATAAAACATAAAGAGAAGAATCAGTATAATATATGGTGTGGATATGAGGCAAGATACGAGAATATGAACATTTATAAACATAAAAAATATCATATGAGTGTGACACAAGAATAATAATAGTACGTCATAAGTATAATTTAAGGATCACTTACATGTCATCATAATATAGTGGGTTATGTCCGCTACCCATGCCAAATAGATAATATCCCATGATATATAAAAATTACACAATATATTTGGGATCATTATAATTTCATGTTAACCTGTTACATCATAATATCTTCATACATATGTATTTCATATATATATTTTTGGGATGAAAATGATTATATAAAAAACATAAATACATAAAATTATTAACCATTAAAAATGTAATGAGTTAAAAGCATTTCAATAAGAAATAACTGTCATAAAACTAGGATTTGTTAGTGATAAAAGCATTAATATTTTCGTCATAGATAAAAGTGGGTTCTTTTCTCAATGTTAAAAAATACTCACAAAGGGTAATATTTATTAGTTTATGTTGGCACTAATAAAGGATACCCATTATTAACACTCATTTTCAGCACTGAAAAATGATTATACTATATTGGTGCCAAATTTTAACATTGATAAAGGCGTGTTTCTATTATTTATATATTAAAAAACTTAACAACATATAGTAGTGTCCAAAAAACATAAAACATTAGATAATTTATCACTTTTAAAAAAATTAGAGTTTTTTAAATAATAAAAATAATTCAAAATATTGGGATGGTTTTAAACAATAACAAAAATTAATTATTATTATAATAATTTTAAAAAATGGAAAATAAATTATTTTATTATTAAATTTCTAACTAACCATACCTATATATATATACAAATCAATCAAATACGATTAGAATATATATTGAAAATTTTCTTCGAGTGCCTTATTAAATGAGTAATCATCTATTTAATTTTTCCAAAATAAATAATCGTGCATGTATATTCCAAATAAAGTATAAATTAATTATAATAAATCAGGTTTGTTTTATATTACAAAGAATACTATTAAAATATATTATAATATTTAATAAGAACAAAATATGAAAAGGTTATTATGATTTATTTCACATCTCAAATAATTTAAAATTTTTATTAAAATTCAAACTAAATTATTGATGAATTTTAGTGAAGAATAAATACTTATGCAGGATATTAAATATACTATGGTTTATGCTAATTTTTTTCAAAAATCAATGTAATTATATCATTGGAAAATAATATTAACAATATATGGGAGTCAATTAAATTTTTATCAATGAATATCCCAAGATTTTTGTTCTGTAAAAAATAAATTTTATGCTCATATTCCCCTTTAATTAATATTTTAATTTGGATATTCTAAAAGAAAAATAAAAGTATTATAGTAAAACATGGAAGTAAGGAATAAATGTACACAATATATCTTCAAATAGAACTAAAATTTTAGACTCTTCATTAAACAATAAATAATTTACTATCATATATAGGGAGAGTAATTTTTTAATCATAGAGTTTCACTAATCTTTATGAAATTATTGAAAATTTAATTCTATTCAATAGTTATAAATGAGAATAGAGGTTTCAATAGTTAAGAATGTAATTTCACTAAAAGACAACATATTAAATTTTCAGCTTATATAAATACCATAGATTTCAATGTTTATAATCATGGATTTAGATAATTATAATAAGCATTTTGTAGGCATCTAACAAGAAAAATATTCCCCCACAAAATTAATTTAATCATTTTAATGTGATTTTTAATAATTGAAATCGAATAAATAATAATAAAAAGGGTAATTATTTTTCAGTAATTGTTTTTATAGAGTTGTTAGAAAATAATAATTAATTATTTTGTACACATAAGAAATTAATATTCTAAGCAATATGAAAATTTAAATTTTATTGTTTTTATATCTAAAGAAACTTATAATTAAATTTAGGAAGATATAAAATTCAATAAGTGATAGAGAAATAATTTTTCAGTAATTTTTAAAATATTTTTCCACCACGTAACTTGTTCACTTATCAGTAAATGTGTCTTTATCTTTTTATGAGTATAGTTTATAATAAGTATCTTTAAATTATTAGAAATATATAATTAAAAAATTAATTAATGGGTATTTTAAATGAAAACATAGATTTCTAAAAATAAATATATAATATAAATATATTTTTTTTAAATATTAGTTGTTTGATGGATGATGACATATTTCATTACAACTCAAAATGAGGATATAAAGAGGAATAAAATAGTGTAGTTGTGATATTTTATAGGTAGATTAGTTTTTTTATTACTATGATAGAAAAATAAGAAATTTTCCATTTCACACTACTAAATTAGGGCTAGGAAAAAATTTCAAAATTAGATATATATATATATATATATATATATAGCATTAGGAAGATAGAGTTAACTAAACATGGGTTTCTCTACTGATGGGATAGCCTTCTAGTCACTTGATTAGAAAATAATTTATTTATATATATGCTTTTTTATGTTTTATTTTGGATAACACATGTCCAAACATAGAGTAAATTTACAACTAAAACATATTATTTAATATTTAACCATTAATTTGGATTGAATGAAAAAATAGTGCAGATGATACCAGA
The DNA here is from genome assembly GCA_963277665.1 of Viscum album. Classification (NCBI taxonomy): domain Eukaryota; kingdom Viridiplantae; phylum Streptophyta; class Magnoliopsida; order Santalales; family Viscaceae; genus Viscum; species Viscum album. Next base: position 893,585,510 of record OY728138.1, read on the forward strand.
CTCATTGTTTGAAGATGATTTTCTTAATATATTTTATATGATCTTGGTAGAGATCCCTCAGAAGAAATCAATTGAATATTTGTACTAAGATACTGAATAGGTTATAAAAATCATAAAACATTTAGATTGGTTCTTCTCTTCATCCGTGGCCCACTAAAACCTTAGTGTTGATGGAAAAGAGTGAATGAGATTGGATTCAAGGAGTTTCATCATGATCAAATTACACTTTGTTCACAATAATTTCACATGTGTGTATTCATTTCATAAGGTATAATCCATTTGTATTTCTTTCCAAGGAAACACATTATATTTCTAAAAAATTTAGAAAAATCACCCATATCTCACATCTTTTTTTCCTTATAACTCTTGGTACATGTAGATAAACCTTCTATTAATTAGTTAACATTTAAAAAATTAATGTGAACATTTATTCTCATTTATATTATTATATCATAATGACAAAAACTATTTATTATAACGTGAGTATAAGAAGATCATGACATGTATTATCACATAATTATTGAACTAAATTTCACATAACCATGACATAGTGATATCCAAAACTATGTGGTTTTCTTCAGTATAGACTATGTTGTGGAAAAATTCATCGTGATGTGGCTCCAATTTAGTATATATTTATATCAAATTCCTACTGAAACTAAATCCTAATAGACTTTATTAAATTTTTACATCTATCACGTCATTTGTATCAACATTTGAAATCATATCCAAAACTCATTTTGGATATCCAATAAACTTCACTTTGGGGAAGAAATCATTATTCTCTCAGTGTTTTATTCAAATCATTTGTAACAAAATGTATCATAACTCAAACAACCACTAGGTGTGGCCCCTTGGTCCTTTATATCATTGAAAATAATTATGAATTATCTAATATATAATTATAATAAAGGATTTTAATCTTCCCAATCATAAGTTCTATTTATGATACAATGTGAGTTGGCATGATCTTCATCAAACACATATATCCCCATATAAATACCCACTAGAAGTATCACATACATTATTCATAATCATACAATCCCTTTATCTAATAATTAAAGTTACTAACTATAAGGACCCAGCCATAAACATTTCATAGTATTGAATTAAGTTAATAATTCACATTGAGGATCTTTTCAGGTTTAGAGTTTTAGAAAATTAGGACATAACTATTACATCTCAAAAGATTAAAAAGTAGAAACTTCTACACAGTTTCCATTTTTTCATAAAATAAAAACTCTTGAAAAAAAGTCATGTCTAGTTCTAGGTTTTAAATAGCCTGACTTTTCCTTGATCCTATCCTTAACCCTATTCATATTTTTAAGTCCTGTGAAAACATTTCAAAACATGGGATGAGCATAAAAATCTCAGTAAGGGTTATAAAACAAAGAAAGAAATTTTTTTTTCATAAATACATAAAAAAACATGAAATCTTTTACTTACCTCATGAAATCATAAGATTTTATGAATTACACATTGAAATAATAAATCATAAATGTGACTTATGGAATCCATAACATAATTATATTGTAGCTATCACAGCTACATAGGGAGTTACTTTGGAATACCCATCACAGTATATTCCCTAAATCTCTTAGAAGAACCATTCACTTATACCTCTGTCACGTTACCTAATTCATTGGAGATATATCTTAGGCTCACCCACCCTAGGTTTATCACGGAACTACCAGTATACGTAAATAATTCCCAAGAACAATAACATGATCATAACACATAACATAAGAATAAAGGAAAGATAACATTTCCACATTGCAATAACAAAATATCATTTCAAGATATTGAAATAATAAATCCATTCTCAAAATCATTTTCAAAACCAAAATACGTAAAAGGAGTATATGGTATTTATTTTTTCCTTTTAAAAACATTAAGACTTGTTAAAGAAGACAAAGATCAAATAATACTCGCGACAGCGGAAAGGTCGTTGTCACTGCGTACATTAAAAAATATTTCCTTTTTTCTTTTAGTAAAATGATTCGTATAAAAAGATTCAATTTGAATGAAATGAAATGTAAAAGGGGCTTATACACCGTATAAAATAAAGTCATGTTTAAAAATAAATATGCCTCAATGAAAGGAGATTGAGATGAAGTCTCTTACCTCATGTCCAACTTGACTCGGTCATTCTTTAATCTTCTGAATAATAAACTAAAGTAAATTTCTACTTTATTAAGAACATTTTTCAAGTTTATTAGTCCTTTTATATCCCTTTTTACCATGATATAAACATTATGTAATCATTAAAGTTAATAACGTTCATTTTGTCGATATTTGGTACTTGAGTCAAAAATGAACACCTTATATTTACAAGTTGTCCATGTGTTCAATAGTCCATTATATCCAGAATGAAATTCATTATTTAGATATCATATATATCATATATATCCAGTATATATATATATATATATATATATATAACAGTACATATCATTTGGAGGTAAGAAATGAAATACACCGTTCATGGAAACGGTAAGTTGTACGTACGCATGAACGCTACATCCATTTCTATTTCTTATTTTAATGGAATTAAAAAATAATTGTACATAGGTATATTATAATTCTAGTATAATATCATATATAATATCATTAAATCCATCCTTTATACATCCCACTTATGGCATTAATGATTCATATCACTTTGAGGGGGCGGTAGTCTGCACTTCCTCAAATGAAATTATCGCGTTTTCCCATAATGGAAACTACAAAGGTATGATATAAAAAAACAGAAGCATGAAGGAAACATAAACATAATATATATCATATATAAATATAGTTTCATCTTAATGGCCACCATGATAGGCGGTAGGAGATAATCAAATTATCATCGTCTTGTGAGGCATTAGTTTTCCATCCACAAAAACATTATATTCTTCACCCATTAGATGGAGGAGTGTGTAAGTGTTGATAGAATATTTCTCATAAAAACATCCTATTATAATTAGTATACTAGTTGTCACACCCCGACCACCGGTACCTTTATTTTACTTCTTTCTGGGTCCCGATTTAAAAATTTTAAGGTTTAGTTGTGGTGGCGGTTTAGCATCAGTGCGCGGTGACCGCATCGTTAGCGGTGACCGTCCGTTCGGCCCGGCGTTTTAAATATTAAACTTTTATGTAGATATATTATTATTATAACTTTTTAAACTGTTGTTGTTATTTTTTTCATGTTATTTTGTTTATTGTATATATGTCCACATACATGTATATATATGCGCATAGATGTATATATGTGTATATATGTATGTGTGTATATATATGTGTGTATATATATATATATATGTTTATATGCGTTTATATAGAAGCGTAAATGTTTATATGCGTATATATATATATATATATGTTTGTATATGTTTAAATATATGTATATATGTCTATATATAAATGCGTGTGTGCGCGCGCGCACGTGCACGCACATTTATTTTCAAATGGTTTTAATATTTTAAATTTTTGATTAAAGATAATTATTATTATAAATGTTCTAATTATTAATATTATTATTATTATAAGGTTTTATTATTATTAAAAAGTTTTATTATTTCTATAAAGCGTTATTATTTTTAGGATTTGTTTTATTTAATTACTTATGTTCAATATTATTATTAGTATATTATTATGATTATAGTATTTTATTATTAGTATTACATGTTATTATTAATATTATTCTTATATTATTATTTATATTTTTGTTGTATTATTGTTATTATTATTATTATTATTATTATTTTTGTTTATGTATATATATATATATATAGTTTTTTTAACACCCTAACCCTAATCCTACCCCCCACCCGCGCCGCCTCACCCCTCTCCCCTCTTCCCTCTCTCTCTCCCCTCTCTCCTTCCCCGTTTCTTTCCCCTGCTCCTGCACCGAGCCGCACCTGCCTCGCTGACCTGCACCGCACCTCCCTCGCGTTGTCCTCTCCTCTACGCACCCCCCTCCGTCCGACGTCCTCCTGCACATCCGGCCTCCCCTCCATCTGTCGGCTCGCCGACCTCCGTCCGGCGACTCCGCTGTCCCGCTCCGGCGCACGCCGGCCTCCTCCCGTCCCGGCCCTGCTCCCACCGCCTCCGGCCCCGTCGCACCCCGGCGGCCCCCTCCTTCAGCGCCGACCTCGCCTCCGGCCTCCGCCCAGGCGCGCCGCCGCTGCACCCTGTCCGCCTTCACCGTACCGAGCCTGAACCCGGCCTCCCTTCGACCCTGTCGCCGGCGCTCCGCCAGCCTCTCCTCCCTTCGGCGGCGACACCCCCGCTCAGGCCAGCCCCTCCTCCAGCGCTCACCTCCGGCCGCCGCACCACCTGTGCATTTCCTTCCCCCCTCCGCTCCTTGTGAGTTCCTTTTTGTTTTTTTTTTTTGTTTTTTTTTATTTTATTTTATTATGTTAATGTTATTATATTAGTAGTATTATCATATTATAATTATTGTGATTATTATTATTATTATTATTATCATATTATTATTATTATTATTATTATTACCATCATATTATTATTATTATTATTATTACTATCATATTATTAATATTAATAATATTAATATTATTATTATTCTTATTAGTATGTGAACATGATTAATATTATTACTATTATGTTAATATTATTACATTATTATTATTATTATTATTATTATACTATTATCAATATGATTATGTTATTATTAATATATTGTTGATATTAACATTATATTGTGGTTATGCTAATATTATTATTATTATTATTATTATAAATTTTATTAGTATTATTATAAAGTTTTGTTATCATTATTATTATAAGGTTTTATTATTATTATTATTATTATTATAAAGTTTTATTAATATGATTTTTATTATTATTATATTATTATTATTAATAATATTATTATTGTTATCATTATTTTATTGGGTATGCTATCATTATTATTATTATATTAATATTGTTATTACTATTATATTATTATATTATGATTATTCTAAATTATTATTGTTATTATTATTATTATTTTATCACTATTGTTGTTATTATTATTATTATTATTACTATTATTATCATTATTATTACTCTAGCTTTCACCTTTGCTTTGTTAGGGGTTTCTCATCAACTTATATTTGTTTTTGATAGGTTTATGATTTTTTTAGGACCCGCGCAGGGCGTTTCCGAGAGAGCACCATCGCTGCGCCTTGTTTCCGAGGTTCCGCCGTTTTCGCGCCTTGGTTCCAAGGTCGTTTTACCGTCACGCTTTGATCTTGAGGTAGTCCTCCCATTGCACTCACCTATAAATTTAGAATTTATTTATTTCTTGTCTTTTATTGAGTTTCAGTAAATTTAAAAGTATTATTAAGTAGTAATTTATAATGTGGTGGTCTGCTCTTCTTATCTCTAGCATTTCAGCCGAAGTATTTTTATTGGGTTAATGGTGTGTGCTTTCCTGGTGATATTTCTAAATGAGTTCTTTGTGAAATGTGAAGATCACGTTGAATTGGGTTTTGAAACGGTTTTGGTGTGTGTAAAATGGCAGGTGAGTTGTTTATGCAAAATGGTGTTTTTCTTAGAACCTTGATTAGAGGAAGTGTCGTGTGACCTTTAAACTTGTTTTTTTGAAACATTGAGTGTGGTTCTTGGTTGTTGAAAAAAAAAATTCCTTTGTCGCGTGAACAAAAGTTTGGATTTCATTTGGGAAATGGTGTTCCTTCAAAAAAATGATTAAAGGCCCGTTTGGCTCTTGATAAAAGTGGGGTGCGTTTGGTTGTTGGAAAGTGACTCTACTTGTGAAATAAATGTGTTCCAGGTTTAAGATGCTGATTTGAGTTTCTGGAATAAAGTTCTAAGTGTGTTTCTAGTTTTCAATGAAATGGCGTGTGTCATATCCCTTTAGAAATGATTTAGTATTAAATGGAAAAAATGTAAATGATATGACGGCCCGGTTGGCACCTTATTAAATGTGAAGTGATTATACATATAAATATATATATATATACGTACTTGTGAGGGCATCTCTACAGGGGGACTTCCCTTCGAGGGTTTTCGTGTAGCGATGTCCGTGTAAGGGGTTGTCAAGTGCGGTGAGATGAGTCACGCGTGTGAGGGTCTCCCACTTACACAGTGTTACTAAAACCGCCATGGGTTCCTGGGTGTCTTATAGATTATCGAGTGACGGTTTCTTGCTAACCCTGATTAGACGGGTTAGTACCCCCTAGAGTTGTGGACAGGCCGGGAGGGATGTGCCACTGGTTGGCTATTAGGGCGGCCAGTTGGTTATTGACTATGGAGTACCATGCCGGCAGGTAGTCTGAACCTGAGTACATCCAAGGGTTTTCTATGGATGTTTAGGATCACCCATGGTTATTGCTGATAACTTCTGGTTTATTTTATTTTTACTTGCACTTGGTTTTCCTTTCTTATTTACCTTTACTTGCACTTGTTTTCCCTGCTTGTTTACTTTCAGTCATCCTTCACAGCATATACTGTTAGACTTTTTGGAAAATGGTTTTCAAATGAAAATACTTTATTCTCTTTGTGTAATATTTAAAAATGTAACACCTTGTTTTTAGAATGAGTTTAAAACTAATGAAAGGGAACCAACGTTCGAAAAAGAATAAGGTAAATGTATTGGTTTTGATTTTCAAGGAAAGCATTATGTAAGCTTACTTTTATACATGGTAGTTCAAACCTGGAATATGTAGATTCTTTATTTACTGGAAGTGCTTTGGGATTTGTTGTGGGGCTCACCTACTGAGTACTTTTTGTGCTCACTCCTATCTTTTACCATTTCAGCTGCAGGTTCCTTGCGTTTAGGTTTTCTTGGCTCGAGTCGCTCAGTGTGGGAGCGACGTTGGTTGTAGTTGGGTGGTGAACCGCGAGGTCACATGGAGGTATGTTGTGGTATAGTTTTGTTTATGTCATTAGTGTTTGTCAGTTTGTTTAGTTTATATTCTTTCTTTCGATCATGTTTTTAGTTTGGGCTGAAATCGTTCCCAACGATTAAAATTTCAATGGCCGACACTTGTTGCCATCCCGGGGGGATCAGGAACGCTCCTCGGGACTTTCCGCGGACTGGATCGGGTGACCGGTTCAGGGTCGACCCGGTCTGGTTTGTGACAAAATGGTATCAGAGGGGTTCTTTTTATTTGGGTTGTCTGGTAGGTGGAGATTAGAACTGTCGGGACTCGAGAGGTAGGTACGGGAAGGACGTCATGAACCCTCACCCGTTCCGCACCTCGAGTCGCCAGGGGTAGTCCGTGAATTGTGTCCTTGTCTTTTCTGGATTGTCTTGGATTGAGAGATCACAACGGAGGCAATCCGACGTTACTTCGTGATTTCACCTAGAGTAGTGACCCATGTGGAGTCTGAGTACACGGTTTGAATTCCTCCTAGTGGTCGACGATGAATTAGGACATGGCCCACTACCATGTCGCTAGGTTGAGCGTGACTACTAATCCCTCACTACAGTGGTTAATGCAATTTTGGATGCTGCTTTCGTTTAGGTCGGTGTAAGTGCGTCGTTGGAAGTGAAAAAAAAGTTTTTGAAAAAAATTGGACTGGTTTCTTTTAAAAGACCTTAAATGTGTGAAATGGGTTTTAAAACTGAAATCTCTTGATTTGAAAAAAAAATCTTTTGTTTGCTTGGAATTGGTCAAGAATGATTAGGGATGAAACCCCAGGTCCTCTTTATGAATGTTTGCACATGTGTGAGAATGCATGAAAAAAAATGCATGTTGGTGCGAGTAATGTTGGACAGTGGATGAAGACATGTGCAATGGTTCATGAGATTACCTGGGTGTGTATTTGAAATTAGAGGCTTGACCTTGTTTTCTAAGTTGGTTTTAAAGGGGAAATGGTTTTGGAAAGTTTTTGGTTTGAAAGTGTATTGGTTTTGGAAAGTAGTCTTGAAAAAGGGTGGTTTTATAATCTAAAATAAAAAGGCGATTTTTTTAAAAAAAGGAGATTTTTATTTTGGGTTGTGTTCGTGTTTGTTTGGTCCTTGTGCTAACTACTTTTGATGAAGGCGCTTTTATTGAAGTTGCTTCGGTTTGATAATGGTTTTGGCTTGGTGTTTTATATGTCGCTCAGGAAATGCCGCCCAGAAAGGTCACAAAGGATTCTGATAGGTCATGCCCAGTTTTTGGTCCTCCTCAGACTTTGCCTATTCTCCATGGTGATCAGGGTCCGTTAGAGGCAGTGAAATGGCTAGAGGAAGTGGAGCGTGTATTTAGAATGTTGGGAACTCCCGATAATGTTAGGGTTCATGCAATTATGGAGTTGTTTGAGGGTCCAGCTCTGGACCAGTGGAAGATGGTTACCCCATCATCAACACAAGTTGAAATGACGTGGGATGTCTTTAAAATCATGTTCATCCAATGGTTTGTACCTGAGGAAGTGAAGCTGGAGAAAAAGAGGGAACTTGTGCATATTCAACAAGGCCAACGGACGGTGAGGGAATATGTTGACCATTTCAAGGAACTAATTTCCTTTTCTCCAGAGGTAGCGTCACATGAACTCATGAAGGTCTCTCTTTTCACTGGGGGTCTTTGTCCAGAGATCAATGAGCGAGTCCTCCCTTCTAAAGACCGTTGTTTTGAGAATCTTGTATAGGAAGCATTCTTGGCTGAGTTGGTTTCTGGTGTGCGGGTGGTTAATACTTCCGCATCCCCGGTTGTTCGCAAGAGTTCCCCCTCTGGTGTGGAAAATACGCCAGAGATACCTGTTCCTCAGGAGTTATCCCCCTTGGTCCCAGCTTCCAGTTAATCGGACTGTTCAGTGGTGTGCTATCAGTGTGGTCGTTTCGGGCATTTAAAGTCGTCTTGTCGCAACCCTCTGAAGACGTGTCATCGATGCGGCTGTCGGGGTCATCTGGAGAAGTTTTGCAAGAAGCGCCGCTTGAAGAGGACGTTGTGATGGGAGAATGTCAGTACCTGACTGTGAGGTAGAAGATGCTTCAGCCATCAGAGCCCCAGCCACAAGTCTCGGGGTGAAGCTCGCGCACAGTCAGGAGTTGCCAGGGTTGTGAAGCCTTGGTCCTGGTTCTGTTTTCCGTATTGATGGTGGAACAATTAGAAACCTCTTTCATACTTGTTTTCCTAATACTAAAGTTTCAACAGCGTTGTAAATGCTTTGTTTTTCTATAAAGTGACGATGGACTTGTTCTATGATAATCTAAGCGGACTTGTCGTGTGAATGTAATATTCTAAATCGTGTGTCCTTCTTAAAAGTGTGTTTGACTCTCGTGTGGGTTGACCTTGTTTTAGTTATGTTGTCGATGTGGTTATGTTTTGTGGACTTCGGTGGATCATGTCTCCAATTTTATGTTGGTTAAATGTTTTTCTATGGGTTTTCCCTGGTGTTGAATATAAGGCCCCAGCCTTAAACCTTAATTAATATTGAATTAAATGAATAATTCACATTGAGGATCTTTTCAGGTTTAGAGTTTTAGAGAATTAGAACATAACTATTACATCTTAAAAGATTACAAAGTATACACTTCTACTAAGTTTCCATAAAATAAAAACTCTTAAAAAGAAAGATGTCTAGATTCCATGTTTTAGATAGCATGACATTCCCTTGATCCCATCCTTGACCTTATTCCACTTTAAGTCCTGTGAAAAACATTTCGAAAAACTTGGGGTGAGCATAAAAAGCTCAGTAAGGGATACACAAAGAATGAAAACTGTTAGTTTTTCAAAATCAAGTAAACCATGTATACTCTATCTAAGTAATACCTTCACCTTCATGAAGTAGTAAAACTCTTCACTGAATAAAGTATCATTACTTACCTTTTTGTAACCAAAGTATAACCATAAAACCCATATAATGAACACATAACATATATAAAGGTAACTTGGGACATAAACATACTTAATTGGAATAACCATACGGTCGACTTCCACACTTATCACTTAATGGAATAGCCATACGGCCAATTTCCATACATACTTAATGGAATAGCCATACGGCCGACTTCCATACCCAATGCATTGGAGGTTATAACGTAACCACCCGTCCTGGTATTCACGGCACCACCCGTCATATGGTTTATAACGTAACCACCCGTTAAAATGTCCAAGTACCAGTATAAAATCATAAAATATAAAACCAATATAAAGGAATGATAACATTTCCACATTTCAATCATAATATAACATAAAAATATTGACATAATAGAATCCTTTATCAAAACCATTTTCAATACCAAAATACATAAAAGAGTATATGGTATTTATTTTATTCTAAAAGCAATACGGCTTGTTGAGGAAGCCAAAGACCAAATAATACTCGCAGCGGCGGAAAAAGTCGTTGTCACCGCGTACGTTAAAAAAACATTCCTTTTTGTCGTTTAGTAAAACGCTTCGTAGAAAAAGATTCCTTTTGTATAAAAGTAAAAGTCAAAGGGTTTATACACTGTATAAAAGAAAGTTGTGTATAAAACTAAATATGCCTCAATGAAAGGAGATTGAGACGAAGTCCCTTACCTCGGGTCCGACTTGACTCGATCGTTCTTTAACGCCCTGAATAATAAACTTGAGTTAATTTATACTTGATTAATAACCTTTTTAAACTTCATTATTCCTTTTATATCACTTATTGCCATGTTATAAACATTATGTAACAATTTAAGTTAATAATGTTTGTTTTGTCAATATTTGGTTCTTAAGTCGAAAGTTGACTTCTTACAATTACATGTTGTTCGTGTGGTCAAAAGTTCTTTATATCCAGAATGAAATTCCCGATTTGGATATCATATATATCATATATATCCAGAATATACATGTATTTATAATATTACATAATCATTTAGAGGTAAGAAATGAAATGCACCATTCATGGAGACGGTAAGCCGTACGTACGCATGAACGCTACTTTCATTTCTTTGTCATATTAGTGGAATTAAAACTAAATGAGAGGTATGTATATTTTAATTCCAGAATTATATTCATCATTTAGATATATCATTAATTATATATATACATTATATAAATGTAATTTTAATAGTACATTACATTTGGGGATAAGAAATGAAATGCACCGTTCATGGAGACGGTAAGTCGTACGTACGCATGAACGCTACTTTCATTTCTATCTCATACTTTAATGGAAAGAAATAATAATTATATAGAGGTATATTATAATTCCAGTATAACATCATATTTAATAACTTTGAATCCATCCTTTACACGTCCCACATATGGCATTAACGAATCACATCACTTTTAGGGGGCGGTAGTCCGCACTTCCTTAAATGAAGATATCGTGTTTACCCATAATGGAAACCATAAAGGTATGCCAAAAATGAAAAATACAGAAGCTTAAAGAAAACATAAACATATTATATATCATATATAAAAATAGTGAAATCATAATGGCCACCCTTGAAGGTGTTAAATGAGTATTGAACAATCATTGTTTCGGGAGGCAGAATTTCGCCATCCACGGAAACCGTATGTTCTTTAACCATTTGATGTAGTTGTGTGAGAGTGTAGCTCAAATAAATATTATAACAACATCCTAGTATATTTAAGATACTGGTGTTGTTACAAAAGAAGTAAATAAAAATAGTTTAGAGGGTTGGAGAAGGAAAATAAAACAAATGAACAAGAGAGAATGAATTACCTTTAAAAGTGTAACTCCCTTTTGATTTGAGCCTAAAGGCTTCCTTTGAAAGGATTCTGCCCAAAGGGAATCCTCTAGGATGAGGAGAGGGATGTGGAGAGAGTAAATGGGCAGGGGTTGGCCGATCCAAAGGCTTGAGGAGTGTGTGAAATGAGGTAGAGGTGGGGGCCTTTTATAAGAGGAGAGGAGGGGCACTTTTGGAAAGTAAAGAAATATTACTTTATTTGAAAATGTGTTTCAGTTTTAAAAGGTCCCACATTGATATAATTCGTGTATAAGGTAATAATTTTTAGAAATACACTCATCCAATTGGTTTTGGCCATGTGTAGTTCATAGAGTTTACATTATCTTTCCATTTTACTTAAATCGTCAAATAATGATGTCATCGCTGCATCATTATTATGTCATATATAATTTAATTTATTTAATGTCTAAAAATTATAAAAAAAATACTATGATGTAGGAAATATTTTTATATTTCCAATTACTATTTATAATCAAATATCTGATCTTTATAACCCCATGTAAAAATTGTTTTCGTAAAACATATTATGTTTGTGTCATTTTTACTTTTACATTAAATAAAAAGTAATTTATGTCATTTCCCAACAAACGTGGATCCATGGGGTCCCCAAGTTGGCCCATGGCTTGTATTGGTCGGACATGACTCACCCAATAGGTGTAGGACAAGTGTCATGGTGTTTTCACATTCTTATAATACCATTTTTACCTTAAACTACACTAATTACCTCTAATCGCGATTAAGAACTTAATAAGTTACTATTCACCAAAAAATTATTATAATCTCATTGAACCACATTTTACTTCTTAATGACAACCATGTATGTCGAATTTTCAAAATTCAATACACATTAGTGGTAAACTTTAATTTAACTGAAAAATCAGTTTGCTTGATTACCACTTAGTGGTTTCACTATTCATCTAAAATTGAAGTTTTTCAGAAAATTACCAAAAATTCACCCTAAGCTATATTTGATATTCCGAATTCAAAAAAGAATTCCATTTTAAAAAATTCAAAACATATAAGTCAAATTAATTAATTTAATAATTAATTCTCGTTGTCATGACAAATAGCGTGTTTTTGTGAAACAATAAGTATCAAAAGATTGACACCAGTTTAAGTCCAATTTCAAAGTGAAATTGATTCCAATGACCACCATTGGATTAACTGGTAAAAATATTTTCTAATTTCACTTTAAAACCAATTAAAATAATAATCTAATCATATAAATAATTTAGATTAAAAAGAGTTTTTGAATTAAAATACAACATTTTACACTATTCATAAAAAAAATGAACTTTATCAGAAAGGTACCAAAAATTTACACAAAGTAAATTTTGATGTCCCGATTCTAAAGAAGAGTTATATTTGGTCCAAAATAAAGTATAAGAGTGATCAAAACTATATTTAATGACGTTTCACCATTAAAAGGTGATAAGTGAACCTTTAGTGAAAATTAGGGCATATACGCCTAAAATTGAATTCTTTCTGTATTTTAAGCCTTTAGCTTTTATTGGGTAAATGTAAAAACATTTAAAAACATATATAATCATATTTTAGTTATTTATATCCATTCCCGCCAATACAACGGCTACATGTTAACTACCATTTAAAATAATATTATTTTATTACTAGTGTGCTACGTAAGTTTTCAAAGAAACTCATCGTTGCGTATCGGGTACTCTATCGAACATAGCAACCCCTTTAAAATAAAATTAATATTTAATTTGTAAATATTAATAAATATGAAAATTATTTATTCTTTATTTACCTGGGATGTTACATCCTTCCCCCTTTTGGTAATTGCGTCCTCGCAATTTTATTCAGTTATCAAAATAAGTGGGGGGGTATTTATCCCTCATAGCATTTTCAGATTCCCACGTTGCCTCTTCAATCACATGGTTTTTCCACAAAACCTTTACCTGATGAATCACCTTATTCCATAACACTTGCTCCCTGTGGTCAAGAATCTGGACCGGTTGTTCCTCATAAAATAGGTTCTCTTCCAGCTAAACTACCTCTGGACTCAAAACATGAGATGAATCTGGCATATACTTTCTCAACATCGAAACGTGAAAAATATTGTGTACCTGAGATAAACTCGGAGGTGAAGCCACTTGGTATGCAACTGATCCAACTCTTTCCAGAATTTCATATGGTCCAATGAACCTTAGACTCATCTTTCCTTTCATACCAAATCTCATCACACTTTTCCAAGGAGAAACCTTGAGAAAAACATGATCACCTACCTCGAAAGATAGATCCTTCCTCCGGTTATCCGCATAACTCTTCTGCCTGTTCTGAGCTGTTCTCATGTGCTTCTGAATCAACTGAACTTTTTCTGCCATCTCTTCTACCAATTCTGGTCCCATCAGCTTCCTTTCACCCACTTCATCCCAAAATGCTGGAGTTCGACACCGCTTCCCATATAATTCCTCAAATGGTGCCATCTGTATACTGGAATAAAAACTGTTATTATAAGAAAACTCAACCAAAGAAAGATGTTGGTCCCAACTTTCCTGATAATCCATAGAACAAGCTTGTAGCATATCCTCCAATGTCTGAATTGTTCGTTCTGACTGCCCATCTGATTGAGGATGAAAAGCTGTACTGAAATTTAATTCAGTACCCAACGACTTCTGAAGGCCTTTCCAAAATTTAAAAGTAAACTTGGGATCATGATCCGATACAATGGAGAGAGGAACTCCATGTAACCTGACTATCTCTTTAAGATACAGACAGGAAAGTTGATCAAGAGAGAAAGTATCTCGTATAGAAAGGAAATGAGCAGATTTGGTCAAGCGATCAACAATAACCTAGATTGAATTATTACCTCGAGATGTCCTCGGTAATCCCACAACAAAGTCCATGTCTATGTTTTCCCATTTCCACTCTGGCACTGGTAAAGGTTGAAGCATCCCTTCCGCTCTTCTTTAACCTGTTGACATGTCAAACACTTCACAGTAAAATCAGCAATGTCTCTTTTCATTCCATCCTACCAGTAATACTCCCGCAGATCTCTGTACATCTTAGTACTACCTGGATGAACTGAAAACGGAGAACTATGGGCTTCACATAACAACTCTCCCTTCAACTGTGAATCACAAGACACACACAATATCTTCCCAAATCTCAAAACACAATCATTATCAATGTTGAATTCAGGAAACTTACCTTTCTGAACCAGCTCTACCTTTTTCTGCAACTCACTGTCTTGCTTCTGTGCTTGCTTGATTCTATCTGATAGAGAAGATCTCACTGATACCTGAAACAAAACAGAAGGACTTCCTGCACCAACAACTTCTATGCCAAAGTTCATCAAATCCTTAACCAAAGGATCACGTTCCAAACACAACATTGTTAATGAAGCATTACTTTTTCGACTCAAAGCATCAGCCACTGAATCATCCTCCTGCCTCAATTCTAGGAACTATTTTTCCATCCTAAGACGAACCACCTTAGGAAAATATTTCTCAAGAAACATACCTTTGAATTCGCCCCAGTGAAGATCCTCAATCTCATCACTATCCCTTATATTTTTCACCATCGACCACCACTGATCAGCTTCACCTTCAAAATGGTAAACAGCAAGACTAACCTTTTGATGTTCTGAACACCCCATGACATCAAAAATCTTCTCCAGTGCTTTAATCCACCCTTCAGCTTGCACAGGATCAGATGATCCTCTGAATGATGGGGGATGTTGCTTCATGAAATGTTCCACCCCTGACATGTTCCTCTGCGGTTGATCTGGCTGATCTCGTGCATGGATACCACCACCATTTGTAGCCTGATTCAACTGTGCCATCACTGCAACAAACTGTTCAGTTCCGATTCCGACCATCTCAGGTTGCTGATTTGGAAGGTTATCTTCCTCCTGATGTCGTCCCAACATAGCTGCTTTGTTTCCTCTGCGGAAAACCATTCTGAACATAGAAATATCTTAGGCGAAGCAACATGGTAATCCGTAAATGCTATATCATTTCAATCATATTATAATTTAACACTTTTCTAACTCCTAAAGTTGTCTAAACTGACCTTTGATACCAACTATAAGGCCCCAGCCTTAAACCTTACTTAATATTGAATTAAATGAATAATTCACATTGAGGATCTTTTCAGGTTTAGAGTTTTAGAGAATTAGAACATAACTATTACATCTTAAAAGATTACAAAGTAGACACTTCTACTATGTTTCCATAAAATAAAAACTCTTAAAAAGAAAGATGTCTAGATTCCATGTTTTAGATAGCATGACATTCCCTTGATCCCATCCTTGACCTTATTCCACTTTAAGTCCTGTGAAAAACATTTCGAAAAACTTGGGGTGAGCATAAAAAGATCAGTAAGGGATACACAGAGAATGAAAACTGTTAGCTTTTCAAAATCAAGTAAACCATGTATACTCTATCTAAGTAATACCTTCACCTTCATGAATTAGTAAAACTCTTCACTGAATAAAGTATCATTACTTACCTTTTTGTAACCAAAGTATAACAATAAAACCCATATAATGAACACATAACATATATAAAGGTAACTTGGGACATAAACATACTTAAGTGGAATAACCATACGGTCGACTTCCACACTTATCACTTAATGTAATATCCATACGGCCAATTTCCATACATACTTAATGGAATATCCATACGGCCGACTTCCATACCCAATGCATTGGAGGTTATAACGTAACCACCCGTCCTAGTATTCATGGCACCACCCGTCATATGGTTTATAACGTAACCACCTGTTAAAATGTCCAAGTACCAGTATAAAATCATAAAACATAAAACCAATATAAAGGAATGATAACATTTCCACATTTCAATCATAATATAACATAAATATATTGACATAATAGAATCCTTTATCAAAACCATTTTCAATACCAAAATACATAAAAGAGTATATGGTATTTATTTATTCTCAAAACAATACGGCTTGTTGAGGAAGCCAAAGACCAAATAATACTCGCGGCGGCGGAAAAAGTCGTCACCACGTACGTTAAAAAAACATTCCTTTTTGTCGTTTAGTAAAACGCTTCGTAGAAAAAGATTCCTTTTGTATAAAAGTAAAAGTCAAAGGGTTTATACATCGTATAAAAGAAAGTTGTGTATAAAACGAAATATGCCTCAATGAAAGGAGATTGAGACGAAGTCCCTTACCTCGGGTCCGACTTGACTCGATCGTTCTTTAACGCCCTGAATAATAAAATTGAGGTAATTTATACTTGATTAGGAACCTTTTTAAACTTCATTATTCCTTTTATATCACTTATTGCCATGTTATAAACATTATTTAACCATTTAAGTTAATAATGTTTGTTTTGTCAATATTTGGTTCTTAAGTCGAAAGTTGACTTCTTACAATTACATGTTGTTCGTGTGGTCAAAAGTTCTTTATATCCAGAATGAAATTCCCGATTTGGATATCATATATATCATATATATCCAGCATATACATGTATTTATAATATTACATAATCATTTAGAGGTAAGAAATGAAATGCACCGTTCATGGAGACGGTAATCCGTACGTACGCATGAACGCTACTTTCATTTCTTTGTCATATTAGTGGAATTAAAACTAAATGAGAGGTATGTATATTTTAATTCCAGAATTATATTCATCATTTAGATATATCATTAATTATATATATACATTATATACATGTAATTTTAATAGTACATTACATTTGGGGATAAGAAATGAAATGCACCGTTCATGGAGACGGTAAGCCGTACGTACGCATGAACGCTACTTTCATTTCTATATCATACTTTAATGGAAAGAAATAATAATGATATAGAGGTATATTATAATTCCAGTATAACATCATATTTAATAACTTTAAATCCATCCTTTACACGTCCCACATATGGCATTAACGAATCACATCACTTTTAGGGGGCGGTAGTCCGCACTTCCTTAAATGAAGATATCGTGTTTACCCATAATGGAAACCATAAATGAATGCCAAAAATGAAAAATACAGAAGCTTAAAGAAAACATAAACATATTATATATCATATATAAAAATAGTGACATCATAATGGCCACCCTTGAAGGTGTTAAATGAGTATTGAACAATCATCGTTTCGGGAGGCAGAATTTCGCCATCCACGGAAACCGTATGTTCTTTAACCATTTGATGTAGTTGTGTGAGAGTGTAGCTCAAATAAATATTATAACAACATCCTAGTATATTGAAGATACTGTTGTTATTACAAAAGAAGTAAATAAAAATAGTTTAGAGGGTTGGAGAAGCAAAATAAAACAAATGAACAAGAGAGAATGAATTACCTTTAAAAGTGTAACTCCCTTTTGATTTGAGCCTAAAGGCTTCCTTTGAAAGGATTATTCCCAAAGGGAATCCTCTAGGATGAGGAGAGGGATGTGGAGAGAGTAAATGGGCAGGGGTTGGCCAAGCCAAAGGCTTGAGGAGTGTGTGAAATGAGGTAGAGGTGGGGGCCTTTTATAAGAGGAGAGGAGGGGAACTTTTGGAAAGTAAAGAAATATTACTTTATTTGAAAATGTGTTTCGGTTTTAAAAGGTCCC
Organism: Viscum album; assembly: GCA_963277665.1. NCBI lineage: Eukaryota > Viridiplantae > Streptophyta > Magnoliopsida > Santalales > Viscaceae > Viscum > Viscum album. The sequence continues at coordinate 893,603,694 of OY728138.1, forward strand.
ACATTGATATAATTCGTGGATAAGGTGATAAGGGTACGAAATCCACTCATCCAATTGGTTTTGGCCATGTGTAGTTCATAGATTTTACATTATCTTTCCATTTTACTTAAATCGTCAAATAATGATGTCATCGCTGCATCATTATTATGTCATATATAATTTAATTTATTTAATGTCTAAAAATTATAAAAAAAATACTATGATGTAGGAAATCTTTTTATATTTCCAATTACTATTTATAATCAAATATCTGATCTTTATAACCCCATGTAAAAATTGTTTTCGTAAAACATATTATGTTTGTGTCATTTTTACTTTTACATTAAATAAAAAGTAATTTATGTAATTTCCCAACAAAAGTGGATCCATGGGGTCCCCAAGTGTCCCATGGATTGTCTTGGTCGGCCATGACTCACCCAATAGGTGTAGGACAAGTTTCATGGTGTTTTCACATTCTTATAATACCATTTTGACCTTAAACTACACTAATTACCTCTAATCGCGATTAAGAACTTAATAAGTTACTATTCACCAAAAAATTATTATAATCTCATTGAACCACATTTTACTTCTTAATGACAACCATGTATATCAGATTTTCAAAATTCAATACACATTAGTGGTAAACTTTCATTTAACTGAAAAATCAGTTTGCTTGATTACCACTTAGTGGTTTCACTATTCATCAAAAATTGAAGTTTTTCAGAAAATTACCAAAAATTCACCCTAAGCTATATTTGATATTCTGAATTCAAAAATGAAGTCCATCTTACAAAATTCAAAACATATAAGTCAAATTAATTAATTTAATAATTAATTCCCGTTGTCATGACAAATAGCGTGTTTTTGTGAAACAATAAGTATCAAAAGATTGACACCAGTTTAAGTCCAATTTCAAAGTGAAATTGATTCCAATGACCACCATTGGATTAACTGGTAAAAATATTTTCTAATTTCACTTTAAAACCAATTAAAATAATAATCTAATCATATGAATAATTTAGATTAAAAAGAGGTTTTGAATTAAAATACAACATTTTACACTATTCATAAAAAAATGAACTTTATCAGAAAGGTACCAAAAATTTACACAAAGTAAATTTTGATGTCCCGATTCTAAAGAAGAGTTATATTTGGTCCAAAATAAAGTATAAGAGTGATCAAAACTATATTTAATGACGGTTCACCATTAAAAGGTGATAAGTGAACCTTTAGTGAAAATTATGGCATATACGCCTAAAATTGAATTCTTTCTGTATTTTAAGCCTTTAGCTTTTATTGGGTAAATGTAAAAACATTTAAAAACATATATAATCATATTTTAGTTATTTATATCCATTCCCGCCAATACAACGGCTACATGTTAACTACCATTTAAAATAATATTATTTTATTACTAGTGTGCTACGTAAGTTTTCAAAGAAACTCATCGTTGCGTATCGGGTACGCTATCGAACATAGCAACCCCTTTAAAATAAAATTAATATTTAATTTGTAAATATTAATAAATATGAAAATTATTTATTCTTTATTTACCTGGGATGTTACATTGAAGGTTGTTGACTCTAGTCGTGGGTTCAAGGTCTTGACGGAGGTGTAAATCTTATTGTGTTATAGGAGTCAGTTTGGATCGGTTATGAGTTCCCACGCTAGACCCGCCTCTGTGTGGTAGTATGTTTTGAGTGTTAAATTTTTGAACCAGTTAAGTTCTTGTGGTGGGGAGAACCCCTTCATGTTCTCCCCTCAACCTCGGACTTAAGTTTTCCCTTGAATCGGTCGGGTGTGACCTGTATGGAGTAAGGTCATCCTGAGATTCTCAGTTCTCTTTGGTTCCTTTAGTTCCGTTTGGGCATGGACCTGAATCTTGACCGACATGTGGCTTGGTGACTTTCTGGGGGCAGAAAGTGTCTGTGGTGGGGAGAATTGTCACACCCCGACCACCGGTAACTTTATTTTACTTCTTTCTGGGTCCCGATTTAAAATTTTTAAGGTTTAGTTGTGGTGGAGGTTTAGCATCAGTGCGCGGTTACCGCATCGTTAGCGGTGACCGTGCGTTCGGCCCGGTGTTTTAAATATTAAACTTTTATATAGATATATTATTATTATAACTTTTTAAATTGTTGTTGTCATTTTTTTGATGTTATTTTGTTTATTGTATATATGTCCACATACATGTATATATATATGCATAGATGTATATATGTGTATATATGTATGTGTGTGTATATATGTGTGTACATATATATATATATGTGTGTTTATATGCGTTTATATAGAAGCGTACATGTTTATATGCGTATATATATATATATATATATATATATGTTTGTATATGTTTAAATATATGTATATATGTCTATATATATATATGCGTGTGTGCGCGCGCGCGCGCGCACGCGCATGCACATTTATTTTCAAATGGTTTTAATATTTTAAATTTTTTATTAAAGATAATTATTATTATAAATTTTCTAATTATTAATATTATTATTATTATAAGGTTTTATTATTATTATAAAGTTTTATTATTTCTATAAAGCGTTATTATTTTTAGGATATGTTTTATATAATTACTTATGTTCAATATTATTATTAGTATATTATTATGATTATAGTATTTTATTATTATTATTACATGTTATTATTAATATTATTCTTATATTATTATTTATATTTTTGTTGTATTATTGTTATTATTATTATTATTATTATTATTATTATTGTTGTTTATGTATATATATATATAGTTTTTTTAACACTCTAACCCTAATCCTACCCCCCACTCGCACCGCCTCACCCCTCTCCCCTCTTCCCTCTCTCTCCCCTCTCTCCTTCACCGTTTCTTTCCCCTGCTCCTGCACCGAGCCGCACCTGCCTCGCCGACCTGCACCGCACCTCCCTTACGCCATCCTCTCCTCTACGCACCCCCCTCCGTCCGACGTCCTCCTGCACATCCGGCCTCCCCTCCATCCGTCGGCTCGTCGACCTCCGTCCGGCGACTCCGTCGTCCCGCTCCGGCGCACGCCGGCCTCCTCCCATCCCGGCCCTGCTCCCGCCGCCTCCGGCCCCCTCGCACCCCGGCGGCCCCCTCCTTCAGCACCGACCCCGCCTCCGGCCTTCGCCCCGGCGCGCCGCCACTGCACCCTGTCCGCCTTCACCGCACCGAGCCCTCACCTGGCCTCCCTCCGACCCCGTCGTCGGCGCTCCACCGGCCTCCCCTCCCTCCGGTGGCGACACCCCCACTCCGGCCAGCCCCTCCTCCAGCACTCACCTCCGGCCGCCGCACAACCTGTGTGTTTCCTTCCCCCCTCCGCTCCTTGTGAGTTCCTTTTTGTTTTTGTTTTTTTTTTATTTTATTTTATTATGTTAATGTTATTATATTAGTAGTATTATCATATTATAATTATTGTGATTATTATTATTATTTTTATTATTATTATCATATTATTATTATTATTATTATTATTACCATCATATTATTATTATTATTATTATTATTACTATCATATTATTAATATTAATAATAATATTATTATTATTCTTATTAGTATGTGAACATGATTAATATTATTATTATTATGGTAATATTATTACATTATTATTATTGTTATTATTATTAATATACTATTATCATTATGATTATGTTATTATTAATATATTGTTGATATTAACAATATATTGTGGTTATGCTAATATTATTATTATTATTATTATAAATTTTATTAGTATTATTATAAAGTTTTGTTTTCATTATTATTATAAAGTTTTATTATTATTGTTATTATTATTATAAAGTTTTATTAATATGATTATTATTATTATTATATTATTATTATTAATAATATTATTATTGTTATCATTATTTTATTGGGTATGTTATCATTATTATTATTATTATATTAATATTGTTATTATTATTATATTATTATATTATGATTATTCTAAATTATTATTGTTATTATTATTATTATTTTATCACTATTGTTATTATTATTATTATTATTATTATTACTATTATTATCATTATTATTACTCTGGCTTTCACCTTTGCTTTGTTAGGGGTTTCTCATCAACTTATATTTGTTTTTGATAGGTTTAGGATTTTTTTAGGACCCGCGCAGGGCGTTTCCGAGAGAGCGTCATCACTGCGCCTTGTTTCCGAGGTTCCGCCATCTTCGCGCCTTGGTTCCAAGGTCGTTTTACCTTCGTGCTTTGATCTTGAGGTAGGCCTCCCATTGCACTCGCCTTTAAATTTAGAAATTATTTATTTCTTGTCTTTTATTGGGTTTCTGTAAATTTAAAAGTATTATTAAGTAGTAATTTATAATGTGGTGGTCTTCTCTGCTTATCTCTAGCATTTCAGCGGAAGTATTTTTATTGGGTTAATGGTGTGTGCTTTCCTGGTGATATTGCTAAATGAGTTCTTTTTGAAATGTGAAGATCACGTTGAATTGGGTTTTGAAACGGTTTTGGTGTGTGTAAAATGGCAGGTGAATTGTTTATGGAAAATGGTGTTTTTCTTAGAACCTTGATTAGAGGAAGTTTCGTGTGACCTTTAAACTGGTTTTCTTTTTGGAAACATTGAGTGTGGTTCTTGGTTGTTGAAAAATGTTTTCCTTTGTCGTGTGAACAAAAGTTTGGATTTCATTTGGGAAATGGTGTTCCTTCAAAAAAATGATTAAAGGCCCGTTTGGCTCTTGATAAAAGTGGGGTGCATTTGGTTGTTGGAAAGTGACTCTACTTGTGAAACAAATGTTTTCCAGGTTTAAGATTCTGATTTGAGTTTCTGGAATAAAGTTCTAAGTGTGTTTCTGGTTTTCAATGAAATGGCGTGTGTCATATCCCTTTAGAAATGCTTTAGTATTAAATGGAAAAAATGTAAATGATATGATGGCCCGGTTGGCACCCTATTAAATGTGAAGTGATTATACATATAAATCTATATATATACATACTTGTGAGGGCATATCTACAGGGGGACTTCCCTTCGAGGGTTGTCGTGTAGCGATGTTCGTGTAAGGGGTTGGAAAGTGCGGTAGGTTGAGTCATGCGTGCGTGGGTATCCCACTTACACAGTGTTACTAAAACCACCATGGTTTCCTGGGCATCTTGTAGATTATCTAGTGACGGTTGCTTGCAAACCCTGATTAGACGGGTTAGTACCCCCTAGAGTTGTGGACAGGCCAGGAGGGATGTTCCACTGGTTGGCTATTAGGGCGGCCAGTTTGTTATTGACTATGGAGTACCACGTCGGTAGGTAGTCTGAACCCGAGTACGTCCAGGGGTTTTCTAGGGATGTTTAGGATCACCCATGGTTATTGCTGATAACTCCTGGTTTATTTTATTTTTACTTGCACTTGGTTTTCCTTGCTTTTTTACCTTTACTTGCAATTGTTTTCCCTGCTTGTTTACTTTCAGTCATCCTTCACAGCCTATACTGTTAGACTTTGGGGAAAATGGTTTTCAAATGAAAATACTTTATTCTCTTTGTGTAAGATTTGAAAATGTAACACCTTGTTTTTAGAATGAGTTTAAAACTAATGAAAGGGAACCAACTTTCGAAAAAGAATAAGGGAAATGTATTGGTTTTGATTTTCAAGGAAAGAATTATGTAAGCTTACTTTTATACATTGTAGTTCAAACCTGGAATATGTAGATTCATTATTTACTGGAAGTTATTTGGGAATTGTTGTGGGGCTCACCTACTGAGTACTTTTTGTGCTCACGCCTATATTTTACCATTTCAGCTGAAGGTTCCTTGCGTTTAGGTTTTCTTGGCTTGAGTCTCTCAGTGTGGGAGCGACGTTGGTTGTAGTTGGGTGGTGACCCGCGAGGTCACATGGAGGTATGTCGTGGTATAGTTTTGTTTATGTCTTTAGTGTTTGTCAGTTTTTTTAGTTTATATTCTTTCTTTCGATCCTGTTTTTATTTTGGGCTGAAATCGTTCCCAACGATTAAAATTTCAATGCCCAGCAATTGTTGCCATCCCAGGGGGATCGGGAACGCTCCTCGGGACTTGTCGCGGACCGGCTCAGGTGACCGGTTCAGGGTCGACCCGAGATGGATCGTGACACTAGTGTTGTTATAAAATAAAGGAATAAAAAGAGTTTAGGGTTTGGATAAGTAAAATAAATTAAAAGATGTTAAGAGAAATTGTTATGTTTAATTTGGGTAACTTCCTTTGGTTTGAACCAAAATGACTTCTTGAAGTGCCTTCTGCATAAGTTAAGGCTTCTAAGAGGAGGATAGGGATGTAGGGAGATTAATTGGGTAGATTTGGGAAGAGACTAAAGGCTTTAGATGTGTGTGTAATTGGTTATAAGTGAGGAATTTTTATAAGGGGGAGGAGGGGTTCCATAGGAAAGTTTGAAAATATTATTTTATTATATAATGATATTCATTTTCTAAAGGCCAAAAAATCATTAGATTCAAATATAAGATGACTCATCGTTGAAATAAAATCATCAAATAAAAATCGAACATGGTTTGGAAGTTATTTTAATATTTATAATCGTATTTATTTAGGTGATTTATTAATGAGGTAAACACTGCATCATTATTGTGTCATAAATAATTTAATTTATTCAATATCAAAAAATCATAAAAAAATAAAATGATGTAGGAAATATGTTTAGATTTAAAATTAATATTTATAGTCAAAAAATATTACTTATATAACACCATATAAAAATTAATTTACTAAATGATTTTTGTTTATGTCATTTTTTCCATAATAAAAAATTAATTAATCTAAAGTGTCATTATCATTCAAAAGTGGCTCCATGGGGTCCCAAAATAGAAACAAGGATTCCCATGGTCGGAAATTACTCATAAAATAAGGTTAAGAGAAGTGGTAAGGTAAGTTTGAATTATTAAAATATTCCTTTTACCTTGAATTGCCCTATTTACCTATAACCGCGAAAAATAAAAGTCAAAAGTTACTATTCACCAAAAATATCTTTCATCTTATTGAACCAAATTTTACTTAAAAATAACAATAATTTATGTTGGAGTCTTAAAATTCAATTCACAGAAGTGGAAAAAATTCATTTAAATGAAAAGGTCGGTTTTTGTAACTACTACTAAGTGGTTTCACTATTCATCAAAAATTGAAGTTTTTCAGAAAAATACCAAAAATTCAGCCTAAGATATATTTGATATTCCGAATCCAAAAATGATGTCTATTTTTCTAAATTAACAACATAGAAGTGGAATTAATTAATTTAAAATTAATTCTCGTTGTTAAAACAAATAGAGTGTTTTTAAGAAACAATAACTATCCAAAGATTGACACTTGTTTATGTCGACTTTAGAAGTGAAATTAATTCAAATGACCAGAATTTGATTAAATGGTAAAAATATATTATAATTAAAATTTAAAACCAATTAAAAATATAATATAACCATATAAATAAATTATATTAAAACGCAGTTTTGAATTAAAATACAATATTTTTCACTATTCATAAAAAATGAACTATATCGGAAAAATTCCAAAAATTTACACAAAGTAAATTTTGATGTCCCCATTATAAAGAAGGATTTTATTTGGTAAAATAGATTGTATTAAAGTGAACAATACTTAATTTAAAGAGGGTTCGACATTAGAAGGTGGTAAATTGACCTTTTAATGTAAATTATTCTTAAAATTAGATTCACTCATATTTTAAGCCTCTAACTTTTTATTGGATAAATGTAAATACATTTAAAAAACATGTATAATAATATTGTAGTAAGTTTTTTTAATTCCTGGAAATACAATGTCTTGGAGTTAACTACCATTTAAAATAATAATATTATATTATAAGTGTGCAACGTAAGATTTCAAAGAAACTCGTTGTTGTGTATTGGGTATGGTATCGAACATAGAAACCCCTTTAAAGTAAAATTAATATTTAATTCACAAAATATTAAAAAATATTAAATATGTTTTATTCTTTATTTACATGGGATGTTACATCTTTCCCCCTTTTGGGAATTACGTCCTCGCAGTTTTACTTATCAAAATAAGTGGGGGTATTTATCCATCATAGTATTTCCAGATTCCCACGTTCCCTCTTCAACCATATGGTTTTTCCAAAAAAACCATCTTCCTGTTGAATTACCTTATTCCAAAACACTTTCTCTCTATAGCCAAGAATCTGAACTTGTTGTTCTTATAAGAGAGATTCTCTTCCAACTAAACTACCTCTTGGATCAAAACATGAGATGGATTTACCATATAATTTCTCAACATCAAAACATGAAAACATTGTGTACCTAGGATAAACGTGGAGGTAAAGCCACTATGTACGCAACATATCCAACTTTATCCAGAATTTCATAAGGTCCAACGAACCTTGGACTCAACTTTCCCTTCTTACCAAAACACATCACACTTTTCCACGGAGAAACTTTGAGAAATACATGATCACCTACCTCAAAAGAAAGATCCTTCCTCCGGTTATCTGCATAACTTTTTTGTCTACTCTGAGAATTTATCATGTGATTTTGAATCAACTGAACTTTCTCTGCCATCTCTTCTACCAATTCTGGTCCCATCAACTTCCTTTCACATACTTCATCCCAAAAAATCTAGATTTTGACAACACTTTGCATATAATGCCTCAAATGGAGCCATCTGTATATGGAATGAAAACTGTTATTATATGAAAATTCAACCAAAGAAAGTTGTTGGTCCCAACATCCCTGAGAATCCATCGAGCAAGAACATAACATATCCTCCAATGTATGAATTTTTCATTTTAATTACCCATCTTATTGAGGATTAAAAGCTGTACTAATATTTAATTCAGTACCCAATGACTTCTGAAGGCCTTTCCAAAAGTTAGAAGTAAACCTAGGATCATGATCAGATACAATGGGGAGGGGAACTCCATGAAAACTGACAATCTCTTTAACATACAACTGAGAAAGTTTATCTAGAGGCAATGTATCTCAAATAGGATGGAAATGAACATATTTAGTCAATCGATCAACAATAACCCGGATTTCATTATAACCTCGAGATGTATTTAGTAATCCAGCAACAAAGCCCATGGATATATTTTCCCATTTCCACTCTGGAACTGGTAAAGGTTGAAGAATCCCTTTCAGTAACTACTACTCTGCTTTAACCTGCCGACAAGTCAAACACTTCACAGTAAAATCAGCAATATCTCTTTTCATTCCATCCCACCAGTAATACTTCTAAAGACCTATGTACATCTTAATACTACTAGGATGAACTAAAAACGGGGAACTATGAGCTTCACATAACAACTCATTCTTCAACTGTGAATCACAAGGCACATATAAACTCTTTCCAAATAAAAAAACACATCAATTATCAATGGTAAATTCAGGAAACTTACCCTTCTGAACCAACTCTACCTTTTTTTGTAACTCACTATCTTCCTTCAATGCTTTCATAATTCTGTCTGATAGAGATGATCTCACTGACACCTGATACAAAATAGAATAATTTTCTCCACCAACAACTTATATTCCAATGTTTATCAAATCAAAAACCAAATTATCTTGTTCCAAAATGTAACATGGTTAATGAAGCATTACTTTTTTCCACTCAAAGAATCAGCCACTTTATTTTATTTTCACAGATGGTAATGGATCATGCAATCATAGTCCTTGATTAATTTCGGTTATCTCCTCTATCTCATGATCAATTCTTTTTGAGTGAATAAATACTTTAAACTTTTGTGATCATTATATATTTCACATTTACTCTATAAAAATGGTGCCTCCAAATTTTTAAAGTAAAACCAATAGCAGATATTTCCAAATCATGTGTAGGGAAATTTAACTCATGTTGTTTCAACTTATGTGAAGCATAAGTAATTAACAGATCATCTGGAATTATGACACAACCAAGTCCTTTCAATGAAGAATCATTGTAGATAACAAACTCACTATTTCTAGATGGCAGTGCCAAAATTGGAGCATTCAACAATCTTCTTTTAAATTCCTGAAAACAATCATCACATTCATTTGTCCAGATGAACTTAACACCTTTTTGAGTTAACTTAGTCATTGGACTAGATAAACGTGAAAATTTTCAAAAAACCTCCGTTAATAACCTGCCAAACCAAGAAAAATATGAATATCGGTTATATTTGTGGTTCTTGGCCATTCTTCAACAAATTTTGTTTTAGCATGACCAACTGTTATGCCATTTTTTGAAACAATCTAACAAATGAATGAAATTTTTTTCAACCAAAACTCACACTTTCGAAATTTCTAAAACAGTTTCTTTCCTTTTAAGGTTTTCAAGACAACCCTTAAATGAATTTCATGTTCCTCTTTACTTTTGGAATAAACCAAAATATAATCAATGAAAACAACCACAAACTTACCCAAGAACTCATAGAAAATTCTATTCATAAGATCCGTGAATACAACAGGTGCATTGGTTAAACCAGAAGGCATAACTACAAATTCATAATGGCCATATCTTGTACTAAATGAGGTCTTCGGAATGTCTACTTCCTTTAATTTCAACTAATGGTACCTTTACCACAAATCAATCTTCGAAAAATACTGATCTCCCTAGAGTTGATCTAACAAATCATCGATATGATAAAAAGGATACTTATTCTTAATAGTGATGTTATTCAATGCTCTATAATCAATGAAAAGTATCATTGAACCATATTTCATTTTAACAAACAATACAAGAGAACCCCATGGTGATGTGCTAGATTGAATGAAATATTTATCTAATAACTCCTGCAATTTCTTCTTTAACTCTAGAAGTTAAATTTGAGCCATTCGATAAGGGGGTTTTGAAATTGGCTTAGTATCAGGAACTAAGTCAATAGTAAATTCAACTTCCCAATTAGGCATAATAGCATGCAACTCATCATGAAAAACATCAAGGTACTCATTTTCCACTAGCACATCATAAATCTTAATAGTTCCTTTGTTTTCAAAAATATGTGCATGGTACATTCATTTCCATCTTTTACTATTTTCTCAGCTTCCTGATATGTTATGAAAATCAAGGGTTCATTCTTGTATAAAATCTGAAAATCATTCTGAAAAGAAACCTCTGTAGCTCTACAGTCAATCTTAGCATGATAAATAGAAAGTCAATACATACCCAAAATAACATCAAACTCTACTAGAGGCAAAACAATAAGGTTTTCATGTAGATTATTTCTGCACACAAGGACAAGAATGTTCTTATGTTTTCTTTTTGTCTCAACATTTCCTCCAGGTTTTTTTTACCGTAAGTTCTATATTCATATATTGAGATGGAATTCCCAATTTACTAGAAAACTTCTCAGAAATGAAAGATTGTGTAGACCCTGAATCAAACAATACATTGGAATAATCTAAACAAACAAACAGTGTACCTGATACAACTTCATTAGATGGCCCAACATCTACTGAAGTAGTTGCAAGGGATTTCACCACCCCTTTCTGCTTGTATTCTGGATTCTTTCTTTCAGTTGAGTTCTATGTTGGACACTCATTTGCATAATGACCCATTTAATTACACTTAAAACATTTCACTGACTGTAAATCAGATTTTTTCTTACCATTACCCTGATCTTTTTCAGTGCAATTATAAGCCTTATGTCCTATTTTACCACATTATAAGAGCATACCATAATTCAAAACACATTCCCCATCATGATTTTTACCAAAATTTTCACAAACTATAAACTTAAGTTTCTTACCATCATACTTTTCTGAAGAGTTCTTCCATTTTTCCAACCACCTTGACCTCTTGTTTTTTTGTTTTTCAAAGAACATCTAATCATCAAGAAAACTCCATTTCCACCTTCTCCACACAATGAACATGTTTTTCATAACTTAATAACTCACAAGAAGCTAAAGACCTTCAATACTTTGGCTTTAATCTTGAGTAAAAAACATTTATTTTACTATCAGTTTCTCGTATCAAATTTGGAGCATACCTAACCAGTCGAGTGAATTTTGCTTCAAAATCATCCACTGATTCATCCTCCTACCTCAATTATAGGAATTTTTTTCCATTCTAAGATGAACCACCTTAGTAAAATATTTCTCAAGCAACATACCTTTGAATTCATCCCAATCGAGAGAATCAATCTTCTCATTATCCCTGATATTTTTCATCATCGACCACCACTAATATGATTCACCTTCAAAATGGTAAATAGTGAGACTAACCTTTTTATGTTCTGAACAACCCATGACATTGAAAATATATTCTAGTACTATAATCCAATATTTTACTAGCATCGCATCAGATGATCCTCTGAATGATGGGGGATGTTGCATCAAAAAATGCTCCACTACTAACATGTTTCTCTATGGTTGATCAGGCTGATCTCGTACATGTATACCACCACCATTTATAGCCTGAGTCAACTATACCATCACTACAACAAACTGTTCAGTTCTAATTCCGACCATCTCAGGTTGCTGATTTGGAAGGTTGTCTTCATCCTGATGTCGTCCCAACATAGCAGACCTGTTTCCTTTGTGGAAAACCATTATGAACACAGAAATATCTTAGGTCAAGCAACATGGTAATCTATAAATTCTATATGATTTCAATATTAACATAAATTACTTTATGGATATTAATTTAACAATACCATAACTCCTAAAGTTATTTAAACTGAACTTTGATACCAACTTTAAGGACCCACCCATAAACATTACATAATATTGAATTAGGTTAATAATTCACATTCAGGATCTTTTCAGGTTTAGAGTTTTAGGGAATTAGGACATAACTATTATATCTCAAAAGATTAAAAGTTAGACACTTCTACACAGTTTCCATTTTATCATAAAATAAAAACTCTTGAAAAAAAAATTCATGTCTAGTTCTAGGTTTTATACAGAATAACTTTTCCTTGATCTGATCCTTGACCCTATTCATATTTAAGTCTTGGGAAAACATTTCAAAACATGGAATGAGCATAAAAACCTCAGCAAGGGTTATAAAACAAAGAAATGCAAAAAAAAATTCAAAAATACATACAATACATGAACTCTTTTACTTACCTCATGAAATCATAAGATTTTATGAATAACACATAGATATCATAAATCATAAACCAAAAAGGTGACTTGTGGCATCCATAACATACTTATATTGTAGCTATCACAGCTACATAAGGAGTTACTTTGGAATACCCATCATAGTATATTCCCTAAATCTCTTATAAGAAACATTCACGTTTACCTATGTCACATTACCCAATGCATTGGAGAGATGTCTTGGGTTCACCGGTCCTAGGTTTATCATGGAACCACCCGTATACATAAATAATTCCCAAAACCATACCATGATTATAACATATAACATGATCATAAAGGAAAGATTACATTTCCACATTGCAATAACAAAATATCATTTCAAGATATTAAAATAATAAATCCACTCTCAAAATAATTTTCAATACCAAAATACATAAAAAGAGTATATGGTATATATTTTTTCCTTTTAAAAACATTATGGCTTGTTAAAGAAGCCAAAGATCAAATAATACTCGCGACGGCGGAAAGGTCGTTGTCACCCCTTACGTTAAAAAAACATTCCTTTTTGTTATTTAGTAAAACGATTCATATAAAAAGATTCCCTTTGAATGAAATGAAAAGTCAAAAAGGTTTATACAGCTTATAAAATAAAGTCGTGTATAAAACTAAATATGCCTCAATGAAAGAAAATTGAGACGAAGTCTCTTACCTCGTGTCCGACTTGACTCGATCGTTATTTAATCTCTTGAATAATAAACTAAAGGTAATTTATAATTTATTAAGAACCTTTTTCAATTTTATTATTCCTTTTATATGACTTATTACCATGTTATAAACATTATGTAATCATTTAAGTAAATAACGTTCATTTTTTCAATATTTGGTACTTGAGTCAAAAATGAACACCTTGTATTTTCAAGTTGTCAATGTGGTAAATAGTCTATTATATCCAGAATGAAAATAATTATTTAGATATAATATATATCATATATATTCAGTATATATATATTTATTACAGAACATATCATTTGGAGGTAACAAATGAAATGCATCGTTTATGGAGATGGTAAGTCGTACGTATGCATGAATGCTACTTTCATTTCTATTTCTTATTTTAATGGAATTAAAACATAATGATACATAGGTAAATTATAATTACAGTATAATATCATATATAATATAATTAAATTCATCCTTTATATGTCCCACATATGGCATTAATGAGTCATATCAATTTGAGGGGGCGGTAGTCCGCACTTCCTCAAATGAAATTATCTCGTTTACCCATAATCGAAACCATAAAGGTGTGATATAAAAGAAAAATACAGAAGAATGAAGAAAAAATAAACATAATATATATCATATATAAATATAGTGTCATCTTAATGTCCACCCTAATAGGTGGTATGAGATAATTGAACAATCATCATCTCATGAGGCGTTAGTTTTCCATCCACAGAAACAGTATGTTCTTCACCCATTAGATAGAGGTGTGTGTAAGTGTAGTTAGAATACTTCTCATAAAAACATCCTAGTATATTTTTGATACCGGTGTTGTTATAAAATAAATTAATAAAAAGATTTTATGTGTTTTATAAGTAAAATAAAAGAAAAGAAGTTAAGAGAGACCGTTACCTTTAATTTGGGTAACTTCCATTGGTTGGAACCAAAAGAACTTCTTGAAGTGCATTCTACCTAAGGTAGGGCTTATAGGAGAAGGAGAAGGATGTAGGGAGCTTAATTGGGCAGAGTTTTGATGTGCCTAAAGGCTTGAGAGGTGTGCAGAATTGGTTAGAAGTGAGGGATTTTTATAAGGGGGGAGGGGCTCTTTAGGAAAGTGTGATAATTTTATTTTATTATATAATGATATTTGATTTTTAAATGTCCAAAAATTATTAGAGTCGAAGATAAGATTACTCATGGTCGAAATAAAATCATCCAAAAAGAATTGGACAAGTTTTTGATGTTATTTTAATATTTATAATCTTATTTATTTAAATAATTTATTAATGAGGTAAACACTGCATCATTATTGTGTCATAAATAATTTAAATTATTAGATATCTAAAAATTATAAAACAAATACCATGATGTAGGAAATATTTTTATATTTACAATCAATATTTATAGTCAAAATTATTACTTATATAACACCATATAAAAATTAATTTACTAAATGATTTTTGTTTATGTTATTTTTGCCTTTACATTAAATTAATTAATCTAAAGTGTCATTATCATTATTAAGTGGCTCCATGGGGTCCCAAAATAGACTCAAGGATTCCCATGGTCGGAAATTACTCATCACATAAGGTTATGACAAGTGTTAAGGTAATTTTTAATTATTAAAATATTCTTTTTACCTTGAATTACCCTATTTACCTTTAACTGCAGTAAACAAGTCAAAAGTTACTATTCACCAAAAATTATTTTCATCTTGTTGAACCACTTTTTACTTACTAATAACAACCATGTATGTCATATTTTCGAAATTAAATTCAGAGAAGTGGTAAAATTTCATTTAAATGAAAAGGTCGGTTTTTTTAACTACTACTAAGTGGTTTCACTATTCATCAAAAATTGAAGATTTTCATAAAAAATACCAAAACTTAAACCTAAGCTATATTTGATATTCTGAATCCAAAAATGATGTCTATTTTTCTAAATTCAAAACATAGAGTTGGAATTATTTAATTGAAAATTAATTATCGTTGTTAAAACAAATAGCGTGTTTTTAAGAAACAATAATTATCAAAAGATTGACACTTGTTTATGTCCACTTTCAAAGTGAAATTAATTACAATGACCAACATTGTATTAAATAGTAAAAATATATTCTAATTACACTTTAAAACCAATTAAAAAGATAATCTAACCATATAAATAAATTATATAAAAACACAGTTTTGAATTAAAATTCAATATTTTTCACTATTCATAAAAATGAACTTTATCGTAAAAATTCCAAAAATTTACAAAAAGTATATTTTGATGTCCCCATTATAAAGAAGGATTTTATTTGGTCAAATATAATGTATTAAAGTTACCAAAAATAGATTTAATGATGGTTCTCCATTAAAAGGTGGTAAAGCGACCTTTTAATGTAAATTATGCCTAAAATTAGATTCATTCATATTTTAAGCCTCTGACATTTTATTTGATAAATGTAAATACATTTAACAAACATATATATTAATATTGTAGTTAGTATTTTTCATTCCCACAAATCTAATGGCTAGGAGTTAACTACCATTTAAAATAATAATTTTATATTATTAGTGTGCAACGTAAGATTTCAAAGAAACCCATTGTTGCGTATCGGGTACGCTATCGAACATAGAAACCTTTTTAAAGTAAAATTAATATTTAATTCAAAAAATTTAATAAATATGAAATATGTATTATTCTTTATTTACCTGGGATGTTACACCAAAATACATAGAAAATGACAATCATGTATAGTTTCTCATAAGTAATTGATTTTATGTGTATATACTGAATAAAAAAAGTGAACACATCTCATGTCATTAATCCATGTAGATCAGTGCAACACAAGTCACTCACCTAAATAGATAAGTACATAAAATTTCACTTATCTAGGTATGATCAAACACTTCCATAATATTTCATAATCAATGGAATATATTTAATACCTATCATATGAGATGATAAATATTATCATGATTAATAAATAATTACCACGTGATTTTTAATACATCTAACCACCCACTTATTAGCTCAACCACTAAGTAGGAATAAGTAATGTATCAAATTATGAAGGTTCAAATTAAAAATTAATTATTAACCTTGGTTAAAAGGGATTTCTATGACATATGTAATCTTAATATACCATTGAAATAATTTTAAAAATTCCATGTATTATATGCATTGGGTTATCAAGAATAAATAAGGATGGTTTTGTGACTCATTAGTGAAAATCGATTTCTCTATACAATCCCTAAATCATGATAAACGTTACATGTCATCACAAACCATAAATTTCTATGATGACCAGCAGTTAAGGAGAACTCAATGACATACATTAAGGGGTCAATAATCATTTCATTCCATGAAATATATAGCACATATGAATGAATTAATGAGTACATATTCCTTTTTTAGCATGATACAATTTTATATTTTCAAACACTATTATGAATATTAATAAATATATTCATAAGAATCATTTCTTACCATATCAAACAATAAAATACCCTTAATATATTATGTTTCTTTCATTTTTATATTGTATTTAAAAATTTCACATCATATATAACACCTTTCACATCTCTATGTGACACCTTCTACATATTTACGTATCAGTCTAATAAAATTATTATACTATAAAATTTAAATGAGATAAAATATATGAAGAAATAGATTTTGATTAATGGTAAGATTAAGATTATTAACCATATAGTCAAAAACAACTAATTTTATAATTTTATAATTTTTAATATCTGAAGTATTTATAGATCTCTAAATATTTATCCTATCATTATTTTTAAACCTTTCCATACCTTCACACTTTTCTTTGAGATTATTTGAGAGTATATTGAAATGTAAATATTTACCTTAATATCTTCATTTATCAATATATCAGAAACCCTTTTAGGATTTAATGTTATATTCTCTTACAATTTGATAGGTATAATATTTTAGTATTTAGACTTAGAACTTATCCAAGTTCAAAAATACTCTCAGTTTACTCTTTAAATTATAGTTTTCCAACATATAATTCTAATATGCTGATAAATTTTTTGAGAATAAAATAACAATAGTTTTTATTATTGATAATTTTTAAGAAATAAATTATTAATAATTATATATAATTTTTAATTTATGTTTTTTAATAAAATACATTAAAATAAAATCATTATTTGTTAAAATATTCCACTAATGATTTGTGGGAACTATATCCCTAATATATTAATAAATAACTTATATAAAACACTTTTACCCAAGATAAAACCTATTTAAACATTTTTTTTCAAACCATGATATGAAATAGATAACAAGAAAAACTATGTTTAATAAAACCATTATCTTAATGATTGATAATACCTATTGTTTAAAAATATATTTATCCAATTAAATAAGATAAAATGAGATTAAAATATACATTTTTATAATTTTTAAATCTAGTAATACTGATGTAATCCTTCTCATTTCATTTCTATATAAAAAAATTTAATTTTGAAATGATATACATATTCATGAATATATTTTAATATACAGTTGATATCATAAGTTGTTCAAAATAAATGAATAGGTTTCTATAATATTAATTGCTGATGTGAACTCTCCACATGGTTTCTTATAAACCTTCAATTATTTAGTGCAATTATATCTCCAATTTCCTTTCTTTCCATGATGGAATCATTTCCCCTCAATTCGGACACGTCATTTAGGTTTCAATGACCTAATATGATTATGTACCCCCAAATAGGTTTATTCCTTTTACTTAAAAATTTTCCATTTTACACAGTCATCACAACACCAGATCTCAGACCACCCATGTATTACTCATCTATCTTTTATATATTGATAATATTTGGTAGATTTTTATCAAACTCATTCATATTGAAGATAAAAATAAATTACTAGAACATTTATAATAATGATTATAAAATGAATTCCATGAGAAGATTTATCATTAAAGGAGACTAAATTCTCTATAACTCATTAAAATGCCTAATTATATTGAGCACATGAGTAGAGAATAAAGTTCCTTTAGTGATTTTTCATCTAAAAATCCTATTAAAACTCATTTTTATAATTCCTTTCTTTTTATGGAAGAAAATATTTATGTTTTCCATCATCTGAAATATAACCATGTTCATAAATTGATTTTGAGGTCATAGATATATGAAAATAACTATTATATATGATATATGAAATTGATCCATCATATACTTTATGTAATAATCTATATCTTCTTTTTAAACTGTTTTAATAGTCAGTTGATCAAGAAGGTATATTTATAGCAAAAAAAATTCTTCTTACATTATTAGGCTTTTATACCTATCCTAAAAGTTGATTTCATTGATATTATCAGTCTCTAGAATTTTTTCTTAAATTTTTTTTAGTATGATTCCATTTTTATCTACAATGGAATCTTTTTTCAGATTATTATCATTTTCTACAAACATCTAATAAGGAATTTCACTTAATGAACTCCCACTAAAATAATAAAAACTATTATGAATTTCACCTTATATATTAGTGGGATAATATATATAATTTAATAATTTTTAATTAATTTTGAATTCCTATTATCACATAGATATTTAGGTATAACACTGTGTAAATTATATCATATATGAATCTTACATAGTTTAGTGGACAAATATTTGACCAAATCCATCATATGTATTATCCTAAATCCATTATTTTGGACTCTAATTCTATTAGTCTTATGGAGGTAAGTGTAACCCAAATATCATTCCATATATAGGAATCTAATCCAATTAGTGTCATTCATGTTTATTTTTTCCTTACATGGTATAATCTATGAGAAAGAAACATAGGAATGACCTACCCATTGGGATGATAAAAATCATGAAAATTGTTTTATTTTGAATGGATCTAAAAAATCATATTTTTAGAATTTATTAAAAATATAAAAATCTTATATCATAAATTAACATAAATTATATGTTCTTATACCAATATAGTTTTTGTATCTTACATGTCGATAGCAAGGTAAGGATAATGTGGAAAATAATGTCGCTCAATAGATTTGGTAAATGTGCATGGTTAAATATTATTTTTATTATTATAAATTATATATTAAATAAGGAATATTTCATGGTTTGAATCTTATAGGAGTATGTATTCGATTTTTTGAATTTTAAATATTATCTTATTTAATAAAAACAACCCATATCGTAACGGGGAATACTATGTCATGTTAATGAAACCACCATAACGGTTGAGAGGTGTTTTATAAGTTATATCCATTCAAGATAATTGATCAAATAAAATATAGAAACTATTACCATGAGGAGAGACTATTATATTGTTTATAAAACCAAATAATATTCTATAAAACAACCACTAAGGTAAATATCATTTCTGAAGAAGAAATTAAACAAAATCCCTAGACACAATGGGTTATCTAAAACAAATCAGTGTTAATGTCATGGTTCTAAAGATAATATGGAGTAATCATATTCTTAAGAGGAGGTATTTTCATAGTTATTGTGTATGGTTGATAAAACATATGGAGATATAAAACCATATCTTAGTGGATAAGTGTAAAAGATTTTTTCTAGAAGCTACTGAAATTGCAAAGCCGCATTATTGTTTTGACAACACCACATCATATTATGGTTTAGATTTTGAAATTTAAAATAATTAAATAGATATATATGAAATAAATATACATTTTTAGGTCATAATTTTAATTTCTAAACCTTAAACCATGAAATCATGATTTTTGGGACATGGAAATGCCATGTTTTTCATAGATTTTTGAATATTTGTCCAATTTTTCCAATTTTTAGTTATAAAAAAAATATTATCTTTTATAAGATAATAAAATTGATAATTGAGAATATTTTTAAGATTCTAATGGGGAGGATACATGTGTAATAATAATAGGGAATGTTTTGGAGAAGATATTAAAGAAATTAAAAAACAAAAAATTGAATATTATGAAGAGATGGATAACACAATTGTAAAATGAGAGAATTTTTGAATATATATTTTTTTAGAGAGATATTTTGCTGAAAATTTTAAAAATTTATATTTTTTCATGAAGTTAAATATTTCAAAGAAACACCCTCACTATCATTGTATTTTAAATTTTCTCTCCACATTCATTGTGAGAGACCTGCATGTTAAATTTTCACTGTGAATATATCTTGAATCAATGAGTTGAAAGGTAAAACAAGGGGTGTTCCTAATTATTGTAAGTTAAATAAAATAATAATATTAAAATCATAATAGTGTATTATTTATTTATTATAAAAACAATGAATCATCGGAATATTCTCTTTAGACATGCCATGTTTGGATGAACGATGTAAAATCCATGTGTCATTTTATTTATTTTTCATATTTTCGATATTATGGACACTTTTATAAAATTAAAATCTTCAATTTTATCCTATTAAAATGAAGATAATGTTTGTTTTAAATGATAAATTGTACACCCTAACACCCCCCCCCACCACCACCACCACTACCACTTGGTGTGATTTCATTGTTGTGGTTGAATCAATTGGTATGAAATATAATGGATATTTCTAAGTGAATCTAACTCATGTTGGTCTTTTAAATGGAAAATTCCATCAACAAAAAAGGAGTTTATCTATTTAATGAAACAATTATCAGATTTCAAAGATCCACATGAAATCATATCTATGTTATATTGGGTTCAATGTTTTCTATACTGTAATATATTTTATTCCACTGAGTGTATCTATAGAGATGTATTTGTACGAAATAAATAAGAAACTTATTAATGTTAATGAAAAGTAATAAATAAACCTTATTTAGATCTATATAAAACAAAATACACATGAATGTTATAAGTAGTATGTCAAGTAAGTCTATATAGTATATATTTTCCAATATCTATGAAGAAAACAACATGGTCAAGGGGGTAAAATTACTTGTGTTTAATAATAAATTTAATAGTTTAAATATGTATCCAAATGAAAGCATTGATATATTATTCAACTAAATTATTTAGGTTGTTGGATCCTTCTGGGAACATTGTTATGAGAAAAAGGATTATTAGATTATGAAGAAGATCCTTTTAATATTTCCACATCTATAAAATTTAATAATGTTAGTTCTTGAAGAAAGAAACACGGTAGAGATTTTTCTCAATGAGTTTTAAAGTAGTTTGCTTGCCTATGAGATATGTATATAATAAGAAGAGATGATAAGTAAATCATCTAAGGATATTTATTTTAAACTCTGTATAAAATCATAACATCAATAAAGGTCAATATTGATAAGAATATGGGAGTGATATATTTTTCTCAATAATTTATTGAAACTTTATATGAGGTAAAGGATGATTCAAGAGAAACCTTCCATTAGAGTGTTTCTAGTGTGTAAAGTTTGGTTAAATATAAGTTATGCATATAAGGATGTATGATGGTGATGATTATTAGTATAATTTCTCAAATAAATAGTAAATAAAATTTCTATCTAAATATAATTAAAAATTTATAAATTCATCTAGGATAAAGTTTCAATGAAAGTTTATTATTTTAACAGAATAAAAAGATGGTGAAATTTGTTTTTTAAGAAGTTGAAATGAAGTTAAAATTAGATTTGCAGGATGGTATAATTGAATTAATAGAAAAAAATCAATTTTATAATGAATATTAAAATCCACCAAAAGGAATTTTTGATCCTATAGTTTAACTTAAAGGTGTACATAAGTAATTAGAAATTCAAAATAGGAAAATATGAAAACATGTAGACTGTTTGAGGATTATTTAGAATATGTTAACAAAATTTAATCTAAAATCACTTAATTTTTAAATTTTATGGAGGATCAATCCACTATATAAGAATCATCTTAAAAGCCTATTGATTTTAAGATGAAATATTTGAAGCAAGATAAGGAAATCAATAACATAAAAACTTATAATGAGGAGTGTGGAAACATAATTAAATCCCTTAATGTAAAGAGGTTCTATTATATAAAAATTTATAATATTATATAAAATATATAGCTTACATGAAGAAACATAATTTTGAAAAATTTTTCAAAAAAAAAAGAAGTCCAAGAGAGAGTAGAAATATCCGTGACAAGTTTTGAGAAGTGCTTGAATGATCAAATGTATAAAAACATGGGTAAGACTAGAATTATTTTTTATTTTTAATAATTTAATATCCTATTAATAATTAATAAGGATAAATGAAATTAAAGAGTCATAGATAACTCTCAATCAAGAAAGGTTTTTCAAAAAACAACAGTTATTCAGAAGTGGTGAACATGTGAAGTGAAGGTGAAAAAATATCCATCCAATGAAGTATAAATTTTATGGATACATAGGTTTCACTATAAACTATTATGAAAACGTGATTAGTTATCTAAAAATAAAACCACTTTAATGTCAACCATAGGGGATGTGAACATATCATATATCTCAGGAAAGGAATTATTTTTATGGATATTTTTGTATTGTTCTAAATTTGTTCATAAATCATGCTATTATAGATAACTATGAATGGTAAAAAACAATAAGAAAATAAAGGTGATTAAAAAGGTAAAAAATAGATTTAATTTCAATGGGAAAAAATTTTACACCATTAGAAGAAAAAGACTGTTTAATCACATAATGTGTTGAATAGAATATAAAGAGACCCAAATTTGTCTCAACTCTACCCAGAGTGTCATATAAGGAAAAGAAGAAGAAATTAAAAAAAATATTTTCCATTACATGGTGATGGAGAAAAACACATGCATTCTTAAAAATTAGTCTTTAAATGATGTGACTAATAATATAATATTTTGGATGAATTTAAAGGGTCTTGTGAATAAAACATCTTATTTTGAAGATAATGCACTAGTGAAAAAATATATTATTACGATGGGGGTCGTTACAAATGACCCCTTACAGAAACTGGCATTGAAAATATTACTTTTGTGATGGACCATCACAAAAACATATTATTTTCAAATGGTAGTAGAACCGTCGCCTAAAAAATGTGACAATTTTTCAAACAAACTATTTGAGACAGACTAGTGACTCATTGCAAATAGTTTCCCTATTTTTACGCTTTTTCAATGGACCATCGCAACTACCTCTCAAAACATAAATAAAATAATCCCCTTTGATATAGACCTTTGTAATTAGTATTTGTGACGAACCGTCACATATAGTTAAAATATTAAAAAAAATTAATATATAATATTACTATAAATAAAGTCATTATATTAATATTAATAGAATAAAATTATTTATAAAATAATAAATAAAATATAAAATTAATATAAATAAAATAAAAAATATTAATATTCGTAAAATAAAATTAATTATAAAATAATTAATTAATACAATAATTTTATTATTAACATTAATGAAATAATAATATTACTAATATAATAAAAACATGAGTATTCACAAAAATATAAAAATATATTTTTTAATCTAATAATAAATATAATAAAATGTTAAATAAATAATAAAAAACTATATTTTTTTAGACAATATTAAACACACACAATTTAAAAACATTAGATATTTAATATTATAAAAAAATACTTTCAAATGTTTTGTCATAAAATAAAAATACATCATTGATTAGTGGGAGAGTCGCCTGGAGGGGCTGGAAGAAATGGCATAGGGAACTGCATCACTAAATTGTGAGTTAGACATCATATGTACTCTATTTGCTCCTAATCCTACTCATGTCTCCATCGGCGCATCTCATCCTACATCTACTACAGTTTTTGCTGTTGTCAGAGAAACTATTCCCGCTACTACCGCGACCACTAATGCATCTCCTCCTGCTCCCAACACATAGTCTCTATAAGTTCACTCTAAGCTTGTAGTTGTTCTTGATACTATGTATGAGATGATGATGACTCTCCACAAGCTCCTCTTGAGCTGGACATCAACATTTCAGAGGTTCTATAAAAATCCTTAGGGGTCACTCAAGATCCAACACCAACAACATGGCCTTTCTCAAAGCCATATTGGGTCGCCCACATCCTTGTTGCCTCATCAAATCGGGGGGCACTAGTCGGATCATTGGTCTCGACCTGACTCTCAACATCGGTATGAGACATTGCGACCTCATATGAATCATTCAATTAAAATTTAAAATTAAAATTGTAAAAATATTATTTGTTGAAATTTTTACTCAAAAAAACTTATACAGGCCACAATCTGACGCTGGTGAGAAACCTCTAATATCCCCAGTGGTTAGATCATTGTACATCCTCTTATAAACATCATACTATATAATATCAGGTTGTGCGATAACCTATGGGAATATAGAATAAATCATTTACATTTAAAGATACATATAATATTTTTTTAAAGTACTTACCATATGCTTCATATGTGTATTAAACGTACGACTGCCAGCTTGATGTGTCACCTCTTATCTCCCCTGATTTTTCTGACCTACTAATGATCTTCTTTGAAACCGCCTACTCAACTATTGTGTACATAATCCATCCCAAACCTGATATGAAATATAATCAGGTCTGTGGATGCGACATGTCTCATCAAACTCCTTCACTCCTTCTTTCTCCATTGCTTTCCTTTTCAAATTGTGTAAATATTGAGTGCAACGTGGATGCATAGCTCCCTACCATGCCTCTAAAATAGCCTCACGCATGCTCTCCTCAATGGGATACCATAAACCCTACAAAAAATATTATATCTAGTTATTAGTTAAATTAATTTCAAAATAAATATTATTTTTTTATATACCAGTCAATGCTTGAACATGTGCTGCTGAACATCAATGGGAATCTGATCCCATGAAACTAATGCATCAGAAACATAATTGTGAAATATATTGATCCCCTATCCAACATTTATATGTCAAAATTTATGGAAAAAGGAATAATTAATCAAAGAATTTTAATATAAATTATTTAATTAAAACTAACAAAAATTCATTGGCAAACATACCTCTCCATGCATGGATCAAACCCAAGATGTGTACATCACTCAAGGATACGGTTTGGAATCATAAATCAGGAAAAACCACACCCCCTCCTAGTGCATCCTAAACTTCCAACAGTATGAGGGTCAGCTAAATCTGACCTCCTTCTCTCCTAATGGTAGATCATCCTCCTGTAACATATGATAAAGATCATTGTCCGTGTGAAACAAGAAATGATTATTATTAGTAAATAGTTTAAAACAACTATTATATATGATTATAACCAGTATTTTACTGTGTTAATTTCTATCATCATCCTCATCTTCATAGCTTTGTATTTCAATGTATTCATCTTCCTCCTCAGCATCATCAATTTCTATATTAGATTTAGTTTCAACATATCTTGTCCTTTCAAATTCAGTTGTAACATCATTAACATCATCGTCACCATCATCTCATAACTGTGAGGTGTCATCAATGATATTCGTATCTCTTCTTTAAAAAATGTGGATTCGAAGTAGTCTTTTGAAAAAATTCAATTCATTTCACTTCAGCGGAAACATATTCACTTTCATTAAACAGTTTCTCTCGATATTTAGTTTTTATTATGCTCCACCAATCACCCAATTCTTTGAAATGGAATAGTAATTTTCATAATAAATTTGATGTTCCTAATGATCCAATGAAAATGGTTCATTTATTTTGATAATACATTTATATTTAATATCAATGATCCCATGGATCGGATGAACATTCAAGCCTCTCTCAGTATCCAACCACTGACATTTAACCATCATTATGTAATGTTTTCTAAGATGACACAGTTCAATTATTTCTTCCAATATGTCGTAAAAGTCAACTTCAGTTTCTCTATGATGTGATCCTTTCAAGAAAACACCACTATTCATTGTTTTTTTATTCCAAATATGCATGTGTATGAAATCAAAAACCATTCACCACATATTCATTATAATATTTAACAATTTTGGATTGTGGGTTACTCAATACAAACAATTAATAATCAATTTAATCAGCATGTTGAGATACCGGTAATGTTTTAAAAAAATTATCACTATAAAAAGTATTAAATTGATTTTTTCTGTGAAATGAAAAATATTTTATTTTACCAGTTTTTGAAACAAGTAGGAATTTTTTTTTTGATATCCTTCTTCAAGAGCAGCTAATGTAATTTGTGGAAACTATTTCTTGATGTGATTATCATATAACCAACAAATAAAATAAGATTAATGTATTGTTATAAAAATTATAGAATATGTGATAAGATTACTTACATTACAAATGGTGTAATTTCTCCACAATTGATCATAATATATGTATGAGCTATGTGATGTTCATCGTCTAAAATCCATTGTTCATGAACTCCACCGAAGCCAAGTTCAGGATGATTGAAAACAAATATTTTATTTCTCATGTCATCATCCACATTTCCCTCATTATGGATTATTCAATTATGTTTTGAAGTATATTCATATTTGAAGTAATGAGAGCATAAAAAATAAATTTCCTCTTGAAAAGAAGCGTCTACAATTGAGCCTTCAACTAATGCTTTGTGACGTACTTTTTTTTTAATTTCTGCATGAATTTATCAAATGTGTACATCCATCGAAATTGTACTAGACCTATAAATTTTCTTTCCTGAGGCTAATGTAATGTCGAATATTCCATTGAGCCAAACAAACCTAGCTGAATATTTTTTCCAGTTTACATAAAATTAATACACCATCTTCTTACAGTTTTCTTACGAAATAGTAGTCTATTGTTGATACACAATGTGTTCAAATAAATATTATATGACTGTAATAGAATCCCAAATCATAGTATTTAACAAACCACTTAATACAATTTTTAGAATTATTTCCATTAAAACATGACAATCATGACTTTTCAATCCAGTAATATGACCATTTCTTACACATCTTCCCAAATTGGAAGCATAAACATATAGAAGTCACCAATATTCAATCCAATGAAAAAATAATAAGCAACTCTCTTTGGATAATGTATAAGCTGCTTTTGGCTTCATTAACTTTTGTGATCTGACATTTTCAAACAGTTCAAGTTTTAGTTGCTTGAAAATTTGGGAAAGATCTAATCATGCCATAACATTATCTTTGTTATTACCTGGTGTATCCAAAATTGTATGAAATAAATTATCAAAATAGTTCTTTTCAATATGTTTCACATTCAACATGTGATGGACCAACAAATCAGACCAATATGGCCAATCCTAAAAAATTATTCATTTTATCCAATTGTGATCTTTTCCAAACCCATAAATTTTCTATTGGTTTATTGTTGGTCCAAATATGATGGGAGGTAATAAATAGAAAATTTATTTCAACTCTGTACCTAAGATTATTGTCGGGGGCCCATATTTTTCAACTATTCCTTTTTTGAAATGATAATTGTTTTTTTGAAAATGATGATTGTTTGGAAAAAAAATCTATGATGACAGTCAAAAAAACAATGTTTTTTCATTGAAGAGAATAAACTCTTTGTTTTATCTCATACAGTATGGACATGATTTTGGACCATGTGTACTCCAGCTAGATAACTTTCCATATGTTGGTAAGTCACTAATTTTCCCCATCAATGCAGCTTTCAGCAGGAAGTTTTGTTTCATAATAACATCATATGTATTGACACCATTAATCCACGGTGAATTCAACTCATCAATCAATGTTTTCAAATAAACATCGATATTATTTTTCGTATGACCTAGAATAAATAAGGTCAAAAAGATATATGGAACCTTCATCAACATCCATGGAGGTAAATTATACAAAGTGATAAAGGCATACCAACATGAGTACTGACTACTATAAGAACCAAATAGACAGAAACCATCAGTAGAAAGACTCAATAGTATATTTCAGGCTTTTAAAGAAAACGATGAATGCAATTGGTCAAAATGTTTCCATGAATCACCATCAAATAGATGATTTAAGATGTTACTAGTTGGAATGTTTTTTTCCATGACATCAATGATGTTGTCTTTTGAGACATAAATAAACACTATAATCTGGGTGTGAGAGGGAAATATCTCAATTGTTTTATAGGAACAAATCCAGACTTCCCTGGTTGAGCATCTTTGTACCTTGATTATCTATATGTACGACAGCTATCCAACAACTCATTTTCATTGTAATATAAGATGCAGCCATTGGAACATGAATGAATCTTCTGATAACTAAGCCCCAGATTACAAACCATCCTCTTGATCTTAGAGAAATTTGTAGGCAACACATTTCCTTTAGGTAGCATTGTTTTTAACAAAGAGGATATCTAATCAAAAAAACTATTTGACATTGCATTATTTGATTTAATGGCCATAAATTTAGCAACTACTTGAATCTTTATTATCTTTCAACTAGGATATAAGTCATTCTCAGTGGACCTCAACAACTCAAATAAATTAGAAGTTTCAAACTCAGGAGTTAAATCAATATCATCCTGAGTTTTATTTTATTGAACAGACGGACCCTCCACATCATGTACTAAATTTGGAAACCATGCTGGATTTGGAACCAAATTATAAATATCTTCTCTGGAACTACATTCACTAGGTTGATACCAAAAAACATAATCGAGTTTACAACCAAAACTCAATAAATGAACTCCAACGTTTTCAAATGGGTCATATGTCCTCAACGAAAATTTTTTACAAGGAAAATTAATTTTCCCATCTGAAACAAATTTTGTTTTCGATGATACAAATGATAAGAAATCTTGGACACCCTCAATATATACAATATTTAAACCAAAACTATTTTGATTCATGCGCTATGTTATCCAAGCATGATCATCTAATAATTACTTTTATCAACTTCCTCATTCCATATTTTTCTTACAAATGTGAAATAATTACTTATTTTGTATAATTAGATATAAGATAAACACTATCCAAAAAAGAGAAGACAATTAAATTCTCTTTTCTAGTAATTTATAATAATTTCTATTATTTTATAGTTATTTATACTATGTTTTATGATTTTATACTAATATTCACTCATTTATAAAAATCTATACTAATTGCCAATAATTGTTATTAATTTTAGGTATTTTTTACTAATTATTCTTAATTACCGTAGCATGATTTCGAACAGATTGGTGGAAACTCTTTTGCCTAACGACTCATCCCCTTACAAGTTTCTGCGACTTAAAGCACTGTGAAATGTCTACTCTGACGTACGAATATCCATTTTCATATGCACGAGGATCGAGAGCAGGGAGGCCTCATTGTGCTGCTCTCTGTGCTCTCATGCATGCGAAAATGAATATGTGTACATCAGAGAAGGCTATTTATAGTGATTTCAGTAGCAAAAAGTTACACGAGGATGAGTCATTGAGAAAAAGGGCCTCTTTTGTCCGATAACTCACCAAAAAATAGCTTTCTCCAACTTAAATCACTATGAAAAATATGCTCTGATGTATTTCTGAGAATATTGTTCATATTGATTTCAGTGGAAGAATGTTGTAAGGAGTTGTGGTGTCAATCAAAAGGAATGCCACAGATCTGCTATAAATTGTGCCAGTTTATCTATGTACTCAAATTTATTATGATTTATTATGATTTATTGCTAATTATTACTAACTATTACTAATTATTTATAATTATTACTAACTATTAGTAATTATTTCTAATTATTAGTAATTATTCCTAATTATTAGTAAACTTATTATTAATTATTCTTAATTAGTACTAATTATTTCTAATTAATTCTAATTATTACTAATTAATCCTAATTATTAATAATTAATCGTAATTATTTCTAATAAATCATAATTATTACTAATTAATCCAAATTAATGCTAATTAATCTTAATTATTCTTAATTATTACTAATTATTCCTTATTATTCTTAATTATTCTTAATTATTTTTAATTAATCCTTATTTTTACAAATTAATCATAATTATTACTAATTATTCCAAATAAATCCCAATTATTACTAATTAATCCTAATTATTACTAATTATTTATAATTAATCCTAATTATAACTATGTATTGATAATTAATCATAATTATTACTAATTATTTATAATTAATCCTCATTATTGCTAATTATTACTAATTATTAGTAATTATTTCTAATTATTACTAATTATAACTAATTATTACTAATTATTACTAATTATTACTAATTATTACTAATAATTATTAATTACTACTCATTATTACTGATTTTTACTATTTATTAAAATTTATTACTAATTATTACTATTTATTAATATTTATAACTATTTATTACTATTTATTAATAATTATTACTATTTATTACTATTTATTACTATTTATTACTATTTATTGACATTTATTGATGATTATTACTAATTATTATTAAATATTACTAATTATTACAAAGTATTGATAAATAATTCTAATTATTAATAATTATTTATAATTAATCCTAATTAATCCTAATTATTACTAATTAATCCAAATAATTACTAATTATTACCTATTATTAATAATTATTACTATTTATTACTATTTATTAGTAATCGTTACTATTTATTACTATTTATTACTATTTAATACTATTTATTACTATTTATTACTAACTATTACTAATTTTTACTTATTATTACAAATTATTACTATTTAATACTATTTATTACTATTTATTATTATTTATTACTATTTATTACAATTAATTACGATTTATTACAATTTATTACAATTTATTACAATTTATTACTAATTATTACAATTTATTTCTAATTTCAAAATTTATTTCTAATTATTGATAATTATTACTAATTATTATTAATTATTACTAATTATTACTAATTATTACCAATTATCAGTAATTGTTACTAATTAGTATTAATTATTATAAATTATTACTAATTAATACTAATTATTACTAATTAATCCTAATTATTACTATTTAATCCTAAATATTACTAATTAATCGTAATTATTTTAGTAATTATTCCTAATTTTTACAAATTAACCCTAATTATTACTAATTAATCCTAATTATTACTAATTTATCCTAATTATTACTAATTATTCTGAATTATTACTAATTAATCCTATTTATTACTATTTAATCATAATTATTACTAATTAAGGATAATTATAAGAAATTATTGATAATTAATACTAATTATTGATAATTATTACTAATTATTTATAAATATTACTAAATATTACTAATTATGAGTAATTAAGCCTAATTATTACTTATTCGTACTAATTAATCCTAATTAATACTAATTAATTCTAATTATTACTAATTATTCCTAATTATTACTAATTAATCCAAATTATTACTAATTATTACTAATTAATACTATTTATGATTATTTCATCTAAAAGAGAGAAATTCATGAAATGAATTTAGCATCATGAAAAAATAAAATGTGGGCTAAGGAATGTGTACAATGTGATAGAAATAAGGTCTACCATTAATAAAACACAAATTTTGAGAAACAGGATAAAAATGGTATGAAAATATAATAATAAAACATTTATAAAAACATTCTAAAAAAGAGTTACTTGAATAGAGAAGAAAATGAAGAGAATTACCTTACCTTAAATCCGGAATTATTTCACCATTTTCCATCTCCTAAATAATAAAATTAGGTTAATTAAAACAAAGAAGAATATGTTATTTTTGTTCATTTTTATAAAAAAAATCAGTAATAATCATTGGATTATATTTCTTAAATTCCATCAATAAAGTTGAAATATTTTTATATGATACCTCCCCTAAATTTTACCATCTTTTTTTGATTTAATGACCATTCTTAAGTGTTATTTATATATTCTTGTGATTAAATATAGAAGTTTATAAATTCTTATATTTATCTATTTTATGTTATAAAAAAATATTATAAACATCCATAATATTTTTGGTACATAGAGAGTTTTTGATGTCCTCATGAGTGGTTAACTGGTAATTAATAGGACGTTGTCTTGAATAGGGAAAAAGAAGTATAAAATTTAAATATATCATAAATAAAATAATTATAGTTGGTTAAAATTATTAATCTAATTTTATAATACTAAATTAAATATCCTTATAATATTTTGGTTTTAAAGTGATATATAAAAAAAAGGAATATAATAACAAAATGAGAGTAGAGTTGGAAAAAACTTACTCTTTTCTCGATGTTGATTCTCTTCTATGGAATTAAACTCCCTTGATGATTAGAGTTGGTTTTCTCTATATCATCACTAAAATTGTAAGGTGAATAAGATATGTTATTTGGTTAGAGTTTTGTATTTGGTAATTGGGGGGATTGGTTTTCCAATGGGAGGAATGAGGGTTATTTATACTTGGGGAGAGGGGTAGTATGAGAATAAAATATTGAATAAAAGAATATATCAAAGGTAAACAGTGTAATATTGATTTTTTTGACACCATGAATCATATATTAATAAACTATAATGGTTTTAGGACTTTAACCCCCTTTATAAACCTAATAAATTAGTTTATTAAAAAGTAAAGTGGAAAAAATTAAAAAATGTTATTTTAAGGGAATATTCTTGACTTTAGACTTTGGAAAATAATTCTAGGTTTTGGAAATTAAGTTCAATGTTTTTAAATGATCCATTTATCTTATTAAATTGTTTTTTGGTCAAAATAACCATTTAATCAAGTATTAAGTCATTATTTAATCATTAATTTGAAGTTTCCCAATTTGGATCCAAGTATCACTGAGAGGGGGAGGTGTGAATGAGTGATATCTTTTTTTATGTTTCCTTTATTTTAGAACAAACATTCACCTCTTGTTAAAGAGTTCTTTCCCTACTGAATGCACACAACCACATGAACACAATATTTACAGGGTTCACTGCTCAACAAGAGTAGCTACGTCCTTGGTATGGTATGGAAATAATCTAATACCACACAATCCACTAGAAAACAATCCTTTGATATGGAGTATAACGAGTAGGATATACCCTTACACTCATATAGCAATTGGAAAATAATCCTCAAGTGCATGTGCACCCTCTTAGCACAAAGAGGGCAAAACAAAGTTTCAGGGCTTCTCAATCAACTTTCAGTGTTTGATCTTTCAAAAAAATTCTTCTATTTCCTGCCCAGAATCTGGAAAGAACTACCTTGCACACAAAATACTGCTTGTGCTGAACTCAAATATTTTGCGCACACTTTTAGGTGTCTTGTGTGAAACTTGTAAGCCTTGTGTGCAATATTTGACTTTTTTCATGAAACACCTCTTGCACACAACTTCTATCTTGCACACAACTCTCTTCTGGCATGCAACATCTCCTTCTTGAGCGCAACTCTACTTCTTTTGCACACTCCCCTTCACTTAAAATTCTTTCACACCTCAGAGCTTGGTATTTCTCTAATAGTTGAGCTTATAAAATGAGAGGGGGTTATCTCTTATTTATAGGCATCTCTGACCCCTGCGTGCAAAACCCCTGATGTGTCACGCAAGATCTAGACATTTCGTGCAAAACCCCATTTGATGTCGCGTTAGGCATGTAAGTCACTTTCGTGCCGCCCTCATCTTTCATGCACTTCTTGAATCTTTTGCAGGCTTCATGACTTTTCCATTTTTTATGTTCTGACCATGAATCATTCCTTGTGTGCAACATTCCAGACTCCCTTCAATCATGCGTGTAACATCCTTTTCCAAAAATACATTTCTCCATCTTCCGCTTTTAGCCCCAAATATTTGGCAAACACTGGGAAATGATGCTACCTTAAAATTTGCTTCAGTAATAACACCAATTCGGCTTCACTGTCATCTGGCTTATATAACAAACAACTACTTTCATCACAGGCCGTATCTTCCATGACATATAGTCTTTGATCGAACACCTTTAGCATCATCATATTTTCAACGGAAAGTACTGAACCTTCCCTGTCTTCCGCTAGCATCTTTCCTTCCAATCAAAATTGAATATGAATGGCAGCACCTTTACTCCCCCTTTCCTTCATAAGGCTTGCATCACAAGTTCTCCAAACTTATGATATTTTTGAAATACAAATCAGTAAATCATTGTCTGGTTTTCAAGTCCATTACATAGTGAAATGATTTATCATCTTTGACAACAAAAGACAACAATTTGTAACAATAAAATCTTCTTACTTCCTTCTCCATCCAACTTAATCCCAAAATATTATGTCATAAAACATGTGGTATTTCAAAAAACATATTTTTATTATTCATGTAAAAAATAAATTATTTTAGAAAATTTTAAAAAAACAAGTTTGGAAAATATTCACATGTTGATTCCAAAAATTATATTGATTTTATCAATATAATTTTCTAACATAGGTAAATTTAACTATTAATATTAAAATTATGATTTTTATGAAATGCATTAACATATAGTTTATTAAAAATATTGATTATATTTTTAGTCTTGATATTTATTTTATAGAGTTGTAATATTTTTATTTTCTTAAATTACTCAGGATAAATATTATTCATATCCCATTTTATTATTTTGAGGTCAATTTACTATTTCAACGGTCATGTTACTATTCCCAAGAGTTGAGTTACTATTCCCAATTTCCATGTTATTATTCCAATAGTCATATCACTATTCCATTTTTCAAATTACTATTTAAATTATTATATTTCTTCATATAAATACCACACAATTAATTCATTCATTATTCTACTCAATTCCTCTCAATGTTCTACATTTTCATCTTCTAAAATGGTGATTAGTTTACTAGTATTCTGTTAATTTTCTATAGTTTTCTTTTGGGGGGATGATTCTCATAGATAGAGGAGATCCATTTTTTCCAAAAAAATGTTTTTATTTTATATTTTCCCCCATGTTAATATTTTACATTTTCATGGGTTTAGTTGTGGACTAATGTAAGGATCTAAATTAGTGAAATAATTTTTTATTATGATTTTTTATGTTTTTTACTCTATAATATAATATAATATAAATTCATTGAATAAAAAAAATATTATTAATAATTTTTGGGTTGTAAAACAATTCACCCATTTAGAAATTTCATCCCTGGAACTCATATTTTATGTTGAGAATCAGTTAGGGTGCTTATGTTTCATTTTTTCCCTCTAGTTCCCCCATTGCCTCTTCATATTTATGGTTATTCCACATCACATTGACATGGTGAGTTTTCTTGTTTCGTATAAATTTATCTTTATGGTCTAATATCATCACTAGATACTCCTTATAAGAGAGGTTGTCCTCTAGTTATACAACATCTAGATTCAGTACATGTGAGGGATCAGGTATGTACATCCTCAATAGTGGTATATATAACATTTCATAAACTTTATCTATGTTTTTTGGAAGTTCTAGCTGATAGTTCGCCACACCTATGCGATATAGGATCTAAAAGGGGGAAATTTACCTAAGGATGAACTTTAATTTCTTTCCTAACCACATGACTCTCTTTGTCAAGAACCAAATCTGGTCGCTGCCCAAACCGCAAAAAACCCAGCCCGTGACATGACCCGAAGAGCGTTCCCTATCCCCACGGGCTGGCACAAGTGCCCGGGTATCATTTATTTAGGTTTGGGAACGATTTACCCGAATATGAAATCATAAACCATTAAAAACAATTAATAAACTGAATCTGAAAATTTACACCAAATGATGTTTAAACAAAAACCAGAACTGAATACATAGGTTTAGAGTCAATACAAAAGGTCCAAAGACACAATGTAACAGAAACAAAATAGCCCCATGGACTCCACATGACAAGGGGTCATCACCCCCAAGTCGTCTCCACTACTCCGCCCCAAGGATGAGGACTAACACCCTGAACCGCCATCACCCTTAGCCTTTCCTTTACCTGGGTCAAAAAAAAGGTCTACTTACACCCAAGGGGTGTAAGTAGGGTGTGAGCCTAAGCCCAATAGGATACCACCCTATGATTCCAAGGTGCATGCAATACAAGGTGAAAACGCAAGCAGTTTTAATATGCAATTAAAAGCGGTGAAAAATTCCACAAAATGAAACTTTTAATTGAAAACATTTTTCAAGATAAAACTTTCAGAATGTTAACACATTTAAATAGGAATATTAGATACTGCATTATAATTCCAAAGACACCCAAAAACAAGGGCAAATACTACAAATCCACTGAGCAACAAAGCCGGGAACAGCCCTAGGCACTAGATAGTCTCATGCCCCATGTACCTCGTACCTCAGTGTAATGTAACCATAGTAAAATCCTTTCTCGTGCACGAGCCACTAGTAGGGAACATACCCATAACCTAGTGTTCCCCAATCATCATCCACATAGTTTAGTTAGAGTTGTCGTTATCCAAATGCTAAGTGAAACAGGGACAAAACCCATCCGGTCCACTAGCCATACTATTACAAATCTGCCCCACCTAGGTACCCGGGCTTCCCCCTTTGTGCTCAAACAATTTCAGGATTTAACAAACATACATTTTAATGTAAAACACCACTACTGGTCACATACACCAAATACAGTAGCTATCTCATTTTCTACCACTTAAAACACACAACAAACTCTTTCAATTTGAATAAATCAATTTCACAAAATCTTGTGTAGTTTTGCACACAAAACCCCCTAAGAAACCCACTTGTACACGATGTTCACAATTGAAAGTTACCAAAACAGTAAAGGCAGCCCAATAAATATCAATTAAAACAACAAATCAATTTTTGGGCTTCCTCATGTTAAACAAGAAGTGTTCTCTTTGTAAAACCTTCATTTTCACACAAAAGTGCAACCAAAACTTCACTTTCTTTACAAGCACAATTAAAACTCATTATTTGCAGCAATTACCATAGGGGATAAACATTATAAACAGTATTTTATGCCTTATTACAGATCAATAAAAACAACTAAGTATTTATAGGGCATCCCCAAATAAACAAACAAAACACTTCTTTGGAAAACCCCCAATTTCACACCAAATTGGCATTTTAAATTCAATTGCAATGGAAACATCATTAGAACCAATTTTTGTAGGAATAATAAAATTATATAAATCTGAAAATATGATAAATACAGAATTCTAATACACAAAATTTCATCAACATTGGAATCACCTACCAAATCAAATGAAACCATTGAATCCTTTGTGCGAAAACACAAACGCACCACCGCCGCACCTCAAGAAGGGTAGATCAAACCTAAAAATAGAAAATTGGACCAATAAAACCCAAGGTTAAACCTTAGGTTCGAACCCCTACCCTCTGATCATTGTTCACTTCAATAAAAAGGGAGGAAACCCTAAAAAAATAGAATGAAACCCTAATCAATTTGAAAGGGGAAAAGAAATGGACAAACTTACTTGAGAAATCTAGAATAAATCTCCCCAAAACACTAGTATCTGAAATTTAAAACGGTCAAAACACATGGGATGGTCTCACAAGAATTATTAGGTCATTTAGGAATTGGAATGGAGGGAAAATATTAAGAATAGAAGGAGTTATGAAAGGATCAATTTACCTCTCCAAAATCTGGACGATTTCTGAAATCCAGAACGCTTCGACTATTTTCGCGACTCTATCGAGCTCCAAATTGTGGGAGGAGGGTATGGGGTAGCGCCTGGGATTCTTAGGGTCGATAGGGAGGTGGAATCACCGAAAAATCCATTTTAATGAATAAGATATTAATAAATTAATGAAACAATTTAAAACTGGAAAATGGGCCTTCGGGTTGGCCCAATTCTCAAATAAAAACAAAACTCCCCCATGCTTATGGATTTATAAAGGCCCCAAATTTAAATTTGGGGTTACTATATCAGGGGAGAACAATTAGGAGTTGGAATGAGTCAAAAATATTAAAAATTGAAAAAGTTATAAATGAAACAAAATTTATTTTTATATCTGGAATTGGGCTCGCAGTTTGGCCCAATTCATGAAAACTCACCTATTCTCAATAAAACCTTTGGAAACCACCAAAACAAATCATGAGTGGAAAATAAATTTAAAATAACCCTAAAATAGGTTACGTACGTGACAATTCTCCCCACCTTGAAAACTTTCCGCCCCGGAAAGTCACAGCAAGGTCAAAGCAACAACCAAACCCAACTGAGAAACCAATAGGTACACCCTTGCCAGGTTTCACCCCCAAAGGTCAAAACACCTCTAGTGATCAATGATGGAAGGAATACTGTCACAAACCAAAATTACACCACTTTCCTGAAACAATAAATTACATTCAGGATTTATCCCAAATGAAAACTCCTCAAATACAATCTGAACAATACTCAATCAATTTACCCAAAAAAAAACAACAACATTGAACAAGGTTACACTTCCCTACTATAACTAAACCATTGGAAACTCTCCAATATCAATGTTTACCCAATGAATGTGTAGGTAGTTAGATATCTTCAAATGATAATACCTACTTCCCAGACAAGTCTAAATAAAAAAAATATGAGTTACTCGTATGAAGAGACACAAATGGGCTCCCCACCATAAGAGACAACTTAAATTGTTTTCCCGAGACAGAATCAAGGCACTAATAGTGGGAGGCCCAAACATACTCTCTAGTAAAAGGGATATACTTCCATTAAATGTTTATGAATGAATATTCATGAGAATCATAGTGGGTCTCCCCACCATAAGAACTGACCATCTTAACCGACCAGCATGGGCCGACATAGAAAGACCCAAAAAGAAATCAAAGATTTAGGAAGGGCGCAGGATTAGTCTGCATGGTTTGGGAAAC
This sequence comes from Viscum album, assembly GCA_963277665.1. Lineage (NCBI taxonomy): Eukaryota > Viridiplantae > Streptophyta > Magnoliopsida > Santalales > Viscaceae > Viscum > Viscum album. The sequence continues at coordinate 893,642,925 of OY728138.1, forward strand.
TGTGCACTAATTATAAATATAATTCTTTCTACATGGATTCCTAGCACACGACCACTACTAAACGTGCACAAACTATGAGCTCAACCATGACGAAACCATAGGTTTGAACTATTCCCATCTTTCATACTAAGGATAGGACTTTGTACAAGGGTTTAAATGGCCCTGGGATTTTCCCTGACTACGAGCCAGCTTCTCTCCGAGACCTATGGCTGGAGCTCAAATGATTGAAGCATCTTCGGCCTCGTAGTTAATATTTGGAAACCCACTGAATGAGAATTATTCTTTTTGGTGCCACCAAAAACTACACCGCAGTCCCAAATAAGTTTTCTAGACATAACACATTCCAAAATCACTTTACCTTATCCCGATATTTCACTGAAACAAGGGCTGAGAAGATACACCCACATCACAACTTGTTTCTTCAGGTGATAAACAATAGAAGTAAAGAACACCTACACTCACATTCCTCTAAAATAGATGATTTTGAAGTTTTTCCAAGGGAGACATTTGCCCAACATAACAGGGACTCTCAGAGGATTTCACTACTTTCACCTATATAGTCAATCGAGTACATGAAATCATAAGGCATCACCAAACATGACCATTTCAACTGATATAAACAATTCATAGAGAGGGACCTTATACAACATCCCCAAACAACACACAATTCTAGAAAGTGGCCACAATATCCTATCGTGAACATATTTCCCACACTGGTGGTTTAACATGAATTAATGCATCAAAGAAACTTTGAAGAACCCAAGGGTCCTCTTAGACACCATCGAGACACTCATCCACACTTACAACCAAAGAACACTTCCACCTTCGACGAATCATGAAACTTTAGAAACTAAGGTTTCTTTCAACCTTCCACAATAACTTTACCACTACAAGAGGATCCAAAAATCAACGAAATGAATGGGTGTAGACTCAATCAACAATGATCGATAAAATATTCCTTATATTGATCAACTGGAGGATTTTCAAATGGCGAAACAATATGGATTGCACTTCAGCTGTGCATTAACCCTTAATGGGGGCATACCTTATCCAATGAGAGAACCCAAGGACCCAACCAAGCTGGTCCATTAGTAAAAACATTCCTCAAACCAGATCCAAACACATGAAGGGAACCACCGTAAAGCATCCCAAAACATTTTTCAAAAGAGACCACTAATCGTCCCTACAACACAGCTCACCGACCAAACACAAACCCAAAACACAGTTCAAACAGGAGGGGTTCTTGGACTCAAAACATCCCACAACATCAACATTATCAAAAACCCATAATAAAAACTATACCAAACTACTCATCAATACATCATGTTTTTCTTTAAAACTATTTCTTTTAAAACAAACGGTTTTGCAGTAAGCGTATCCACCAATGGTACCCCATGGGCCTCACACATGCATGTTTTTGTGTCACACCGGGCACCCTCCTCATAACCATCCCAGCACTCATCCATTCATGCCATCAACCATCCATCATCCCATATAACCCCATGCATGTGGTCACTCATGGAAATACCAAAGGGTAAAACAAAAATTCCTTCCACATTTCAAAAACAAAATTCTCAACCAACCCAACCTTTTTCTCAAAACTGCTAACAATGAGATCAAAATCCCAATTCACATCTTACAAAACGTTTCATAAAGACACAACAATTTGGAAAAGAACCCACATTCAAGATATTCATATCAATATCAAAACATCTCATCCCATTAAAACACCGTTTTATTATTTAGAAAACTCTATTGGAAACACTTTTCAAAACCAACTTTAATATAGATCCTTCTTTCAAAAGAGGTGTAAGCACACCATTTTACATTTCAAAACAATTCTGAAAATTGAATTCCTCAATTTCATAAACTAAACCATTCCCTCTTTATTTGAAAATCATTTCATAAAAACTTTACACTTATTAAAACCAAGTCACCAGAAAACCAAAGTGCCAGGATTTCAAAACTAAAGCACAAAACAATCCGAGAGGAAACTAGTTTCAATGGGTGACTTGGAAATATGGTTGGCAGCCATATTCCAATCACTTCACTATCACAGAGAGTGTTTTAGGGAATATCCCCAGCTTCACATGGCTTGCCAGGCCCTGCGAGCTCACTGAGACCATTATCCCAACTCTCTTTTCATTTCCCCTAATCATCATCAAACCAAGAAAACCAAAGGAATTAGATAAATCCCGACTTCCCATGGCGACTCGAATCCTGTCATGAGGTGTGGTGATCAGGCACACTACCCATAACCGAACTACCAAGTCCCAACAATCGTAACTTTATACTATCCCGACTGTTCCCCAAATAACGTGACCCAAAGTGTTAACCAGAACCACCTTTGATACCATTTTGTCACAAACCAAATCTGGTCGCCGCCCAAACCGACACCAAACCCAGCCCGTGACATGACCCGAATGGCCATTTTGTCACGAACCAAATCTGGTCGCCGCCCAAACCGGCACCAAACCCAGCCCGTGACATGACCCGAAGGGCGTTCCCTATCCCCACGGGCTGGAACAAGTGCCCGGGTATCATTTATTTAGGTTTGGGAATGATTTACCCGAATATGAAATCATAAACCATTAAAAACAATCAATAAACTGAATCTGAAAATTTACACCAAATGATGTTTAAACAAAAACCAGAACTGAATACATAAGTTTAGAGTCAATACAAAAGGTCCAAAGACACAATGGAACAGAAACAAAACAGCCCCATGGACTCCACATGACAAGGGGTCATCACCCCCAAGTCGTCTCCACTACTCCGCCCCAAGGATGAGGACTAACACCCTGAACCGCCATCACCCTTAGCCTTTCCTTTACCTGGGTCAAAAAAAAGGTCTACTTACACCCAAGGTGTGTAAGTAGGGTGTGAGCCTAAGCCCAATAGGATACCACCCTATGATTCCAAGGTGCATGCAATACAAGGTGAAAAAGCAAGCAGTTTTAATATGCAATTAAAAGCGGTGAAAAATTCCACAAAATGAAACTTTTAATTGAAAACATTTTTCAAGATAAAACTTTCAGAATGTTAACACATTTAAATAGGAATATTAGATACTGCATTATAATTCCAAAGACACCCAAAAACAAGGGCAAATACCACAAATCCACTGAGCAATAAAGCCGGGAACACCCCTAGGCACTAGATAGTCTCAGGCCCCATGTACCTCATACCTCAGTGTAATGTAACCATAGTAAAATCCTTTCTCGTGCACGAGCCACTAGTAGGGAACATACCCATAACCTAGTGGTCCCCAATCATCATCCACATAGTTTATTTAGAGTTGTCTTTATCCAAATTCTAAGTGAAACAGGGACAAAACCCATCCGGTCCACTAGCCGTACTAGTACAAATCCGCCCCACCTAGGTACCCGGGCTTCCCCCTTTGTGCTCAAACAATTTCAGGATTTAACACACATCCATTTTAATGTAAAACACCACTACTGGTCACATACACCAAATACAGTAGCTATCTCATTTTCTACCACTTAAAACACACAACAAACTCTTTGAATTTGAATAAATCAATTTCACAAAATCTTCTGTAGTTTTGCACACAAAACCCCTTAAGAAACCCACTTGTACACGATGTTCACAATTGTAAGTTACCAAAATAGTAAAGGCAGCCCAATAAATATCAATTAAAACAACAAATCAATTTTTGGGCTTCCTCATGTTAAACAAGAAGTGTTCTCTTTGTAAAACCTTCATTTTCACACAAAAGTGCAACCAAAACTTCACTTTCTTTACAAGCACAATTAAAACTCATTATTTGCAGCAATTACCAGAGGGGATAAACATTATAAACAGTATTTTATGCATTATTACAGATCAATAAAAACAACTAAGTATTTATAGGGCATCCCCAAATAAACAAACAAAACACTTCTTTGGAAAACCCCCAATTTCACACCAAATTGGCATTTTAAATTCAATTGCAATGGAAACATCATTAGAACCAATTTTTGTAGCAATAATAAAATTATATAAATCTGAAAATATGATAAATACAGAATTCTAATACACAAAGATTGCATCAACATTGGAATCACCTACCAAATCAAATGAAACCATTGAATCCTTTGTGCGAAAACACAAACGCACCACCGCCGCACCTCAAGAAGGGTAGATCAAACCTAAAAATAGAAAATTGGACCAATAAAACCCAAGTTTAAACCTTAGGTTCGAACCCCTACCCACTGGTCATTTTTCACTTCAATAAAAAGGGAGGAAACCCTAAAAAATAGAATGAAACCCTAATCAATTTGAAAGGGGAAAAGAAATGGACAAACTTACTTGAGAAATCTAGAATGAATCTCCCCAAAAAACTAGTATCTGAAATTTAAAACGGCCAAAACTCAGGGGATGGTCTCACAAGAATTATTAGGTCATTTAGGAATTGGAATGGAGGAAAAATATTAAGAATAGAAGGAGTTGTGAAAGGATCAATTTACCTCTCCAAAATCTGGACGATTTCTGAAAGCCAGAAATGTTCGACTATTTTCGCGACTCTATCGAGCTCCAAATTGTGGGAGGAGGGCATGGGGTCGCGCCTGGGATTCTTAGGGTCGATAGGGAGGTGGAATCACCGAAAAATCCATTTTAATGAATAAGATATTAATAAATTAATGAAACAATTTAAAACTGGAAAATGGGCCTTCGGGTTGCCCCAATTCTCAAATAAAAACAACAATCCCCCATGCTTATAGATTTATAAAGGCCCTAAATTTAAATTTGGGGTTAATATATCAGGGGAGAACAATTAGGAGTTGGAATTAGGCAAAAATATTAAAAATTGAAAAAGTTATAAATGAAATAAAATTTATTTTTAAATCTGGAATTGGGCTCGCAGTTTGGCCCAATTCATGAAAACTCACCTATTCTCAATAAAACCTTTGGAACCCACCAAAACAAATCATGAGTGGAAAATAAATTTAAAATAACCCTAAAATAGGTTACTTATGTGACACTCTTCTATGGTGATATTCAAAGGAAGACTTTGTCTCCAAAATCAAAATTCAGGTCCCTTTGATAGTTTTCAACATAGATATTCTACTAAATCTAAGATACCTTTATATGTTTTTGGATGGATTAAACCTTTTATTTCATCTCTTAAAAATATTGGGTATGATTAGATTTTATTCACCAGTTTTATCCCAACAAGTATGAGTTCTACATTGCTTCTCTTATACAGCTTCATATGGATCCATTTGAATACTAGAGTTGAAGTTACTATTGTGTGAGAACTCAAATAAAAGTATATGTTGATCCCAATCACCTTTAAATTTCATTTAACAATATCTTATAATTTCCTAGAGTTTCTAGATGATACTTGTATATTTTCCATTAGTTTGGGGGTGATAGTACATACTAAAATTCAAATCTGTATTCAAAGAATACTGAATACTTCTCCAGAATTTGGAAGTGGACCTTGGATCAAGATCATAAATTATTGAAATTGGTACTCCATAGATCCTCACCACCTACTTTACATATATATCGACAATTTTTCTAGAGATAAATATTTCTCAATAATGATAAAGTGGGTATGTTTTAGTGAGTTAATCCACCATAACCTATATCATGTTGTTTCCTTTGGATGACTTTGAGAGACTGGTGACAAAGTCTATGGTGATGTTATCTCATTTCCATGTCAGTTTGAGAAATGGATGTATCATACCATTATACTTCTATAACTATTTATTAATTTTCTGACATATAAATCACTTTGAGGTACACTCAGTGATATCCTTCCTCATGTTATCCCACCATAAGTTCTCCTAAAGATCACAGTACATCTTGGTACTTCCAGGATGGATGGAGAAAGATGATCTATGTGCATTATCCAATACCTCTTTATTTATCTCATGTGATTAAGGAACACAAATTCTTGTACCAAATAGAACGAAGTTGTATCCATCAATGTGGAACTGATGAAGTTTCACCTCCTTTACTATATTCACCTTCTTTGGAAGCTCCATATCATCCTTTTTTTCCACCCTAATCCTATCTTTGATAGATGGTTAGGAAATCATTTGTTAAAGGTAGTATTTATTCCCTACCATTATAATTTCTAGGTTCATCCTTTTCATTTACAATAATATTAGGCATTTCTCGATCTTCATCATGGAAATAGTAATAGGTTCTTCTCTTATAAGAGCATCAGCTACCTTATTATCCCTTCTGGGATGGTAGTGAATAGAGTAATACTATTCCTTTAATAGCTATGGCCATATTTTCTATCACATTTTGAGGTCCTTCTATGTGAAAATATAGATAAATATTTAGTGTTATGTGTATATACCACATTTTCCCCATAAAGATAGGGTCTTCTTATCTTCAAAGCACAGATCACTACATCTAAATCAATATCATGAGTATGATAGTTTTTTCCATGAGGCTTTAACAACTGTAATGAATATATAATCACTTTTTCATTTTTTATGATCACAAACCTAAGTCCCTTTATGTTTTTATCACTATAAATGACAAATATTCCCCCACTAGAGGTTAAGGTTAGAACAGGTGCACTAAATAACCTCTTTATTAATTTAGAGAAACTTTATTTACACTTCTTTATCTAGATAAGCTTAATTCCCTTTCAAGTTAACTTATCTAATGGATTATAAATCCATGAAATTTTTTTCACAAGCCCTATATATTATATTTAATGACAAAGTAAACTATGAATATTGGTTATAATAGTAGGATGTGGACACTCCTCTATTGTCTTTTTCATTGATGGATCAACTGATATTCCTTCACTTGTCATTATGTGACCCAATAATTCAACTTTTTATAACAAAAAATCACAATTAATTAATTTAAAAAATATATTCTTCTTACTCAGATTTTTTTAATATGATCATTAGATGATCCTCAAACTCATCGTGGATTTTTGAGTGTTTCAGAATATCATAAATAATGACCACAATTTTATCAATGTAATATTTAATGACTATATTCATAAAATCCATAAATATGAAAGGATAATTACTCAATAATAAGGTCATTAAAAAATCAAAATTCTTATATCTTATTCAGAAGGAAGTATTTGGCATATCTTCTTTCTTCACCCTTAACTGATTAAACCCTGATCAGAATTCAATCTTAGAGAAGAACCGATCCCCATGAAGCTAGTTGAACACGTCATCAATCCTTATAAGATGATATATTATCTTCATGGGGATCCCATTAAGTTCTGTATAATCTTTTCATAGACACATTTATATATCCTTCTTCTTTAAAAAGAGAATAAGTACTCCCCAAGGAGACACACTTGGTCGAATAAAACCTATCTCCAGAAGATCTTGAAATTTCTTCTTTAACACCTCTAACACCATATATATTATTCTATATAGGGTCTTTTATATTTTCTTGGATCTATGTATGAATCCAATTTATAACTCTACCATTATTTATAGGGGACGCCTAGGTTACTATTCAAGAAATACATTGATGTATTTTTAAATAGAGGAAACATACTCTATCATTATACATTCTCTTTCTTCTTTTTCTTCCCTAATAATTTACATAAATAATACTTTATGAAGTTCTTATGGACATAGTTCATCTTTTGATATCTCTCCCTTGAAAACAAATCTAGGTTATCCATTCAAGACCATTGAAATATTCTTTCTTCTACAATTTATCTTAGAATTATACTTGGAGACCAATTCCATCCCTATTATAGTGTCAAATTTCACCATGGGAATGTTTTTTGCGTTTTTTATGTGATTGTACACACCAATTTTGACCCTAGAGTTTCTATACATCGTTGATTCTTAGATAATTCCTCTAAGTAATTTAACTCATAACTCTACTTCTAGAAGTTCTGGGTTTCATTCTATGTTATTTGGAAACATGGATAAAATAAAGTAATTTATAGAGCTAGAGTTAAACAATGTACTTTATACCTTTTAAAGAACAAAGATTGTTCCTCCCACCACATCATTTGGAGCCATTACTTCAATAATATTGATTGATAAAGCATGTACTTACTCCCTTTTCTTACGCTAAGGTTGATGGTGGCTACCCTCTGTTATCTTCTGATTTGTACATTGATTTGAAAATTTTCCAAGTTATCTAAACATAAATCATTTAATTTTAGGTTGTTATTAATCCATATTCCCTTTTTCATCTACATTGAGATGTTAATCCTTCACCTAATTATGATAGATTTGAGTTATATGGTCATCTCTTCCACACTTGTAGCACTTTACACTCCCAATAAAGAAGTTCCCCCAAATGTTTCTTCCCACATTTTTTCATGTGGGTAATTATAGTTTCCTTCCTGCTCTTTCTTAATGAAAATTCTTACCTGAGTTTGTCTCCATTTCTATCTCTTTTTCATTTGTCCTATATGTGAATTGTGTCTCTCCAAACTCAATTTAAACCTTCAAATAACTTCATATTATCTCTTTATAGATTTAATAATCATGATTTTATAGATTACTCCTTATTAGATATCTCATCCAACCAAAAAACCTACCAACCATTCTTTGATGATCCTTAACAACGATAGATTTCTATTAAAAAGGTCTTGTAAATTTAATTTGATAGCTTCAAACCAATTCATTTTACTTTTACATTATCTCTATTAATTCCTTCTCTATTTTTTCTTATTGATCTTGGAAAATATTTTTTGATAAAGATTCTCTGGAACTCTTCCCACCCCATATAATTAATCTTTTTTCTTAGCTTCATGTTCAAAATCAGTGTCCACAAATAATAATATTCTCCTTATAAGTGGTATACAACCTAGGGGATTTTCTCTAACCTTGAACATCATATTATAGAAAAAAAATTTCTATATAGGTAATATTTTGTTTAAAAATTAATGTATTAATTGATCTATTGAAGGAAGGTAGTCATTGACGCATGGAGGTCTCAACTATAAGTTGTTCCCTTCAAGGAGAATCCGGATTCCCAACCTGATTTGGGTTATTTTTTATAACTAGAGATAGTTTATTAATTTTCCTCATGAAGTTTTACACTATAGATTCTACCTTTTTAGGAAGGTCATTATTTAATCATCTATTGCACTCTTCATTTACATGGTTCCTCCTTTTTTTGAATTTTTTTCTAAAATAATAAAACCCTACATTGAAGTTATTTACTCTTTCAAATCATGTAATTCTAAAAGGAGTTTATGTTCAAAATATCATTCTTAAAGAAACCCCAATCCACCTTTTTTCTTTAAGTATGACCTATTTTTGTGAACCATTTGATGATCATGTTAAATCACAATACACCCTTCTTAGGGCTATTACCCTTAATTATAACTATGTTATAGCCATATCCTCTTGTAATATCTAGAAAAGGATTTAATTTCTTGAAAAAATCATACATAATACCTCACTATCATTCATGGTAGTTTTATTATATTTATACTTATCCCTAGGGTTATTACTAAAGTTTTATAGTCCTAATTTCTATAATTAACTAAACTATTCGTTGATACCAACTATGGTATCCTGCGTTTTTATTCCATAAAATGCTCATTACATGGTATAATACTTAACAAAACATGGTGCCTTTTATGTTTTAGTTTCTTAAAAATTATAAATTAAATAAATAAATAACCTAAAAACTTTTAATCCAATTTAATAGATCCATAGTTTCTCCCTGAGTTACTTTTACTACTTCTCATATCCAATGAACATAAATCAAAATAAAGGGTTGATAATAAATACCAATAAGAGAATAAAAAAGGAAATATACCACAAACAATCATAATAGATAATAAATTAGGCATTACATGATATAATAATCTTAAGTACATGATACATAATATTTAAAGGTGGCTACAACATAAAATTGTGATATTCATAATCATATCACAAAGGTTAATTACCATGGTGTCAAAAAATTATAATTACCATTTTTATTCACCAAGTATCATAAAACATGTCATCTCTACAGATTAATTATTTACCCAATGAATTTGAGTGCAATCAGGGAACACATTTGATATGTCTTAATTCATTTGTGCCACAAGGAACATAATATATCATTTTATTAACAAGCAGTGGAGAATAAAGAATAGGTATCATATATAATATTTTCATACATAAGTGTTTAATGACATGAACATCACATCATTTATAACCCATGAAAATGGAATATTTATTTTTTACATATAAATTCCCAAATAAATAAATGATTTTTTTTCATATGGGTGAATACCAATGTATAATTAAGGGGTTCAGGTATTTAAAATATAATAATATTTCATGTGAAATATAAAAAATAGTGAAATTTTTTTGGAAACGTGATGAAGTAAAACACAAACTAGGGAATGGGTTTGATTGGAGAGAACATAGGTATCCCATTGATAAACCACTAATTTGGATGTAATGGGATAAAAGGATATGAAAATATTATAATAATAAATTTAGAAAACCATTCAATAAAAGTGATAATTAAATCGAAAAGAAAATGATAATAATTCCCCTAACATAAATCCCTATTTATTTAATCGATTTTATTTCACCATAGTAATAAAATTTGGTTTATTATAAGATGGATCCATAAGATAATTATGTTCATTTTTTTGGAATTTATCAATTCTTATCATTGGATTTTATTTATTAAACTCCATCATTCAATTTTAAAAGTTTGTATACGATGAATTCCTTAAAATTTATCATCTTTCTTGGATTTAAGGATCTTGATTATTTGGTACTTATAAATTATTAAGATTTACTTTGAAATATTATAAATAATTATATTTATATATTATATATTATAAATAGTTTTTTATAAACATCCTATTAATGACACTTTTTTTGGGGCCCTTCCTCTACTTTGGTATATAATGTGTGCTCTGGCGTTCTTGTTACACTATATTCCCACTTTACAAAGGTAGATGAATATATTCACTTTCAATGGATATGTTTTATCCTTGATTGAAATGGGATGATGGGATGTTGGTTCCTCCTTCCATAGATTCCTCTATGGAGATCATTGCCTAGTCTAGGTATCCCTCATAGATTAAATTCATGTTCATGGAATTCATTCCTAGTTCCATATCTTTGTGGAAGGTGGTTAATTACACTGCCTTTTTCTAGACATTATACTTTCTTCTTGACAGGGAAGTAAACTTCAGTATAGAGAGTAGTCATTTTTCACATTACATGGCTTGTTTAGAAACTCGGATCACTAGTCATCTGTATTCTTCCTCTTAGAATGTCATCTCATGTGAGGAATCTTATGGTGTGGACCCCCAAGGAATTGTGTGTCGATCAAGAGGTAACAATTCTATAGGAATAAGTATTCTAAGTCTTTTTACCTCAGGTATCCCACAATAATGCATTGTGGTGTGTATTTTGTGTCATATAATAGGTTCTACGTCCTCTGCACATTGCTTAGAATGTCTGGTTGAGATGGATCAGGGCACAAGTTTAACATTTTGTGAAGATGGTTTTGGTTGATCGGAATACCCTGTGAGGGTGGATCATGGAGGTGCATCCTTAGGGGGGAACATGTCACACCTGGAAGTTTTATTGAGGGATTAGATCACCTCATGGAGGGGGACATGAAGAAAAAGTTTAATAAATAAATGTAATAGTTTCGGATGATAAAAACACCCAATGGGGGTGGATCAAGGTGGTGTGTACCTAGAAATGAAGATTCCAAACAAGGATGTTTTACCAATGGATCAGATGGATTTAGACCGGGGACAAGAGTTTAATGTATTTTGTAGATGATGTAGGATTATCATAACCCACTGTGGGGGTGTATCAAGGAGGTGCATCCCAAGGATGTAACATTTCAAACCTATAAGGTTTACTAATAGATCCAAACACCTCATGAAGGTGGATATGAGGAAAGATTTTACCATATTTTTTAGGTGAATTTGGTTGAATAGAAGACACCATGGGAGTGGATCAAGTAGGTGTGTCCCTAGGAGGTAAGAAGTCACACCTGTAAGATTTATCGATGGATCAGAACACCTCATGGAGTAAGGCCCATGGAGTGAGTTTAACATCTTTTGAAGACATTTTTTGTTATGGGATTGAATCTAGGAGGTGTGTCCCTATGATGGAATATGTCATGCCTGAAAGGTTTGCTAATGGATCAAGATACATCATAGAGGTAGAACCAAAATGATATTTAAACGCCTTGTGGATATGGGTGTGTTTGGTCATAACACCCCATGGGGTGGATTAAAGAGTTATTTTATCTATGAGAGAATATTTCACACCAAAAATGTTTAATTATAGATCAAAAAAGCCTCATAGATGCTGAATTGGGGCATGAGTTTAATGTCATTTGGAGATTGTTTTGGTTGATCAGAAACCCCCATGGGGGTACTCAAAGAGATTCTTCCCTAAGAGGGAATATTTCACACCTAGAAGTTTTATCAATGGATTATAAATCCTCAAGGATTTGGATTGGGGGAATTATTTCAATGTCCTTTGGAGATGGATTTGATTGATTAGAACACTCCATGGTGGTGGATCAAGTAGGTTAATACTTTGGATAGAAGATGTCACAACATGAAGCTTTGTCGGTGTATCAGAACTCCTCCTAGTGGTGGACTCGATTCATGAGTTTAACATCTTGTGGACAGGTTTGGTTGATCATAATACCCCATAGGGGTGGATAAGTATGTGTATCCCTAGGAGGGAGAACTTAATTTTACCATTGGTCGGGATTGGACCTCGTGGATGCATCCTACGTACCCTATTTAGAAGACAGGTAGCAAGCCCAATATAGTTCGATGCCATAGTTTAAGGTTATGTGAGATCGCCAATCCATTCAGTTTAACATCATGTGGTGAGGAAGCTCATTTCATGAAAGGATAGTTGATAATGGATGTTGTGGGGATTACATATAGAAGCTGCCTATCACAAGAGGATTCCTCATTATTGGAATAGTATAAATCTTACAAATTAATCTTCCTAGAGTATCTCATTTTCATGTAAGTTGTATAGGAGTGGGGATCATTCCATACCACTCATACACGGAGCATCCTATGATTTTTCACAAGGTAAGACTATAGTTTTACATTGTGTGCTGAGTACGTTATCATGCAGTTTAATTTTGTATGACTAGGATGTTGAAATAGGTAATTTTATGTTATGCAACTCAGACATGGTCGATCTCACACTCCCTGGGGGGGCATGTTAAGGAAAGTTTAATACATTTCCTAAGACGTATTTTCCAACACATTTTTGCATTTTCCCTCAAAGATTCCACTCCTTGAGATTTATGTAACCATCGATCATTCAACTTTGGGTGGTATGGTGTTGGCACTATTGTGGAGGAGTGTCCAATCAAGGGTTTAACATTGAGGGATCCATGGTACCGATGTTTTAATCCCTATTATTAGGATAAAAATGCATTATATTTTCTATGCTTAGGAGAAGCAGGTAAAGAAATGGCTCAACTAAGAGCACAGGAATTGTCAGGTAGGTGACCCGAAAGTTATTGTTCATAAGTTTGGAGTGTTGCACACAACAGATGTACAAGAAAGGTTATCTATCAAAAGTTAGGTCCATTAAGTATCAAGGGATACATGCGTGCAATATTTTAGTTTGTGCATAATATAAGTTATTCACTGGGGCTTAGGTATGCGCACAAAGTAGGGGTAGCATGGAAGAAACTTTTTTTACACACACAGGAATACTTTCAAGGGGTTTCGAGTGGATCACTTCACCATGGTCTAAAAATATTTGGGACCACATGAGGTCTATCATAAAACATTAGCTACCTTGGGTGGTCCATTTAATGTATTTTCAAAGAATATGAGTACTTTTATGCATGGGAGTGACATTTCATCTTTTAGAGAGCCTCTCTAAGGGAGGGGTGATCTTCCATTTATAGTCAAAATCATTGGTGGTGGGTGTGAAATTCCTTGGGTGTGGAAGGGGTCTAAGCATATATTTTTTCAAAGGTAATGTCTTAGCCATGATTTTTTTTTCTTGACATCACCTTTAGCATGAAAGGGGGAATATTGCACACATCTTTCAATTATTTTATGCATCACTTCTTTCTTTCATGAACTTTACTTGGAAATAATTTTTGATATGGAACAAAATATGAAAAATCATGTTGTATTTGGCATGCAAGACCTTTTCATACGAAATGGGATTCTTGAGCATAGGCACTAAAACTTTCAAATTCTAATTTCATTAACCCTATAATGGTCCTTTTAGAGATTCATGTGTTCTTTATTCATAAAAAATTGACCGTTTTGGATTCATATGAATTTTCAACACAAAAAATGACCCTCCCCTCAGAATGTGAGGTAAAAGGGAACCATAATGTTAGGTTGCACGGGAAACACCAAAGAGAGGAGATCATTCTCATAGTTGTGTGAAAAATATTCCATCGGTCGCATAGGATGCTTATGTGCACACACAAAATCCATCAGTACACACCTATAAATAGTTGTAGATCCCTATTTTTTGGTACCCAAACATTGTGAATGATATTTTTTTTCTCTCAGGTGCATAATTCTCCACTCTGTGTGAAAACAGGGCCTTTTTTTGTGTCTTTCATGAAAAACACTTTTGTACATCTTCTTCTATGACCAAGGCCTCGCTTTTCACTTCATCTACCATACTTGTAAAGAACCTTTTCATTTTCACGCAAAACCCTTCTTATTTAATGAACCTTCCTTGAACTTTATAAACCCATCTAAAATGGACCACCAATATGATCAAAATGAGATTGAGGCTATAGATGCTACTCAGAGAGCCAACATAGTAGAAAATCTTAAGATTCATCGATCCATGGGGATTTTTTTGGAAAAAAAAATGCTAATGGACATGATGAAAGAGGCCCAGAAAAACTATCATTTGAGAAACTACCTTCAATTTTGGATAGACAAGGTGAATATCCCAGGGCTGGAAGTCAACACATCGGGATCATGGTTCATGCATGAGGATGAGCTAAACCATTGGAATACCACTATTCTTTTCCACCCTGTAAAGGAGAACAAATCCATGGACTTCTATGTGTTTAATGGGAAGACCAGGATATTCCTGAGGTAGAAATCAGAAGCTCAAAAATTCCCCACCCACTACACCCGCATTCTTCAGAGAAGCATTTAGGGAAATAGTATGGGATGGAACAAGGGTTGGGACTTGTGGTCTGGTGGAAATTTCACCAGTTAATGGGATTTATTGTATTGGGAATACTATAATATCTTGGAATATAGGGTGGAACTATGCCCAATAGGACTTTATGTGGAAATATAGACATCACAATTTCGTTTCTAACATCAACAGGAGTTGGTGACAGAGCTCCTCACTCAATGGTACCCATATAATAACACCATTCATATTAATTATGGAGAAGTGTTCATCGGTTTTTGGGATGTTCATAGTATTTGTGGCATCCCATTGGAAGGTTTCTAGTATGACAAATTCCTTCTGCCACAGAACACCTATTATGATAGGCGGTGGACTCCTATTGAAGAAAAAGTAGGATCATGCCCTTGTGTTTCAAAAGTATACCTCATTCAAATTATGGTTTGACATGTTTTTGAAGAATAATATGGTTTTGAGGTTTTCGATGTATGGAAAGGAGTGCCCAAAAGTGTTATATAGGAGGAGGTCATGATCATTTTGGTTGCTCCTGAAAGAGGGGAGGTGTGAGTAGTGAGGTTACACCATCATGGAAGGATGGGAGTCGCTAGTCCACCACCCCACATTTCTTTCCCTTTTCCTTAGAGGTTGGATTATTCCTATCATGGACACTAAGATGAGCATTCACCAAGGAACTCTGATGATGGTGGAAATCATGGTAGTTGTAAATAGAGTAAATAAGGGGGTACCCATGCTAGCCCGAATCAACATCATGTACGGAAATATGGCAAGGTGAATCATTCCATGGAGGGTTTATGTTCTATTATAGTAATTGAATGGCTATATTGTTAAGAACTTAAGGGGTTACAATTTCATGAAGACTATCACTCCACTACATTTTAGTCCATAACAATCTCTTCTCAAAATTGTCAGGTCAATTTAGTGATGCTTGATGAGATCAGGGTCACGATCAGGATTGAAAACCATATAATCTTCAACTTATAGCCCTTATTAACCATGGTTATCCCAATGGTGGATAACTTATAGGGTACATGGTAATATAAGGAGTGAATGTAGATCTTGAGGGGTGGAGTGGTGGTGTCTAGGATTAACATCCATGTCAACTGCAAACAATATACACCTTCCCAATTCTCATGGTAGATTGGATGCTTCCAAAGAGAAATGAACAGAGATCATATGGGGGTCTATGAGGAGTGGAATCAATATATACTTCATCATGTTAAGTGGATAATGATTCATGAAGGCTCAAGGGAGGCTGTTAAATTCTCACCGACCAGTGTCGATATTGGCTTGTCATTGAATTCTGCTACCAACTAGGTGCTAGTGTACCCTGGCGCGATCTTGGGGAAGCACATTTGAATGATAAAACCAGCGAACATGGTTCTCAAGAAGCCCTATAGTAAGTGGTATTCTATTTAAATAGTGATATATGTAATGGGGGTAACTCAATATGGAGTTACAGTGGATAAGGAATGAGGTGATGTTTCACCCACACCTTCTATAGGAGAACTATCTTATAAGTGATCTTGGGAGAAAGAAGGGGGGTCCAAATTTTGGAAGAGTAGAGTTAGGGAAGCTCCCAAGAAGAAACTGATGTGTCTGTTATATCCAGCTATCAATTCTATCTTTCCCTTAATCTAGATGGATTAGAGTATTTTTGCACATCCATGTCAATGGAGGAAATGTGGAAAAGGAAAATTCATGATGGATTCGAATTATTAGAGGTTCGTCTTATCAAGATCATGACCAAGGTGATCTTCCATGAATGACACATGTATCTAATGGCTATGGATGACTTTCAATGATAGATAGGGGAGTATGATCCTCCTTCTATCCTAGTTTGGGAGATATTTGGTGGTGATCCAAGCTAGAAGGAGACACCACCTGTGGATGACTCATCGGAATAGGAATCAGTAGATTATTTTATATAGGGCTCCAGTGGTGAAGAATCCAAGTGATCATCCACTGATCAAGGGATATCTTAGGAGATAAGTGAAATTGTGGCCTCTGAATATGACTTGGTCACACTTCTCTAGGTAAGCCTAAACCTTATTATCTCCCTTGATCTTTTCCCTTTGTTTTCTAGAAGCACTAACGGATGTTTTTATAGTATAGTAGAAACTTAAAAATGTACAAGGGTTACCTATAGAAGGGGTAGAATGTGCACCACTAGGTGCTTGGGAGTATGATTTTGGGATTATGTTAGAGGCTGAAGTAGCTAGTTGGCCAGTCAATAAAGCCATAGTGGTAACCTTGGGGCCTCAGTTCCTCTCTATAATCTATGGGGGACCCTACCCTAGTGTTCCAATGGTGGTATCCACAGCTAGAGAAGTGGTGCACCTAGGGTGTATCATCATCTAAATCACCCTTCCTCAAGGGAATAGTTCATCAAACTTAACTTTTCACTTTCATCCCTTTTGTGGAGGTTTTTCATCAACATGTTTATTTTTCCTCATAGAGGTCGTCAAACAGCTCATGCTACCCCACTGTCAGGAGATCAAGTACCAGCTACTGAGGTACCAACTATAGTTGAGGGTCTCCAACATTGGAACTCCCAACAGATATTTAGGGAATGAATCTATATACTCTCATCTCCCATAAGTATTTCTCTCTCATTAAAGTTAAACTAGTCATTTTATAGTCAAATTGAATAACATGTTACTATTCCAAGAAGTGATTGAAAGGTTGTGTTCTTGGAAAGAATCCGAGGCTAGAGAATCTAAGGCACCCTCCTCGATGAACATGTTGATCCTTGATGAGTCAGTCATTCAAGATGATATGGACTTGGTCACAAGTGAACAGTCTATTGCAGCCACAGGTGACACCACTGGTGGTGGAGTTTGAGGTTGGAAGAGATGGTATCACTGAGGAAGGGTCTGGAGAAGATGACTGACCTCTTGATCTGGAGCTTGACCTTTCTGAGAGGATGGATGAGGAGGACCATATTATTATCTCCCATGTACCTTTTTTTGAATACAATCTTACACCCCCTAAAGATAAAGAAGACTCTAGGCCTGAAGATGCTAAATAAAATTGAATTTTCTTACACAGGGCAAGGATAAACATATATTATTTCATCACCAAGACTCCATAACCATACCTAGTGATCCAAATGGGTCCCTATTCCACTGGTTATGGAACTTAGACACCAAGGGTGGATGCTTCAGTCACAATGCACTGGTTTTCAACTTCCTCATTGAATGTGTGTATGATGAAATCCAATAAATGGGTGTTTCATGGAATTAGTAGAATTCAGATAGCATTCAGAAGCTTCAAAAATTTGACCAGTAAATCCATCATATAATGGAGAAAGTTATTGTGTGTTCTTACTTTCTAAATGATCAATCATAAGTGATCAAATAACTAAAGGATCAACTAGAGGAGGCTGAAAATAAAATAAAATAAGTGATTTCTCAAATATCTGAGCTCCAGGATGAGTAGAAGAAAATTCAAATCAGGTTTTATGATCATCTTTAGATAGCTTATTAGGAAGAAGTAGTGCTTGGGAGGTGGCATCAAGTCCTTGAGACCATAGACCAGAGGTTGGCAGAGTTGAATCGCTCAATTTTTGGGGTAGGGTCGTTGGAGAAATTTTGATAGGAAATAACATAGGCTTAAATATGTGGATGGCCCTCTAAAATTTCTAAAACATTCCTATTTTTAAACATTATTTATTCATGGAAATGAATTTTTCTACCAATATTACTTATTGAACTATAATCATAATTCTAAGACAACCAACAACCAATCCCTAATCTCGTATGAGTCGTGATTAGTGTGAGAAACAAGGTAAATCTATGTTATTTCTCATTCATATGAGAGTGTTTGGGATGATAGAGGTTATTTTTGGAGAATGGAGACGCCAAAGTTGTTGAATTTCTTTTCAAAAATGATCTACTACATGAATGGGTAACTCTAGGGATGTTAAATTATAACCCAAGAAAGGGGAATGGAACATGTTAATCACAACACCCAAAATTTGGATCAAAAAAGGAGTGGAATCATGATATAGGATATCTATTGGCAATTTTCAAAACACAGCATCTATATTTCTTAGATGATGGTCGGGGAAATGAAAGGGTTGACCAGTGAGCATGTTCGAAACACCCAACCTGACTCAGATTTTTGTCTAAATTCCTTTTGGATTTTAGCAAAAGATGGTTGGTGAGCCATTTTGGATAGGAACCATCCCTATTAGGGGGTCCTTTCAGTTGTGAAGGAGGGTGAGAATCCAAAAAGGGGGTATAAAAAGCTTGAAAATGAGGTTATGGAATGGTCAAATGGATTCCATCACTCTTGGAATAATGCCACCATGGTTTAGAAAACATTGGGGTGGGTCTATCATTTTGAAAAAAGATCAAACTCATCTTCCAAGAGAATAATCATCTCATATTTCAAGTGATGGTAGAATGGATGATGTTTTAGATGACTGGAACTAGAGGAAATGGATTCTTGTAGGAGGGACTAAGGTTCCTTTGAATTTTAATTTATGTAATGAGGACAATAAACAAACAGTTTTACATCATACAGTGAGGACATTGGACATTCATTTTAGTGTCATATGGTGAGGATGACACATTTTATAATTTAATTCCATGTGAATGAGATGCAGTATATGGGGTTTATACACTGGGCCTCCCATCATTTCCTACTCATGTCATGCCAAGAGGGAATCATGTGTTCATTTCATAGGGTAGAATAGAAGATTAATGTCATGTGAAAAGGGACATAGTGAACTGATGTGAATGATACTCATCGTTCCACAAAAGTGAGGGAAAAGGAACGCATCACAATGGGGAAACCCTACACCAAGAAAGGGAATATGGGTAAGTTTGTATATAGTTTAAGGTTAGGTTGTAAAGACCATGTGAACAGTTTAAAGTCGTGATGCTTAAACTAAAGGGGTGTGTCCCCATGTAATTTTCAAGGAACCAAAAAGGATACC
Source organism: Viscum album (assembly GCA_963277665.1). Lineage (NCBI taxonomy): Eukaryota > Viridiplantae > Streptophyta > Magnoliopsida > Santalales > Viscaceae > Viscum > Viscum album. The sequence goes on from OY728138.1 coordinate 893,662,947, forward strand.
CAGTGTGAAATAAGGGGACTAGGAGTCCATCTAATGTTTCACATAACAAACCTAATACAATTTTCATATAGTTTAAGGTTGTGAAAATATGACCATATGGTCATGTGTAATGTAAATAGTGGGTGGTGAAAATTATAAGGTCGTATTGCTTAGATTGTGAAACATGGAGTGGCAATAGACCGGTGTTGGTAAAAGGATACCCTCTTTAATGAGAATATTGAATTTTATCATTGAATTTGAGGCATCCTAGATTTACATGGGGTAAGTCTATAGTTTAACTTCATTTTTTGAGGATGTTAAGGGTTATGCATCCTGTATTTTCCTTATGGGGAGTCCTGGTTTGATATAGGGTAAAATCATCTCTTATTCAAAGGCATCCCCAACTTTTCTAGGGTAATAATGGTGTTTAACATCATGCTCTAAGGATTTTTCTTCTTCATATCATCTATGAGGTAATCCTAACACACTGATGGGGCAGGACAATTAAATGAGGCTTATACCCAGAAGGAGACTCATGGAAAATTTTGGGGTGATTTAACCATAGATAACATATAGTTTTCAGTTGAATCTTTAGCTAGTCTTGGAGACATAAAATCTAGGCATCACTACATATCCCATAAGGATATGAATCAAGACACATGTAGTTATGGAAGTGGATGCACACATTTTAAGGTTGTATAGTATTAACCATGGGACAATAGGGGGTTCAAGGATGTTTGTGTGGTGAAATATTTAAAACCTAACTAGAATGATCCAAGGAGGCCATGTACCATGTGAAGTGATCTAGAAGTCGGTTGCACATAGTTTAAGGTCATATGGTATAGACCATGGTAAAAAATTTAGCATCTTATCACTTGAACTATAGTGTAAATTTTTATTCCAAAGTTATATATGTGGAATGTGGAAGGTAAATCCTGAAATTAATGATCTAAGGATTCCAGAACACCATACATGTACAGGGAAGAAAATGAAACATAGCTTAAGGTTGTAATCCTTCGACCATGACTATATAGAAAATAGTGTAATGTCATGATGCTTGGACTTGGAAAATGTTGGTCTCAATGGTACTTATGTTGTAAAAAAGAGGTAAGTCCCAACATTAATAGATACAAAGAGGCTTGCTTTCCATATCCACACCTTGAGACAAACTTCACAAAGTTTAAGGTCATAAATATTATACCATTATTGAGGACAAGGGGTCGAAGGGTTGATGAACATGCAGCTGGAATTGGAGATAAAGAGTTTGGGTGTCGCTATGTATCCCATGAGGATTGGAATCAAGTCACACATAATTATGAACCACTATGTGGTATAATACCAACAAAGGTGAGGTAAATATTCTCTATAAAGGTAATTGAGGCATCCCACAACCACGGGACATCCCATGTTTAGGTCATGGGGTAAAGTTTTCTGACCATCCCATACATATCATATGAGGAATCTTGGTTTCAAATGCGGTAAAGACCATATCTCATTGAGAGGCATCCAAGTCTTACATGGGGTAACTCTATAGTTTCACATCATGCATCGAGAATGTTAGCCTTTATAGTATCAAGTCATACAACTCAGACAATAGGGGATGAAAATAGTTTGTGTTCATAATTCTTAAACTTACTATAGACATTTTAAGGTTATGTTGGATGGACTATAGGATGCATACTAGTTTAAGGTACATGATTTTGGACTAATGGGGATCTTAGTTTAAGACCATAGAGTTTGGACCAAGGAAGAGTGTCTAAAATAGTATTTTCATACAATAATAGTAATAAACTAACATGAATGTAATCGATGGATGGAACATTACCCAAGGGAGACCCACACACATTTTATATTCATGATTCTTGGACTATAAGCTCGAATTTTTTGGTCATATATTTTAGACCTAAGATAGGGGATTCTAAAATAGATATATATAATGCAACAGATTGATAAACCTGATATGAATGAATACCAAGGAGGCCTAACATCACACCAAATATTCCTAAGAGACTTTTATATAGTATAAATTTGGGATGCTTGGACTTAGGATCCTAATTTAAGGTCATGGAGTTTAGACTCGGGTCTTGTGAAGTTTGAACACATTGGTACACACACTACCAAGACTCCTAAGACCACATGAGTCGTGAATTATATAGAAAACAAGGTGTGGTGAGTGGATTACCATAACACGTGGAAGAATATGATAGTGGAAAGGAGATATTGGGTTCATAATTTCCCACTAACACTGCCATACCTACTCAACATGAACAGATGAATCGAGGCGTGACACCAAGGGTGCTGGAATTCCACTAGGATATACAAAGGATTAAAGGAGGTAAGTCAAGACTTATGGGATCAGTATAAGGGGAAACCGATGGGTAGGGATCAACTAGTGACTATGTTTGAAATAGAGGTTTCATAACCACACCAGTCAAGAATGGGGCAAGAAAATTTTGGATCAATTTTTGACCAAGTTTGGAACACATGATCCACTATTTGTTGCCAAAGATCTGTCAGGGTGTTGGCCCAGGACAAGAGGTGGTTCATTTTTTCCAAGAACTATAAACGTTAGGGGGACCATTTGGGTTTGAAGGATGATGTAAATCCAAATAAGAAAGACGCAGTGTGTGGAAATTGATTTAAGAGATATACAGGTGCGATTCAACACTCTAGGTTCTATGCCACAGTGCATTCAGGTACTCTAACAGGGTGTTTTGAGGAGTGGGATTAAACCCCATGTTTTGAAAATACATTAAGGTCATATTCCATAGACCATGGATATTAGTTCATGGTCTTAAGGCTCAAACCATGAGCTCTTAGTTTATGGTCATAGAGTTTGGACTTGGGTCTTGAAAATATCTAATTGACATGTGTAGTGAGGTAGAGTGAAAAACCTGATTTGAATGAGGACCAAGGAGGCCCACTACCTCATAGCACATTCTTGAGAAGGATCACACATAGTTTAATGTCATGATTATTAGACTAATGGTGGTTATTTATTTAAGGTCTTAATGCTTAGAACAATCTAATAGTTTAAATCCATGGAATCACGATGTTAAAATTTGTGGTTGGGACCAAATATAATAAATATAGGCATCTCTATATATCACATGGAAATGGGAATAAAGACACGCATAGTGTTGGAAGAATGACATGGTATGTGACCAACAACGATGGGGGTGATCCTCTTAGACAAGGGAATTAAGGTATCCCATTATTCTAATTGGGCATACCATGTTCAAGGAGTGAGGTAATCCTCATGTATTTTTAAGAGGTATCACAGTTTAAAATGGGGTAAGACCATAGTTTAAAGTCACGCATTCAGGATTTTTGTTCATCCCATGTTTATCATACAGGGAATCCAGAACTTGTATGCGGTAGGAATTTAGTTTAACACCATGTGGTGAGGATGAGTCCTCATATAGTTTTATTTCATGTGATCATGACATTTCCTCATAGTTTAGAATCATGCGATTAGGATGATGATGGTTGTATATTTTAACACCATGAAACTATGACACAGAACTAGGAAGTTTCACATCAGGTAGCTATGATTTTGTATTCTCTCCATACATGATGTTCAAATAGTATTATCCATTTGAATATAACTTAAGAATGATATAAGTTCATTCCCAATTGAGATCCAACTTTTCTGGATTCATTCTAGGATTCATTATCATCTTAAGAGCCAATATCATGTCCCCATGGAAGAATAATAATAGGAAAACCTTATTGTTGAATTCTCTTTCAATCCTATTTTGTTTCCTCTCTTTATTTTTATAGTCCTAGGGTATGTTCTCTTCAAGTTATTCTAACTCATCTAGATAGAATTTTTTTATTCTGGATGGCATCTTCTCATCATATAAAAGCTTCATAGAGTGATGGAAACTAAAGCTCAATGGGTTGGAATCTCTCTATTTAGTACACTAGGGAATGTAAAGTCACCTAGGTGGAATTAAAATTCATTTTTCTATAGTCCCAGAGGCTGGTGTGGAGATTTTATAGCCGAATTTTATAAATCTATCCCATTATCTTCTAAAAAATGTTAGAGAGGGCTTTGTTGAAGGACTCGATTTTTTCATTTTTATGAGCATGATAGTGGGAAGTATGGTTTGACTGGATATGATACTTTTCATATAATATCCTCAACTCATAATTCTAGAAGTTGGTGTAATATTCAGTGATAATGGCTTGAGGGAATCCGAATTAGTTGAAGATGTGGTAGCTCACTAATTTGATAATGGATTAGTCCTTGACTTCCATGAGAAGAATAAATTCTACCCACTTGGAGAATAAATTTTTTTCAATATGAATTAACATGTTTTAGAGATATATTTTTCTTGGATATGGTCTTACAACCTAAAGTCCCCATACTAAAAAGGGACAAAAATATTTGGGGCGTGGAGGAGCTCTAGTGGTCGATGCACAAAGTTGGCATCGATCTGACATGCATGAAACCTCATGGAAAACTCGATGCAGTTATGGACCATGGTGGTCCCGACATATCCCAACCTCCGAATCTAGTAGGGGAGATTCAATCTTACATAGTGATCACTACAGGGCCCAAAATGAACATCCTATATAATCAAAGGAATTTCTTCTCCTTGAATGAAATAGATGATAATTCCATAAAATACAAGTCTGTAGAGAGTCTTCAAGAGATTGGGGATACTTTAGAGGGTGAACTACATTACATAATGACAGATTCACTCATGATCATCTCGATCTAGTTAGAGAATATATTTTTTTAGATACTCAATGAAAATTAGTCATCAATCCAAGTGTTTCCATTGCTATGGTGAAACTTGGGGATCCTAACCTAGAATAACTATTATCTAGTTGTTTTACCTATTTTCTATCATCGTCGTCAAAAATGATGGGAGTGATGAATCTATGATGTGCTATGTGAATTAACAGGTCGTACTGGTCAGGATTTTCAAGATACATGGTTGGACTTTCTAAGGCACTAGATTAGGCATTATGGGACCAAGGGACATGAATAACTTCTGATTGAGATGGTAACTAATCCATAAGCTGAAGAGTTCACTCTAGCAGGGGAACAAGATCTGGTTTTATAACAATGTAATCACTATTAATATATTTACTGATTCACTCAAAGTCTCCCTTCACATGAAAGGGGGACATCAATCTTGGGGGATAGTTCAATATAAGTAATGAGATCATGATACTCTACCTCATTGTTGGTGCAACCTTTTGGAAAAAAGAATGAATATGGTAGGATATCTTGTTTCGGGGTGTTAATGATGATCCCCATGCCAAATCTATTGAACATGGGATTTTTAAGATTCATACCATTTGTAGGGTATTGGGATGGCATAGCGGAAGCTGATGGGCTGGGAATTTAAAATTTTCAGCATCACCAGAGTGACTGAACACTGTCAACTCCGGTGATCTTATTCCGGTTTGGTCTGAGGATCTCACAAGGTTTAATTAGAGCAAAAAAATAAACTGAACATGTACCTAGTTCAGATTTGACGTGTGAAAGTCCTCCGTAGGACACCGGGGATTGTTTCTCAAAGACTTTGATGTCGAATCCCTCTAGATCATCCACACACGCCTCTCGAATCATCTCGCACGTTGTTCGTCAAGATCCGGGTGCTAGTGCATATCTTCAACACTCACTTCAGTGTAGTGACGATCACTGCAATGCAATATCCTTAAATCTGAGATAAATGAACTTGAAGATCTTCTTTTGCTTGAGAGACTCTATCTCTCTAGATTCTAGGAGGAGAGATAAGCTCTCAATCCCAACACATGAATAGTTAATATGGGAGAGCCTCTCTCTAACTTATATAGGGAGTGTTTAAAACACGTGGTATGGGTTATCGGCCCCCATGTAATAGACGTCTACTATATAAGTGTTATAAATAAATACTTATGACAAATAAACTTATTCCATAAATAATATTTATAATTTATCACATACTTGTAATATATAAATATATTACATGATAAATTTGAGTCTTTAACTCGACTCACACCTCCTGCTAATATTAAACGAACCTAAAATATTAAAATCCATTCAAATAATATTAATAATTGCATTTAATATAAAACTTGTAAATACATGTTATAAACAAATTCAATGAATTATTCTAAACTTGAATAATTTATGAATTTATTTATTCTTTGGTGATCCATAGAACATGGATAGTGCTCAGACCCTTTGGTGGGGCCCACCAAGTTCTATATTTCTATTTCCAGAATAGGGTAGATTCTCAAGGTGCTATTGTGTGTGACCCTCTAGGCCCTTACCTAAATAGTAGTGAATAATATTCACTGACCTAGAGTGGGGTCTAGAAACCCATCGAGGCCCCTATAGTGATAAGGCAAAGTCAAAAAAATGACTGCCTTCCTCCAAACAAGGTCCGTGTAATATAATCTCTTCCTCATTGATATCTCAATAAAGTAGAATACATACTAGTGTCATCATTATTTATTTTGATTTATTTTGTATGTTGATTTGTCTGGACGGACTTACCTTCCACTAAAATGGCCATGGATTTAATGAAGGTGCAACCATCCTAATCAACGAGGCCCGAGATATCTCTTCCTGAAATCGGAAGTGATAAATCCTTTCTTGATCAGTCAATCAATGTCATGCCATTAATGATGTACCCAATACAAACTACCTCGCCAGGACTTTGTCGCCATGGTTTTCACCTTGTATCAAATTTAAATAATTAAATGGCATCCATTGACAATGATCTCAAGTCTAAAGACCATTACATATGTCCATGGATAAGAATGATCAATGACACCTAAAACATGTGGTGTTCCTATTATGTGGGTATGTCCTCATGATCTCAAATACAAGAGATCATTAAGTGTTGACTTCATGAGAAGAAGTATCGATGCTTATGAGCCCCCATCACCTGATGGTCACACATCATCTGTGTCCTTTCAGAATGATGTAACTAGACCATAGGACGTCACTTTAAGATTACTTTCATGGCATCTCAGGGTTCTCATTATAGCCTGGGATCTACTATAACCCTTTGATGCGACTGGTAATCTAAGGTCATTTCCATAAACAAAGTGGATACAAAAGTATCTACACTATTATGGGAAGATAGACACCTGTATAATAAAAAACTGCATATATGTAGTGGTAATCAAAGTACAATAAAAGTTAGGTCTAGGGCACCCACTTTCTACACTCCATCTTGCACTAGAGATAACTTCTAACAAGTTTCAATCCACTAACTCTCACATGAGAATCATGATTCTACTAAGAAATAGCTTTAGTCAGGGGGTCTGCCACATTGTCCTCTGTGTCTACAATGCTAATTGTCACTTCACCTTATTGAGTAAAATACCTCAAGAGATGAAACTTTTGAATAATATGCTTTGTCCTCTGGTGAGACCAGGGCTCCTTGGAAAGAACCAATGAAGTAGTATTATCAAAATATACTGGAATAGGGTCTGTAGTTCTAGGTACAACACCAATGTCTGAGATAAATCTGCGTATCCAGACTGCTTCCTTTGCTACATCGGAAGCTGCAATATATTCAGAATCTGTTGTAGAATCTGCAACCACAACTTTCTTCGAGCTTCTCCAGATCACTGCACCACCATTTAGGAAAAAGATGTAGCCTGACTATGATTTCAAATCATCACAATCTGTCTAGAAACTAGCATCAATGTATCCCCTCACAACTAGTTTCTCATCTCCTCCATAAACCAGGAACATATCCTTAGTACACCTCAAGTACTTTGGGATATTTTTAACAGATGTCCAATGCAGCTCTCCTGGATTAGCATGATATCTACCTACCATTCTTAAAGAAAAGGAAACATAAAACCTATTACATAACATGAAATACATTATGGAACCCACTGCCGAAACATAAGGGACTCTACTCATTCTGTCAATGTCCTCCTGTGTTTTTGGACACATTTTCTTGGAGAGATTTACACCATTAGACATAGGTAACAATCCTCTTTTGGATTGTTCCATACTGTAACTTTTGAGTACCTTGTCAATATATGTACGTTGACTTAGCCCCATGATTCTTTGAGATCTATCTCGATAGATCTTGATCCCTTATATGTAGGCTTCTTCACCTAAGTCTTTCATGGAGAAGCATTCATTTAACCAAGTCTTAACTGACTGTAAGAATTGCACCTCATTTCCCATAATTAATATGTCATCAATATATAATACCAGGAAAACGATGGAATTCCCTTAAAACATTTTATTGACATAAAGCTCTATTTCATTTTTGACAAAACCAAAATCTCTTATGGCCTCATCCAAACAAACATTCCATGATCTTTATGCCTGCTTCAATCCATAAATGGATCTCTATAGCTTTCATACTTAATTGTTATTTGTTGACTTAACAAACCCTTTGGGTTGAGTCATACAAACATCTTCAACCAACTTCCCATTTAGAAAATCAGTTTTGACATCCATTTTCTAGATTTCATAATCATGAAAGGATCCTATTGCAAGAAATATTCTGATGGATTTAAGCATTGCTACTATTTAGAAGGTTTCATCATAGTCAATACTTTGACATTGTCTAAAACCCTTTGCAACCAGTCTTGCTTTAAAGGTATTAACCTCACCATCCATGTCCAACTTATTATTGAATACCCATTTTCATCCAATGAGTTTTACATCAGCTGGAGGGTCTACCAAATTCCAAACATGATTTCGATACGTGGACTCCATCTCAGAATTCATGGCTTCTTTCCATTTAGCAGCTTCTTTTCCTTATAATGCTTCCTTGTAGGTTAGAGGTTCATCATCCTCAAGGAATAATGTGTCAACTGACTTGGTGACAAGTAAACCATAATGCTCTAGTTCTCTAACCTCTCGCGTAGACCTATGCAGTATCTATGTCTCAGGAACAACTTCTTCTTCCACTTGTTCTTGTGGAGATTGTTCCTCTACCAACTCTTGTGCATCTGGAGAATTAACTTCATTGAATTCAATCTTTATCCCACTATTTCCAATAAAAATGTGTTCCCTTTATAGAAATTTGGTGTATCTTTCCATGAATACTTTTCTATCTAAAGGGTTATATAGGTACTATCCTCTAGTTTCCTTAAGAAAACCTATAAAGATGCACTTAGTGCATCTGGATACTAATTTGTCACTTGGTAAAGTCTTGAAAAATGCCTCTCACCCCCATACACGCATGTGTGTCAGGTTGGGTTTCTTTCCATACCATAACTGATATGGAATCCCATCTGTATCTTTAGTTGGTACTCAGTTAAGGTTATATGTTGTTGTCTGCAAGGCATATCCCCAAAAGGATAAAGGAAGGGTTGCATGATTCATCATTGATCTGACCATGTCAAGCAAGGTCCAATTCCTCATTTCACTAACACTATTACATTGTGGAGTATAAGGAGGAGTGATTTAGGATACTATCCCACACTCCATCAAGTGATCAATGAAAGTTTGGTTAAGATATTCTCCACCTCAGTTGGAGCGAAGTGCTTTTATCTTATTACCAAGTTGTTTTTATACTTAAATTTGGAATTTCTTAAAGAAATGAAAGAAATCTGACTTATACCGCATTAAGTAGATATAGCCATACCTGTTATAGTCATCAGTAAAAGTAATGAAGTATAAAAAATCACCCCTTTCCTCTACTAGAAATAGACCACACACATCAGTATGTATTAATTCTAGTACTACATTGGATCTTTCTCTCTTCCCTGAGAAAGGTTCTTTGGTCATCTTTATATTTAAACAATCTTGACATACTTCAAAGGGTTCTAACTGTACCGAGTCTAGACACCCATCTTGATGTAATCTTCATAATCACTTCTCGTTTACATGACCAAGCCTGAAGTGCCATAGGTGGGTGTTATTTGAGTCATGTTGGCTATTTTTTTCATTCATTACCATTACTGAGTTCTCTAGTTCAAACATATATAAACCATTGTTAAGATATGCCATATCATAACATATGTTATCTCTATAAAAGAGACAACATTTATTTCCAAACTTGAAATAAAAACCTATAGTGTCTAGACTTGACATAGAGAAAATGTTTCTGGTAATAGAAGGTACACAATAGAAATTGTTTAAAACTAGAACCAAAGTAGTTGGCAAGGTTAAGTGATAGTCTCCCACTACCAAGGCTGTCAGACTTGCACTATTTGTAGCTCAGAGATCCACTTGACTATTTGCAATCTTCTTGAACCTACTTGGTTCCTATATATGAATACAAATGTGTGAGACACATGCAGTATCCAATACCCAACTTATAGGTAAAGATAGATTGCATTCAATGACAAAAATACATGATGTAGAAGCATGAGCTTGCTTCTTCATCCCACCTCTGAAATTCTTCTTCCAGTGGCCTTTCTTGCCACATCCAAAGCAGACAGCTTCCATCTCATTAATTTTCATCTGAATATTTGGCTTCTTTTTAGGAATATGCATTGGTGTCTTAGGTCTTGACTTGGACTTAGACCCCTTTTCCTTGACCTTGTTTTTCTTGTTCACCATAAGGATTGATGAATTGGTATTTTTATATCCTTATCATCTTGGAGAACTAAATCCAAAAGGTCTGCAAGTGACTTTGTCATATCATTCATATTATAATTGACAATAAAAGTTGAGAATATTTACAGTAAAGAGGAAAGAATGAGATCCAATGTTAGTTCTTGGTTCAGTTTGAACCCAAGGGCTTCAAGCCTCTCAATATACCCAATCATTTTGAGTACATGAGGACTGGCTTGGTGCCCATATGATAGCCTGAACTTATAAAGCACACTTGAGATCTCGTACCTTTCTTTTCTGGCCCTCTCCTCATATAGTTTTTGGAGATTTGAAAGCATCTTGTAGGCGTCCTCATCATGATGCATTTTTTTGTAATTGGCTGGACATGGATGACAACATGATGCATTGTACATCAAGTGCATCATCTACATGATTTCTCCATTTATCTTTTTCTTCCTTACTTTCTCCCTAAGTAGGATCAGTAGGAGTTGGTTATTCCAGCCCATATCACTTTATTTCTTGGCATAGTACTATGCGCAAGCGCCAGTACCACTCTTGGAAGTTATTGCCAGTCAGGATATTTTATTTATCCAATATTGATCGCAGTAATAAAGTACTTATGGTGTTGGTGATTTCCATTTTGAATCTACATCAGATAAACATATAGATGTTAGTACATTGTCTTGATTACCTTTTGAAATTTATGATTAATAAATTTTCATATCATTTTAATGTCTCCAACTATTTTATCAAACCATAATATCCCTCACTATTAGATTCATAATACTTTGTCTCTTGAGTATTCTAGTGGCAAGGATCCTCGAAACCTCTCTCGTAGTCTACAATCTAGGGTTATGCCACTACTTGTAGGGTTTCAAGGTAGGCACTATACTAGCCAACCACTTGTTCTTGTGGTTCCTTGTGCTATTGATTAAAGTCCTAGCTTTTGGAATCTGAATTTGATTCCCTCAACATCTTTCCTCTAAAGTGATAGTAAGTTATCTAAGGCTAATCATTGACTACTCACTTTAGTTAAGTCGACCCATTTCTCTCATGAAAATGCCCTGATAGTAAGAAGCACTCTCAATTATGGCTGCGGAGCACCCCAAACAGTCGGTTTTGTTTAGATGTGAGAAATGGAATGATTTTAGACTTAATATATCTTTGAAGGATTTTTATATTTATTGACGAATATAATCCATTTCTATTTATTATGTTCAAACTGGGTTGTCATGATCACAACTGAACAAGCAATAGAAAAACAATTGTCACATATTTATGCATTTTATCTTGTTTACTATTCTATGTGATCATGCAATAATCATACAGATGCATAAAATAATAAACTATGCATAAAGTAAATCATGCAATCTGACTGGTCTTGAGCATTCTATAAAGATCGATCCATAATGGATCAATCTAGACCTAGGGGCATCCATACCTGATTCATGACTTGACTCACGTCGCAGCTAGCCCAGTGTAATGCACTTGGCTCCTTGCTAGTTTACCGCCTCGTCTTGGTGGGGTCTATGTCTTGGATCATAATTTAATTACAAATATACTCGCACACCGGCGAGGGGGCATAGGGGTAAAAAATAAATCTTGTGCATTGGACACACAGGCCCTTATACATATTTTAAATTAATAGGACAATTCACAAACCATCATTTATCTAATTAATTATTACAAACATCGCACGCATTGAATAAATAATTAAATAAATAAATAAACACCAGACATACATAGTTCGCTCACTTGCTCATGACCATTCAGGGTAAAATATACGCAAGACAATTAAATCTTAGTAAATTTAAATAGTGTGAGGGTGTTCTAATAAATTAAATGAATTTGATTAAATTCATATAATTTATTTATCGGTTCCATTTGTTTAATTTAATTTTAATTCTAAAATTAAATTAAACCATTAGTTTGATTTTAACTATAAATAAAATTAATATTTCAAATTAAAAATAAATTTAAACCCCCAAATAATTCTAATTAATTTAATTTAAAAAACTAAATTAATTAAAATTAATTTAAAGCAGGTTTACCTCTAGCCAAGGAGGAGTCTGGGTGGACTATGAGCTGCCATGGGGTGTTGTCTTGGAGTAGGTACAAATCACGGAATACCGCAACTTGAACGCAGCATGACCACTCGGTCCAGCGACTCCTGCGGTAGCTGTAGCTTTCAGCCAGGAGTGAAGGGAGAGGGAGGAGGCCGGGGATCATTCTGGATAGCCGCATGGCCAGCAGCCCACTACTCCGGTGAGCTGGCGAGGTGGCGGCCTAGTCTGGAATGACCTGGATCAGCGGTGGCCTAGCCCGGCGTGGCCGGGACCAGCGGCGGCTAGTTCAAGGCTTGACCTACATGAGTAAGAGGTCCAGCAGCCGGGGTTCAGGAGTGGTGCAGCCAGGCGGTCTGGCGCGGCTCGGTCTGAGGCGGCATGAGGCAAAGGTCAGGTGGGTCCGGTGGCTGGGTTTCGGGAGCGGCGCAGCCAGGCAGTCCCGCACATAGAGGGGAGGCGGACCAGGTCTACTAGGGTTTCTCCCTAAGGGTAGGTGCTCCCTTGTGCGCCACATGAAAGAGAAGACCCCTTTGGGTATTCTCCTTTTTTTATTTGTCCTTCTATAAATGCCACCACATGCACTTTTTTTAATTAAAAGGTAGAAGACCCCAAAATGGGGTCTAGTCTCTCCTCCTTTTTATTATTTAAAATAAAAAACAAGAAGACCCCAAAATGGGTTCTTGGCCTCCCCTCCTTTGTGGAAAATATTTTATAATAAAATATTATATTATATTTTATAATAATAGAATATTACACTAATTTTATCACAATTATGATTAAGATTAACATCAAATGAACGGAAAAAAACTACGATGTTGATCTGATTAATATTTTTTAAATGACCATAACTTGATCATTTGAAAACGAAATGACGCGCGGTTGGATCCAAATGAACCGTTTTGACACCCAACACATAAATTTAATGCATCTTAATTTTGTTGTCTCATAAAAAACTTGTGATTCCTCTGATACCATTGTAGGTTAACGGGACGGCGCATCGGAAGCCGGTGTGCTGGGAATTTAAAATTTTCAACATCACCAGAGTGACATAATGTTGTCAACTCCGGTGATCTTGTCCCGGTTTGGTACAAGGATCTCACGAGGTTTAAGCAGAGCAAAAAAATAAACAGAACATGTACCTAGTTTGTATTTGACTCATGCATGTCCATCGCAGGATGTCAGTGATCATTGCTCAAAGGCTCCGACATCTAAGTCCTCTAGATCGTCCACACATGCCTCTCGAATCTGCTCGCACACTGTTCGTCGAGATCCAGGTGCTAGCAAATATCTTCAACGCTCACTTCAGCACAGCGACAATCACCACAAGGCAATATCCTTCAATCTGAGATAGATGAACTTGAAGATCTTCCTTTTCTTGAGAGACTCTCTCTCTCTATTACAGGAGGAGAGAGAATCTCTCCATCCCAACACATGAATAGTTAATATGGGAGAGCCTCTCTTGAACTTATATAGGGACTGTTTAAAACAGGCGGTCTGGATTCTCGTCCACCATGTAATAGACGTCTACTATATAAGTGTTATAAATAAATACTTATGAAAATTAAAAATATGCAATAAATAGTATTTATAATTTATCACATACTTGTAATATATAAATATATTACGTGATAAATTTTAGTCTTTAACTAGACTCACACCTCCTGCTAATATTAAATGAACCTAAAATATTAAAATCCATTCAAATTATATTAATACTTGTATTAACTATATAACTTGTAAATAAATGTTATAAACGAGTTCAATGAATTGTTCTAAACTTGAATAATTTATCAATTTATTTATTCTTTGGTGATCCATATAACTTTGATAGTGCTCAGACCCTTTGACGGGCCCCACCAAGTTCTATATTCCTATTCCCAAAATAGAGAATATTCTCAAGGCGCTATTATGTGTGACCCTCTAGGACCTTACCTTAATAGAAGTGAATAATATCCACCGACCTAGAGTGGGGTATAGCAACCCATAGAGTCCCCTATAGAGATAAGGCGATGTCAAAGCAATGACTTCCTTCCTACGAACACGGTCCGTGTTGAACCTGGTGTTGAACTATTAAAGGATCACTACCCAATGTTCCACCCATCCCATCGACATGAGGTGATTCAAGATATAATTTTGTGGATACACATTGGAAAACTGTTATATCTCATGATGTTGTAGATAATTCCACAACTTCAATACTGTAAAAACAATCATGGGAAAACTCTTCTCTATAATGGATTATCTAGTTTTCATGTCTAGGAGCATACAACTGAGATAGTATAAAATATTATATCTTCCCTAATTTCTCTTCAAGGTGAGAAAGTCACTGAAGAACCATTCTAGGATGGTCACATAGAGGAACAGAGGAATATTTTAAATGAGAATCATCAAAACAAGAGGCTTTAGAAAATACTACATCATTTCTTCAAAGGCATTATGTCACTCCACATCCTACTGGAAGAAGGTTCCGTTTTTCATCATCCTTGAAATGGTTTTACATTTTTTTCCAGATTCATGACAATCCTATGTATGTAGGATAAGTAGCCTTGGAGGCCTTAGATATCACAGAGGTTTATTAGGGGATACATCTGGATTATGTACCAAATCTTCTCTAGGTCGATCTCAAGTCCACTATATCTAACAATGAAGAAAAGATACTTCCCATAGGTAAGCTCTAATGAAAACATCAGGGGATTCATCTTCAAATGTTGGGAGAAAAGTAATCCTAACACTTTATAAAGTTCTTTGAGATGGTCTTGATGTTATAGTGATTTTACCACCAATTCAGCCATTTTGCATTCCACCAATGTACTAAGGATTGGTTTAAAGATGTGTTTCATGGACCATTGGTAAATGGATCATGTTTTCTTCAGGCTGATGGGAATCACCTTATAGAAAAAGTTCCCTTACGGTGCTCAGAATGTGGTATCCTCCTCATACATAGGGGAGATATGGAATTGGTCGTACCCTTAGTATCCATCCATGAAGGAGAGAGCCTAAAACCTGGGTATAGAACCAGTCAATAGATTTGTCACTGGAAGTGGAAAATCATCCTTCAAAAAATGGTTGTTCAGGTCCTAAAAGTTTATAGAGACACTAATCATCCCATTACTCTTCCTAACTAAGATAATGTTGGCTATCTATTTGGTTTACTAGAAATACCTAATAAATTTGGATTTGATAATATTATCTAATTTAGCCTTGAACATGGAATTGTGAGAGGGTTGAATCTTACAAAAAGGTCACTTGAACTCGTGATGGATCACTGTGAGGTCTAGATAGTGAACGGTGACCTGAGGGTCTAGTCTGAGCATATCATTATAGCTCCAAGGGAAGACATCGCTTTGCTGCTTCAAGAAGCTCTCACACTACTTATGCTTCTTTGGGGGTATAACTGCATTGAACATCATTGGCCTAAAATATTACTTAGTATCAAGGTTAACCTGAATCAACTCATTGACAATGGTGGGTAGTCCCTATTCAAATGTAGGATGAGTATCTTCCAAATCCTCCTCGTCGTCTAAGGTAGAAAAATCAGTAGGACGACGATTATCTAGGAAAACTGGCTCAAGATATTCACTGGTTCCATATTGGGTGGATAAAGAATCTCTATAAGGGGGTTCTTGCTCTGCTGAAACCATTGTGACAGAGGATACTGAACTATTCCATTAGTCCTTCGAATATGAGATCCATGCTTGATTTCAATGTAGTGGTAGTGGGTCATCTTTCGGTTCAACTCTTCCCTACAGAATCGGGAGGCATGCCATGAGATAGTGTCTATGGGGAGAACATCTCGGTACCTCATAGGGGTAGGGGTTTCTAGTATCACGTGGGGTTGTCTTAAGTAAGATTATGAGTTAATATATGGATTTTCCTTCATTTCAGGAATGTCGTGACCCTTTTTCCTTAAGATGACAAAGAAACCTCTCTGGTCCAACATTGTGGCTTACAGCCGATGAATCAACAGAATGAAAGCATAATACAACTCTATTCATAGGCTATTTGTGGTGGTTTCATGCTCAATATAATTATTCTAAACTTTCTTTACATCCCTTTTGTAGTATCTAAAATTCAGGTAATATGATTTACAGGAGTTGAAGGGAGACACAACACTTTGGAGTGCCCCTACTCGACTGTTGAGGGAGTATTTGTGGCATTGGTGATATGAGGAGGGTATTGACACATGCATATGAAGGTAGGGAATACCTAATAGTGTATTATAGGTGGTATCATTTGAGATAACCATGAATTCAGTGCTTGATACCGATCCACCAAACAAGGTATTAAACGGAATACTTCAATGTGGTTTCTACATGGTTATATCACGACCTCGAATATTTAGGTAAAATGGAGTCAGATCTTCTTTGGTGATCCCCATCTTATGGAGTGTCTTGTTTGGGATAAGAATAATCCTAGAAGTTATGTCCACTAGGTATCGTCATAACTTTTTTCCATTGAACTGGCATGTGATGTACAATGAGAGAATGTTCCCCTACTTGAGGACACCCTCATCCTCTCTATATAATAAGATAATTTCATGTAACTCCTATCATTTGACTCCTCTACATAGTAGGCCTCTGGGGGAGTTACCACTACTTTGAACTGGAGGGGGATTCTCAAGGCTTATGTGAGGACCTCATACATTTATTTCGACAAGCGGGCGACCTCTAGGAATGAGTTCCCTACAGGTATGGTGGTGATATTATTTATCACATCATACTTCTATTCCAAAATTCTTTTTCCCATATGGGGAAACTCCTTAGCTTGAAGCATGATGGGTGCTACTAGTTGTACCATTGGTTTATTGCTGGTACTGGTGATGTCCTGCTACTGAATGGATGACTCTTTTAGAAGAACTTTTGGATCATTGTAAACTAGTTTAGGCCTCGATTTCTCTATATGTGGCATACCATGATGCATTAGTGGCATGTCTTTTTGGTCAGTTAACAAATTTAGCTCTAACTGATTTTCTCGATCGGTCAACATGTTCCTATGTGGTAACATATCTAATGGACCAGGTTGGGAGGACTGTTCCTATTGATCACTATACAAAACATGTTACCTAGTCTCAGTAGCATGCAAGTATTGGTTTTAGGAACTGGTCTAGACATTCTAAAGGTTTACATGTCCTTGAACACTCCTTTCGTGGTGTCAGCCAAGGGATCCTAGGGGGTTATCCTAACATTCATCCGCATAAGGAAGTGTGAAGAGGTCTACCAAATCGACTGTGTTTATAGAAGAAAACTCATGATCTTCTTCAGAGGTTTCTTTCAGTTCTGGGTGGAACCTAGGTATGATTCCCAAATATGGAGTCATGAAGTCACAAAGAGTACATGATATATTCTGTAATGGTGAGGTTCTATAATTATCCTTATGCCATCAATTCTTTCTCTTCTATGATTTATAAGTCTGTGATGTGGATGCATAGGTAGTTATCGGAGAATATGCGGTGACTACAGGAGGATCAAGCTTACCTAGGCAGGTATGGATGAAATCATGGCCGTGAGAGACTACTCTTTAAGACAACTAGTCATCATAATTTTGGGTTCCACGGCTGTAATTTTTATATCACTCACTTGAATCCTCACTTCCACTGTTAGGATCAGTGGAAAAATGTTCCACCTCTGCCTAGACATTGCCCAATTTGACCCGACCTTTATTCGCTTGGTCCTAGATTCAATCGTTGAACATATATCATTCCATTATAGTACGTCTTATGATCTTGTTTTAAGGGTAATGTTAAGGTTTTTTAGTGCATCCAGTTTCTTGGGTCTTCCTACATTCTAGAAGGCTCACAATTCCATTCTCTATGTCACAAAGGAAATAATCAAGGATTTATGCACCCTTTAAGGAATAGTTCTAGTTCCTTCTATTGGGAAAGGGGACTCTAGGGGAATGGCTCTGGTTATGGGTTAGATCTTGATGGTAATTTGATGCCACATTCTCTCACCTGGGTAGCTGCACTTAGTGATGTAGTACCTGACAGTTTGGCGTTGGGTGAGAATGTGCCTGATAAGACATCTGAACTCTACAAGGAACTTCAGTTAGAGGGTCTAACAACTCTAGAAGCCCATAGGACTCTACCATTACAGTGGTGTAAGCCTCTATATAGGTAGGCCATATTTCTAGAGTAGTAAGAGGCAACAGGGGTGCTTGCTTATCATGTTGTAGAGCTACCCAAAAACATTGGGCCTTATCAGAAAAATCTCAGAATCCTCCTGGGAAGTTTTGATATATGAGGGAAGGGACCAACACAATAATAAAATTCTCCATGAAAATTTTTAGTAGCTTCTCTTGTAACATCATGATATTTTTAAAATGAAACACTATGTTCAATATCATACAATATACATCACATCAAGCTTAAATAAATAACTAAATATTATTATTTTAATGTGATAGTTATCACCTAGCCATTGGAATGGTGAGAATAAATGAAATTAACTAAATTATAAAAATAAATTTTACACATTTTATCAATTAAATTCATTGGTTACCAGTTAAATAGAAATTAAAATAAAAAAATTGAATATCAAGGATGTGTTTTATTCAGAAAAACTTTTTTATGCCCATAATGGAATTTTATCTTAATAATTTAAACTAATAACTATTATTGAATAATATTAATCAAATTTAAATTATTTATAAACAATAATTTTTTAAAAAAATTCATCCAACAGGTTTGACGGGATTAATGTAAGAATATATCCAATTTTAAGCTTAAAAATATATATTTTTCTAAATGGAAATTTTTTCTCCTTTGAACGGTGAAACGATTTTAAAAATAAATTTTAACAATTTTATAAATTTTATTTGAAAAAATAAACATATTTTTTGAAATCATAATATTAATATTTTCTTAGGGTGAATTTTTTTCTATTTTTCATAACGTTTCATTTTTTTGATGAATAATGAAAATAGTTAAATTTAATTGAAATTTTCATTTTCATATAATTTATTTATATAGGTAAATAATATTATAATTTTTTTTAAAGTATAAATAGTTCAATTATACATTAATAAATCCAATTTAGGTTATTAGAATAAATTTTACCTTGAAATTGGATATGAAATCATATCAAACTTTTGAACTTTTGATCTTTAAAAATATGTTTTCTCATTGCGTCTGTAGGATGAATTTTAAATCAAATTTTTTCAATTAAGTGAATTTAATATCATAATATGGATTCCATATTTTTAATAATAATTTCCTAATTGTTTTTTAAGGTCATTTTTTATTTTTTCCAAAAAAAAATTCCATGGTAAAAAGAAAGATTTATCATGGTATAGGTGAAATAATGAAACAAGTTAAAATTAAAAGGTAAAGGCTTAAAATACCACAAAAGTAAAACATTAAATGGATTTTTGATCTGTTTCATGACCATAAACAACCTTTTAAACATTAATTATTAATATAATTCTTTTTAATTGAATACACCACAATGTGGTTTTCTTTAACTATAAATTTATCATTATTTAATAACATAAAACCACCCATCCTCGTGTATAACTTCCACCCCTCACCCCCTGTTTATCCTCAAAATAAATTATGCTCTGAAAAATATCTGATAACCCAAATCCTCTCAACTCTACCCATATCCATGTAATTCTTGTCTCACTCAAAGACAATATCTAGGGTATTAAAGGGAACCTTTAATGTGGTGATATTCAAGAGGTAATTTTCTCAAAGAACCTCTCTTAATTTATTTTATTCTTATACTTTCACCTCACCACCTTCATCCATCTAAGAATGATAAATCCAGAATCATGTATTTAATTGAGTGTTATATTTATAATGTAATATATCATTTACATGTCATTTCTCGTGTCCTTTTATTCAAATAAATAAAACTATTGTCCAAATTATGTTGGTTAATCACCTCTATGAATAATGATTTGGTTCATTTTCTATTACCGCCTTCATGGATGGTCATAAAATTATAATTATAATTATAATTATATAAGATTTAAATAGTAATATTATAACTATTTCATGTTCTGGGACTAATATATACTGATAATATTAAATAAAATAATACTAGTTTGAGGTGTTCGGAAAAACAACCAAAGTAAATTGAACAATTATCATTAGCATTCTATCAAATGAATCATAATCATACAAGAAATAAAAATGATATCTAGGACCATTTATACTTTTGGAATTTAATTAATACTATTTCATTCCACTTCTATAGATTTAATCCCATTTTATAATAATATACATAATTATACAGAAATGAACGGATCATGAAACCAAGAAACAAACACACTTGATACCCTAAAAATAATGAATTATTATTCATGAATGGGAGATAATATCTTATAAAATCATCAGATATGGTATTAAAAATATGAATATTGTTATATTATTAGTTAATAACATTCTTTAAACCATTACAAATGATATTAATGTATGATAAAATAAATAGAAGAAATAGGTAAGGGTTTTTCATCTCATTTTTACTCCAGTGAGATATATGTCTTATTCCCCACTTATTTCTTGTGTGTAGTGTATTTATACTACCCTTTGATATATTATATCATGAATCTCATTATACCCATTTTAATCAATGTTTCATTTGATAATTATTATTTTTATGGGGAATACAATTCGATTGATTACAAAGTGGTAACGGAATTCATAACCTAGTTTCCATTATTTGGTTTAAACTAATACTTCCTTGATTATGTCATACTAAGATTATTTGTGAAATGAATTTTTAATATCTAGTGATTTCTTTATACTTGTTTAAGGTGCATTTATAGATTATATAGATATTTTATTCATTTTATTAATTCTCACCACAATGATATTGTATTTATAAAGGACATTCTTTTAAAAAAAATTATCCTTTTAATGTTTCCCTTAAAACCCTCTTTTTTTTCCAAGTTTGTGTTTTCTAAAATGGTTTCTAGGAATGTTTTTTCTACTATCCTATAATTTTTTAAAATCATTTTTACTCATGTTTTACCTTTTAAAATTTGTTTTGAAAGGTATAATTTTTCATTTTATAGAGAAGGTTCGTCGAATATTTTCTGACAAAAAATACAGAGGGAATTTTTTTCTTAACTTATATAGCATGAGCGGATTTTCACACCATAATGAGAAATTAATGTATGGAAGATTAATTTTAAACATTATAATTCACATTCATTGAAAATTTTATCTTTTATATTTGTGAGATGTTTTAAACATATGTAATTTTCAAAGTGAAATGGGTATTTTCCTAAAGAATTTTTCATCAAAATAATTTAATGTATTATCATTTATATCAACATACTTTGTCAGATCATATTCTTCATTGAGGTTGATCTATTATTATACCATATTCCATATTTTATTAAATGGTTTATGATCAGTTCAACTAGGTATATACTATTTGGATACCATTTTTATATTCCCTTTGGTTATGCCTCATGATAATAATACAATACTTATCCCATTCCATGGGTAAACCTTACGTTTTTTCATTATATTATATTCTTTATGTGGCACACATATGCATGATTATTTCATAATGGGTATGACTATATAACTCTAAAATGCATTGGTTAATGTCTTAGTCTCATGATACACCATTTATAGGATTGGTTAGTAAACCTAATCCACTATGGACTCTATCTACCATGTTATATAGTCTTGGTAGTTATCCTTGACTCATGTTTATGTCATGTTGTATGTTACTTCCACTTTCATATGGTTTCTTGGTCATATGATTCCATATTCTAAATTTTATTCTTATATATTAATATTCAATATCTATGCTTATATGTCTTCATGTTATGCTTTAAAACCCTTATGTTATGCTTCAAACCCATATTTATTCCCTTACTGGGCTTTTTAGATCATCTATTTTGTCTATGTTTCCCTCAGGTTATCCTATATAGTTATATAAGATCAATGGGAGTTAAGATATAATAATAAGGATTGATATTAAGATATTTTTTTCTAGCTTCATGTTTTCTAATAATGTACCAAGTCTTCCAAAGATAATATACTTTTTGATCCTTATATTATGGAAGAAATAGATATTGTATAGAAATATACACTTTTAATGTATAGGTTTTCTATATGAGATTTGTCCTGGTTCTCTAAAACTATAAACCTAAAACATTATTGGTAATGTAATAATGGGAATTCTATTTTAAATTCACTATAATAAGTAATGTTTAAGTATGGGTATTTATATCTCTTTAATTAGTGGAATGTTGAGTGAATACATGAGGCCTTTCCAACAGTGAAAAAATATATGACTCACTCATTAGTCCATTGATTTCACATTAAGAGGTCAACAATATTTGTATTGTGAGTGGTGGAGATGAACTGGTAGATGGAATATCTACAAAGGTCTTCCCACCCAAGTATGGTCTATATAGGTAGTTGGTTGTAGCATACAAACACTGGTCCTTCTAATGTATGGATGAACTACTGAATCTAGGCGGATTCCTACTACTCTGGGGTTCTCGACATGGGCCCACACCTTTAAATGAAGGGGGAAAATGTTGAAGCGGTTCACACTTCCCATTGAACAAGAACAATATAGAGTTCCCAAAGTATGGGGGTGCTCAGATTTCATCTACCCATGTCGGGTATGGATTTCCATCAGTCAGGATCACCATCTGTTATGACGCTAGTTCCCCAAGGTGAGTACTGATAGATTCTTCCAAATTATCTTTTTTAGGATCCCTATTATAGAAAGTATTATGGACCACTAATTAATTGATAGGATCATCAACTCAATAAGTGGGCTCAGCGGATCATGGAGTGTCTTGGCACGAATCTTAAAAATGGCATTCGCAATACTTGGGAGGGTTTAGAGACTTAGATCTTAGTTGCTTTCCATAAACCTCTACATATTCTCTTTATGCATTCATGAGGCTAATAGGCTCGATTGGGGGTAATTGTAAGAGGAGTAATTATTTTCCCATAGTAGTAGAAATGGGATATTGTTAGTCTACACCATAATTCTAGAATCGATCAACCATGAGCTCATTGATGATCCTTTTCTATTCTTCAACCTCTAAGACTAGGGTGGAAACCATGGGATTTTCCTTTGTTTTTAGTGAAATATTAGATGGATTAGAGGTCCCCACATGATTCTTTCTCTTATTTATGTTTCAATAGGTGGGAAATGATGCCTCATCGGTGAGATCCATGAGGATGAGTGTCTTTCTTCATTGGTGGGTGTGGACACCTTTATGAGGATCATTTTAGTACTGTACTGGCCCTTGCTGTAGGTTTTCTACATAAATACCTATTTCAATGTCCCTATTTTCACGTATCTTGTAAAAAACCATGTGTACCATGACTATTCCAATAAAATAATTTTCTTCATCGATAGGTTAGTCAAGATACTACCTGAAATGGATGAAGTGGAGAGTAATAGGCTATCCCCATCCACTAATATACACATATAGATATGCCTATTCCATAATAGGGTGGAGCACTGTGATGATCTTAACAAAATTTTGTAGGTGGGTATGATGGTATTCAGGCCACTCAGGGTGTTTATCCATTGTGAGTGATGTTAACTTAACCCTTTGACATTGTTGATCGATATCCTTGTGGTGACCCTAGATTCTTGGATAAATCAACTAATGATCATGGAGGTAGTGAAACATCATATAGATGTTCTGGCAGAGTCACATAGCCAAAACCTGGGTGAGGAACTTCTAGGTGTCTATGTTCTGAGTTTTAGGTGGCCAGAATATTACTAATAGCTGATCGGTGGTTATATTTTCCCATAGGCCCTCCTACATAGAGGAAGGGCCCTATTCTTTTTTATCCCAATCTTCAATCAATTTTGGATGGGGTATAGGTGGTTTCAATGATGTGGATTGGTTTGACTACTGGCCAGCCATTAGCGAATCCATTGCGTGAGTCATCTATTCACTTCATACTGGGGTGTCTCTTGGGGGTGGTACCAGATGTATCATCATGCCCTAGTAGGATGGATTATTTACCACTACATCATGTTCAATAGAGGAAGTTCTCATCATTGGATCAGATGTTTGTGTCTCAACATGGTTCTCACAATCTGAAGGATTCATCCCAAACAAGAACATTTCTCAATTATCTTGGGTATAGGTAGAGATAGAGACTGGTGATAATGGTGATGGTTTCATTGTAAGCCCCTAGAATTGAGCTTGAACTTCCTCTATTTTCATGTACCTGTGGAAGGATATTGGGATCCTATGTATTTCACCTTCTTATATGGATAACATTAGTTACAAGGATCCTTCCCTAGACTCGGGCTGTCACGGTGGATGTTCCATTACTGAGACTTCTGTGTCCTCAGAATCTGAAATATCAACAAGGTTAATGATAACATGAAATTTCCCAGGATTTCATCTTCAATGAAAGTTGTTCTCTATTCTACCCTGCGACGGTTGTTTATGGAAGGGAACATCTTCGGAATATGTAGGACCTTCATGTTAGAGGTTGTTAGTGTGGGGAGGAACTCCACTTTGATTGGGTGGAGCACGAGGAGGGCCTTCATGCTGATTGAAATGGACCAGAGGAGGACCTATATGTTTTGAAGTGAGAGTGAGGAGAATACCTTTGTACTATTTTTTGATGGATCAGGGAGTACCTACTTTTTGGTTGGTTATGGAATGGGGAGGAACTCCATAGTAAATCTCATCATCATGGGTTGGCCCTTAACAGTTTTTGGTGGTGCGCACGATTCACAGAGTCAATCTAGTCAACTTATGAGGTGGTTGGGGTCTCGATCCCAATCAAGTGAAGTGGGATCCATGTTCTCCTATAGTAGGGATCTTTTAAGATATGCTGGTGGTGGTAGGGGCTAGTGTAATCATGTAATATGATTCCCATTGATGGTAATTCACCTTGGATTTCTCCTAACATTGGCATTGGGTGGTTCAGACTGGTGTCGGCAGAATAGGGGTAAAGTCTAAATGTTCTTCATCTTGAGGGACTGGTCATTTCTAGTGTTGATGGGGCCTGGTGGGAGCCCTCCTTGGAGGCTCTTCGGTAGTAGTCATGGATGAGGGGACTTGTGTATCCCCCATTTCCTCGGAGTATGGGAGCAAGTCACAGGATCACTCCTGGTAGAGACTCCCAAAATGAATTTCTTTTTGAATGGGGAGTGGCTTTTCCCTGTGCGGCCCTAAGGGAAATGGTGTCAATAAGGCACTAATGCATCAAGGTCCTAGAAGGTCATATCTTTTATAGGAATGAACCCCTCTTGCTTATACTGACATACAAGGGTATAGATCATAATCCTTTTAATGATATCAAAAACTAAGAGGGGACACCAACACCTAGTAGATGATGTCATGGTGGAAGTGATGGAGGGAGAGTGTTCTAGTGGGATTATCATATTTTTGTTTCTCCTACCTCAAAAATTGTGTGCACGGTGTTTCTTATTTCCAACTGTATGAGTTTTTTAAGGCATGTGGATTCAGCATTCAGTACAGGTATAAGGAAATTGATGCCCATTTCCCCAGCATCATCCAATATTTTGAATCAGAGAATGATCCACGGGGAAGATATATCAAACAGAAAATTCCAAATTTTAATTATCCCTATATAATGTGAGTTCCATGATAGGCCCACCATTTTCTTGGTGGTACCTAACACCTTATATTTTGATATGTTAGTATTAAAATCTATATATTACTCAATGAAACTATTCCCCATGTTGAAGAGACGAGATTCACATTGGGTTCACCATTTCTATTTCCAATTATTTATATGGGGCCTCACTTGTGCTTCAGTATACAACGTGCATTCTAGAATTCTTGTTATCCTATATTCCCACTTTCCAAAGGTAGTCAGTGTTCATTAGTTTCAACAACAATGTCATCTCCTTACTCGAAATGGGATGATTGGATGTCTATTCCTCCTTCCATGGTTTCCTATATAGAGATCCTTGTATAGTCTATGTCTCCCTCATTGATTAAATTCATGTTTTTAGAACTTATTCTTAGTTCCATATCTTTTTGTAAATATTTTAATTACAGTACTTATATTTGGAAATTCTACTTTTTTCTAAATAAGGCATAAACCATTGGTCGGAAGAGTAGTCGTGCTGGTCATCACTGGGAGTATTGGTCACCTATATTCTTCCTCTTAGGAGGGCATCCCATGTGAGGTATCATAAGGCATGGAACCCAAAGAATATTATGTAGATCATGAGGAAACAATGATAGAGGCATAAGTCTTCCAATAATTTTTACTTCATTCATCCCATACTTATGCATAGGGTATGTATTTTTGGGTCATTTGAAAAGTTCATCATCCTATGGAAACCGGTCAGGACATCTGGTTGATATATATTAGGGCAGATTTTAATGTCTTGTGAATATGGGTTTGGTTTATCAGAACACCCCTTGGGGTGGATCAAGGAGGTTCATCCTTAGGTGGGAAGATTTCACAACTATGAGTTTTACTAATGGATCATAAATCCTCATGGAGGCAGACCTGGGGCACCAGTTTAACATCTTGTAGAGACAAGATTGGTTGATCAGAACACCCCATGGGGGTGGATCAAGGAGGTTCATCTATATGAGGGAAGATGTCATGCCTAGAAAGATTGTTGATGGATCCCAATGGCTCATTGAGGCGGACCCATGGCATGATTTTAAAATATTGTGGAGATTGTTTTGGTTGATCAAAACACCCAGTGGGGGTGGATCAATTATGTGAATCCCAAGGAGGGGATATGTCACAAAAGGAAGGTTTTCCAATGAATCAGGACGCCTCATTAAGGTGGATATGGGACATGAGTTTAACATCTTTTATAGATGGATTTGGTTGATCATAACCCCCCATGGGAGTAGATCAAAGATGTCCATACCTAATAGGTAAGATATCACACCTAGATGGTTTATCGATGGATCATAACGCCATGTGGAGGTAGAAATGGTGAATTATTTTAACATCTCATGGAGAAGGGTATGGTTAATCAAAATAACCCATGGCATGGGTCATGGAAGTGAATCCCAAAGAGGGATAACCTAATTTTACATTTGGTCAGGATTGAACCTTATGCAGTTTTCTTATATACCATTTTCTAAATATAGAGATCAAAAACCATGTATTTGGATGATTCAGATTAAGTCCATGTGATAGGACTAATCCATGTAGTTTAACATCATGTAGTAAGTATTCTTGTGTTGTGAAAGGAGAATTGATGGGGTATGGTGTGGTGATTACTCATATAAGTGGACCTTTATAAGAATATTTCTCTTGGTTGGAATGGTGTGGGGCTTACACATTGAGCTACCTAGAGGATCTCATTCTGTGTAAGTGGTATTGGTGTGGCGATCATCTCATGCCACTCATACACGGCGCATCATGTTATTGTTACACAAGGTAAGACTCCAATTTTGTATCATGTGATAAGGAATTTTTCACATAGTTTAATATCATATGACTGAGATGTTGAACTAGGAAATTTTACATCTTGCAGATCGGTTATGGTTCGTCTCACACTCTATGGGGGACCATGTCAAGGTGAGTTGAAGA
Organism: Viscum album; assembly: GCA_963277665.1. NCBI lineage: Eukaryota > Viridiplantae > Streptophyta > Magnoliopsida > Santalales > Viscaceae > Viscum > Viscum album. The sequence goes on from OY728138.1 coordinate 893,690,974, forward strand.
CTTTTCCTAAGACTTCTTTTCCAAGATAGGTGCACATTTTCCATTGAATATGCCACTCCTTGGTCTTACTTTACCACATATCATGCGCCTCTAGGTGGCATGGAATTATCATTATCGTGTAGGTGTGGTAAACCATGGGGTCGACATAGAGGGAGCCACATGCCTGATGTTATAATCCTTATGCTTAAGAGAAATGGGAATTATAATACATATTCTTAAGAGCATCAGGAAAAGAAATGTCTCAACTGGGATCACAGGGAGTGTCAGTTCAGGTACCCTGAAGTTGTTTCCTGAAATTTTAGAGTGTTTCGTGCAATAGTGGAGAAAGCAGGGTCCACTAGCACAAGGTTAGACTTTGGTGTCTCAAGGGGTAGATGTGTGAAACATTTTCGTTTGTGCACAAATCAGGTTGCATGTAGGGGCTCAAGGATTCAGTAAAAATAAGGTTCGCATGAAATTAACTTTTTTTCAAGCACCAAGATAGATTCAAGGGGATTTTATGAGGATCACTTCACCATGGTCCAAGTCAATTTTGAGTACATGTGAGGTTTATCGTGAAATATTCATTGCCTTGGGTGGGCCATGTAGCATGATGTCGCGGAAGAGGAGTACATACGTGCATGGGAGTGACATTTTGACTTCTAGAGATCCTCCTCAAGTGAGCGTTTGAGATTTTATGTATATCCAAAATCATTGAAGGTGGGAGATCAATTCCTTGGGTGTGGAAGGGGATTGCATGCAGCTTCTTCAAAAGGTAGGGGTTTGGTCATGAAAAAGGTCTGGTTTTATGTCACCTTTGGCCCATAGGGGGCCTATTTTATGCCGATCTCATTTATTTCAATCGTTAATTATTTATTTTTCTCAATTTCCTTGTAAATATTTATGTCCCTAGAAGAAAATATGAAAAATCCTATCATATTTATCTCACAAGACCTTTTCACGTGAAACAGGATTCTTGCACGCAGTCATGAGAACTTTCACACCACACTTTTATTAACCCTGAAATTTTCCTTTAGGGTGAATGTTTGCTTGGTTCATCAAAAACTATCCATTTGAGGCTTCATATGGATTTTTAGTTACAACACATCCATAATAGTTGCGGTATGTATATAGTTGTCAATTTCCTCTTAGGTGGTTAACTGACTATTGATGTGCGATTGTCAAGAATTAGGAAAAGATAAGTATGACGATTAAATATGTCATAAATTAAAGAATTATAGTAGATTATCTTAATTATGTAATGTTACCATTATAATTAATTAACCTTGTATGATTTTTTTTAAGTGAGATATAAAAATAGTAAGTGAAGAGGAAAATTAGAGAAGAGTTGATAAAATCTTACACTTTTCTTGGTGTTGCTTCTCTTGTACAATACCTCCCTTTCTTCCTGAAGTTTGATTTCCCTAGAATGTCACTAGTAATTCTAGTGGGATTGATATAGAATATTTTGGTATCATTTTTGGTTGGTTTAGTGTGGGAGTATTGGTTTTCCATTTTTATGTAGTGGGGTTATTTATACTTGGGGAGAGAAGAATTTTTAGAATATAAAAAATGAATTGAATAATATATCAAAGGTAATCCTTGTGAGAGTGATTTTCTTAACACCATAAATCATATATTAATAAAATATAATATTTTTAGGACATTAAATCCGTTTATAAACCAAATTATTTAGTTTATTAAAGTGTAAAGTGGAAGAAAAAAGAAAAAAAAATATTTTAAGGGAACACTTTTGACATTATAATTTGAAAACCGATTTTTAGGTTTGTAATTTTTTTTAAAATTTTTAAATGATACATCTATATAGTTAAATTGATTTTGGTTTGAAATATCCATTTAAAAATTTATTAAGTCATTAATTTATCATCATCATGTCATGAAATACGTGGTATGTCAAAAGCATCATTTTTACTATTCATATAAAAAGTGAGGTATTTCTTAAAATTACCAAAAAATCTAACTTGGTAAATTTCAATGATCTGATTCAAAAATGACATTAATTTTATCAAAATCATTTCTCAACATTTATAATTTTAATTTTTAATATAGAAATTTTGATTTTTCCAAAATACATTAAGATACAGTTTATTAAATGAATGCTTATATTTTTAATCTTGATATCTATTTTATGGAGTTATAAAATTTCTATTATCTTAAATTACTCATAAGAAATATTATTTATATCACCTTTTATAATTTTGAGGTTAAATTACTATTCCAATAGTCATGTTACAATTCCCAATGGTTATGTTTCTATTATCAATGACCATATTACTATTCCAACGATCATATTACTATTCAAATGATCATGTTACTATTTTTATGGTTATATTACTTCATATAAGGACCACTTCATTACTTCATTCATTATTCACCTCAATTCCCCTAAATTTTCTGAATTTTTATTATTTTAATATGGTGATTGGTTTACTAATATTCAGTTTATTTTCTATCATGTTTTTTGTGGGAGATATGATTTTGGAAGATTGGGTTGATCCATTTT